>OY728156.1:261032969-262396973 GCA_963277665.1 Viscum album | reverse complement strand
AATAGAAGAATTTATTACATTAATACCTTCATGAAGGATTTACATCAAGATGATGCCGATATTCCCTCAAACGAGTGTATGTCATGGATGTTAGTTGAAGAAAATGAATTCTCAAGAAACAAAAAATCATGCTCGACCGAATGATTGTAGTTTATTTTGGGAGGAAACCACAGAACGAAATGATTATATAAAATGTGGCACATCCCACTGGAAGTCAAAATCTAATGGAACACCATTCCGAATGCCAAAGAAAGTAATTTGGAACTTTCCATTGATACCCAGACTCAAAGATTGTTTTTATGTTTGATAAAATATCAATAAAAATGAGATGGAATGATACCTCAATGAAGAATAATAATGATGAGTTGGTTCACCCAGTAGATATATTTTTATGGAAGGGATTTGATGCTCGATATCGGGATTTTGCAGCTAACGTGCGTAATGTGGTGTTGGGTATTTTATGTGACATTTTTAATCAGTTTGGGAAGATGGTTACTTCATATAACGCATGGTTAGTTTTTATACACATTTATAATATTCCCCCAAGATTGTGTATGAAATAACATTTCACTATCATGATTATACTCATGTCTGGCCCTTCTAATCCCGAAATTGATATTGACTTATACATGAAACCTTTAATAAAAGAGTTGAAACTTCATTGTAATGTGGGTGTGCACACATATAATGCAAATTTGAAATAAATATTTCATATCTGTGTTGTGCTTATGTGGACAATCAATTATTTTCCGGATTATGCAATGATGTATAGATAGAGTATGAAGGGAAAACATCGATGTCCTATTTTTATGAATATTACATGATGTAGAAGACTGAAACATATCTGTATATTCAGTTTTATGGGACATTAATGATTCTTCCAATGGACCATCCATATTGAAATAATCATCTATGATTTGATAATACCATAGAGATCGATTATCCACCTCAACGTATGTATGGAACTGATGTGCTTAATGAATTTAATTATTTTAGTTCATCATTCAGGAAGGTTTAAATGAAATCTAGAAAGAGAAAAAATGTTTCCACTGAAACCTGTTACAATTGGAGGAAGAGGAGAATCTTTTTTAATTTTAATTATTGGTCAACCAATTAGTTACGTCATTTCTTAGATGTAATGCACATTGAAAAAAAGTTAAATTTTTCTTTTAATACTTATAAATGTGAGGGGACATAAAAAATATGATTTACGATCTCAGTGTGATATGGTGGATTAGGTCATCAAACAATATTTTCATCCTGTTCATGTCTGTTAACATATATGGAAAGTGTCATGTGCTTATTAGGTGATGAAACCTACAAAAAAAACAATTTATCCATGTATTAGAGACTATTAGAGTTCCTGATGGTTATTCAAAAAACATATATAAACAGGTAAATAGAAGGGAGATGAAGCTAAAATCTTTGAAGACTCATGATTTTCACATTCTATTGCATGAGTTGATTCCAATAGAAATCAATCATCTTTCGATCCAATATTGTAAGGGTGACTATTATTCAGTTGTGAAATTTTTAGAGAAAATTATGCAAAAAATATGTCCAAATATTTCTTTCAAAAAATGATGATATATGTCCCATTAATTATGGGTGAGTTTGAGAAAATATTTCCCACTTAATTTTTCAAATGCAAGCTGCATCTGACTGCCCATATTCCCACTAAAATACTTCTAAGAGGACTTGTTTCTTTTCATTAGATGTGTCTAACTGAACGAAATAATTACACATTAATGTGTTATTTCTAAAATAGGAATCTTCCCAAAAGTTCTATCATGAATGGTTACTTGGCTCAAGAATGTATGGATTTTTGCTCAATGTATTTTTTCGATCATACTACAAGAATGAAAAAAAACAATGATAAATGAATAAGAACAATATTAGAAATTGAACCCAGCTTTCCATCACTTCCTCAAATAGAAATAATTTCAGGTTTATATATATTAATGAAATTATTCCTTAAAGAGCGGGTGATGTCACATCTCATAGTTTTTCTCAACTGTGATTTGTTTGATGAATACATCAGGTTACTAAATCAAATTTTTATATCATACATATATATATGTTAAAATATTCAAATTTTATATCTTCAGAGAACATAAAATAGTGATAAATAGAAAGCATCGTTCATTATCGTTGAGAAGAAGGGAGACTTTGCACTTTAAAGAGTTATCTGCTTGGTTATAATTGAATGTAAAAAAATTAATGATTAAAATAATTAAATTTATATTTAATTATGTTTAATATTCATTTACATTCCAGCTATTGAGTTTTCCTACTGACTGTATCTCTAAAAAAAATACGAGATTTGGCTTTTGGTCCTAATATCGTGGTTTGTGACTGTAAACCAATTGTTATTAATGGGTACTAATTTATTGTCACTGAATGAGAAAAAAACATGAAAACACAACATGATAGTGTTATGGTAACATCTACAATATATTGTTATGTAAGTGCATCAGATAGTAGACTGTTATTTCTAAATGATGATTAGTATAGATTCTTTAAAGAAATAATGATATTATTTTATTACACTCATGGATGATTCACAATGATGAAATGCCATTGGTTTTATTTGATGATGAGTCATGGAACATTTAATGATGATTTTGGATTTCGAGTAATTAATATGACTCACACTCTTGCTACTAGATAACCATATGTATTGGCATCAATGTGTAAACATGTTTTTTATGTCGAAGTCCAACATCAACCCAAATTAGGTGTCATAGATGAAGTAATTTCATGAAATATATCTAATTATGGTGATGATGGAACTGACACTTTCCCTACTACCATTGGATCCAATTCCATTATTTTTTTTTATTCTAAAGGATCAATTACCAGAGTTGATTGTGAACCTGAAGTTGTGGTGGAAAATATATAGAGTCATACATCCATGGTCTCAATTATTTTTGTTTCCCCCAAGTCGGGTTGTTATGGTTTTTACTATTCAAATTGATTTAATATTAATTAACGATAGGTTGAATTCGGAATGATAGTTATGTGAATTTTCAATGTTTATTGGTTGGAAATTTTATATGAATTGCATTTTATAATTGGGAATTAAATTGTATTTAATGCTACAAAACCAAAATTTCTAAGTTGGTGACCATTTCAATGCTTCATCTATGATTTTTATATAATTTTTTTGACTGTAATACCTATCTCTAACATTTTACTAGGTAATGAACATGATGGTTTTTATTCATCCACAAAACATATATGGAAACCTGCAACATGTACCTAAGATAATGAAATTAAAATTTTCCTAAATTTGGACAACTACTTTACCACTTATGAATCTAGTATAATCAATGTAGCATGATTTTAATAGACGTATGACCCATAGTAAATAACCATCCTTCTAAAAATTAAATTTTTCTATTAAATATTGTATGATTTATCGACTTCATTTTATATTATTTCAATCTCACCGAAAACAATGGTTAGTTATATTATTAATGAATCCCTATATTCCCTCTCATTAATTTTTTCTTTTGGGAGACAAAATTTTTATCCATTTATAATTACTTCTATATTTTTCTTCAAATAAAGGAAATGAAACCAATTGCAGAGAGGCGATGGAAACATATTATGGAAATTGATATTCACATGAATGAGATGGGCATTCAAACACTAGTTCCTCTAGTGAGTATGTTATTTCAAATATATTTATTTCAATAATATATAATGTCATGTGATTAATTTTTTAAAAAAAATATCAGGATCCATCTATTAGGTGATAATTATTTGATGAGTAGCCTAGTAGTGGTCCCAGTACTCTAGTTGTTCATACGAGGGGTGGAAGGTAGTACGATTGCTAGACGATCTGGTCAGCATGAGAGATTATACCCTTCCCCTCCCACTGACATACCATCCATCCCACATTCTGATCCTAGTGTTCCATTAGCGACACACATGATATTTAGGACTCCCATGTTTTCACCACCCTTTCCATCTAAGCCTCCTCACCCGTATGTACCATATTCGATGATGATTCCCACTCCCTATATAGCATTTGTCCAGTCATCCCTCCCATCTTCATTGAAATATTCTTCCTTCTCTCCCTGTTTTTATATACCATATTCTTCAACACCTGCTCTGCCATAGTTTGTCCCTGTGGTGCATACACAGGGACCTAATCAATCTGTACAGGGTGTTCCTTCAATTTCTGTGGATCGAGTGGAACTCCTTGATTAGACTACTACATGTACACTTATACAACCTTAACATATTGTTACACCATTATTTATTTCCATTATAACATGTATTGATACAATATTTTTTTATTTCATAAAAGATACATATACTAATAGGAGTTACGGTAAGGGGAGTACACCCATGCGTGCGGTGTGGAAAATCCTCACACAGTTGATGGTGGAGTACAATGAATATATTCAGATGATTGAAAAATCAGGGCAGCAATGACAAAATTTATTTGGCGACGCTTTCCAAATACTCTGACATCATTCCTGTCATCCCACTCTCATGGAGACAGCTACCAAATGAAGTCTTGGATATATCATGGGCAGAGATATTGGTAAAAAACCCGTTGTATTTAATGATATATATTAATTTTTGTACATATATGAATTAATATTTTTCTGTCTACTGTAGTTTAATTTCACTAATGGTGATGTTGCACGGACAACACATCTAAAAGATTTCGGTGAAATTTGGAGAGCATATATGCATTAATTGTACATTGGTTTGCATGCTAGAGTGGGCACAGAGTTAGTGGTGGTCCCTGTCATGGATTATTTTTTGATATAACATTACATAAAAATGTTTACGCATTGGAAGACCAACCAATTTATGGTATTATACAAATTATTGGGATTTAAACAAAAATTTTCATGCCTTTCGTTGATACTAATTATTGATTTTTTTAGGATGCATCTGGAAGAAATAAAAAACATTTATGCTATGAAATATGTCTACACATTGTGACGTACTACGATTCCATATCATGAGAGATTGTAGGTATAAAAATTTATAATATTTCATTACCACTTACACTTTTTATTGCTTCCTACAAAATTTATTCTATTTCAAATGTTGTTATATAATTTTAATTATGAAATTACTTTTAATTTTGGTATCATATTTTTAAATATGGTTTGATACATTCAATTTCATTGTGGAGGAATAAATTGAATATTGAAGGACGTGTGCCTCGAGCAAAGATATTTTTCTCGAGTTGAAAGAAAAATATGGAAGTGCAGTTAATGAAATGAATGAACAATTGATTTTAAGTATTAATTTTTATATTTAAAATTTATTCTCTATTTTTTAACTTAACAAAATATTTATATTTGTAAAATTCTTTTTTAGAGGCCCATGATTCCTAGGAACTTGACAATTTTGGGCCAAACACTCAATTACATCTGGTGTTGGGAGATTAGAACCCTTGTAGAGTACGCTACCGACCTGGGAAGAGTATATTTATGATGAGTTATTTTCCCTCCTCAGTTATTAATTCTACTGCCATCGAGTTGTAGCAGGTTAATGCACTGGTAGAAAAGGCTGAAAAAAGGGCCATAGAGACGTTAGAATAGTCTGCTTGGTAAGACACTGCCTTTATCAAACTGATGGATGTTTTACATTCAACACTTCCACTAGAGGCTATAACTTCATGTGATGAATATATGTCATCTATTCGTTCTATATACGGTGCACCCGGTGGCAGTTCTAGTGGTGGTCTAGATGAAGATAAGGAGGTGGTTGAGGTTTTAGGAGGAGAGTGAGGAGGGGGCTGAGAGTAGGAGGAGTGCGAGGAGGAGGCCGAGGAGGTGGAGGAGGGTGATGAGGAGGTCGAGGATGATTACAAGATTGAGGAGGAGGGAGGTGACGATGATGGGTATGACGATGAGGATGAGGGTTAAGGTGATGATGCAGGTGATGATTGTGATGGTGATGAGGGACATATTGATCAGTTACATTTTTTATTAATATTACTGACCATTGATGTTTATTTATTTATTGTGCTTGAATATATGTGTGATTTGGTAGGTCAGATTTTCATTAATTTTTATCTACAAATAATATAACATGACTTGATGATTTGTTGTGAATTCCCCATATTATAATGAAATTCGTAATTTTTAGGGGAATTTAGAAAATTGGTAGTCTGATTATAAGTGTATATAATAAAATTATTATCTTAAACATGAAAAAATTATCTTAGAAAGTATTTAAATACCATCCCATGAACTTGGGACCGCCCCTAGGACAGTCCCCCACCCTCCTCCCTGGACCCCGGACTGCCCTCGGACTGCCTCCCCACTCTCCTTCTTGGACCCAGAATAGCCCCCCAGACATCCCCCACCCTCTTTCATGGAACCCAGATATCCCAAAAACACCCTCCCCACCCTGCTTCCCTAACCCCGAACATCCTCCCCACCCTCCATCCTAGACCTGGACAACCACCCATACAGCCCCCACCCTCCTCCCTAGTCTCTGAACAGCCTCCCCACAGACCTACCTGGACCATGAACAACCCCCATTGTCCTTCCTGGACTTAAGACGTAACCCCGAATATGCCCCCTCCTCACCATCCTTTATGGAACCCATACAACCCCCCCCCCCCACCCTCCTCCCTGGACCCCGGACAGCCCCCCAAACAGCCTCCCCACCCTCCTTCTCGGACCTTGGACTGCCCCCCGGACAGTCCCCCAGATAGCCCCTAGATAGCCCGCCATACTACTATGTGGGCCTTGAACATCCCCCAGACAGCCTCCCCACCCTCCTTCCTGGACCATAGATATGACAACCCTGATTTTTATTACAACTTAAACATGCTTTATTACATAAAACTTCACTTGATACAACAAAGAAGATCGAGAGGTTTAGTGTCTTTGGGGCTTAGGATTATTACAAAAAAACTTTAAACTTGAAATACAACATCCTTATTGAAAACTTCCTTTACATGACCACTACATTCCTTCGTACCTAGCATTTCATGGGATAACCTGAGGACATGCATAAGAAAAGGGTGAGCTATAAAGCCCAGTAAGGGAGTACATAATGAATAACATGAGGAGTACAATACATGTTAGGCAATAGGCATATCAATAGAGCATAAGAGAGACATGAACATAAAGGCATGATAAAGCATGATAATCATAACATGGAAATGTGGCAACAACACTTAACATTGAATTAGCATGAGCCAAGGCTCATTGCACATGGAGCATGAGTAAACCCTCATTGCACTTGAAGCACGAGTAAACCCTCGTTGCACTTGAATTAGCATGAGTCAACACTCATTGCACATGACGTATCATGATACTATACTTTACCCAATGCATTGTAGCGCTATCAGGGCGCACCCTTCTTAAACATTTCATTTCATGCATAAGTGTGCCACATGGATCATAAAACATGGATTCATAAAACATAATCATTTCTTCCACGATAAAGGAATGTGGAATTCATACATGAAACTTTACAATCAATACGTATATGTGCATAAAGGTGAATACCCTTGATGGAGAAATGGGCATGGTATTCACTACACAAAGACATTGGCTTAGAAAATTGGTGCGATTTCGGCAGCGTAACGGCGTGACATAAGAATTCATAAAAAAGGTTGATGAGAGAGAAAGGGGTTCCTCATCATATTTACATGAAATGGACAGTAAGGAGATCATATATATACATGTCCCAACAACAGAAATGGAATTTAGATTCATGATACAAAAGTATTGCTTGAATATAAAAGAAGAGAGAGAAGTTCCTTTCGGAATTTCGGCATAGTAACGGGTGTACATGGGAGGCATTTAATGAGAGAGAAAGGGTTCTCCCATCATTCAAACAATAAGAGGGCAGTATGGGGGAGGTGCGAAACCATACCCCAACATTCATAAATTAAATTAAAAGGGCAATACAACTTAAAGAAAATTGACAAAAAAAAGAGAAAGGAAGAAAAAAACCCTTACTTGGAAGTGTGCTTCCAAAGGCTAGAGAGAGGCTTGTGAGAGGCTTCTTGGGAGCTTGGGGCACCTTGAGAGGATTCTAGAGAGAGTAGGGCAGAGGTTGGACGAACTTCAAGGGCTTTGAGTGAGGAGGAAGTGGGAGCTTGGGTGGGTTTATATAGGAAAGGTGAGAGAATTCTTTATTATTTAGGTTTGGGACCCCTTATATTAAAATAATCCAAACCACAAACCATCCCATGGTATTTGCCCATGGTTTCTGGAAAAGGAGAGAGGAAAACAATATTTTACAAGGACAAGGTCCGAACTTATTAAAAAATTAGGGTTGCTTATGTGGAGGTGAGTCACACTCCCATGGAAATTAATTTAAAAAGGCAAAGTGTTGAATAAGTCTTGAGGGCTCCATTAATGCTTTGAAAAGTGATTCAAACAAACCCAAAACCTCATTATTTTAATGATAAAACATATATTGGCCGAACCTAAGGATTATGGTATTTTATTACATCACCATTGGGTCATTATGATGTCATAAATCACATTATATATTTAAAAGGTATTTAATTTTTACCCAAAAATTGGACTGTCTCAGAAAATTATGAAAAATTCACCGTTGGATAATTTCGACGTCCTGATTCCAAAAATAATATTTATTTTATCTAAATAATTTTCTAAATATGTGAATTTGCACTTTTAAAATAAAAACCGACATTTATAAAAAATTCACGGGTTTTGACAGAAATGGCTTTCAAACCTTAATAAAAATTTTAATTGCATTCATAAAATTATAAGATCATTTATATTTAATAAAAATTAATTTAATATTAATAATAATATTTTATTAAAGTATTATTTAATTCAAAAATCCTTTAATTTAATAAAATATAATTCTTAATTAAATAATAACTAAAAACATCATTTGTACTTTAAAAACTAATTACAATGCATCAAAAATGACTAGAAATTATATTCATTATTATATACAAAAATAATGTACATGAACATGGTGCTACTTATTTGTTACATAACCCCTTAAAATAGCCGCATAAGACCTAAGGGTAAGGTGTGCGATGGTGACAGACTCTTGGGGTTTCTCGGATAACATCGCTCGAGTGGTGATCTCTATCAACTTCCATTTTTCCCGTAGACGATCACGTTCGAGCTTGACTTGATGAAGCTCAGCTTGGGCTTGGTCAAGGGCAAAGCCCAAAGACGCCACCTCCTTTCCGAGCTCCGACAAATGGGCTTCGTAAGGGGCAATTCTACTGGATGAGGCCATCGCTTCCTTTGTCTGAGTAAAAATGGTTTCGTTAAAGCCTTATATTTAAACTACCCAGATGATCAATGTTCAACGGCTATAAAAGTAACGGTCACAAATCTTAACGTAAAACTAAAGAAGTTGACATCTTATAAAAACATAAAGAAACATTTAACTGGATCAAGAGGGATTTTCCATTAATGAAATTTTGGGTCGTTACAACATTCCCCCCTTAAGAAATTTCGCCCTCGAAATTTTCCTTTTCCCACACTAAAACAAATGTGGGTAACTTAGCTTCATCATATCTTCCGACTCCCAAGTTGCTTCTTCAAACTTGTGGTTTCTCCACAACACCTTGACGAGGGGCATTGTCTTATTTCGTAGAACTTTTTCTCTACGATCTAAGATCTTCACTGGTTGCTCCTCATAAGAAAGATCGTCTTCTAATTGTACCACCTCAGAAGAGAGTACATGTGAAGGGTCTGGTATGTACTTCCTTAAGAGGGACACATGGAAGACATCATGCACCTTGGCCATAGTAGGTGGAAGTGCTAGTCGATAGGCCACAGCCCCAACACGATCAAGAATCTCGAAGGGGCCGATGTACCTTGGACTTAACTTCCCTTTCTTTCCAAACCTCATGACCTTCTTCCACGGAGATATGCGTAAAAACACCATGTCTCCGACTTTAAATTCAAGGTCTCATCGACGATTATCTGCATAACTCTTCTGTCGACTTTGGGCTGCCTTGATATGCTGCTGAATGGTTTTCACCTTCTCCACCATTTCTTCGACCATTTCTTTTCCAAGCAGCTTACGTTCACCGACCTCATCCCAACATGCCGGTGTTCTACACCTTTTCCCATACAGGGCTTCATATGGTGCCATTTGGATGCTCGAGTGGAAACTATTATTATAAGAGAACTCAACTAGAGGAAGATGTTGATCCCATCCTCCTTTAAAGTCCATTGAGCACGCTCTCAACATATCCTCAAGTGTTTGGATAGTCCGCTCGGATTGGCCATCAGTTTGAGGATGATAGGCCGTACTGAAGTTAAGTTCAGTATTCAGAGCATGTTGAAGACTCTTCCAAAACTTAGAGGTAAATCTTGGATCTCGGTCAGACACAATAGATAGTGGTACTCCATGCAACCGTACCACTTCCCTGATATATATCCGTGCCAGTTGATCCAAAGAGAAGTCCTCTCGGATAGCAATGAAGTGTGCAGTCTTTGTAAGACGATCCACAATAACCCAGATTGCATTGTTGCTTTTGGATGTCCTTGGAAGTCCAGTGACGAAGTCCATGGTGATGTTCTCCCATTTCCATTCTGGTATGGGCAATGGTTGCATCATCCCCTTAGACTTCTGCCTCTCTGCCTTCACTTTCTGACACACCAGGCACTTTGATGTATATTCAGCGATCTCCTTCTTCATATTATCCCACCAAAAGTTTTCTCGGAGATCTCGATACATCTTTGTGCTCCCTGGGTGAATAGAGAAATTTGAACTATGTGCATCATCCAAAAGTTCCTTCTTCAGCTCCGAACTTGATGGGACACATAGTCTTTTCCCAAACCGCACAATTCCTTCTTCATTAACATTAAACTCTGAGGATTTTCCCTTTTTGATAGCTTCCACTTTTTCTTGGATTCTCGCATCATCATTTTGAGCATCCTTTAACCTTTCCAAAAGAGATGGTTGAGCAATCATTTGTGAAAGGATTGATGATGTTCCCTTCTTTATGATTCCCACTTCCATCTTCATCAAGTCTAAGAAGATTGGATCCTTCTCAATTCTCATCATTGATAGAATTGCTGGATCCTTTCTACTTAGGGCATCCGCCACCTTGTTCGCCTTCCCAGGGTGGTAATGTATTGAACAGTCATAATCCTTTATGAGCTCTATCCATCTTCTCTGGCGCATATTAAGCTCTTTCTGTGTGAATATATATTTAAGACTCTTGTGGTCCGTATATATCTCACATTTCTCTCCATAGAGATAATGCCGCCAGATTTTCAAGGCAAAGATCACCGCCGCCAACTCCAGATCAAGCGTTGGATAGTTTCGCTCATGGATTTTCAACTGTCTTGAGGCATAGGATATCACTTTATCATTCTGCATCAGCACACATCCTAAGCCCTTCTTTGAAGCATCACTGAATACCACAAAAAGCTCCCCACTTGTGGGTAAAGTGAGCACAGGTGCAGTGATAAGCCTCCTTTTCAACTCCTTGAAGCTTTCTTCGCATTCATCACTCCAAGAAAACTTTACTCCCTTTCGAGTTAGCTTGGTAAGAGGGTTGGACAATCGTGAGAAGTTTCTCACAAATCGTCGATAATATCCAGATAACCCCAAGAAGCTACGGATATCAGTTACCGATGTTGGCCTCGGCCATCCCTCAATTGCATCTGTTTTGGAGGGGTCCACAGATATCCCATTGCTTGTGATGATATGGCCCAAGAATGAGACCTCCTTCAACCAGAACTCACACTTGCTGTACTTGGCATAGAGCTTCTCCTTGCGCAAAGTCTCCAGTACAGTTCTTAAATGCTCCTCTTGGTCCTCCTTGGTTTTGGAGTATATTAGAATATCATCTATAAAGACTACCAAAAATTTATCTAGGTAATCTCTAAAGACTCTATTCATCAAGTCCATGAATATTGCTGGAGCATTGGTGAGTCCAAAAGGCATTACTATGAATTCATAGTGCCCGTACCTTGTACGAAAAGCAGTCTTGGGGATATCTTCCTTCTTTACCCTTACTTGATAATATCCCGACCGCAAGTCGACCTTGGAGAAGTATTGTGCTCCACGCAGCTGATCAAACAAGTCATCGATTCTTGGGAGAGGATACTTGTTCTTTATCGTGATTCTGTTAAGTTCACGATAATCGATGCAAAGCCGCATTGACCCATCCTTCTTCTTGACGAAGAGGACTGGTGCACCCCATGGTGACGCACTTGGGCGTATAAACCCTTTATCCAGATTCTCCTGTAGTTGTTTCTTCAGTTCTTCAAGCTCAACCACAGCCATTCTATATGGAGTCTTGGATATTGGTAGCGCCCCAGGTATAAGTTCAATTGAGAACTCAACATCTCTTCTTGGAGGAAGACCAGGAAGTTCCTCGGGAAATACTTCAGCGAATTCCCTCACAATAGGCATTTCTACAAGGGTGGTTCTTCCTTGGACTCAATCATCTGAGCCAGATATGCGTGCTCATAAGGTAGTAATATCCATGCTTGAGATGATGGAGTTAAAGGAGATTCATCTTCCTCCTGACACTTGTAAATAATCGGGGGTCGATTCTCCATATGGAGTGTGATTTCCCTCTCCCGACAATTTATGTTGGCTCTATATAAGGAAAGCCAATCCATGCCAAGAATTGCATCAAATTCCACCAAAGGGAGTATGACAAGGTTCGCCGGGAAATTCAATCCACAGATTATAACAGGGGAGGACTTATACTCATGGGATGCAATGATTGCCCCATTTGCCGTACTCACCGACATCTTTACTTCCATGATTTGTGGTGGTGCAGGGATTATTCTACTAAACTTTTGAGATATAAAAGAATGCGTAGAACCTGAATCAAAAAGTACGTTCGCTATTCTTGAATGAATAACTAGCGTACCTGTCACCACTTCGTTGTCGGGGTTCACTTCGGCAGAAGTGATGGCAAAAGCTCTTCCTTGCTGTCTTGGAGGTTGTTGATTGCCTCCGATAACCCTTGGATTAGGGCACTGATTCGCAAAATGACCCGGTTCTTTGCATTTGAAGCATTGAACAACGCGTTGAGGTTCGAACGGAGCGTTCCTCCCCTCCGTCGCAGCCGCGGGTCCTTCTTGCTGACAGTTAATAGCTAGGTGCCCTTCTCTTCCACACTTGAAGCATTTTCTTGTCCCCCTAAGGCAATTCCCAGGGTGCTTCTTTCCACACTTTTGGCAAGTGGGGTGCTGGAATTTCTTAGCGCCGTTGGATTTATCCATCGGACCACCAGCATTGAAGTCCACCTTCCGCTTCTTGTCCCCATGATACCCCTGTGATTCTCCGATCTCCATTTCAACCTTAAGGGCACATCGGACAATCTCCTCATAGCTTTCAAAGTCACGGATCGCTAATGCTTTCCGCAAGCTAGGCTTCAGCCCACCAAAGAAGCGGTCAACTTTGCATTCGGGGGTAACGACAAAGCCGGAAGCGTATCGTGCAAGCCTTGTGAAGTTTGCCTCGTACGCTCCCACAGATTCTTCATCTTTCTGCTTGAGGGAAAGGAAGTCCCTTTCCATCTTAAGACGGAGGGTGCGTGGAAAATATTTATCGAAAAACATCTTCCGGAATACCTTCCATTCCAAAGCCTCGATCTCCTCCTCAGGCTTCGTATTTTTGATCAATGTCCACCATTGATCAGCTTCACCCTCCATACGATAAGCCGCCAGGAGAACCTTCTATTTTTCAGAGCATTGGAGGATGGAGAATATCTTCTCAATGGAGTTGATCCATTGTTCAGCGATCGTGGGATCAGATGATCCACTAAAAGTAGGAGGCCTTTGTCTCATGAAGCTTTCAATAGTGACTTGTTCTTTCTTAGGGGGGGTTGAAAGTTCCTCTTGACCAGTGTTTCTATTCAAAACTTGAGTTAGCTGAGAGAGAAGCGTGACAAAGTTCGCGATTCCCGCTCCCATCAGATTGGGCATCTCATTAGTACAATCATCACACTGATCTTCACAACGGTTGTTAGCCCGAGTTCTCCTATTACCGGCCATTGGATGGAATAAAAGGAAAGTTAGGGGTAACACATAGAGGGTAATCCAAAGACAAAAGTTGATGACTTATAAATAAACTTTGATCTCTTTAACTCATGAGTCTATAGGATTCAATCCAGGCTTTTCAGGATCTTCCTTCTAACATATATTCTTAGGGGAATTTTTCCCTTAATAAGGGTTCATACTAAGATTGTGAATTTATCAAAACATATCCCCCGGGAGTGTCTTAACCAAGAGTGCAGCAAGGCCCGTTGTCGTGCACCAGTTCCCGTTCGAGTCTAGCTCAAAGCGGTGTTTTCGGGTTTTACCCCTAGGATACATCTGTGCCAGAGCCGCCTCTACCTGCTCGTATCCAGACAGGGATGTATTTGTTTGATAAAACACTTACTTAGTATTTACCAAAACTTAGGGATGTTTTTATTATGCTTAGTCTTGTATCTAAGGCTTTACTAGGGTTTCCTAATCCCAAAAATAACTAAACCTATCCTCTGATACCAACTATGACAACCCTGATTTTTATTACAACATAAACATGCTTTATTACATAAAACTTCACTTGATACAACAAAGAAGATCGAGAGGTTTAGTGTCTTTGGGGCTTAGGATTATTACATAAAAACTTTAAACTTGAAATACAACATCCTTATTGAAAACTTCCTTTACATGACCACTACATTCCTTCGTACCTAGCATTGCATGGGATAACCTGAGGACATGCATAAGAAAAGGGTGAGCTATAAAGCCCAGTAAGGGAGTACATAATGAATAACATGAGGAGTACAATACATGTTAGGAAATAGGCATATCAATAGAGCATAAGATAGAAATGAACATAAAGGCATGATAAAGCATGATAATCATAACATGGAAATGTGGCAACAACACTTAACATTGAATTAGCATGAGCCAAGGCTCATTGCACATGGAGCATGAGTAAACCCTCATTGCACTTGAAGCACGAGTAAACCCTCGTTGCACTTGAATTATCATGAGTCAACACTCATTGCACATGACGTATCATGATACTATACTTTACCCAATGCATTGGAGCGCTATCAGGGCGCACCCTTCTTAAACATTTCATTTCATGCATAAGTGTTCCACATGGATCATAAAACATGGATTCATAAAACATAATCATTTCTTCCACGATAAAGGAATGTGGAATTCATACATGAAACTTTACAATCAATACGTATATGTGCATAAAGGTGAATACCATTGATGGAGAAATGGGCATGGTATTCACTACACAAAGACATTGGCTTAGAAAATTGGTGCGATTTCGGCAGCGTAACGGCGTGACATAAGAATTCATAAAAAAGGTTGATGAGAGAGAAAGGGGTTCCTCATCATATTTACATGAAATGGACAGTAAGGAGATCATATATATACATGTCCCATCAACAGAAATGGAATTTAGATTCATGATACAAAAGTATTTCTTGAATATAAAAGAAGAGAGAGAAGTTCCTTTCGGAATTTCGGCATAGTAACGGGTGTACATGGGAGGCATTTAATGAGAGAGAAAGGGTTCTCCCATCATTCAAACAATAAGAGGGCAGTATGGGGGAGGTGAGAAACCATACCCCAACATTCATAAATTAAATTAAAAGGGCAATACAACTTAAAGAAAATTGACAAAAAAAAGAGAAAGGAAGAAAAAAACCCTTACTTGGAAGTGTGCTTCCAAAGGCTAGAGAGAGGCTTGTGAGAGGCTTCTTGGGAGCTTGGGGCACCTTGAGAGGATTCTAAAGAGAGTAGGGCAGAGGTTGGACGAACTTCAAGGGCTTTGAGTGAGGAGGAAGTGGGAGCTTGGGTGGGTTTATATAGGAAAGGTGAGAGAATTCTTTATTATTTAGGTTTGGGACCCCTTATATTAAAATAATCCAAACCACAAACCATACCATGGTATTTGCCCATGGTTTCTGGAAAAGGAGAGAGGAAAACAATATTTTACAAGGCCAAGGTCCGAACTTATTAAAAAATTAGGGTTGCTTATGTGGAGGTGAGTCACACTCCCATGGAAATTAATTTAAAAAGGCAAAGTGTTGAATAAGTCTTGAGGGCTCCATTAATGCTTTGAAAAGTGATTCAAACAAACCCAAAACCTCATTATTTTAATGATAAAACATATATTGGCCGAACCTAAGGATTATGGTATTTTATTACATCACCATTGGGTCATTATGATGTCATAAATCACATTATATATTTAAAAGGTATTTAATTTTTACCCAAAAATTGGACTGTCTCAGAAAATTATGAAAAATTCACCGTTGGATAATTTCGACATCCTGATTCCAAAAATAATATTTATTTTATCTAAATAATTTTCTAAATATGTGAATTTTCACTTTTAAAATAAAAACCGACATTTATAAAAAATTCACGGGTTTTGACAGAAATGGCTTTCAAACCTTAATAAAAATTTTAATTGCATTCATAAAATTATAAGATCATTTATATTTAATAAAAATTAATTTAATATTAATAATAATTTTTTATTAAAATATTATTTAATTCAAAAATCCTTTAATTTAATAAAATATAATTCTTAATTAAATAATAACTAAAAACATCATTTGTACTTTAAAAACTAATTACAATGCATCAAAAATGACTAGAAATTATATTCATTATTATATAAAAAAATAATGTACATGAACATGGTGCTACTTATTTGTTACATAACCCCTTAAAATAGCCTCATAAGACCTAAGGGTAAGGTGTGCGATGGTGACAGACTCTTGGGGTTGCTCGGATAACATCGCTCGAGTGGTGATCTCTATCAACTTCCATTTTTCCCGTAGACGATCACGTTCGAGCTTGACTTGATGAAGCTCAGCTTGGGCTTGGTCAAGGGCAAAGCCCAAAGACGCCACCTCCTTTCCGAGCTCCGACAAATGGGCTTCGTAAGGGGCAATTCTACTGGATGAGGCCATCGCTTCCTTTGTCTGAGTAAAAATGGTTTCGTTAAAGCCTTATATTTAAACTACCCAGATGATCAATGTTCAACGGCTATAAAAGTAACGGTCACAAATCTTAACGTAAAACTAAAGAAGTTGACATCTTATAAAAACATAAAGAAACATTTAACTGGATCAAGAGGGATTTTCCATTAATGAAATTTTGGGTCGTTACAATAGAAGAAAGGAAAGGATTTGACTCACTAGGATCTTCAATCCGCACTTGAAGACACTCAAAATTCACAATGATCGAAGGAGGTCATCCATTAAGTGATTTTGGTTGCTTTGTATTGTGTTGATAATTTAAAAAAATGATCCATGGTTCATTTTTGACATGTACGAGTTAACACCACCTTAATTCGAGGAACTTTGTCACAGATACCACTCAATGTGTCTCACTTTTATTTGCAATGGACAACATTTTAAGTGAAAAAAACAACTGCCATATGAAAAACTGACTAAACGCATTCAGATTATATTGATACATTATTACAACAATCCATGGGTCATATGTGATGTGTACATGTCAACCCCACCCCAATACATGGCATGGAGTAGCTAGTATCACTCGTAGTGTAATTCATTTGTTTAAAATGGACACCCTTTTAAGTAAAAACAACTGGGATACGGAAAACATGCGAAAAATATTTATATTCTATTGATACATTAAAACAAGGATCCTTGGGTCCTTTTTGACATTTAGGTGTCAACCCCACCTCACTCTCAGGCACATTGTGGCCGATACCACTCAATGTGTCTCATATTTATTTGAAATGGACATCATTTTAAGTGAAAACAATAAATGGCATACGGAAAACAGACCAAATGCATTCAGAGTCTATTGATACATTTGGAAAAAAATCCATTGGTCTTTTTTGACATGTAAGAGTCAACCCCTCTTCAATATGAGGCACAGTGTGCCCGATATCCCACAATATGTCTATATTTTGTTTGAAAATGAACATCTCTTAAGTAAAAACATCATCAATCTGAAAAACTAACCAAACATATTTCAATTTTGTTGATAAAATATCACAATGATCCATGTGTCATTTGTGACATGTATGAGTCATCCTATCCTCAATCCGAGGCACAGTATAGCTGGTACCACTCCAATTGTCTCTGGTTTATATGAAATGGACAACATTTTTAGTGAAATCAACAACTGGAAAACATAAACCAACCAAACACATTTGAATTCTGTTTATACTTTTCAAGAATGATCCATGGGTCATATGTGACGTTCATGAGTCATATCTTCCCCAATCCAAGTCACGGTGTGGCCAGTATCACTCTTATTTCCTTTCCTTTTGTTTAAAATGGACACCCGTTTATGTAAAACCAATTGGAATTTGGAAAACCATCCAAAATTATTTAGATTGTGTTGATACATTAGAACAAGGATCTGTGGGTCATTTTTGACGTGTAAGAGTCAACCCCACCTCAAATCCAGGCCCGATGTGATCGGTACCTCTAAAAGTGTCTCACTTTTATTTCAAATGTACAATATTTAAAGTGAAAACAAAAACTTTCATATAGAAAACTAACCAAAAATATTTGGATTCTGTTGATACTTTATGAAAACGATCCATGGGTATTTTTTGACGTGTACGAGTCAACCCCACCTCAATATGAGGCATGGTGTGGTTGATATCTCCCAAAGTGTCTGTATTTTGTTTAAAATTGACGATCGTTTATGTAAAAACAACTGGCAGATGAAATAATGATCAAATGTATTCGGATTGTGTTGATACTTTAGAACAATGATCCATGGGTCATTGGTGATGTGTACCAGCCAACCCCGCCTTAATCTGAGACACAGTGCAACGGGTACCACTCAATGTGTCTCAAATTTATTTGAAATGGAGAACATTTTATTTGAAAACAACAACTGGCATATGGAAAACTGACCAAACGCATTCATATTGTCTTTATATATTTGGAAAACGGTCAATGTGTCATATGTGATGTGTTTGAGTCAACCTCACTGCAATCTGAGGCATGGTGTGGTCGGTATCACTCGATGTTTATGTCTTTTTGTTTGAAATGGACATCACTTTAAGAAAAAACAACTGGAATACGGAAAACTAACGAAATTCTTTTGGATAGTGTAGATACATTAGCAAGAGGATCCATGGCCCAGCCTCACACAATCCACTTCTCATGTGAAGAACTCCTAACCCTATTCTGAAACACATGAAATTTAATTTTCCAAGGAAAACTAAATTCCCTAAGTCACACAATTTCATTGATACACACCCATTATCAGCATCATGATGTACAAATACACCTTCCCCAAACCGTGGGACATTATATTTGTGATTGGATGAAGTCATTTATCTCTTTCTTTATTTTGTGGTTATTTTCTCTTTATTTTTGAATTCAGTGTATGTGATATACAAAATGAATTTTTGTATATATTCTTAATTTTGTATAACACATATAATTATGTATACAATTTTTATGTATTGTATTATTAATTGATAATTAAATTATCTATGTATTTAATTCAGTATTTAATTATGATTTGAATTCTGGATTGCACATGTAATTGTCATCTCAATATTGAATTGAATTCTAAATCAATTATTAATGATTCTAATTACCTTATGAATCATGTATTAATTTTTTTAGTTGTACAGTTACAGGGTGAATTATGTGTTTAATAAATATTAATTAATGGTGTATATGAATGTGTTATAGTTGTTATTGTAGGTAATTGGAGTAGGGATGTAGGGAATGCAGAAAGGGTAGCGTATAGAAAACTGCTTCCTGAATTTCACAGAAAAAACTATGGAAATGGTTGTAAACCATTTTCATAGGGTTGTGAATGTATTTTATACAAATGGTTCAATAGAACCGTTGGTAAAAACACTATCACAACAGTTTACAAAACATTGGTATATAGTGAAATGTCAAGCCGTTACCAACGGTTTACACAAACTATTGGTAAAAGGCTATACAAAACTATATTTCAACAGTTTGAAACTACTGGAATAGTATTTTTACCAACAGTTTTAAACTGTTGGTGAAAAGTGATACCAACAGTTTGACAGAACTATTTGTATAATGTATATTTCCTAACATATACCAATTCTTTTCCAGAAATCTATGGAATATATGTTTCTATATGGCTTACTTCCAAACTATTTGAAAAAAATGGATATATATTATACCAATGGTTATGTATCCTTTACCAATGGTATAGAACCAATCATAGTGGGTGCATTTCTAGTAATGAGATATGTTTACAGTTTTTAAAAATTGTTGTAAAAAAATGATGGGGAATGAATTTTGAGTTCTAGTAAGTGATAACGATGTGGTAAAATTGGACATAAGGCTCGTAATTCCACTAAAAAAAGACCATGTTAATGGTAAGAAAAAATATTATTTATAGTAAATAAATTTTTTGTTGTGCAATGAAATGGGACATTTTGAAAATGAGTGTCCAACGAAGAACTCAACTGAGGGAAAGCAGCTAGACTATATGCAGAAAGGGGTGGAGAAATATTTTGCAACTACATTAGAAGATGTTTTCCATCAATTATAGTAATATCAGGTACACTGTTTGTTTGTTTAAATTATGCCGATGTTTTGTTTGATTCTTTGATCTTATGAATTGAATTTTTTATGAGTTCTTAGATAAGTTTGTGGTAGTGTTTATTGATGATGTTTTGGTTTATTCTAAATGTTATGAGGATCATTAAAGTAATTTATTCTTTGTCTTTCAAATCATTAATGAAAATATAATGTACGGGAAATTCAGTATGTGTGAGTTTTGGACACAACAAATTTCATCCCCTGATCACATTGTTTCAAAAAATGGTATAAAAGTTGATCATTCTAAAACAAAATGTTTTGAATAAGGACCATGACCCATAAATATAAAGGAAATTTGTAGTTTTCTTGGGTTGTATGGTTAATACTAGCGGTTTGTTGAAAAAATTACATTATTATCTAGCTCACTGACTATGTTAACTAGAAAAGTTGTTAAGTCCATTTGGACTAAAGTATGGGATTATTGTTTTCAAGAATTGATAGGAAGATTAGTGACTGCTATGGTTTAGGCATTACCTTCCAAAAATGGTGAGCTTGTTATCTAAATGGAAGCTTCATTTAGAAGCGAGTAGTTGTGTTTTAATACAGAATGATCAGGTAATTGCTTAAGTTTCACGTTAGTTTAAACCTTATTAGTTAAATTAACCTACACATGATTTGTAATTACCTGTTGTTGTTTTTTCTATAAAAATTTTTAGGCATAATTTTTTTGGAGTAATGTGTGAAATATATAATCATAAAAATGATGGCTAGAATTAATCAATAATTATGATTTCACAATTCATCATCTTCCATGAAATGAAAATAAAGTGGCTAATTCTTTGAGAAAAAAATATAATGCTACATTAACCTTGTGACGTCTAAAAATATCCTTTGATTAAATACTAGATTAAATTTTTTAATTGATGTTGTTGGTGAATGAAATTATTATTATTTGTTTTAGGTGTTAGTGAAATCTTATCTATTAGACAGAATTAAGAAAGTGTATATGGATGGTAGTGAGTTTAAAATAAATTTAGAGTTTTTTTAGAAGTGTAATTTTCCTTATTTTAACATTGATAATGATTGTGTTTTGAAATTTTGAAAGTTATTATGTGTACATTGCGATTAAATGATTACGAATGGGTTTTTATTTGAATCTCAATGTTCCCTATTTTTAGTTCATCCTGGCATTACTAAGATGTACACAAATATTCAGGTGTATTAATGGTGGGATGTAATGAAAATAGATATTTATGATTTTACAGTGAAGTGTTTGACATGTCAACAAGTTAAAGAAGAGAAGAAGATAACAAAAGGGATGCTTCAGTCTTTACCATAGCCAGAGTCGAAAAGTGAAAATATATCCATGGAATTGGTTGTGGGAATACAAAATACATCTTGATTTAATAATGATATCCATGTTATTTTTGATCTATTGACTAAATCCTCTCATTTCCTTTCTATTCGAAATAATTTTACTCTAGATCAACTATCTATTTTGATTGTTAAAGAGATAGTCAGGTAGCATGGAGTTCCCCTCTCCATTTAATCTGATCATGATCACATGTTTACTTTGATCTTTGGGAAAGTCCTTAAGAAGTTGTTTGGTGTTGAAATAAATTTTAGTAAAACATGTCATCCTCAGTCACATGGGTAGTCAGAATGAACAATTTAGACCTCGGAGGATATTCTATGTTCTTGTAAAATAGATTACCATATAAATTGGGACCAATATCTTTCTTTGGTTGAATTTTAATATAATAATAGTTTTCATTCCAGTATATAGATGGATCCATTTGAGGAATTATATGGGAAGCAGTGTCGATCTCCATATTTTTGAGATTAAGTAGGTGAAAGGAAGTTGATGGTACTAGAATTGGTAGAAGAGATTGTCCACATAGTTTAGTTGATTCAAACCCACATGAGAACAGCTCAGAGAAGGCAGAAAAGTAATTATGATAACTAGAATAATTATCAATATTTTGAGGTTGGTGATCAGGCATTTCTCAATGTCTCTCTATGGAAAATTGTGATGCTTTTTATAATGAAGAGAATGTTGAGTCTATGGTTCATTGGACATTATGAAATGCTAGATATTGTTGAATCAGTCGCATACAATGTCTGTTTACATCTAATTTTATCCTATGTACAAAATGTTTTTCATGAATAAATTTTGATAAAGTATATGCCGGATTTGACTAATGCTTTGAGCTGAGAGGTAGTTCAGTTGGAAGAGAATCTCACTTATTAGGAACAAAAAGTCAAAATTCATGACTGTAGACAGCATGTGTTATAGAATAAAGTAATTCAACTGGTAATGGATTTATGGAAAAACAATATGGATGAGGAGGCAATGTGAGAATATGAAAATAATATGAGGGATAAATAACACCACATAATTTATTAGTAAATTAAACTGCGAGAATGCAATTTCCAAAATGGGGTATGGATGTAACAACACATGTAAATATATAATATCACATTATCATATTTATTATTAATTGTGAATTAAAAATTAATTTTAATTTAATTTGGATTCTATGTTGGATGACGTACCCGATATGCAACAACAGGTTTATTGAAAATCTTACGTTGCACACAACATTGATTCATATTGAAAAATAAAAATAAAATATTATTTAAATAGTTATAAACACCTAGACATTGTATTTTTGGGAATTAATAGATCTAAATAAAATATGATTATACATGTTTGTATATTTTATTTACATTTATACAATACAATATAGAGGCTTAAATGTGAATGAATCTAATTTTCATCATAAATACTATAAAATTCATTTAAGGGTAAATTTACAGCCTTCTGATAGTGAAACCTTTTCAAATATAGTTTCTCTCACATTTAAATGTGATATTAGTAAAAATATAATTCTTCTTTAGAATTAAGATATCCATATTTACTTTGGGAAATTTTTTGGTATTTCTATGATACAAATAATTTCTTAAGTGACTAGTGAAAAATACTGTATTTTAATTCATAAAACATTTTTAATAATTTTTTTTAAATAGTTAGCTTATCATTTTAATTGGTTAGGAGGTTTAATTTAATGATATTTTTACTATTTAATTTATTTTTTGCCATTGTAGGTAATTTCACTTTGATATAGGACATAACTAAGTGCCATTCTCTTGATAGTTATTATTTCATAAAAACACACATTTTTGACAACTGGATTTGATTATATAATAAATAATTAAACATATAATTTTTTAATTTGGTAAAATAGACATCATTTTTTAATTTGGAATATCAAATATTGTTTAGGCTGAATTTTTTGTATTTTTCTGGAAACCATTAATTTTTGATGAGTTGTGAAAACACCGAGTAGTAGTAAAAAAACATCTTTTTCTCTTAAATAAAATTTTAACCCTTTTGTGAAATGAATTTAGAAAATATTTTATACAAGGTTTTTATCAGTATGAAAAATTTTGTTCAATAAAAGGAAAATAATATTTGGTGCATAAAATTTTTTTACTTTATATAACACAGTTAAAGATAAATAAGGCAATTTTACCTAAAAATAATATAATAAAAATATAAAATTAAACTAACATTTTTCCCAATCATATTGGATGATACATTTCCGACCATGGGAATTCATGGATCGATTTTGGGACCCCATGGAGCCACATGGGAGTGATAATGACACGTTATATTAATTAATTTAATGTTAAGGGAGAAATGACATAAACAGATATCATTTAGTAAATCATTATTTCACTTAGGGGTATATATGTTATCACTTCAAATATAAATATTAACTTGAAATATAAAAAGTATTCTAACACCATGTTATTTTTTTTAATTTTCAAACATCAAATAAACAATTATTTATGACACAATACAGATGTAGTGTTTACCTCATTAATGAATTATTTAAATATGAACGATTATAAAAAAACAAAATCCAAAACCTATCCAATATTTATTTGATGGTTTTATTTATAACAAGATTCAACTTTATTTTCACTTTAAAATGTTCTATACCTTTAGAAATATACAATCATTATATAATAATATATTATTTCCAAACATTCCGAAAGGGCCCCTCCTCCACCTTATAAAAAGCCATCACCTCTAACTCATTACACACACCTCTCATGCCCCTTGTCTTGTCCATACTCTACCAAATTAATCTCCCTACATGTCTATCTTCCACCTAAAGACTTAATTTTGGAATATGGCACTTAAATTCTTCATTTTGTTTCAAACTAAATGGAGTTAACTGATTTAATGGTTACGCCTTCTCTTAAGTGCCTTTTATTTATTTTCATTCAACTACCCCCTAAAATATTTTTATTACATTATTTTATAACGACACCAGTATCAAAAATATTATAGGTTATTTTTATGAGAAGGATTCTAACTACACTTACCCACCTAGCCATCTCACAGGTAATGAACATACTGTTTCTTTGGATGGAGAACTATTGCGTCACGAAACGATGATTGTTCATACTTCTCCAACCGCCATCCATGGTGGACATTAAAATTGAAATTTATTAATATTTGATATGTATTATATTTATATTGTCTCTATGATACTATATTTATCATTTATATCATACCTTTATGGTATCCATAATCTGTAAATTCGATAATTTCATTTGAGAAAGTGCGGACTACCGCCCCCTCAATGTGATATGACTCATTCATTCCTTACATAGAATGTATAAAGGATGGAGTTACAGAAATTATATATTATATTATACCCTTTATAATATACCTATGTATTATTATATTTTCATTCCATTAAATACACAATAAAAATGAAAGTAACGTTCATGTGTATTTACGACATAACATATCCATGAACGACACATTTCATTTCTTATCCCCAAATCTAAGGGACTATTATAAATTCTTATAAATACCATATATATATGATATATATGATATCTAAATAATGAATAACATTCTAGAGATAATTAAATTTTTACCACTTGAACAAATTGTAATTAAAAGACGTTAATTGTTGACTCGAGGACAAATTATCGACCAAATGACCATTATTAACATAAATGATTCCATAATGTTTATAACATTGTAATCAGTGATATAAAATGAATAATAAAATTGAAAAAGGTTCTAATGGACTTATAAATTATCTTTAGTTTATTATTTATGTTATTAAAGTATTAACATGTCAATTCGGACATAAGAAAAGGGATCTTCTTAACCCAATTTCCATTCTTTGGGTTGATCTTATACTTCTTGATTTTTCTGTGATATGATTATGTGATATATAACAAATTATGTCATATATATTATTTTTTAAATTACCTATGCATAGATATTTTGAATACTTATAATCTATCTATTTTATTTACAAAATTATCTTTGTAACAGACTTTGTCTCAATCTCGTTTCTCTGAAGCGTATATTGTTTTATACACGACATTATTTGATACTGTGTATAAACTCCATTGAAATTTAATTTCATTAAATATGAATATTTTTCTATGAGGGATTCTACTAAATGAAATTTTTTTTATCTTTTTATGTTAAGCGTTGAAAACGACGTTTTCTGCTGTTGGGAGTATTATTTGATCTTTGGCTTCCTTAACAAGTCATAATGTTTTTGAAATGAAAATAAATACCATATAATATTTTTTGATTTTTGGAAATGAAAATGATGTTGATAATTTATTTTTTATGTTAATATATGTAAATGATATATTGTGATTGAAATTTATAAATTGTATATTTCCATTTTATTTGTTTTACTCATAATGAATATGTTATGGTTCTTGGGAATTTTTTACATATATGGGTGGTTCTATAATAAACCTAGGGTAGGTGACCCTGAGATATCTGTCCAATTCATTGGGTAGTGTGATGTCAGTAAACATGAATATTTCTCATAATATATTTAGGGAATATACTATGAGGGTTTTCCAAATGTAACTCCCTACGTGGCTGTGAAAGCCATAACAAAATTATTATAAAAATGCCATATGTTACCTTTATGATTGGTGATTACTATGAGTTATTCATAAATCATATGATTTCATGAGGTGTGATAAAGAGATTATGTTATGTATGTATTGATGAAGTAATGTTTTTGTTCTTTGTTTTATAACCCTTACTGATCTTTTTCAGCTCATCCCATGTTATGAAATTTTTTCACAGGACTTAATGATTAATAGGTTCAAGGATAGGATAATGGAAAAGTCAAAATGTCTATAACATTGAACTAGAAATGAATCATTATTTCAATTGTTTTTTATGAAAAAATGGAAATAGAGTTTAAGTGTCTACTTTGTAATTTTCGAGTTGTAATGTAATAGTTATGGCCTAATTGATTAAAAATCTAAACCTGAAAGGATCCTTAATGTTAATTGCCTATTTAATTAAGTTTTTTGTAATGTTTTAAGGCTGATACCTTATACATTATAATTAATTGTATCTAGTAATTACAATACCTTATTAATATACACAATGAAATCAATAAATGAATTCTTAATAATGTAGTCCAAAATTTTGAACATATTGAACATGTAATCAACGCCTTGTTCAAAGGAATACTAAATAAATTGGGGATTTTTAAACCATATCACTAAAAAGAATTATAAAATAATACATATTAATGCCTTAAATGACTATATAATTCATGAACCCACCCTCCACCTAATATGTCATACTCATTCATCACATAAATATACAACAAAACCCAATCAACATTCATTAATAACTAAAAAATATCCATAAAGTTCAAAATATCATATGGAATGTAAATATATTTATTATTTATAATTAACAAATACAATACAATGAAAATATTACTACGTAATAAAAATATCATATTAATATTCTATCATAAGAAAAATATTTATTTTTATCCAAGAATAAAAACTACATAAAATGATCAGAATTATTTTGAGGAGGATAGTCATTTTACCTTCAATGTCAACATTAAAAACTAAATAAAAGAAAAGAATAATAGGAAATTATTTATCAATAAAATAAAAATTAAATCATATAAATTAATCCTAGATTTATTGATATGTCATAAAGGTTGTGAATTCTACAATTTCTATGTTTGTTAATATAATTATTCTTTTCTAATTTCCATAAAAAAATAAATGATCCATTTTAGATAAAAAAATAAATTACTATTTAAAACTCAATTTTAAAATATATGTCATGGGTTAATTTTTTTAATTTTATAATAGAAAAACAATCATGAATAAATTTTACAAACATTTATATTTGAGAAAATTTATATTCAATAGATAACATAAGTGATGTTACTTAAAATTAAAACAATATTATATAGATTTCAAGATTTATTTAAGAGAGATAAATAAAAGGAACATTTTAATTATAATATATAAAAATATTTTAGGAAATATTTTAGTATTGATAAGGATAATTCATATAATTCCCTTATTTAAATTTTTTTCATAAATAATCATATCTAATGATATGATTATAATGTAAACCCTTACATCAAGATCTAAATTCTTCTACTATAATATAATATAATTTATAAAAAATTATATACTAACATTATTATATAAAATAATAATAATTTATTAACATATATTGTAATCTATTATCCTCTTCTTACATTTAAATACCAAATTATTAATAATTATATATTAAAATATTTATTTCTTGTTGTCATTTATTTCATTTTTCATTGACGTTTTTCTTTTAACATTCTTATCCTTATAATTGATCATGTTTCCATGATCAGGATGATATAAATATCATATATATTTTCTATATAAATATTTATATAATTTTAATACATCCATAAAATATATAAATTTTAAAACATTTACAATGTTTATAGAGATAGTAGAACATATGTATGACGGAAAAATATTTTCACATTTCAATGGATGAAATAAAATAAAAGTAAACAATAATTCAACAATATATAATAATTTTTTTATCTTAAATAACATAGATATATATAATCTATCTTAATTTGGGTCCCTAAAAATACTAAACTAAAAACGAATCACATCACATTATGGAGGTGGTAGTTCAAAAGTACACAAGAGTAACATTGTCGTTTCCTAATGAATGTGATGATATTATTATATAATATGTTAATGTAATTTAATAATAATAATAATATGATGAAATTAATATATAGAATATTACACCATTAAAATTTCTGTCAATTATTTAGGGTGATGTAAAATGATTTGTTTTGTTATGTGGATAAGGTAGTCCACACACACAAAAAACGAGTGATACATTCACTCCTAAATCGATATAAAAATAGAGAACAATTATGGTTCCATAATAAAAATAAAATTTATAATAATTGTGGCTATTTATTCCATTATTCTATTATTAATATCATATATTTAAATGATCTAAAAAAAGAAATAATTTTATTGATTTTTGAAAGGATGAATACATATTCCTCAGCTTCCTAACAAAGTTAAAATATTAATGACCCTTTGAATAGATTTCTATAAGTGATAAAAAAATATATAGATTATGTGAAATATAAGAAGATAATATTGTGTGGTATGTATTAATATATTCCTAAAATTATTGATAATAGTATTATATATTTTTTTGATTTTAAATGTGGGTATTGTATATCCATTTAATTTCATATAAAACCAAAATATTATAGTATTATTGTCTTGAAAAATGAGTTAATATAGATATGTATTAAAGGGTGGGATATTATAAGTTTGAAATATGAAAATTATGTATTATTTAGGAAATTTTTATTGTTATAAATAACTTTATCTATTAGATTAACCAATACAAACACTTTTTAATCTATATCAGGTTAACAAATTTTTACTATTTTACGTATTTCAATACATGAGAAATATTTGGAATTCACTTCAACGTACATGATACATCGATAGAATCATGGTAATTTATTAGTTTTAGTGGGATATCAATGTGATGAATTACCATCCCTAAATAACTCATCCTGTCATATAGAGAAATAAACTTATTCCTCAATATTCCCTTATTTCAGAAACCCATGACATTAATTTATATAGAAAGTATAGAAAATTTCCACACACTAATAGGGAATTGTATATTTCTCAGATGATTCTTGATATTAACATCTGAAAAAAAACAAGCTTGATGTTCCTATATGTTGATTTAAATTTATCTTCTCTTTCATATGACAACTAATATTCTAATAGCCTTTTTTCCAAATTTCATCCCAACATTTATCATTTTTTATCTTCCCTTAATTTGGGATTATTTTGGATAAATATTAATTCATGAGTGAAACATAATGTTCTATGAAAACCCAACAAATTGAAGGTTTTTATTCAAATAACACCTTATGTCCCTATAATAAAATTTCGTTATATACTCTATGGTTTAATATGCTCACTCAGACTCTCAATCCTTCTATGTATGATTAGAATTGTTGATATTGAATTCTAAATCGACTGAATGAAAAAGTCATCTCGAGAACATTGAGTTATACCATTCATCGTGATAAAGTATAATAAATTTTGGAACAGAAAGCATCATCACCAAATCCATAATTTATATTCTGAGAATATCAATAAGATTAAAATATTATCTAATATAACATATGTGTGTTGACATTATATGGTGATCAAATAAAACCCAAATATAATTATTGATATTACATGTAATTTGAGTTTTAATAAAAATACATTATTTTGTTTTCAAATTTACAAAATTTTGTGGAAAATGGTTCTAAAATCTTATTATAAATATATTTCTATTCTACATAATCATGAAAAACCCTGCACTATGAAATATATACTACAATATAATTTTTTATTTTATCCGATAATAAATATATATCCAAAATTGAATATATCTATACAATTTTGAACTAAATAATTAATGTGAATATAGTATATTTATTTAACGAATCATTAATATATATTATTTTTGGGATACATAAATTGTTCATGATTTATATCATTCCAATCTGATTGTGATTTAACATTGGGAGAATAATCACATTGTTTTCTTATACCACTTATTCTGTATATTTATTCTAACTCCATGTAATGATGGAAAATTAAAATTTCATGTTGAAATGATATCATATATCCTATGTTCTCAGGAAAAAATACATAAAAATGTGATCTATTTGAATCCTTATTAGGGAAATTTATTCATGGAATTTTTTAATAAATTCATCATCCATCTTGTCTAATTTCCTATGGTTGTTATATATTGCTATAACATTGTATTTGATCATATACAAATATCATATATATAACATACTAAACTTAGTTTTCGTATAAATATACTTCATGGTTTTTGATAAGTATATATATCACACCATTAACTATAATAGAAAATAAATCCAAAACATTAGTCCAAAAATCACTATTGAATCCTCCAAATCATGGGTTCAGTAATATTTATCATTATTTTTTAGTTGGAACAGGGTATATTAGATTATCATGACATTTTTTATGAGGTCATAACGTTGTTAATTATATTATGCATACCTATATAATCATAGATCCTTCTCTACTATGTGGTAGGTTATGTACATGCGAATTAAACTGCCTTCCAAATAGTTATTTGAAATTCAGTTCACATTTATTTTTCCACAAGAACCATAACCCCAAAATGTTTTAAATAGTAATTTTAATATATAATAATAATAAATATATCTCAATGAATTGATATCATCAAACTAGAAAAAAAAAATAGTAACACAATTTCCACGGTTGGTCTCTTGTAATACTGGATAACATTCAACATTGAGTGATTCATTGATATACCCACTATTGAAATTTTAATATTGAAAAATGAATAATTATGAAGAACTAATTTGAACATTGTAAATTTATCATAATAAATTTTCTTCCACATGTTATTTATTGAAATTATATAATAAACAATACACACTACATTTCATATTGAATGTATAAATTTATTTTTTACAGTGTCACCCAAAAACTATTAATGTAGAACTCAGAAGTCTCTATTTTTCATATTTATAATGATATCAGGTGAATTGGTATGTAAAAAATGGAATTACTATAAATTCATAATGACCATACATCACACATTGGAATATTATTAATATATCCTTGTTCCTGATCAGTTAATGATGCTATCCATATCCAATATTAATCTTATAAAACTTTATATCTCACTATAACATATCAAATAAAATCATTAATATTATGTATAATATACATGTGTTTTATATTGATATTTATTAGTTAATATTATTCAATGAAATAAAAATTTGGAATTGATTAGTTAATATAAATATGATACCTTCCACCCAGTGGTAAAGAACTATTAAAGGTAAATCCCTTATCTATATTCTCTAAGGTTTGTTTCAAAAATTATTATCACTCAATCAGGGTCATTCTATAAGTTTTATTTAAAATAGGAATAACAACATATGTGGTTCTTTATGAATATAATCATGAATTCGAATAATACATATAAATTACAATGGTAATACATAATAATATTAAATAACTAATTTTTTGTAATTTTATATTTCTATTCATCCATTTCAGAAAAAACTCCCTGGAATAGGTTGAAAACAAATAATTATGGATATAATTTTTATTGGTTGTTCATGTACATCATCCGACTAATATATTATAATATATTAATTTGGAATATTAAATATAATTTTACATTCTCAATGACCAATACGGAATCCATACTATAGAAGCCAATCTCGGCCAAAATTTTCATCTAATATGACTATATAAAGAATTCCATGTTTTTTAAGAATAAAATTTACAGAAACATCTATCAGGGTAGAGGAATGAAATTGAGATGTATTCATCTTAAATTCGGATTTTTTTAGCAACAATCCAACATATAATTTTTTTGTTTTATGATTTGCTACCATTAAAAAATTTATCTTATATAAATCACTAGGTATAAATAGAATTAAATAAAAAAATAAAAATACAATATTTGATGAAAAATGTACCATTAACAATGTTTCTATGAACATCAAATCTATTTAGAGTTTTTCCATATACGAATCCTCCCCTCCATGATTTCATTGGTTGTATGTTGCCTTGATATTTTATAAATTTTTGAAAAATATTTCCCATATTCCTAATGTTAATAAAATATTTTTCGATAGCTTCTGTATTAAATATTTAATTATGATAATGACATAATTATTCTCCATATATGAAAGAAAAACTATTCAATTTTACACATTGACCAAGATGATTCCTTCCAAAACTATAACATTTCAGAACATAATTCTTTCTCTTCTTCCCATTTAAAAATATTTCTATACTATCAAAATCATCTCTAACATTATATTGAATTAATAAGACTTACAGAATACATTCTCTATCATGATCTAATATGAAACTATATCCACATATATTGATAATTTTTTGTAAATTTATTCTCTATAGAGGAATGGATTAGTTCAATAAATAAATGGATAATCATTCCATATATATATATATAGTACATGAGATGTCATTTTATTTTAATAATTTTAACATCATAATGTGAAAATATTTAATCTTCGTTTTTTCATAGACTAGTGAATCACCTATCTATATATTATCATTTATCATGAGGTAATTATTTTTATATGAATGTTTTCATAATGTAATTGAAAAAAATATATTTATTTACACTAAATTATATTTTTTTAATATAAAATCACTTTGTATCTATATTTTATAAGATACCATAAAAATAATTGATAAAATTAGAAATTTAATTTCATCCAAAATTTTGAAATATTGTTTCTATAGGAAAAAATCATTTATTAGAAATAATGATTAATTTATAGAGATTTTATGTTATAAAAAATAATATATCACTATTAAACCTCACTATTAATCATTATGATGATCTATAAAATTAAGGTTATTGGTAATACCATGAGTCTAGTGTCCAAATATATTTATAACTTTTTTACTTCCAACTCCATCACTAACTCCAAATTCAATATCATGTTCAGAAAGGAAATCCCAACATAGATTGTATAAATAGAATCAATTATTATTCCACTCACATGTTACCATATCAAAATAATGTCACACTCTATTTGAGATGATACATTTATAGATCATAATTTATAATATTTGAACTTGTAAAACAATTAACCTAAATTGAAATTTTTAAGATCTGTAATGTTAGAATATTTAACACTATTTATTTTGAAATATTTCTATTTAATTAAAATATTTCCAAATATATAATACTTTTTTGTAAATAAAACAATTAATAACCTATCCATATGCCTAGGAAATTTCAAACAAGGTTCATAATGATGTCCCATTCACTATGTACTATAATTATGGTCGAGATATAGCAACAAAATAATTTCAGGGTTACTACCACTATATGAATATTCTCTAAAACCACATTTTCTTATAGTATCATAATAAAAATATAATTCTATGAATACCACATATATTATACCATTAATGAAAATTATTATATTATATTTCTCTTATACACATTCTCAATGTTTATCATAGGGTTACAATATCTGATTTATGTATTAAAAAATATTGTTCCCGATGATTCAAATTTACATATTTTTAATCAGAATATATAAATATTATCATGAAATCCTAATGATGATAGTTACAATATAAGTTTTTCACAAGATATAGGTAATCAAAATAAAAAACGATTAATTTTTTATTAGTTAATTATAACTAAATACACACTTAAATATCACTTGATATTTTTTATCCTTGTATTCAAAATAAAATTTTCATTGATAACATTATTTTTAGGAGTATAAAATAAATGTTTAACAAAAATAATATACTTCTCAAGAAACTTGTGAATTGAAACATAAAAAATTAGGGGAGATATTATGTATAGAAATTAATTGTGTACAATATAAGCTATCATATATAAAATAATAAATGGAAAATATCGAAAGATGAAATATTTGTAAATTAATCCCATATAAATTATTAAATAACAATAGACATTTTAATCATATGAAATGACATTAAAAATATTAATTCTAAAATTATTCATTAATTTTTTATTTATTTAATGCATAATACTAACAAACATATATAGATGATCGAAGATTGGTATCAGGACATCTTATATAAATATGTATTCTTGTGAGAAAATGTAAATCTAATTTCGTCTCATGTCAAAAATTTATTCAATGAGGGTATATTTAATTTCAGTTCTTAATCATCACATAATATATTTAATACACTAATCACATGCATAAATAATAATGCATAATAAAAATTCTATTGTAATCAATAAATAATTATAGGAAAAACAAGAATATTGAATTTTAATAATTTTTCTTGTTAAAATAACCCAATAAAATTTATTTATTATTTATAGTGTTATTACAACATATACCCAATTATCAGAATAAAAATAAATTCTTGTGATTTTTTATTAATATAAATTTTAAATAAAAGATAATTATAAAAATTAATGAGTAAAATAAATTTTTTAAAATATTTAATATGTTTTAATAAATAAAACCATCAACAATACTATGAAAACATTTATTAATAAAAATAAAAATTTAGAAATTTAATTAATGATTTAAATTATTGATAGATCATAATGATTTTCCATTATATTAATTTTATTTTTATTCAAAATATTATTCTTTTCTTATTTTCTATAAAAATTAAAGAGTAACTTGTAGAGAATGTGACAAGAATATTAAACATAAAACAATTTGAAAAAGATACATAATGGATAATAATTATATCAAATATCAAAAATGAAACACTAATAAAAATAATTAAATAATATTTATATAAATTTAAGATGCAATCAAAATGATTTGTGACTGAATAGAGAACTAATGTTTGTTTTAATAAAACAATTTCAATTTTATTAATTACATAAAAATTTTAATATAAATTCCAGAAATTTAATCTAATGAAATAAAAATAAGAAACAAATTATATTTCTTCTTTTTGTTTTAATATCATACAATTTTCTCAATGAAAAGGTTATAATTAAAAAATCCTTAAATAAGATTCAGAAATAAATAATTACCTTAGGATCAAATTGCTTCAAATGTGATCTATCCTAATGCATAATAAAATCAAATTTATAAATAAATTATCACACAGTCCATTATAAATTTATAATGGCATACAGGATCCACTTATATCATTTCAACACACTTATATTTACAATTCACTATGTTGATTATCGTTTATTATTATTAATTTTATCAATTTTCATGATAGGTTTGGATAAATGTTTTGATCCTGATATAATGGTTATTGTACAATAAAATATAGAATTTTATTCATGATATATATATAATATATATTATAATTATATTCATAAAAAATATATATAATTATCTTCCTATAATAATTTTAGAGATAGAAGAATTTGTTACATTATTAATATAGATGGTATGATGTATTTTGAAATATTGTTGATTTTATATTTAAATAAATAGAATCATTTTAAGATAAATAACAATATATAATTGATGAATTAGTATTTTATCATAAAGAGTTTATATATATATATATATTTATATATATTTACTCAACCATTATTATCATCATAGTATAGTAAAATTGAGAAATAGATCACACCACATTTTGAGATGGTAGTAAACATATACACTTGAAAACATTATAATTTTTTGCAGGATGGAAGATAATAAGGTTGTCATGATATTTTAACTAAATATGAATAATTATGTTATTAATATGATCTATAAACATCAAAAAAATCATAATATAAATTCACAAAAAATAGATTTTGAAGATAAGTATTATCTCTAGATGTTTGATACAGTCAACACATACAAACCAGGGATACATTCAATTCACAATAAACGGAAATGAAGTTGAATAATCGTGGTTCTATATTAAAAAATAGTTTATGTACAATAATTAAGTGATAATGTTTTAATAAATACTGTAATATCCCAATTTTCATCACTGTCTTGAGTTAATGTAGAATTTTTACTTATCCATAAGAGTTATCCTAAAGATGTCAAAGGATGGAAATAAATGCCACACAATCCATCAACAGATTGAAGAGGATTTTCCATTTGGAAATAATACAACCTAACCAAACATGCCACACAAAAATAACACCAAAATGATGAACAATAATAATTTAAAACTAATCAATGTAATATTATTTAAATAAAAAACAACTTCAATAATGCACCACAACAGAATAAATAAAATATCAATGTACACAATGGAAGATAAAACCTAAAAAATCAATAAAAACCTACATATATCCAATCCTATAACATGATACATTATCCAACTCGAAATATATTCCCAATTATCATGATGAATAACTATTTATGTGTGACAAATTATCCTTTCTTATATCACACCAAATGATATATGAAAATCCAACATTGTGCCAAAGTATCGGTCAATAATGAAACACAGTAGGCATTTATATAATGACTTAACTAATCACACCACTAGTGAAATTAAATGTATCACATTTATATCAAAAAAATTTATATATAAATAATTAAAAAGGATAAAAAATTTATACTAATGATAAAAATGCATACAGAAATAGTTTTATCAAATAATATAATTCCAAATACTGAAAAAAATAATTATTTCAACCTTCATAAATTTAATTGTTGGAAGAACACATTTTGTTTCACCAAATCAAAAACACACACAAGCTCTCACTCACTTAACCATAGAACCACGACTGCTTCATGTTACCATTTATAGTGGAACTCCACATACACACTCTTTTCCTTTGATGGAGGTAATTGATGACCATTATCCATACCACTCCATCCATTATCACATAATTAAGAAAACAAAATTCCAATAAACCTTTTTTCAAAACAGTCCATCCATTTTAATAAAACATCACATTTATTGAAAACACTGACAACAAAAAATTTCAATTAAATCATCTCATTCCATCAAATCAATTTTCCAAAAAAACATTCCAAAAAAAGAATACTTTTAATGAAAAAAAATTCCACTCATCATATAAAAATACTATTATAAAATTAATCAATTTATATTCCTATTTCCATTTTCAATTTCATCAAAAATCCTAATTTGAACAATTCCATAAACATCCACTAATGAAGGTATTCGTCAATAATTTAAAAACAATCATAGTAAATATTAATGACAAAAATAAATTTGACATCGTGAAATATTTTCCATGAATGTAGAATCATGATTGAATCCAGCCACACAAGAAATTTTTCATAAAATTAAGAACAACATGAAAATAGAAATGATATCTAGATGAATCATAAAAAGCCCTCTTAAGATAGCATCCAATAACATCAACCTAACCTAATTTTACCTTTATTAGAATAAAACACCTTTTGTATATCTATTATAGAATACATCAGTAAAAATTAATGAAAAATGGAAGTAGATCTCTGAAAAATATCAAAAAACATGAAGAAATGAGGATTAGTTGGGAAATAGGGATCCAACGCACTTGAAATACCCCAAGCTCACATCCTATTCAACACAGAATGGTCTCATAGCATTTTTGAGGAATAAATTTTGATTTATCATCTATATTCAAGGAAAAAGGGGGTTAAAACCAAACATCAAAATACATCCACATTTTTAGTACCATTCTTCTTAAACCTTGCATAGTTGGATGCACAATATGGCATAATCATGTGCTAATCTTATGCACAGCTCTACCTCAAAGAGGAAATCACCCAACGGACTACCACAATAGAAAAACCATTCCCTAATATTTAAAAATAAAAATTTACCACTTTTTAGGGTTTCTATTAAGTGATCATATAGTTACGGAAAATGATGACCCTATACAGATGCCTTCTACTAGATCATTTATCACTATTCATGGTTTCAAATATGATATTTGTGGTTTCTAAAAACAGTTATATAATTGTTAAAATATTTAATATCCCAAAAAATTTTAAATACCATTCCAACACCCTCCTAATATTCATCCAAAAATGTTATACACATAAAAATAACAACGAATGGGTTACATACATGAAAAAATTGTTCTAAATTTAGGTCAGCAATAGCCTTTCATTTTAATTATAAAAGATTCCTAACATTTCTCTAAATGGTTTTTGGAAAATGATTGATCATTTCTTTCTCATGTTCCCATGTCTCTTCCTCAATCCAATAATGTTTCTGAAAAACCTTAATTTGTCCGAATCATTATAGAGGGAAGACATTGTTTTTCCTATCTACCATCCATATCATCTCATTTATTAATTAAAAACTCTTCTCTATGGTAATGTTATTCCATAGATTTAAATTATTATGATCTAATTAATACATTTTCAACTAAAATATATGAATCTAACTATGCACCATAGTAAACCATGGTAGTAATGATAATACTTATTCCACCACTCAAACGTGTTGATGTTTCTCTAAAGTGCATGTATATCGAGAAGATAACATTCCCTCCCATCTAAAACAATGATGCACATTCCATGGACAGATTATAAAGTACACGTGATCACTCACCACAAATGAAAATAATTGTTGATGATAATCTTCTCTTGCTTTTTTTAGGACTATGTGTGGTCTCCACCTGTTTCCAAATCAAATGAATTTCATATATTGTTTATTATACACATTTCCTCCCAACGAGTGAACTCTCAACTATTTTGACCCAAAAAAGTTTAGAATGATATGTACCCCCGTAAAATGATTCAAATGGTCCCATATATGTTTAGTCATGATAGATGTTGTAATTTGGAAACCCTACTAATTTTATATTTTATTTCATTGAGAAAAATATCAATTATATAAGGGAAAATAATTTATCCAATGTTTATATCATCATTTAAGGTTGCCAATTTTTTTGATGATGATATTACATATTCATATTTCACTATGTCCCGTATCATTTTTATATGGATTTTAAAAAATTGGATATAAACCACATATCTCTATTTAAAACTATCTAAATTGTTATACCATTCTTAATTACCACTTCATGGATATAGATTCCTGAGAAGTCCACTAATATATTGTATTCATGAATAGTGATTAAATTAGCTGACATGGTGACCCAATCTAGTATCACTAATATGGGGTCATTTTTATAAACTATACATGGATGACCTATTACAAAATTCATCACTAGATGTTACGATTTCCTAACATGAATAGAAAAATAATGAAACATGCCTACAAGTCACGAATGCTCTCCATAACTTATTATAATTTTAAGAGTCTCATGAAAAACATAGCATATATTATATTTATATCATTCCAATAAACCTAATATTTAAATTACATTTACATATTCAATATTCCATGATGAATATTCCATATAGAATGGTGTAAATAATGAATAATAATTTATTAACAAGACATGGGTAGAGTCGTCCGATATCAATACCCTAATACTAATCATCCATCCAGTTTACATCCGGCAATAGTCTCCCTACCATTGTGTTTTACCCATATAAGAAAATTTTAAATGAGATGTTTTATAATCTATAACCATAATCTCGAAATAAGTAAACCCCATAAACAGAATGAAAAATTATGTACTCAGATGGCCATCAAAATCAATGTTCTTGTCGGATAGGGTAGACATGAATTTCCACTCATCCGAAGTCTCATTTTCCATTAGATCATTTGACATTATACATACCATGTTTTCCATAGTTTTTCCTTTTCCTGGTTTATACATTTTTTCAAAACCTGATTTTAGGGATAATTCATCAATATTAACCATCTTAAGATTAAATTCATTTATGAGAGAACATGTTTCAACCACTTATGGTGTTCATGCACAATAAATTTATCACCAAAGTGGTAATGAAAATATATATTCAAATAACTGACTATAGAAGTCTACTCTATGTCATTTGATGTGTATTTATACTCATGAAACAATAAGGTTCTAGAGCCCCATGAATCAACATTATATTCTTGAATTAGAACACATCAATACCCTAATATTGATCCATCACAATACACCATGAACCATTATCCTAATTAAAGTAATATAATGATAAGTTCTAGTGTAAGGTTGCATTTATGATCATGGAATGAATTACAAAATTCATCACTCCATTTTAATTGAACATTATTCCTCGTATAATCGTACATAGGTGAGTCCAGTAGTGAAAAATCACAAATAATGAATTAGTAGAAACCGACAAGACCAAATAATATAACTCATTACTAATATATTATTTATATGATTACAATAGATAACTGCCTATATATATTAAATATCCATATGAAAACCACTTATAATGATTACATGTCCTGAAAAAAATTCTTATTTTATCCAATGCATCGCTATATATAAAAATTATATATTATTTAAATAGAAAAGCCATAGGGATGTATTGAATAATATTTCATTTGGTTCCCAAAATCAATCCACACATTTTGATGACCATGATAGTTTAACCTCATTACACGTCACTTTGGTTTATATATTAATTAATTGGGGATATTATAAAATGAATTAATGATAGTAACTAGATAAAAAATGAACCAATGTATCTCATTTAATTTTTATTTTTTTTAAATTAAAAAAATATATTCATTCATTTTGGGAAAAATGTATGTTCCAGAATTGTAGAAAATAAGATTTTATAAATAAACCCTTTTGAGGAATAAACTCATTGTCAATTAATTTCCTAATATTTACCATGTCTATTATAGTATCACTAATGTTACATAATGGATCATAATACTTGTCATATTAAATTATGCATATCAAGATGTCATAGATGAATACCACATGATATATATAAATATGATATTTTATTATTATAATTAATATATCCATACACATAAATGGGGAATTAGTTATTATAAATGAATTTTTCTTTAATACATTGTATCCATAACTTTTCAAGAAAATATGTATTTGTAATTAGATCCATCTTGACTCCCAATTCATGATAACCAAAATCATCATCAGTCATTGAGAGAAATTAGACCTGAGGAAGTTGAATTAATAGTCCATCCTTGTGAGTTAATGTATATCAATTATTTATAGAGAATTTATAGAGTTTTCAATATTAAACACACGTTATCAAAAACCCATCCATCTTAGTCAATAATAAGATAGGTGTCCCTGAGAGAGAACAATAAAGAATACATACCCTTCTTTAACTAATGATTTTAATTTTTCTAAATATCCATTAATTCAATAAGATCCATATTATATGTAGTAATAGATTTGGGTATTTCATTTGGGTTTATATAAATAGTTAATTGAAATTCATATTTAGGAATGTATCCTAGTAGATCATTTATGGATATACCTATATATTAAATTACAATTGAAACATCATATATTTATTAGAAATCATTTACAATTATTTAATATTCATTATGGATTTTATTATAATTTCCCGTTTGGTGAGGTTCTATATAAGACTCAGGAAATTATGTCTCTCCTCTAATTACAATTGATTATTTAGTATCCTCAACTATTGTAATATTTATTTACCAAAAATAAATAGTTTTATTATACATTATCTTCCAATACATACGAATGTTAATGTAATAGACTATATGAGTTAGGACAATAAAATACAATATAGTGTAAAATGTCAATTAAAAATGGAGATTTCTTGACATATCTTCATTACAACACGATTTACACATGGTGTTCTGATTGACACCCCCTTCATAGATTTATATTGAAATATAATCATTTCAGAGAGAAAATTTATGATATAAACGATTTAAATGACCCAAAATCAAATATATATATATATATATATATATATTAATATGTATATTTTACCAATTTATCAACAACAACATTTTTAGTTACTTTATCTTTTGAAAAATTAATAATGTAAGAATAACCTTTCTCCCTAGTCCACTTTGTTGGCAGGTTCCCAAATATTCATGGAGTATTGATTTAAATAATTTTACATCTTCGTAGAACTAAACCAATAGTTTTAGAGGCATCCCAAATATCATAAACTTCACAAAAATGGTTTCATACATTTATATACATCTAGAAACCTACATTCCCTTCAAGAATTTTCTATAGTGAATTTCCTACTATTATTTCATTTTTTCAATTTTTCCAATCCAATATTGTATATTTTTAAATTTATAAATGAATAGTGAACAACCAACACCTCATCTTCAATCATAAATATATTTATTAACATTCAATACAAGACCATTCATTTCATAATAGGGAATCAACTTTTCTGTATTATAACTTCTAATGTATTTTGATCAATTTCGACTATTCATTCATCTATCTTGGTGTTTTAAATAACTTAACAAAACATGTTAGAATCTCAAAATATATGATATACAACCATTAAAATCATTTCATTCACATGACATAAAATGAAATTTAATACATTATCTACAGTTTTGAACTATTGTTCATCACAAAAATGAATTGTGTTCCCAAAGAAAGAAAATTGTTGTTTCTAACAGAAATTTCTCAACACTGCTGAACCGGGTTATAGATAATGTTTTTCCATTCATGTACTTTTAGAAGTCATGATATGAGTCATAAATATTAATATAGTTTTAATCTATTATCAACTAAGGGTAGTATAGTTGTGTTTTCTTAATTAAATCCAAAAAATGGATTTCGAGTTTCTATAAGGCTATACATGCATGTAGTAACAAATTTTTAAAATTATAAATATTAAATTATAGAATAAGATACAATATGATTTTAATTTGTTAGAATTCTTCAAGAAAATACCAAACATTTCTCCCATAAGTAATGTTTTATAAATGTTTCTATTATATATAGTTCATGTGGTTTCAATAAAACATTCCACTAATAATAAATATAACAACCAGAACTCAATTCGTATGGGGAGGATATATATTTTATTACAGTGGAAAAAATACATAGGATACATTTTTTTTTATTTTTTTTAAAATATATACATAAAATAATTTTACATAATGTTTTTAAAAACTTATGTTAAATCATGGGAAATATATTTTTCACATTCATACATAATCAACTTATTGATTTAATGTGGAAATGTAAATTCATATTAAGGGTTGATCATAGACACTCAATAAGGGGAATATTACAAAGAAAGAGATAATAAATAATACTTCTAAAATTATTAAATAAATTGATTAATGAAATATCTATGACAAACCAAACCCGTAAATACAAATTTTGTACTAAAAACATGTAGTTTATTTGCATCTCCCATAAGATGTAATTGAAAAAATATAGTATATTATACAACCACATAACTTTTTAAATATGTTATATTGAATATTAGTAAAATACCATAAAGAAAATAATATTTTTTTAATAATTTCAAAAAATATAATTTTATTCACAAGACATTACTCCTTAAATAATGCTTTCAAATTTTGATCTTCTTAAATACATGTGAAAAATATTTTAAAATCCTCAAATGAGCAGAAATATTTCCAATAAGGGGTTCTAAATAATGTAAAAACCTACATTGGATACCCATTGAAAAAATTTTATATCAAATTTAGAATATTATATATTATATAAAATTAAAAAAATAAAAAGTTGAGGATTTATAAAAAATACATAAGAAAATATTTCTTACATCATTTAAAATAATTATCATTTTAAACTCCATAAAAAAAATACTCCTAGAAAAATATTTTGTATTATCAATAAAATTTATATTAATATTATAAATATTTTATTCTTAAAAATTTTACTTGGAAGATCATATAAATAACTTATGAATACATAGTAGGTTACATGACAATTTTTTTATTGATATCGGGGGTTCTATACTCATTCCTCGTCATCTCGTTTAATTAGCATGTGGTGAGTTGACATTATTTTTTTAAGAGATCCACATTTCTAAATCATATACCATTAAATAACATTTTTAAATTCCTATATAAATTATATTCATATATGAATTTTATTTGTGTACATTATCATTCGAAAAATAATTTTTGATAAAAATATATATTAAAATTATCTTCTTAAATTTATTAAATGCATTTAAAAGAAACATAATAATATACACAATGAAAAATAAATTAATAATTATAGTTAAATTCATGAATGATCTGGAGAAATTAAATAATATATAAAAACCAACAAACATGTATAAAATTGATCAACATAAAAGATTAGTATATGTATAAAGTTATTTAAATTTATCACTAAAACACATTATTAGAGACAAGATTTATTTTAACTATTAAATAACCCATATGTAATTTCAATATAATAATATTTTTTGAATTATTATATTTATCTAAAAATTATACTTATGAAATAAAAATATTAATATGATAAATATTTTACATAAAAGTAAATTTGAAACAGAATATAAAATATGTAATATTTATTATAATTAAACAAGTCATTTTAAAAAGATGGAATAATGATCATAAATTTTTAATATAATAAAATCCATTAAAAAATATCATGTATTTGTAAAATAATAAAATTTATTAAATTTAGAACAAAAATATACACAATATAAAACTCTTTTACTTTAATTACATAAGGATTTTTTTATTCATATTTATTGTAGGTGCCTTACCCACTCCCTATGATCAAATTATTTCACATTCTCAGATGTAGGGTTTGAAAATTTTCTGATGGGTGTGAATCACATTAGAGTTTGATAATATAGTGTTGATATGTTATTTATAAAGTCAATTCATGGATTTTATGTCTATAATTATATTCTTCTTTACGATGTTTTATTAGGCTTAGGATGAGAGTGAAAAATATTGGTGAGGATTAATATCATAATCCGAAACTAGATTTATGTGGATCTAACTAGAATTATATGTAAATATTATCAAAACATATATATATATTTACATATATTCTGTCAAAAAATTATTCAATTGGAATGAACCATTGATTTTTAAATATATGAAAACAAACTCAATTTATTTGATTAAATTCTATTTTTTTCATTTCATTTAATTAACCAATCTTCTTCATGAAGATTCCAAGAAATCGTTAAAAACCCGTATTAATAATTAGGAAAAAATTATTTTCATTTAAAAACACTATTGTAATGAACAATAATAAGAACCAAATATGAAAAATGTGCCAAAAAAATTGAAAATTGATGAAGACGAATTTAATAAAATCCAAAGCCAAAAAATTATCTTTATTAAAAATGAAATCAACTTAATAAAATAATTTATTATAGATAATTTTCTAAAAAGATATGTATTCATTTATAGAAGAACCCAATGTAACGGTGAAATGTAATTAACAAACTAAAAATATTGGATTTAGACACCTAAAACACTTACATTCAAACTTAATATTAATGATATTCAAATCAATGTATTGGAGAAGGTGGATGACCAGATCTACATCATTTTGTGGCCATGCTTGATCATCCACATCGTTGATCGAAATCCCTTTATAATTTTATCATTAATGGAACTGAAAATCATATCTTGTATTTTATTTGTCTCTTGCATTCGTAACCTCTCATGTTTACTTGATCCAATCTCAAATATCCTCTACGATAGTTGACCCATCATCAATCCCCTTTGATATGATTGGTTCATCTTAAGTATCTAACCCACGGTTCTATGGTCAACCACACTAATATTTTCATACCCCACATAATCTAATCTCTTTAACATCTATTATTTTCATTTTTTTCTTTTCATATTATTTGAAAATAGTTTTCATAACAATAATGTAATATATTACAGTTAATTTTCATAATCATTTATATTCATATTTTATTTATATTCACATAAATTTTCATATGTTTATTTCATTTATTTGTAAAATATATAATAATAATAATATTTTAATATTTTCATAATTTTATAAATTAATATATAAAAATAAAATATACTGAAAATAATGTCTAAAGAATATGAATATTCATACATTATTTATTTCAAATATTTTATAATGATAAAATGTTAATAATATTATGTGTTATAAATATTTATTATTGTGTTTGATTGAAAAAATTGCTATACATTACAATAATTTTCATATTATATAATTTATGTTAATATCGTTAAATATATAAAATTATTTTTTTTAATCATTATTTATAAACTTATCATCATTCTAATATGTGAAATTTCTATTATTAAAATTTTATAAATACATAATTACTATGATAATTTATTGTAAAATAATTTCAATTAATAATATTTAAATTAAATTTTTAGAAATTTTAGAATGATTTTTTGAGTGTTTAATTAATTTCTGTTTTCATAAAGGGATATTCATAACCATTTGTTAATAATTTTACCATTAACATCAGTTTAAAATATATTTCAACTTGTTGAAAATATATCATTTATTTATAATAGACCTATATATCATGATTTATATCCAATAATGATTTGGATTAATTAAAACAATATCATAAAATATTAAAACTCATTGTAGGTTATTTTACATATAAAATTATACATTCAATATAATATGTATATTAAAAAGAATATTATATTTCAATGTTCGATATGTTAAAGTGTCAATTGAAAGTAAAATATTAAATAAATACATCATTAAAATATAAATTAAAAAATCAAGGAAAAAATATTATTCAAATAGGGATGGGAATTCACTATGTTAGAAATAATAAACATATAATCAATGTGTTGTTCCATAAAGTCATACATTATGTTTATGTATGATCACATCTCCAAATTATAATTTTATTATGTAAAAAACATGATCACTAGGGGGATGAATAATTCCACACCCAACTCAACAAAAAATAGACCAATGTGTAAATTCTCAAATCTAAATATATCATGTCTTAGTGGTCAAGGATTGAACAACATAGATAGTTATAAAGATTTATCAATGAGTAAAATCATAAAATATTTTTCCATATTGATAAAATTAATTTATTGTGTTAAATTATTTTTCCTCTAATCCAAGATTCAATAAACATATATGAATATTTGGAAGTGGGATACCAATTCAATGATTGATAAATACACTATAATTTTTATTGAATATCATGATGATCATCTATGAATATCCATTAGGAGTTTGAAACCAGGTATGCAGTCAAAATTCTTATCATGAACTAGGGGAAAATTAATTCAAATCACAATATGTGATTCATTGGGTTACTACCTGTGGCATAAATACTCTTTACCCACATGAACATTAATTCTATTGATATTTATTTACAGGGATTTAAATCCACATATACATTATATCACCAATATTTTAGAATATTGTTTTACTATTGTGGGACATGTTGTTAATTCTTATTACTTAGATATAAACTATAATGAGGGGGAGTTATTTCTCTAACATTTATAAGAACTCAAATTTATGTTAATAAAATATAATGTAAATTGATTCAAAATATAAAATGTATTACTAAAATACAATATAAATAATAATTTCAACTAAAAAAGATTATGGAATCCCTAACCCCTATTGAGAATCAAATCATATATATGAACCATATATCCAACAAAACTCATTATGAATCAATGAAAAAAAATATTCAAGAGTTATATGATAATATAACATTGAATTGGGGGTGGAAAAAATTGTAGGATGTGGAGGTATTTATACAATTCATGGGATAGTGTTAAGGGTTTAAACTATAAATATTTTCCCTATTATGAAAAACCAATTAATACTTTTTTTATCGAGAACTAATTTTTTCAGGGTTGCTTAAGGTTTTTATATTCTATAATTACCACTTTAAATTGCAGTTATTTACTAAAAATATTTTTATTATGAATAAATATCTAAAAAATGATAATTTCATGGGAAATAATGTTTTTTAATTTCAATTTCAAATTTTTTTATATCTTAAAAAATTCTATTTATGGAGTATTTTTTCCCATATCATAAATATATCTATATTATTTCATTTATTGAGTTATATAAATAAATGTATATTTAAATGACCTTGGTTTTTACCATAATCTGATTCAAAAATTGTGAGGAATTCACTATTATAGGACATTGAATGTGTCCAAAGAAATTTCATCCTGAGGAATCTACATCAATAAATTTTTGGTATACATCACATTTTAAAAAGGAATTTGTTAAATGGAACCCAATTATTACCCACTAGAGGTCTCGATATACTATAGGTAATATATTAACATGGATCAAGTATGAAAACATGGAAACTATGTAAATAAAAATTTAATAATTTAGATCATGGACATTCATCAACATGATAATCATATTTTACTAGTAATAATTCATTGTGTTTAATATTAATTTTACAAAATTTATCATTTATAAAAAAGGATTCAATAATATCCAACTCCAAATATATCCTTTTTTATAAAGTTTAATAGATGATTTTAAATGTTTCATGGAATTATAAAAACTTAATATATGGAATTCATAACATATATAATATTTTAAATTAGAGAAAATTTATGAGGAATTTTATATAAAAGAAACTTCAACTATAGTTATATCTTTTAAAAACTTTTATAAGTGTTTATATCAATTTATAATAATATATTTTTTTTAATAAATTTATTTTGAGGGAGAACATGGGATCTATTATACGTTCATTAAGACCAATGTGTTTAAAACACATCATGAACCTATGATATTCTCTATGTTATCTAAGAAGATCAGTTAATTAATTAACATACTAAACACACATTAAATAATTGTTAATAAAAATGTATGATTATGATGTATGTCATGAAAAACTCACCCTAATGGGTGGTACAAGATGATTTTTTCAACCTATAATGGTGTATGGTAGGATTATACAATAACTAAGTTGGGATTTTGGATACAGTTTGCTGGATTTTTTAAATTTATAGTAAATTCAAGGAATTACCTATGTAAGGAACAACAGATAATTTTATAAATGTTTTAACCATTATCTATAAGAATATAGACATCCTATATTATCATTAAAAGGTTTAATTCTTTCATATCATCCCCACTTTTGAGGTTAAATAGGTGAAAATGAGGATCCCCACAAATTCACTAAAAAAAGTTCATACCCAAGAAAAAACACGAGGACATTTAATATAAAGTGAAAATTTGAATGATTTATTGTTGTGTTAATGAAAAAATGGTGGCTCTTGACCATAATAAATTAAATTCAAAATGGGTAAAGGAAGTCTTATATCTTCCATAGGGGAAGATAAAAAGGGGATATGATGCATAAAATAGATACAATGATAAATGATCTAGAAAAATGGGTTTAATATGATTAAAGGGTGGATGATAAATCTTTTTATACACTAATCATTATTTGTGGAATGGATGGGAATTTTATATTAAAACCATGCAACTACAATGGAAAACAAATTTCAAAATACCACCACATCTTTCAGCTCGAGGGCATGGTTTACCAAAAATATCTGATGATAAAAACATACTCTATATTAAAACCAAATTTTGTATGGTTGAGGAAAAACATTTATCAAATAATGTGCCATCAATGATCATAGATATACAATTTAATTCAAACCTTGTACGAGTATCCATCCTATATAAAATGATCTTGAAAAACCATGTTCTATAACAAAAAGGCTATATGGTATGGTGCGAAATGAAATCACTAATCTTAGTGCCTACAGAGGCCCCATGAAACATCTCCCAAAACAAATTACCAAATCCGAATAATCATAAAACATATGTACTCCTGATGAACCCTCACCAGCACTAAACAATATATATAAAATAAACATATTCTAGTCATATAACTCCCTTAAATCAATTTTAATGATTAGTTTTAAAAACAACATTTCAACCAAATTAAAAAATAAAAATCAATTGAAAACTTAAATTTATATGAAACACAACATATTACTACCTCAAAACTGTGGAACATCTCATTCATAAGAAAACCCGGTAGAAACAAAACATTTCACGGCTTATACTTCTCTGTAATCTCTAATCAAACGACATCACTCTTTTTTTGATCGTTTGTGTCACTGGATAAGCACAAGTATAACTAGAAGACATCCAATCACTCAAACATGTTTCAATACTCATATTCTTCATTGAACACATTAAAAACACTCCAAATCCCTTTGATGCCCTAAAACACAAACATCATGGTTTAATTAGATTAATATGACTGTGATTATCCAAACGATTGATTTTATCTCACATTTCCAATAATGATCATTGTCAATACCCACTATCAGAAATAACTTTTAAATTACACACATATTAAATCAATGAACCAATTTTCATGGTTTCCCATGTATTTTACCTCAACAAAATGTGGATCATCATTACCTACTACTAATTCTTGATTTTAAAATCGATGTCAAAATTCACATTCATCATTGTCAATCCACAAAATGAGTATGTCAGCATAACCTTGAAATGACTTATACCCTATCCCAAATCAATATTTTAACATATAAAATTACATCGCATAAATATGATCTAACCATTGCATCCAATTAAACATTGAATTGATGGTTGGACCACCTATTGTAGTATACTCTTAAAAACACTCAACTGCACATATTTATGACGAATTTCTACAAAATCGAGATTTCTTTATCCATTGGACGCATCCAATAATCGTAAAATAAATCTCAAAATGTAATTTACAAATATATAAATGAGATTATATAATTTTAATATCATCACATATTACAATATAATTAATTTTTATGTTTATTGTTCCCCAAAACTAACCAGAAATTGTTTGATCATTCCATTAAACAAACAGATGTTTGATTACAAAATATCCAAAACTGTTTATTTTATTGAATGATGTAGTTTTAAGGTTCACATAATCAAAATTAAAAATTTGATGATACCATTTCTAAAATAGTGGTCTTATTAAACTCTAATTTTATTTTACTATAATTAAACATCTAATTTAACGACTCAATCACATTACACTAAAATCTAAAACACCCATTATCGATCAGTAATATCCACTAATGTCCAATAAAAAATATAAATTATCATTAATGTTTGGGTTCTATTCAAAACATTTCTATATCGGGCTACCATGAGATAATATATTCTCAAATGATATTCCTTATCTTCAATATTTCATAATCACCCAAATATTGATTTATTTTCCAAACACGATCAAATAGCCTAACTGAGTCTATAATACACAACGATGTCTGATATTGGAGATTATAATATTTCATGACCATGAGAAAATATAATCCATTATGACCATTCATGATTAATATTTTATTGTCATGTACTATATCTTTAGAAAAACACACTTTCCTACAGCTGATGTCTTGCTACCTAACATTATAGTGTCCAGGTCATCATGTTACTAAAAAGGGAAAACCAATTTCTATGGTAATCACTCTATCGAAAACTAAACATAGTTTTTTTTTGAGACATAAATATACCTTGATATTACATGAATCACCAGCCACTCAATATTGTTACTTGAACAAGTCTGTTCATAGAGACACATGTGACAAACTTTTTGATTCATGATAACAATATTCATCTCTCCTGAAAACAATTTTCAACATTTTAAATTAGATAAATATATATATATAACACCCATGACTATTACATGTTTTTTAATAACTTATATATAAATTATTTGTCATAATTTATAGGTATATCTACTTTGAATGTGACCTAAAAACACAATATTATATTTTAGACCTTGATCATTTACCATGTAATCATGAATCAGTAGTCACTAATTCATTTTTTGGATCTCACCACTCAAATATAGTATATAATAGAATGATTATAATGACACTGTACGTGGATCATTCTACCACATATTAACTTGACATGCACTATTTGTGAGGACACACATCACATAAACACTACATCAATGAAACATTTGAATGCATTATATTTCTACTAGTAGTCTCAATTATCCCTTCATATTGGGTATTAGATATCATATTCAAAAGACCAACCCTAGTTAATGTTAATTTACACAACCATTTTACAATATATAACCATTTTTATTCTATCCCATTTTAAATAATAAAGTCATACATTAATAAGAAGTCCAACATTCCTTTGAAATATTAGTCCCTTCATGCTCGTGCTTCCTCAACACTCACTACAACATGATGACCAACTTAATGCATGACCACCCTTCTATCTATGAATCATTTATATGAATATTACATGTGACAAAAATGAAACTGTCATACATAAAACCTCTAAATTTCCTTATAACGCGTCACAAAATTCTATCATCATCCTATCAAGAATGTTGAACCCACAAAAGGTATAATGTGTCACATAAAAAATGTATATACATTATGGGATATTCATAAAATATCAATACTAAATCTTATATATCAACTAGTTATAATCATAAATAAGAAAAACCAGAAAGATTCTGGAGAAACATATAAATTTATGATCAAGACAACTCCAAGGAGTGTTTCAAACTTAACCATACACTATGAATTTTCACTCAACCCAAGTATATGGATTTATTTAATCCATTTCATTCATTTTTTTTAAATAATGATTTATCAATCAAAATAAATTTCATGTACTATTTATGGAGGAATAAATTTATGAGAATTACATGGAGATATATTTAACTAAAACCTCATAACATTATCATATGAAGTCACCACAACCTATTTATATGAATTATCATATTAATGACTTCATACAACATGGATCAGTTACTGAAAATACCAATACCATGCAATAGGAGAAAACTCTCATTTTTTGGTATCTGTATTTTAATTAACTATTGACTGCTATAAATAAATTTCAAGAAAATAAATCATGACCATTAACACATTAAGAGGATAAACTATGTAAAATGATACCATTAATTTATAAAAAACTCCATAAGAGTTGTTTCTAACACACTATATTGAAATCCCAATTTATCAAAATATTATCCCTAAGGGTTATGTATGAATTCATGTAAGGATTCAGTTTTCTAATGACTGCCATTTCATTAAATCATGGGTACATTATTAAAGTAATCTATTCAAAATGTTTTGAGGAAATTCTTAAAATGTAACACCTGTATTCCATATAAATAACACCCATTAATATGGAATTTTTTTACCATTTTTACTCACCCAAAATGGGGTTATTTCATATAAAAAATATACCAAGATAGAAAGACATGGGTCAGGATGGGTATATAAATGAATTAGTAAGGATATTTGTAAATCCAATAATATAAATGTACCAGACATTATATGTTTTCATTGAAATAAATTTTAATAGAATAAATCACTAATCATATAAATTTATTTAGAAAATATTATTATCTTATTTTTTAACCTCTATTTAGTTTATTATAGTGGAATAAATTGCATTGATAAACCTATAAAGATCTAATCACTCATTCATGTATTCAGTTACACTTGTCACCATTCCAATGTTTTGAATGAAGTAATTTAATAATATTAATTAGAATCAAATTTAACATAATGACTTAATATATAAAATATATATTCTAAATAAAATAAATTTCTTATACATTTAAATATTCTTCTAAGATCAATATATCAACTACCTTAATAAATTTTTATTTCTTTACAAAATTTCAAAAATTGTTACACCGAAATTCATCATCAATATATTATGATGAAAAAATTTAGGATAGATTATGACCTTTTTTATCCATCCCTATCAATAACTGAGACAAAATATATTGTCACCTCCCACGCACACTGCTTCATGCAGCATACACTACCGGCCTTCAAGCTAGTGGCCCCTTGTCACTACAACCTCCTATTACGGTATCTATATGCTGCTATTTTGATCCACTTCGATGTTGTGATCATTGATTTTTTCTGGATATGAAGATCAAAATAACAAATAATGGGGGAGGGGGAGAGGAACACATGAACACCCAAGTAGGACATGTGAGGACTTGTTAGTATAGGCCTGGATTCAACAACATATAAAATTTACGGGCATCTAATCAATGATTTGAATAAAAACATAGATTCAACATTGATATATTTTACCGATGATTATCCCAAAGTCAATAATATACTAAACAAAAAGGACCCATGGATCAACCATTTGTTGGGTTAATCAGTACTTAATGTTTTAGAAATAAATAATTGAAGCTAAATTCACAAAAATAAACCCCTAACTTCTATTGCATTTAATAAATAGATAGATTGATGTCGTATACCTATGTTGATCCTTGTTCTGCTAGTGTTTTTGATTTATCACTTATGGATTGAACCCCTACCTCTAATATAACATCACTGATGAGAGATAAAACTATGAATTTCTAGAGCAAAACTCCATAGTTCCAAAAATATCTCTTCTGTTATGAATTCTAAAACTGGACTATGCCCCAAATTAATGGAGGAAACACCTTAACGCTTTTCAACATTACTATTTTTCTGATTCTCAAAGTCATTAAATTGTTTAATTTATGAAATGAAATATATTTTTTGTCACTTCATATTAGGGAAAATATTTAATATAAAAAAATTATTAGTTTATTTTAATTTTCATTAAAATGCCCAAAAATTATCTTTTACCCTTGACGTGTGCTAGTCAAGGTTTGGCACTACCTAAAGAAAGCAAAGTCTCACAAGATAAATGGTACTATCATATTTACAATCCGAGTTACCTTTGATGTTTTATATAAAATAAATTAATCTTTATTTAATTATATTAACTTTGGGCACATCCCGAAAAACATCATTCCATAGTTGGCCAACATTGGACAACGTTTGGCTCCTTCAATGGGTAGAATTTCCTCATGATATCATTGGTGGTCTCATATTTTTAATTTTATTTAATGTTCCTGAGTTATAAGGAATGAAAAATAAAATAAATTTATTTAATTATCTTGTTTATGGTTATGAAATTTTCTCTCATGTAATCTCGCACTGACTAAAATTAATCCGTTCCTAGGATAAACCAACCACCATAAATTCTACGGAGCCCTCTAATTTCTTGTATATAAACCCATTTATTTTTTATTCATCATTTTTATGAAAACCTCTCATCCACTCTATTTTAAACTTATCCAATTTTGATTGACCATTTTGGACACACTGGGCCTCGGAATCGCACGCCATCTCAGTGCCTGGGCTTCAAAGAATCCCATATTACCTTAATAAAAACCAATTGAGTTCCGTGACATTATATTTCCCATACCATTAGGGATTTATGTCTCTCCAAGACAAAACAAGTGCTAAAAAATTGGGTTACTAATCATGGATCTGAGCCTCCCTCTCCCTAGTGCTACCCTAGAGATTCATGTGCTTCCACCGAACACGCACTAGAGGAATTGACCATCCACTAAGGATCATATCCTACTAATCATATATATATATTAGAGAAACATACAAAATCCCCCATCCATCAACCTCTAAATCACTCTAGTCAGTGATGTGTGATGTTTCATGTACATAACTCATACATGTTGTGGTATCCCAAGGACTCTATAGTACTCTATTCCAAAAAAATCTAATAAGTGACAAACAATGTGAGTTTCAAAGTGATCACCGAGATAGTGTCATGTCTCTATATACTTATGGAGATATTTTTTCCATCTCTGGGAGTACAATGATCCATAAGTACATCTCCATAGAAAGAGGTAATCCTAGAAAATAATTATGAAAGGATGTCCTTGTACTCTACCGTTAGTGGTTGAAACCTAAAATCAAAACATCCACTGACCTAAGGTTCCATTAAATGTTTCTAATAAAAGGTACCTACCATAACAATATCCTTAGGTGTTAGATCACACAATCGTTATATGTGTGATTAATGAGTGTCTACACCTAGGTATCTCAAGACCTAAGGGTCCATTCAATGGATTAACCAGAAAATTTTGTTGCATATAGCTACCCCTTCCCATGTCCTCCAGCTCCATGAGCCATGTGTGGACCACATTGTGGTGGTTGTTTAACATGGTGAAATGTATAAAACCACCTGCTTCTCTCCCAACTCCTCTTCCATATCTACCACATTGCATATTATTCATTTCATGTCATTGTCTCTACTTTTGTTTCCCCTCTACTATTTCAGAATCAACATGATGGGATGGAATATATCCAGAGATATATCCATTGCTGTATTTAGAAAATAATTACCTCTTTTTAGGGAGACTATTCTCACCCCATGACACTTGAGATATAGATCCCTTGTATCAGGACCACTTTTATGATTGTCTCGCATCTCTAACTCTATAAGACTAATGTCACCTTCTAGCATTCCCACTACTGACATCCTCTGGTTGTATCTACTCAGAAAAAGGAGTTTCAACCACAAAGGTTCCTTCTTGAAACCTATCATAATTAGGTATGAACATAAGATTAGTGTTGTTTTGAATGTACCTAAACACACCTCACGTGGAGGATTGATCCCTGAAACACATGTTATATCATATTCATTGAGTACCTCAATATGGTGGTATTCCTTACTGAATACATTGCTAATGACAATTTATCCTTAATTGGCTATAGAATATCTTGGGAATGGTTATCCCTTATATTTTATGACAAGAGTCCATTATCTCAAAAATGATATCATGCTTAGTCCTTGGAAATGTCACCACATTATATAATTTGTTAATCAAAACCTTGTCATCACCCTACTGATCCACATTGAATTCTCACTAACAGGAACTCCATATAATCTAATGGTTACCTAAATATACAGAAAACTCAGTCACCTTTCCAATCCATTACATAACCACATCAAATTCAGGCTCAACATAGAACTATAGGTGACTGTGTCACTAAAAGTATCCATGTGCACTCAGCCCGCACATCTCATCCGCTGGTACTATGAGTACCACATTATATTACCAATGTGGTGGTAAAGATGGTACAAATATCTGTGGTGTTGTCTCTTGTAGAACCACCTATACCCATCATGTCAACTCGTAGATTATGCTCATGACCATGTAGTGGATTTTTGGATGGTTGTCTACGTGGATGATTCTTGAAATAAAAAAAGATGAACAATGATCATTATAGTATATACCATGAGATTACTCAATAAATACATCTAATACTCAACTGATTCATATATGATGCATGTACCATCGATTTTCCTGAATATAATGTTTTCAGGTACCAAGTTGAAAAGAAGTATGAATGGTTCTGGTGTATGGGTATGTCATCCACTGTAGTAACACTAGATTTTGTGGCATGAAATCCAATATCGTAACACATAACTCTATTTTCCCATTCAAAATTAATGTTCTCTGGGTTCTTATGGAATAACCTACATCCTATGATTCCACACATTCATCACCCAGCCCTTGGGTCCCATGTTGTGACTCCCCCAAGCCCACCTCCAATAGGCCAGCGACATAAGACTAGAATAAAGTAGACACGTCACAAATAAATGGGAGCCAATTTCCGAAGTATATGTAAACATGAAAACTACTCAAATCCATATAATCTTGAAGATCAATACACTGTGTAATGAAAACTATTACCTAACATTCCAACCAAACAATAATGTACATCTAACAGTAAAGTAGTAAAGTAAAATTGGGCTAGAATACAATCTCACTAAAAGAATGAAAATCTCACAACCCGACTTAAAAAGTGTATCAAAGCTACTATAAAAATCTATTGGAAATAACCCAGATCATTTTATACCAAATGAAATCATCGGGTCCTCTCTGGGTCTTACACCTTTTAAGACTCCACCAAATCATTAGAATATGCCCAAGACAAAACATATGTGGTTAAATCCCTTGTAGTGGTGAGTAAAAAAATACATAGTAGGGGACCCTGAAAACTATAAATAAAAAGAAATTTTTTTAAGTCAACATCAACAAGGAACCATTATATCAACATAGCTATATGTCATCAACACATATAATAATAACATTCATGTCTATTCGTAAAGGCTCTCATTATGGAACGTATCATTCACTGCTAGCCATATGGTTCTGTGTGTAGCATGCTCGATTCCAAGAAATCATAATTCTAGAGATATCTCATAATATATAGGTAGAGTAGAACAACCAAAATTATCTAATAGAACACATAGTTTCAATATAACAAAAGTTTCTCTAAGACATGTATTCTCTTTGAGACATGAGGTCTCGATATCACATCTAATAAATTATCACATGATTCTTCTCAACGCACACTAATATTGGGAGTACTATAATCTTGATCCATAATGTCATTATAAACCAATACAATGAGGTATCTCTTCATTGGGCCCCTCCCAATGAGAACTAACAGAGAATTAATGGATGTACACTACTTCATTCATAATTATAATCATCTCTTAATAATGAGTGATTCATCCATGATGAGTCGCTGAGGTCCGCATGTTTTTCCGACAACTGAGGTCCACTCGAATACAATTTTCTACGAAACCACAAAGGTCTTCTATGCTAATTCACATCTTTTTGGGCCACATCAGTCAGCAAGACGACTCATATTCCAGGCCATAAGTACTCATGACTACCCATATTTCAGGGATCATATGTATAATCTAAATAAAGGAATAAAAGAATAACATTCATGACACATAAAACCTTGTACTACTGATGCACTCATCCCTGATGAGTGATTGGGACTGATGGATCATCTAGATCCTCTCTTCACATGGGCCAGCTGGATCACATAGACCTGTTCATTTCTTGGGCCAGCTTTATCACATAGACCAACTTGTCTGTTTCTACAGATTGATCACATATACCCAATTATATCTTGGAGCAGGTGGGTCACATAGACCCAATAATAGAATTTTTTATTATAGGATATTCTACTTCTCCCTCAATCTATTTTATATAAAAATCCACTTTATTCCACAAAGTTTATACCAAAAGGGACACCACATTGAAACTGTCCCAACACCGCTAATGGAATGTGAATATGACGTATGGTATAGAAGTCATACATGTTTTACTTAATAGGTGATAGTGGGGTGTAGGGCATTCTAGAACCGATTGGGACACAGGTCCAACAAATTACAAGAAGGTGGAATCCACTTGCCCAGAATCGGTGGCAGTCACCACATCCTCCCCTAATCCATGTGGTGGCTTCATCATGGGGCCACCCTGTTGTTCTCAGTGGGGACATTCTTCTATGAGATGTGGTATAATGTTGGGTCACCCAATGCTCCACCAATGGTAGTTACCGATATCCCTATTCACAACCCTGCAATAGTTTCTACGAGGATCTCCAACACCATGGTATGGCACCCTCCACACTGTCACAGACTAATGGATGTTACCTCATCTTCCCGATGTAGTGCCAGACTGGCATAGTGGCCCCGCACCACTATGGTCTAATGGGCTTGTCCTCTTCAAATGAGGTGATCCACTAGATTTCACTGCTTCATGAAGCCTTCTGTGCCATCCATTGAGCTAGCTTCCCCATGTGTCCACATCTTCATGTGGCGGTAGATATCTGTTGTCATTGAGATTCACCACTATTTTTTCATAGAGTTGTTGTGGTGATAGAGATCAGAGTAACAAAGAATGGGGGAGGAAATGGATGACATTAACACCCAAGGTATACAATTATATCCTTGTTCTTGTCATCCGTAATCCATCCACGTATGAAATTTATTTGTGGATAAACAATTATATAAATCAAAACACTAATTCAACATGGTTTTATTTACCCAATATATATACCAATATCAAACCCATCACACAGGGACAAACTAACCATGTATCAACATGATGGTGGGTTAGTCTAAAATAATTATTTTATAAAGAAATAACTTCATATAAATTCACAACGAATATTCCTCTACCTCGAGTCAGATTTCTTGCAGATGTAGATTGCAGTCACATCGCCATGTCGATCCTTATATCATTATTGTTCATTGATTCGAAATTGCATGATCGATCCCTAAACTCTGATTCATCATCTCTAGCAAGAGATAATCCTCCTCCATGCCTTAGAGAAAATCAATAGTTCCATTGGAATTCTACAGGGTTATGAATCCTATAACTAGTAATTTCCCAAGATTATTATAGGAAACATGATAACGTTGTAATACATTTCAAAAATATTTTTTATCTTATTTTTCAGGTCCTTAAATTGTTTCATTTATGAAATGAAACAGTTTCCTCATAGTTGTGAAGTAATGATACATTTTCTAAAAATGTATTATTTTTTATGTTTAATTTATTTTCCCTTGAAATGCTCGATAATGAACTTTTACACAAGACATGCATCGGTGGAAGATAGGACCTGCCTAAATAAATCAAAACATGATGAGATCAAAGCTACTCTCCTATTTCCAATCCTAGTTACTATTTATGAGTTATCGAAAATAAAATAAAAATTATTTTATTATTTTATTTATAGTCACGTACCAGAAACTAGTTTTCACTATTTCCCTATGTTTTCCTTTGTTAGGATCATTATAAGGAAATCATTCCCTTAAAAGCTCAAATGTGGTACTAGATTTTCAATATAAGTCTCAATTCATGTGTTCTAAGAATATAAAAACATAAAAAATTACATAATTATTTTATTTACTATTATTTAATTTTTTGGTTTTTCCCCTGGAGGAAACTTTTAACAAAACATAAGTCGCACCTATGGTAAACCCATGATCATAAATGTAACAGTTACCTCAGATTAATCATTCGGTCACTCGTTTATGAGTTATTCAACATTTAAAAAACCACTCATGTATTTCATATGTACGTATAAACGTTGTTTCCATTTTCAACGTGTATTGAATGGATGTATGTAAATGAGATATATGTAAATACAAACACACACAAACACATAGACACACAAAGACACACATATATATATAGTAGAATTAATAATTTATATATTACATAATTATTAATAATATATTTCATTATATTCATTGATGAATGGTGAACATGGAAATGAATCTTATCGTGTCATGGAGATGGTAAGTGGAACATGCACACAAGCAACGTTAACACTTTATTGAGGGTGAAATCATATGTAATCAGTTGTATATTATATGTACATAATAATCACCATGTTATATTTATTATTTAAATCTATTATATTCATTATTATATTCATGAAAATAATGATGTGTTGAATAATAAACTACACCACAACATGGAGATGGTATGTTGTACAAACACATGTATTGTGACATTATCAGTCATAGGATTTATAGAATAATGAATATAGTTGTAACATATTTATAATAAAATATCTGTATATATATTGTATTGGAGTTATTATTTTATATGGAAACAAAAAAGATATAGGAAGTGGACGAAGAAAAAGAAAATTTAATGAAGTGATGAAATAATAACCTCTTCATTGGGATGTTACTTTTCATTAGAGAAAAATGTATCTATAGGTTTTCTTTTTGATAAATATAAGGAATCTAGGTTGATGGGACTGTAGTTAGGGAGAGATTTAAGTAGGGGTTTTCTGAGCCAAATTTCTTTGGATGTGTGAAATTATGTTAAGGGGATGTACCCTTTTATAAGAATGGTGAGGGGCACTTTATTAATAGTTTTTTAATATTATTTAATTATAAAATCATTTTAGGCATATAATATCTCCAAATAGATTTTTTTAAAGGCTCAGATGATTATGGGTCATAATCCTCTTATCCTAATTCATTTATTATACCATATTTATTACATAATGCATTTTTAACATATTCTCATTGGGATAGCAATACATATAATCCACACAAGGTTATAAGGAAATCCATCACAATGAAAATAAAAAATAAATCAAGACCTTTTCTCTATATATAGAAACATATCACATTAAAACATTGTCCTCACTTCAATGACTTAGTCAAGGTAGAATGTAAAATTTATCTGAATAGACCCTCTCTCCCCTTCCCTAAGCCATGCATTTTTTGGGTTGTAGTTTTGAGCCTCTGTTAAACTCAACCAATGGACGTAGTGCATATTGTTAATACACAACTCTACTAATCCATGTGCACATTCTTATTTAAAAAATCACCACAACCACACCATAGCACAACCAAACATAAACAATGCCATTGGATATCACAATACATAACAAATTAGCTGGGAATTAATATTATTACATAGCTCATTAATAAATTTACCATTTACAATTCATATCCATTTATCCAAACTCTCGTTCTTATACCTTAACACCATACGTGTCTTCAAAAACCCCTATTTCTTAGAAAATATTCAACAATCAGAATATATAAACCCATGTTTCCCATTTATCATTTCTCTATAATTTACCCACTAATGAACTACAAGAAGAATTCTTGTCCTATAAGGAAGAACCAAATTATTACACATAACCCATTACTAATACCCCTTAACTACCATATATTAATCGATTCTACATATTAAATTTTTTTCTATTTTATATACAAATCACTATTTCACAAAATTGTATTAACATATCTTCTTAGGAATTTCAATCCAATGTTCATTGAGAAATCAATATAATATCATTCGACCCAACTCACTGATTTTCATGTATTTCTAAACAAACCCATATACTCTCAGCACCAAAGGCACAACTATCATTATTATATTAAAATCATAATAAACCATAATATATGTTCTTCAGGGGTTCTACATTATTACTTAGAAACCCTTGTCTTAACAAACCCCCTATATTGCTCAGGTAATTCGGTCACATCGCATGGGTGGCCCTAATATTATCATGTCACCCTCTTAACATTCCATAAGGATCATTAGGGTCTCAATACGTCACTTAGACACCCCTTTTTACTAAACCCACCAACGGGGTCAAGAACACAAAAGGGGAAAAAATATCACAATCTTCCATGAAAAATATTTGAAATAACACTCTAAAATAATTCTTATAAACAAAATAACTCAAATATGATGATGAACACACTCTTATTCATGAATTAGATCCGAATTCGACAACATTTTATATTTTAACCTAGTTTACAATTTAAAAAGGTTGATTCGAGGACTCAGAAGATGATGGGGGAAAATATTATCATTGATCCATAAATAGAGAAAAGAGGACTATTAGACATATCTGAATATCTAATTGGCAACCAAAGACCTTCCAACTATTCTAGAAATGATAGATATTTATACATGGGAGATCTTGAGTCATTTGGGATGCTATTAGAGTTATATGGTGTAGGAATGTAAGGAATCCTATGTGTGCCTTAAAATCCCATAATGAAAATTTAAAAATTATTCCCACTATTCTGGGTCGTTCAGTTTACCTGAACGGTTTGAAAAACCATGCACAAACCTTGATATGATACAGTATAAACCCCCCATTTCATTGATACCAATGATGATCTTTACAGTTTTCACTAATTTTGTGCAAACCGTGCAACGCTTCTAAAAACCTCCTCCCCCTCCCATTCTCGGAACCCCTAGAACACACATGATCCATCCCTTGATCTTCAATAAAAGTTGTTGAACTCAAGAATGGACTTAACTAAATAAAAAAATTGTCATTTATTTATTTGATATATCTAGGATCATACACAACCAACCTATGTAATTTTGATATAACAAGAACCATGACTGAAATAACATTAAATGATAAGTTAAACAAAATAATGATAAATTATTTTACGATATAACATAATTATGGTTTCATGTACACCACATAATTGAAATAACTGGTAAATATGGTTTTCTCTCATGGAAGTAAAATAGAGATGAGAAACTCTTACCTTGATTCTAGATCATCATGTATATTCATTATCATCATTAATATCAAACTTATTTTAATTGTTATCTTACTAATGAATTTTTTAAAGTATATTATTATTATTAATTCATGAATTACAATGTTTTATATGGTAACATAGTCTATTATCTTTACATATAATTATTCGATGATATATTTCATATCATTAAAAAATTTATTTTATTGGTAGACTATTGTAAAATAGGTCATTATCTAAAAAATCATAAAATAATTATCATGGAATGACTATAATATTTATAAATAAATCACAATTTTCTATAAAAAATATAGGCATTTTTGATAAATTAATTATGTTACAATCATGGAGACAGTGGGCCATATGTATGAATGCGTAAGGTTTCCATTTTTACATGATCATTACATAATATTTTTAGGTAATATATGATATCCACAATGGTCATAATATAACAAATAAAATTTTAATTCATTAATTATATCTATATATATCATCAATGTTTTGTATTTATGAATAATGAGTCACATTGTTTGATGAATTTGGTAGTCCACATGTAAATGAATGATGTCATCATATTTTAGTAACTGAAAAGGTATGAAATTAAATTATGTTTTTTATTTTAAAAATGATAAATATGTCAATAATATTATAATAATTTAATTTATATAACATATATTCATAATTTATTTTTATTATATACCATGTATAATTTTAGTGAATGAATAATCACATCATATCACGAGGCTGTATTCCACCGTACACATGATCTACCATAGCATATCCTCACTCACGATAAAATTTAATGAATTTTTATATGATATAATTACGCTATAGTTGTAAATATGATATACATAACATATATAAAAATTATTCGCATTATCATACTCATTATATATAGGTTGTAATGGAATTAAACATGTCATTTATTAATGAGACTATAATGCATGATTCTCATATATAATGATTTTGTTTCCAATTTCAAGGATGGAGGGATAGATTTAATTCATTACCCATACATAAAAATAATATAATATAGAATATAATGAATTTTTTATATAATAATATTTTAATAATAATTGAGTGATGTGTAGAAGGAAATAAAATGAAATAACGTATCGAATAAGGATACTTCTATATTGTGTAACCTCATAATGATAAGAGAAAAAATCCTTCTAATGTTGGATTTAGGCCAAAAATAAGGATTATAAGATTAAGGCATTGAATTCGGGATGTAATTATGGAATATATTGACCAATATAAATTGAATATAAGGTCTATAAAAGAGAGTATAGTGGGTGACCTTTTTTATTTGAGGTTAGAGGGAAATTTGTAGTTTTTTTAATGAAATATTTGCACACACATTTTTTACATTCCAAAATGGTACAAAATGATGTTTTGTCCTGACATAAAAAATATTGATTTCAAATATTAATATAAAATAGATTTTATTAATGTTTTAGTTTATATTAATCATTATCATTTTAGCCTAACCTTTTGCTATATCAATTTTCAACATAAATAAGGTAAATAGTTTTTTCAATTATATAAATCCATTATAAAAATAAAATTATTTCAACTTATTAGATAATATAATTTATTGAAATGATATTTTTTTATAAAATTCCATTCACATAATAAAAAAAATTATCTATAATTATTCAAAAAGAAGTGATGCTAAAATGTTATTTAATTATAATATTTTTAATAGTTTACTTTGATTTCATATCATATGTACTTATTAAAGTGACTCAAACAACATAATTTTTAATATTTTATATATATTGAACTAATATTAGATATATTAAAGGTAAAACCTTTTGATAAAATTTACATTGTAGATTTATAAAATGTCCTCATTATATAAAATGAATTTTCATATAAACATAAAAATTATTTTTTGATTGTGTTTGTAGTGTGAAATGAAAAAATCTTTAAAAAATATATAGAATTTTTGAAAACCTTTATTATTCTTCTAAATAATAATTATTTTATATATAATCTATAGAAAACAAATGAATTTTTTAATTCAACTATAAATAATATATGTTTCATAATTAAGTATATATTATTCACACCCACTAATTAAACTAATATTTCATTAATTTACAATCGATTATGATACCATTAGAATTAATGTTTCATGATACCAATGATATTGATTATGTGAAATTTAAGGAGATACATTTTAGGGATTTATTATTGGTGTTTCATGTGGTATATGATATTGAATTAAATGTTCTAATATAGTAATTTCAATATGATTCATTCTCTGTGCTTTAAATAAATTACACCCTTCCAAATTATTATTCTTCTTGGTAATAAAAGGTTTTACATTTAAGATCACAATTATTCTAATACTGTATAGTCAAAAGGGAATATAAAATATACACTTAATAAGAGATAAATGTTATAAAGAAGCCATATATAATATCAAATTACAACGTTTCAATGAAGGAAATATTTGGTAGATAATTAAATCATATACATGAAAGATAATAGTAATGCACAGGGATATATAGAAAGTGGTGTAGATAATTGATCAAAAAATGTGGGTTATCTAGTAAAGAATACCAATCATAAATCAATAAATTTTTTATGATTTAATGGGCCATTTAATTCATTGGATAATAATGTAATATGGTGAAATTTTTATTTCATGATTATTATCTTATATTTGAGGAACTTTTTACAAATCTTGGAATATACAGAAAATTAAAAACATGATATGTTTCTATTTTATAATAATAATTCAATCCTTTGGTTTTTCATTGATCAATTATAGGTTCTTCACTTACTAAAATAATATAATATCCAAAAATTATTTTTTATTATTCTTGAGTCCCTAAACATCTCTTTTAGAAGAATGTAATATAAATTATATAATGATAAAACAATCCAATGATCTATTCATAGTATTATCATAAAATTTGTTGTATAGTTTGTCCAATATGCATATATATTCATATGGTGATGTGATACAATAATATATAAAACCTCATCCAATTTTTATCCCAATATATTTGTAAAAGGGTTAACAATATGAAAAATCCAAAATATTACTATCCAAATATTTATAAATAAGGTAAATAAATTTAAAAAAATAGCTTATAATTAATGTATAAAACAAATTACTGTATATCAAAATTTTCACATACCGAACCCATGAAAAAATTTATAATTAATTATCATAAAACTATGTAATAAAATATATTTTCATAATCCCCATTTTAAAAATTGAATCTTTTTTATTCGTTATCTAAAAAAATTATAATTTGATATATTATTTAAATTAAATAATTGTTGTTATATTCATCAAGTATAATATAAACTACATAGAAAAATTCATTAATTTTATACAAGGTAGTTAGTACTGTCCATTTAAATTATCCATAATAGTAATATATCTATCCCAAAATCATTATATAAATATCAGAAACATATTAATTTATTTAGTTCCATAAATCTTGTGTTTACTATGTAGTATAACAAGCCACATATATATATTTCTTTTTCATATGTATCATTCAACATATGATTTCAAGTTCATAATAAAAATTTAATCCAAAAATAATCCTCAGACATTTTATAATTATTATTATAATTAAGACATCATTGTAAAATAAAAAAATGAAATAATCCATGAATCCAAAATAAATAAGTTTAATAATTACACATAATTTTATATAATGGAAAAATCTTCATCATGGTATTTTAGTCACTTTTCAGGAATATTCCTTTGAATCTTGGAGAATATGATTTCATAGTTCTCTATATACATATAGAATATTCATTAAATATTAGAACCATTTTTCTTAGCCTTATAATAATGAGATTGGTTCTTATTGTCTCCAAAAATATAGAAAAATAAAATTACATTTAATAATATACTAGGGGGATTCATTACTAAATTTTATCATGTGTTAAAATATTTTATACTTTCTTCTCATCATAAATCCATTTATCTACAATACTCTTATTCTCTTGGTTCCCATTGATGTCACAATACCCAGATAATCCTTTATTTTACTTTATATCACATGATCATATATCATTTTATGGTGAAAATGCATAAGAGGCTAGTTTACTTAAAATGAGTGGCTCTATCATATCAATGAAGTGGTAAATATTTATCTTTATATTACATAGTTATTATAGAAAATGCATTGAAATCCTTGTAATGATATATTCATACACAGAAAAATATTCCTATTATGTCATTTATAAATTCATGAAATGTCATTCGACACCCTCTCATCACTCAAGAATATATTAATTTTCCAAAAATATTACCCTGAAATCCTTATATTCGATGTCTCCTATTTCATCTCCATCCTTAGTTTTTGAGTAAATTACCACCGTTATTCTATATCTCCTAGTATAATATATTCCACTGTGATAAATTTTTCCCTATCATTTATTCTATGAGATGTAAGTGTCTTCTATAAATAATATATCCATTTATAACATAATGATTGATTTTTAGTAAAATTGATTACATATGATATTAATTCATGAAAATATCGAAGAGTATTACACCAAATCGTGGATCAATCTGAACTATAAATATAAATGTTTTATCTCATAAATATTTCTTGTTCCAAAAAATGATAATAATTATACTATATCCAAAAACAAGTTTATCTCTAAAATCATAATATTAATAAAGATAAAATACTTAAATAGAAATTGTACATTGATAATGTTTTTAATAAATAAATTAGGATCCATTTGTATAAAATGGAATATAGTTGAGTGGTTCTTAATACTATAAACTATAATGAGAAATCCTAAAACTATTTGAAAAAATAATATAAATTGTAAAATTATTCATAGATAACCATATAATTATTAAAAATTATTATTTGTGCATATATATTTATTCAAAACCATCATGATGGATTTTAATGGAAATATTAATGATCCTAAATATATATCCTCAGAGAGGCCAAATATGAACAGTGTAAAACCCATTTTCATACACTATGGGATGAATAGGTTAAACCCAATAATCCGTTTTCAAATTTATACCCCAACATAAATCTATTCTATAATGACATCAAAATTTATTATATAAACAATGATATATTTATATGATAACCCCCATAATTTATTTCTCATAAAAAATTATGTTTTTATTCAATAAATATATTAAAATTCAATCAAAGGGTTTTGTTCCATAATATATATTTTTTTATATATCTACTTCATATAGTTACAATTGTACCTACATTGATTGAATGTATAGAGGCCCCAAACATATTATGATATAGATGGTCTATACACTATTACATTGGATGAATATATAAGGTATATCTTTCAAAAGGGCCTAAAGATTAGTTGTCTTGGTAAACAAGATACATACATTAAATTCACATTACATTTTAAAACATAAAATGAAAAAAATAATTTTTATTTTCACTATACCCCTTTTTGAATCCATAAAAATTTAATATAATACACATCATAATATATTGAGGAAAATAAACCATAAGAAATATATGAGATCCTATGCTTAATAAGGTTGAGAGTATAGTGAAATATATGAATAAATAAGGAATAATAAATATTATTGGGTTTATAGTTGAATCAAATGCCTTTTAATAAATAACATGAGCATTATATTTTAGAAATGATTGATGAACATGTCAATCCACATAAATAATCACTTGAGAGTTAATATGATCCATGGGATTATATATAATAAAATAATCACATAGAATATCAGTATCTGTGTTCATAACGACGGAATGAAAAATAATGTACATATTAAACAAACTGATGAAGAATTCTACCAAGAAATATATCATTGTAGATGCCTTATTCCAATACATAGGTTTAAATTTGTATGTACTCATCAGAACCCAATCTAGATAGTCAAATGAGTCATACCAAGGCATCGAGGGCCTATAGGGGCCCCTAAAAATCCCATTTTAAGTTCAATGAATTCCTCGTATGGAAGGGGTGAATCATCCTCAAAATATGTATTAGTTTATAAAAACTATCATATAAAATAGGTAAAGATAACCCAAATAATAAAAACATTCATAAATCATCTATTATAAAATGAATATCATCATCATTTTACATCACTATTCAAACTGATCATAGACAATCTGGGGAAATAATATGGATTTTATCATTAGATTATATCCCTATAATATTATTTTTATCATCAATGGGTGGATTCTAATATGATTAATTATTTTTAAAGATTATAATGAAAATTACATGAAGGAAATATTGTTTTATTTAAAATCAAAATTTATTTTATAATAAGAAAAATTATAATATATTTTCAAAATTAGTTTTTTCAAAATTAAATACTATAAAATAAAATTTTAAAAAATAACTGGAAATAATTTAATTAAAAATAATTTTATAAAATTTTATTAAATAATCAAATAAATAACATTCATGATGATATATACTTTTATACAGTATATATATGATAAAAAAATTTATATTTTTAAATGATAAATTTTATTGAAAAATACCTTCTTAAAAAATATACAAGAATATTAATTTCATATAGTATTTATAAAATACGATTTCAAAAATGATTTTAATAAATAAATTTTATTAATGTAAAGGTTTTTTTAATTTTTCATAAATAATTGGGTTTTAATAGAGATGCCATTAAATTGATTAAATAAGTAAAATCATCTTTTCTTATAAATAGACACTTAATCATTTTCAGTAGAAAATATATAAATAATGGAATCATTACCTCAAATAGTTAATGAAAACTAGATGAGAAGAAATTATAGTGACTTTAAAATTAATATATCAAATATTTTACCCAAAGAAAAATTAAACCAAAAAATCATAAATAATGATAACATTTGGAAATAAAATCTGAAAAAATTGGTAACATTTGTATCATATTCTCCATGAAATAAGTAATCATAAATGAAACATTCAATTCAACAAAGTTAAATTAACCCATTATATATCTTATAAAACATTAATATATTCTCCATAGAAATTATATAATTGTGTGAATAATATGAATGTCTCATGAATGTAAAAGTGAGATAAGAAAACAATACATTGAGTCAGAGTCATCACATACATTCATTATCTGGATAAGTAATAAACATATCTTAATTATATAATATCTAAAGATCATTTTTCATTTTATCACTTTTTTATATTATTAAAATGTAATATATGATTACATATAAAAATATCGTTATGATATATGTCTCATTGTTGTTCATATTATGTGTCAATGATGAAATTGGTAGATTGATAATGTACAAATAGGTAAATAATTAAAAATATCGAAAATAGTAATCATGAAATTATTTTTTTATTCATAGATAATTTACACTTCAAAAAAAATAATGACATGTGGTTTAGATTAATGAAGTATAATAGAACCTTATAGATATTAGGTTTTACAAATAGATGAGTTAAAATTCTATTATTCAATGATCATTTTGGAATTGAGGTAATTAAATATTACTCTTTAAATAATTATCATAATATAATAAATATTATATTTATTCATTAAATATAATTATGTATATAATAAATGTATTATTGTGGTTAAATTGGAGTCACATCGGTTCTTGAAGGCATTAGACAACCCATATGTGGATGACATTATCATCATTCAATTAGATTGAAATTTAAGAATGAAAATTATTTATAATAATTTACCAGTATATATTATTTCATTAATTTAATATTTATATCATCAATAATACTAATATTACATATATTTATCTTTTCCACCATTAATGTAACAAATTATTAAATGAATCATAACATTACATTGCAGGGAAGTAGTCTATCGTACACATGAATGATATTATCGTGTCCCCAATATAAAAGGATGTGAAAAATTTATAGATATATTATAATGAATCATTATATACACTTATGTAATAAATATCATATTTATTTATTTTATATTCCCCATTATCCCCAAATGTGCGTGGTAGTAATAGAACAATGAATAACATCAGTTAGTGAAGTGTTAGTCCGTCGTACACATGGATGATACTTTCATAACCATTTTCATATATGTGGGGATGGTTTTGGGTAATGATATTAACAAAATATTATTTATTATATTAAATATTTTTATAATATTTTAAAATTATATTTTATTAATATTATAATAAAAATGATATATTAATGTAACAAAAATGTTTGTCGAAGAATGTGACCTTCACATTGGGTATCCTCCTATAGTTTGTGCCAAAATAATTCTAATGATTGATTATTGTTAAAAAATAGTCACAATGATGATGTTATTGATGTTAGATATTTATTTGGATATCTATTTTCATAAAAATTTGTTAGAATTTATGAATGAGATAGTAGAAGGGGTGTCCATTTATTAGTGAGGTGAGTGGTATACTTTTAATTTACGTAAATAAAAAGGTGCAAGCATTTGATAGGATTAAAATTAAGTCCAAATGGATTATTACAGTTAAATAATCAGGATATGGGTGATATGTGTACCTAAATGTCTTTTATATATGTTTTTAGATTATTTCAACCCATATTATTTTTGTTTACTCCCCGATAAATCCATTTTTACCTTAAACTGGGTAAATAATTTTTAATGTTTTCAAATTAATTAATTTAAAAAAATTAATTTTATCTTTATATATACTATGATTTATTCTTATTAAAAACATTGAACCCAAAGTTCAATAATCTAGTATAATAATTCATATAATTTAATTTTCTATTAGTCTAGGAGATATAATGAGATATCCAATTTAAAAAAATAGTTTAAAAGTTAATGTGGTTTTGTATATAAAAGTTTTAAAAAAAATAATGACATAAATTGGGATAATTGTGTTATTTTTTGGAAAATATAAATTTAACATACAAATTAAAGATAATTTTCATTTATAAATAATTTTTGAATGGTATTTTTCAGTTACAAACAATTTCTTTTATCTATTCATTGAAAAATGACCCATTTTATAAAAATATTAACAATTAACCCTTAGATATTTAGGATATTTTAATATCAAAAAATAAAACTTTTCAAATAAAATTTCAAAATATTTAATAAAAATTTATATTATGATTCAAAACTGAGACTTATAAATCATTTAGAAAAAAATTCCTTTTTATAAAACATATCTTTTCTTATTGAAATAATAATTATTTCATTCTTCATAAATATAGAACCAATGATTTTTCAATGTATAGACCATAAAAATTTCATAATTTATTTATTAAAATTCATATCCTCCAATCTAATTTATTGGTCATAATGGTAAAAAACTTTATTGTACATATGTAATCATTGTTATGTTCTTCATATGCTATTGAATAGATTGAATTTCAACAATTATATTTAATTGTTTGTTTGAGATCAATGATGTGTGTCATATATTTTACCAAATATGATGTTATTATTTAAATATTATTATTTATTACACATTTTGTTTATGATTAATGACTTATCCATTAATATATATTTATTTAATGGGGTTTTAAAATCATTTAATCAGTCAATATGATTTTGGATTCCTTTTTTTGCGATATTGTTCAATGGTAAATGTAAAAGGAATTTAGTTTTCAATGTTAAATTCCATTTAGGGATTTTTTATTCAACTACTGATATGTTTTTTAAATAATAAAATATAATACATTTGATTTATTATTATCAATTCTTTACTTGTAGGACATTTTAATATAATTATTACTCAATATGGTGTATATGTCATATTTTACATAATTTAAATATGATAAAATTCAACATGATATAATTCTAATATTTTTCCATTGGGTACCTTGTTAGGTATAAATTAATATACATTTTTATCTAAATAACATAATGAAATTGAAAAAACATCAAAACCATCTTAATGTTAACCTTGAATCAGATAGATCCACTCAAAAATATTTTTCAAGACCATCAGTGCTACGCCCCTCCTCTCCTTTATAACTTGGGTTTCTTTCCCATGATATTAATAAAGTTAGTCTCTTTTCCCTAAGAATTGTATTATAATATAGTTAACCTATATTATATATATTCTCAAGTTTCCATGTATTTCATCCAAACATTCCACTATACTCTCCAACTATTTCTTTCGAACCACATCACTCATCTGTGGAGGTGGGAGATCTGATCCATTGTGTTCTAACCTTAACCATTAATCAATCCTTGGACTGTCTCACTGAAACCCAAGTGGTATGGTTCTGGGAAGAAATGTCATATATTTCCTTATTCCAAAAGAATCCTCACTAATGGGATTTATAATCTCCCTTTGTTGTCTCCGTATTTTTTTGAATAAGTCTACATCTCTCAAAACAATCATGATAAATTCATCATATACCGGTCTTTAATAACCATATCATTTATAAATATAATTTTCATATCATTCATTGTATAATTGAGATTTAATGTGTACATGAATCATCCATTGTGATGGTTTAAAGCCACCTCTTGCTTTTAACCTAACCTTTCACAACATCAATATCCCATGAGAGGTCAAATACTCATTTGGTTTCATACTATATTTTAAAAAAACCATTGACTTAATGGAATCCTTGATTGCATGTATCTATTTAGAAGTTGGTGTTTCTCATCCCCACTATCTGTACATAATTGTATGTTTGTAAGATTTTAGGGACAAACAATCATATTTCTTCTTTATTATACTCTATTTTTCTACAAGTCATTTCACATTTAGGATAACTCTACATCAGATTATTGGAGGCTCTCAAAATATATTGTAGTATTTCATGAAATTGAGGGAAGATCTCAACAATCCCACACTACTGAGAGATGTGCGAACATACAACTGTTGTAATGGGGTCTTCCATTACAACATCATTCCTACTCATAGAATTCACGGTATGACCCATGTTTTATTTTTTCATTGATTCTTCCTTGAATACCTTCTTACCATATTGATTTTAATCCCCCAATAGATAGATCTGTCTGCCAAATGAGCTGAGGGATGGCATTGATTACCTACATGATAAATACTCATTAAGGTTTGAAAAAGGATATGTTATTCAATATATCACATATTTGATGAGGTATCTATGGTCCATGAAAATCAATAACATTTAAATTATCCCTCCCTAATCCACATATTAATGTGGACATTGTTTCATTATGTGGCTCATTGGTCCTCAGTTTCAACACATATTGTGTATTATCTGATACCTTAGAATCACATACATGGAAATTCTCATGACGAAAAATAATCAAAGTGATGGAATGCAAAAATACTACTAAATTAAATCTCAATAGTTCATTATTTCATGTAATAAATGATAATAATAAATATAATTATCCCTCAATAACTTCGCAAACCCATGTCATATCATACAAGTGGATTATTAGCTCAAATTCATCTTTCAATTGTTTTTATAATCTATTATGTTTTAAAATTTATTCATTTCATTCATCTATATATATATAATGTGTTGTACTATGATAGTGTCTAAATGCTTGTGAAAATCTTCAAATGACCTCAATTGTACTATAGAAATACTACATACTAGGTTCTTCGGATAATACTTATTTGAACTATATTTTTAATTCCATTAATAAAATATCCATAATGACTATTATTTATCCAACGAAGTAGTTTTCTAAAATAGTTATATTTTCTCATAAATTTAAACTTAATGATTCCATAAATGTGTTCCCCCAAACCAATATATACATATATTAGGATATCTAATAATATAATTTAACTATTAGAGGCTTTAGATAAATTCATCTATATTAAAACCAATAAACTGACACATTTTTTATTCATTTTATTTTATAGACAATAAATATTATACTCATGAATGTGTTTCCATGTTTCATGATTTTGATTATTTAAAAACATGAGTACTATCAACGATGGTGGATGTATTTTTATGTGATTCTAGATATTTCAGAGATGAAAGGATGTAGAGGGAACTCATTGAAGGCTTGCTATGATACTGCGGGGTCTGTTTCTAGCATCAGCCACTTATATATGGGGTATTATTACGATAGTTTGACATAGTGAAATGAAAAAAAGTGAATTAATCATTAGTTCATTCATGATGATCATTTTTAGATAGAATTAAATACATATCTTTGTACCCGAACTCCTCAATAAAAAATATCACATGTGCTTTATCTAATCATTTCCATCATTTTTTATCTCTCTATAATGCTTGATATCTTCGGGTGCTTCATGTTTTTTCACTAATGGTATTCATCCCTGATAATAACCAAATAGTGTGGGATTCATTGTATAGTCTAATAGATGAATGGTTGTGGTACAGTTTTCACCTTAATCTCATATATATCAAGAGTGATCTTCAACACTAGAGAGTCTCTCAACCCTCCCACATCAATGCTATATATATTTTAATTTCAATGATCGGGAGGATGGATTCCATGATATAGAATTTATGAGATGAAGAAAACATCAATGGAATTTATGTAATGGATGTCACTCTAGTTGAGCTAATCATGTAACTAAAATTCTAGGCACATGATCTATTCAACATAAAATGGATGAGGGATGGAAATTAAAAAAAAACATATTCCCATTATTGTGTGATATAAAAATATATTTTTTAACCGTCCTAAAATATATTGGAGACATTAACAAAAAATAATGACATGATGGGGTGGGGTTATTGTTGACGATAAAATTAATCCCCTTATTTCTAGCCCAAAAAATTTATTATGGGGTGGTTTTCTTATGGGATATTCATAGAGGATCAGTTTTATCTCTTCTTTGGTATCCTCCCCTAATAATAAAATGATAGAAACTATACCGAATAAACATTATATATATGATGTGGTTCATGGTCTCATCTCAGATAGATCAAGAGGTCCAAAATTTTCTAGGGTAATTTTACAAGGAATCAAGAGACATAGTTAATAGATACTAGTTGGATGATATATATGCTTTTTCTGAAGTGTTAATATCCACCTTGTGGGGATCAACACTTCACTAGTTATTATTCCAATCATCATATTTTCTTCCTAGAATAGGTAATTTATGCCAATCTTCATGTTCAGTTTTAATTATAATGAATTAACTAGCATCATTCATTAAATGTTTTATGTGTATCAACCATGTATGGTGTCTATTAAAAAAATGGTTAGGTAAGGGTAGATCGATCCATGGATTAACATTATTGGATTGGAAAATGAATTGTGAGGTCAATATAATGTTTGGGGGATCTTATGTTCTTATAATTATGGATACCAACAAATCCTATGATATTATAGATTGAAAAATCTTTATCATGGTTTTCTATAACATGTGATTATCAATTTAGTCCACTTATTTTATATACATGTTCTTGAAAACCACATGGATCCCCATATTCTTCATAGGAAAAAATTATTTATTCCTCATATCAGATTGAATGATCAGGATAGTGACTCACTATCCCATATAATTTTCATTTTCATATAGGACACAATCAGTCATTACAAATATATGAACCTATTGGATGGACAAATTCACCCCTATTATTTTATTAATTTTCAACAAAACATCATACACCTTATGTATTACTATGTAAAGATTAATTATCATAACTAATGTAAGTTATCAATCATCCGTATCAATAATATTATGGATTAATACATTCATTTGATTTGTTATGTGCTGAACTGGGAGAAATGAAACTTGTATATTTAAAAGTTGTTCCATGGTAGATAAAATAATAACTTGAAATTAAATGTAGGTATTCATAAGAAATTTATCCTTATTATGTATTTAGGGGAATCAATATCTCCAAGAAAGCATCTTATTCACAACTTCAATAAGGTTTTTGATATAATCACCAACGATATCATTAATTAAAAGAAAAAAATAGGTGAAATAATCACTCAAGTTAACTATGTAGTCCAATCAATTACCATTCACATTATATCTGATATGATTAAAATCATTTAGAACTAGTATCTACAAAAATAATATTACTTTCATTTTGAATTTCCATTCATGTGGGATGCATCAATGGGGGTCATGGGAATAAATGTGGAAAATAGAGATGGAGGATGGAATAAATTTCATAGGGGTTTCTTGTTATACACATTGTTTTCATAAAATGCTATCATGAGTTATTCTCATAGTAAAAAACAATGGGGTTGGATAAGTGTGGATGTATTTAAGATATAAGGATTATTTTAAATGTAAATATACATTTTTATTGCCTCATGATTCCTCCCAATATTCTAGCTCTTCAAAGGACAATTCATTTGATTGTAGGTAGAGAAGATATCAATTTATATCTTGATAGTTATGCTAGAACTATACTAGTATTCTATAGGTTCCCACACCAAACATGATGTTCTATAAATACAATTATTACACATCATTCACTCATTCTACATTGATATTGATCTAGTGTATTCTGTTAACTATCATAAAAATTACTCAGAATATAGGCATATATATTTCTATATATAATTTATCTAGATTATTATTTGGTATGAACTATGATCATTAGATGATAATCTCAAAATAAAAGGATTTTTTGGGGGATATTCTTTGGTGAAATGACATTCTCACAAATATTAACATACTCAAATGGTGTGATCGGAATAAAAATCATTCAACTTATGGGAATGCATAATTAATATGTATTATCAAGGTATCTAGGGGTTCTTGTTGATTAAAACACATAGGTGAATACACTATAAAATTTTTATACAAAGTATATAATGATAAAATAGTGTGGATCACTGTTGGAGTGTTCTCTTGTATTAATGAATTAGTGACTCCAAGAGGCCCGATTTTTGAAATATTTTTTAGTTTTTAAGAATACTTTTTAATATCATTTGTTATTCAATTATATCATTGATGTTGTCTAATACTATCGTGAGTTAAACACAGTTTCAATCATCCTTAGCTCCAATGCACCTCATGAAATGCCAGTTACCTACTACTCCAGATTAGGCTCCCCTCCTCCTGAATGTGCTGACGTAGTTCAAGATGATGCACTTATGATTTTTTACATTATACCACCATGATCTGATTTTTCTTATGCTCAAAATATTCACTTTCCTAAAATATAAATGAATTAATGAATTAACTAATATTATTATAATTATGTATTTATTTATTCCAATGTTGATGATTATTTACATGTAGAATATTTTTTGATTTTACCCTATATTTTCTATTTCTAGATGTATTATGATAATGATATACATTATTTAGATATACTGAATATTATTCGTGTTTTTATACTATGACACCAATAAAGATGATTATAAAAAAATTCAATTTGTATTGTCTACTCAATATCAAATTCAATTAATTTATTAGACATTAACATTTGAAATGTGTGATATAACATTATATATCACCATTATGTATTATTAATTCTCACTATACAATCATTTTGTCTGTATTTTTAATTTTTACATTTTTAATTGGTCATTAGATTGATTGTATGATCAATATTTTTTGCAATATGTAATTGGAAATAACTATCAAACATTATTTTTTTTATCACTAAAGAAATAATTGGTGTTATCCATTTAAACTAATTATTTCTATTATTATCCTTAGATATATTCTGAATGAAATTTTATTCTATTTGGGAATTAATTTTTATATATATTTCATAAAAAATATTTATCACATGATTATGTGGTCATTTCCCTATTATAGGGTCTCCCATTTTTGAGCATTTTTTTACATTCAAACTATTATTTCAATTTCTAATTATTATATTTTAATACATGAAATTTGTTATACCAAATATGTTGACATATGATGATGATTTATTGAAGATATTGAATGATTTTTTTAATATATATTTTTATTATATAGTGAAAAAATATTTATCCTTTAAGAAAGAAAAGGAATTATTTAATTTAAATTTTTTCCTATATGAGGAATGTTCTAATCTGAAATTTTATTTTTAGAATTTATAAAGATAATATTTTTTAATTTAGGTATCTATTGGTTTCTTTTCAGATAATAATTATCCTTTTCCAACGCTATTATGTATAGTATGAGTTCACATCTTCAGAACTAAGTGTTTCGGACTGGGTTATCACAATTAGAGTCATAAGAGTGTTTTGATAGCTCTATATATTTTTATTTTATCAACTAAATGTAATTTTATTGTATGAATGAGTATATAAATAGAATAATATATCAATATTTTAGTGTATAAGAGAATCTATTGTTATCAATCAAATTAGAACCCTATTAAGATATAGAAATAGTGGTGTTTGTTATTATACAGATTCACCTATGAGTAAACATCCTAAAAATGACTATTGAGTATTAACACGATCTTCATTCAAGTATATTGTGACTGGTTCTAAAACTAAATACATATATAAAATACCCCAAATGGATATTATTTATTCAATCACATTCCCATTTGGAGAAATTATATATTATTTATGCCATTATATCAATATTGAGTAAGTTTATTATGTATGGGGGAACCTAACAGAACATATATAATTTTATACTTGATACATCAATAAATTAAAGGAGGGACCCAAAAGAGAATAAATAGTTGGTTTATGAAATATTATTAAAATTATCATTGAATATGATTTATTTGACAGCCATTTCAGAATATAATATTTGGTTGAAATGTGATGTTGATAAGAAGCTGATAAAGCTACGCATCATCATATAATTTGTAATTATAATCATAGTATAGATCTATCATTAATTGATGAGAATTTTATTATATTCAAAATATTTTAGGTTATGATAAAATCTCATTGTTTCCAAAGTTATTTATATTTATATTTTAATTATAACTAAATCAAGAAACCATTATGTATTTTATTTAGTGTGATATATATATCATTGATTTTTAATTATATTATAAATTGTATGGAGATTATTTGACATGTATAATGATTATTATTCAGTATTTACTATTTAATAATTTGTAAAAATATATTAAGTGAATTTAATAATATGAAATTTTTATTTTATGACTCGGTTATATTTTTTGGGATAAGTACTGAAGATCATGTGATTGATTTATGTATAAATTATATTTTTAATATATATGTAATATTAAGGTAAATGGTGGGTTATTGATTTTGAGACTTGTGTGTAATTATTTGTTGATATAATTTTAATTACATATTTATTTCATTAATAATTAGCATATGATATTTATTGTAATGTTTATCAAATTTTTTATAATGTTATATATAAATAATATTTCATTGAATATATAAGATTTTGATTAAAATTACATTATTCTTAAAGAATGTGATATTTTATGGATGAATGTTTGTCATGACATTGAACTAATATATTTTAGATTAATATAGTTTTTAGAATTCATGGAATTCGATAATATATGACTATAGAATCTGTATAATTGAGTAAATGATTGAATTAATGTTAAATATTTTATGAGGAGGTATAATTCTAATAACCTATCTTAATAGAGAATCATAGATTCCATATTAGATGTTATATACCACAAGACAAATATGTTATGTGAAAACATACATACTTCTATTAGATAAATATAATTGAACTTTTGAGGATTCCATTAATTTCTAGAGTGGAATATTATAACACAAAGAAAAATTACTATATTAAATCATTTAAATATGTTATTGTGTTTGATTTTTCCCTCCACAAGTAGCATGTAACTAGAAAAGGTAATGATATAAATAACCATATAAATATTAGGTATGACAATTAAAACTTATAAACTGAATTATAATTATTTGTATTATAATAACATCATTATGAAAAATATTTACAATGGAACTGAATGGTAATTTTAATATTAATGAAATTCATTTAGTTTTCATAAAATGACTAATAAAAACATTTATATTTTATACATTTTTTTCGATAAAAAATATCATTGTTAGAAAATAATTTTAATTTTAGTAAATAATTTATTAAAAATGATAACATATTTTTGATATTAAAAATATTTTTAATTTTAAATTAAAGTAAAAATTATAAGAAATTTTAATGAAAATGTATTCTTTTAGAAAAAAAATATATTTTCCATTAAAAATAGTATTTCATTATATTTTATTATTATATTAAAAAATTAATATTATTAGAATATTTATAATAAAAGATATACATAAAATAATTATTTAGAATGAAAATATTACATTAATTTTAATTAGAGTGATTTCTCGAAGAAAATTTATATTTAAGATATTAGTGAAAAAAATGTTTTATTTGATAAATACATTTACTTATATTAAATTATAAAAATTAATCAATGAATTAGGTGTTTGTGAAAACAATTAATGAATATATATATTTATATATATATATATTAAATATTTTAGAATTACTATTATTATTTCATAATACCCATGTATATCATTTTTGTGAAAATAACTTATATTTTTTTTATAATTTTTTTTTTGAAAAATAACATGTAATAAATTGTAAATATTAAATATTAAAAATGGATTTTAAATTAATGGTATGCATTATCATAAAATTTATAATGGAAATACCATTTTTTAATGTTGTATGATTATTATGACTAAGTTTAACAACTATTCTAACGGTAGTCAAGTTATTTTAAATGAATTATTTTATTAATATTACGTAATTTTTATGTCATGAATGAAATTAAAAAAATTTACATTTGGAATTTTTTATTTTAAATGAATACATGTCTAATTATATTATATGACATTTAATTTTTATGAAACGTTAGATATAACTAGGAATACATAATTATTAAAATTATATTAATCCAATAAATTTGATTTAGTATAGTAAATGATTTATTTTGGAACATGTCTTTTTATAAATAATAAATATCATACGATTCATAGATGATTAAATTTATCTCCACAACACTTCATTTTTGGATTTAGGTGTTAGCTTTTATTTCTATTGAAATATTATCTATAATGGTAAAAAATAATTACCAAGGTAAAGAGAAATTATCATCAATGTAAAAACCCATAAAACAAAAGACAACCATAATGTATATAATTAGTGCGGAAATACATTTTCTAGGTTTTTTAAACAAATTGCACCCCATAATACATTATTTCATTAATATGTAATCAATTAACCATAAATAGTTGCATGATATCGCAGAAGAGTAAAATAGAATTCAATTAAGATATATTTAAAAATAATATAATAGTGGTGATTTTCACTCGATAACATTTTACCAAAACATTCAAACTCTAAATTAAAAATTAATTTTTTATCATTATAAAATCTTATATATTTATCATAATCATAATTTCTCAATTATTTTACATATTTCCTTCAATTTCAATGAAATTTTATGTGATAGTTCAAAGTACCAAAGTTAATATTACACAATACATAACATTTTCTTCATAATATTTCTCATCCAAACCTATATTCACCATATTAATATTATAACAATAGTATCATTACTATAATTATGTGATATAATATAAATGTATCATCCACTATTTATTCATTTCCATCAAAGTAGATAATAAAAAGAATGTTAAATGTTCTTTGTGGGGACTACTATCATCATAGAGAAACATTATTCATTATTGATTTTTATTTTTTATCTATCAACAAATACGTAATTACATATTAAAAAAATATATTATATAATTAATTTATATTATAATTATATTATAATCATCTTTAAAAATTCTAACACCTCATGGTAAAGTGTGTATTTCCAATAGTTTAATTAAACACCTTTTGAAAAAAACTATAAAACTATATCATCCATGATTATAGGAATATAAAAAATAAGATAATTATAATTAAATTATTTTTTTTTCATTCTATAAATTTTATAATAATTATTTTACATAATATTAAAATATTATATTTTCACATTTAAATTTCCCATTTATGCCTCCGTCAAAAAAATTTCAGGAAATGATATTAAAAGCATACATAATAAATAAATTTAAAATAATAATAAATTATAGATTTTAAAATATATTTATAATAATATGTGGTCTAAGGTGGTATATGATAAAATAGTCATTATTGTTTTTGAATTTAATCAAATGTGGAAAATTAAGCTGTTAAAAGAGAGTTTTTTTCATGTGAAATTCCTCTCTTCGTTAAATTAGTGTTGTTGTTGTCCTAGTTTCATTTATATATTTTTATATAAACCTATTTATTTTTTTATATAATAAAATATAATTTAATCATAGTATCTCATGTTCAATTTCAATATATAACTTTTTTTATTTTTTTATTAGTATTTTACTAAAACCATATTTCTTCATCGTCTCAAATTATAATATTTCTGAAATTTTTATGATAATTTTTTTTTAATATTAATTAATTAGTAACTACCAATGGATATATCATTATTATATATATTATTTAATCAGGGGATATTAAAAAATTAAATTTTTTCCTTTACATTACATGAAATTTGACTCTGTTGAATCCCATGTTGTATGAAGATTTTGAAACACAATTTCAATTCATTGAGTTGTGATCATTCGATAAAATATATTTTATATAAGTTATAATTGTTATTTACTTTTATTTGTATGTGTATTCTGTCATATTTTTAATTTTGGTATTCATTCATTCAACATGAACCCATCCATAATATTTTCTCACTTTTTGGGATACGTTTCATGTAAGGGGTTTTAGTAACTCACATCTCCTTCTTTGATTTATATGTTTTATAATAAAATCTATTCTCCTATTCATAGGATCTACCCATAGATATTTATTATATGTGATTATGAAATTATACTTGTGAAGATAATATTTTAATACAACTGAATGTATTGATAATATTTTAATATTGTGGGTTTTAAATGGATTTAAGTCATGATGTTTTAAATAAAATTAATTATCAATAAAATTTCTTCTATCATCCACAAAAAATTTATTTTTTGGAAAAATTATTCAATTTTAAAAAATTATTTAATTTTTATTATTTGTTAAATGAATTTTTTTTTAAAAAAAATTCAACTATTTTTGAAATTACTTTCTGATGTGACATGTAACATTTTATCATAGGAGAATGATAATTTTTTACTAAAAAACATACTATGTTTCACTTCAGTTTTCCTTATAATAATAAAAATAAATTACGCTTATAGGATTGACCATAAATTATTTATCCCATTATATATATTGTTCAATTGTTTTTTGAACTCGTGGTACTAAAAAATTTGATTCTTGATTTCTGGACTGATGATACAATTTGAAAAATTACTTGAATGGTTATTTTTCATCAAGGCCAACATCTTTCATGGATTATTTTGTTACATAGTGGATATGTTATTTATAAAAATATAAATACAATATATAGGTGGATTTTTATAGTATTCTTCCATTATAAACATGGTTATATAATCATTATTATAAATTATATACAAATTTGATTTTACATAATTCAGATCAAATGATGTTCACTATGAAATATTATTATTGTATCAAATAGGGGAAAATTATAGACATTTTATATGTCTCTTATTCGAAAACATATGATTATTATGAATTTTAATATGTATTATTTTACATTAATAATATTTCATCTGATGAGTTGTGAGAAATATATACCTATAATTGACATATAAAAATGTATTAGAGTCTTGTATGGTGTTATTCCAATAAAGACGATTATTAGAATAATTGATTATTCATCATTTAATAAATAATCCATATGATGAATTAATTGGTATAATGAATTTGATGAACGAGGTTTGGATTTTTTTTATTCCCATGATTTTTGAGTGGGCATTGTAACACACCAAAATAATTAAATAATAATGTTTTATTCAGTAATGCATTTAATCCACATCACAAATCATATATGGTAATATAAAAAACCTCTACATTATAATATAGTTTCTATTATAAATAAGTTTTTACATTATATATCCTTCAATAAATTGAAATATAATTTTAGTTTGTGTTACAGACAACAAAAAATTTCATCAAGAGCGTACATTAAATGCAGTAATGAGTTTCCCTAAACAATTGTGTATATTAATATTATTTAATTTTAACGTTCTCAAATACCAAATAGAATTATAGGAAATAATCAGATTAGAAAATATAAAATTACATATTTTACATTAAATTCTATTTTACTAATTGGTTATAAATATTAATAAGAATCATATAATATTTTTTATGGAAACTGTATTCTCATAAAAGAGGGATTAGTTGTACCTATAAGATAGACTTTCATTTTAATACATTGTTAGAAAATTTATATTAAAAATAATAATTTTCTAAATTTTAATACCAAAATAATCATACACTCAAATATTGGGATTTTTCTATGAAGTTACAGTTATTAATATATGGATAAAAATAATAAATGTTAATTAAAAACAACATTTTCATTTAAATAAATTATTAGTTTAAATTATTTTTAAAAATATTTTTAATGTATCATCCATTAATTTATTTTAAATTAATCCAATTTAGTTTAAGGGAGGTATTTTCATATTTAATGTTAATAGAATAACATTGTAAACATTTTAACATTTTCACTTTAAAACCCCTCTTTGAAATCACATCTATATGATTAAAATAATTTAATATATTTCATTTTTTAGTTAAATTCATGTAACAAGATAACATATTTTCAATTCAAGTTAATTATATTATCTCACAAGGTCAATTTTATTCCCTAAAATAATGACTTATGAAAAATGTAAATGTTTATTATAGTGATTAATGTAAAAATTGATTTTATTTAGTGAATTAAAATAATATTATAAGGTGTATGAATAACCAAAAATATTATCAAATACCCAATGGAGTGATTTATTTGTATCCAAATAAATATAGTTTTAGTTTTTTTTCTTTTCCATTAATAGAACAATATAATAAGTTATTTATTGTAAATAACAAGGAAATTATCTTTTGTTGCATTTAATATATATATATCACTATGATTGGTAAAATAACATAGATTATGTAATATATATTAATTTGAAAAATAAATGATATTATTATTAAAAAATATGATTTCACTAATTTTTAGACATGTATTAGTAAAATAAAATTTTTATGTAATAAAATCCTAAAAATTATTTAGGTAATCAAAAAAATGTATAATGAAAATATTAAAATTGAAGTAATATGATTGAATTGTTGTGTTACATTATAATTATTTGTGAATATATCAAGATACATTGGTTTGGAATCATTTTATTGGTTTTTTTAATATCAAAATATATAAATAATGAATAAATTTACAATAATATATTATTAGAATAAGACACACTTTAATAATTAAATTATAATGAATATAAATCTTATTTTTACAATGTGATTTTAAAATTTAAAAAATTATCATTTATATTACATAAAGGGACCAATTTATCTTCTCTAATTTTTATATAGAACCATTATTTTTTAAAAAATTGATATCATGATTATGATCATAGGAGTGTTTTTACACATTAAAAGCACTTCAGTTATAATATACTTTCAACAAGCAAGATATTTATTTTTTTGGTAATTACATATGATATTTATATTTATTTTGAATAATGTTTATATTATGTGCCACCATAATTTAGTTATAATGGGTAAAATACCTAGGTTAGAAAAAATGTTATTGTAGTGAAAAAAATCAAAATTGTTAGCAAACATAGATTTTAAGGGAAAAATGATTCAAACATGTGTTTAATTGGGAAGTGGATGTATGAATAAAAAAATCATTCCTTACAACCTATTAATTTTAAATCTTGGAGAAACATTATATATGATTTACCTCCTAATAGTGAATAATTATTTTGTATATTTATAAATTTCACTCCTTAAAAAATAAAAAGTCACCAACTCCCCTCAGTTATACACACCTCTAAAGAAATTATTATTTCAAGAAAACAACCCAAATCACTTAGAAATTTACATCAAATAATTATATATTTATTATTAATATATGAAATAAATTATAGGAATTTTTTAATTTAATAAATATGATGATATATAAACTACATCTCATATTAATCTATGCTTATCATGATTTGAATTCTTTCTCAACCTCCTTCTTTTTTAGTTAAAAAATAATATATAATATCATTGGTATATGAAATTTAATATTATTTAATTAAATTATTTGAATGACCAAAAAACATCACAACATTTATAAAATGGGACACAAAATAATCATTCATGTGGACATCTCTCTAATGACACACAAACCAATTTCATTCATTTTTTCATTTGTTCCCCTAAAGGATATGTATGATTATGGATTTAAATTATATATATGATATTAATAACGTATTCATAAATTATTAGTAACTATATCATATATTTATATTTTAATTCCATATTTTATGTGATATAATAATGTCGTTCGTGTGTATGATAGACTGCCACCACGCGATGTGATGTGATTCTTATATCACTAACATTTCACGTAGAAACTAATAATTTTATATTGAATTATTATATGGGATTCATAAAAAAATAATTTGGATATTCATTAAATGATTATTATTTGGCCGCTATTAAGTTGTATAATAACAAAAATGTTACTACATAATTATATGAGTATTGGCTTCAGGTCATCACGTGAAAAACCACACCAAAACCCAACTCCCCGGTGACTTTAATAGATTACACACCCAGCATTAACAAGAGAACATGTTTTGAAAATAGGGAGCAAGGGAGGGGGGAATCATTCACCTACCAGGAAGGCAATTTCTCAGATCATCCAAATTCACACATCTGCACCGCTATGGTATTTCAGAAGTGGTTTTTTTTTTTCTGTAGTCCTTATTTTCCCCGCCCTTGAACATCTCTAGTATCGATCATGGTCATGGCTCCTGTGACGGTCATAATCTCTAGAGTGCTCCATCAACTATGAATGATCCCTTCGATGGCTCCTGGAGTCGAACCTAAGTAAGAGATCCCTCTCCCTATCATGGTTACGATCACGACCATTGTACATATCACAGTCTCATCTCCGACGATCATGATCTCTATCTCCATCATAATATTTTATCGACTCCCTATAATAATCTCGGCCTCCCTCCTTGGATATTCTAACATCTTCAGGCTTCTCAATTTTCCAACTCCTGTTCCTTTCCTCATAATGCTCGGTTAACATGTCACGAATAAGCATATATCCTAAATGAAGCATTCCTCCAAAATGATATGCTAGACGACAATCACTATCATACGCAGTCAAAAATGATACCCATATCATTTTATTTCATTAATTTTCACACATGTAATGATGGTAAAATCATTTGGGAACATGTGAATTACAGAATTTATGATCTGATGACTCTCATATGATCACCATAGAACATGGATGGCATATATTATTATATTATATGGTATAAATTATATTTCTATCATTTTATACATATTATAAATTACAAAGATTAATTTCTTAATGATCATTTATCTATGGTAACATTACTCATGTGTACGCATGACCAACCATGTCATTGATCTTCATCGTACATCATTTTTCATATCCGCCATTTATGAATTTTTTTAAGTAGTCTTAATGAATAAAATTGATATTTAATTAATGATTTTTATTATTGATGTTATGGAACTATATAATATGTGAAATAATCAAATCATTAATAAAAACATATGAATTCCATAACAAGGAAATTAACTTGAAATAATGAATATAATAAATTATAATATATAAAAGGTTGGTTAGTTTTTTTTAAAGTACAATATTTGATATTATAAATTATATTCTTTTTATTTATACATGGGAGTAAATTTTCTAAGTACCTTATACATTATTTTAAATTAATTTTACCCAAAAAGTATCATGATATATGTCATTTCATTCCAGTTTTAATTTATTGAGCTATTTTTATTGATATACACTTTGTTTCATTTATCTTGTGTACATACATATACTTTGACATATAACATCCAGAATTATTAATTCATTTTGGTATTCTTAGTTTACTTTTTAATGATTTAATCCTTGTGAATTTTTGTTACAAGTACCATGTAATGAATGTTATCGTGAAAACTCATGTTCTTTTAAAATTGTTAAATTTTTTCGGGATAGTAACTTAATTCTAATGTTTTTCTTGAAAATTAAATATCATAAATTATAAATATTATTTTGTGTTGTATTTATTTACATAATAAACCATATAACATTTTTACATATGTTTTTTAATTTAAAGATTATTTTATTAACTATGAAATATTTTAATAATTTATCCATTACACAATACATATATTTCATGTCAAGGCATATTGTTCTTGTATTGAATAAAAATTTCAATACATGATAAATTATTTGGATTTGTATTGAAGGGTGGGGTTTAAACACTATCTATCCCCTCGATGTGTCGATATGTCTCATGATAGAAAATTAGTTTTTCAAGTTATATATGTTTAATAATGTAGTCTTAAACGGTCTAGAGGATTGATCTTGATGTATTGGTTATAGTGTTTCTCAGATATAATTTTCAATAATCATGAATTTACTACATAAATAATTCTTGTTATTATAATCCACATATATTTTTCAATGAAATTTTCACATGGAATCATTTCATTCTCACATTATTAATTAAACGAAATGTGTTTTTTGTTATTTTCCAAGAAATACTTATTACCCCTGACAATAGAATTATAGTAAAGATATTTAAATTAAATGTGTGTTCTACTTTTTGACCTTCAATGTTGATTATTCATGTTTATTAATCATATATTCTATATTACATAACACTTATTTATCATTTGAGCTCAAATTTATTTCGTTTTTATTCTTTAGTATATGATGATTAATTAGATTAAATACATATATGATTTTACAATTTTACCTTATTTTATTTTCCAAATTTAAAAAAGATATTATATATGTATCAACATCTCCAATATTACTAAATATTTAAGAAAAATAGGATCTTTATCATTATATATAATACTAATGTACTGATAGAAATAGTTGTATCCACTAACTGTGATTATGGTTTCCACATTTAGTATCATAGGGTGTTTTTTATAAACCATGGGAACCATATTAATGGAATCATAGATTGGGAAAAATAAAAATATGATAGACATTGACATTATTTATAGAATAACATTATAATGACTTGTAAATGACATGATATTGAAATCATCGAAGAAAATGATCTATGTATGTATACTAGAAGTAAATTATCTTCTAGCAAAGAGGTAGCTAGGGGTAAGGACACAAAAAATGGTGTAATGTCCCGGACCCGGACAGCCACCCGAACAGTGCCAAACGGGTCGGGTGTCACTACCTTGGGCGCACCTCCCCGAATGCCAACGGCTGCCGACTAGCAGTGAGGGTCTGTTAGGTATAGTGGGGAGGCTATACCCTCTTGGAGGATCCTATTAAGGGTACTGGTCCATGTATAATAGTAAAGATGTAGTGGAAATAAAGACTCTGCAAACTCAAACCAGACCCACAAAGCGGAAGCATAATCAATATAGATAAACGGAGGAAGCAATAAATACAACACAGCAGTAGAAATAAACACAACAACATGCAAATAACATGTAACTACAACTAAACAGTAAAACCTGCATCCAGAGCAGGACATACACAACTGAAAATAAAACGGCTCCAATGGCTAACCAACAGTAGATACAATAAGCATTCCAATACAAAAAAGTAAACAAAACAAAGTAAACCTAGCTAGGCATGGCCTCAAGGTCCATACCATCTCCATGCAACAACTAACGCAGCCCAGCTCCTGAAGCTGGCCTCTTTCATGCACGTAAATCCATAAAGTCTGGACGCGTCCCAAAGGGCCCATGTAGGGTGTGAGACTAATCTCATTAGGATACCACCCAACGGTGCGTACCAAATACATGTGTTTAAGCAGTCATGCATTTACCAGGAATGCAGTAATTAGTACAATGAAAAAATAAATACAAACTCCAATGGTGCTCAACGACCACCATGGAGTGTCACCAGCTTCACCCAACGCTGGAATCTCTATCGTGTAACCCGACACCACATGCCACCTGACACCTCGTGTCTCAAGTACCGACGTCCCGAAGGCACGCCCAGAAATAGTAACCCGGCACCACGTGCCTCCTAACACCTCGTGTCTCATGTACCGACGTCCCGAGGGAACGCCCAAATATAGTAAACCGACACCATGTGCCTCCTGACACCTTGTGTCTCAAGTACATATGTCCCAAAGGCACTCCCATTCCCTGAAGACTCCACACCTCCCCCGTGGCTTTCTACAACAAGCACCCCCAATCAAAACACCAAACCACAACTACATGGGTCTCTACCCACACAAGTGGTCAAAACCACCTCATTATGGAGTATCTCTGTGTGCACACTACTCAATGTCCCAACGAGTGTTAATAACCCAAAATAGTCATAATCCACCAAAACATCTGACACCTCGTGTCCCTGCGACCATGTCGCTCAAGTCCGATGGCATCGCCACCCTAGTATCACGGGCCATGCCCAACCTGACAGTCGCACTGCCTCAAACCGACATCCATGATGCCCAATCCTGTGGTCAAAACCACCCATAGTAACCCTGGAAGAGCCCCAACCTCTGATAAAAATCACTCAAGCGTAACCGGTCCAATCCCAACACAACGTCAAAAAGGGTCCAGCAGATGCAATTCTGCAATTGCATATATATCATATTTAAACAGAAAAACATAAACCAGCAAGACAAACTAAACATTTGAATTGCACTATACCAGGGGCTGTCCCATACCAGCACTGAGGTCTTAATGCCTCCAAAAGTTATAAAAAGCTTAAATAATTTAAACTAAACATTTTAACAATTTAATATTTTAATTAAAACCATTTGGAATTCCCCGGCCAAAGTGCCCCGACGAGCCACGACCCCTCACCCGGCCAGCTCATGCAAACTAGTAACCGGGAATTCCCAAAGGCATCCCCGAGGTCCCATAAGCAATTTAGAATGAAAAAGAAGATAAAATAGGTCCCGTTCTAAATACTCTAAAACTCGCTGAAGGCCGCGTCACCCAAACAACCACGAAAACACAAAATGTGGTATGCACCACCTACCTGAGACTCACACGATGCTACTCCTCCGGTAACACCCGCCAATTCGGTCTAAAATGCGGCAAATATACAAAAGATTCAAACCCTCTTAAATGCCTATAAATCTTTATAGAATGAAAATCAAACAAAACGGACAAAGAGGAATCAAGGCCGTACCGAGGGGGTTCCAATGCATCGAACCGAAATCGGATCGGAGTTCGGACGAAGAACCGGGAAGCAAATTATGATTCGGCCGATTTAGGGAAGAGGATGGTGTGTTCGGCCTAAAAATCAAGGCTAATTCCCATTTTAAACAAAAAAAAGACAGTACACGGCATGTACTTTGGGACTACACGCCGTGTATGGTTCATTTAACTATTCATAAGGCAGAAAGTATCCACTGACTTACTTTCTGAGCCTGCGGACATGACTACACGGTGTGTACCTAGGGGAACATGGTGTGTACTTGGTTCCTCTTCCCTTCCTCGTTGTCGGACTCACATGCCACATATATTCCTCATACACGACCAGACTACACGGCGTGTCCAAAGGGAACACGGCGTGTCCCTGGTTCTTACCCGGCCAATGGCCTATACGCCATGTATGGCTTCACAGGGTCGGGGGTATACACAATTTGTTCAAAAGTACATTCTGTGTAGAAAGAAAACTCTACACGGTCACTGCACGGCATGTACTCGACGAGCACATTGTTAGTCACTCGCCTACACATACATGGCGTGTACTTAGAGTACATGGCGTGTAGTCTGGAAATTTCTAAAAACTACCCATTTAATCGAGTTTTCTCAGAAACCAGTCAAAAATTTAAACAGGGTCAGGATTTTGACCCGTTTCGAAAACCTGGGTTCTTACAAACTCCCAACCTTAATGTAGCTCGTCCCCGAGCTACCAAACGAATCCCGAAGATGGAACGGAACACGCCCATCCCAGTTAAACAAACTAGACTACCTGGTCCCAAGGTTCTGTCTAAATTCCTCAAGGGGCTCCCCACCATAGCAATTGCGTACTCGGTCTCAACCAACACAATTTAAAGCAAACATGGTTAACTAACCTGTTTTCCGGACGCATTGTCCTCTCGTGACGCATCATCACCCATGTACCTCATGGTGCTCCTGTGTCGCTTCCGACACCCAACGTAACCCGCACTACATCGGTGTCCGCTTCCACAAGGTCCTGGTGCCGAGCACCTCAAGTAACCAACATCCACGATGCCCTGATGCCCACGGAACCTCAAGGAACCCGCATCCACGATGCCCTGATGCACACGACACCTCATGTAACCTATATCCACGATTCCCCGATGCCCATGGCACCTCATATATATATATATACCATGCACCTGATATGGTGCCAACCCACTGACTAGCATCAAGTCAGTCCACAATGATCTTGTGCACCTTGTGCACTCAAAACAGAGATACCTCTACAGGTCATGCCAAAAAGGAAACATGGAGATCACTGTCACACTGCGGTGTACATCCCACTGTCACCGGCTCACCAGCCTGATCAGCCACTGGCAGCTCCACAGCATGCACCTGGCCTGAAACACGGCTTCCTGACGCCTGACCTCCTGAATCTTCTCTAGTCTCCGGCCACTGACCCACAGCTGGGTCCCACTGTCTCTGTCACGACCTCCGCGCACAGCTGAACCTCGACTACCCACTTTGGGAACCGAACCTGAACCAACTCCAGATGCTGCAGTTTTTCCTGGTCCTTGTCTGCCATTCATCTGAGAAGGATGCCTGCAAAACCTCTCTATTTGACCGTCCTATCCACATGCCCTGCACTCCTTCGGGGGCCTATCGCAATGAGCCCAAACATGTCCCAGCTATCCACACAGGAAGTAAATCACCGAAGAACTCCCACGTGGTGATCTAGCTGAATCCCTGGCCTGAATGCCCTGCTGGAACTCATCTCCTTATCACTTCCTACTGTCTGAACCGTTACTTGAAGCTGTATTCCTTCCTGCACTACATCCCGAACCTGCTCTAGTCCTTGAGCCTGTACCTGCAGCTCGTGCTCTGCCTGCACCGAAGTCTTACCCTGATCCTGCGGCACTGTATTATCTCCTTCTGGATGCTCCATCGAGACGTGAAGGAGTATCCCTCTGAATACCATAAATGTACAGACAACCCATATATATATAACAATATATTCTACGCAGATAAGGAAAGTAGTAAAAGGCAGTGCATAACAACTACCCTTACTCCCCCCTAACCGCAACACATGCCTCACAGCATCCCAACCTCATGGCCTCTTTACCCACCCTTAACAGAGCCAAGTATCTATGTACCTCGGGCCATGACCATCCCGACAACTCAAGTTGCCTCAAACCGACGACCAATTCACCCAATACTGACAGTTACACTCCCTCAATCATAGCACCCGCCTTCTCTCCTAAGAGTCAGACCCAAATATCCTGTAGCATGCAATTCTAGAAAATATAAATCATGGCATACACATTGAAACAACTAGCAATTCTATCAGGAATTTCACTATTTTATATTTCAAAGCAGATAAAGCATGGAAATTGATTTATTTTATTCACATGGTATTATCACTTCACAAAGCATACGTGACATAATGAAATTGAAATACCCTAGAAATTTGCCTATCAAAATCCAAGCAACAAGCTTTTCCATACCAGGCCAAGGTCCAATTCTCTCTTACCACACTGGGTCAAGGGTCACATATTAGAATGCAGAACATCAAACACCAAGTGAGCCACCGAGGTGGAAATTGTATAAACTGTAATCTGAGAAAAAGAAAACAACAATTCCCACCCACAGCAACTAGGTCCATCCCTCGTACATGGGGCTACAAGCACCCAAGCACAAGCTAGAAACCCAGTTCCAGTAACAACAACATATCTCCAGTCTACCATATCCCAAATAGTAAAACCAGACGAAAGAAATGAGAAGCCTCAAACTCATTAGTAGCCAGTAAAACGCTACTACTAAATCCCTATCAAGAACTCCTTTGATACAACTTTGTAACGTCCCGGACCTGGCCAGCCGCCCGAACAGTGTCGAACGAGTTGGGTGTCACTACCTTGGGCGCACCTCCCCGAATTCCAAAGGCTGCCGACTATCAGCGAGGGTCTATTAGGTAAAGTGGGGAGGCTATACCCTCTTAGAGGATCCTATTAAGGGTACTTGTCAAAGTATAACAGTAAAGATGCAGCGGAATGAAAGACTCAACAGACTCGAACTAGACCCGCATAGCAGAAGCATAATAAATATAGATAAACAGAAAAATCAATAAATACAACACAACAGTGGAAATAAATACAACAGCATGCTAATAACAAGTAACTACAACTGAACAGTAAAACATGCATCCAGAGCAGGTCATACACAACTGGAAATAAAAGGGCGCCAATGGCTAACCAACAGTAGCTACAATAAGCATTCCAATATTGAAAAGTAAACAAAACAAATTAAACCCAGCTAGGCATGACCTCAAGGTCCATACCATCTCTATGAAACAACTAACACATCCCACCTCTTGAAGTTGGCCTCTTTCCTGCACATAAATCCATAAAGTCTACACGCATCCCGAAGGGACCGTGTAGGGTGTGAGACAAATCTCAGTAGGATACCACCCAACGGTGCGTACAAAATACATGTGTTTAAAAAATCATGCATTTACCAAGAAATCAGTAATCAGTACAATGCAAAAATAAATAAAAACTCTACTGGTGCTCAAAAACCACCATGGAGTGTCACCTGCTTCGGACACCACCAGAATCTATGTCGTGTAACCCTTCACCACGTGCCACCTGACACCTCGTGTCTCAAGTACCGATGTCCCGAAGGCACGCCCAGAAATAGTAAACTGGCACCACGTGCCTCCTGAAACCTTGTGTCTCAAGTACCGATGTCTCGAAGGCACGCCCAAAAATAGTAACCCAGCACCATGTTCCTCCTGACAGCTCTTGTCTCAAGTACCAATGTCTCGAAGGCACGCAAATTCCCTAAAGGCTCCTCACCTCCCCCGTGGATTTCTACGGCAAGCACCCCCAACCAAAACACCAAACTACAACTACGGGGGACTCTACCGACACGAGTGTTCAAAAGAACCTCATCATGGAGTATCTCCATGTGCAAACTACTCAAAGCCCCGGTGAGTGGTAATCACCCAAAATAGTCCTAAGCCAAAAAAAAATATCTGACACCTCGTGTCCCAGCAACCTTGTCGCTCAAGTCCGATGGCATCGCCACCCTAGTATCTTGGTCCATGCCTAACCTGACAGTCGCACTGCCTCAAACCGACGTCCATGACGCCCAATCCCGTGGTCAAAACCACCCATAGTAACCTAGGAAAAGCCCCAACATGTGATCAACATCACTCAAGCGTAACCGGGCCAAGCCCAACACAACTTCAAAAAGGTTCCAGCAGATGCAATTCAGCAATTGCATATATAACATATTTAAATAGAAAAACATAAACCAGAAAGAAAACTAGACAGTTGAATTGCACTATACCAGGTGTTGTCCCATACCAGCACTGAGGTCTTAATGCCTCCATCAATTATAACAAACTTAAATAATTTAAACTAAATAGTTTAACATTTTAATATTTCAATTAAAACCATTTGACGTTCCCGGACCAAAATTCCCTGATGAGCCACAACCCCTCACCTGGCCCGCTCACGCAAAATGGTAACAGGGAATTCCCAAAGGAATCCCAGAGGTCCCATAAGCAATTCAGAATGAAAAAGCAGATAAAACAGGTCCCACTCAAAATACCCGAAAACGCGCCGAAGGCCGCATCACCCAAACAACCACGAAAACACAAAATGAGGTATGCACCACCTACCTGGGACTCGCACGATGCTACTCCTCCGATAACACCCACCAATTCGGTCTAAAACCCGGTAAATCTTCCAAAAATTCAAACCTGCTTAAACTCCTATAACTCATTATAGAATGAAAATCAAACAAAACGGCCAATGAGGAATCAAGGCCTTACCGAGGGGGTTCCAAGGCATCTAACCGAAATCGAATCGGAGATAGGACTAAGAACGGGGAAGAAACTTAAGATTCAGCCGATTTGGGGTGGAGGATGGTGTGTTTTACCTCAATATAAGGCTACTACCCATTCTAAGAAAAAAAAAAGAAAGTACACGGCGTGTAATTTCAGACTACACGTCGTGTATGGTTCATTTTACTGTTCATAAGGCGGAAATGTTCCACTGACTTACTTTCTGAGCCTGCCGACATGACTACACGGCGTATACCTAGGGGTACACGGTGTGTACTTGGTTCCTCTTCCCTTACACACCATCGGACTCACACGCCATGTATATTCCTCACACACAGCCAGACTACACGGCTTGTCCAAAGGGAACATGCCATGTCCCTTCTTCTTACTAGGCCAATGGCCTATACGCCATGTATGGCTTCACACGGTCAGGGGTATACACGGCGTGTTCAAAAGTACATTCCATGTAGTAAGACAACTCTATACGGTCACTGCACGACATGTACTTGGAGAGAACACGGTCGTTCACTCACCTACACATACATGGTGTGTACTTAGAGTACACGGCGTGTAGTCTGGAAATTTCCTAAAACTACCCATTTAATACAGTTTCCTCAGAAACCAGTCAAAAAATTAAACAGGGTCGGGATTTTGACCCGTTCAAAAAACCTAGGTTCATAAAAATGTAATGTTGATATCAACTTGATCATTAACTACTACAAGAGAACATACCTTATTGAAAACCACTTTTCAAACACCCCTAGAATATGATTAGTAAAATTTAATTTTTTCATAAAAATAATCATTAAGGATTAAAATAGACTATAAAAATAATATCATTTGTTAAACATGTGTTATCATAGATTAATGATATGGTGTTATTATTTTTTCATCCTAAAAATAATTATATTGTTAAACAACAAATCATGGAATAACCTATGTATAAATATAATTAATGATATATATATATATATTTTAATAAAATAATTATTTTGTAGAATCATATTAAAAAATTTATTTTAGTTAAAATAATCATGAAGTATCTAAGGATTTTGATGAATGATAGAAGAAAATATCTATTCACTAGCATCATATTTATATAAAAAGTAATGGGTAAATGTTTATAAGATTGACTAAATTTATAATTATTAAAATAATTTCTGTGGACTAATACGGTAAACTTTCTCTAAATTATGGATATTTTAGGTGAATCTTATGAATATTAAATGAATTATTGGAAATAGTTATTATGAAATTAGATAATTTATTTTTATAGAAATATGTTTAACTGTATTGATAAACGTTATGGGTTACTATGATAAATATTGTAAAATAAGGATTATAATAAATTTTGGTAAACAAATCTTTCATTAAAATGTAATTTAATTACTACCATTATTTCAAATATTAAAATCATAATTTTATGGGAAGAGTATAATAATTATTTTATTATATTTTAAATATATTTTATTCATATATTTAGGGCCACTACCCATATCATTTATAAAGTAATTGGGGTTTGAACCCAATGATGATGTAAGATAAGTTTTTCATGCCTTCAATAGACTATAGAATTTCCATGTTAATGTGTAACTATTTAGCTAAAAAATTGAAGGCAAAATATTAATAGTGAACCAATGGTATTATTTTTTTGGTTTATAGACAAGTTAATTTTTTAGGATAACATATTCAAATGATGTTTTTAATGAAATTGTTATATATAGACATAAAAACATTTCACTGTGTAATGGAAGTTACTATCAATCGAATGTGAATTTAGTGCTTCAGGTTTAAAAATTTTATATTTGTATATTCTTTTACTATTGTAAAAGTTGAATTGAAAATTTTATGAGGAATAGAAAAATGATTAAACATTACTTATGGTAGAGAAAAATATAAATTTATTATGTTTCCATAAATTAAAATATTATAAAATAATTCCTAAAAATGAAGAAAAATATCATCCCTTAATAAAAAAGTCTCTATTGCATTAATATATAATATATTACATGGTATTTTAAATCCTTATAGATTATTGGATTTGAGACCCTCAACATTCCATTGATCATTAACATTATATTAATAAATGACCTTAATCACTCTCTATAAATATTATCTCCTTTCCTCTTTTTAATTATACATAAATTCCTTTTTTATTATTCTATTTAGAATCCTAGACATGTGATATTCAATATTATCTTTATACATACTTTTATATATTATAATGGAGAATTTTTTTAAAATTTTATATGATTTTTATTTTCTATCAATAGAGATTCCATATTTCAATCCCATGATTACAGAAATTATGAATAAATTGTTAGGAAATAAAATATTTAAGTTGGGGAGTGTGAAAACCCATATAATTATAAAAGAATAATTTTTTATTCAATTAATCATGTGAAATGAAACACCATGCATGGAAGTGAAAATACCAAAAAAAAATTATAACATATTAATGATTTTTAATAAATTCAACAAAATTTTTATCCTTAAATGGGAAAAATTCTATTTTCATTGTAAAATAATTTAAATAATTATTATCTTAAATGGCCTATGTTATAGTTAATACTGAGTTTTTATGAACAAGAACAACAATTAATAATATTTAATATTATAGTTATAACCATGTCATAGGAATAGAAGGAGTTAGAAAAATTAAACAACTAATGAAAAAATATATTTTTCACCCATTTTTATGTTATCTATTAATTATTATGAATATTAATGATCATTTAGGTTTAAAATGTAATATTTTTAAAAAACATGTAATATTGTAAATGGCAGTTTAGTCATGCTTGGCCTAGATATTTTGAAATAAATTTTTACGCATATTCAAAAGAAATTATGATAAAATGAACATAATTTTTATAATCATAATACCAAAACTAAATTACAGGGAAATATTTGGTATTTGTTTTTAGAATTTTCATTTTTCAATGAATATTGTTAAATAATTTCTTTTAATTGAAAACTATATTTTTACTTATATAATTTAATGACAAAATATTTTTTAATTGATTTTGAAGTAATATAAATTTAATTTTATATCAATTTATCCCTATGAGTCATTTGTATCATTTTCAAATATAAATTTGATGTAAAAACGTAGTTAATGTTAGAATATTTTTATATTAAAAAAAATTATTTATGTTTTCATTTTAGTGATTGACATTAAATTAAATTCATCAACATATTTAATATTAATTTTGAAATATTTATTCCATATTTTGAATCATAAAAATTTATATTATCTATTGTTTTCATTTTAATTTTTACCATAATGATTACTGAATATAGTTAAAACTGAATATTGTGATTAAGGTAAAAATGAATTTAAATTGTGGTTAACAATTGAATATTTTGTGTAATAAGGACTATTAACGTTTTTCTAAAACTCATTGGACACCCATATTTCACCCATTTTGAATATAGTACCTATTTTTTTGAGTATTTGGGACACTTTTCAAGGAATTTGACCTATATTTATGTTATGCATTGGAAATGAAAAAAGAGAACTTCTCATGGATTTTATATTAATAATGATTTTGGATATGGTGAAAACATTGATTCATTTATATTTGTTATTTTAAAATATAATTTTTTTCATTATCATAATATTTACATTTATGTTTTAAATGTGATTTTTTTTTAAATTTTATGAAATGCCAACATAGTAATTATTTGTTTAATATAAAATAGAAAAATTGATTCTAAAATTATTATAATTGAAGAAAATTAAAATAATTACTAGGTTCAATTTTAAAGTATAATATATCATTGTTCCAAAGATTGAAATAATATATTTAATCTAATTTTTTATATTTGTAAACTCAATTTAAATAAATCATTTTTAAATTGTTTTTGATGATATTTTATAATAAAAAATGTTTTATTAAATTATTTACATTGTATAACAATAATATATTCCTAATAAATTATTTGTTCAAATAAATATATAATATGGTCTATTACTCGAATAAATAATATTTTTTAATGAATTTATTACAATAATATTAGTAAAAAACATTTTATCATTGTTAGTGTAAAAAAATTGTGTTAATAGAATAAATTATCTCATGTTAGATTAAATTTCCAAAATACAGTGGATCCTATATATAGTAAAAGATATAAAATATTTACAATCAGTTTTCTTAAAATTTCTAATATGTGTAACATTAATTTTTCTGAATGGGTAAATTACCTAGAATATGAAACTATATAAGATATTTAGAAACAAAAATGGTTAAAATAAGTTCAATTATAAGGTATGTAATTCATTTAGTAAAATATTATTTTTTTTGAATGATATTAAAAACTATACCATCATTAAGCAACATTAATTATCATTATTGGATCTACATTATGTAATATTGAATTACAAATCATCAATACATTTTTGTGTTTTCTAGAATTCCCCTCCTCTTCCACTATTAATGTGATCTCATTCTGGTCACTTATTCCCTCATCCTAATCCATTTATGTCATCCAAAAACCACATAAATCACCTCCATATATGGTTGAAAACATTTAATAAGCCTTAGTTTATTATGAAATAATGAATATGAATGTTTTACTAAAAAGAAAAACAATATACCATAATTAGAGCTAATGTTCCCGGTGAGGGTATCGACATTATTTCAATATCTACATGCATAAATTAAAATTGAAACATTATATTATAATATAATAAATATATTACACATAATTGGATTTAATAAAATATGTGAAGGACCTTAATCCATTTCTCCATTAAAAAAATTGGTTATGAAATCATTTTGTGTTTGTACATATGACTATCTCCAGAAAAAATGATTTTATTTTTTTAACACATCCACCCCAAAATATTGGTTATAGTGATAGAAAGAATATATATATATATATATATATATATAATTTAATAAAAATTTATATATTTTTGAGAAACAATATATTATATATCTATGTAACATTCATTCTGTATAAGATATGATATCATTTTTCATTTTTAAGGAGGACCACTTCCACACGAAGACATGTAATTCATACCTCAGCAATGTATCACATAGATGGTGATAAAGATAAATTCATTGATTAAATTTTATACAAATAATGAAATTAATATATTAATGGTATGTTTTTATATTGAAAATATACAATATATGATTTAATATTACTCATTTTTAGTTCTGTAAATATGATTACATCATTCGTGTATGTAGAGACCCCCACCTTCACAATGTAATGCAGATATTTTTCATCACAAATCTATAAGTATGAAATACATTATTATATAATATTTAATATATAATATTATTTTATATATGATCATTTTATATATTACATACATTTTTTATGTAATGATAATTAAATAATAGAAATATTACTCATAATATGTTTGGCTATCTATTTCCATATTTATAACGTAGTTAATTTTTCATTACAATCATTCAAATCATTTTTCAAAAGTACAATTGATGGATAGATAATATTATTTATCTATTATTATTATTCTAGCGATAAGGGAAAATTATTATATGTGCATGAAAAATATATTTAAATACAAATCATGATAGTAAAATAATTCAATTATCACATGAAGTAATGAATATAAATAAATTTTATTACCAAATGGGGTTGTAATGTGACATAGATAGAAAATATATGATATACTAAATTCTAAAATGTTTCTATTATTATTTCTAAAATCTGTTGAAAACCCCTATTTTGTATTTTATAAAATTTTCACACGAAATTATCTGTGCGGTTATGTGATGTCTCGACCCGGGAGCCATAGAACGGTTCACCGATCCGTTTGGCCTCATGAAATGAAGCTCGCCTCCCCATATGTAAGAGGGTGACAAATAGCAAAAATTGTCTGGTAATTTAGTATTTGGGGGACTATACCGTAATTTTATCAGAACAAAACAGCAATGGAAGAAATTAAAACTAAACAAGTGTTAAAGTGTATAAATGACCAAAAAATAAAACATCATATGAAAACTACACAATATAAAGGTAAAACATGCTGTAACAATGAAAATTTAATTTTTCTACAATGAAAAATGAAAATTAATGCATAACGGCTCCAAAGTGTGTCTCGAACCACATCTGGTTCCCTCCCTCAAGATCTAATCCCAAACTACAACATGTCCCGTGTCCTTTCCCTTATCATGTCCTGCAATAATAATGTCTCCTTGGGTACCGATCAAGAATCCCAATAAGGGTGTGACTGAAATTAAATAGGCCACTACCAATGGTGTTTAAAACGAGTCTTTTAAAAATACAATGCTTGTAGTTTTATGAAGCAATAAACATAGTACATAATTTATACAGCTCTCATATTATCATTTAATATTTAATCATAACATTAAGACAATTACAATTCATGTTTCCCATTTGAATCATCATTTATTATCATTAATCATTTTGTGTAGGTCATCATACCGAACACCCTATATTTTAGTTGAATCATCTTTTATTATTATCATTCATTCGGTGTAGGTCTTAATGCCTAGCACCACAATCTCTTTGTGTGTAGGTTATCATGCACATCACTCCTTTTCATATTTTGTGTAGTTATTCCTGCATAAAACCCCAAATTCTACTATTCCGATAACTATTGTGTAAGAACTCCATGTCTAATTACCAACTTCTAATTGTTCTAGAACACCATGTCTAGCACGAAAAAAACTAATAAATTTAATAATTATTTAATTAAGTATAAATTTTCACAGTGTTCCTTTTCGAATCCATCAATTAGTTAAAAATTTCAAAGGACATTAGATAATTCAACAATTTACTAAGAACATAACCAATTAATTTATTAATCACTTAATTAATCAATCAACACAATTCCATTTCCATAATTAATTATTCAAGTAATTAATTATCCATATCAAATCTCAACATGTCATAATTAATTCTCACAATTAATTTTATTTGATCACATCATCAAACAATATTAATTTTCTCAATTAATTATCTTACCTAGATTTCATAATTATTTCATAATTAATTATCCAAAATTTATTATCATAACACAAAAATTCAATATCATAATTACAATATCTCAACCCATTACTAATATCCATTATATCCATTTGGGAAAACCCCTTCATTAGTCCCATTACTCATTTATCAATTAACCATTGAGGAAAAATCAATTCAATTCTACTTTAATAATTACTCCAATTTAAGAAATAAATTATAAATGGAATGTTTAAATCATAAAATCACATTCACATATCATAAATCCCGAATATTTGAGTATGATTTAGACAAGATACCTCGAATTATTGATAAAAGTTAGGGCAACGGAAAATCGCAAAAATCTAAGAGTGAAAATGTAACAACCGAGACTTTTATGATATGTATTTTGTTTTTATGTTATATAAATCATCAAAGGAATATTTTACTACACACAACACTTGCTTGGATTTCTTTATACGCAATCGCAACCTTCCTCGATAGCTTTCGTCGTACGCAATACCGAGTTTCACTAAACAAATATATGCTATTAAAATATTATTAAAACTACCCATTATGAATATTAATAACCACTTTTTAAAAATTTGTAAATTTTATTTGAAAAAATTGACTTCATTTTGGTTTCTGAATATCGAAATTATCCTAGGGTGAAATTTTGCTATTTTTCTGAAAACATTAAATTTTTGATGAATAGTGAAACCACTAAGTGGTAGTTAAAAAAACCGAATTTTTCATAAAACAGAATTTTACCGATTTTGTGAGTGGAATTTCAAAAATAAAATAGACACGGTTGATGTCAGTAATTAAAATGTGGTTCAAGGAGATGAAAATAATTTTTGGTGAATAGTAACTTTTTACTTTTATTCCCCACGGTTAAAAATAAATAGGGTAATTAAGGGTAAAAATGAAATTATTATTATCCTAACACATGTCCTAATTCTATTGTATAAGTGTAATTCGACCCAAAAAACCATAGGAATAAAATATGACCATTTAGACCCACTTGGATTAGATTAGGACATTTATTATTAATTTATTTAAAGAAGGGTTAAAATAGTTAAAATCAGTGTTTAATAAGTATATCATTTTTAATATAGGGTTATACATAAGATAAATTCGACTATAAATATTAATTAGAAAGATAAAAATATTTTCTACACAATGGTATTTTATTTGTAATTTTTGGACTTTAAATAAGTTAATTTATTTATAACACAATGATGATGCGGTAATTATCTTATTAATGAATTATTGACATAATTGATGTTATAAATACCCAAATAAATGTAATTTAATAATTTTTATGAATTACAATAATTTTATAGGTTAATATGACATGTTAATATTTATTTAATTACCTTTTTTAGAACTAATTATTCGGTTATGATTTTCACAAAAATCAATTACTAAATAGTGTCAAAATTGACATAAAATAGTTTTTAAAACAAATATTATTAATTGTTATTTTATTCCTAAAAATCTAAGGTTCAGACAAATGACTAAGATATGGTTATATATATTAATAATAAACAACATGGGGTTCGTTTGGCTTCTTATAGTAAGTTTATTAACCTTATAGTATAAGAACACAAGAAGACACGGTAAAAGTAAAATTATTTAACTTAATATTAAATCTAAATGATAAGGTTAAAATAAGAACCTAAACATGTCTAAATTCTATTGGATTAGATGATATCGACCCATCCCCACCTTAGATTATAAATAAATAAATTTGAAGCTATTTTAAACCGATTTTTTCTTTATAATAAAATAATATTTTGTGTTTTTCCAAAGGAGCCCATCTCCTCCCTTATAAAAGGGCACCTCCTCCCCCTCTTCCTCACACCACTTTGAGCCTCCAAGATTGGCCAACCCCTACCAATTTCTCCTCTAAACTTCCCTAGAAACATACTAGAGGTCCTGGTCTTCTTCAAAGACCAATTTTAGTGCCCTAAATGGAGATCTCAAAGAGGTGCTTAAAAGAAGAGGTAATGTCTATTACCAATTCTTTCAGCTGTATTTCTTCTTCCACTTCTTCTTATTTAGTTTTTTCATTATGAAGTAATAACATCTGTGTCACTCATATAATGATATGTTATTATAAGTATGAAACAACCCTATTTCACTATCTATCCATCCTACGGAAAACAAAATCACCGTGCAAGCGTACGTACGAAATACCGTCTCCACACTGTGGTGTAATCTATTTTCCACCACCACCATAATTGGATGGGTATAATGGTGTAAATAATGAATATATATGACTATTTTAAAGTGATATTGATTCTGAAATAGTATACATACACTCCAATACAATTCCATGATCATGGGAATGATATAATCGCTCGTGTGTACGTACGGAATACTGTCTCCACGATGTGATGCGACTCGTTCTACATGAACTTCATTTCATAATGATTATATAAATGAATTGAGTAAATAAATATGATATATATTACCCTAATACCATTTTTTAAATGAGGTATCTATAACCTAAGAAGAAGGACTATAATTTATTCGACAAAACACGCATAAGAACAAAAAGTAATAAACACCTGAATAAACAAGTAGTAATGAAGTATTACTAATAAGAAGATAAGAATATGACCAAATATGATATAATAAAAATAATTATGATTCTGTAATAAGTAAATAACATTATATAAATCATTATACAGGAGGCTCAGACACTTACGGCGCAAATCGGACCTAAGGTAAGGGAAATATCATAATCTCATTTTTATCTAAGATTGTTTATACTTTTGTAATTACTAGGGTGTATTTTATCGACCACATCAATATTTCCTCAATATGTAATATTATTTCCATCCACCTAAAATATTTTAAATCCAATTTTTCCCCTAGGTGAGTATTTAGTAAAAGATATGAAAGTAATATTTTGTCGTTTTTCATACGAGGTACATTTTGACTTCCCCGACAAGAGTACGAGAAGAATGTTTTTTAACTTATACGGAATAAATGGATTTTTAATACATTATTTCCAAGAATCTTCCTTTACATGTTTTCGAGTTTATTTTTAATCAACTTCTTTTAGTTTAAAATTTTATGACATGTTAAGAAAGGAAAATGTTTTTGGAAGGATATTTTCCTCAAGAATGGAGTTCAAGTGTTTTATCAAAATTATTTTCCATCCATGATAATATAGGGTTATGTTTATATCCCTATTATTAAATTGATTTGATTATCTTGTGATGGAATTATTTTTATGAATTTATTTATCTTATATGAATTGTTTTATGATGTCATGATGTTTATGAATCCCATTTATATTACAGGGGTTATGCACTGATGTATGATTTATGATTTTGTGGCACACATAAGAATGGTGTCATTATGATATGGGTGGGACCTATATCTCTCTCCACTGCATTTGGTAAAGATTTCATATCTCATGAGATAGACATGGCTGGAATGGCAGGTTAAACCGGTTCAGTGAAACAGGACTGAAACGCGGAGTGAACTCGGTTCTGAAATTTACTTTGTCCACTAAGATATTCTTGGAAATGAGTCTTGACTAATACGAAATGATTCTCTATGATTATGTGTGTATACCACAAAGTTTCATATTTTATGTTATGATTATTGGGATTACAATTCACTACAATGATTTATCCCATGTTATGAAATTATGATTTCTTTTGTAGGTTATGATTTCCAAAAGTTTTGTTCTTATGTATATGATGTGAATGATATTTCTTTTTTTACCCTTACTGAGCATTTAAGCTCACCCTTTTGTATGTTTTATTTTCCCAGGTCAGGAAGAAGGTTATTAAGTATGATATTCCAAAAAGGGACTCTATATATGATGAAATAAATGGGAGGAAAAGTAGATGCTTTATGAACCAGTTGTTTATGTTTCCCATTTTATAAACACTCTATACATATACGGTCCTTTACTGGTTTTTTTATATGTAATAATAAGTGTTCTTCAATTCTGAAGTAATACAAATGTATGTAAAGTATGAGTCGTTATAGTTAGTATCAGAGGAAAGGTATAGTCAACCTTTGGAAACTAGGATGTGAATGACTTATTAAGAACCCTAAGGATAAGTATAATCTTAGAACACAATCTTAGTGTTTTAGAAATGGCCATGAATAACCTGGGATAAGACCTTATGTGTGATATTTTATTCTTGATTATGTGGTTTTCCTATTATAATTAAGGTTTCTCACACTATTATTCTTGGTTTTAGTCAATGGATGGAATCCGAAGGAACCGTGTTAATGCGTAATGAGACGGGTAATGAAATGATTATCCCCCTGAGCAACCAAACCTTATAGGATATGGAATGAAAAATCTTGTAGCCATTCTCACACAACTTTCTCAAGCTATGAATCATGCAGGACTTCCAAATGAGCCAAGGAAGAGCAACATTCTGTTGAATCATTCATGAGATAGCGTCCACCTTCATTGAACGAGTCTACTGATCCATTAGTTGCTGAACAATGGATTACTACTACTGAAAAGATATTTTCAGACCTTCAATATTCTAAACATGATAAAGTCATCTTAGCAGTGTATCGTTGTGAAAGTGATGCTGATCAATGGTGGAATCTTATTAAGAATAAAAGGAAAAGGGATGAAATTGAGTCCATGGAATTGGAGGAGTTCAAGAACTTATTTTTCAATAAGTAATTCCAACGTATTCCCCGAACAAACATGGAGAAAGAGTTTCTTGAACTGATGAAAAAGGATGATGAATCTGTTCGTACCTATGAAGCAAATTTTACAAGACTTGCAAGGTATGCTTCTGTTATTATTATCCAACCTGATAGTAAGATCGATTGATTCCTTAGTGTCTTAAAATCAAGTCTTCGATGGGCGTTAGCCATAAGGGACTTCAATAGCTATGAGGAAATCATTCGATGTTCTCTCAAAGTCGAGATGAAGATTGGAGTAACCCATCAGTCATATGGGTCTGATAAGAAGAGGAAAATTGAATTCAATGGAAAATCTAAAGAGAACACTAAAAAGAATATGAGCTTTCCCTTATTCTCAATGTGTGGAAAGAAACATGGAGGGAGTTTTCATAAAGGGACAAGAAAATGTTTCAAATGTGGAAAGGAAGGTCATCGGGCATTTGAATGCCGCAATGATGGGAAGAAGATGTCTAATGATGCAAACAATGGAAGGGATACATAGAATGAACCTACTACACTTCAATGTTTCAAGTGCAAGGAGATGGGGAATTATTCCAATCAATGCCCAAATCCAAGGGTTGATGATGATGGTCGATGTCAACAAACTCTTAAGGCTAAAGACAAAGGAAATTCACATGAAATTTCTATCAGCGATGTAGAGTATGATAACGATGTGGAGAAAGGTGCACATTCCATCCACTATAAAGTAGAAAATGTTTTATTTGATTCTGGATCCACCCACTCCTTTATTTCTGAAGAAATTTCTAAGGATATCAATTTATTACCTCAACAATTAGATGTTGAGTTAGCTGTGACAACCCCTAATGGCACAACAGTCGCATAAAAAGTTTATAATTATTCTCCGATTGAAGTTTGTGGGAAAGTGATTCCTACAAATCTGTTGATCCTTCATATAGTGGAATTGGATGTGATTCTTGGCATGGATTGGATTTCTCTACATGGAGCTCATATGAATTGCCAATGAAGGGAAGTCACATTTCATATTCCAGATCAATATATGATCGTCTATTAATGCAAGGATGAACATAAGCTTCTCGTGGAAATTTCATCCATCTTATGGGTCTTGATTCCACTAAATGAAGTTTATTTATCTCAAATGGTTAGTGAGAAACTCATTTTTAAGAATATGCTCATTTTACGGGAGATTGATGATGTCTTTCCGGAGGAATTTCCAGGTCTTCCACCAAATCGTGATGTTGAGTTTTCAATAGAACTCGTACCGGGTGCTTTAACTATTTCAAAGACACCTTATAGAATGGCCCCAATTGAGTTGCAGGAATTGAAGAAGCAACTCCATGAAAATCTTGATAAGGGATTCATATTCCCTAGTGCGTCACCTTGGGGAGCACCTGTTCTGTTTGTTAAGAAGAAAGATGGATCAATGAGACTGTGCATTGATTATCGAGAAATAACAAGATCACTATCAAGAAAAATTATCCTCTCCCATGCATTGATGACCTATTTGACCAACTACACGGAGCTCAATAATTTTCCAAGATTGATCTACGTTCAGGGTATCATCAATTAAGGGTCAAAAGGGAGGATATACCAAAGACGACTTTCCGTACAAGGTATGGACACTATGAATTTATATTAATTCCATTTGGTCATAATAATGCCCCTGCTATCTTCATGGATCTGATGAATAGAGTCTTTAGGGAATATCTTGATCAGTTTGTGTTAGTCTTTATAGATGACATTCTGGTATATTCAATGATAAAGGAAGAACATGAAGATCACTTGAGAATTATATTGAAGACACTAAGAAAGTAGAAGCTTTATGCCAAATTTACCAATGTGAATTTTGGCTTCAAAAAGATTCATTTTTGGGCCACATAATCTCAAAAGTGGGTTATTTGTGGATCCAGAAAAAATAGAGGTTATTGAAAGATGGTCGAGACCAACAACAGTAACTGAGATCCAATGTTTTGTTTGTTTGGCTGTACATTATCAGTATTTTTTTAAAGATTTTTCACGATTATCTAATACACTCAACACGTTGACTCAGAAAGGAGTTAAGTTTGTCTGGACTAAGGAATGTGAAGAGAATTTCAAGGAGTTGAAAAGAAGGTTATCCAGTGCACCTATGCTCACAATGCCTTGTAGTGGAGAAAGGTTTGTGATCTACAGTGATGCATCCAAAAAGGGATTGGGTGTGTTCTTATGCAAGATAATATGGTGATAGGTTATCCCCCATGATAGATGAAATCCCATGAGAAAAATTACCCAACTCATGATTTGGAGTTAGCTGCATTAATATTTGCATTGAAGATTTGGAGGCATTATCTTTATGGAGAAGGGTGTGACATTTTTACTGATCATAAAAGTTTTAAGTATAATTTCACACAAAAGGAGCTGAATATGCGCCCAAGAAGATGGTTGTAGCTTATTAAGGATTACGACTGTTCAATTCATTACCACCCTGGGAAAGAAAACAAGGTGGCAGATGCATTAAGTCGACAAGACCATGCCAGTTTATCCATGATGAGGATCACAAAAGATCCAATATTTATAGATTCACAAAGAATGGATCTTGGAATTATAATGAAATGGGGAAAGACATATCGTTCTCAGATGAATGTTCAACCATCTATACATGTGAAGATTAAAGGGGCACAGAATGAAGATGTCGAGTTACAAAAGAAGGTGAGAAATGTTCCTGAATTCAACCTTGATTGTGATGGGATAATAAAGATTAGGAATCGGGTTTGTGTTCCTCCAATCCATGAATTAAAGAAGGAGATGCTGGATGAGGCTCATAGTTCATCATTCTCTATTCATCCTGGAAGCACGAAGATGTTTAGGGACCTGAAAGATAACTTCTTGTGGGATGGCATGAAATGAGATGTTGCTGAATATGTCTCTCGATGCTTGGTTTGTCAGCAAGTTAAAGCTGAGAGATAGAAGTCTAAGGGGATGTTACAACCATTACCCATTCCTGAATTGAAATGAAAAAACATCACTATGGACTCGGTCACCAGACTTCTTAAAACATCCAAAGGCAATAATGTTATCTGGGTTACAGTTGATCATCTTACAAAGTCTGCACACATCATCGCTATTAGAGAGGATTTCTCTCTGGATCAGGTTGCCAAGATATATGTTAAGGAAGTGGTAAGATGGAATGGAGTACCACTTTCTATTATATCTGATAGGGATCTGAGGTTTACCTCAATGTTCTGGCAAAGTCTTCATCATACTCTGGATACAGAGTTAAGTTTCATCACTACTTATAATTCTCAGACAGATGGTCAGTCTGAGAGAACAATTCAAACTCTAGAAGATATGTTGAGAGCTTGCTCTTTTTATTTCAAAGGTGGTTGGGATAAATACCTAACTTTTGTGGAATTTTCATATAATAATAACTTTCACTCCAGTATTCAGATAGCTCCTTATGAAGCTCTCTATGGAATGAAATGTAGGACTCCAACTTGCTGGGATGATGTTGGGGAATGAAAGCTATTAGGAACTGATCTCGTTGATGAAATGGCAGAAAATGTCAAATCGATTCAACAACACATAACAGAAGCTCAAAGTCGATAGAAAATTTATGCCGACAACCGAATAAAAGACCTAGGGTTTGATGTGGGTGATAAAGTGTTCTTAAGAATATCTCCCTGGAAGAGGGTCATGATATTTGGAAAGAAGGGGAAGTGGAGCCCTAGATATATCAGTCCATTCGAAATACCTGATCGTGTTGGGAATGTAGCTTACCGATTGGCTCTTCCACCGAATCTCTCTCTATTTCACGATGTGTTCCATGTATTACTCCTGAGAAAGTACATACTTGATCCTTCACATGTACTCAGCTCAGAAGTTGTACCGCTGGAGCAAGATCATTCTTATGAGGAACGGCAGATAGAGATTCTGGATCGTAGAGAAAATGTCCTACGAAATAAGACCACTCGATTAGTGAATGTTTTATGGAGGAACCACCAATTATAATAATCTACATGGGAGCTTGAGGATCTGATGTGGGAGAGGTATCCTCATCTGTTTGTTACAAAGTGACGAATTTTGAGGGAGAAATTCATTTTAAGGGGGTTAGAATGTAACACCAGAGACTCTTATGAGAAATATTTTGTTTTTATGTTATATAAATCATCAAAGAAATATTTTACTACACAAAATACTTGCTCGGCCTACTTTACACGCAATCGAAACCTTCCTCGATAGCTTGCATCGTACGCAATACCGAGTTTCACTGAACAACGATATGCAATTAAAATATTATTAAAACTAGCCGTTATAAATAGTAATAACCACTTTTTGAAAAATTTATGTTTTATAATTCAAAATTGACTTCATTTTTGGATTCTGAATATTGAAATTAGACTAGGGTAAAATTTTGGTATTTTTCTGAAAAGTTTCAATTTTTGATGAATAGTGAAACCACTAAGTGGTAGTTAAAAAAACTGAATTTTTCATAAAAAGTAATTGTACCGCTTCTGTGAGTGGAATTTCAAAAATTATAGAGACACAGTTGATATCAGTAAGTAAAATGTGGTTCAATGTGATGAAAATAATTTTTTTGTGAATAGTGTCTTTTTACTTTTAATTACCCCAGTTAAAAAAATAGGGTAATTAAGGGTAAAAATGATATTATTATTAACCTAAAACATGTCCTAATTTTATTAGATAAGTGTAATTAGACCAAAAATAACCTTAGGAATAAAATATGGCCATTTAGGCCCACTTGGATTAGATTAGGACATTTATTATTAATTTATTTAAAGAAGGGTTAAAATAGTTAAAATCAATGTTTAATAAGTATATCATTATTAATATAGGGTTATACGTAAGATAAATTCAACTATAAATATTCATTAGAAAGATAAAAATATTTCCTACATAATGGTATTTTATTTTTAATTTTTTGACTTTAAATAATTAATTTATTTATAACACAATGATGATGCATTAATTATCTTATTAATGAAATATTGACATAATTGATGTTATAAATACCCAAATAAATGTAATATGATACTTTTTATGAATTCAAATAATTTTCTAGGTTAATATGACATGTTAATATTGATTTAATTAACTTTTTTTGAACTAATTATTCTGTTATGATTTTCAAAAAAATCAATTACTAAATAGTGTCAAAATTGACAAAAAATAGTTTTTAAAACAAATATTATTAATTGTTATTTTATTCCTAAAAATATAGGTTTTGGCCAAATGACTTAGATAAGGTTATATATATTAATAATAAACTACTTGGGGATCGTTTGGCTACTAATAGTATGTTTATTAACCTTATAGTATAAGAACAAAAGAAGACACGGTAAAAGTAAAATTATTTAACATAATTTTAAATCTAAATGATAAGCTTAAAATATGAAGCTAAACTTGTATAAATACTATGGTATTAGAGTATTTCGACCCATACCCTACTTATATTCGAAATAAATAAATTTGGAGCTATTTAAAACCGAATTTGGCTTTATAATAAAATAATATTTTTAGTTTTTCCAATGGATCCCCTCTCCTCCCTTATAAAAGGGCACCTCCTCCCCCTCTTCCTCACACCACTTTGAGCATTCAAGATCGGCCAACCACTTCCAATTTCTTCTCTAAACTTCCCTAGAAACATCCTAGAGGTCCTGGTCTTCTTCAAAGACCAATTTTAGTGCCTTAAAAGGAGATCTCAAAAAGGCGCTTCAAAGAAAAGGTAATGTCTGTTACCAATTCATTCAACTTTATTTCTTCTTCAAATTCTTCTAATATAGTTGTTTCATTATGAAGTAATAACATAAGTATCACTCATATAACGATATGTTATTATAATTATGTAAAAACCCGATTTCACCATCTATCCATCCTACGGAAAATTAAAAACCGCACGTGCGTACGTACGAAATACAGTCTTCACGTCGTGGTGTAATCTATTTTCCACCACCACCTTACTTGGATGCGTATAATGGTGAAAATAATGACTATATATGACTATTGTAAAGTTATATTGATTCTGAAATAGTATACATACACTCCAATACAATTCCACGGTCATGGGAACGATATCATCGTTCGTGCGTACGTACAGAATACCGTCTCCCCGATGTGATACGACTCATTCTACATGGTCTTCATTGCATAATGATTATATAAATTAATTGAGTGAATAAATATGATATATATTAAACTAATACCATTCTTTTAATGAGGTATCTATAACCTAAAAAGAAGGATACAAATTTATTCGACAAAACACGCATAAGAACAAAAAGTAATAAACACCCGAATAAACAAGTAGTAATGATATATTACTAATAAGAAGCTACGAATATGACCATATATGATATCATAAAAATATTTATGATCCTTGAACAAGTCAATAACATTTTTTAAATCATTATACAGGAGGTTCAAACACTTACGAAGCAAATCGTACCTAAGGTAAGGGAAATATCACAATCTCATTTTTATCCGAGATTGTTTATACTTTGGTAAGTAATGAGGTGTATTTTATCATCCACATCCATGTTTACTCAATATGTAATATAATTTCCATCCACCTACAATTTTTTAAATCCAATTTTATCCTTCGGTGAGTTTTAAGTAAATGATATGAAATGAATATTTTGTCATTTTTCGTACGAAGTACTTTTTGACTTTTCCCACAAAAGTACGAGAAGAATGTTTTTTTAACTTATACGACATAAATGGATTTTTAAAACATTATTTCCAAGAAGCTTCCTTTGCATGTTTTCAAATTTATTTTTAATCAACCTCTTTTAGTTTTAAATTGTATGGCATGTTATGAAAGGAAAATGTTTTTGAAAGAATATTTTCCTCAAGAATGGAGTTAAAGTGTTTTATCAAAATTATTTTCCATCTAAGATAATATAGGGTTCTGTTTATATCCCTATTATTACATTGATTTGATTATGTTGTGATGGAATTATTTTTATGAATTTCTTTATCTTATATGAATTGTTTTGTGATGTCATGATGTTTAAGAATCCCATTTTTATTTCATGGGTTATACAATGATGTATGATTTATGATTTTTTGGAACACATAAGAATGACATCATTATGAGATGGGTGGGACCTATATCTCCCTCCAATGCATTGGGTAAAAATTTTATATCTCATGAGATAAACATGGCTGGAACGACAGGTTAAACCGGTTCAATGAAACAGGACAGAAATGAGGAGTGAACTCGGTTCAGAAATGGACTTTGTCCACTAAGATAATCATGGAAATGAGTCCTGACTAATAAGGAATGATTCTCTATGATTATGTGTGTATTATAAAAGGTTTCATGTTTTATGTTATGATTATTGGGATTACATTTCACTACTATGATTTATCCCTTGTTATGAAATTATGATTTCTTTTTCAGGTTAAGATTTCCAAAAGTTATGTTCTTATGTATATGATGTGATTAATATTTCTTTTGATTACCCTTTCTGAGCATTTGAGCTTACCCTTTTGTATGTTTTATTTCCCTAGGTCAGGAAGATGTTTATTAAGTAGGATATGCCAAAAAGGGACTCTAGATATGATGAAATAAATGGGAGGAAAAGTAGATGATTTATGAACCAGTTGTTTATGATTCCCAGTTTCTAAATACTCTATACAAACACGGTCCTTTCCTGGTTTTGTTATATGTTGTAACAAAAGTGATTCAATTCTAAAGTAATAACAATGTATGTAATGTATGGGTCGTTATAGAAAATGTTTTCAATCATGCATCAAATCTAAAACCTAAACCAAAACTGATATGAAAGGAAATCAAAATATTAAAAAACTAAATGCATATGAAAAATCATAGATCCCAATATCATCTCATTGGATTATATCCAAGAAAATAGAGGATATCATAAATCAAATGTTCTATAAAATATAATGGAAAAAATTAGAGAAGCATCGGGATGAAATACACTTTCATGGAGTAGAGAGAATCATCAATACAACTTCTGATATAGAAGTACAATGTGAGAATTGCCTTGTAATCCCTTCTAAAGGCTCTATGATCACCATGAAATTGTCTAACCCGATCCTAGGTCATAATATGGGAGTCTCAGGGGGTTTAAGATATTTTAAAATCAATTTTCAGATTATACTTCTCTACTCGGACAGTTTAAACTGGGTGGACACACAGTTAGACCAAACCATGCACTAAAAATGCAATCATCCATGACCTACAAGGCTTGATGGTGTACAGTTAAGAAAATCATGCGCCAACTATGCAATGTTCCACTATCAACATAGATAACATACACATGGTCTAGCCAAATTGTGCCCAACTTGTTCATATCCCCGTATCTTCTAAATTCCATAATGACATCACCCAACCACACCCCATGTCATACTACAACCCTAAAGGTACATAAAAACAAAAATAATTACCCGAAAAAATTCCCATGATTTCTATTGAAAAGGCGGGAAACATAAAATCTCCTCACTATATAACATCTCATCCTCGACCTGCACTCCTGAACTTATATATGAATCAAAGCCAAAAATATTGGGCCATTGAGACCTCATGTGTTATTCTTGTTCTCAATTTTCATCTGGAACACAACCATATGTCAATAACAGATGAACTAACGACATTTTGGTTCCCCATAATAATTTCTCAAAGTGACCTATCAAACATATCGGATGCATCTCAAATGAAGAATCTGACTCGAGATCAACCGCTTCCACATAAATTACATGAGAAGGTTCAGGGTGATACCATTGTAGTATTGAAACATGGAACACATCATGAATGGAACTGAATTTCATTGGATGATCTAATTGGTACGACAACGACCTGATTCTTTCCATCACCTCAAATGGTCCTACAATCATAGGTACCAATATTCCCTTACTCTGTATACTATGGTTAAAGAATCTTGGAAACACAAGAATGAATTCCCAATCACCCTATTGAATCTCTAGGGTTCATCTCTTTATATCAGAATACAACATCTTTCTTCACTGAGTCATTTCCATGCATTTCCGAATCAACTGCACCTACTCCGATGTCTCCTGAACGAGTCTTGGTCACAAAATCATTGCCTCGCCATACTCTAACCAAAATAGTACTTATCTAATTAATCTACCATAATGTTCCCTATATGGTCCCATCTTAATTGTTTCTGAGTAATTATTATTGTCGGGAATCTTCAGTAAATCCAAGTGCTACACCTATGAACCACCAAATTCCAGCACCCATGTTCTCAACATATCCTCCAAAACATGTATTGTATCCCTTGACCATCTATATGGAAATGTGTGTATGGCCATTCATAACGTAACCTATGTACCAAGAACATTCTAAAATCCCAACCATAAATATGATGTAAAGCATGAATTACTATCTAAATCTATATACCATTGAAACACATGTAAACAAACTATCTCTCTTCTGTATAGTTCTCCAAACTGCTCTAATGTAATGGATTCCATGATAGGTACGAAGTATGATACCTTCATTTGTAGATTTCTAACGATTCAAATAGAATCATTCTTAATAAGAGTCTTTTGAATTCATACCAAAAAATCCATTGTCATGTCATCCCACATCCATTCTGGAATAGGCAATGGCTGCAAACGGCCTCCTAGTCATTCATGTTTTTCCTTCACTAGCTGATATGTGAAACAACTTGTTTCAAACCCTACTATCTCTTTTTTATATCTGGCCTCCAAAATTTTCATCTCATCTCATGGTACATTTGTTTTTCACAAATCGAAGTACCACCAAACTTAAATCGTGAAATTATTTATCGAGTTCTTCTCTAATACTCATAGGAACAAAAAACATATTTTTCACATAGATGGTATCATCCTCATATATTATCTTGACTGAAGGTTCCTCCCCACCATCAAGGATTTACCTTAAGGACAAACACTCCGGTCCTGGTACTGTCTGCCCCATTCTATCTCAAGAGTGTAGACTCCAATACCATAAATACCAGATTTATACTCTCCAGATTCACCTAAACTACTGCATACATTTCCTCCAGAAAAGTCATAATCTTATACACTTCACTTGTCTCATGTACCAAATAAGTTTGACTTTTCCTACTCAATTTATTATCCAAAATATAAACATATTTTTGTGTGTATTCTAGTTCAAAATCAATGGACTGTACATACACTTCCCATCTTCACAGCTGATGATTCAAGCCGCACATGGAATATTTATACTTAAAACATTTGTGAAATATAAAAACTATTTACTTTTCACCCAACAGTTTATGTCTACAACACTTAAGAGTATAAACCACTACTTCTCACATGAGGTCATGCATATGGTAATTCCATTCATGTTGAATCAATTTTCAAGACCCATAATCAATGGCTCTACCCCCTTGCATCTTCACACCTCTGAGTCTGACCCTAGAAGCATCAAAATATATCATATACACCTCACTCGACTTAGGTAAGATTTAAATTGATTTCAATGTCATGCACATCATCAACTTATGGATGAATTTTGGCAAGATCCTTTCCAATATGAAAATATCCCTTTCATTGTCAAACAAGTATGTGGTGCAGCCAAATGGAAAATGTCAAGGATGATCCTCTTGTAATAGCTAGAATGTTCAAAACAAAACATTAGATATCAACTATATTGTTGGGATGATCCAAAGAACCCACTGCCTTCAATTTTTCTAATTCCACAACCATACCTTCTTCTGAGATGGTGTTCCCCAGAATATTTACATGGTCAATCCAAAACATACATTTGGATGATTGGTATATAGCTGATTCACTCTCAGTGTACCCTACTAGATGTCAAGATATTGGTCATGATCATCATGTGTCTTAGAATACAACATGATTTCATCACCAAAAACCACCAAAAAATGATCTATGTACGGATGAAACATCATGTTCATCAAGGCAATACAATTTATAATAGAATCTTTCATTCCAAAAAGAATTACAACAAACTCAAAAATTCCATACCAGCTTCTGATGACATTCTTAGTATATTAAAAATCAGTACTCTAAGATGATGATACCCTGATCTAAGAACGATATTGAGAACTAAAATTCCCCCTTTAGCTATTCAATTAGAACATCAATTCACGGATGAGGATATAATTTCTTTATAGTCATTTTATTCAACATTTGGTAATTGAAACACAAGCGTAAACTCTCTTCTACCTTCTATGCAAACAAAATAGGTGATCCCCAATGTGACTTTTATTGATGGATAATCCCTTTATCTTATAACTCCTCCAATTGCATTTTCATCTCCTAATGATCAATATGTGCCACTATATAAGGTGGAATTGATACTGAATCAGCCCCCAGCCTGAGATCAATAATGAATTCCAAATACCTCTCAATTAGAAACCCATGAAAGTCTAAAATAAAGAAATCCTGGTACAGTTCTACTGATGTTGAAAGGATTTCATTCCTACCACTCCCATCATCCATCAAAAGACTAGAATCATGGAATGTAAGCACTCTCATTTTTTGAGAATGGTTCCCCACCCTACCTTATTTTATATACCATTCACCATGAGGAACATACTTCTTTCCCTCAATAGATAAAAAAGTCAACCTCTGTTTGAAACAATTTATGTGGGCTGGGTATGCAACTATGCAGTCCATACCAATAATATATTTAATGCCAGTTATATCACGAAAACAGATATACCAAAGGAAATTCTACTCTAGAGTCTCAAGAAGACATCCCTTGCATAAACAGTTATCCCTAGACCATGTTCCAAGAACATCTCAAAAACGTCATTCCATTAAAAAGCATCAGTCTTTTTAGATCATACCTGAATGTCCCACTGGTGCTTTCAGGATTCCCAGAGAAAATATGATTCCAACATGATCCTCCCCTCAGCTAGAGTAGATAAATAGTCAAGTATCATATCTACAGATTCAATCCAGTATTTATATCCCTCAATCCCACCATCTCCAGTAAAAGTTGGATGGTGTTGAAACTAAAACTCTCTTTCTAGACAATATTATTTTTCTAAAAGTACCCAATGTCTCTCTCCACGAATTTCATGAAATGTGAAATGTTATCTCTAAACTATTACCATTCATCCTCAACTTTCTCCAATGATTCATCAAGCTACCATTTTATACTATTGTTCTGGTCGATACCCCCCGGTCACTCCCTCAATAAGCATCATAGAGGCATATCATTAGAAATAAAAACACACATATTATGTGTTATAGAATATCCTTATAACATTAACATAAGATGGGGAAATAACAAAAAAATTGCAACATGTCATTTCCACTTATTTAGTTTCATTGTCAACATCAAGGTCTTACCAATACCCTTAACAATCGTACACCTAGGCCTTGTTATAAAGGGTACAAAAATTATCATAAATTTATGAAACCATTAATTAATCACATTATCTTCCATTAAATATTTCAAAAATTAAGTAATTTATCATACACAATTCATAAATCATGGTTCTCTTTAAACAACCATTTATTCTAATTTTTTTTCATTATATAAATATATAAAAATGGAAAAATAATTCAAGAATAACAATATACCCATAACCTGTTATCCAGTGACGTCCTATAATGACGTGTCTTATAACAACCCTAAGTTCCTAGAATCATGCATTTAGAATAAAATATCATTCCTCTACAGGCCATGAATCAAAATTTAACATTTGTTTTTAAAAAATATCACATCACATCACAAGTGTGTCACCCAAGGTGCAATAATATACAACTGTACCAACAAACAAAAAACACTAAAATCCCAACCTGAGTACTCTTATCTTCTACCATAAATGGTTTTGTAACTCCCACGAATGATCTCAATACAAAGCCTCGAATCTTAATAGTCTCATGTCTAACTTTCATAAAATTTTAAGACTAATAACGAAGAAAGGAAAGAAAACTCATTTGACACCATTTAGTGATGTCCTAACCTAAGAAACACAAAATGTTCCCCCAAGATGGTGGGCCACATGAAATCAAGCATGACTCCCAGTATGCCGAGGTTTCTAACAAGTAGCGATGGTCTGGTATGTCAGTCTTGGGGAGACTATACCATCTTTTATCAGAGTAAAACACCAATAGAAACAAATAAAAATAACCATGTGTGGAATTTTATAAATAACCAGAGAAATATCACATAATATTATAACTAAATCAAGAAAATATCATACTCAACTAAAAGGTGATATATAATTTTACAACTAAAATGTCAAATGTCAACAATGAAATTGAAATTGAAGAACAAACACCTCCCAAGAAGGTCATAAACCATGTATGGTTCCCTCTCCCATGCACCAATCTCAAAATGCAACATATCCTATGGTATTGACCTCATCATGTCTAATAAAAACGGATTCTACTCTGGTTCCGAGCAGTCAGCCCAAATAGGGTGTGAGTACAACTCGTAGTCCACCACAAAATGGTGTCTCAAATAAGTCCTGTTAAAATATAGTGCATGAAGTTTTATGAATCTATAAATACAGTGCATGATATATACAATTATAACATTGTCATTATAACAGTAATAATCACCTTCCTCCAATTTTAATTTTTGGTGACCTTTTAAATCAACACTCATTATCATTATCCATTTGGGGTAGGTCATTATTCCCAAAACCAGACATATCAGTGGAATAATCTATCATTATTATCATTCATTTGGTGAAGGGTGTTAAGCCTAGTGCCATAATCTTTTTGAGTGTATGATGTCATGGATTTCACACTTTTTCTCATTTGGTATAAGTTGTCATGCCTAAGACACAATAATCTCATTCTTAGATAACTATTGTGTAGCAATTCCATGTCCATGTCCCAATTTCTAATCGATCTAGAATTCCATGTCTAGCACAAATAAAATCTCATTAATTTAATAATTCTTTAATTCATATGAATTTCCTACATTATTCCTTTACTAATCCAATGAATAGGTAAAAATTTCAAATTACATTAGTTAATTAAGCTGTTAAATAATCACATAACATAATAATTAATTCATAAATTAATTAATTATTCATAAAAATTCTCATTACATAATAAAATCTTCACCATTAATTATATATATGAAATCTAAAAATGTCTTAATTAATTATCACAATAAATTATCTTTGATCATATCATGTCCCATAATTAATTCTATCAATTAATTATATTTGGTCAACATCCTAGAACATAATTAATTTTTTCAATTATTTATATTACATAGATAACATTATTATTTTAAAATTAATTCCCCCAATTAATAATCATAACACAACAATTCAATATCCAAATTAAAATATCTCAATTATAACAAATGTCTAAAATATATTTTTAGGAAACCACCTTTCATTTGTCCCATGATTAAATTATCAAGTAACCACAACGAAAACTCAATTCAATTAGACCTTACTAATTTATTTAATTTATGAAATAATTTATCAAGGTAATATAGTAATCAAAAACTCAAATTAAAATATCATAAATCATGAATACGTGATTTTTATTTATACCACCTACCTCGGTATATTGATGAATATTATCCGAATGGAAAATCTCCAATAGTTGAGTGGCACATCATCATCGATCATGCTTCGGATCGAAATCCCTAAACAAATATTGAGATCAAAGGAAAAAAAATCTCCTGAAATCCTAGATCTAGATCCAAAATCCATGATCTAGACCTCATCTCATATGATTAGATCAAAGAAAATGGTGGAGATCTTCCATGAAATGATCTAGGAAAGATAATAGAATGAATGAGAGATATTTTAGGATAAAATACAAATACCAAGGGACGGAAAGTCTTCAATATATATTTTGATCTCAAATAATGGTGTTTAAATTGACTTATAATACCTTTTAAAGGCTCTGAGATCTCCTTGAAATTCTCAAGCATGAGCCTAGGTTGAATTATAGGGGTCTCAGTGTTTGGGGGGATTTTAATACAGATTTTATGATTAAATTATTCCGCACCAATGGTTTAACAAAGGTGGTTGCATAGTTATGCCAATCCATGAACCAAACAAGTGGTCTTCCACTGCCTAAATGGCTTGATGTCATAGGTTTAAGAAAATTGTTCACTAACTGTACTGACTTCCATTGTCTGCATGGTGAGATTTCACAGGGTATTTCAAAACCATGTACAAATAGTGTCGAACCACATGCCCTCAAATTTCATTACAAACATCACCCAAACACACCCCATGTAATACCTCTACACAAAGGTATTAAAAAATTACTAAAAATCACATGAGATTGCTCCTAAAATTGCATGGATCTTACAGGTTTTGAATTTCATTTCAATTTCATTTAATTAAAACAAAATAAGATTTTATCTACAATAATATATATAGATTATATACATAATAATTTATAATTAATATCTGGTATAATACTTTATTTAGTTCGTAAAATGTTTCAATATGAATTATTTCACCCAAGGGTATTTCATTTCATAATTGTAATGTGATAAATTTTATTCTGAAATCTCGTATTTTTTGTTGTTATTAACTTTCCCTTCAAAATATAATCTTATTGTAATCATTTTTCATTAGAATTAAATTTCTCATGAATATCAATATTTATGTGTTATGTATATAATTATTTCCAACTCCATATTCATTTTCCATAAAGTCTTTAAATTGATCATTATTTTATTAATTATTAAATTATTAATAAATTTGTAATCATTACACAATACAGATATTTGCTGATAAGTCATATTGTTCATGAATTAAGTTAAATATTCGATACATTATGAATTAGTCAGACATGTATAATCATCTATGTCATGCAAATTTCATTTCCACTAAATGTGTTCACAATTCACCAGAGTTATATCAATAGGCCAAACTAACATTATTTTTACATGTATTTTTAAAAACACTTGATTATAGATATTTACATTAGTGGTTTTCATGTTTTATATAAGAATTACAATAATTTAGAATTTATTTCATTGTAAATTATGTCAATACAGTCGATGAAATGTTCTACATGATATTTTTTATGGATGTATTTCATTTTCAGCATTTGGATTAAACAGAGTTTGTTTTATGTAATGTAGAATGCCACATTTATTCTGCCTTTTCTTAACATGATATTAAATTTATTTAAATGGGAATTTTTTTTCATTTATCTATCATTCCATGTTAATTATTAGTACAGAATCTTGATATATTACACTATACAAAACCATTTATAACAATATCTCCTCACAATTATTTCATTTTTTCTATGGTGATGATGATAAATTCTCACAATGAGGTTCAATGATGCAATTTTTTTACATTTTTTATGATTTATTTTATTTTCCTAATTTAAAATGTGTATCATATAGGAGTTTATTTTTAAAAAATGTGAAAACATTATGGTTCTGCGGGATCTGATTCCTTGTATCTTTGATAAGGTAATTATGTAATCCATTGGATCCAGGCTATTGGCTTGGTGTTTTTAAAATATTTATTAGAGAACCCATTTTATATATTTTGGTATTTTTTAAACAATATAATAAAATTTATTCATCGTAAAATAATTATTTCCATGAAGTATATATCATTTACTAGGGTAGGAAATTAAATATCCACCATTATATATTTTATTTTTGTGGAACAAGTTATTGATATCCATGTCATTTATTTATTTCTACTATTATCCATTGATATATTATTCATTTAGACTGAATATATTATGAATTTATTTATAATCTATTACTAGAACATTATTTCTTCTATTATATACATTGATATATTTATTTGAATGATTTGATATTCCATTTGAATGTTCTCCCCTTTTTTATCACAATTATTCCCTAGGTTATAAAAAAATTTGTAACACATTATATATATAAATAAGTTATCATATTTATAGGATTAAATCGATACATTTAAGGATGATTATGGATTTATAATATTCATATATATTTAAAAATATATATATATATATATAATTTCAAAAATGAAATGGTTTCTTAGATTACTTGTTTCCAAATTACTTTAATCTACAAACATAAATAGCCATTGGAATGTGAATAGAACAATTTTGGATTAATTTATATAGTGATTATGTTTCTATTTCTGAGAATAAATATTTGTTACCAGATAAGTACTGTAAAATATGTTACTATATCATAAATTAGATTGGATATCTTTGGTGATACACCCTTTCTCCCATATAGTTTGAGGATGTTTAATCTAGCTTCCATTGATAAATATTAGCATATAGAACTAATAATCATATTTTCCATGTTTCTTGAAGGATAAAATTTATATCATGAACCATATATTGACTAAAATCTACATTCCTCCAATACAATAGGGTGATTATTTATGTAAGAACCCAGATCCTCATTTACATATGGATATTGATTTTTGGTTTTTTATTAATGATGAAATGGGGTTTTTCTAAGTACACATCGTGTACTGGCTATGTAATAGCCGAGTACACGACCATATGAGGACCTGGCTAACCCATTAAACTCAGGGGTAGGTTTAGGCTAATGCACCGAATTCACATTTAATGAACATGCAATGTAGATTTATTTTAATAAGATATATTGGTGAGGGGTTTCATCTTATATCTAGATACAAATTCTTCTCTACTTGGTTCATATATGAAAGGTAATTAATTTCTATTGAACTATGAACCCCTCATGATTCTCCATCCATTTTACGATTATGACTTCATTGGTTTCACTATAGTCCCACCATTGAGTTCTCAGAACCCCTACTGCATTTCATCTCAATCATTCATCTCTCATGAGTAGTTCAAGCTTGCGGGTTTTTATCCTATTTGAAGATATATGACGATCTAGGAAAACTCCAGGGTCTAAGTAGAAGTATTTGGATCATCCGACATTTAGGTAGGTGGTTTTTGACTTTCATTGTTCATATATGGATTATTTATGCAAAAAATATTATATTCCCATGTCTGGGGTATTATGTGTTTTGAAATTAAATACTTTTTATTAACTATTATGATTTGGATGATTGGTAATATGTAGTTATAAATATTTATGGTTAAAAAACATGGTTATGGGAGACGCCTTAGGTGTTTTTCCCTTGATTGAATATTTATGAACATTTTTCCTGGGTTTTCTATTAGGTTTTCCGTTTTTCCATGACTTGTATTGATAGAATGGTTTTACAGATTATATTTGATTCCTGTGATTTGAATTTTGTAATTTTCACTAAGATAATTTTTTATGAGAACATGATGTGTAAGTGTCATTTATGTATGTTTTACTATTATGATGAGGAATGAGTATTGACTTTGAGAGCTACCTAGTGGTAATTAACTTGGAGGTTTATACCATAAGATATTTCCTAGTGGTTGTTGAAAATATTTTGATTCTATGTTGACCAAGGGGTATTGACCATGATAACAACTAGGTGGTCATTTTTAAATGATTGGTCCTAAGTTAAACCAAAGGTGTTAGACCATTAGAGATTCCTAGAGGGTCATTATTAATTGAATTGTATTTTGGTAGATAAGGGTGATTATATTGTTGAATCTTTAATGGTTGTTATTGAATATTTGGATTATTGTGATGAATCTTCCAAGCCAAGGAATAAGATTGGAAATAGACTTAACTGATTTTTTAGATGGTCCTATGAGTCATCTGTTTGGTTACTAATACACATTGAGATAAAGAACATTTTCTATATCTCGATATGACATGATTCAATAGATGAATAATAATTACAATTGATTGTAATTGAATAATATAATATTGTTTACATATTATTATGTCCAATTTCATTGCTTTATTTATGTGTATTTCATGATATATATGTGTTCAATTACAGAAATGCACCAAAAATTTGGGGGTTGCAAAATGGGATACATATCACACGATTTTTGGGCCATGTTTTGGTCCCAAAGATATTGTATGGTTACAGGTATATATAAGGGAATGATCCCTTCCTCATTAGGTACATGATGGTTGTTGGAGCTACAGATATTGAGACCACTATGTGGTTTGATATGTTGTTGTAGTTTACTTTATAACACCATGATACTTGTTACATAGAGTCGGTAATTATAACATAACATTGGAATGATCACAAGGGATCAAATCCCTAAAAACCTATCAGTTTAGTAGCCTTGGAGGTACTGGTTAAATATATAAGTTTTACATTAAATTAAAAAATTAAAAACAACAACAACATTCTCTCCTTGAATGCATTCATATCATGTTGACTATTTTTGCAATTCAGTCATGATATAATTATTCACATCAAGAAAAAATAAAACATATAAAGGGGTGTGATCATGTGATCCGTAAGGAAAACAGTATAGCAGAACCATTCATAAATAAGCACAATCATTTAAGTCAATGTATATGACTAAAAACAATCCATTTAAACATAAACATCAGAATAAAATGGAAATGATAAATCAAATAATGCAATTTACATATTGATATAGATATTCTACTAGTCGAATAAGCACTTTTAATATCAATACACAATTTCATAATGATGGAATTCATAATGCCAGACATCATAACCACATAGTCAAGGCCTCATTACAATACTATAAATAAGTTTTTTTCAAAGCCTTGTGCCAATACACTAGTTTGTGACATGATACATATTGATGCATCTAAAAGCAATAGAGGGCTACACTAGTCACATAATTTGTCCAATGAATTCCTTATACGAAAAGGTTGAAACATAACATAAATTTCATATTAAATATCTCATATGAAATGTCAATACTTTAACAATAAACCATGAATGGTATAATAATAACACATACATAGGCAAACTTATCACAAAACCTTCAATACAATATTGGTGATTTTATCCTAATTAATCACCCTCACACAAGTGTAAAATCCATCAAAGGATGTTAATATAGAAAAAATCAAAACTAATTGAGAGAAATATCTCTTTCTATTTAGAAATCATTTAAATGTAACATGATTATAACGAAATCATTTATTTAGAAAATGTTCATATAATATTGTAAGGGAAGATTAGAATATTATATAATTATGGAAAATATCTGCATTCTCCGTATATGTTAAAAAAATATTCTTTCCTTAATTTTAAAGAAAATGTTTGTCTGGGACCTTTTTTGGAAAATGACGGAATGATTCCTTTATAATTTTTTTAAAAAAGTGAAACAAGGGAATAAATGAATTAAACCCATAGTCTTGGAAATAGTAAAAATGTTTTTAAATACATTATTATGAAGAAATGATGTGGATGATAAATAGGTCGTAGTAGATACCAACATATAAACAACCTCAAATAATAAAGAGATTGTAAAATTATCCCTTACCTTATTATTTTCCTATATAGATGGTACATTAACAACTTTTATAATATTTAAATCATTTTAATCAAATTATAAATGAAAAACATACAAAATTATGATATCATATGTGATCTTCTAATATTTATTTTTAATAATATTTCAGTAGTATTATCATTTCAGGTGTTAACTGATTCATTATCCTTTATATGTTTTTTATATAAATCATGTTAGTCATATATATTATGTATTTTATTCATATCAAAAATTATGTTGTGTTCATAAACATTATTTTTTAGTCGTAAAATGATATTTATTATTAAATAGTTATGATGGGGAATGAATCTCATCGTGTTTGTAGAGATGGTAATTTGTACGTACGCACGAGTGACATTACCATTCTATTTATGGTGAAATAGTATTCAATTGTTTGTTATATAATACATAAATATTCATTAACATGTTATATTTATTATTTACATCAATTATTATCATTATTATACCCATCCAATATAATGAAGTGTTTGAATAACTAACTACAGAACGACGTGGAGATGGTAAGCCATATATACACACGTATGGTGACTTGTCAGTCATAGGATGGATAGAATAATGAATATGGTTTTACCATATTTATAATTACTTAATAGTAATTATATGGTATTTGAGTTTTTATTTTTTTATAGAAACAACAATGAAAGAGGAAGTTGAAGAATAAAATAACTTTGAATGTTGTGGTGTTATTATTACCTTATCATTGGGTGTCTCCTTTTTTGATGATCAAAAGATCTTTTTAGGTTCACATTCAGGTCAATTAGTGTCCTCTAGAACTATTTGAAGGTAGTTGGGAGTATATTTGAGAAGGGTAGGTCCATGCCAAATGGATTTGTAGGTGTATAATTAAAAGAAGGGGAAATTCCCTTTTATAAGAGAGGTGAGGGTCATTTAAGGAAAATCTTGAAATATTTTTTTATTATAATAAAATATTCAGTTTATAATGTCTCCAATATAATTTTTCAATGTATACAGTGGGTATGGGTTTAAAAACTCTCAACCAATTGGTGTTAGACAGGTTTTTGTCACCATATTAACCTTATATTTTTTATTTAACTATTTCTTAAATACATTATCTTTTACAATGTATTCTAGTATTATTATAATAAATGATGAATAAATGTAATATAAAAGTACAATATAAACCCATGTTTTTTATTATTAATATAAAAATAATTACCTATGTCCATTGGTCTAACCTTGTATTTTTATGAATATTATATCAATTAATAATGTAGTATTTTTTAAAAACTCATTTATCTCAATTTTGCATTATTTGGTATTTGGTTTTTTTTGAAAGTGATAGAAATGTTATCACATCAAAATTTTATTTAATCAACAATATTATGTCATATTTACCTTGTAAATTATTTTATTTCATCATAAGTCCGAATTTAAATTTATTTGAAAATTTATATTATCAGTAGTTTTAATCATTCATTAATAAGGTAATTACAACATCAACATTGTATCATAAATAAATTGTATTTTTTAATGTCTATATATTATAAATAAAATAAGATTATTTAGAAAATATTATTATATTTATAATTGAAATTTGGAGTAAATTTTTTCTTCTGTATAACCACATATTAAAAATAGATTAGTTATTAAACATTGAATTTAATACTTTTAACTCTTCCTGAAATAAAAGATTTATAAATGACCCAATCATATCCATGTGGACTGAAAAAATCATATTTTATTACCTAGGTTTATTTTGGTCGAAAAAAACATATCCAATATAACTAGGACATGTGTTACGTTAATTATAATATCATTTTTACCTTTGATTACCTTGTTTATTTTTAACCTTGGTAAATAAAATTTAAAATATAATATTCATCCAAATTATGTTCATCTTATTAAACTACATTACATTAATTGATGTCAACTTTGCCTCTTTTATTTTTTAAATTCAATTCATAGAAGAGGAAAAATTATGTTCTATGCATATTTGGAAATGTGCCAAAAGGTGGGTTAAAAATGAAAAAAAGTTGAATAAATTCTAAATGTCATATATTATTAAAAATTGACTCCAATTAATTAACTGTATATTTATACTTATTATATATCTAATTTTTTCTAATATAAATTTAAATTAAACATCTTATTATTTAAATAAAAATTCGGTTTTAATCAATAACACAATGTTTTTCAATATACTTCAAAATTTGAATGTTTCCAGAAAAATAAAAAAATTCAACCTGAGCTAATTTTGATATTATGTATCAAAAAATGATGTCCAATTTTAATAATAAAATTTAAAAACTTATAAAATTTTGGTATTACTATTCATAACTACTATTTTTAATGGTTGTGTTGTACGATAACCTAATGATTTGTACAACACAAGCTATTGTAATATTCAAAGGTAATTGTACCATGGAATCTTTGGGTGTTACATACTTGATTTTTTGTAATCTTATTTTAGGAATTATATTCTAGCATTGTGACTTTTTGGGATTATTTTTTAACACCTGTCACAAGCATCGCCAATATATATATTATGGTTTTTGTAGGATTTTCATTCAGTCATCCATTAATTATACTATTTGGTATTACTACATCCACTACTGTTTATAATTGTTTCCATTGTGTATACTATGCCAATGTGTGCATTGTTTCTTCCTTATCAGATATCATCTCTCACTGCTCGTCGGCAACCTCTGGCATTTTTGGGAAATGCACATTGGAAACCTCTTCCAATGTGTGTATTGTTTCTTCATTTCCTTTTTATTTGGAGAAAATAGATTCTGATTTTATGGAATAAAAATGTTGGTAATAAGATATCCTCCGGAGTAGCCACTCTGTGAATAGGGAAATGCATTGTTACCTTGAATATTGCAATTTTTTATGGTTTTCAAATTTTTATCAAGGTATTGATTTCACTATTAAGTGAATCACTTCATTGTATTGTTATAATTTCTATCATTTTGGTTCGTTTTTTACAATATCCCGATGATATAAGGGTATTCCATCTCATGTATCACATAACCCCTTATTATAGATCACTTTTCATGAAATCTTGTCAGGTCATTTAGGGTGCATTAATGATTACATACTATTGTGATAGTTGTTGTTCTAGATATGAATATTATTGTGATATATGTCATGATATAAATACCAACTATTATAAATTTTTAATGGTTAATGTAATGTTTCATTTGGATCAATTCCAGGCTTTGGTCCCTGATGTATCATGTGACATTTTGGAACAGAAATTTTAGGACCATGTTGGAACATTAATTGAATTCTTTCAAGTTATGACTTGAATTAATGCTCCAAAACCAAGATTCACAGGGTTTATGGGATATCATGGGTCTTAATTTATCAAGTCATTGGATTATTTTATGGTTTTATGTTTTCTAGATGAGTTTAATAGGCTTATTGTCTGGAAACCCAAACAACATATCATGTTATGTTTTGAACACATGCCATGTGTTATTATCATATGAAATAAATACTTTTTCTTAAGTACATGCTATGTAACATTTTTACATGTAGTGTAGTTGATTGACCATGTGACTGACTATGTGAGCAACGACATGGGGTTCATAATCATTTGGTTGGAAACACCGGGTACTATGAGTACACACTATGATGTAAAAGAGCATGTATCTAGTTGTGTGACTAATGAAAAGGGTGGATGAAAAATATGTTGTACAATCCATCTCATTCTCATTCACATGGTGTAGTAATTGACCATGTATATGTCCATGTAAATAATAACATGAATGGGTGGAATGTATGTGGTACACACCATGTCTAGAGTGTGTATGTCGTGTATAATTACAGTAAAAGAACTGTGTAATTCTATCCATATAGTATTACTTAGTATGAATTGAATATTAATTTACATTTCGTGTCTTATGTGAATGATATCGGATGAAACATCATGTGAATGCTCCTATTCATTATCTGAGGCGTGTTTCTTGACCTTAAAAAGTCATTCCACCAAGATTTCCTCTAGTTGAACGGTAGGTGTAGGGAAATGTAAAGAAACTAGAAACACTAGATCAGGGACTACCAAATGATCCTCCTATCATTCCTGCTTAGGAACCATCTATTATAAAAGACATAGGTGTTATTTCATAGTTCTGTGAAGGCATCATGAGGATGATGCAATATTTCTAGAGAGAACCGCATCATTATCCGATCATGGAAGAGATGACGCGGGTGTTCTATATGAATAATCCTCCAACTTTTTCTATGGATAGGGAACCATAGGTTGTAGAGTCAATTTTTGGGCCATGCTTTCAATTTTATAGCATTTGAAGGCACCTCATGAGAGGTGGGTGAGGCTCACAACTTACATTCTATGAGATTCTTCCAAGAAATGGTGGGATGTTATCTCATAGGTGGGACATCATCGGGATATATATTTGGAAGAATTTCGGTGGACCTTATATGATTACATATACCCCCAAAATGTTGAGAGTTGGTCGAGCTTAAATGTTCATTCATTTGGAGGAGGATCTCTTTTAATGATGGATTAATCATCTCTCTATACAGATCTTTCATGCTTTCCACATAATTTTAGAGGTGAAGTGTATTAACATTCTTGGTGGTTTGATTATTTTTTTTGATGGGACATATGATCACAAGCGAACGTATTCATGATTATATTATAGTATACTATTAAAAATCAGGTGCTGATTACTGAGCACAATCTGAGGGAGTTAGGAGTTATGGTCCAGGGCGGTTCAACATCTAGGGATGGTACGCATTTAAACGATATCTAGAAGTATCATTAGGAGAATTTACATGATGTTTCTTCAGTTAGACAAGTGGAATGATACCTGTGTGGGAACAGTTGTAATTGGAGTCCACCATTCATGAAAGACCCATTCGGGTGCTTATATTATGGAAGGATATGACACAATCAGATTTTTTGTAGTAATTTCTCACCAGTAGAGAGTGATTGGGGATCTGTTATGACTCTACATTCGGGAGCATGACTATCATTTTCTCATCAGTCAGTAAATTAGGGTTCATCTTGATGAGTAGGTTCTTGTGGCCAGGGTAGAAAGATGATAGGTTCTATGTCACAGAAGGTTGGACAATCTTAGGGTATCTAAGAATAGTCACATGGTTATGGTATAGATCATACATTTGTGATGGAACAAACTCAGTAGGAGAAAAATACCAAAACATCTATAGTTAGAGGTAAAATTCTAGTTCCCTTTGTTTAAGCTTCTTCCCTTTCTGATATAGGGTAATTTAATTGATTTATATATATTTCCATTGTTGAAAGCCTTATTCTCTGAATCATTATATCTGATGATGTAATGACACTATAAGCTCTGTTTTGGATTTGGACGACCAATGTAAATAAGTGCAAGGAGTTACATCCTGAGGTTGGTGGGTGTCACTTATTTCGGGAAATCTATGTCATAGAGATCAGAATCTTATATTACATTCTTAGAATGGACTGGTTGGCCTCCTTTTTGGCCATTTCTATCTTCTATCACTACAGGTTGACTTTAACGTCATCAGAGAGCATTTCATTTCTATACAAGGGGTAATGTGATGTCCAGGTGAGTAGAGCAGGACATGGGTATCATGGGTTTGGATTAAATACATCCTATATTTCTAGTTTATAGCTAAATTACTAGGGTACTTCACATATGGACTTTCCTCCAGTGGTGGACCATTTCAGAGAAGTCATTCCATATAAATTTTTAGGATTACATCGAAAGAGATATATATATATATATGTTGATCTTGTTCCATGAGTAGAATTGGTGTCCATTACTCCTAATAAAACCACTAAACTATAGTTACATGAGATCGAGAAGAAGTTAGAGGAGTAATAGTAAAGGGTTTCATACAACCAAGTACTTCTCATTGGGGTTCAGTTGTCCTTTTTGAAAATGTAGAAGATGATACCCTCAGAAATTGTGTGGATTTTTGAAAGCTGAACCAGCTTGTAGACAGGGAAAAATATCCCTTGAAAAGTATTGAGGATCTGTTTGATAATCTTTGAGGAGAATGGGTGTTCACGAAGATTATATTGAGAACCTTTTATCATTATTTTCACATTAGACCATCATATACACCTTTTATAACATTCTAGTGTATGTATGGTCTTTACAAATACTAATTTATGTCGTTTAGTCTCATGAACAGACTATTATATCTCATGGAACTGATAAACTGAGTGTTCCATCCATACGTGGATTCATTTGAGGTAGTCTTAATTGATGATATCTCGGTGTACACTCACACTCGACACGACTATGAAATCTATCTTGATATCTTAATGAGTTCAATGAGAGAGAATCACCAGTATGATAATATCGTAAATTTCTACATTTTGATGGAATAGAAAAACTTCTTGGTTCATTTCATCTCAAAGACTTGAAGTATATATAGACACATTGAATGTAAGACTGGTAGTTTCTTAGGAGCAATCGAATTATTAAATTAATGTATATAGTTTTCTAGGGATGTAGAGTTACTGTGGGCTATTTAATCGAGACTTTTCATACATAGCAGCTCCACTGATAGGCCTAACTATAATGGGTCTGTGGTACTTGGTGACTGATTCCTGAGATTCAGCCTTTTAGAAGATGAAAAGGAGGTTTCCATTAGCATTGATACTACTTTGGCTGGAGCCGGGAAAGAGTTACACCATTTACTATAAAAATCATGTGTTAGTATAAGAGACGTTCTCATGTACGGGGGAATGGGAAATTGTGTATATGTCTTGGTAGTTGCGTCCAAAAGAGGATAATTACTCAACACACATTCTCGAGTGGGCTGTAGTGGTGCATGCCTTGAGCTGTTAGAGACATTATATTTTGAGAGAGAATTTTTTATTATACACTAACCCCAAAATACTCAAGTATATATTTAATCATCATGATTTTAATATCATATAGCGAATGTGGGTTGAGAAACATCATTCTAATGACATTGAGCTTGCATACACACTAGGGAAGGGCAACGGAGTGACTGATGCCTTGAGCAGCCTAACTCAAATACAAGCAGTTCTAGAGGAAGTAGTGAGTGATTGCTTATGGATATGTTCAATAATATTAATTTAAAGGTGAATGATAGAAAGGGGATGACATTTATTTCTTTAATATATTCTACCTCTACTATACTATATTTATTTCTGATGAGGTAGCTATTAGATTCAGAAACCCTATTCCTACAGGAGAGGGTGACAGATGAGGACCCTATTCTTGGATGGGCCATAGTCAAAGAAGAGGTTTTTTATTTTCATTAGAGAATATGGGTTTTAGAAGACAAACATGATGTGTTATTGTGATGTTTTCAATGCTATGTATTGGAATTTCATCTTGGTTTCCTAATGATGAATCATGATCTAAATCGTGAGTATTGGTGGCCAGACAAGAAGAAGGATGTTTCCGGTTTTCTAGTGAGATGTTCCACCTGTCAAAATGTGAATACAGAGCATCAGTGACTGGCATGTCTTTTAAAAAAGTTACCCAATCTCAAGCGGATATGGATTGATATAGCAAGGGATTATTTGATGGGTTTACCAAGGACTCCATGAGGGAATGATTCAGTTTGGATTACTATTGAAAGACACATGGAAGTTTCACATTTCATGTCGAGCAAGGAAACAATCAGTTATTGTGATCTTGGAATGTTTTATATTAAATATATTGTAGGTTTTCTGAGGGTCTGGCACTATATCATTTCATAATGGGTCACCATGTGTACTTTACATATATGAAAGTGAATGCAGAGGGTTGTGGATATAGTGGCACATCTATGTACAAGTTACCATTCCTAGATTAATTTCCAAACTGAGAACACAATTCAAGTTTTTGAGGGAATTCATAGAGCATGCATCCTAGATTTTGGGGATCAATGAAAAGACCCATAACACTGGTGGAGTTTTCATACAATAATAGTTTTCATGAAATGTTTTATATGGCACATTATGAGGAATTGTACGTTAGGCCATTCAGATCATCCTTATGATGGATGGAGGCAAGAGACAAATCTTTTCTAGGACCCCAACATGTTAAGGAGACCACAGAGCAAGTGGAGATTATTCATAAGGGGATGGCTACTATACCGTCTCTGTAGAAATCTTATAATGATTAAAGGAGACGACCTTTGGAGTTTGAGTTCGTAGATGAGGTTTCCTTACATGTCAAATCAAGGTTGGGAAACATAAGGATTATGACACTTGAAAGGGGGATTCTTTTAAGAACTAGAATCTTATTTTTTTTAAGTTATTAATCATGTTTCGGGTTGTTTTTGAGGAAAATAATGAAATATGGTATTCTTATGTTCTTGTCATGTACTAATAAATAAATTATGTGTACCTGATTTCCATGTACCTCTATGTACTAGATGTGTAATGAAAAGTTACATAGCCATGTGATGGCATGGCTTACCTACTTATGTCAGGGGCTAGTTGAGGATAATACAAAACTTGTACATTAAATAAACATTCCATGTAATTTTCATTTTATTTTATATTTTTTTGTGGGGTCAGAAATTATTTTCAAATACATATTCTTCTCCCCTTGTTTTGTACAGGTGGGTGAGGAAATGAATGATGATATTTGATCCTCTTCTGATTCACAATGTAAGCATTTATGGAGATTTTATTGGTTGTTTTTGAATCCCACCAGTGTGTTCTCAAAACCTTTAGATAATTTTTTCGTGATTCTTCTTTCCTAATGATTTATTGTAGGATTGTATTTTTTTTTATTAGGAAGATCTATGTCGTTCTATGAAAATTCAAGGGAAGACGTTAAAGTATATCGATCATGTGACTTCAAGGTAGGTGGTTTGTTCATTTAATTTTGTGTATTTGGATGATATATGCTAAAATTTCCATATAACCATATTCAGGGTAATGTGTTTATTGAAATTAAACACCATTATTACCTATTATGGTTTGGATGATTGATAAAGTGTAGTTGAACATGTGTATCATTAAAAAACATTTTTCTAGGATAGACATTGCTATATTTCCCTTAATTTCCTATTTAGGACTTTTCTTCTTGGTTAACGGTTAGGGTTACCTTGTTTTTCAAGAATTGTTTTGTTGGTATGGAGTTACTGAATATTTAATATGCTTGTGATATATGTTGTGGATGTTTAGACAAGTGTAATTTGACTATAAGAGATTAGATAGGTAGTTTCATTTTTGTATGTTTCACTATTATGTTGACCGATGAGTATTGACTATGAGAGCATCCAGGTGGTCATTGAGTCGAGGGTTTAGACAATGATATCTACCCAGATGGATATTTATAATGTTTTAATGCTATGTTGAACAAGGGGTATTGACTTTGAGCGATGTTTTATGTTGATTTTTAAATGATTAGTCTGATGATAGACCAAAGGTCTTAAATAGTGATAGCTTCTTAGAGGGTTGTTATTAAGGGAACAGTTGTATTTTAGAACAAGGGGATTATACTGTGAGAACATTCTCTAAGGGTTGTTATTGAATAATTGGAAGATTGTGATATGTATAAACAGCCAATGCACAATATTGGACTTGATCTTAAATGATTTATTTTTATGGTCTTCTGAGACATAAATTTTATTACTATTATATAAATGGAGGTAGATATTATTCTAGATCCCAATATTTCACAATTCAAAGATGGATAATAAAATTTAATGAATTTAATTGGAAACATTTATATTTTTTACTGCTCTATACTTCCTAGTTTATAACATCATTTATGTGTATTCCCTTCTTATATATATTTTCACTGATAGTTAGGTGAAAATCCTTAGGTGGTTTCTTAATAGTTATTGACTCGCACCATGGTTGGTTCATGATTTGGACCAAAAAATATTATTTCATTATTGGTATATTAATGTTCAATCACCCAACCTCATCAGGTACATGATTACTATTGGATATAGAGAGAATGGGACCATGATGAGGCGTACGATAATTTTGATGTTTAATTAATTTTATATACATTATTTTTTGTATTGTAATCTGTCATTGCAATTTTTTTCTTCTTTTCAAGACACATGTGACATGAATCATACATATATATATTGTGTATTCTGTGGAATATACATTAAGTGTTATGCTTTTTTCTTCGTTTGGTATTACTACATCCACTTTTGTTTACTATTTGTTTTCCATTGTGTATACTATTATAATGAATGCATAGATTCCCTATTACCAGACCTCGACCCCCACTGCTAGTTAGAATCCTCTAGTGCTTGGGGAAAGGTTTTTGAATTAAAGTGGCCAACTGGGTGCGGAGCTATTTTGGGTGGTTCTCGGAACCGGGATGTTACAATTTACCTAAAATTAAATATTATTATATTGATTCACATATGTTACATACATGAAAAATTTCTTGGAACTGATGATGTAGTCTATTGTAGTATTCCTATCATAGTTATGAAATTGGTTGTGTTTTAATGTATTCTGGACATAAGTATTATTTAATGACCATTAAAAGTCAAAATACATTCATTACATCTTATCCCTCATCCCACTGGACCACTATGAATCAGAAATTTCTATCATGATATTATGTTTTCATAGGAAAATATCCTCCTATTAATTGAAGTTTCAAACAAACAATTGATCTCAAAGTATATTACATGGCATTCTAAAGACAGAGTGGTCCCAAAATTCATCATCCATGGAAAAGATCCAGTCATATCATTAAATCCTTATGAAACACATTTCTTGTATCCTCAATTGATTTTTTCAAATTATTATTGAATCCATTGAATCCCATATCCATTCATTGATAGATAATATATTGAGAATTTTTAATTAATACTATATTTTATAATGTTTCCCCCCTAGTGGATTCAATGTCATGCTTGGTATTTTCATTAATGACCACTGTAAAACATTGATTATCTTTTCCCAATTGGACATAAATACCTTACAAAAAATTATACATATTGTATAATTTTATAATAGATAATATATTATCAATGGATATAATACATTTGACCAAAATAAGGTTTTCACATGATCTAAAAAATATCAAAATACATTTTTACCAAAAATAAATAATAAAAACATTTATTTTTTTATTCGTAGGTGGACGCATGAAAATATTAATTAAATTTCACATAATATGGGATTGATATTTTATTTTATTCAAAATGTCCCTGAGTATCACTCTAGTTATTTTATGAATTCAATTAGTATAATCAACACATTGTAAATAACATATGTTATTTACGTAATTCTATATATACCCATCCATTTTCAAAAATAAATGTATTTTTTAATATGTGTACATTATCCAATGATAACATAAAAAATAAACATACATATTATAAAAGGAATTCCATATATACAATGGGTTATGTATCGTTATGTTTTATAATAGGTTATAAAGTTTTTATTTCCTATTATTCTCTCTAATATAAAATTGTTCATAAAAACATAATAATGGCTTTTAGCGAGCATATGAATCAACTAAATGGCAATCTGTCATTTTATTATGTTGTGGAATTTTATGTATTCATAAAAAAGCCACATAAAAATTATACTATCCATACATGGATTTATTTATAAAGAATCCATATACACTATAAATTTTAAAAAAAATCACTATTTATTTACTTATTTAGACAAATCCATAAGGTTTTTAGTAATGTTATATTAATAATATTTCCCAAAAATAGCAAAACCGTTCTATAAAAAAACTTATCACAATATAAAATTATAAATGATTTATTACATAATTATTAATATTAATAACATTATTATACTATACTAAAAATCATATAATCCTAATATCTGATAGAAATTTTAATCATAATCCATTTAAAAAATATATTATACAACATAATTTTTAAATAATCCATAAGGATATCTTATAATGCATTAAACTATATATATTATAAATCATATACCAAGGACATAAAAAAGGATGTTGTGAGATATAATTCCCCTTATGTTTACATAAAAAGAATAAAATGATGACAAATAATACATGTGATTCAATAATCATATCTTGTTAATATAATAATGAATGAATCTCACTTAATTACATGGAGGCATGTCATAAAATAATGAAATCAAAAAACAGTTGTCTATTTTAAATGTGTAATTAATAGAAAACATGATATCATTAAAATATGTGGAAAATAATGAAAATGAAATCACAACATATTGTTATTAGTTTAACCAACTATTTACTATAGAGTTATCTCATCAGATTATAAAACTCCCAATTGCAATAGAGCACTATTTGGTATAACCCATCACATGTCTAACACTATGTCTTCTATATCAATCATATGACAAAAGAACATATATCATTATTTTAGTGACATGATTATGTAATGTGGGATTCAAACATAAAATACCCCATTCAAAGAAAATTTTCTATATACCCAGGAATAAAATATTTACATATATGATCAATTGCTCAAAAATAGTTTTATTTTGTGGATTGTGGGATAATTTCAACATGATAATGTATGTGTATAAAATATCATGGATGGAATTAATTATATAGATTTTTAGTAGGTATTCATTTTTAAAATATTTGAATAGTAAAATAATAATAATAAAAACATGAAAAAAAACAATTTGTAATTGAATATATTTTATTTAAATGAAGGGTTTTATTGATAAAAAATAAGACTGAAAAATACAATAATGAAAAAATTATTTAAAGAATTTGGATGTTCTCAATATAACCATTTAAATTAATTTGTATTTATATAGAGAGTGAAAATTAATGTAACAATATTATTAAAGAATTTATCCTAAATATTAATGTGATAATGAATTGGCATGTGAAGTAATATAGAAGGGAATTTTTAGTAACAACCAAAAAAATTCTATGGACCCCTATTTAATATACAATACAATAACAATAGGGTGATATTAGTTTTGGAATATTGTATTATCCTAGATGATGTGGCTTTTAATATTTGAGTTTGGAAACAAAATATTAAAATCACCACCATTCGTGATGTGTGTGTGGGTCATTCTTATAAATCACTGTTTTTAGAATAATCAAATATCATTTACGCTTCCATGCTTCATTAGTGGTTTGGTAAAATAATATCATAACATTAAAAGAACATATATATATATATAAATAAACCCCATTTTTCCTGATTATCTAATATTTTATATATTAATACACTTTTATATAATTATGATTTAATAATAGTTAATGTATATTCATGTCGTGTTAGATTTTTTACACAAAAAAATCACACTATCATAAAATTAAAGGGAATAAAGCATGTGTAAATTTTGAGGTGATGTTTTTTGATTTGATTATTATTTTATCACAAAAATGAACTAATAATTATAACATATTTCTTATAAAAACCCCATATTCAATAAATATATAAAATATTTATCACAAAATCATCTTTTTTACCCTTATTGAAAATACATCAAACATTGTATTATTTTATTATCATTTATTTTAAAATAATTAATTTTTTATAGACTAATAAATGAAAATATCAATTTCATACATTATTTAATAATTTTCAAATTTTTTGTAATTATACATATTTAAAAAATAAATTTTGTATTTATTTATATCTAAAAAATATATTCATTTTAGAATCAACTATATATTATTAAATAAATTAATAATTATATTTGGATTGAAGAAATCAAAATTTCATTTCAAAAATGAAAAATAACTATCCAAATTGAAATAATAATGATTTATAAAACCTTATTAAAATAGTATAATCCAAATGGGAATGGAGTGTTTTGGCATTTCATAATGTGTTTCTTTGCATACATTGATCTTGTATTGATCTCTATTATCTTGAACCTTTTACTTTGGTTGTTTTTTATCCTCACTTGTAAAATATATATTTAATCGTGTTATGGTACAAAACCTAGTGTTTTTATAATGACCAATATTTCCCTCAGACATTCGTTTTTAAAAATATAGTTCTTGTTGGGTTCTTGGAGGTTGTAGTGGCTTGTTTCGAGAGTTTTATAAAAAAATCACCAAAATTGTGGCACTATGATGTTGGCAAACCATGATAGTGGAACACCGAGGCAGTGGAATCGTTATAGTGGCCCACTAAAACAGTGGTAGTGTAATGGGGACTCTGAAATGGTGGAATAGAGATGTTGGCACACCGAAATGGAGGCACACCAAACGATGTCTCACCCATCCCCAGATTTCTATTTTCATGAGTTTTTTTTCATTCCACACCACTACTGTCATATTTTCCGAAAACCATTTTAAAGATGTGTTTTGGTTTTATAAGGCTATTTAAATGGATATTATGAATATATTTAATGTCTTAACTATATAAGGGATTTAAGATACTCATACCACAGGATCATGGCCATGATCCAATAATTATGGTATTTTGAAACCATTTATCATTGAATATAGTATCTGGCTCTTTGAATACAGAATCATAACTCCCTAGAATGTATTTTTGACCTCTCTTGGTGATCCTAATGTATTCTTATTTATTTGAGTCATTTGACTATACTAGATCCCCCACGTACATAGTTTTTAAGAGTTCCATAATACTCACAAGATCCTCAATTATTGATGATAGGAGGAGTTTTGGTCACATTTTGTTAAAATATAGTTTATTATACCACTATTAAATTGAATATCACTTGGGGATGGTGTAGTAATGTTCTTCATTTTGAATAAATGAATCCTTTTCTAATAAATTAATAAATTAATGGAAGGGTATATGAACAAAATATTACAAGGGCCAATGAAATAACGGTCTGGTAGAGTATTGAGGTAGATCACTTATTTTCTTTTGTAATATTTTTTCATTTATGAATTGTTATGTCTTTTAGCCTTCTGAAAATCATGGTTGTCTGGGGTACCTAGTTTTTCTCTGTTGTTGTACTATTTTATGTCATGCTATGTTAAATGGTTGTAACATGATATTTTTTTTAATTACATATAAATGATTTAAAAAGTGGACACCACAAGATCAACCCAATTATGTTATAACCCCTATAATTTAATGTTGAATTAATGATCTTTCATTGATAAATCTGAATATTCTTGTCTTAATAGTGTGGATGAGTTCTGTGTTTTTATGGGTTTTTTACTTCATGGGGGGTTTTTTTGTATATGTTGTTTGTAACCTTGTTACATTTATGGAGGAGCATTGGATATTGGGGTTGGACCTATAAATTTGGAAAGGTATGTTTGTGCAGAAGGGATAATGTTTGTTAGTAGTTGCTCTGGGCATTGTGTATAGGGTGGTACAGGTGGTGTGTTTCAATATGACCTTGAGATACTGAATGATTTTTGAGTGCATGGACTTGTACAAAGTGGGACGTCCATTTTATGTTTTTTTTACATCATGTGACATTGTGTAGTGGGACAACAAATTTGGTGTGTTGGGTGTGCTTTTGTTTTGTAGTGACTCCACCTAGTTTTTTTGTGATGACATGATTGAGAGAGAAAACATTGAAGAATAATTGTTGATAGACGTTGTACAGGTGTCTAAGATAAATGGGTTGTGCAATGGGATTATAGGTTAATTGTTCTATGTTTGTTTCAAGGGGTGTTAAAATATTAATTCCTTACCTTCGTCCCTCTTTCTTTTTTCAGAGTTGGCAGTACCGAAGAACAAAGTGGGTTGGTTAAGGGGTGTCTAGTTAATCAGGATCATATTATTTTGAAAATATTTTTAACTGTTGTTATTGGTATATTCCATGGGCAGTACAAAACTAACTAAAATTGATCCCATTAATTAAAAAATGTAAATTTATTAAATGAAAAACATGTTAGGTTAATACGTTTGTTTTTGATGTCTGTGTGGTAGGGCCTATATGGGTAGCAACATTTGTGGTTATGTTTGTTATGGTTGTTTGTTTTAGAAACCATTAGTTGGATTGAGTGTTTTCATACCAAAATTAATAAAATATTACTTCATTTTTATTTCTATATTCACCCCACCCTTATTGAGCATAGTGTTCCGAACACCCCCATTTCTTGAAGGAGGGTCTCATTCCCAAAATCCCAGTGGGAGGACAGATGGCCGGTTATTCACATTCTTCTTCGAACCCTATTCTAGGTTCTTACCGCTCGAGCATATCTGGACAAGATTTAATGTCTCTTACATTACCATAGACAAAAATCCATCAAGAATGTTGGAGATGTGGGGGCCGTGTGTTTTCAGGCCAATTTCGTTTTCCCAAGTGTCTTTAGGGTGAGGCTTTTGCAACGACCCTATGTTTTTCAATGAAATTTAATTTCATAAAAATATATCATAAAATCACATTAATTAATATTGTAATGAACTATTATGTTTTCCATGACATTTAAACATATGTTTTTCACTTTTGTGTTTAGAATATTGAAAATCATACATACACGGTAGTGATTAGTATGTTATTTGGAATCTGCAAACAAAAACATAATTTTTAGTGAATATTAAACTACCCTTATGATAAATAACATACCATTATAAATAGTGATATAAAATAATGAATAATAAACCCTCTTATGATTGTATACAAATAATATTCATGTGAATGTATGATGTACCTATATTTTAGAATAAGTAAACAAATGTTTTAAAACTGAATTTTTAGTTACAAGTTATTATTTTAATTAAAATATTAAATTAATCATATTATGAATTTTTTTTTGGAAAAATGGACTAAAATTTAGGATTGTACGCATTTAAAAATGTTTAGGTTCAATTATGGAGATTTTTATAAAATACATGATATTTTGATGAATAGTAAAATAAGATAATTTGCAATAATTGATAAATAAAAGAATTATGATGTCGTCATCTGATGTATTGTTGATGTAAGGGCATTATAATAAAATCACATGAAGAAATTTATGTTTCTCTTCATGGAATTATAATTATTTCTTGTCCTGATGGAAATTAACAAAATAATGAGTATAAAATTATTTAAACTCTCCTCTCCTCCACTATAACCCCCCCCACCTCACTTCCTCTTCTCTCCACACTTCTCAAGACTTGTGTCTTGTCAGTATTCCCCCCACATCTCTCATGAAGCTGACCTCTAACATCAAAGGCCCTTAGTCTCTTAAAAATACCAAAAAAATAACCCATTAAGAGGTTCTTAAAGGAGGTAGACTCAAGAGGTAAATTTCACATTCCAACTCATTCACTAAATTTATGATCTTTTCTTTCCTTGCTTCATTATTGACATACATTAACCCATATGTTATGATTACAATAGAAGTATAAATGCACTGGGATGCTATTATTCTAATGGGATAAATATTTATCTTATTTACTCTACCCACTTTTTTGAATGAAATGAAAATACCGTTTCAGATATGTTAATTTAGCATATTCAAGGACAATAGTTTATAAGAATCTGTTATTATCATAAAATATGGTCATTAAAACATTTGTGATTTGGTTGAAAAAGATTATTATATGTTTAATATATCATATTTAAGTTTCTATAATCATTTTGTACCAATTATTTTATGTTATAAAGGAAATATGTCATCTTTAAGGAAACCCCAACGGTTAACAAAAAAATTTTACTAAGGTTTTATATAATAATTTGACTTCACTCTATGTAACAAAATTAAATATGTAGCCATGTAATCTCCTATAGTTTGACTCGAATTATATGACTTCAATTATGGAATACCAATTTCATCTTGCATGATTATATGGACATTAATTTAAGTGAACATTTCATTGTATCCAAGTAAGCAAGAAGACCCGAACAATGAAATAGTACCTAATAACATATCAAAAAAGACTTGAATTAACCAAAAATGGTTATAATAAATTAATTAGATATATAATAGGTTCGGGATTTATTAATTAATAAACCTAATTTTTGTTTTTATCTTTAGTAATAGGTTGTAAACACAACTAGTATTAAAGTAATGGATCATCTCCATTTCTATTTTATTCATGAATTTTCTCTATATTATGAACATTTATGTCTAATCCCTAATTATGTGGTATGATTTTAAAACTACCCCATAGTACCCTCATGACTATTAAGTTATTAGAGACCAATTGTTTCTTTCATCAAGCCCTATTAGGAACACCTGACACCATGCTGATAAATCATAATGATTTCAACCCGAACCTTCATTGTTCTTCCAGGTTTCCGTATATTTCATTATATCAAAATGATGATATATTATCTATTTATTTACATATTCAAAATGGTTTTTATTTTTAAAAAAATTATTTTTGAATACCCTTTCATCACTCTTTTTTGGGGATATACTTCTTTTTTAAATATTTCAACCTTAGAACATTTTTATATGATAACCTATTTTAAGGGAACTTCGTAAATTTTTAGACAATTTCAAGTGTGATCTACCTATATTTTAAGCCAAAATTGTCATTATGAAATATTTAATTTTCTTATGAATACATTCTATGTTAAATTCCGGTTTTATATAAAATATTTTCCTATTTTCTTTTTTAAAATCTCTATAGTATTTTCCTCATAACCGCACAAAAATGGTTTAATTTAAATGTTTTTCAAATACATTACAGATATGTTGTCACTTCTATTTGACATCAATTACCATTTTATATGGCTATTTTACCTTATGAACATCCATGTATGTTCTAACACCATTTTTTTATGGACACATTCATGATAAGTCCATTGTCATTGCTTTATGTCATGATTATGGTACTCAATTCTTTCCATGTTCACCATTATGTTTATGTATGGTTGATTATGTATGATTATTTATGTGGAATGAATTTCCATGTAAATTTTGAGATGGGTAAAAATAGATAGGTCTAAAATTCATTGGGTAATGTTATGTATCATGAGATGCGATGGGAAAAATGATTGCAGGATAGCCATGACCCTTACTACTATGATCAATGGTATATGGAGTTATCCAAGACCCATAATACTATGGGAAACAATATCGGAGGTTAGCATTGCCTTATACTAAAGACATGATTTATGACTCTTCCACATTTATATGATTCCATGTTTATATTATCCCATGGTTATAAGATATGATTTCATATGATCCATGCTTTCAATATCATTATGTCATGCCTCTTAATTCATTTGATGAAGTTGTATTCTTATGTTTATTCCCTTACTATGATTTTTAGCTCATCCCATTCATTGTGTAATCTCTAGGGTATCTTATGATGATTTAAGGGCTCAAAAGAAGTTAATATCCCTTTTATAGAGATTTATTAATGATATTTTTTTATCACCATGTATTTCGTTTTATGTACCGTGAAATACAAGACTCTATACATAATGATCTTTAGAATGTACTATAATATATATTAATGTTGAAAATCATGTAATATTATATGAAACAATTCTAGGGTAACTATAGTTGGTATAATATGATGTCCTAGGTTTTTTTAGATTAATAATTGAGAACTTTGGTGAGAACCTTAAGGATGATAAAAAGTATAAAAATCATCCCATTGTTTTGGTAAGTATAGAGTATGTTGATTATCAAAAAAAACATCCATGTCTAGATATAAATAGGTAGAGGTGGGGTATGGAATAGATTATCCTAGGAGTGGAAACTCTTATAATGCGTTTTGGGCTTGACCCAAGATATCGTGGTACAAGTAAATGAGCCATTATGCACTCTTGGGGGGTGTAAGATTTGGTAGATTCATTAACCTAGTAAAAACCATTAATAAGGGACAAAATAATCCCATATTAATAAAAGTGAAGAATTATATCGTGGAAAAACTAGATTAAATCCTAAAGGAATAACATGTTAGGACATACTTCTCATGTCCATGGTTATCATTTATTTGCAATGTTTTCTTTTAATGCCCAATAATTAAGTATTCAAGCCCCCTAAGTATACATTAATTTCCATAGTTTATGGAGGGAAATAGAATAACACGTTCTAAAAAACAATTCGGTATGCAATTTGATGATTTGACTAATGATATTTCTGATATGATGGGAACATGTGCTCAAAAATTCATGGGAGTACCTGCTCAGCTTACACTGTTCATGAATAATAACATGAATCGCGTGGAATTCCATCCTCTTGCATGGAACGATTAAGTTGTTGTAGAAACCATCATGTAGAAGAGGCCTCCCGTGTTTAGATGATCATCTGATCCCTTCCTCACATAAAAATGAATTAAATCCATTGAAAAGATATTTTTTTCTAGTGATTAGAAGAAGAGAAATTCATACGGTTAGTTTATCATTTTTATGGGGAAACTGATTAGTAATGGAAATTGATAATAATTAAAAATTCCATATAAGAAATTGATTCTTTGAATCAGGATGAATTCAAGAGAATTTTTATCAATAAATATTTTCCTTGAACCCTCCAACTCATGATGAAAATAGATTTCCTCAAACTCAAGCATTAGGAAGACGAGTTAATCAAGGCATACAGAGAAAACATTACAAGGAATGAAAGGTACACCTATGGATTCATCATGACCACTTAACGAAACGTGTACTTTTTCATTAGCATACTAAAGCCGAGTTTACCAAAAAGCATTGGTGATTCAAGACTTTGACTGTTATTAAGAGTTTTTTCGTTGACACAAAAATACTGAAATCAAGATTGGAGACACTTTGTGGTCTTGTGGGCCCAGTTAAAATAATATAAAACTGGAGAACAACATGGGTAATTCAACAATAAAGTACCATGATAGAAAGAAGACTGAATTTTCCCCTTCTAAAATGTGTGGGAAGAAGAATCTTGGGAACTGTCTGAAGGGAACCAATAATTACATCAAATGATTAATGTATGTACATTTGGAAAAAAAACTGACTACATATGAATAATACCTCTAATACGGAAGAATAAATGAAGGTTCAGATTAAGACTCATCCTTTACTTAGGTGTTATAATTGCAATGAGCATGGGTATTATGTGAACAATTTCTCTAAGCAGAGGGTTTTCGAAGGAAATTAGCAACAACATTAATGAAAACTAGGAAGGTATTATGCTCTCACAACTACTAAGGTGGGGACAGAATACGATGTGGTGATATGTACGCTAGTTATTCATTCAATAATAACAACAATAATATCCTATTCTAGTTATTTGTATTCATTCCAACCATGGAAGCTTAGTATACCAATAAAAGCAACACCTCAGTATTTTGTACGAAATGATTGGTTAGACAAAAGGAAATTGAAAAATTATTGCATCCATGGTCTATAACTCCTCCCTGGATAACGTTTGTTGATAGAACCTCCCAAAAAATATTTTTATACTTCCTTTAGTTGAGTTTGATGCAATCCTATGAAAGTATTATATATATTTATTCACGGCCAACATCAACTGTTGGTAATGGGATATCACTCTTTACATTCTGAAGGATCCTCCAATTAATTACAAGTGTAAGACGAAAGATGAATATCATTGAGAATCATCGTCTCATGTATAAATATTATTGCCTAATGATCAAGAATACATAGCTCAAATGATTGAGACCTTGGAAAAAATCATTCTTGATTACATGCCTATCATGATGGATTACACAGATGTATTTCCCTCGGAGATTCTTGATCTTCTTCTTGACCATGAGGTTGACTTCTCAATTTTTCTTTTTAACTCAATTTATTCTTATATCAAATACACCTAACAGAAATGAAACCGTAGAGCTGGAAGAGCTGAAGAAGTAGTTACAGGATTATATGAAGAATGGTTTTATACACCCAATTTCATAAAAGTGGGGTGTGCCAGTCCTCTTAATCAAAAGGAAGGATGGGTCAATACACCTCATCATTCATTATCATGAGATCAATAAAATCCTGAAAAATAACATGTACCCCCTAACATAGATAGATGACTTGTTTGATATGCTTCCGGAGGCTAGTTATTTCTCTAAGGTGGACATTTGTTTGGGATATCACCAATTAAAGGTGAGAAAATAAGATATTTCCAAAACTAACTTTCGAACATGGTATAGACACTATGAGTTCATAGTGATTCCATTCAGACTCAAAAATGCTTCAGAAATTTTCATGTATTTAATGAATAGTGTCTTTAGAGATTACCTCGACAATTTTTTTGTAGTCTGTATTGACGATATACTAATATAATCAAAAATAAAGGAGGAACAGAAGGAGAATTTGAATACTGTGTTAAAGAGTTTGTTAAGGGATTTGTTTTATTATCATTACAGTAAATGTGAGTTCTGGATGTAGGGTGTATCATTCTTAGGGTATGTAATCACTAGCAATGGGATATCTGGGCACCATTCCAAGACAACGGAAATTGAAGAGTGGACCAGGAGAACAGACGTAATGGAGATCCACAATATTTTGGGTATAGCTGCGTATTATCGATGATTTATGAATAACATTTCATGATTTTCAAAACCAGTGACCAAGCTACCACCAAAGGGAGTAATTTTTGTCCAGACTAATAAATGAGAATAATGTTTCAAGGAGTGGAAAAGGGTCTTTATACCTGCATTGATACTCTCTCTACCAATAAGTATAGAACTATTTATGGTGTATAGTGAAACTTCAATGAAGGACTTCAATTGTGTGCTAATGAAGACTGATAAAGTTATAGACTACACCTCAAGGTAACTGATGATGATGAAGAAAAGGCAATCCCTGTCATTATTTGGAGTTGGTAGATGTGATCCTTGTGTTGAATATATGGCGTAATTAACAATATGTGGAGAAGTTAGAGATATATAATGATCAAAATAGACTCAAATATATATTCAAACAGATAGAGATAAATATGCACAAGAGGATATGGATAAAGCATATCAGGGATTATAACTTCTCAATCCACTACCATCCCGGTATGTCCAACAAGGTGGTTAATTCTCTAATTAGAAAGGACCATGCGTCTTTATCAATAATGTGAATTGAAAAGAATCAGATCTTCTTATATTTATAGAGGCTGGAAATGGGAATCATTAAGGGAGGATCAAAATCAATCCTTTCTTAAATGATTGATCAAAATCCCTCATGGAGGAAATAAAGGATGCTCAATGAAAATATGTGGAAATTCATAAAACAGTGAATACAAACAAAAATGGGAAATCCACCAATAATTAAATTCATGAGGAAGGAGATGTATAATTTGGGTCATGATTATGTGTACCATCCAATCTAGATATAAAGTAAGATCATTCGAATAAGGAACATAAATTTACATTCTCTATTCACCAAGGGAACATAAAGATGTATCAAGATCTCCGTCAAAACATTTGGTGGGACAATTTGAAAAGAGTGATTGATGAATATACATCAAAGTTCCATGAATGTCTCCAAGTGAAGTCATAGAGGCAAATGTCTATTGGAATGATAAAAAAACTATCAATACCATCATTGAATTGGGATATAATTAACCTTGAAATTTTCACTATAATTCAAAGGACATCTAGAGGAATCTTTTCTATATGGGTTGTTATGGATTATATTAGAAAGACAAGTCACTATATCACTATTCGAGATAACTTTTCACCATAAAAACATGGACGAATTTACATCAATAAAGTTATAAGGATGCATGGAGTACCACAATCTATTTTATCTTATCATTATCTGAGATTCACCTAAAACTTTTGGAAATGTCATAAACATTCTCTAGGAACTAAACTGAACTTTATTATGGCCTATCATTATCAAACTGATGGCCGATCAGAGAAATGAATTCACACCCAAGATGAAATGATGAGAGTTTTTTCTTTGTCATTAAAAAGAGGATGGGACCAACATATTATATTGGTTGAATTCCCATCCAGAAATAGTTTCCACTCTAGCATCATAATGGAACAATATGAAGTTATTTATGGGAACTGGTGCAGTACACATTCATGTATTGATAAAGTCGGTGAGAGTATGATTCTTGGAAATGAAATGGTTGAGGAAATTGTAAGGAGGGTTAAAACAATTAAACACCATATTAAGGCATCCCAAAGTTGAAAAAATATTTATGCAGACAATCATCAATGAGAACATTAGTTCGATGTTAGAGACCTATAATTTCTTAGAATATCTCCATAAAAGTAGGTCATGAGGGTTGGAAGGAAAGGGAAGTTAATTCAAAGGTATATATGCCCCTTAGAGATACTTGATCGAGTTAATGTTGTTGCATATAGACTGGAAATTCGACCTACCATGTTAAAATTACATGATGTCATTCATGTATAACTGTTATGGAAGTACATACTAGACTCTTTACATGTACTTTCATCAGAGGTCCTATAGTTGGAGGGTAATCGTTCATATGAGGAGTAGCCAGTCAAGATCATGGATCATAGAGATAATGTTCTACATAACTATACAACTCACATGGTGAAGGTACAATGGTGGAAGTATAAGTATAAATTGATAATATAAAAACAAGAAGAGGAAGTGAAAGAAATGTACTTACCCCTATTTATGGCCTACAATTTAAAACAATGTTTTGAGGGCTAAATTTCATAAGGGCGGATGAATTTATCAACACAATGTTTTTCAATGGATATTAATATCATATAAATATATCTTAAATTATAATTAAATAACATAATAATAAACTATTAATATTTATTTGACCAGTAAACATTTTTTTCACTTCTATGTTAGGAATTTCGATTATCATACATTGACAATTGCGATCAGTAAGTCATTTGGAGTCTAATAAGAAAAATATTATTTTTGGAAAATATTAACCTACACATATGAATAGTAACATAAAATTCTGAATAGTGATATACAATAATAAATAGTAACCTTACCTATTATAGTATATAATTAATTGTCAATTTAATGTTTGAGGGACCTATATTTTGGAATTATTAATTTAATGTATTAAAATAAGTTTTTAAATAATAAATAATTATTTTATTTAAATAATAAATTAATCATATTTGGAAAATTATTTTTGAAAGATGTACATCATTTTTGGAATCTACTTGTAGAATAATGGTTCGTGAGAATTTATTTTGTTTTCTCTAAAATACATGAAAATTTTATGAATAGTAAAATAAAATAATTTGTGATAATTGATAATCACAAGAATTATGATGTCATCAGTAGATGTATAGATGTTGTATGGCCATTATCTCGAACTCAAATGCACAAAGTATTGTTTTTGGACATGTAATCATCACTATTGATCGTGTTTTAAGAAATTAATAAAATAATGATTATAAAATTATAGAAACCCTCCCCTCCTAAACTATTACCCCCTCACTCCCTCTTCTCAGAACTACTCTCAAGCGTTATTACATTCCAATATTGTGCCCAAATCTCCCCCATTCTCTTCTCCCACGTCAAAATACTCTTGGTCTCTTCATAATACAAAAACCACTCCTCTTAGGAGGTTCTCATAAGAGGTAGACTCAAGAGGTCATTTCCTTTTTCCGACTCTTTCATTTCATTAATGATAATTTATATTCGTGTTTCATTCCTCACATCCCTTAAAACAAATAGTGTGATGAATAAAATAACATACATTTAATGGGATTAAATTCTGATAATAGGTAAGTTTTTATCTTCTATTATTTTTCCAACTTTTTTTGAAAGAAAATAATACACCGTTTGAGATGTGGTAATTTAGAACATGCAAGGACAACTGTTTAAAAATTTATATTGTCATCATTAATTTTGGTAAAAAACCATTTAGGTTATGTTTGAACCAGATTATTATATATGTCATATATACTAGTTAAGGTTTTATAATCCTTTTTTAAAAATGGTATTATGTTATAAATCAAAACATGTTCATTGAAATCAATATCCACCAATTAACCATAATGGTGGTCACTATTGTTTTATATAATAATTCCACATAACAATAAGTAACAAAATATAATTTGAAACCATGTAATCTCTTGGATGTCCAATAATATCATATGTCTTAAATTACGGAATAATGCATTCATATTACATGATTATCCCAACATAAATATAAGTGAACTGATAATTGAAATCATATAAGCATGCAGACCCGACCAATGAAATCAAAACTTATAACCAATAAAAAAGGTCTTGAATGAACAAAAAATTGTTATAATAAATCAGATTAATCATTAAGAGTTTTTGGATTTGTTAATTAATAATCTTAATTCTTTATTCAGGTCATAAATAACAAGTGTAAAGCACCCCTAGACTTAGGGTAAGGTATTCTCTCCATTTCAATTTTATTAATGATTTTCCACTATGTTATTCCCGTATATTCCTAATTCATAATGATGGGGTATGATTTCTCACCACTAACATACTAAAATCGGGATTTATAAGTGATTATAAACCCATTATCTCTCTCATCATGCACTGTTAGGTACACCATACACCATGTCGATAAACGTTAATGATATCTACTAAAACCTTCATTGTTGTTTCGGGTTTCCTAATATATCATTATGTAAAAATGTATTGATCTTATTTGATTGTGATAATATTATAAATTATGTTTAGTTTTACAAAATTCATTTATACATATCCTTTTGACTCTCTTTTTTGTGGATACACACATTTTTAAAGTATTCCCTATTATAACATTCCGATAAGAAAACCAGTTTTAATGGAACATCCTGAATTTTTACCCAATTTAAAGTCCACTATATCCTCTTTTTCAATCCACCATTTCCTTTATAAAATCATTTTTTTATTATAAAACATTTTGGGTTCAATTTTGGTATTATTTGAAATATTTCCACCATTTTTTAAAAAACACTACAATATTTTCCTCAAAACCAAAAAAAACGTTTTAATGATAATGTTACTCAAAAAAATTTATAATTATTTGTCACATATGTTACAAATTACATTCCATGTTATTTTCCTAATTTACATTATTAACGTCAATTTATGTTCTAATATATTTCTTTTTTGTACACTTCCATGATACGCCCACTGGTTATGCTTTGTGACATGATTGTGGTGCCCAATTCATTCCATGGGTACCCTTATCATTATGTATGTATAATTATGTATAATTATTTATGTGGAATGAATATTCATGAAACTTTTGAGGTGGGTGCACCTAGATAGTGTTATAATTCATTGGGTGAAGTTATATCTCGTAAGATGGGATTGGAAATTGGATTGGCAATTAGCCTTGATCATTACCACTATGGAAAAAGGATTGGTGGTTAGCCTTGACCCATACTACTATGGGAAACGATATTGGTGGTAATCATTGACTTTTACTAAAGACATTTTCTATTATTCCGCCACATTAATATGATTCCATGGTTATATTACCACATTTTATATGATTTGATTACATTTGTTCCATGATTTCGATATCATTATTTCTTGCCTCCTAACTCATGTGATAATGTTGTATTTTTATATTCATTCCTTTAAAGGTATTTTTGACTCATACATATGTTCATGTGATCACCAAGGCACCCTATGAATATGTAAGGGTCCAAAATACATTACGGTCTATTTATGGATATAAAATAAAGAAGAGTTTTTTAGCCACACATATTATGTTTTAAGTACCTAGTATTCAAAGATACTATAACTAAGAATCCATGGCTCTTTCTGTAATGTATAATTAATCTTAACAACATGTCATGTAATAAGAAAAGGGATATTCTCACTATAACCTTGGTTTTATCGGGAAAGAGGCATGGTTGTTGTGGCCTAGGCGTCTGTTGTTGATGCATGTGTTGTGTTTATAGTACTAGTGTCTAAGGGTGGGATTTTTGTGTCATTTGGGCCCCAGGTGAGTGTGGGTGGGTTGTGGTAGTGAGATTGAATTTTGGTAGAGTGCTACTGTCAAGAAGATAGCCATCTGGAAAGAGAAATTAAATATCATAATATTTGTCTAGGGTACGTAATTGATGATGGTCTTATACTACTACTTTACATGACATGCGTTATTGGTGAGTGTGCGTTGGTGAGGCCGGTCTAGTTAGTACTCTATGGTAGGTATGTTGAGTATATACTATATTTTCATAGGGGAATAAGTATGTTTCCACCAATTGTGCATGAGTGGATTTAGTTTTTCATACTGGTAATATATGAATACTCAACATACATTTATAAAAAAAATTATGTCTTCTAGGAGGACTTTAAGGACCATGTTGGACATTTAAATCTCATGCATTGCGGTATTTGTTGTGCTTGTTCATAGTCTGTTTCTTTTAGTAATTTTTTTTCATTTTTATTATTCTTTAGTCTAATTTTATGTTTAAAACATGCATGGTTTGGATTTAGATTTCCTTTATATAAATGTAAGCTATTATTTGGGATGTTCTCGATTTTTCTCCAAATCCTTTTTTCTTAAATGGGTAATTCCTTCCATTATTCGTGAGACTTTATACCCTTGGGGCTAGTTTCCAATCTAGGACCCATTGAATGAAGCTCTCTAGATTCATTATCTCTCTTTCATCTTGATGAAGGAATGTCATGGTTATTTGTTGTCCATTCCATCATCATGAAAAATGATGGTTGTGAAATAAAGGTATAAGATGTGATGTTTGTGGGATATTATGGAGTATAGAGTTAGGAACGATTAGGATAGCATGCGATGGTATGGAAAATGTGTTCAGAAATGATGATATATGAAATAGGCCATGGAAGGCTATATATGAAATGGGATTTTAGGTCCCCTTGTGATCATATGAAAGGACTATGGACCTACTGAAGGACCATTTGAGGCTATACTGATTTGTTCGATAGTGACCCTAGGATAGGTACATGAATCATTATTAATTTTTTTCTTGTATGTCATAAGTGTTTTAGGTAATTAATTTAAAAAATTAGAATAAATAAACCGTAAAATATAATTTCATTCCACCAAGAATTAGAAGATCCTTGTTTACCCTTGTTCAGGTACATAACTCAGATGTCACCCACAAGTGGTGTGATCATTTGAGGCCCAGTGAGCTGACTTGGTCGATCATAAAAGGGTCAATGTAGATGAGGTAGATGACTTATTTTAATATACCCTTCGTTGTTTCTAGCAGTAGACCTTGGGGAAGTACGAAGGAAGCATTTCATACTACGATATAGAGGGAAGGATTGAGGATATAACAATAACCCTTTTATTGTTCTATTCTATAATGTTTTATTGGGATTCACTGAACGTAATATAGATGCATGGAGTGGCACTATTGTGGTGGACGATTTACCTCATTATGTGGAAGGAGACCAATGTCTCATTGGATGAATTTGAGAAGATGTTTTGGGGAGAGATTAATTCCTCAACGGTGAAGGCTGAGAATAGGCATGATATTATCTCCCTATATTAGGTTTGTATGTTAGTGATGGAACTATGGAACATGTTCATGGACCGTATAATCATTGATCTAGAACACTTTCTCAATGTGGAGTTGCGGGTGAGACACATGGAGGAGGCACTCTGAATTTCTCTTTAGTATGTCATCACTCCCTTTACCCTACAAACATACATAAAATATCTAAAGAAGGAAAGCGTGGTTGGAATTATGAACCTAATGGGTGGTTTTCTAAGAGAGGAGATCCAACTAGGTTCCTCGATGGGAAAGGAAATCAATAGAATTTCCCTGGTTTCGGGGCCTTCCTAGTTTTAGAGAGCAGGATGTATTCTTAAACAGTTCCAGTTCTGATCTCCAAGTCCACAACATCATTCCATGGAAGAAGTACTTGGTGTTTTTCCTATGGAGGATGTGTACATCTTCAGAAATGGTTCCTGGTATGTGGTTAGTATGTTGAGGCAGGCCATGATCAGCAACCACCTAAGCCACAAAAAATTCTACTAAGACCTTTCCAGCAGCAGGTGCATCAGGCTCCCACACCATTTATGGTAGGTGCTGATTTAGGAGGCCACCTAAGGTTGAAACTAGAGAACATTGACTTGATCACAGTCAACGAGACAATTGACATTAATGTGGTAGAGCAACATTGCATGGGCAGTTGCACACAGTTGACGCAACAGTTCCCATTTGGCCAGAGGTTATTCAAGTACAATTAGTTTCTTTAGTACCCTTTCATGTTGTTTTATTGATTCAAAAGCTTCAGACTCCTTTTTAGACAATGTATAAGCCATTAACTTTCACTTGATTTGGAGAGACTTTCTATGGGCCGGATGTTGATCATGTCAGTTGGAGGTCAGACTATATTGTTTAATGTTTCCATGAATGTGGAATCATATTGGGGCTGCAGCAGACTTATTGGGATCTTCTTCTACTATAAATTCTACTAGATTATTTCATAATTGACATTGAATTTTTTTTTCCAATGAACTCTGTTATTGAATACCTCTAGAGAAGAGTCATTTTTTAATGTGGGGATGGCCAGTGTGTAGTATTATTTGGCAAGAAGATTTATAAGGTGGGTAGATTCCACGTGGATCCCCGACTTTCTAGAATATAAAATATATCAGAAGGGTCTATGGATGAAGATATGGTAGATGATATGGCTGTTTTCATGGATTTCCTTGATTTTTTCAATGAATATTTTGGGTTTATACCCCTTCAACGAGACATTCAGTTCAGAATTTACATGCAACCATGCGCCCACCCGATTTGGATGCCTCTATATCTGACGGATCCTTCTCAATTATGTGAGATTTTGATTTAGGGTAATTAACTGATGAAAAATGGTTTTATCTAGCTGGGTGTGAAACCCTGGGGTGCTTTGGTCCTGTTTTCAAAGAAATAAGATGGTGGCATGAGGTTTTTCATAGACTACCAGAGACTGAAATAGGTAATATTCAAGAACTGTTATCCTCTCCCAAGAGTAGATGTCCATGTAGACCAATTAAGGGTAACATGTTAGTTCTCCAATATCAATCTGTAGTTTTCATATTACCGATTGAAGGTGAAGAATGGTGATATCATAGAGGGTGTATTCAGGTGCAGGTTTGGGAATATAGAGTTCATGGTATTGTTGTTTGGTTATTTGAATTCACCATTAGTGTTCATGGGGCTCTTGAAATCTATCATCTACATGTTATTAGGCCAATCCATTGTTGTGATCATCAACGATATGAAAATATACTCTATGTTAGAAATGGAGCTTGATTAGCCCCATAGGATAGTCTTGGATGTCATCTGACACCAGTAACTCAGTATGATGTTTTCCAATTGTAATTCAGGACAGAAGAGGTGCACTTACAATGACATGTGGTGTCTCAGAAAGATATATACGTTGACCAATTGAAGGTGGAGAAAGTTGTTTCATGGTCATCAAACAAGAATGTGGCAGAGGTTCTCAACTTCCAATGTCTAGTGGGATATTACCAGAGTTTCATACCCAACATCTCTATTGTTGTGGATCCAATGACAACTTCAACAAGGAAGGACCAGGACATTGTGTGGAGGGAGAAGTTTCAATCATCATTCAAATATTTGAACGGGATGTTGGTCAGTGCTCTTGTGCTTAAATATTAAGAGAATGGGGCAATGTTTGAAGTGTTATATGAAACTTCTAGTCTAGGATTAGAATTCGTACTAAGGAAATTGTAGGTTGTGATATATTATGCATCTAGTATTTTAAATTCACATGAACTACTCTATGACACCAATGATATAGAGCTTATAATAGTCATATTCTTGTTGGATTTTTCGTGAAGAAACACCATCGGGGATCACTTTATAGATTTCATGGATCAAATGAGATTGGGGTATATCAATTCGATGAAATACATGAACATGTCATAGTAATGGTGGAAGGAGTTTATATTAGAATTTTACTTCAAGATCTCTTACACCTTGGGAAAGGGTAACTTTGTGGTTGATGCCTTAATGAGGATGTCGTAGAAGGATGTAGTTCATGAATACATGGATGCATGGAAGGCGATGGAGGATTTGGCCACATTATATATGGATTCAACAGAGGGTGGTGGAAAAGGATGTTTTTTTCTAATGATAGTACATTATTCCATTGTGTAGCAGTGTGTTGAGTCTTAGTAAGGAGACTAAAAAACTGAACTGGGGCATGCTCATTCATTCTAGGATAATTCAAAATAAGGATGGTTGGAGGATATTAATAATTATATTTTATTCCATTGGAATATATTTTTCCTATTTGATAAGAATATGGGAGTTCTGTATGTGTTCCATAGCTTACCATGGTAAATTCATACAGGAGGAACTAAAATTTACCGATGATTGAGGATGTAGTTTTGGTGACCTAGGGTGATGTAGGTATTGGTAGTGTTTTTAGCAGGGTGACTACTGTGTCAGCTGATGAAGGTTATGAACCGTTTTCAAGGTGTTCTGTTGAAACCCTAGATATTACTAAGTGGAAGGGGGATCACATATCGATATATTGTTTCATCAGATTATGAACGACTCATAAAGGTTGCAATGATCTTTGGGCAGTAGTGGATCTACTAAAGAAATCATCTCACTTCTTAGCTGCCAAGTAGTCGATCACAGTAGATTACCTAACATAGAGGTATGTGGACGAAATTTTGAGGTTGCATATATTTCCAAGATAAATTTTATCAGATCTGGAATCATGTTTTTCATGTCTTTTTCGGAGGGGAAGGTAACATGTTTCCAGCACTCTATTTCGGCTAGCAATGTTATCCTCAGATGGAGGGACAGAGAGAGAGTACCATTCAAAAAAAGGACTACATGTTATGGAATGTGTTATAAACCTTAGTGGTTATTGGATGAGTCATTTACCGTTGGTAGAAATTTCTTATAATAATATATATCACTCATCCATTAGTGTGGCTCCATTAAAATCTCTATACAGAAGGTCATGTAATTCACCCATATGCAGGAAAGAAGTTGGGGGGGGGGCACATGTTCTTGGTCCATACATGGTTTAGAGTATGATAGATATGGTGTAGCTTCTCTGTGAGTGGAATAACCCAGCAACTGACCTATAGTAGTCGTATGCTGATCATAGTAGGAGGCCATTGGAGTTCGATGTTGGGGAAAATGTTTTCATGATGTTTTTTCGTAACATCTTGGGTAGTAGAGACCTGGATGAGGGGGAAAGAATTATAATAGGTACTTTGGACCTTTAAAAGTTTTGGGATGATTTTTTGAGACGGTAAATTTATTGGTGTTTCCACCATGGTTGGAGAGGATCCCCAACAACATTTTTGTCTCTCGGCTCTATTGGTATCTACATGATTTCTCATACCTCTTTGACAAGGTAGAGTTAGATATCGAGGAAGATGAAACATTAATAGAGAGACTAATATGAATAAAAGATATTTAGGAGAAGGTTCTTTGTGGGTAGACCATTCCTTTGCTTCATGTGTTATGGAGGCATGGTGTCCTCGAGGATAGTACTTGAGTGAGAGAGAAAAAGATTCATGTCTATTACCTGGATTTGTTCTATGTTTTTATCTTCTGTTTTTCTTATTGATTTGTATAAAATATAATGAATAATATCATTTTCTATAAGATGATTTTTTTCCATTCCTCTCTAGATGTGTATGAAAATTATTGACTATGGGGAGGGGAGGACATGATCTCTAGTCAAGACACATTCATGTGGATTCAATTAAACTTGTGTGTGTGAGTCAATGCATCATCAAGAGGAGAGTATTTTGGAATGGATAAAGGGATTCCCTAATACCATATGTCTTGGTAGTGGGGAAATAATGTTAGTATAGTTTTTCATGATATATATGTAATGGAGGAGTTATTTTGTACGAGGTTTTCTACCTAGTTTTTGAACAACGTGTGGCGGTTAGTCCCTGAGAGCTATCTCTTGTGGTGGTTGTTCAAAACCCTATTTTATTCAGTTTGGTTTTGAATTCATGAGGATGAGAATAGTTTGAGAGTTATCTTATGTAATCACCAACATTTCATATGGAAATTCATTTGTGAAAATATTATTCTTGTTGTGTTCATACAGGTTGTATTGGTTTGAATTAGGAGTTTTCCAAAAATAATATTTCACTAAATAGTTTCACCTAAACGGTTGCAGCATAATAGTGGAACCATGATGATGCTACACTGAAATGGTGACTCACCCAATTTCAATCTTTTAAATTTCCTTTTTTTTAGTTTCTCCCCCCTCGCATGTTATTTTAAGCAACCTCAGTTTAAAGCCTTATTTGGGAATTTTTAAGGATGTTTCGAAAAATATTAAGAATATTGTTAATATTCAAAAGATATGGGATCATCAAAATACTAAAACAACATTTTCCTAACAACAATACAAAAATTAATGGATTTTGAAAACTTTCATCCATTAATATAGGTTATGGCTCATCAATGCTAGGATATTACCTTAAAATTATATTTTTCTATTCCCTCTTTGTGCACCAAATGTATTCCTCACTATATTAGATGTGCACATAAGCTAGAGCCCCCTATAACATAGTTTTCATACAGTTTCCTAATGCAGAAATGACCCCCTGTTCTTGAAATAGGGATCACATTTGGCCACCATTCATTGAAGTAGGGATTCTTCTACATCTCTTTGATTATGTATCATACGAGGTGGGTGTTATAATGTTTCTTCTTAAATAACGGATGAATAGATTTATTAAATAAAAATAAATTAAAGGATGGAAATATGATCAAAATATAATAGGGGTTAATGAAATAGTGAGTTCTTGTGGATTGATGTTGATCAAATATTTTATTTTGTTATCATTGATTTTATTATCGATTTTTGTGGATGTATTCCTTATAAAAATCATTGTCGATGGTGGTCTTTTCTCACACACTAGATATAAGGACCCGACCTGAAAAAAATACATAATCATGAATTAAATTAATAATTCAAATTAAGGATCTTTTCAGGATAATCATTTTAGATAATTAGTCCATAACTATTACATATCAAAATAATACATATTAGACACTTCTACTCAGTTTCCTTTTTTTCATAAAATAAAAACTCTTGAAAAAAAGAGTCCTGACGAGTTCCATTTTTAAGACAACATGAAGTTTCATTGATCCCATCCTTGACTTTATTCCACATTATGTCCAATAAAAAACATTTAAAATTCTGTGGACGAACATAAAAATATCCATAAGGGATACTCAAAGAAGGAAAACATTTAGTTTTTAAAAACAACATGAAAATCAGGAATACATTAACATAAGTAATACATTTCACGTTTATGAAATAGTAAATACTCTTCCCTAATTAAAAGATCGTTGGCTACCCTTTTGTATCCAAAATAATACCATAAAAGCCATTTAAAGAACACATAACATATAAAGGTAACTTGGGACATAAACATACATAAATGGAATAACCATACAGTCAACATCCATACATATCAGAAAATGAAAAATCCCAATGGCCTACCACCATACACTATGAAATTGAGGTTATAATGTAACCAATCATCCTGGTTTATCATAACATCGCACGTCATTTTTTTTATCTCATAACCACGCATCAAATGTCCATGTACCATTATAAAATCATAAAAAATAAAACAAATATAAATGAATTAAAACATTTCCACATTTAAATCGCAATATATCACTTAATTATACTGACCTAATAAATCTATTATCAAAACGATTTTAAAAACCAAAATACATAAAAGAGTATATGGTATTTATTTTCCTTGAAAAAAGACATTATGGCTTGTTAATGAAACCAAAGAATAAAAAATACTCGCGGCGGAGGAAAGGTCGTTGTCACCGCTTACATTTAAAGAAACATTCCTTTTTTTCATTTAGTAGAACACCTTATAGATAATGATTCCCTTGGAAAAGTCATGGGTGTTATAAAACATATAAAATAATCTCTAGTATAAAAACAAAATAGTTCTCAATGATAGGAGATTGAGATGAATTCACTTACCTCATGTCCGACTTGACCCGTTAATTCTTTAATTTAATGAATAATAAACTAAATTTACTTTCTAATTGAATATGAACTTTTTTTCATGTTTATTATTCCTTTTATATCACTTATTAAAATGTTATAATCATTATGTAATCACTCATGTTAATAATATTTGTTTTTTCAATATTTCGTACATGAGTCACATAGGAACGCCGTATAATTACAAGTTGTTCCCATGGTCAACAGTTCATTATATTCAGAATTATATTAATTATTTAGATATCATATATATCATATATATCTAGTATATACATTTATTTATAATAGTACATAATATTTGGATGTATGATAGGAAATGCTTTGTTCATGGAGACGGTAAGCCGTACATACGCATGAATGCTACTTCCATTTCTAATTCTTATTTTAAATGAATTAAAACATAATGATACATAGGTATATTATAATTCCAGGATAATATAAAATATATAAACATCAACACTATAATTTATACATCCCACACATGGAAATAATGTGTCATTTCACTTTGAGGGGGCAGTTGTCCGCACTTTCTCAATTGTAAATACTGTGTTTACCAATATTGGAAACAATAATGGTATGCTATAAAAAATATAGAGGCATAATGAAAAAAATAAAATATATCATATAATAATATTTTTTATTCTTAATGGCCACCATGAGAGATGGTCTTAGATAATCGAACAATCGTCGTTTCTTCAAGCGTTAGTTTACCATCCACAGAAACAATATGTTCTTCTCCCATTTGATAGAGGTGTGGGTAAGTGTAGTACGAATACTTCTCATAACAACATCATAGAATATTTATGATACTAGTGTTGTTATTTATGAAATGAATAAAATGATTTTAGGGGTTGGAGAAATAAAATAAAATAAAAGAAGTTAAAGGAAATCGTTACCTTTAATTTGGGTAACTCGCTTTTGTTTGAACCAAAATGGTTTGTTAAAGTACCTTTTGACTAAGGTAAGGCTTAGAGGTGGAAGAGAGTGATCTAGGGAGGATAATTGGTCAGAGGTTGGATGAGCCAAAAGATTTTATAGGAGTGATTAATTGGTTAGAAATGGTAAAAATATATTCTAATTATAATTTAAAACCAATTAAAAAGATATTCTATCCATATAAATAAATTTTATTGAAGCATAGTTTTGTATTAAAATTCCATAATTTTAATTATTCATAAAAAATTTTCTTTATCGGAAAAATTACATAAATTTACTCAAATTAAATTTTGATGTAACAATTATTAAGAAGGATTAAATTTGGTCCACTGTAATGTATTAAAGTGACCAAAACAAGATTTTAAAGGGGTTAACCATTAAAATGTGTAAGACTGACCTTTTAATGTAAATTATTCTTAAAATTAGATTCAATAACATTTTAAGCCTCTACTTTGTTTTGGATAATAGTAAATACATTTAACATACATGATAATCATAATGTAGTTTATTTTGTTCATTCTTTCCAATACAATATCTAAGAGTTAACTTCCATTTAAAATAATAATATTATATTATTAGTGTGCAACGTAATATTTCAAAGAATCCTGTTGTTTCGTATCATGTACACTATCAAACATTGCAACCCTTTTAAAGTAACATTAATATTTAATTCACATATAATAATAAATATGAAAATATCTTATTCTCCATTTACCTTGTATTTTACATCCTTCCCCCCTTTTGGAATTTGCATCCTTGCAAATTTTTTTCACTAATCAAAATAATTGGGGGTATTTATCCTGCAACGCATTTCTAGATTCCCACGTTTCCTATTCAACCATATAGTTTCTCCACAAAACCATTTCCTTGAAAATTAACTTATTTTTCATGATTTTATCTGTATGGTCAAGAATCTTGAATGGTTATTCTTCATAAGAGATATTTTTTTCCAACTAAACTACCTCTAGACTCAATACATGAGATGGATCTGGCATATACCTTCTCAACATCGAAACATGAAAAACATTGTGTACCAAGGATAAAAATGGAGGTAAATCCACTCTATACCCAACTAATACATCTTTAACTAGTATTTAATATGGTCAAATGAAAATTGGACTCAACATTCCCTTCATACCAAAACGAATCACACTTTTCCATGGAGAAACTTTGATAATGACATGATCACCTACCTCAAAATAAATATCCTTCCTCCTGTTATCTACAAAAATGTAATGTCTTCTCTAAGCTTTTCTCATGTGATTCTGAATCAACTAAACATTCTCTGCCATCTCTTCTACCAATTTTTTCTCATTAGCTTACTTTCACCTACATCATCCCAAAATCTGGTGTTCAACAACACTTCCCATATAATTCCAAAAATTGAACCATCTGAATACCTGAATCGAAACATTTATTATAAGAAAATTCCACCAATGAAATATGTTGGTCCGAACGTCCCTAGTAATCCTGTGAACAAGCATGTAACATATCCCCCAATGTCTGAATTTTTCATTATGACTGCCCTTCTGATTGAGGATGAAAATCTGTAATAAAATTTAATTCAGTACCCAATGACTTCTGAAGGCCATTCCAAAAGTTATATGTAAACCAGGGATCACGATCAAATACAATAGAGATGGGAACTCCATGAAAGCTAACTATATCATTAACATACAACAGAGCAAGTTGATCTAGAGGAAAATTATCTGGAATATGAAGGAAATTAGCAGATTTAGACAATAAATCAACTATAACACAGATTTCATTTTTACCTCAAGATGTCTTCGGTAATACAACAAAAAATCCCAAGGATATATTTTCCCATTTCCACTCTGGCACTGGTAAAGACTGAAGAATTCCATTCGGTATCTGTCGCTCTGATTTAACCTGCTGACAAGTCAAACACATTACAGTAAAATCAGAAAGATATCTTTTAATTCCGTCCCACCTATAATACTCACGATGATATCTGTACATCTTAGTACTACCAGGATGAAATAAAAAGAACTATGAGCTTCACATAACAACTCAAAATTTAAATATTAATCACAGGTCACACATAATATCTTCCCAAACCTCAATACAAGATCATTATCAATGTTTAAATCAGGAAACTAACCCATCTAAAAAACACTACATTTTTCTCCAACTCACTGTTTTCATTCTATGCTTGCTTTATTCTGTCTGATAGAGATGATTTCACTGATTCCTAAAAAAAACAGAATAATTTCATGCATTGACTAATTTTATGCCAAAGTTACTCATATCAAAAAACAAAGGATCTATTTCCAAATGTGGCATGGTTAATAAGAAAATACTTTCTTGACTCATAGCATTGGCCACTGTATTTTCTCTTCTGGGATGGTAATGGATCTTGGAATCATAATCTATGATTAATTAAATCCATCTACTCTGTCTCATGTTCAACTATTTTTGAGTGAATATATTCTTTAATCTTTTTTCGTCAGTATATATTTCACATTTTACTCAATAAAAAATGATTCATCTAAATTGTAAAAGAAAAAACAACAATATCTAATTCCAAATCACGTGTAGGATAATTTAACTCATGATGTTTCAACTGATGTAAAGCATAATAAATTACCTAATCATTCTGCATATGGACACATCCAAGTCCTTTAAATGAAGAATCATTCTAAACAAAAAACTCACCATTTTTGGAAGGTAGTTCCAAAACTTGACCATTCACCAATCTTCCATTCAATTCCTAAAAATAATCATCACATTCATTTTTTCAAATTAACATAACACCTTTTCGAGTTTACATAGTCAGTAGACTAGATAACTTTGAAAAATTTTCAACAAACCTCTGGTTGTAGCCTTCCAAACCAATAAAAAAATGGATCTCGGTTATATTTGTGGCTCTTTTCCATTCTTTAAAAACTTTTTTTAGTAGGATCAAAAATTATGCAATTTTTTGAAACAATATGACCAAGGAAAAAAATTCTTGTAACCAAAACTCAAATTTGCTGAATTTAACATAATGTTTTTTTCTTTTATGATTTTCAAGATAAACCTTAAATGACCTTCATCTTCCTCTTTACTTTTGTAATAAACAAAAATATAATCAATGAACACAACCAACAACTTTTCCAAGAACTCATGGAAAATTCTGTTCATAAGATCCATGAATACAGAAGGTGTTTTGGTTAACCTAATGGCATAACTACAAATTCATAATGGCCATATCTAGTACAGAACAAGGTCTTTGGAATGTCTGATTCTTTTACATTGAATTGATGGTACCCTGATATCAAGTCAATCTTCGACAAATATTTATCTATCTTTAGCTGATCAAACTAATCATCGATATGATGCAAATGATACTTGTTCTTAATAGTGATGTTATTCAGTGATCAATAATCATTGAAAAGTCTCATTGAACCGTCATTATTTTTAACAAACAAGACAGGTGGACCCCATGGTGATGTGCTAGGTAGTATGAAACCTTTATCTAATAACTCCTTCAATTGATTCTTTAAATTTAAAATTTTAATTTGATCCATTCAATAATGGGGTTTTGAAATTGGATTAGCATTAGGAAATAAGTCTATAGAAAATTAAATTCCCGATCAGGTATAATACTAGGAAACTCATCAGGAAAAATATCAAGATACTAATTTTTCACTAGAACATCATTAAATTAAACAGTTCTGTTATTTTCAATAAAATGTGCAAGGTAACATTCATTTCCATATTTTACTGGTTTCTCAGCATTATGATATATTATCAGAAGAAATGGTTCAATATTGTACACAAACATTAAATTTTTATGAAATGAAACCTCTTTAGATTTTTATTAAATATTATCATGATAAACAGACAACCAATCCATGCCCAAAATAACATCGAACTCTACTAGAGAAAAAACAATAAGGTTTTCAAGTAGATTCATTCTTCACCGAAGGATTGGAAGGTTCTTAAGTTTACTTTTGGCCTCAAAATTTCCTCCATGTGTTTTTACCATAAGTTTTGTATTCATTTCTGGATATAGAATTCCCAATTTATTATAAAACATCATAGAAACGAACGATTTTGTTGACCATGAATCAAATAACAAATTAGCAGAATCTAAAGAAACAAAAAGTGTACCTAATACTACTACGTTTGATGGCCCATTATCTTCTGATGTAGTTTAAAAGGGTTTCACCACCACTTTCTTCTTGTAGTATGGATGTTTTCCCATAGATGATATCTTCTATAGACCGTCATTTGGAAAATGACCCAATTCATTACATATAAAACATCATATCTTTGGCTTTTCATTGCTTACATTATCATCTTCCTTACAGTTACAATCAATATGACTAGACATACCACACCTGAAGCACTTTACAGACACTGATAATCATTCTCTAGGATGATTTTTACCACACTTCTCTCATGTTGGATACTAAATATTCTTACCTCCTAGCTTATTTGATTATTTTTTTCCCTTTTCCTTCCAAATGGACCTCTTATTCTGATGTTTTTCATTGAACACATGATCATCATAAAATCCATTTCCATTATCTCTGCACATGGAACTAGTTGCTCATAACATTTTTACTCATGAGAGGCTAATGATCTTTGATATCATGGCGTCAGTCCTGAGTAAAATCAATTTATCTTACTATCAAGATCTTCGATGAAATTTGGATCATACCTTCTCAGTCGACTGATTTTTTCATTATAAGCATCCCATGAGTCATCCTCCTACATTAATTCCTGGAATTGTTTTTCCATCATAAGGATAACCACCTTAGGAAAATATTTCTCAAGAATTATACCTTTGAATTCATCCGAATGAAGAACATTAATATCCTCACAATCCCTGATATGTTTTACCATCGACAACCACTGATCAGCTTCAACATCGAAATGGTAATCAACGAGACTATCCTTTTGATGTTATGAACCACCCATGATATCAAATATCTTATCAAGTGCTTTAATCCACCCTTCAGCTAGAACAGGGTCAGAAGATCCTCTGAATGATGGGGGTGTTGCCTCATGAAATCCTCCACTACTGACATGTTCCTCTGCGGTTGATCTATCTGATCTCGTGCATGGACACCACCACCATTTATATCCTGATCCAACTATGCCATCCCTACAAAAAACAGTTTTGTTTTTATTTAGAACATCTCGAGTAGCTGATTTGGATGGTTGTCTTCCCCCTAATGTCATCCCATCATAGTTTCCCTATTTCCTCTATGAAAACCATTAAGAACACATAAATATATTAGGCAAGGAAACATGGTAATTTATAAATTCTATATCATTTCAATATTAAAATAAATTAATTTATGGCCATTTATTTAAAAATACCCTAACATGTAATCTTTTCTAAACCGTCCTCTCATACCAACTATAAAGAACCCGACCTTAAATTGTAACATAATAAAAAATTAAATAAATAATTAATATTAAGGTTCATTTATGGTTTATAGTATTAGTGAATTAGACCATAACTATTACATCTCAAAAGATTACAAAGTAGACACTTATACTCAGTCTCCATTTTTTTTATAAAATAAAAACTCTTGAAAAAAATAGTCATGTCTAGTTTAATGTTTAAGACAACATTACTTTTCCATGATCCCATCCTTGACCCTACTCCACCTTATGTCACGTGAAAAACATTTCAAAAACACTATGATGAGCATACAAATCTTAGTAAGGGATACAAAAAGAAAGATAACTGTAAATTTTTCAATACAACAAGTAAACCATGAATACATTATCCTAAGTATAACTTTTCACTTTTATGAAGTAGTAAATACTCTTCACTGAATAAAATATCGCATCTTACCATTTTGTAACCAAAATATTACCCTAAAACCCATATAAAGGACACATAACATATTAAAGTATCATGGGACATAAAAAATACTGAAATGGAATAATCATTCGGTAGACTTCCACACATATCACTAAATAGAATAGCCATTCGGCTGAATTTGAAACCCAATGCATTGGAGGTTATAACGTAACCACCCGTCCTGGTTTATCATGGCACCACCCATCACTTGGTTTTTCACGTAACCACTCATCAAATTTCCAAGTACCATTATAAAATCATTACACATAAAACAAATAGAAAGATAGAAATCATTTCCCCATTTCAATCACAATATATCACATAAATATATTTACATAAAATATCCATTATCAAATCCATTTTCAATACCAAAATACATAAAAGTGTATGTAATATTTATTTTCATTAAAAAAACATTATGGGTTGTTACGGAATCCAAAGAACATATAATACTCATGGTGGTAGAAAGGTCGTTGTCACCGCTTATGTTAAAAGAAACCATTATTTTTTTATTTAGTAGAATGATTCGTTGAAAATTATTCCCTTTGAAGTTTCAAGGGTGTTTAGATAGCGTATAAAATAATGTCTTGTATTAAAAAAATATATGTCTCAATGGAAGGATATTGAGACGATGTCCATTACATCGTGTCTTACTTGACCTGTACATTCTTTAATATCCCGAATAATAAAGTAATGTTAATTTTATTTACTCAATAATAATTTTCAAGTTTATTATTAATTTTATTTCACTTATTACCATATTATAAACCTTATGTAATAATTCATGTTAATAATGATTTTTTGTCGATATATGGTACTTGGGTCACAAATTAAAACCATATAGTTACAAGTTGTTCACATGGTCAAACGGTCATAATATCCAGAATATTATTCATGATATATATATCATATATATCATATATATCATATATATCCAGTATATACATGTATTTATAATAGTACAAAACATTTTGAAGTACGAAATGAAATACACAATTCAGTGAGATGGTAAGCTGTATATACGCATGAACGATACTTCAATTTCTAATTATTATTTTAATAGAATAAAAACATAATGCTACATAGTTATATTATAATTCCAGTATAATATCATATATAATACCATTATAACTATCCTTTATACATCCCACATATGACATTAATGAGTCATATCACTTTGAGGGGGGTGGTAGTCCACACTTCCTCAAATGAAATTATCACATATTCCCATAATAGAAACCATAAAGGTGTGGTATAAAACAAAAATAAATAAGAATAAAGAAAAAATAATCATAATATATATCATATATAAATATAGTGTCATCTTAATGGCCACAGTTAGATGTGGTATGATATAATCGAACAATCATCATTTCTTGAGGCATTAGTTTTCCATCCATAGAAACATTATGTTCTTCACCCATTAGATGGAGATGTATATAAGTGTAGTTTGAATAAATGTCATAAAAAAATATTAGTATATATAATATATTGTGGTAGTAATAAAATAAATTAATAAAAAGAGTTCAGGGGTTGGAGAAGTGAAATAAAAGAAAATAAGTAATGAGAAACTGTTACATTTAAGTTGGGTAACTTCATTTGGTTTGACCCAAAATGGTTTGTTTAAGAGCCTTCTACCAATGGTAACGCTACTAGGTGGAAGAGATGGATTTAGGGAGATTAATTGGGAAGAGTTTGGATGATCTAAAATGTTTGAGTGGTGTAAGGATTTGGTTATAAATGGTCTCCTTTTATAAGGGGGAGGAGGGGCTCTTTAGAATTGTGTGAAAATATTATTTTATTATATAATGATATTCAGAATCTAAAGGTCCAAAAATTATTATTGTCAATGATAAGATGACTCATATTCTAAATAAAATCATATAGTATAAATTAGATAGGTTTTGGATAATATTTTAATAATTATAATATAATTTATTTAAATAATTTTTTAATGATGTAAAAACTATATCATTATCGTGTCATAAATAATTTCATTTGTTAAATGTATAATAATTACAAAAAACACTATGATGTAGGAAATATTTTTAGTATTACAATGAATATTTATAGTATAAAAAATAACATATATATTCCTATGGAAAATTTAATTTACTAAATTATATTTTTTTTATCAATTTTGTCTTTACTTTAAATTAATTAATCTAAAGTGTCATTATCATTCCTACGTGGCTACATGGTGTCCCAAAATTGACCCCAGGATGACCATGGTAGGCCATTACTTACCCAATATGGTTAGGACGTGTGTTAAAGTAATTTTAAATTATTATAATATTCTTTTTACCTTGAACTTCTTTATTTACCTTTTACCGCGGTAAATAAAATTCAAAAGCTACTATTCAATGAAAAAATATTTTCATATAATTGAACTTCATTTTACATCATAATAACAACATTGTATGTCGAATTTTTGAAATTAAATTGACAGAATTTGATAAATATCATTTAAAAGAAAATGTCATTTTTTTAACAACTATTTCTGTGTGGTTTCACTATTCATCCAAAATTGATGTTTTCCAAAAAAAGAAAAAATTCAGCATAAGATTTATTTGATATTATGAATTATAAAATTATTTCTATATTTAAAAAATAAAAACATATAGGTTGCATTAATTAATTTAAAATTAATTCCTATTGTTAAAACAAATTGTGTGTTTTTAAGAAATAATAACTATCAAAAGATTGACATTTTTTTGTCCAATTTCAAATTTAAATTAATTCCAATGACCAACTTTGCATTAAACGGTAAAAATATATTCTATTTAAAATTTATTTAGGAGAATTTTATTTGTGGGTAGACCATTCTTTTGGTTCATGTGTTATGGTGGCATGGGGGCCTCGAGGATAGTACTTGAGTGAGAGAGACATAGATGTATGTCCATTACCTGGATTTGTTCTACATTTTTATCTTTTGTTATTATTATTGATTTGTTTAAAATATAATGAATATTATCTTTTTATATAAGATGATTTTTTCCATGGCTCTCTAGATGTGTACGAAAATTATTGATTGTGGGGAGGAGAGGACATGATCTCTAGTCAAGACACATTCATGTGGATGCAATTAAACATGTGTGTAAGAGTCAATGCTTAATCAAGATAAGAGTATATTGACAGGGCTAAAGGGATTCCCTAATACCAGATTGTCTTGGTAGTGGGAAAATAGAGTTAGTATAGTTTTTCAAGATATATATGTTATGGAGGAGTTATTTTGATTGAGGTTTTCTTTCTATTGTTTGAACAACGTGTGGTGGTTAGTCCGTGAGGGGTATCTCTTATGGTGGTTGTTCAGAACCCTATTTTCATGATTTTGGGATTGAATTCATGGGTATGAGAATAGTATGAGAGTTATCTTATTTAATTACTGAGATTTACTCTATCCATTCATTTTTGAAATATTGTTCCTATTGTGTTCATATAGGTTATACTGGGTTGTTTTAGGATTTTTACAAAAATCATATTTCACGAAATAGTATCACCATAACAGTGGCACCATAACAGTGGAACCATGATGATGCTAAACTGAAATGGGGTCTCACCCTTTTTCACTTTAATAGTTTTCATGTGTTTTTTAGTTTTCCCCCCTTACGTATTATTTTAAGCAACCTAGGTTTAAAGATTTGTTTTGGAATTTTTAAGGACGTTTTGAAGGATATTAAGTATATCGTTAATATTCAAAGGATTTGGGAACATTGAAATACTAAAACATAGTGATCTTGAGAAAAATACCAAAATTAATGGATTTTGAATCCTTTCTTCTATTAGTATTGGTTCTGGCTCATCAATGTTGGGATCTTCCATTCCCATTATATTATTCTATTCCCTCTTTGTCTGGCTAATGTCTTCCCCACTAGATTAGTTGTGCACATAATATAGAGCCCCCTCCAACTCAGTTTTCTTACAATTTTCTAATGCAAGAATGACCCCCTGTTCTTGAAACATGGATAACATTTGGCCACCTTTCATTAAATTAGGGATTCTTATACCTCTATATTATTATTTATCATATGGGGTGGGTTTGTGTAATGATTCTTCTTGAATAATGGTTGAAAACCTTTCGTAAATAATAATTAATTAAAGGGAATATGTTTTAAAGATAATAAGGGTCAATCAAATAGTGATTTGGTGTAGATTGATGTTGATAACATATTTTATTTTGTTATCATTTATTCTATTATAGATTATTGTGGATGTATTACATATAAAATTAAAATTCGATGGTGGTATTTTCTTAAACACTAGATATAAGGACACAACCTGAAAACATTACATAATTATGAATTAAATGAATAATTCAAATTAAGGATCTTTTTTGGTTTAGATTTTTTGATAATTAGGCCATAACTATTACATATCAAAAGATTACGAAGTATATACTTCTAGTCAGTTTATATTTTTTCATAAAATAATAACTCTTGAAAATAACTATCCTGACTAGTTCCATGTTTAAGATAACATTTCTTTTCCTTGATTCCATCCATGGCCCTATTCCATATTATTTTCAATGAAAAACACTTATAAAACTTGGGATGTTCATAAAAGGATCTATAAGGGATACACAAAGAAGGAAATTGTTAGTTTTTCAAAACAACATTTAAACCATGAATACTTTAACATAAGTAATACATTTCGCCTTTATAATATAGTAAATACTCTTCCCTGAATAAAAGATCACGGAAAACCCTTTTGTAACCAAAATAATACCATAAAACCCATATAAATAACACATAACATATTAAGGTAACTTAGGAAATAAGCATACATAAATGGAATAACCATACGGTCAACATCCATACATATCACTAAATGTAATAGCCATATGGAAGGATTCCATACCCAATGCATTGGAGGTTATAATGTAACCACCCATCCTGGTTTATCACGACACCTCCCTTCATTTTCTTTATCTCATAACCACACTTGAAATGTCCAAGTACCATTATAAAATCATAACAAATAAAACAAATATAAAGGAAATAAAACATTTCCACATTTTAATCACAATATATCAAATAAATATATTGAAATAAAAAACCATTATCCAAAACATTTTCAATACCAAAACACCTAAATGTGTATACAACATTTATTTTCATTGAAAAAAAACATTATGGATTGTTACAGAAACAAAAGAACAATTAATAATTGCGGCGAAGGAAAGGTCGTTGTCACCGATTACATTGAATGAAACATTCATTTTTGTCATTTATTAGAACTAATTGGAGAAAAATATTCCTTTTGAAAAGTCATGGGTTTTTATATAGCATATAACATAATTTCCAGTATTAAAACAAAATATTCCTCAATGAAAGAAGATTGAGATTAAGTCCCTTACCTCGTGTCTAACATGACGAGTTCGTTATTTAATACACTGAATAATATACTAAAGTTAGTTTCTACTTTCTTATAAACCATTTTTCATGATTATTATTCCTTTTATATCACTTATTACCTTGTTACAAACACTATGTAATCATTCATGATAATAATGATTGTTTTTTCAATATTTCGTACTAGAGTCACAAAGGAACACCATATAATTACATGTTGTTCCCATGGTCAAAAGATTATTATATCCAGAATTATATTCATGATTTAGATATCATAAATATATTATATATCCACTATATACATCAATTTATTATAGTACATAACATTTGGAGGTAATAAATGAAATGCATTGTTCACGGAGACGGTAAGCCGTATGTACGCATGAACGCTACATCCATTTCCAGTTATTATTTTAATAGAATTAATACATAATGATACATATGTATATTATAAATCTAGTATAATTTCAAATATATTAACTTTAACACTATCCTTTATACAACCAACACATGGCATTAACGAGTCATATCACTTTGAGGGGGCGTTAGTTCGCAATTCCTCAAATGTACTTATCGCGTTTACCAAAAATGGTAACAAAAAAGGTATGATATAAAACAAAAATATAGAATCACAATGAAAACCTAATCATAATATATATCATATATAAAATTTTTTTCATCTTAATGGACACCATGAGAGATGGTAGAAGATAATCAAACAACCATCGTTTTTGAGGCGTTAGTTTTCCATCCACAGAAACAGTATGTTCTTCACCCATTAGATAGAGGTGTGTGTATGTGTAGTAAGAATACATATCATAAAACATCCTAGTATATTTATGATACTGGTTTTGTTATTAATTATTTGAATAAAAATATTTCAGGGGTTGTAGTAGTAAACTAAAAGAAAATAAATTAAGATAAATTGTTACCTTTAATTTGGGTAACTCCCTTTGGTATGAACCAAAATCGTTCGGTGAAGTACCCTTTGCCTAAGGTGAGGATTATTGGTGGAAGATAGTTATGTAGGGAGCTTAATTGGGTAGAGTTTTGATGAGCCAAAAGTAATGAGAGGTGTGAGAAATTGGTTAGAAATGGTTTCTTTTTATAAAAGCGAGGAGGTGCTCTTTAGGAAAGTGTGAAAACATTATTTTATTATAAAATTATATTCATTTTGTAATGGTCCAAATAATCATTACTGTAAAATATAATATTAATAATAGTCAAAATAAAATTATTATATATAAATTGGAGAGGTTTTGATAATATTTTATTCATTATATCCTTATTTATTTAAATCATTTATTAATGAGGTAAATACTACATCATTATGGTGTCATATATAATTTAATTTATTCGATGAATAAAAATTATAAAAAAAATACTATGATGTTTGAAATCATATTTTATTTCCAAAGAATATTTATAGTAAAATAAAATAACTAATATAAACCAATGTAAAAAATTAATTTACTAGAAGATATTTTTTATGTCATTTTTGTCTTTACTTTAAATTAATTAATATAATGTGTCGTTATCATTCATTAGTGGCTCCATTGGATCCCAAAATAGATCCAATTATGCCCATTGTTGGCCATTACTCATCCAATAAGGTTAGGAAAAGGGTTAATGTATATTTGAGTTATTATAATATTCTTTTTACCTTGAATGACCCTATTTACCTCTAACTGTGGTAAATAAAAGTCGAAAGTTATTATTTAGAAAAAAAATTCATCTTATTAAAAAAAATTTACTTACTAATAACAACCTTTTATATAAAATTTTAGAAATTTAATTAACATAAGTGGTTAAATTTCATTTAAAAGAAAATGCCAGTTTTTTAACTACTACTATGTGGTTTCACTATTCATCAAAAATTCATGTTTTCCAAAAAATACCATAAAATAAGCCTATGATTTATTTTATATATCGAATTCAAAATAGATTTCTATTTTTTAAAATTAAAAACATAGAAGTGGCATTAATTAATTTAATTTTAATTTCGGTTGATAAAACAAATATCATGTTTTCAAGAAACAATAACTATCAGACGATTGACAGTTGTTTATGTCCAATTTCAATGTAAAATTAAATACAATGAACAAAATTGGATTAAATGCTATTTTTTTCTAATTACACTTTAAAACCAATTAAAAGGATATTCTAACCTTATTAATTTATTAGATTAAAACACAGTTTTGAATTAAAATATAATAATTTTAACTATTAATAAAAATGATCTTTATCGAGAAAATTACAAAAATTTACACAAATTAAATTTTGATGTACCCATTATTAAGATGGATTTTATTTGGTCAATTAGAATGTATTAAAGTAACCAAAACATGATTTTATGAGGGTTATCCATTAAGAGGCAGCAAATAGACATTTTAATGTAAATCATGCTTAAATTAGACTCATTCACATTTTAAGGCTCTAAATTTTATTCGATAATAATAAATACATTTAACAAACATGATAATCATATTGTAGTTAGATTTGTTCATTCCTACCAATAAAACTACTAAGAGTTCACTTCCATTTAAAATAATAAATTTATATTATTAGTGTGCAACTTAGGATTAGAAAGAAACATGTTGTTGCGTATCGAGTACACTATTGAACTTAGAAACCCATTTAATGTCACATTAATATTTATATCAAAAATACTAATAAGTATGGAAATCCATTATTCTTCATTTACCTCGGATGTTATATCCTTCCCTACTTTTGGAAATTGCATCCTCGCAATTTTTATTTACTTATCAAAATAAGTGGGGGTATTTATCCATCAATGAATTTTCAGATTCCCACATTGCCTATTCAACCGTATGGTGTTTCCACAAAACTATAACCTTGTGAATTAACTTATTCAAAAAAAATTTCTTTCTATGGTCATGATTCTGAACTGGTTGTTCTTCATATTAGATATTATCTTCCAACTAAACTACCTCTAGACTCAAAACATGAGATGGATCTGGCATAAAATTTCTCAACATCAAAACATGAAAAAAATTGTGTACATAGGATAAACATGGTGGTAAAGCCACATTGTTCCCAACTAACACAACTTTCACTAGGATGTCATAAGGTCCAATGAACCTTGGACTCAACATTCCCTTATTACCCAAAAGAATCACATTTTTTCCTGGAGAAACTTTGAGAAAGACAAATCACCTACCTCAAAATAAACATCTTTCCTCTGATTATCTTTATAAATTTTATATCTACTCTGAGCTGTTCTCATGTGGTTCCAAATCAACTAAACTTTCATTGCCATCTATTCTACCAATTTTGTTCCCATTAGCTTCCTTTAACCTACATCGCCCAAAAATATGGTGTTCAAAAACACTTTAAATATAATTCCTAAAATGGAACCATCTTTATACTGGAATGGAAACATTTATTATAAGAAAATTCAACCAAAGATATATATTGGTGCCAACATCCCTTGTAATCCAGTGAAAAGGAACATAGCATACCTTCCAAGGTCTGAATTGTTCATTCTGACTTCCCATCTGATTGAGGATGAAAATCTATAATAAAATTTAATTCAGTACCCAATGACTTCTTATGTCCTTTCCAAAAGTTATAATTAAACCATGGATGATGATCTAATACAATGGAGAGGGGAACTCCATGCAACCTGACAATCTCTTTAACATACACCCAAGCAAGTTGATCTAGAGGAAAATTATCTCGAATATGATGGAAATTAGCAGATTTAGTCAATCGATAAACTATAATCCAGATTGCATTATTACCATGAGATGTATTCTATAATAACACAACAAAGTCCATGGATATATTTACGCATTTCAACTATAGAACCGTTAAATACTGAAGAATCTCTTTTGGTATCTGTTGCTCTGCCTTAACCTACTGACAAGTTAAACACATTACATTAAAATGATCAAGATATCTTTTGATTCATTCCCACCAGTACTACTATCGACGATCTATGTACAACATAGTACTACCAGGATGAACTGAAAATAAAGAAATATGAGCCTCACATAAGAACTCATTCTTAAACTGTGAATCACAACGCACACATAATCTCTTCAGAAACCACAAAACACAATCATTGTCAATGATAAAATCAGGTAACATACCAATCTAATCCAACTTAACATTTTTTTGCAACTCACTGTATTCATTCTATTCTTGCTTTATTCTATCTAATAGAGATGATTTTACTGTCACCTAAAACAAAATAGAATAATTTCATGCACCAATAAATTTTATTCCAATGTTCATTAAATAAAAAAACAAAAGGATCTCGTTCAAAACCTAGTATGGTTAGTGATACATTACTTTTTCTACTCAAATCATCAGCCACGTTATTTTCTCTTCTGGGATAGTAATGGATCATGCAATAATAATCCTTGATTAATTCCAGCCATCTCCTCTATCTCATGTTCGATTCATTCTGAGTAAATATATAATTTAAACTTTTCTGGATAATATATATTAAACATTTTACTCTATAGAAATGATTCATCCAATTGATTAATTGAAAAACAACAACAGCTATTTCCAATTCATGTGTATCATAATTTAACTCATGAGGTTTCAACTGATGTGAAGCATTAGCAATTACCTGATCATTTTCCAGAAGGAAAAATCCAATTACATTCAATGAAGTATAATTGTAAATAAAAAACTCACCATTTCTAGAAGGAAGTGGAAAAAAAGACTATTCTCCAATATTCAATTAAATTCTTGAATACAATCATCACATTCATTTTTACAAATGAACATAACACCTTTTCGAGTTAACATAGTCATTGGAATAGATAAACGTGAAAATTTCTAAACAATCCTTCAGTTATAACATTCTAAACTAATAATCATACAGATCTCGATTATATTTATGGTTCTTTTCCATTCTTCAAAAACTTTTGTTTTTGAAGGATCAATAGTTATTCCATTTTATGAAACAATGTAACCAAGGAAAAAAATTTCTTCTAACCAAAACTCAAACTTGATGAATTTACCATAATGTTTTCTTCTTTCATGATTTTCAATACAACCATTAAATGTCTTTCATGTTCCTATTTACTTTTGGAATAAACAAAAATATCATCAATGAACAAAACCACCAAATTATCCAGGAACTCATGGAAATTTCTGTTCATAAGATCCATGAATACAACAGGTGCATTGGTTAATCTAAAGGCATAACTACAAGTTCATAATGGCCATATCTTGTAAAATATGAGGTTTTTGAAATGTCTGATTCCTTAACATTCAACTGATGGTACCCCGATATCAAGTCAATATTCAAAAAATACTGAGCTCCCTAGAGATGATCAATCAAATCATCGATATGACGCAAAGGATACTTGTTCCTAACAATGATGTTATTCAATGCTCTATAATAATTGAAAATTCTCATTGAACCATCTTTATTTTTAAAAAACTATACAGGATCACCCCATGGTTATGTGATAGGTCGTATGAATCATTTATCTAATAAAACCATCAATTTTTTCTTTTACTATAAAATTTCAATTTGATCCATTCAATAAGGGGGTTTTGAAATTTGATTAGCATTAGGAACTATGTGTACAAAAAATTCAACTTCTAGATTAGGTATAATACCAGGAAACACATCAGGAAAACATCATGATACTTATTTATCAATTTCACAACATTAATCTAAACTGTTCCTTTATTTTCTAAAATATGTGCAAGTTAACATTCATTTCCATATTTTTCTAGTTTCTCATATTCATGATATGATATCAAAAGAAAGGGTTCATTATTGTGCACAAACATTAAATCATTTTTAAATGAAACCACTTTAGCTCATCAGTAAATCTTAGCATGATAAACAGATAGCCAATCCATGCCCAAAATAACATCAAACTATAATAGAGGAAAAACAATAAGGTTTGCAGGTATATTCATTCTTCACACAAGTATAAGAAAGTTCTTAAGGTTTCTTTTAGCCTCAAAATTTCCTTCAGATGTTTTTACCATAAGTTTTCTATTCATATCTTGAGATTTAATTCCCAATTTATTATAAAACATTACAGAAAAGAACAATTGTGTTGTCCCTAAATCAAACACCACATTGGCATAATCTGAAGAAACAAATAGTGTACCTGATACTACTATGTTTGATGGCCCAACATCTTCTGAAGTAGTTGAAAATGATTTCCCCACCCCTTTCTTCTTGTAGTTTGGATGATTTCCCTCAATTGAGTTCTTCTCTAAAAACTAATTTGAATAATGAATCATTTCATTACACATAAAAAATCTTACCATTGGCTTTTCAATGCCTCCTTGGTCATATTCCTTAAAGTTATGATCAATAAGACCAGACATACCACACCTGATGCACATTCCAAACATTGATAAACATTCTCCAGGATGATTTTTACAACACTTCTCACATGTTGGATATTTAATTTTCTTACCTCCATGCTTATTTGATATTTGTTTCCCATTCCCTACCAACTGGACCTCTTATTCTGATGTTTGAAAATGAACACCTAATCATTGTAAAAAATCATTTCCACCGTCTCCGCACATTGAACAAGTTTTTTCAAAACTTATTAACTCACGAGAGGCAAATGATCATCTATATCATGGATTTAGTCATGAGTAAAATCAATTTATATTACTATAAAGAACTTCTATGAAATTTGGATCAAACCTTGATAGTCGAGTGATTTTTTCTTCACAAGCAGCCCATGAATCATCCTCTTACCTTAATTCTAGGAATTGTTTTTCCATCCTAAGAAGAACCACCTTATGAAAATATTTAAAAAGAAACATAACTTTGAATTCATCCCAATAAAGAACATCAATATCCTCACTATCCCTGATAGGTTTCACCACCGACCACCACTAATAATCTTCACCTCCAAAACGGTAATCATCGAGACTCACCTTTTGATGTTATAAACTACCCATGACATAAAAAATCTTATCCAGTGATTTAATCCACCCTTCAGCTAGAACATGGTAAGATGATCCTCTGAATGATGGGGGATGTTGCATCACGAAGTGCTCCACTACTGACATGTTCCTCTGTGTTTGATCTGGCTGATCTCATGCATTGAAACCACCAACATTTATTGCTTCAACCAACTATTCCATCACTGCAATAAACTGTTTAGTTTTGATTTAGACTATCACATGTTGTTGATTTGGAAGGTTTTCTTCCCCCTGATATCGTCCCAATATAGTTGCCTAGTTTCCTCTGTAGAAAAACTTTCTGAACAAATAAATATATTAGGCAATTAAACATGGTAATCTGTAAATTCTATATCATTTCAATATTACCATAAATTAATTTATGGACATTTATTTAACAATACCCTAACTCTTAATGTTTTCTAAACCAACCTCAAATACCAACAATAAAGAACCCAACCTCAAATCATTACATAATCATGAATTAAATGAATAATTCAAATTAATGTTCTTTTATGGTTTAGAGTATTAGAGAATTAGACCATAGCTATTACATCTCAAAAGTAAACAAAGTGGACAATTCTACTCAGTTTCCATTTTTTTATAAAATAAAAACTCTTGAATAAAAGAGTAAGGTCTAGTTTAATTTTAAAGATAACATGACTTTTCCATGATCTTATCCTTGACCCTATTTCCCATTATGTACTCCTAAAAACATTTCAAAAACCTGGGATGAACATAAAAATATCAGTAATGGATTCAAAAAGAATGATAATTATTAATTTTTCAAAATAACTATTAAACAATGAATACATTAACATAAGTATAACTTTTCACCTTTATGAAATATTAAAAAATATTCCCTACATAAAATATCACATCTTACCCTTTTGAAACCAAAATATTACCATAAAACCCATATAAAGGACACATAACATATTAATGTAACTTGGGACATAAACATACTTAAATAAATTAATAATACGGTTGACTTCCACACATATCACTAAATGGAATAGATATTTGAATGAATTCTATACCCAATGCATTGGAGGTTATAATGTAACCACCCGTCCGGGTTTATCACGGCACCACCAATCATTTGGTTATTCACAAAACCCCTCGTCAAATTTCCATGTACAAATATAAAATCATTACACAAAAAAAATATTAAAATAGAAAACATTTCCCCATTTTATTAAAAATATATCACATAAATATATTGACATAAAAAATAAATTATCAATACAATTTTCAATTCCAGAATACATAAAATGGTATATTATATTTATTTTCCTTACAAAACATTACAGCATGTTAAGGAATCCAAATATCATATAATTCTCGATGTGGTGGAATGGTCTTTGTCACTGCTTACGTTAAAAGAAACATTTATTTTGTTAATTTAGAAGAATTATTCATAAAAAATTATTCCATTTGAAAATTCAAGGTTGTTTATACTGCATATAAAATAATGTCTTGTATTAAAACAAAATATGTCTCAATGAATGGATAATGAGACGATGTCCACTACCTCATGTCTGACTTGAGTGGTTCATTCTTTAATATATTTAATAATAAACTAATGTTAATTTAAGTTTTCTTAAGAACCATTTTCATGTTTATTATTCATTTTATATCACTTATTACCATCTTATAAACATTATGTAATAATTCATGTTAATAATGTTTTTTGTCGATATTTGGTACTTGGGTCACAAATGAACACCGTATAGTTTCATGTTGTTCACATGGTCATAATTTCATTATATCCAGAATAATATTCATGATATAGATATAATATATATCATATATATCCATTATATACATGTATTAATAATAGTACAAAACATTTTGATTTATGAAATGAAATATACCATTCATAGAGACGGTAATCTATACGTACGCATGAACGATACATCCATTTATATTTCTTATTTTAATGAAATTAAACCATAATGATACATATTTATATTATAATTGCAGTATAATATCATATATAATACCATTAACACAATACATTATACATCCCACATATGGCATTAATGAGTCATAACACTTTGAGGGGGTGGTAGTCTACCCTTCCTCAAGTGAAATTATCGCGTTTTCACGTAATGGAAACCATAAATGTATGCTATAAAAGAAAATTAAAGAAGAATATAGAAGAAATAAACATAATATATATAATATATAAATATAGTGTCATCTTAATAGAATCCATGAGAGGCGGTAGGAGATAATCGAACAATCATCGTTTCGGGAGGCGTTAGTTTTCCATCCACAGAAACAGTATGTTCTTCACCCATTAGATGGAGGTGTCCATAAGTGTAGCTCGAATAATTCTGATAACAACATCCTAGTATATTTAGGATACTGGTGTTGTTATAAAATAAATGTATAAAAACAGTTTAGGGGTTGGAGAAGTAAAATAAAATAAATGAAGTTAAGAGAAACTGTTACATTTAATTTGGGTAACTCTCTTTGGTTTGAACCCAAATGGTTTGTTTATGTGACTTCTACCAATGGTAAGGCTTCTAGGTGGAAGATATGGATTTATGAAAATAAATTGGGAAGAGGTTGGGTGATCCAATAGGCTTGAGAGTTTTGAGGATTTGGTTAGAAATTGTCTCCTTTTATAATGGGGAGGATTGGCTCTTTAGGAATGTGTGAAAATATTATTTTATTATATAATGATATTCGCAATATAAAGGTCCAAAAAATTTTATTGTCGAATATATGATGACTAATAGTAGAAAAAAGTCATATAATATGAATTAGATAATTTTTGGATAATATTAAAATCCTTATAATATTATTTATTTAAATCATTTATTAATGAGGTAAATACTGCATCATTATGGTGTCATAAATAATTTAATTTATTCGATGTATAAAAAATATAAAAAAATACTATCATGTAGTAAATATTTTTAGTTTTCCATATAATATTTATAGTTGGAAAAATAACTTATATATCCCTATTGAAAAATTAATTAAATAAATGATATTTGTTTATGTTAATTTATTCTTTACATTAAATAAATTAATATAATGTGTCATTATCATTCATAAGTGGCTACATGGTGTCCCAAATTCGACCCAATGATGCCCATGGTCGTTCAATACTCATCCAATATTGTTAGGAAAAGTGTTAATGTAATTTTAAATTTTTATAAAATTCTTTTTACGTTGAATTTCCCTATTTACCTTTAACCCTAGTAAATTAAAGTAAAAAATTACTATTCACCAAAAAATTATTTTCAACTTATTGAACCAAATATTACATACTAATAACAAAAATGTATGTCAGATTTTCTAAATTAAATTCACATAATGGGTAAAATTTCATTTAAAAGAAAACATCAGTTTTTTAACTAATACTATGTGGTTTCACTATTCATAAATAAATGATGTTTTTTAGAAAAATACCAAAAATTAAGCCTAAGATTTAATTGATATTCTGAATTCAAAAATGATTTCTATTTTTCCTAATTAAAAATGTATATGTTTCATTAATTAATTTAAAATTAATTCAGTCATTAAAAGAAATAGCGTGTTTTTAAGAAACAATAACTATCAAAAGATTGACATTTTTTTTGTCCAATTTCAAAGTTAAATTAATTACAATGACCAACATTGGATTAAACGCTAATAATAAATTATATTTAAAATTTAAAACCAATTAAAAATATTATTTATCAATATAAATAAATTAGATTAAAATGCAGTTTTGAAATAAAATTAAATATTTTTCACTCTTCGTTAAAAAATTAACTTTATCGGAAAAATTAAAAAAATTTAAAAAAATTAAATATTGATGTCCTAAATCAAGATAAAATTTTTATTTTGTAAAATAAAATGTATTAAATTACTAAAAATATATTTCAAGAGGGTTTTCCATTAAAAGGTGGTAAATTGATCTTTTAATGTAAATTATGCTTTAAATTAGATTCATTCCTATTTTAAGCATCTAAATTTTATTGGATAAAATTTAATACATTTAAAAAACATGTATAAGCATATTATAGTAATTTTTTTTCATTCTCACAAATACAATGGCTAAGAGTTAACTTCTATATAAAATAATAATATTTTAGTATTAGTGTGTAACATAAGATTTCAAAGAAACCTTTTGTTGCATATTGGGTACACTATCGATCATAGAAACACATTTAAAGTAAAATTAATATTTAATTCACAAATATTAGTAAGTATGAAAACATTTTCTTCTTCATTTACATTGGATATAACACTAGAGACATTCAGTTTTTTAATGATTCATTGTTAAATTGATGTAACATGGAATGTATTTTATCACATATAAATGGTTAGATAAATGGATTCACCATGATTGAACATGTTTAATGATCACCCCTATTATTTATTGTGGAATTAAAGAACCCATATTTATAAATATGAATATACTTGTCTTAATGGTGTGGATGTGTGCTATGTTTTGCCGGGTGTTTGAACATCATGTGGAAAATGGGAAGTTGTTGTCAGTAACCCTGTTATGAGTATGGGGGTTTCAGAGCGGGGTTGGTTATATTAATGGGGAAATTTATTTTTGTTCACCATGGATGCTTTTTTTGGTGGTTACTCCTGTATTTGTGCATAGGGTGGTACACATGGTTTTTTGGTATATCAGATTAAGAGAATAAATGATTGCGGAATTGATGGACATGTTGGTAGTGGGACTGCCTGTGTTTGTGTTATGGTTGTTGACAAACATTGGGCAGTGGTACTATAATGTGGGTGTGTTGGGTGTGGTGTTTTTGTGTAGGAAGGTTGTCTGGTTTGTTTGTAAGGGAATGATTGAGCAATATAACCATGAGTAATGACTATTGGATGTGGATGAATAGGTGTATAAGATAAATACAGTGTGTATTTGGACTTCAATTTTGTTGTTCCATGTTGTTTTAATGAAAGGGCGTAAAAATGTAAACATCTACCTTTTTTCTATTTATTGTTCAATGTTCAAAGTACCTAAGAATGATGTGGGTTGGATTTTGTGTGTTTAGTTAATCAAGATCATCACCTTCTATGAATATTTGTAGATGTGGTGCTATGTATTTGTCCATAGTAGTGAAAGAATAAATTAATTTTATCCCCTTAGTAAATCAATGATAGGTGGTTAAATGGAATAAGGGTTGGTTTTAGGCTCTGTTTATGGCTGTTTGTGTGATTTTACCTATAGGTGTTGCATGATATGTGGTTCAGTGTGCGATTTTTGTTTTTTGGAAACTGTAGATTGGGATGACTGATTTCTTACATATATTTATAATATTTTAGTTCTTTTTTATTTCCATATTAAAACCATAATTTTTAACACCATGTTCCAAACACCCCCATTTCATGGGTGACATTGTCTTTCCCAACATCTGAGTGGGAGGATGGATGGTAGAATACTATCATTCATTCTCACACCCTCTCCCCGGTTCATATAAGTTGAGCGTATCCAGGCATTCAGTAATGGATTGAGGATTACCATAGCCCATGATCCTTCGGGATGTTTTTTTATGTGGAATATGGGCCCAAGTGGTTGTTGTCCATCCTTGTTTCCCATGATTCTTCAGGAGACACTCATGACTCTTTAGGAAAGTGGAATGGTTGTTGTGGCCCAAGAGTCTGCGAGAGAGATGTTTGGGGTTGTTGTGGACCATGTGTTTGGGGTGGGACTTTTGTGTGGTATGGGGACTAATTGTGTGTGGGTGGGTTGTGGTAGTGAGACTGTGTTTTGGAAGAGTGTTTTCATTAATATATTATCCATTAGGAATGATCAGGTAACCAGTGGGAATGTGGTGGAGGGTACCATATTGTTAATTTGGTCATACTAAAACATTTAATAACATCAATTATTTGTTTAGTGTGAATTGGTGAGGCTTTCCTAGTTAGTAAACCTTGATATGTGCTATTTGGATCTATTATTTTCACATAGGGACATTTTTATTTTTATACCATTTGTGAATGGGTGGCTATATATGTTTTACTTGGTATAGTTGTATACTCACCCTATGTTTGTAATACTATTTTCAGATTTCTGGGAGGACATTCAAGACCATGCTGAAATTTACTATCTCGGGTGTCTCGGTAGTATCCATGATCCTACTTACTCTATTTTTTTTTGTAAATTTTTTTTGAGTTTTTTTGTTATTTTTTCTATGTTTACATAAAAACCATCCATGGGATTGATTTTTTATTTCCTTAATATAAATTTTTGGGGGTTGCTGAATGTTTACCCTCTTATCTTTCAATCTAGTTTGCATTATAAAGAGAAATTCCTTCCATTTTTTGTGAGATTATATACCCTTGGTTCTAGTTTCCACTTCAAGTCCTATTGAATGATGTTCTTGAGAGTAATTATCTCTCCATAATACTGAAGATGGAAGGGCTTGGAACTTTTTGTCCATTTCCTCAGATTCAAGAAGGTGGGTTGTTACCATTTTAACCTCCATTATATTTTTTGATAAATTATCTTCATAAATAATGATTATAATGGTTATGTACATTTCTTCTCCTTTTATATTAGTTATATAATTTTATTAATAATTATATATATTTATTCGAATAGGTAGATAACATTTGTATTATAAATGGTCATAATTCCCAATAGTCGTAGTGTTCAATGATTGTAATGATCACTCATTATTATTCACATTATTCATACTGAAAGTATACATTGTAAAAAATTTCTTATATTTTTCATTTATATATAAAATAAATTTCCATCATAGATCATTATTAAACATATTTTAAATGAATATAACATTCATAACATTCAAATTATCATAAATATTTTTACGAGTGTGATTATCATAATATTATAAATGATTTTATTTACTTATATTCATAATATAATATATTTAAAATGTTAACGTAAAATAATATAAAGATGGAAAATTATCTACATAATTTTTTAGTACATCAAAAATAATATCATTAATAAACTCTTTGATACATTTGTGACGTTATAGATGGATAATTAGCTATAAAATATCTACAATTCTAGGAAAATATCAAATATCATTACAAAGTATTTACCATTCTAGGATACCTTCACCTAAATATGAGTTCCTAGATGTTTACATTCTAAGTTACCATTATGAAATACATATGAATAGTTTTCAACTGTATAGAATTGAGAGTAACCCCATAAACGTTGAGACTATTATAAAGATTCCCCCACATAGTAATATCCTATAGATCGAGGTCTTCTATGTCCTTATATCCTATTTATAGTGTTTCATATCCAATAAATAAGGACAATATAAGACCATTTACAGTATAATTAATAATAAAATTGCATGGAAATTATTTGGGGATGTGAAAAACACATTAAATTAAATCATTTAGTACTTTATACATCTTCCCATTCTAGTGCATCATTTTCATGGGATACAATTTTCCCTCTATGTGAAATCCCTAGAACTATAAATCGGAACCCTTCTTGATTAGAAAATAATTTAATAAAGTTGAAACATATTTGAAATATGAGATACATTTTTTTCAAATTTTGACCCTACATAATCCCATAAAACTAAACTACGACAATTGTGTCTTATAGATCACAATATTGTTCCATTATTGACAATACTACGAGGTTCAACATGTTTCCAATATTCTTTTGTTGATTTTGACCTTAATAAATATCATTATCTATTATGATTGTCATATTGGGAAATAAACATTAAATATTTTCACATATTTTATATTCCATATAAAAATTATTGTTGTTATGTTCATGAAAATAACGAATTATTTATGCAAATATTTGAGAATTTTTACAATAAATTTATTTTACAAATGAGGTTTCCCACCAAAATGAACTATAAATGAAATTATGGATGATTCACATCAAAAATACCGCTTTATGAAGATGTAGGAGAAGGGTTAATATCCCTAAAATAAACATTTTATTCCTTCAAATTTTAAAAATCAATATCTTATAGGTTCTTATAACAAACTCTTTTAAATAGATATAACAATGCACAAAAATTGAATGCAATTTCCATGACATCATATATTGTATTGAGATGACTCTTAAGATTGATTTTTCTCAATTACACCTAAAGTACTACATTGATCATAATATCAAGATGATTAATAAATAATACACTATTAGAAATGAAGAGCTTATACCCTTTATCAAACATATATGTGAGATGATTTCTTTGTCTGCTTCTATGCTAATAGTGACTTATATTATGTGAACAAAAAATGAATAAATAGATGATATTAATAATATGACTTGCTATATCATAGTACCAGACCATGAGGAATTTATTATTCATGTGTTTTATGATAATATTGTTCCACCATTTTTTCACGATGAAGATTACTACCGTGTGAATAAACATTCCAATGGTTCTTCCTGAGAAATTTACATAAATGACCAGGTGATAGAATATATATATGAGCCAATGCATCTATTTATTAATAATATTTTACAAATTCATCTATATAAATATCATTTAACATAATGAAAATATTGAATAATATGGTTGAGATCCTTCATATCCTGCATCAAAGAGTATTGAGAGAACCAACATATTCTATTATAATTATATTATTTATACATGAATGTTACAACGATGACATTAAAATTGGTGTTAAGAATAATATTTTATGAAGAATAAAAAAATAAAAGATATTACTGAATTTAAATTAATTTATTAATTATTTTAAAAAAATCATTCCAATTTTTAGTAAATCAATTTTATGTATAAAATATTAAATTTATTTTAAAATGATTTTTATTTCTATTTCTGAGACAAATTATATTAATTATAATAAATTTATGATAATTTAATTGATAAAATTAACAATATTTTTTAAATAATTGTAATAAAATTTTAATAGAGTTTACATTGGTAAATATTCTAATAATTTATATTTTTCAGTGAATATAAAAAAATAATATTTTTTCTCTAAAATATTTTTTTGTATGGTGAGTTTAATATTTTCAATTTTAAATTAAAAATCATTCAAATAAAAATTCATTAAATTATATTATTAATGATAAAATTGTTGTATTTGGAATGAATTTTAAACATAAATTTAGAATTAAAATATTTTTGGGAAGGCATTTGTTTTTTACAACATAATGTCCTTCCATTTTAATTAATTAAAATTTTCTATAATGATTATTGACTGAAATTTTAAAAAATTACTACAAATCGGACTATATGAATTTTAAATTATATGATATTGATTAAATTTTATATATTAAATTACTTATAATATTATGATTGATAAAATCAATTATTTGAAAAAAGTGTTTTTTAACATGATTTGTGGGATAAATTTTAGTTAAAATTTTTCATTTATTTGAAATGAATTTGGAAAAATTAATAAAAAATTTGAAATAAAAATAATTGACATTAGATATTAATTTCAATATAATAAATTTATCATAATAAATAGTATGAACTGTAAAATTCGGTAACCGTGTAAAATCCTTTAAATGGGTATAAAGATGGATAAACTAATAACATAAGGGATAAATGAATGTATAACATGAATAATTTATATTTACATGCCATATTTGGAAACATTCTAATATTATTTTAGGTAATGGTCATTATGGATTATTTTTCCAAGATTGTGACATGAAATTATTTTAAATCATTTAATATTTAATGGTGCTCCAATCACGTGAAATATGAATGAAAACCACCTCTTGTCATGTCATCATGCATAATGAAGATTTATTTTATAAATTTCCTAAAAATATAATTATTTCACCCCTCCATGCATCTATGTGTTGATTTATTTATTGGAAAGCCATCAACGTAAGGATTTTGGATAAATATTAGTGTAGTTTTCCAAATAAAGATTATCGTCCTTAATAGAGCATTTTTGCATTATTTTTTCATCCACATATTTCAAATAATTACAAAACAAGTTTATATAATGTTATAATAATCCCACATATAATGATATTTTTTTATAATTATTTAAGGACTGAAATCAATTTCCTCTTCTATTAAATGAGAAATGAAACTAACATTTACATATAAGATAGACTACCACCCACCAAACTAATTTAATTTATCTTCCTTCATAGTAACACCCCAGGTAAATAAAGTGTATGACATTTTCACATTTATCCATATTTGTGAATAAAATATTAATATGACTTTAATGGGGATGCTATGCTCGATGGCGTACCTAACACGCAACAACGGGTTTCTTGGGAATCGTACGTTATACTATAATAATAAAATAATATTATTTTAAATAGTAGTTAACGCCTAGCCATTGTAATGGAGGGAATGAACAGATCTAACTACAAAATGATTATATATTTTTGTCAAATATTTTTACTTTTTACAATAAATGTTATAGGATAAAAAATGCGAATGAATCCTATTTTAAGCATAAACAATCTAATATTCATTAAATGGTAGATTAAACGCCTCTTGATGGAAAACCATTTTTAAATCCACTTTTTGACAATTTTATGTGTTATATTTGACAATATAAAATTCTTCTTTAGAATCGGGACACCAAAATTTACTTTGTGTAATTTTTTGGTATTTTTCCGAAAAAGTTCAATTTTTAATGAATAGTGAAAAATGTTGTATATTAATTCAAAACCTATTTTTAATCTAATTTATATTTATGATTATATTATCTTTTGAATTGGTTTTAATGTGAAATTAGAATATATTTTTACCATTTAATCCAATAGTGTTCGTTGGAATAAATTTCACTTTGAAATCAGACTAAAACTAGTGTCAATCTTTTGATACATTTAGTTTCATAAAAACACGCTATTTTGTTTTGACAGCGGAAATTAATTTTTAAATTAATTTATGCGACTTATATGTTTTTAAGTTTTTAAAATAGACATCATTTTTGAATTCGGAATATCATACATAGCTTAGGATGAATTTTTGTTAATTTTCTGAAAAACATCAATTTTTGATGAATAGTGAAACCACTTAGTGGTACTTATAAAAACTGATTTTCTGTTTAAAAGAAATTTTGCCACCTTTGTGTTTTGAATATCAAAAATCCAACATACATGGTTTTCATTAAGAAGTAAAATGTGGTTCAATGGGATTAATATAATTTTTTGGTGAAAAGTAACTTATTAAGTTTTTAATCGCTATTAGAGGTAATTAGTGTAGTTTAATGTAAGAATAATGTTTTAATAAAATGAAATGACCTAGACACATGTCCTACCGTGATTGGATGTGTCCTGGCCGACCAAGACAATCCATGGGTCAACTTGGGGACCCCATGGAGCCACATTGGTTGTAAAATGACATAAATACGTTTTTATTTAATGTTAAAGTAAAAAATGACACAAACAAGAGATGTTTTACTAAAACAATTTTTACATGGGGTTATAAAAGTCATATTTTTTACTATAAATATTAATTAGAATTATAAAATGATTTACTACATCATAGTATTCTTTTTATAATTTTTATACATTAAATAAATTAAATTATATATGACATCATGATGATGCCGCGATGACCTCATTATTTAACGATTTAAATAAAATTGAATGACATTGTAATATCTAAGACCCACACATGTCCAAAACCTATTGGATGGCTGGATTTTGAACCCTTATCACCTTATCCTAGAAACACATCAATGTGAGACCATTAAAATCCGAAACTCATTTAAAATAAATTAACATTTCTTTACCTTCCTAGAGTGCCCCTCCTCTCCTCTTATAAAAGGCCCCCACCTCTACCTCCTTTCCCACACATACAAAGCCTTTGTCTCCGCCAAACCATACCCATTTTGGCTCTCCAAATCCCTCTATAACTCCTTGAAGCCTCCCTTTGTGCAGAAGTCTTCCCAAGGAAGCCTTTGAGCTCAAACCAAAGGGAGTTACCCGATTTTAAGGTAATGTTTTCACTTGTGGCCTTTTGTTTTATTTTGCTTCTCCAACCCTATAAACTCTTTTTATTAATTTCATTTGTAATAACTCCAGTATCTTAAATATACTAGGATGTTTTTATAAGAAGTATTAGAGATACACTTACACACACCATCGTCTAATGGTTAAAGAACATACTGTTTCTGTGGTTGGCGATTTTCTGCCTTACGAAACAATGATTTTTCAATATTCTTTTAACACCTTTAATGGTGGCCATTATGATGTCACTGTATTATATATATGATATATATGGTATTTATGTTTACTATATGCTTCTTTATTATATATTTAAACGATACCATTATTCTTTTAATGTTGTGTAAATGCGATAATTTCATATGAGGAAGTGTGGACTACCGACCCCTCAAGTGATGTGACTCGTACATGCAATACATGGAACTTATAAAGAATGAAATTAATGATCATATGTGACCTATATAACATATATATTATACTTTAGTTATAATATATATATATATATATATATATCATTTATTTTTAATTTCGTTAATATGACAACGAAAAAATGAAAGTAGCGTTCATGCGTACGTATGACCTACCATCTCCATGAACGGTGCTTTTCATTTTTATCTCCAAATGATATTTAATAGTATAAAATGAATATTTACTGGATATATATGATATTTTAATCATTAATACTATTCTGGTAATTATTTACTTATAAATTCATCGGCAATCATTTTTCAAACAAGTTCATTTTTGACTCATGTACCAAACATCGACAAAAATGTCTGATATGAACTAACATTATTAAACAATTAGTATAACATTATAATATTTGATATGAAATTAATAATAATCCTTAAAGGAGGTCTTTAAGAAATTATAAATTGACCAATGTTTATTATTCTGGAATATAAATAAATGAATAGGACAAGTTGGACTTGAGGTAAGAGATCCAACCTCTCTCTTTCTTTTTATGTATTCTCTTTTATGTCACATCTTTTACCCTCCACTTTGTTATGTTGGGGGATGTTCTTTTATATTCCACTTTCTGTAAACTTTATGTTAATATGATGAGAGAACCTATTTCCTCTCATCAATCCATTTTGGAGGTTTTGATTGGCGCCGTTAGGCTACCATATTTTTCATAAGAGATCCAACCTCTCTCTTTCTTTTTTATGTATTCTCCTTTATGTCACTTCTTTTAAGCTCCCCTTTGTTATGATGGGGGATGTTCTTTTATATTACACTTTCTGTAAACTTTATGTTAATATGATTAGAGACCCTATTTCCTCTCATCTATCCATTTTGGATGTTTTAAGTGGCTTTGTTAGGCTGCCGTGTTTTCCTAAGGGATTTTTCATCTCACTTTTATTCCCGTGAGATTTATTCTACATTTGCCAAAATTTCCTTTGATTGGTGTATGTAATGCCCATTATTTTACTCATTGTGTAATATACTTTCATTTATGAGTATTTAAATCAATGTTGTATTGTCCTTATTTCACGGGGTGCATGTCTCGAAAGATACCCATGTCGGTAAGGGAACCTTTCATCCTCTTCTTTTTAAAAGGTTTCTTTTGTTATGTATTTTAATTCACAAACTATTATGTTAGGATATGTTCTTATATATCCTTATTGATTTAAATTTTAGGTCCATGTGATGATATACCCTTTTTATCTCTCATCAACTGTTTTCCTGAATTTTGAAGTGACGTCGTTAGGCTGTCGAATTTTACCTAGGGAACTTTTTAATCCAATTTCGATTTCTTTGGGTTCAACATGCAGTTATTGAATATGTCATCATTTGAATATGTGTGAATGTCATTTTATTGTTTTACAATTAATATCCACTTATATTGGGTGTATTTATATTTGTCACACATAAATTTGGGATTGAATTATCCTTAATTCAAGGATACCTTCTTTATAAGGGATTTCTTCACATTTTACATTTCTAATGAGACTTTATTGTTGTTATGCACCAATTCACCCATATAAGGTGTATATACTGTCCTTTGGAATATTATATCATGAATCCATTTATTCTCATGATATTATAAAGTATTTATTAAATGTTAATCCTCAATTATTTTATTCAAGTGTCTCAAATTTTGGTAAAAACCCTTTTACCAAAATATCGCTTTAAATGTTTTAATGGTTTTTTTATTAATATCAATGTTTTCAAAATGGTTTTCAGTATTTATTTATATGGAAACTAATTTTTTAAAATTTTAATTCCATTAAAGGATTCAAATTGGTATGGGACACTTCGATTCAAAAATATCTTTTAATTGGTTTTTGAAAATGGATTGATTAATTCAATATCTTGGAATTACTTATTGTGGATGAAAATGAAATGTTGTTATTGAAATGTTTATATTTTCAATATTTTATGTGTAATGATGGTACTTGGATATTTTACGGGGTTTTACGTGATAAACCATATGACGGGTGGTGCCATGAATACCAGGACGGGTGGTTACGTTATAACCTCCAAAGAATTGGGTATGGAAGTCAGCCATATGGCTATTCCATTAAGTATGTATGGAAGTAGGCTGTATGGCTATTACATTAAGTATGTGTGGAAGTAGGCCATATGGCTATTCCATTAAGTATGTGTGGAAGTCGACCGTATGGTTATTCCACTTAAGTATGTTTATGTCCCAAGTTACCTATATATGTTATGTGATCTTTATATGGGATTTATGGTAATCCATTGGTTACAGAATGGTAAGTAATGAACTTTTATTCAATGAAGTGTTTTTACTACTTCTAAAAGATGAAAAGTATTTCTTTGATAATGTATACATGGTTTACTTGTTTTTTTGAAAAACTAACAGTTTTCATTCTTTGTGTATCCCTTACTGAGCTTTTTTATGCTCATCCAAGGTTTTTGAAATGTTTTTCATAGGACTTAACATGGAATAGGGTCAAGGATGGGATCAAGTGAAATTCATGATACCTAAAACATGGAACTAGACATGTTTATTTTTAAGAGTTTTTATTTTATGGATAGTTAGTAGAGGTTTACACTTTGTAATCTTTTGAGATGTAATAGTTATGTCCTAATTCTCTAAAACTCTAAACCTAAAACGATCCTCAATGTGAAATTTTTCATTTCATCCAATATTAAGTAAGGTTTAAGGCTGGGGTATAATAGTTGGTATCAGAGTTCGGTTTATATAACTATAGAGGTTAGGGTATCCTCTAATCATAAGTGACATTACCATAATGGTTAGGATTTCAGAAAGAGTCCTACTTTTAGATAAATTGAATGAGTAAGTATATATTAGTGTTTATCTTCCTCATTAGTACATGCTAGTTTTTCTGATATACTCACACTAACATTTCTATTTTTAGTGAATGGATGGATCTAGCAGGCAGGAAAGGGACAACAGGTTTGAAGGAAACTATGTTGGTTCTCTAATTAAGATACTAGATAAAATGGGGGATTCAATGAGGAAAATCATGGTTGTTCTAACCCAACTATCAAGGACTCATGCTCAACCACTTGAACCTTGTTAGGTTCTATAATGCATCATGTACGCGATGACCAATCGATGTGGAAGTTCAGGTAATAATTATAAAGGTAACTGTTAGAGTTTATATGATCCTTACTTTTGAGGTAATTATGGGTTATTATTTGATATGGTGGAAAATGAAAGGCATGAGATAATCTTGAGGTTAAAATATGTTATGATCAGTTTTGAAGATTTTATCTCGTTTTGGGGAATGTTTTAAGATTATATAGTTTTGGAAAAAGGATAACACGCAGACCATGTGACAACCTGTTGCATCGGACAAAGCTGCGGGAATCGAACCCGCAACCAAAGTGTGACTGGTATTTATTGCCTACCACTGGACTACGTGAAGTCCCTGGTTAGTTTGACTAATTAGTTTTAGTTAGATGATTTTAGGAATCAAGAGAAATTTTATTTTGGGTTATCTAGGGAAATGATTACCCTATCATGGAGGATATGTTATTAGGTTAATTAGTTTTCAATACGAGACTTTAAGAGTAATTGATGTTATTTGGAGATAAGTGTTAATTTGTACCTTGGATGACTATGTGACTAAATCCTTCAAATATTTGGTTTTAAATATTAGTTTGGTTTACTTTAAAGTATTTTATAGAGAATTTGATTATTGAATGGTCTTTGTTGAAATTTGGGTTTTGTTTGATAAATTTGGAGATTAAGAATAGATTTGTTTAAAAAAAGGGATTATCCTTTTGGGTATTATCTGATATTGTACATACCGTTTTGGTTTTGGTTTTGGTTAAGGTCTAATGATATGGGATTTATATAGTTCTCTTATGTGGATTAGGTGATTCTCTAGAAGTTGATTATAGTACTCTTAATGTGAATAAGTCTTCCTAAATACTCGTCTTTTTGGGAAAGTATGAGTTTGTGTAAGAAATCAAGTAAAAGTTGAAAGTCAACATGACAAGTAAGTATGTTTCCTTATGATCAAAAATAAATTCCTCAATAAAAAGTAACATAAAACAAAAATGTAGGCTATTAACTTTTCCTACTGGGTAATCGAATACCATTTAACCCATCACAAGTTTGTGATTTTCTTGTGGTTAACTTTCTCCTGGACATGTTTACTATCACTCTCCATCAGAACATGACCCTTTGTTTTTTTCCCCGATGTCCATGTTTCCCTACATTGAATCCTAGTATGGGTTAACTCGGGTGACCTCTATACTTCTCATTCATTATTTTAAAGTGATTGTTTTACCGAATCTTGTTCCGATGTGGGACTTTCAAGGATATTTCCGAGCCCAATTTTAAAATTGCGATGACGTAATTTCCAAAAGGGGGGAAGGATGTAACACCCCAGGTAAATGAAGAGTATGATATTTTCACATTTATCCATATTTTTGAATAAAATATTAATATGAATTTAAAGGGGACTCTATGCTCGATGGCGTACCCAACACGAAACAATGAGTTTATTGGGAATCTTACATTGCACTCTAATAATAAAATAATATTACCTTTAATAGTAGTTAACGCCTAGCCATTGTAATGGCGGGAATGAACAGAACTAACTACAAAATGATTATATATGTTTTTCTAATATTTTTTCTTTCTACAACAAATGTTATAGGATTGAATATGCGAATGAATCCTATTTTAAGCGTAAACATTCTAATATTCATTAAAAGGCCAATTATCCACCTTTTGATGGAGAAACTCTTTTAAATACACTTTTTGACAATTTTATGTGTTATATTTGACAAAATAAAATTCTTCTTTAGAATCGGGATATCAAAATTTACTTTGTGTATTTTTTTTGGTATTTTTTCGAAAACGTTCAATTATTAATGAATAGTGAAAAATGTTGTATTTTAATTCAAACCCTCTTTTTAATCTAATTTATTTATATGATTAGATTATCATTTGAATTTTTTCTAAAGTGAAATTAGAATATATTTTTACCATTAAATCCAATAGTGGTCTTTGTAATTAATTTCACTTTGAAATTGGACTTAAACTAGTGTCCATCTTTTAATACATTTTGTTTCATAAAAACACACTATTTGTTTTGACAACGGGAATTAATTATTAAATTAATTAATGCAACTTTTATGTTTTTAATTTTGTAAAATAGACATCATTTTTGAATTTGGGATATCAAATATAGCATAGGGTGAATTTTTTGTAATTTTCTGAAAAAACTTCAATTTTTGATGAATATTGAAACCACTAAGTGGTACATATAAAAACTGATTTTCCGTTTAAATGAAATTTTTCCACCTTTATGTTTTGAATTTCAAAAATCTGACATACATGGTTGTCATTAAAAAGTAAAATGTTGTTCAATGGGAATAAAATAATTTTTTGATGAATAGTAACTTATTAAGTTTTTAATCGCGATTAGAGGTAATTAGTGTAGTTTAAGGTAAGAATAATGTTTTAATAAAATGAAATGACCTAGAAACATGTACTACCATCATTGGATGTGTCATTTCCGACCAAGAAAATCCATGGGTCAACTTGGGGACCCCATGAAGCAACTTTGGTTGGAAAATGATATAAATACCTTTTTATTTAATGTTAAAGTAAAAATGACACAAACATGAGATGTTTTACTAAAACAATATTTACATGCGGTTATATAAGTCATATTTTTGACTATAAATAGTAATTTGAATGATAAAAATATTTCCTACATCATAGTATTTTTTTATAATTTTTAGACATTAAATAAATTAAATTATTTATGACATCATGATGATGCAGCAATGACCTCATTATTTAATGATTTAAATAAAATTGGATGATAATGTAATATCTAAGACCTACACATGTCCAAAACCTATTGGATGGGTTTATTTTTAACCCTTATCACCTTATACTCGAAAAAAATCAATGTGGGACCATTAAAATCCGAAACTCATTCTAAAATAAATTAACATTTCATTACATTCCAAGAGTTCCCCTCATCTCTTCTTATAAAAGGCCCCCACCTCTACCTCCTTACCCACACATCCAAAGCCTTTGGCTAAGACAACCCCTACCCCTTTTGTCTCTACACATCCCTATCTAACTCCTTGAATCCTCCCTTTGGGCAGAAGTCTTCCCAAGGAAGCCTTTGAGCTCAAACCAAAGAGAGTTACCCGATTTTAAGGTAATGTCTTCACTTGTGTCCTTTTGTTTTATTTTGCTTCTCCAACCCCCTAAACTCTTTTTATTCATTTATTTTGTAACAACTCCAGTATCTTCAATATACTAGTATTTTGTTATAATAAGGATTAGAGTTACACGTACACACACCTTCGTCTAATGGTTAAAGAACATACTGTTTATGTGGATGGCGATTTTCTGCCTCATGAAACGATGATTGTTCAATATTCTTTTAACACCTTTAAAGGTGGCCATTATAATGTCACTATATTTTATATATGATATATATGGTATTTATGTTTTCTATATGCTTCTTTATTTTATATTTAAACCATACCTATATTCTTTTCATGTTGTGTAAATGCGATAATTTCATATGAGGAAGTGTGGACTACCGCCCCCTCAAGTGATGTGACTCGTACATGCAATATATGGAACGTATAAAGAATGAAATTAATGATCATATGTGACCTATATAACATATATATTATACTGGAATTATAATATTTATATATATCATTTATTTTTAATTCCGTTAATCTGACAAAAAAAAAACAATGAAAGTAGCGTTAATGCGTACGTACGGCCTACCATCTCCATGAACGGTGCTTTTCATTTTTATCTCCAAATGATATGGAATAGTATAAAATGAATATTTAATAGATATATATGATATTTTAATCATTAATAATATTCTGGAAATTATTTACTTATAACTACATGGACAATCATTTTTCAAACAAGTTCATTTTTGACTCATGTACCAAACATCGGCAAAAACGTCTGATATGAACTAACATTATTAAAAATTTATTATGACATTATAATATGTGATATGAAATGAATAATACTCCTTAAAGGAGTTACTTAAGAAATTATAAATTTTCCAAAGTTTATTATTCAGGAATATAATGAAATGAACAAGACAAGTCAGACATGAGGTAAGAGATCCAACCTCTCTCTTTCTTTTTAAGTATTCTCCTTTATGTCACCTCTTTTAAGCTCCCATTTGTTATGTTGGGGATGTTATTTTATATTAATCTTTCTATAAAATTTATGTTAATATGATGAGAGACCCTATTTCCTCTCATCAATCCATTTTGGATGTTTTGAGTGGCGCTGTTAGGCTGCCGAATTTTTCGTAAGAGATCCAACCTCTCTCTTTCTTTTTAAGTATTCTCCTTTATGTTACTTATTTTAACCTCCCATTTTTTATGTTGGGGATGTTATTTTATATTCCTATTTATGTAAACTTTATTTTAATATGATGAGAGACCCTATTTCCTCTCATCAATCAATTTTGGAAGTCTTAAGTGGCGCCGTTATGCTGCCGTGTTTTCGTAAGAGATTTTTCATCTCACTTTTATTCTCGTGAGATTTATGCTACATTTTCCACAATTTCCATTTAGTGGTGTATGTATTGCCCATTATTTTACTCATGGTGTAATATAATTTCATTTATGAGTATTTTTATCAATTTTTTAATTTTCCCGCTTTCACGGGGTGCATGTCTCAAAAGATACCCATGTCGTTAAGGGAACCTTTCACCCTCATCTTTTTGAAAGGCTTATTTTGTTGTGTCTTTTAATTCACATACTAGAATATTGGGATATGTTCTTCTATATCTTTATGGATTTAAATTTTTTTTCCATGTGATGTGATACCCTTTTTATCTCTCATCAACCCTTTTCCTGATTTTTGAAGTGACGTCGTTAGGCTGTCATATTTTACCAAGGGAACTTTTTAACCCAATTTTGATTTCATTGGGTTCAACATGTAGTTATTGAATATGTCATCCTTTGAATATGTGTGAATGACCTTTTATTGTATTACACTTAATATCTACTTATATCGGATGTATTTATATTTCTCACACATAATTTTTAGATTGATTTATCCTTAATTCATGGATACCTTCTTTATAAGGGATTTCTTCACATTTTAAATTTCTATTGAGACTTCATTGTTGTTATGAACCAATTCACTCTTATATGGTGTATATACTGTCATTTGGAATATTATATCCTGAATCCATTTATTCTAATGATATTATAAAGTTCTGATTAAATGTTAATCCTCAATTATTGAATTCAAGTGCCTCAAATTTTGGTAAAAACCCTTTTACCAATATATCGCTTTAAATGTTTTAATGATTTTTTGTTATTAATATCCCTATTTTCAAAATGGTTTTAAGGATTTATTTATATGTATATTAATGGTTTAAAATGTTAAAAGCATCAAGGTTGTATGGGACTTCATCTCAATCTCCTTTCATTAAGGCATATTTTTTTTCATACACAACCTTCTTTTATACGGTGTATAAAACCCTTTTACTTTTACGTTTATTCAAAAGAAATATTTTTTTATACGAAGCATTTACTAAACGTCAAAAGGGAATTTTTTTTGTCATATGTATGCGGCGACAATGACTTCTCCGCCACCGTGACCATTATTTGAGTTTCTGCTTCCTCTACAAGCCAGACAATTTTTTTAAAAGAAAAATAAATACCATGTTTTACTTTTCTTTTATTTTGGTATTGAAAATGGTTTTCATAATATTTTTATATCAATGTGTTGTATTGTTATCTTTTTATTGAAAGGTTGAAATGTTATGTTTCCTTTATGCATGTTTTTTGTGATACGATTATGTTGAGGTTCTTGGGCATTATTATGATGACGGGTGGTTTTGTGATAAACTAAGGGCGGGTGAGACTGATATAGCATTCCAATGAATTGGGTAACATTAAGGAGTGAAACATTAAGGTTTCTCCGAAGAGATTTGGGGAATATACTGTGATGGGTATTCCAAACATAACCAATAGGGTTACTCCCTACGTAAGAATGTTATGAATGCCTCAAGTTACCTTTTTTCTCTTATGATTTCTATGATTTATTCATGATTTGATGAGGTATGTTAAAGTGCCTATGTTTTATGGGTAAAGTATGATTTCATTCTTATGTATATATGAACTCATGTTTCCTATCCATATTTTTATAACCCTTACTGAGCTTTTTATCCTCATCCCAAGTGTTTTTTGAAATGTTTTTCATAGGTCAAGGGAAAGGTACATGATATAATGATAGTGACAAGGAAGTGTCAAGAAAGAATCCATGTTTTATTTTAAATATGTTTCCACTGATGGGATAAATTAATACTATCTTTATGTAACCACTTTGTTTAAATGTGGAATGTAATGCATGTTTTATGATCTAATTCTCTAAAACTGTAAACCTGAAAAGATCCTCAATGTGTAATCATGTCATAACTCAAGATTAAGTAATGTTTAAGGCTAGGGTCTTATATTCACAATCACTAATAGATACATATAATGATACAGTAAATTTATATTTTTTATATTTAAAACAAAATTATACATATTAAATAAAAATATCCCATATACCTACAAAAGTCCTTATATTTTAGAAACTATTTTTTTATGGTTATTTTATGTAATCATTAACACTTGAAATTTATTTAATAAAATATTATAATTTTATCCAATATTTTTATTTTCAGCATACCTTCTAAAAGGAAATAATTTTTTTAATGTATACACTTTCAACAGACTTCCCCGATGTTGTTGCAGTTCTAACTATTTAACTACTACTATATGTTTTGAATTTTTAATGGATAAAAAAACCATAAATTTATTATTAATATTTTAATTCAATTTTATTAATTTTTTGAGATATTAAAATTTATATATTACTGATGAACTAGAATTTAATTTTCATTATATTTTTTTGTCATTACATTTATCTTGAAATAATAAAATTCATGAGATAACTTTTCTTCTAAGATAATAATTAATATTAATATTAATATTAATTTTATAATTGTTATGATTACTAAACTAAAATGATACCATTTATAAATATGGGGTTTTACTTTTTATGTAATTTGATTGAATTGGGATGTAATGATAATCTTTTTTCTTTATTCAATATAGGAAATTTTTCATAATGAAATTATTTCATGATTTATATTGATCATTAAAAATATGATTGTGGAATTGGAAATACAATTATACCTAGGTCCTCATAATATATAGACCCTCAATTAATTGATCGGTGTCATTAAATAAATTAATTTTCTAAATAAAATGGCTATTTACCCATGGTATTAAATTTCATTAATATAGGGCCTTACGGTATTAATATCTTGTTGTATATGACTTGAAATCCAATATTATGCCTTTAATTAATTATTATTTATTACTAATTAACCATTATGTAACTCCATTTATATTATCCATTTATTTATTTTGTTCTAAAGTTATTTTTTAAAAGGACTATGTTTTTAGTTATTTATCATTCTATATTGATTTTTCATTATTTTCCCATGATAACATCTATTATATGTAACCATTACTGAGTATTACGGAATACCCTTATATGTTAATTTCCCTATGATATTAATAAGGAATCTAGGAATTATTTTTAGAATGAATATAAATTTATTTGTTTATGTAATATTTTTCTCCCAACATAAAAGGGACTTCGTGTATGTATCGGGTTCATTAACACCATTAAAATGGCTGATCATTTAGATTTTGAAATTAATATCATATATTATTTTCATGAAATTATTACTGAATCTAGGTATATTGATATGAATTTTTTATATGTTTAATCCAATAATATTTACTAGAGTCTTTGGGAAATATATTTATGAAAACATAGGTTATCGATCATAACAATAAGGCTGACAATAAAAAAAGGTATATATTTAGAATAACAAACAAATGTTTTCATATGGTATTGATTATAATACTTTACTAAATATAATTAAATATATAGATACTATTATTTGATGTTATTTTGACATAGATACATACTGTTGTAATCACCAAAAAATTGTTGGTCGAGTATAACACGAACATCATTCTAGTGTATGATTAGTGTACCATTACTGTGATCTATTTTAAAAAAATCCTTGAGGATATTTTTATAATAATAATAATTATTTTATAAACCACTATTATGTATTTTAATTGTTTATTACCATGGATTTAATATGATATGAATAATATTCTGTAGATTATAAATAATGTATCATGATTCATATATCCGATGAATTATTATTCATGATTCGTCATAATAATTATATTTTTCTCACACTTTGATATTTCATTCTCGTAATGGGTTTTAACTATCAGTAAAAATGTTTTCAATGAATATATGTTCGATATGTTGATTATGATAAATCTTATATAGAGATTGAAGGGTTAATTTTTTTTATACTTTATTCATTATCCTGATATATCATTTTCAATGTAATCCTTAACCAACCCTCAAACACCCCAAGGAAGAGAAGGATTTGTTTTGTCCATATCTCATCTAGAAGAGACAATAGAATATATAAGGCCCGTTTAATTCTTGATAAATTTTTTGAAAGAGGAACCCTATATAGTTTCTCAATGGAATGGTAAGATGTATAATGTGTTCAAAATAAGGGAAAGGTTTAAAGAATTATTAATGATGAAGGAAGAGAATTATGGATGGAAATAAATTTTATCATATGAAACCATATATAGTATACATAATTTAATATATGGATATTGAGAATTATATCATTAAATGTCGTATCCAATTTGATAAATATTATACGGAGGAATGACCTATATTATACTGATTGTTATGTAGAATTATTGAAGTGTTTATGTATTTGTATTGTTGAATTATGTTATAGATATTTATCATCAATAATATATAGAAAATATGAATCATGAAACGTCAAATATTTGTTATACTATATGGGTTCATAAAAATTTTAAATCATATGTTTAATGATACTAATTCCATTGAAATGTGATTTAGTGTTAAATTTATTTTTTTATAATAATTTGAATAGGGAACAAATAACTCTTAATATGTGTTTGATAAATAGAACGTGTCTTGGGTTGATATGATTAAATAGTATCATATGTTTTAAATAAAAAATTCCCTATGGAGGATTTATTTGAATGATATCTAAATTCAATAATGATAGTTTATGAGACCTTATTGAATTTTTTTTCATTTTTTATATGATTTGGCGACTATGATAATTTTAAAACAACAATTTTAATTAATTTTTTGGAAATAGGTTCAATTCTATTTATTTTATTGTAGGGTTAATATGATCATTTATTTCTAGGTAATTGTTGTATATATATATAAAATTTCATTTTTTTGAAAATAATTTTTAATTAAATCATTATTGGTTAAAATGTTACCTGATTAATGTTGTAAATTTTGAGAATGTACATCATATATTTTGATAGTTATAATAATAATATTAGTAATGTTTTTAAAAAAGGATATCATTCATGTTGGGTGACATTCTATAACATCCAGTATGTTGTTAATGCTAGAAAAATAAATTAATGGGTGATATGGGAGCAACACATATTAGTATCCTAGGTAAAATATTTTTTCTATAAATTTATTTACCTAAATAATTTAATGGATAAATTGTATGTTGATTTTTTGAAAAAAAAATTATATCTTATAATTATATGTTTACAGATTTTAAATAGATTATTTATATATCTTGAGATATTTTTCATGTATGCAATGAATATAATATATATGATTTAAGTAAATTATTATATTTTTTATAATATATTTATATTTTTGGTTGTGTAAAATAAAAGATATGTGATAACCTTTGTGGTTAATAATTTGTTTTATGTTGAATATTTTAAGGTTCTTAGTGATATAATATTATTTATTAAGGTAATTATATTTATTACACCATTAATATTATTGTTTATATTTAGAGAATATTTCTCTTCATTATATATTGTGTGATATAATTTTTTTTTCTAATATAAGATGACCGGATGAATAGATTTTTGACCTATAAATGATTTTTTCAAACATTAATTTTTATATATAGATATTCATTCAATAATAATTCCTCAATAATACTCATTATTGAAATCATGTGATGATATTATGGTGTAAAATGACTTAAGTATGAAATTATAATAATAAAGTACATAAATTTACTTTTTTATTATTATGGATATTAAAAGAATGCCTCATCATTATGAATAATATATTGGATTAAAAATAATATAAATAGTATGGTCTCCTTAAAAAATATATACCATTACCACCAAAATGGATCTTCTTTACAAATAAATTTCTTCAAAATTTGACAATTTATCACTAGGTGTGAACCTTAATCAGGGGTATTTATTATGTAATTCAAATTTCCAAAAAATAATTATGGGAAGAATATTTATTATCACATTTAACGATGTGTTATTTTAAACAAAATTATTTAATATTTAAACATTTTTAGTTGGAATAAAATGTTTGGGATGTAACATATATATGATGAGTATAATGTCACACCAAAAACATTGTGAATGCTATTCTTGATAGCTTCTTTGACTCAAATCATTCATCTTTATAAGGATGAAATATAATATTATTATATTATTATATAAACATTAATTTTACGTACTATTTGTTTAAATTAGTTATATAAATAGGACTATCCACATTAGAAAAAATATACAATGTCTTGAATCAAAATAAATTTATTCATTAATTCATATAACATAATAAATATTTTCTTTATAAATTCATAATTGTTTTTTCAAAATTATATTTTATTCAAATATATATATATATATATTTGGAAAAGTTTTATAATTTTTCATTGATACCCTAAAATAATTTATTTAATAAAATTTTATTAATTATTATTATTATTATTTCAAATTTTTCTATTGTAAATTTTTTGGATAATTCAAAAGAATTTTTTTTTAAATTATTAAAGAAAAATTAATATTATAAATGAATATTTTATTTACATTTCAAGAAAATATAATGATATTCCTGTAATTAAATTGGATATTAAGAATAATTTTCCCATTATATTATTAATAATTTAATTACGTCTTTTGGAATTAATTATAAACATTAATTATGTTCAAAATTTTTTATTTGGAAAAATATTTTTAAAAATACCTAATGTCATTAATTTAAAATTATTTATAATAAAAACAAATATTTACATATTTAAAATAGATTTATAGATTATATATCTATGAAAATGAATTTAAATCCATATTATTTTCATTATTACGAATATAGTTAATGAAACAACACCTTATAGTTAAAAAATTAATTTCTTCACAGACATTTTTTAGTTTCACAATTTTTATGTTAAATTATACAACTTCTATTAATAGAAAAATAAAATAAAAAGATTAATGTTTTTTGAATTTTTAAAAACATTAATATATTATAAGATCAGGTATATTATTTATCAAATTATTAGTGAAAATAGTAAATATATACTACCATGGTTATGGTTAAATTTAGTTTACCTAGGGTAATATAATAATTTTAAGGGTGTAAATTTACCTAAAAAAATTTATGTTTTTTATTTTCTCCAAATATATAGAACATATTTTATGTTATATTTGGTATTTTTTGTGTGTAATATTTCCAAAAATGCCACATAAAATTATTGTAAAAATTGTTAATATACATCTATGAAACTCACATAAATTATAAAAGGGCACCTCCTCAGATCACTTCTTCACACTTCAAAATATATTTTTTTCAGAAAAAAACATCCAAAATAATTATTTTTTTATCCCTCTACATGTCATAGATTATAATTTATTATCATAATACCATCCAATGAAGGATTTGTGTAATTTTATACAGAGGATTTCTAATAATGTGTTGTTGTTCGTAACCGAGCATTTTTGTTTTATAACTCATTTATCATATTTAGAATAATTTACAAACATGGTAATTTTATTATAAATATATGTAATTTAGGATATAAATATATTTATTTAATTTTCCAATAACAGATTTATTCTTAACATATGATAAGTTAAAAAATAGGATTGTCACTTGTTTGTATATGTAAACTACCACCTCCATGAAGCAAGTCAATTTTTTTCAATTTTATTTTGAAATAGAATATAACAACGAAGCTATTAGCAATTGAAACACGGTTAATAAAATATTTTATTAACCTGTGCGTTATAAAATGTTATAAGAGGATCATATATGTTATTTTTAATATGAATTTGTTTCTAGTATAAATTAATTAAATTGTAAACCCCATTATATATGAGAAAAATCTTTTTAAAACTATATTATGTGTGAGAAAAGGTGGTTCATAACTCAAATTCCGTTTATTGGGATTAACATCTACATCATTGACTATGTCATGCCATTATTATGTTTGAAATTACCATTAATTGTATTTTTATTTAATTCAAGTTATTATGTGAATATATACATTTGTTACCAATAATCTCATCATTGATTACATTTCACTGCAATGATTTCTCATTTATAAGGTATTTAATATCAATTTACACTCTATTGGGACTTATTTTGTATTAGACACCTACAAAATTATATGAATTGTATAAAATTTCCATTATTTGACTCTAACATTAATATGTTAGATTTATGACGAAAAATTATTATATTAATGTTTAGTCTTTTATGGTGGTGTAATTTATATGTTAGTAAGAAGATAATAGTCTATTATAAAACATCATTATCAAAGAATTGCAATAATTTCAATGAAGGAACATTATAATGTATCCTTAATAAATTCAGCTACTTTTCATTATCCTATATATAATTAATAAGGGTGTATATTTTCATCTACAATTTCATCTCTTTATAAGTGGATTTATGAAAATAAATACTGAATGTAAATTTCAATCATATTTCATTTATTTATAATGTATATTATTCTTATATATTAACAATTATTTAAAAAAAATAAAAAAAATATTTCCATAATTAAAATTATTTATTACGGATATTTATTTTTTCCATTAAATTATAATTGGCATTAAATATATATTTATAATGTCTTATAAATGGATCTCTTTCGACCTTCTGTAAAAAAATTCAAAAATAATGTTTATATAATGTATAAAAAATTAAAAATCTTCCAAAATAATATAGCCAATTTATACTCTTCAGATCATCCTATATGACTCCAGTATTAATTAAATGAAATTTCTTTTGTGATTGATTATTTTATTAGATTTATTTAATTTACATGTAATAGTGTTTTTATTCCAAATCCTATAATTATGATACATAGAAAGTCATTTTTCATAATTTTTTGACTCCTTAACATTCTCTTAAAACATTCACATTCATCAAATAGATATTTAATGGAAATTAAGTTTTTCATATATAACTATATTTTTTGAATTGTTGATAAAATTATTTCCTATTCTATATTCAATTTATATATATATTGTTTTATTTTAAATTTTATGTCATTTAATTTCAAATTATTAGTAATATATAACCCTTACATAATATAATATATTTTTTATAATTAATATTGTTTATGACATAAATTGATCATTCAATATATGAAGAAAAAAATTTAGAAACAGTTATGGGTGGACAAGAAATTATATAGCTCATCGATGAATTGGTAGCTGATTTGGAAAACATTAGTTGGCCAAATAAAATGGTACTTTACACATTGTCTTTTGGATTCGTAATGAAATGTAATCCCAAAAAATTTAACATCATGTATGGGACAATAAGGATTAAAAATTATAATTTCCTTCATTTAGAATTCAAATATTATTCTACCTAATTTTACAACATTTATATTTTCCCAGAATAAAATTTTTTCTCATGTTATTTAGTAAAAGGAATGTGAATTTAATTATTTACATGATCTTATTGATTAAAAAATATATAAAAAGGATATATTAATAAATAAATATCCCCTAATAACATCGGATACCATCGTTAATTTTTCCCCTTGATATGAATAATGAATATTTGAATGAGTTATAGGATAGAGATTATATTTTTGGTATTATACATTACTCGCAATGTAATATGAGTATCATGTCTAAATTTAGATTATTGATACTACTATAATTATATTCCCATTGATAATATATTGTTTGTATCTTTTTTTTCATGTAACAAAATAACCCTAAAATCCATGATTCTGGGTTTGTGGTTATCAAAGAATAAGCTTATGTGAGCATATCCATCATTGTGTGGTAGAATTACTAACTCTAGGACTGTCCCACCTCATAGTGGTCATCAAAATTCGAAAATATCCAAGGGTCCATTTTTTTAAAAACCAATTCAATTTAAAACATTGTAATTTTCGAAATCATCGCCTTGTTTAATATTTGGGTTATAATATTTGATTGAATCTCCCACATAAAATTGGATATTTTAGATACATCTATCACATTGGGTATAATGACATTGTGTAATTCACAAGGATATTTCAATCATTATAATATCCCACAATCATCATGTGTTACCCATCATAGCATCTTTATTCCTAAAAAAACAGTTCACTCTTTGTTTTAGAGAGACTCTATGTCATGGGTCCTTCCCCACAATTGATTTCTGTGAAATTATTGTACAAAACTGAGCTAAATATATTTTTAATTTACAGAATTCCCATTAATCCAACATTACATCTAATAATTCGTATTCAATCCCATGATTATATAGATATGTCTCTTTGATGATTATCTTCCATGTATATCTCATCCAAAAATAATGCATGTCCCATTTTAATAAATTTTTATAATCTAAAATAACCCCCACAAAGTATATCATTATCAAATTTCGTTATAAATAATTGCATATAGTCTTATGATTTTGGAAATCAATTCAGTATTAAGGGGTTATATCAAATGGAAAATAAAGAAAAAATTGTTAATGATTCGTAGTTATTTAGATCATAATAATATAACTAATTATAAATAGTTTTTTATTAATTAAATTAATGCGAATAAATATGTTTCACAGAATTCAATTGTTATTTTCATATGTTCCCAAATGAATAAAAATATTCCTTGTCAAATGGGTGAAAATCAATAGATAATAAACATGATAATTATAGATAAATATTAGCCATATGGAATTGTTATGTAATAAAAAAAATTATTATGATAAGGAATATTTTATCAAATCATTGAAAATTATAATTATTAAATTTTGAAAAAAACCATGATTCATGTTGTCACCCAACAAAATTCCTACACATCATTTTACGAAAAATTAAAATAAAAAGGATTCCTAATGTAAAAAAATAAAATTCCACACATTAGATCATTATTTAGTGGGATATAAATCTATAACCATTGTATTAGAGAGAGATAATAGATTCTACACATTATTATCCATACACACATTTCACCTGGAAATAATGAGCCTACACATTTTAAAGAATATATTTAATGAAAAATAAGATTCACAACCTTTTTTGATGGTATCCCAATTTTTTTTCAATAAAATAAAATGGAGATACCCAAAAATCAATATCAATATAATTAAAATTTATAATAACATTTATAAAATGTGAAATATAAATAGAAAACAGAGAAAAAAAATTTGAGACATTTTTTTTGAAAAATATAGTGGTGGTTCTCTTTTATTGAATTTAATAAATATAATCAAAGGAACTAGATATTGTGCGGGTGTACAAAGGAACTTGGCCAATAAAAAATCTAGTAACCTAAATTTTTCATAAATAATTTACATAGTATTATTAACTCCAGATAATGTGCATTACATTCAATAATAGATCTCTCATTTCCACACCCACAACCTCTATATTTTTATCCACTTGGTGGAAGAGCATAATTATTTCTTATTGGGTCTCAAAATTTGTGTTGTCATAGTTAGATCTATTTGGATGCTTCTCAGTATTCATCTCAAGAGAGGTGTCTCTCATCCCCTCAAACTCTCTAGTCTGCCGAGGAGTCACCTAATTGGTCCCCCATGTTGGCTACTCAACCTCCACTTGGAGGAAACTCAAAGACCTAGTCTTCTTATAGTAATCCCTCATTATGAAATCATAAATGTGTAATTATAATTTTTTTTATCTTTGTCATTAATGAAGAAGTATATTCACAATTAAAATTAATTTGAACATAAATAATGTGAATATATATTATAAAAATATAAGTTTTACAAGGAATATATAATTTTGATTACATAAAAATACATAATTTTTTTAAAAAAGAGTGTTGATTTTTTTTAAACTATCATGTTTACTATGAATCTTTAATAATTGGGACTTTAAGATGCCATAATCTCTAAAATTTATTCATTATAAAAAATTAAATTCGATATTTGTAAAGGGATTATTCACAAATACAACTTTTACATACATGTGAATATTCTAACATTGAATATAAATGAAAAAAAACATATAATTTGGAAATGATGGGTACCCTTTTGAATATTATTCAATTCATTTTTTAATATCCAATATTTTAAATGAATATCGTAAAAATATTCTAAATCTAGTGAAGTTAAATATATATGTTATTTTAGATTTCACATAATTGGAGTTCAAAAAAAACATAAAATATTTGTTGAATTGGATAACTATGAAAATTTGGGGTTTCCATTGTTTAAGAGGACGAAAATATTGTCAAAAATGGTATTATTTTCATAGGGAAAAAATAAATCATAGTGTAATGTTTGAATAAAAGGTCTCACTTTCTAATAAAGAACGAATTATTTTCGTGAAATAACATATTTATTGTCTTACATCCTGACTAACTACTAAAACAATAGACGAAATGGTCTTAACAAGTCCCTATGAATGCCTCACCATATGCCAGATGCAATAGACGTGTAACGAGGACATAATGGTGGTACAGTGGGGAGAAAAAACCCCCATGGATAGAGTACCATAGTCGTATATGAGAATATAAAGAACATTCAACTATGGTAGATGTACTAAATGAGAAACAAAAAATAGAAGAATAAAATGTAATAACTAAATAATGTGGCCAATAAAATGTATAAATTTATCTAAGAATGTCTAGATGGGGATACCAGTTTATGAAAACATAAATACAACATGGAGGACAATGCAATGATAGTTAAAGAAACTAATGACATTCTCCATCAATATCATGGGTACCTACTCAGTCTTGAAATCATAACTCCCATATTGAATGAATTGGTAATGATATAATCAATAATCATGAAAAAAAGAATATATGATCAGGTACCCTAGAATAATGGTGTCTATAGTAGGGTGTCAGATATATTATATAGGACAACACCAATGGTGTCAAAAAATTATCTAATTCGTGGATATAAAATAATTAGTCTTTCATTATATCAAAAGTAAATAATGAGTATGAAATATACAAAAAAAACTTTAGTACATGTTCCTCGTCGAAAAATTTCTAATCCATAAATATTTTTCCAATGAAGAAAAATTATAAGTCACATGAAAATTATATTTGTTATATATGCGGGATGGAATAAAAATAATGTTTAATAATAGTTATTATGTGTCAGAATAATCAAATGATTGGGACATGGCTACATGGATGGGTTCATTGTGTACTGTAATACAAAAAATGTCATCAGTGTCAATGTAACTACCAAAAATGATTATAAAACATTAAAGGATCTTCTATAGTGAACCTAATCTTCAGACCCATGTGTTAACCTAGTAAACTATCAGTTCTCAGTTCCATCATCAGCCGTCCAATGGGATCCGTGAATGGGCTTATAAATATCTCTCCTGGCATTGTGTGAGATGATATCTCACCCTATCTCTGGTATCCCATATGGGGGAATGAGTCCCACTAAGGTCCTGGCACAACCATCTCTCCAATAATCCTATCCGAATTGCCGTACCTAGGGAACTAGTATCACACAAAATGTGGAATGAGGATCACACCTTGATCCCATCTAATTAATTCATGTATTTCACATGTAAAAGAGAATTCATATTAGTGAAACTAATAACATTCACAACGATCCCATCCTTATCATTTTGCCATTGGAAAATGAAGTATCACTAATGGTTTTTAATTTCTTTGTTTAGTTAAATTAAACAATAAAACATTTTTATTATAATAATAAATAATTAACATCAAGCAACTATAAATACGAGGAACACACCAATTTTCAATTTCATATTTTTATTGAAATGGGGATATATATATATGTAATTATCCTCAACACAAAATAACATTAATAATTTTTAATTCTATCACAATGAAAAATATATACAAGAACGAAATAGAAAAATATATCAAATTCTAATTGATGAAATCTCACCACATTATGGGGTTTTATTTAAAAACATGAAATTATTATCAAAAAATACAATGAATTATATTTAAATATTTCAATTCCCAAACACAATATAATTCATGAAACTAGGCAAATAGTTTTTATCAAAAAACTAATTATAATTGAAAATATATTTTAAAATAAAACTGAATGGTTTGGCATTGATAATTATAGAAAAATAATTTGATGAGTAGGCTATATTTTTTTTCTATATTGTGGTAGCTCAGGTTGAGTTCATTACCTCAAACCATCTGAAGTATGGAACAAAATGAATATAATATTTTTTAAAGAAATTATTTCCAAAAATTCATTATATTAAAAAAACACTAGGGATGTATGTTGTTCGAAAAAATGGGACATTTTATAAAATTGAGGGACATGGGGTCAAGTCTATAGACCAAAAAAAATTTATTTGGAATACCGACATATCTAGTATTGAGGAATGATTTAGTATGTCCTGAGAGAAAAAAAAGTTGTTTGAAAACCCAGAGAATATGGAAAATGAGCTCAACAAAATATTTCATACCATGAAAGAATATTAATGTTCAAAATAATTAAGCAATGTAGAGAGAATATTTTTAGGAAATCATAGAGACTGATAAATCCTAAATCAAAATTCTGATTATGGAGAAAATATAATGCCAATGATGGGGAATGTTTTGATCTATGTGGGGAGAAGAGGAGGTTTACGTGGATTGATGGAGGAAATAATAATAATAATATATAAATAGGTATAAATATCAGTATGGAAAAAATGATAATCTTGACATCATAACAGGGTCGAATAGTTTGGCCGCACATAGTGAATAAATTATCTACCAACATAGCGTGTCCTAATTATGAACTACTCCTTTGTTAATATAAACACATGGTTTGACCAACTGTGAACAAACCGTGCATAGAATAGTGTACACACACTACCATAATTGAACTATGTGTGCGAGATATAGACATAGTATGAGAGATGGGGAATATCCCATACTGATAACTTTTTATCACCTATAGAAGTCATACGGTTCTCTCTAGTGGTCGCAGGGTTTCAAGATAACCATTCACCCTTACTAGTCCACAAAAACATTATTTTTCAAGGCCCAAGACTCCCAAAACACAAATAACCACCCGACAGAACTCTAGATCATTCATCCACATGAAAAAAAACATTTTCTTTTTCATTAACATTAAATGACATAAATATTTTTTTTATAAAATAGATTGTAAATGAGGTGATAAAAGTAAAATTCCAATGAAAACTCATACTATCAAAAAAACAATGGATGATACAATATCCCACCCAAAAAAATTATTTTTAATGAGCATAATTGGGATAAAAATGGATTTATCATATGACCTACTCCTACAAATAATGGAAACACAATGATTTTAGTGTGTTAACTTGTTCACAATGAACATACATAAGTCACATTATATGAAACATAGAATACGTAGAATCCTGATCAAGTTATCATAATCAAAACAGAATACATAAGAATAAGTATAACCAATCATGCCAATCTAAAGACCAGATCTCCATAATACCTCATTACCAATATATACAATATTTTTTCCACCATTGGTTCTAGAATTTATAGGACAATTCGAAATCAGGCTATCGTCACCAACAAAATATTCTATTAAAATGTGCATGTAGAATTACAATGATGAAAATATCATGAGACACATATTAATATCTGACTGATATGTTGACTCCAAAAAAATAATTTTGACTAATAATTCATATAATTCTATGAAAATCGTGGGATTCCATTTACATTGAAACCATATTTCATGGAAATGTCAATAAAGTGTTCTTCACCGACCACATATGGAAATAAAGACAGATAGATAACTAGTTCATCAATCTCAAGTTGACTACTCTCGATACACACAACCTATATGGATATGATATTTACTTAAGTATAATTTTTAGTTATTTAGTTTATAGTACAATAAGTACCTCTCCATGAATGAACAATGAAACTGAAGAAAATACTCATGTGTTTTCACAAGTTAAATCACCCACCGTAAAACTATTGTGTCACTACATGAACATGAGTTCTTGGTAGATCTAAATATCATGGAGTATTACCCTTTAAAATGGCATCTAATATCTAGAGTAACTAAATCAAAACTCAAATTAATTATACATTGTTCAAGGGATCCATACACGACCAACCATTATGGAATTTAAAAAACGGGTCATTGGTACTAAGCCAAATACCCACATAATAATAATGATGAATGAGTCTAAACTGGTATCCACATGGCGATCTAGTCATTGGGAAACTATTGGTGACCATGGGTTTGACCATAGAGTTCCTACATGGGGACCCATGTTTCAGTCCAAACTAACCATACCTCCAATGGCAACCACACATCATGAAAACATTCTAATAGAGTATAGTTACATAGTCCAATGATATTTATAATTTAAGTGTGGCATACAACATACCCTTGATTAGCGTACCTAGATGATTTCATGATTTGAAACATGATATCTACGATGAAAAGATTACAAAAATAGGTTTTACAATTTTAAAAAATGACTCAACAATAATCTAATAAAAAATAGAAAAAGATATAAGTAATAGTTTTATACCATCCATAAACTAACTACGAAAAGAAAGACTATTCAAACCATCATTGGGAAACATATTTTACAGGATGATTGGATACAACTATTGATGTATATCCGTTACCTTATAACTATTTTCATAATTTATTAGAATTACATGATCACGTAAACAAAAAATATATTTCAATCACTGATTAATGATGATTTCATAGGTTTTGTAAACAGAAAACCACAACATCTCTGTAGAATCAAACAAGAACCAACGAATAACTAACAGTTCCCATCCAAAATTAATTTCTTAATTGAAGACTGGTTACAAATGGACATTATTTTGTTCCATTTCCACTACATGGAATACATGAAATGCCACTCCCAATATGGTTCAACCCACCATAGGGGTATATTAGTCATCACATTTTCTACCAACAGAATCTCATCCCATGGAGCATGCTCCATTAAAAACTGATTATATGCTCTAGAGGTTTCCCAAACACATTAAATAGAGTTAATACAAAGTGATATAAAACTATCTACATAAGAGTTATATTTTAGATTCAAATGTAGATGAACATATGATTATCCTTTTCAGTTACATTAACTTGAACTATAGAATTCAGCCTAACAGATAAAAAAATAGACCTATGTGTGAAAACAACTGAATCTCTTAGAATGAAATCCATGTCATTGTGGTGAGTCCATTTTTTTTCTAACTCTTGGTTTACTCTACATTGAATTTGTCAGGAATTGAAATTATACTATCTGATGTCTGAAGTGAATACAAAAGAAAAGAAATGTTTAGTTGCATTATTCATCAAGAGGAAGAATACCACATGTATCAATGAACAATACCCTAAGATTATACATGAAAAAAATAAAGTGTTAGAAAATTATACATAGTATTATCATCACTATAAATATAGTATTTGTCGGCCTCTTAATAACTAGATTCAGGACCCATTATCCCATAATAATTTCAAGAAGATTGATGACCTCCCAAGATGTCCAACGTTAATTAGGGGAGGAAGATGGGTCACATTCTTTACTAAGTGACTTACCAAGACATAATCATGGATAATCCACAAGAACTAAGTATTACTCAATAATCAAGCATGTAAAGTGGTTAAAACATCAGATGAACAACATTCCAACATGGGTTCCATAAAGGGAGCTAAGATTACTAAGCATGAATATGGAACCCAAATATTGAAACACAATAGAAAAGATCATGAAAATATGATGTTGTTTTATGCTTTTGGTGGATCTACCTTCCTTAGGTGTTCTTCTTATCAAATTTTAATGGGTAGACCCTACAATGAGGTTTAGGCCTGAGATGTTCATTAGTCATAAGGGCCTATATTTAAGCTTTGGGATGTATAAAAATATCTTATAGGTATCTCATACACTCCCACTCCATAAAAAAATTCTATAAATATTTAAACCATGCATATATGAGTTTAAAATTTATCGAAGTCTCTTATGTCAATATTGTAAAATATTTTACCAAAACCCAATTCATTATATATTCATTTCATTATTTACCTTTAAAAAATTTAATAGTACTCATATTTAGAGGATTAATGATAATTCCCAAAAGAAAAAATAATGTGATTTTAATTTAATTTTCTATGAATCATGTATTTGTCAAACTGTCTTTCTAATTGGGTAGTTTTAGGAAATAAACCCATTTAAAACAGCAATCATTATCTTATAAGGCCTCATATAATTACACCTCAAATAAAATAATGGGTTTTAAATTAATAAAAGGTATTTTTCATGTATGATTACACTTTATACTTTTTTGGATAACCATATATATGGTTTTAGATGCCATAATTTAAATTATAAAATAGCATAAATAATCCCACATGGGGTTTATCAATAATGAAAAACATTATGAAAGGTGAACTCTGAGGGTTCCATTAATTCAATATAGGTTTAACTAAAAAAACCTTATCATTTTTAAAAAATAATTATTTAAAGACCTTAGAGAGTTTCATATCGTTAGAAACATTACCAAAATATCTTTCTTTAGTCCATCTATGAATATATAAATTTATCCATATAGGTCATAATTAAAATGAAAAGATGATGTGAACCCTTATGAGAGTAACAAATTATTAACAATAATATTTAAATAAAATTATATTTATAGAAGATTACAAATATAGAAGAGTCATATTATATAGATAATTTATATATTTCACCGCCTATCAATTTATAAGGCATCTATACACATTACAAATTCTGGGTGGATTCAATACAACTGAAAAAATTTTATATATAATGAAAATAATATTTAACCACCATTTCATTTATAAAAATCCATAAAATAAAAATGGTTTGTCTAAAATGGTTTGATTATATGTTCCACCATATTTCAATGCATAAAGTTGAGATACAAATTAATATTTATAAAAAATAGCCCCCATTTAATTGCAAATACAATGCTTCAAACAATGGAATAAGTGGTTATGCGATCAATCATGTAATAATATATTAGTGAGGTGTCTCCATCACTAAAAAATAACTCATTAAAAATTATAAATATCCCATCTAAAAAAGTAAATAAACTATCTTTATCATTTTAAGGAAATAGGAAATCATGAAAATTTAACATGGATGTCTAATACAAAACCAGGGAAGAAAGAAAAAATCATAATCATAACACAATAACCATGGAAAAAATACATAGAAATAAAATAAATATTGTCAATTAATCAAATAAACATTTATATAAAATCATGAAATGAAATACCTAACATGTTAAAAGATAATAATGTTACAAAAACAACCTATCATGTTATATAACATTCATGAAACTAACACACATGACACGTCAAAAATTTTAAATCTCATAAAAATTAAAACTAAATTGAATGGAATATGCACGGAATTTGAATCCCTATGTACCTAACATGATGCATGAATCACCAGTCCCTTATAATAGGATGACAATGTGAAATACTGTGAATATAATAAATCAATTTTCAGTGAAATAGATTCCAATACCTCAAGGTGAAATCATAATCAATTTTTATAACTATAAATATGAAATAATAACATCGTTGGACACTAGGACATTTCCACATATGTTAGCTGATCACACAAAAAAATATTCATTTATCATGCCCAAAATCATTAATATTACTCTTCCTACCTTCCTAATAGTGTAATATAATATGTAAATAAATCTATGATGACAATTTGTAACATTACTACCCGATTGAAAACTAAACTGGTAGTGGAACAAGTCACCATAAGGCCTAATGTTCCCCTAACATTATGTAAGAGGTTGTCAACAAGTAGTGAGGGTTTAATGGTGATATAGTAGTGCGACTATACCCTTATTAATAATGTATAATATTAGTATATAAAAATTTAAATTAAATAATATAGTGGATGTATTTATAAATGACAATAAAATAGTATCAAAATAAATATATTAATTGATTAATGTGTAGACACAGGAATACGATTTTGAATACATGATCAGATGGTGCAACTAGTACAAGGAAAAATGAAATATAGTGGAAATCAAAATGGTGAAGAATGAATAAAATCCCAATGAATAGATCTGAAATCATATATAGTACCCAAATAGTATTGTTCTAATAACTAACATGTTAAAATATATATCCTCCTACAAACCATAGACCTATTTACAAAAAGATATGCTCGAGTACCCTGTTGTAGTGTTAGCTGAATTAGGGTCTTTAATATAATAATTATTGGACCACCATTGTTGTCTAAATAATAATGATGTTTCTAAATATATAATAAATAATTTTAATATATATCACATGTAACGAAATAGTGAGAAATAAATAAATAATCCAATATAGATCACGTTCTTCAACAATTTCTAGCCCCCCCCATGACTGTATATGAATAATATATAAATTTGTGAACCATATGAATTCTATAAATGTATGATATTAGATAAATAGTAATAAAAAAATATTATAATGAAAGGCACCAAACCCAATAATGTGATTTTACATGGAGGAAAAGTTCCCTAGCTGAGAGTAATGAAACATTAGATTTTAGTATAATAAAACTACCAAAATTAAATAATACAATTTGAGAACCGAACAAGTGTAAACCATAACAAGGAACTTATTTATCACACAAGGATCTTTATTAGTATTCACTAATGTTCGACCCCATATTATTTTATCCATGAATTCCCTCAAATGAAACACTCTAATCCATGTGTGATATCAACTAAGAACTTGTACCAATTATCTCATATATGGGACTAATTCTCACTCATGTCCGGGTATAACTATCTCACTAATGATCCAATACATGGTGTCACCCATATGGAAATAGTGTCTCTTATAATGTGGCCTTAGGTATGCATGGTGAGCCATTCCTCGTATACATGTATCTTACAAATGTATACACAACTTATTAGAGAAATTATCAAATGATGGATGATCACATATTTGATAAAAAGTTAAAGGAAACTCGAGTATCACTTGATTAATTAATAGTTAATTTAATTATATTGTCAAAAAAATACAACATGGAAATGCAATAATGAAATACATAGCAAGAAACATGGGACAATAAAAGAGACCAACCAAATTTCTCTTTCTTTTTATTAGTTAAATTCGAGAAACATTCTTAAGTAGCCACATCACATATCGTAAAAAATAATAAATAATGGCATCAAATTCAATTATAATACAGAAAACATTGTTGAGCATACATAACATTCTAATTGAAGTCAATGCACAATAATGAGGGGTTTTTTTAGATTTCATAACCGTATTATCAAACAATATTATTACATTAAATTTATATAAATTAATTTCCTCATATGGTCTAAGATAAGCCAATGAAATGAATTTTTATCCCATGATCTTCCCAATATAATTTATAATTTAAAATAAAAAAATGGGGTGTCTCTAATAATATAATAAAACATTTCTATGGTGTGACAATACTGGTATATACTAATGGTGAATTTTATGATGACTTCATAACATCAAACCATGTCAAGGAGGGTCCAAATTCATCGTAAGGTGGTGAAATTTAGAAAATTAAGGATAATTAATTATTTTAATGTGTCACCATGATAGACTAGAATATTTCACAATGATATAATTTTAAAAAATATTTGATCATTAGGGAAAATCTATAGGCTAGTGATCATATTCATATAATGACAAAATAATCCAGTATCAAGGATTGATTTAGTCAAATTAGAGAGATAATATATAAATAGAAGAAAATTATGAAAATTATGAAAAACGGTCTCACACTAAAATAGAAATTTGAGAGGGAGGATTACTGAGGGAAATATGTATGTGGAGTCATGATTTTATCGAGATTAGACCATAGATATTAATAGAGCTAAAATTTGACTTCAGATGAGGGAGAATAATTAATTCCTAGATTTGGGAAGGTGGATATCCATGAGAAAAAAGGAGGATATTTATATGGATAAAGGGATTAATTAAAATGAGGAAATTTGTTTGGAATGTTTATTAAGGGAAAAATAAAAATTTAAACCTCAAAAATATAGTCACATATTTCATCCACCTGATTTTTTCAAAATTATGAACAAATTGTTCAACGATATCTACATATGAAACACAACCCACATAGTTTCCCCACCCTGTTTGACCAAACAATAACCAATCATGAGTGGAACAATGCACACACACCGCCCAAAGGGAACTATACATGGAATATTGAAACACATTTTGGTAGACCATGCTACACCCATTTGGGAATCTTATGCATGTTTAATGAACCCTAATGGTTTTTACTACTAGTCGACATGGTTTTCGGAAATCCTTAAGCTCATAAAAGTCCACTAAAACTTGATTTATCAGCATCCAGAGCACCCAAAAACACAACGAACCACATGAGATGCCTCTCGTTATCTCATCTGCATCTAAAAACAATACATTGATTTTTTCTAAATCTCTGATTTACACACAAATTAATTGTTTATAAAATGGGACATCCACCAAATGATTAAATATGAATTTTCATTAATGATTATCTAGTTTAGAAATATGGCTTCCTAAAATATTTTCATAAATGTGACCAATCATTTATGAATGATGTTCCTAAACATCCGATTTAACTCAAAAATGTGTGTTATGTTAACAATCACACTATGAACATTATTTTTTATTTAATTGTAGGACATTTGATGAAAAAAATATTTGAATTATAAAACCCATATAATTTCATCAATGTAAACAAGTAATTAATTATAATTTATTCAGACCATATATGAGAAAATATATTTCAAAATATTAATCAACTATCACAAATTTAAAAACGAGACAATGAATCTTGTACAATAATAAAAACCATAAAATAAAACCCCATGAAATATTTTATTTCAATTGAATCATTATATTTGATTAATAACTAGAAGATTATGATACAAAACTTTATCTATATGTATATGCCTCAAACAAATTAAATCAATGTTTATAATAAAAAATATGTCCCATGAAGAGAATATTTGATAAATGAAATAATTACCTCAACACTCAATATCTACTAAAACATATTAATCTCGTGTTTATAAAAACAATAATAATATCATATTTCATAAACATATTTATATATATATAAATTTATAATATTCATTTATAATTATTCTGTATGTATATGATATATCGTTATTATCTATTATCAGTATTGGGATTGAGTTAACATTATCCATTAAAAATAGTATTATAATATGGGAATTGTTACTAATTATTATCATGAGAATAATAATATTTTGATCAAAAAATAAAAAAATATTTATGATTCATGATATTATATATAAATATATAATTTAAATAAATGGGAAATTTATACATGTGTATTTTAGATTACATTGGTATCATAAATGTTATGGAAATTTAAAAAAATATATACACACATAAAATATTAACTGAGTTTAATTTTTAAATTGAGAGAACGTGAAACAAAAATAAATAATTTTGTTATTATTATGTGATTTTTTTTAAATGTCACACTTCGTAAAAATTTTATATCATTTTTCTACTAGGTTTTTATGAATATCGAAAAATAATATTGTATAATATATGTTTTTCTTTTACTGTAAGAGATATTGTTTTTATATAATATCATAAAAAATTTAATTATAATATTTATTTTAATTAATAAATAAATTATAATTGGTTTGAGTTTTATATTGAAAATAAATTAAAAATAATTGGTTTTCCTTAAGTATATATTTTTTCTATTTAGTATGTTTATTTGAAGTTGTATATTTAACTATGATATCTTTTTTGAAATATTGAATATATAATGTCTTATTTTTATTTATGAAATACAAACAATGTAATAAATACATTTAACATTGTATAATATTATTTCAAGATCCATCCGTTAAAGGTGGTGATAAAAAATGAAATGTTAGGGTTAAAGGATGTTGTATTCTCTAACACATATAAGAATCCTTTAAATTTTTTATATTTAATTGGAGGTAAATATATAATTAATTTACAATCAATATAATAAAAATTCACTATTTAATTTAATTTATTTAATTTTATACATTTTAGGAAAATGAAATTGTCAGAGAGTTTATGATAATGATAATTAAAACATTATAATCAATAAGTAATATTTACATTTATATTTTGGATATTTTCTTCATGTACACATTTGAAATGAACAAAAAGTTTAATATTGTTGATTATATAGGTTTCAAAATTATTACAATGGTTTTTGATGATTTAATATTTTAATATTAATTTTTATCATTGAACGTGGAGCCTACCTTGAAAATATGGTAATTGAGAACATTTTATATGTGTAAATGAAAGGGGATATCAAAGGAATGCTACTTAATGGTATATAAAAAAATGAAAATATATATATATATATATGTGTGTGTTTTTGGTGTGGATGGGTTTATGGGATATGTGGATATTAATTATAATCATAATAAATTTATTATAAAAATAATATGTGTGAAATATATTATTTAAAATTATATCCCTATTATATTAATAATTGTAATGGTTTGTAATATTTATTATATTTTATCATATTTATAATATCTTTAGTATAAATATAATAATACCCGACATAAAAAATCTAAAAGTTATTCATCCAAATTTTAATCTATAAAATATAATTAAATTTTTGAATAAGAGAAATTAATATTTTAACTAAAAAAAATTATATTTTTTTTGAGAATAATGTTATTTTAATTATAATTTGTAACACTGCATGTTGTTATGAATTATTTCCTAATGAAATAATTTTCAATTGATTTATTATATTACATGCTTCATAAGTATTATATTTTATTTTTCACAAGACTGTGATCTGATTTAACATCCTGAAACACATTCATAGGTTTTATTGCAAGCAACACTAAAATTTAAAAATAAATAAATATGACTAATTTAGGTTTTTACACGTCACAATAAAAAACTATCTATTATACATTGAAGTATTATTTTTATTAAATAATTTTTAAATATTAAATATAAATTTTCAATATAAATAAATAATATTATTAATAAAATACTTAATGTTTTAAAAAATATATTATATGTTTCAAAAATAATATTATCCCAAAAAAAATTTATGTCTTCTAGTGAATAATAATTTAATTTTTTTTTGAAAATTTTATAATTTTAATTTTATAAAATATTCTTCATTTTTTATTTCATAATGTGAACATTATATAACGAAGATATTTTGGTATTTTTCTATAATAGTCCATTTTTATGAATATTGAAAAATTACATAATTTTATTTGAAAACAACCATTTTCATTTATTTATTTATAATTTATAATTATTTACAAAGTTAAATTACTTCATATATACATCCCTTAGAACGATTCTGATCGTTGAAATTGTTTTAATATTAAAATATGACATAAAAACATGATATTATTTAATCATATTAAATATAAAAATCCAATTTCTCATAACATATGTAGGAATTAAATTAAATGAATATTCTACTTTTATGTAAATAAAATTTTAAAAATTAGATAACATATTTTCAAATAATTTTTTTATTATTTAATAACATCAACTTATTTTAAAAAAAAATTAATAGTGCATGTAGTAGAGATTATTTGCCCTATTTAAGGTAAAAAAATGTTTTTCATGGGGTTAGAATAGAAATATAATGGTCAAATTTACATATAAACTGGTCAAAAAATAATTTATTGCAATACTTAAACATTATCATGTCTTATATTTTAATATTATACAATTTGGGAACATTTTTTCATGTTAAAACCAGGAATTACTTATTTATTTTCATGAATACCATGTGAGACAAGTCTCCCTCTTATAAAAGCTCACTACATATCCTTCCTTCTTCAAAACCTCAAACCTCAATGGATTTCCATATACCTTCCAAAATCACTTCAAAAAATCCATAACATAATCCTATGTTCCTTATATTGGGAATCAAAGAATCATAAATTTCATTAATAAAAAATGTAAGGGGGATACCCAAAAAAGCGGTAATATTATTCAATGATCTTTTTTGTTTTATTTTATCATTCATCCCCTTAAATTAATATTTTATAAATATTAAAAAATAAATGGGCACCAAACATCCTCCCTTAAAAACACCCTCAAACCTTTTTGTATTGACCAGTACCTACCAATATCACTTCACAACATCCCTAACATTATCATAGGTTTGTTATATTGGGAGTAAAGACATCCTAAGATGCCTTTTAATGAGAATGTAAGGGGGGGTACCTAAGTATGAGGTAACCTTATTTAGTGTGTGTTTATGTTTTATTTCATCACTAACATCCTTCAATTAATATTATATAAATATTATCTAACGACATCATTTTATTAAATATAAGTACATTTATCTATCTTATTATAGTTACATACAATAATTCCCACATCCATAAAATGGATTATGAATCAATTATTTATGAGTACTGTGTACTACATCCTCAGAATGAGTATAGTTTATTTTTTAAATACCACCCCAAAAGACTATTCATAATGATTTATTTATTATATATAAATTTTATATGATTTATAAATAATTTCATTATTATTTTTTATTTTTTATATAACATATAACATTATTCTCTCTATTTTTTTGTGTATATCATAACATCGCTCGCGTGTGTGCTATACTACCACCTCAAGATGTAGTTGGATTTATTCATGATTTATGGATAATGTATTGTGGATTGGTTTGATAAAAATGTGTTAATTTTATAAATTAACCATTTTTTGAATGATAATATATATCATTTAATTTTCTCTCTATCAACCATATTAAAAAAAATAACATGACATTCATGTTTATGTACAACCTACCATTTGCAAGATCCATGTATTTACTTATACATCACTCAATATAATGGATTTGAATAAATTAATATAAAATGTATATACATTATATTTATCTAATGATTATAATTATGGATATAATTGATCAATTATTGATGTATGTGGAAAAAAGAAGATAACAAATCATATCATTTACATAAACACAAAGAGGATATTAGCTAAAATATAACACTAAAATAGAATTTTTAATAAACCAGTAATAAATATACTTTCTAAATAAACTATTATATGATATATATGAATATGATTGTGTATATTATTTATAATAAAATATTTTATATTATACAATAGTTTTTAATTAGTATGACGAATGTACAAACATAAGTTAAGATAATTTAGTCTCAATTGGCCTTCATTGAGACATATGTTTTATTTTTCACACAAATTATTTTTAGATGTGTATAAATAGCCCCATTGGAATGACATATCATTAATTTTATAATCCTGCATATATCTTCTCTTTCAATTTCAGTTACTAATTCATGTGTCTTATGATTCCATTTAACCAAAGTAGTAAATATTTTATTATACAATATTATAATATATTAGGACTGATTATGTGTAAGACTCTAATTTAGAAATATAACGATCTACCACTCTATATTCCAAAATTATTTTCTTATCCTCTTGTTATTCTTGATATCATCATGTAATGGTAAATTTTTTCACCCATTTATTCCTTCAATAATTACTAAAATATTTTCAATAAAAACTGAGTTTAATTATCTCTTCGAACAAAAATCTATTTTCATTCTAAAAATATTATATAATTTTCCAAAAAAAAATTTTATTACACTCTTTTGGTTTTTAATATAAATTTTTACCATGTTTTAATTTTTTTCAAAAAAAATTTAATGGAATATACGTATCTTTTTCCAAACAATCCATATTTTTCATTAACCAATGATTTGAAAATATGAATTATTTTAACAAGTAAAATATGAACTTTTTTCAAAAATCATGAACAATTAATTCCTTAAATAATAAAATATATGATTCAGTATTTATTTTGCTACAAAATTTTATAATAATTTGTTATGATTTTATGGGATTTTTAGAAATCTAAAAGGATGTTTTCCTCAATAGATGTATTAAATCATCGAATTTATTTTCCCTCTATGATTCCATATATTGATGTTACATCTATGTTACTTGTTATTTTATCAATGGATATAATATTTAATCTTTATAATATGGTTTATGAATTGATTGAATTATAATTATGAGACCGATTTCTCTTCTATGAGATATATAATTTAGAAATTATTATGAAACCAACTTACTTTTGATGATTTATTAAATGATTTAATGATTATAAATATTTTATATTTTATACATGTTGGGGTATGTGTAAATTTTTATGATAACCATTTAACATCATGAGTTACTATAAGATGAATGATTAAAGATGATTATAATTACATATGTATGGTTTTGATTATAATACTAGTGGGACCTATATCTTTCTCAAATGAAATTGTAAATATTTATATCCCATGAAATCGAAATTTCTCTAATAGGTACTGAACAAGATTCTTCAATATAGTGGTAAAATGTGCTGTGAAAACTGATAAGCAAGATAGAGCTAAAATAAGGAGTTAACATTGTTTAGTAAGGTGTTTTGTCAGTTATGATGGTCGATTAAATGATCCTTTTCTAATATGATATTCGTTTCAACACATAAGTGTATTCCATAGAATTCATTCCTTATAATATTCTAGTTATCTCATGGTTTATGTAAATTTATTCCCATAGGATTCATTTCTTATTAACTAAAAATCATTATTACATGGCCCATAAATATTTTTTTATGATAAGGTTTTCAGATGTTAGGATAATGTTACCAAACCCATATGTTCTTGATAAGATTATGTATCTCCCTTGACTACACATAATACTATCTAACAACACACATTACTTATATTTAGTTTTACTGGGTTATAAGGATATGTACAATTTATGAAATTTCAATGAAGGGTTCTAGTTGTGATGTGCATAGTTTTAGATTATGTTTCTCACTTATGAAATTTTTTTATTATTTCCATGTTCTAAAGGAATTAAACTATTACAGTCCTTAGGAATGTGTTTTTTAGTGTATGGAATATTCATTCCAAATTTTGTAATATCTATGTATTATAATAATTGGTTGGTACATATGATAATAGAGGATTGTTTTTATAGAGAATTTGAAATTATGATGATGAAGCTATAGTGATATCTCAAAGGAATTTTCAATAGATAATTCTAATCATGTTATAATATATACAAAATTATAATTTTAATTTGTAAAATGATTGAGTGATTTTTTCCTAAATAAATCTTCCATGTATAGATTGTAAAATTAGATCATTCCCTAGAAAAAAGGTACCATTGTATAATTACTAAAAAATTGGCACATTTATCTAGACACAATCATCCCATGGGTTAATAAAATGGGCTTGATGCAATGTGGGTTTGAAACTACCTTGGTATAATATTAGAAAATTGAAAAAATATTTACAATCCATGTTGAATGAAATAAATAATATATAACCATGAATAATCTATAATATATTCATCAGTGTCATATATTATAGAATATAATTTCATTGTTTTTACAAAATATATGTATTTTTAATGATTATGTGTTTAACCTCTTAAATTATTTTTTCTTACAAAATTAAATTTCTTTCAATGGATGCCATCCTGAAGGAGCCTCATTAATTATGAAAATGTATAAAAATAAAATTATTTTTGTCCTGACCGGCCTTCATCATGATTTCAGAAGGGGCCAAATAGTGAAACTCTCTTCTATTTTGAAGATGAATGAGAGATAATGACCCATGATTCCTGCATTAAATAAGAGCCATAGTGGTGACTAGCACAAAGGGTAGAGAATCTCACATGATATAGAAGGTGTTTCCCTTTTTATATAAATCATGATTAGGAGATATGATGAAAAAATCCTTATACTTTTCTAATGATTTCATATAATGGAATCCAAAGTCCAATGCATGCATAATTTAAAAATAAAAATATAGAATGTTCAACCAAAACACCAATGAAAAATAGAAAATGAAAATTTCATGAACAATTAGAGAATATACCATGAGGCCAGTTCTAGTAAAGTTCATCACGGTCCTCATGGTCCTCTTAGAAACCTGAATATAGTTTTATAACATAGGGTGAGCATACAATTATAATCAGTAGGGAATCCAAAGTCACTGATGGACACGTGTCAAAAATAATACTAATGCCCCTGTGAAAATAGTAGAAACAAACAACACATAATAGGTAATGATTACCAACATTCCCTCACTAATGGACACTCCCAAAACAATATGAGACATGTACGATAATAATATAATCACATCGATGATTGGGTAACCTCACACCACAATTCGTGCTGATTAACTGTTCATTCCTAATAGATAAAAATGTGATGGTACCACCCTTCCCAAAATTTAGTTACAATACCACAAATACCCTCACACACATATGCCAAAAAAAGACACATATCATTCTCATTGACACATGGGTCACAAATACCACACCTCTCACATGAAAACACCTAGTTATCATCCCGAAGAAACCTTGGAAAAAACCTATCCCGCATATACCTAGTCCCCTCATCCACAACACAACCTACCTAAATGATCATAGTTTATAGTAAAACTCATATATTATAGACCTAGATATAATTGAGAAATAAGAACCCCAATGGGGGTGTAATGAATATTTCAATAGCCATCCATCCATCACCGAATTAAGATGTTGGGAAAGACACCCAACCCCATGAAAAGGGGGTTTTCGACACAAATTTCTCATGATGGGTGTGGTTTGTATGAAAAAAATAAGGAACTAAAAGTATATGTATATAGGTAAACAAAAATTAATCCCAACCTATATATTTAAAAAAAATCAATCAATATATAAAAACCACCTTTTTTGTAACCCCTACATTCATGTATCAAAATGAATGATGGTCACCTCTGTGAGTAAACGTATACACCAATATAATCTATTTAACCAGTTGTATTTATTCATTTATCAATTGTTTTTCATTTATTTATTTCATCCCTACCTGGTTAACAAACAAGAACAATGTATTCAACCATTTTTAGATGGAAAAATTCCACTAAACACTTCCAAGGAAAATAAGGAATCATTTACTATGGTTAGAAAATCCATTATTACACCCATTCATGAAAACGATAGGGAACAACCCACCAACAATCCCACTAAGCACCCACTTTCTCTTAGACACCCATTCACCAAATTACAACTATAATTTTTTAATGATGTCTCGCTGAATAATCCTATCATATCAAGAACCGACAGACCCACTATACGACAACACCACACCCAACACATCCATAATTATAAATTAACAACACAACCCAGTTCTGCTGCCCCATACCCAACCACTACACATAATAAATCCCACTGCATAACAGGTCCATCCATTACATAATCAAAAAATATTGTAAGGGAGAAATCATCACACATCCTGCACCACTTCATAGAAAAATCCCATAATAACCACCACTAAAAAACATCCCTACTGCACAAACATACCATAAGAACTCATTGAACCAACTCCACATCCCACCCTTGTACCCATAACTGTACACCCAACAATACCACCTCAAAAACAAAAAAGGTCCTAAAATCCAATATAACATATCCCATAGACACACCTATCAATGATTATGTATAATATTTGTTAAACATTCTTCTTTAAATCCACATTGATAAATAAGGGTGACTAGATGTGGGTTTTCATCCTATAGTGTCCATTTCATTTAGCTGGGTATACATGATTAGTGAGATTTATATTTACACCAATTATTTACATGAAAATAGAAATAAGTATATATCCTCACCCATAAAGAAACAAATACCACAAACAACAATGATTTTACAAAGCCATATGTCCAATAATATCTCAAAATTCAGAATGATAATAAATAAAACAACCAACATGGAACCAACATATCCCCCATATAAAAATTTATTCCCTATCATTATGTTTGATTATTTTTTATTCTTCCATTCTAAAAAAAGTGGTGTCATTTTTCCAACCACACATGATTCAAAATTAATATAGACCACAGGTAAAAAGTTCCGAAGTTGAAAAAAAAAATTATTCATTGCATTGAACAGGGGATCATGTGAGCATTAGGAAATGCCAATAAAAATGGAAATGAGATGGATCTAATTCATGTGCACGAATCATCTATAGAGAAGATATCTAGTTTCATCAAGAGAAACAAGATAAGTGTAAACCATCATTATAAAATGAAATCTTGATCATATGTCAATGGAACATGAAATGGTTTAAAAAATCGTTAACATGGGATTATGGTCAAGGTTATGTGGTTATACAGTTTCACTGTCCCTGAAGATTTTGGATATTTATGATATAATAAATATCATTTAAATGCCTTGTGAAACTCCCAAACAAGGCTTTAAACTCTATTTATGTCAAAAAAATGTAAGATGGATGAAACTAGAAATCCATAGAAACACTGTATTGAGACATCGATGGGTGAGTCACCGATGTTGAGCCACTGATGGTGAGACACTAAGTCACCCTGAATCTATGAAACTGACACATTAACTTAATGACAAATATTCCATAAGTCATAGACACTAACTACCTTACTCACCAACATCGCCACCGATAGTTATATATACCAAAGTCATGACTCACTGACAATAACACCCTAAGTCACCGACACAGACTCCCTAACTCACTGAAAACAACAATTCAAAAATGAATCATTTTCTTCGATAGTAAAAAAATTTATCACTGACATTGACTATTAAAAAATGACTCTCTAACACAGACAATTCAAAAATGACATGCTGATTGAAAAATTAGACTTTTTCGGAAAACGTCTTAGAATGAGTCACCAATAGACCCCGAAACACCCCAACACTTGATATTCAAAAATTAATTGACCATATAGGTCCCTTTCATTACATTATATTCCACCCAAACTATTATTGTATTTGATAATTCAAAACCAAACCTATAAAAGAGAGGTTCAAAAAACCACTCCAATATACCTCTCAACAATAAACAACCCTATGTTGTTTGAAAACTTGAGAGAAAACCTCATCATCCAAGAAAAGCATTCAGATTGTTTCATCCCTAAATAGCCACATGTACCTCAAAGATCACACTATCCAAACAAATAGATTAGGGATCTCATTCCCAGTGTCATGATACTCTATACTTTGGGCAGTAGTAACTCACCCATAGCGGTATAATCACATCGAAATAATGAGCCTCGATTATGAATTAAGTCTTACTAATCTAACATTTTAGGACTACTAATAAAATATTGAAAACGAAACAACTCATTTCCTAGAAACAAGGTCACAAATTTCAGAATAATCAAGGAATAAAGAAAGACATGATATAAAAACATAGAATCACATAGTGTACTAGGTACACCATTCTGCCTCATTCGCCCAAGTTCTATCCTTAGGGCTAAAATTCCTCGACAACACATGAACCAAATGAATGGTCCATCCATGAACCACATGTTATTGAGAGTCCTTGATCTCTAATATTAGTTCCATGAACATCGTTTCCTCCTCAATATCCAACTCTAACCAATTGCTAACATGGGATTCATCGAATTGAAATTGATGATGCTGAGAGGCTTGAATGATTTTGTGGATCCTCTACAAATACTATTACAATTCTAGCTGATTTTCCACCGCAGCAACTCATAAAAACAACTCAAAAGGTTCTACAATCCTAGATAGGAGAATAATCCCCCTTTTAATCCTTTTCTTCCAACATCGAGGGGTAACATTCATAAACACAAGGTGACCAACCTCGAACTCTTAAGGCCCCCTCGTGTGATCATCAAATGACTTCGTTTAGTCATGGGTCACCTTAATACTCTCACGCAAAAGTTGAACCTTCTCTATTTTTCTCTGCACTACCTCTTATTCAATAAGAAATGGTTCCCTAACCTTTTTACAGCACATGGGAGAACAGCATGGAATTCAGTACAAATCCTAGACAAATGACTCTCCAACGGTAGATTTATAGATATAATTGAATGAAAACATTACCAGAGGAAAACGATGAACCCATAATACCCATATGTCCTCAAAAAATTGTCACATCATATCCTCTAATGTTTGTAATGTATCCTCTGTAGGTCCATCTGTCTGAGGGTTGAAATAAGTACTAAGATGTAACCAATTTCTAAAACCATGTTATAGAATCCTCAAGACACATGATGTAAACCCTAAATCCTGACCTGAGATGATGGATCTCAAAACCCCATAAATGACACAACCAACTTCGCATACAACCTATACAAGTAATCCACTACACTCGACTACTTGATCTCCTGGAAGATAACAGATTTCATCATCCAATCCAAAACTAACTATATTACATCGTTGCCTCCCTGATCCCTCGGTAGCCTTATGATGAAATCCAATGATATTTCATACCACTTTCACATGAGGAAACATTACGGCTGCAAGAGACATCTATGAACATGGTGTCCAACCATCACCTACTGATACACAAGACACCTTAACTCATGCTCCGATATAGCTCGCTTCACACCAGGCCACCAAAACTATCCCTTCAGGCCTCGGAACATCCTAAAAACTCCTATGTGAATTTCCAAGGGGGATCTATTGAACTTTTTTATAACCCCTTCATGTATTTCCACTATGAAAAATAGATTCCTGTGGAATAGCATCTGATTCATTGTAACACCCCGAACCTAGTTACCGAGAGTCAGAGAATTATTACATAACCATTTCATGATCACAAGAGATCAAATCCAAAAATATAGATAAGTATAGTATCCTTGTAAGTACTAGATACATACATAAGTTTTACCTTAAATTATAAATATAAAAAAAACATTCTCCTTGAACACATTCATATCCATTTGACTATCCATGAATGTCAGTCATAATATTCTTCATTTCATCATGGAAAATATAAAATATAGAAAGGGGTGAGATCATTTTATTTTTAAGGATAAAAATATTAGAGAATCATTCATAAGTAAGCTTAAAATTTATTGAAATATATAAGACTAAAACAGAAGTCTTTTAATCTTAAACATCAGCATAATATTGAAATGATAAATCAAATAATTCCATTTACTTGTTCACATGGATATTCTACTAGTTTAATAATCATAGGTAATATCAATATCCAATTTCATAATGAAGGAATGCATAATTCCAGACATAATAACTACATATTCTAGGCCTCGTTCCAGGACTAAAATTCAGATTTTTTGTAGGACTTGTGACAAGACACTAGTTTGTCTCATGGGACCTACTAATGCATCGTGGAGCTATAGTAGGTTCCACATGTCACTTATAATATCCAATACAATCCTTATATTTAGAAGATGAAACATAATATAAACATTCATATTAAAACTAGAATATGAAATTTTAATACATTAACCATAAACCATGAAAGGTTTAAAAATAACACATTCACATTAAAAAATATCACAAAACATTTAATACAATATGAAATATAGTATCATAATTAATTAAGATGAAATAATATTAAATCCATAAAATTATGCTGACAGTGGTGAAATCCAAACTATTTCTGAGAAATATCTCTTTCTATTTTGAAATCATTTAAAAGTCACATTATTTTAAGAGAAATAATTTATTACGAAAATGTTTTTTTAATTTTGTAATGGACGCTTCAGAGAAGATATAACAAGAGTAAATAGATGCACATTCTATATATGTTAGAAAAACATTATTTACTTACTTTTGTCGAAAAGCGTCATAAATGACCTTGCTTTTAAAATGACGAAATGATTCCTTTATAAAAAATAATAAAAATTCAAAAAAGGTTATAAAATAATTTAACCAATAGTAAAGGAAATAGTAAAAATTTACTGAAATACATTCTTTAGAAAAATAGATGTGTAATATAAAGTGGTCCTAGTAGATACTCACGTATAAACAAAAATAGATAATAAAGAGATTGTAAAATTAACCCTTACCTTTTACTTTTCATTGATAAATGGAAATTTAACCTATTATATAATAGTAATTTCATTGTTAATAAATTATTATAGAAACACATACATAAATATGATATCATATATGATCTTATAATATTTTCTTTTAAAATAAGATTTCTGTAGTATCATAATTTATGGTGTTAACTGATTCGTTTTCCTTTATATGTTTTGTTATATAAGAAATGTTTGATATGGATATGATGCATTTGATTCATATACATAATGATATTTTTGTAATAAAAATTATTTTCTATTCATAAAATGATACTTATTCTTGAATGGTTATGAAGGGAAATGAATCTCATCATGTTCATGGAGATGGTAACCTGTATGTACGCATGAGCGACAATACAATTATATTGATTATGTAATAGTATGTAATTGGATCATATATAATATATGATGAATCATTATTCTGTTATATTTATTATTTATATAAATTATACACATTATTATACCCATCCAAATAATAATGTTTTAGAATAAAAAATTACACCATGATGTGAAGACGTTAAGCCGTACGAACGCACGTATGGTGACTTGTCATTCATAGGAGGGATAGAATAATAAATATGGTTGTACCATATTTTTAATAATATTATAGTTTTTATAAGTTACTAGAGTTATTATTTTGTTATGGAATCAATTATTAAAGGGGGAGTGGAAGAAGAAAAGAAAATTGAATGAGGTGGTTAAATTATTACCTCTTCTTCGGGTGTTTCTTTTCAGTTGATCAAATGTGCTCCTTAGATTGACTTTCTGATAAATGTAAGGAATCTATATAAAATTGAGGGTAGTTTGAAAGATATTTTATTAGGTTTTGTCTGAGCCAAATGGCTTAGGAAGTGTGAAATTAAGATATTTGGAAGTATACTTTTATAAAAGAGGTGAGGGTCACAATAGGAAAATCTGGAAAAATTATTTGATTATACAATATTATTCAGTTTAGAATGGATCAAAAATGTGTTATTTCGAGGTTAAAGTGGTGATGGATCCGAAACCTCCAAACCAATAGGTTTTATACTAGTTTTAGTCTCTATATTAACCATATCAATTAGATTTGACTCTTAGTTAAATAGTTTAACGTTTACAAGGTATTCTTGTATTATTATAATAAATGGTGAATAAACTTTCTATAAAAAGCCAAGATAACCCCAAGTTTTTAGATTTTAATATATATTTTCTTTTCATAAATCCTTTGTTTGATCTATGTATTTTTGGTAATATTATATCTATTAATAATATTGTATCTCTTTTAATATCTCATTTAAGTCAATTTTAATAAAAGTTGGTATTTTGTTTTTGTGAAGTATTTAAAACTTTATCCCTTAAAATAAAATTTTTTAATCAACGATAACATGTTATATTAACAACAAAAAGTAGTTGAATTCATCAGAAGTCTCAATATACATTTATTTGGAAACTTATTGTATCGATTATCTTAATCATTCATTAATAATGTAATTAGTGCATCATAATTGTATCATAAATAAATTTATTTATTTAATGTCTAAAAATTATAAATTAAATACCATTATATACTAAATATTTTTTGATTTATAGTTAATAATTATAGTCAAAATTATCTTATGTATAACCTTATATTAAAAATTGTTTTGTTATGAAACTATGAATTTAATACTATTTGTTCATCTTGAATAAATAAAAATAATAAATGTCTTAATCTAATTCAAGGGGAACAAAAAGATAAAATTTTATTCCAATGGTTGATTTTTGTCCAAAATAACTTATATAATAGAAGTATGACATGTGTTAGGGTAACTATAATATCATTTTTCCTTTAATTACACTATTTAATTTAAATCGTGGTAAATAAAAGTCAAATATTACTTTTCGCCAAAAAAATATTTTCATCTTATTGTACAAAAATTTTGTTACTTATTTCGATCTTTTCTCTTGTATTTTTGAAATTCAATTCATAGATGTTGTTAAAAATAAATTTTATAAAAAAATTCAAATGCGCCTAAAAGGTGGGTACAAGACGATAAAATGATCCATAAATTTAATATATCTAATATTATTATAAAAGTAATCTAATGAATTAAATATATCATATATAGGTATTATGTATGTACTATTAGATAATATATATTAAAATAAAAAAACTAATTATTAAAATAAAATGTCAGTTTTAAACAATAATACACTGTTTTTTATTATTTATCAAAAAATGAATGTTTTCATACAAATACAAAAATTTCACCTTATGATAATTTTGATATTCCAAATCCAAATATGATCTTTATTTTGAAAAAATAAATTAATAAAATTTCAAAAAGTGTGTTTTACTATTCATAAAGGATATTTTGATTGGATGGGGTGTACTAAAACATGAAGTTGGATATAATGCAAGCAATTGGATTATTCAAAGGGAAAGGTATTGTAGAAGCTTGGTGTGTTACATTCTCCCATACTTCAAATATATTTGTTCTCGAAATTTCAATAATACCACTACATAAACAGATTCTGGTGGTTTTTCATCATAGGTTCCTCAGGTTTCCATGTTTCCTCTTTCGTTTGGTGATTTCTACATAAAAATTTTTCCAGATGAGTCGCCCTATTTCTCATAACATGTTCTCCTTTAACTTGAATCATGACAGGATCATCCCAATAAGATAGATCATGGTCTAGTTCAATTTCCTAATAGTTGAGTACATACGTAGGGTTAGGCATGTATTTTCTTAATAGTGATACATGGAACACATCTTGAAATTCATAGAGACTCAACTTATTTCCAAATTATAAGTTATAACTCCAATTCATTCTAGAATTTTGAAAGTATTGATGTTTGTGGACCTTAATTTACTATTCCTACCAAATTGTATAACAACATTCCATGGAGATTTCATTAAGAATACATGATTGCCTATTTGAAATACTAAATACTTCCTTCAATTATCGACATAGCTATTTTTCCTACTTTGAGCTACTTTGATGATGGTTTGGAAGACCTCCACCTTTTCAATTATTTCCTCAACAAGTTCTAGTCTATAGTTTTTCTTTCACCGTCATCATCACGACAACTAGGTGTGTGACATCTTATTCCATTTAACGCTTCATATGGTGACAACAGAATACTCCAATGGAATAAATTATTATTGGAAAATTCTACATGAGGTAAATATAAAACCCGTGTACCTTGAATGTCAGTTGATCAAGATCTCGACATGTCTTATAATGATTGGATAGTCGTTTATGATTTCACATCAGTTTGAGGGTGGTAGGAAGTACTGAAAAAAAGATAGGTATCTTGGGAATTATAATGTACATTCTATAATCTTGATGTAAAACATGGATCACAATCCTAAAAAATCTATAGGGGTACAAGATGAAGCCTTCCAACTTCATTAATATATAGTCTTCCTAAATGTTCAAGTGTCAATCCTTCACTAATAGAAAGAAAATGGGATGACTGGGTATGATTATCAACAATGACCCATATTGCATCATTACTTATAAGATTCTTTGGTAGTCCCATTGCATTTTGTATCTTAATATCATCCCATTTCCACTCAGTAATGGTAAGTGGTTTCATGACTTCTCTTAGATATGGTTTTCCAGCCTTAACCTTTTGAAAAATAATACATCTTGACACATAATCTGCAATGCTTTCTTCATGTTGTCCCACCAAAAATATTCCTTCAAATATCTATACATCTTAGGGATACCAGGGTTTATAGGGAAATTAGATCTATGAGCATCATCCAACATTTCCCTTTTTATGTCACTATATCGAGAACACAAAGTCTATTCACAAATTTCAAAATTTTATCTTCAGATATGAAGTCACCCAATATCCCATCAATCATAGATTTATTTATCTCTTGAAACTCCTCATCACCGGTTTTAAGACTCTTTGACCTTTATAGTAATGATGGTTTGGAAACCATTTGAAAAAGTATTAATGTTTCACCTTCCATGGTTATTCCCATATCAACCATAACTATATTCTTGAAAATAGTATCACTTTAAACTCTAATCATGTTCAAAACTCCAAGATCTATTTAGCTCAAAACATATGCCACATTATATGACTTCCTAGGATAGGTGTTTATATTGCAATAATAATCCTTGAGTATTTAAAGCCATCACCATTTCCTCATATTGAGTTATTTTTGTGAGAAATTATTCTTCAAACAATTGTGATCAGTATGATTCTATCATTTTTCACTATAGATATTGTGTCTCTATATTTTTAAAGTCATGATTACATATGCTAACTAACTATTATGAGAAGGATACTTATTCTCATGAGTATTTAGTTTTTGTGATTCATATCCAATAACTCTATAATTTTTTATATGGACACAACCATGTCCTTTCTATAAAAATATCTATAAAGAACAAACCCATCATTTTCTTATGGTAGAGTTTATATAGGATCATTGACTAATTATCTCATCAGTTCTTCAAATAATTCTTCACACCATTTTTCTAATAATATTTAATCCCTTTATGTGTGAGCCTGATTAATGGGTTATCCAATTTGGAAAAATTCTAGACAAAATGTTGTTAATAATTGTCTAAACCAATAAAAATGCATACCTCAGTTATAATCGTCGGTACTGACCATTCATGGATTGACTTGCTCTTTTAATGATAAATAAAAATTACATCATTAGAGCCAATATAGTTATGAAATGAAATCTCTTGAAGCTATAATTCACACTTACTGAACAACCCATATAATATGTTTCTTCTAAGAGTCTTTAGAATTGTGCACAAATTATTTTCATGATCTTTTTAGATTTTAAAGTATACCATGATTTAATAATAAATACCACAAATAATTCATCAATATATTCAATGAATAATCTGTTCATTAGATACATGAAGACAGAGGGTTCATTAGTCAGTCCAAAAGGCATTACCGTAAACTCTTAATGCCCATCCCCGATACGAAATGATGTCATCGGAATGCAATCCTTCTTCATAAAAAACTAATGATATCCAGATCGAATTTCAATCTATTAAAAATATTGATCTCCAAAATATTAATTGAATAAATCATCATATGATGTATGGGATACTTGTGGCTTATTTTTATATCATTGATCTCCTTATGGTCAATGCACAACCTCATAGATCAATCATTCGTCTTAACAAAAAGAATAGGGGCTCCCCATGTAGAAACATGAGGGTGAATAAATCCTTTATTACTCAATTATTGTAGTTGTTTATTTAGTTATACTAATTCAACAATGACCATTCTATATGGGGTCATTAATATGGGCTTTCAACCAGGAATTAAATCAATGGAAAACTCAATTACTCGTTTTGGATGATGTCCATGTAAATCATATGGAAACTCATCAACATAATCATTAACAATAGGTGAAACCTCTTTAGGAACATTCCATTCCAAAACCATTGTTATTTTACTCTCTTCATCCCCAATAAATGAATTTAGTAATGTTACTAATAGTGGATATAGATAATAATCCGATAGTGATGTTTCTTCTCTAAAGAGAATGTACTCTTTATCACCATAAAAAAATGGTAACCTATTTACTCTTACATTAATTTTAGGCATCATGGTATAAATTCCAATACATTCCGAGGATTATATCAAATTGGATCATGGCTATGGAGATGATATTAATAGATACATAATGTTTTTATTCCTTATTGGGAACTAATTCAAAAAATATTGTTGCAATGATATTTCCCTTAGGTGTATTGACTGACAACTACCTTGTTAAAACAAATTGGAAATATCTAATTTTCATAGAAAAATGGGATTATATGAAACAATGCGATGATCTATAATCAAATAAATATTTGGTTAAATTTGATGAATCTATTAAATTACATACCACAAAGTCTTTCAGAGCTTCAACCTCAGTAGTAGTGATCGCATATTCTTGGCCTTGATCCCTTGTAAATTTTTCATGTACATTCCCTTGGCACTTAAGAAACTCATTTTAATAATTCCACATTACTCTAGAATTATAGAATTCAACATTGAAATCATCATTCATTTCCTTGAAATCTCAAGATTCATGTCCTTTTTCACCACACCTATAATAGACTCCCATTCCCTTCATGAAAGTACCAAGGTGTTTCATCCCAAATTTACCGCATGATTGATATTCAACTTTTCCATTCTTCCCCTTATTTTTATTTATAGAGTGATAATCAAATCTCTTCCTCTCTTATTGTTCTTTGAAGTCGTATGACATAGAGAATTCATATTATATTTTTATATCACATGAAACAATATCTTCATACAATGAGATGGATTGTCAGACTAATGATCGATGGACAAACGGTTTCCACCCATCAAATAATCGATCAATCATACTCCTTAGGTTTGTTATATAATATTTTTCATGTCTTTCTAACCATGTAATGTTAGCCTCATACATTGTGACATTCTCATCCTCCATTTTACTTATACTAAAAAATTGTCTTCCCATAACCACTTGATGGTCCCAAGGAAAGTATTTTTCTATGAATTTATCTGTAAACTCCCTCAATTCCATATTTGATACTTTATAATCCTCCTTTTTGTTTTTAATTAATGACCACCATTCATCAGCATATCCTGTGAGGTGATAAACTACAATGACAACTTTCTCACTTTTGAAAACCCCAAAGAATGAAATATTTTCTTTAATGAAAATATCCATTTCTAAGCTACAAATGTATTTTTAGTCCCATTGAACATTGGTTTTTTCCCCATGAATCTTTCTATCATTTTTCCATCATGTTGTGGATCAGGGTGCTCAATAAGGGTAAGGTTATTATTCATAACCTCGGTGAGTTGTCCCAGTATAGTGATAAGATGATCAGTTGAAGCTGCATCACCATCTCCACTATAATTATCTTGAGTAGGATGGAAATTCCAACATGGATTACATTAATTGACACAATTTCCATTTCATTCACTAAACTCCATATCTAAACGTTTTCATACACAAGATTAGTTTATGAATCAAAATAAATTATTCCAAAAATTGAAAAAAATTAACATAAATTGAATAGTTTATGGATATAATCTATAATCAAAAAATGATTCTTTCAAGAGTTATATACTCATAAAACCTTCCAAATGGTTTGTAAATAAAATGTGAATTATCCTAAGTATATCCCCCATGTGTTTCGTATCCAAGAGTGAAGCAAGGACCATTATCGTGTACTAGGATACCCTTGATCAATCTAGAATCACCATGTTAGAGTTCTCACTCATAGGTACATTTGTTCCAGAGCCTCCTCTACTTGATCATATCCAGACATGGTTTAATTACTTGGAAAACTAACAGAATCTATACATTAACAAAATTCTGGTAAGTTCTTATATACTAATCCTAAAATTCGGTCTTAATGTAATGATCTCTAATTAGAGTTTTTCTACATTTAGCTACCAAGTATTGTACGAATCATCCTATAATACCAACTCCAACACCTCGACCCTAATTATCCATAGTTGATTCATTATTAAATAACTATGGCTTGATCACAAGGGATCAAATCCCGAAGGACGGATAAATTTAGAATCCTGGTATGTAATGGAAACATACATAAGTTTTACATTACATTTTAAAATGAAAAAAATGAAATCATTGTCTCCTTGAACACATTCATATCCCTTACACTATCGTTTCAGGTCAGTCACAATATACTTCTTTCCTCTTTAGAAAAAATAAAATATAGAATTGGGTGAACATAGGTGCTTAGCATGGATAATAATATAGCAAGAACATTCATAACTAATCATAAACATTTAAGTCAATGTATAGGACAATAACACAATAATTTTAAACATAAACATCATCATAATAAGACAAAGATAAATAAAATTATTCCATTAACATATTCAAAAGTATATTCTACTAGTCTAATAATCACATGTAATATCAATATCCAATTTCATAATGATGGAATGCATAATGTCAGACTACATACCAACATAGTTAAAGACTCAGGACAAGACTACAAATAAGATTTTTTCAAGGCCTTATGGCAAGACACTAGATTGTCTCATGAGACCTACCGATGTGTTGAGGAGCTGTAGTGGGCTGCACCCATTACTTACTAAGTCCAATTCATTACTCATATAAATTGATGAAATATAATATAACCATTTGTATTAAAACTACTATACAAAATGTTAATACATTAACAAAAAACCACAAATGGTATAATAATAACACATCCAAATTCAATCATATCACAAAACCATCAATTAAATATGGATGATTGTGTTATAAAAAATCAACTACAAAAAAGTGTAAAATCAATCAAAGTATGTTGACATAGATGAAATAAAAAATATTTGAGAGTTATATCTTTTTGTATTTTGAAATAATTTAAAAGTAACATAATTATAAAAGAAATAATATATTTTGAAAATTTTCTTATAATCTTGTAAGTGGAACATAAAAGATGTTATCATGATGGAAAATATATACACTCTCCATATAAGTTAAAAAACATTCTTTCCTTGATTTTATCGAAAAGGGACATAAAGTTCCTTATTTGGAAAACGATGGAATTATTCCTTTATAAACATTTTATAAAAAGTAAAACAATGGAATAAATTAATTTTACCCATAGTCTATGAAATAGTAAAAAAAATCAGAATACATTTTTAGGAAACATAGATGTGGATGATTAATAGGTCCCAGTTGATAATCACATATAAACAACATCAGATAATAATGAGATTGTAGAATTAACCAGTAACATATACTTTTCCTTGATCAATGGTATGTTAACCCATTTTATAATAGTTATATCATTATTATTAAATTATAAAATAACCTCATACAAAAATATGATATCATATATGATCTTCTAAAATTGCATTGTTAACTATATTTCAGAAGTATCATCATTTCTGGTGTTAAATTGTTCATTTTTCATTATATGTTTTGTTATGTAAGTCATGTTGGATCTGGATAATGATTTATTTTATTTATATAATGAATAATATTATGTTTTTAGACATAATTTTTTCATCATTAAATGTTATTTATTCTTAAATGGTTACGACAGAGAATGAATTTCATCACGTTCCTGGAGACGGTAATCTGTATGCATGAATGAGCTAAAATACCATTCTATTAATGGTGGAAAGGTATGTAATTGGATGTTATATCATATATATATATAGAATCATTAAATGTTTTTATTTATTATTTAAATAAATTATACTCATTATAATAACCAAACAAATAATGATATTTTTGAATAAAAAATACACCATGACGTGGAGACGGTAAGACATACATACGCGCGTACGGTGACATATCATTCATAGGATGGATATAATAATGAATATGGTTATAAAATATTTATAATTACATAATAGTATGAATATTCTAATGGATTTATTATTTTTTTATTGGAACAACAATGAAAGGGGATGATGAAGAAGAAAAGAACTTTGAAAGTGGTGGTAAAATTATTACATTTTCTTCAGGTGTCAAATGTTCAGTTGATCAGATGGATTAATAAGATGGATTTCTGAACAAAGTAATGCCTCTAGGTAAACGTAAGGGTATTTTTTATAATATCTGTGCTCGGGTTTCCCATGTATAATTTCATTGGAGGTGTGAAATTAAGAGAAGATGAAGTGCCCTTTTATAAGAGATGTGAATGTCACATTAGGAAAATCATGAAATATTATTTTATTATACATTCATAATAAGTTTATAATGGATAAAACAATAATTTTTTCAAAAATAAGGTGAGTATGGGACTAAAACCTCTTAACCAATAGGTTTTAGATAGGTTTATGTCACAATATTAACATTATCTTTTAGATTTAACACTTAGTTAAATAGTTTATCTATTACCATGTATTCTTCTATTATTATAGTAAATGGTTTATAAACATAGTATAAAATTCCATGAAAACCCCAAGTGGTTCATTTTTAATATATCAAATTTGTCTATGTCATTTTGTTGATTTGTTGATTTTTAGGAATATTATATCAATTAATAATAAAGTTGTTTTTTAAACTCATTTATGTCAATTTGGACACAATTTATTTCCTTTTGTATTTTATAGTCAAAAACTTTATGAAATCAAAAAAAATTATTTAATCGACCATAAAAAGTCATATTAACCTATAAAATTAGAGGAATTCATAATAAGTCTCAATTTACATTTATTTGGATATTTATAATATAAATTATTTTAATCATTCATTAATAATGTAATTACTACATCATCATTGTTTCATAAATAAAATAAATTATTTAATGTCAAAAAATTATAAATAAAATATCATTATGTATTAAATCCTTTTATCACTCTAATGAATATTTAAATTAGAATTCATCTTATGTATAAGCTTATATTTAAAATGGGTTTGTTATTAAACATTGAATATTACACTGTTAACTATTCTTGAAATAAAATAATAATAAATGTCCTTATCTAATCAATGTGGACTAAAATGATCATATTTTAATCATAAGGTTTATTTTGGGCTAGAAACAGTTATTCAATAGAATTTAGACAAGTTTTAGGAGAATTATAATATCATTTTTACATTTAATTTACCCAATTTAATTTTAACCGTGGTAAATAAATTTCAAATTTTACAATTTAAAAAAATGATTTTCATCTTATTGAACCAAATTTTACATACTGATAACTATAGTGTCCCACATAGTTTTCAAATTCAATTCAAAAAAGAAATAAAATTATGCTTTTTCATGTTTTCAAATGCATCTTGAATGAGGGAAAAGACATTAAAACGTTCAATAAATATTATATATCTAATGTTATTGTAATATTACATAATGAATTGAATTGAAAATATATATGTAGTATTTATCCATTTTTTTCTAATATAAATTTGAATAAAATAATTAATTAATTAAATAAAATATATTTTTAAACAATAACGCATTATATTTCACAATTCATCAAAAATTGAATGTTTTTAGGAAAAAAAATTCACAGTAAGCTAATTTAGAGGTTCAAAATTCAAATATGTGGTCCATATTGAAATATAGAATTTATAGAATTTAAAAAAGTGGGTATTATTATTCATAACACCATGTTTGATTCGTCGTGGTGAGCTAGAACTAAATTTTGTGTACAATGCAAGATATTATATTATTCAAAAGGAAACATAAAATGGAATCTTGGGTTGTTACATTATTTCCATACATTGACCATCCTTCGGAAGCATCACCATTGCCAATGAAATGATGAATCATTTCCTTCTCAGAGTCTCCCCACCTAGACTCATGCACCTAACACATCAAGGATGACTATATTGTCATCTGAAATAGTTAACCTCTACCACTATCCATCCCATCATCTTCCTTCCAGGAATAAAACTACTATATCATCTTATAAGCATCTAAATGTTCTTGAAAAAATTCCCTCTATGAATTCATGATCAATGTGTCAGCCACAAAGCTTCCCTAACATTGATGTAAAACCACTCGAAGCTGCATTCCTCTATAAAATCTATCCATCCTCATTTTTGATTATTCATCTCATGCTGGTGAAAGATGTACATAGATATCTTTTGATATTTGAAGACCATAAATTTCTCCCCAATGAGGTAATACTGCTATAACTTTCGTGAAAACTCAACTGCTACAAGATCGAGATCATGGGTGGAATAGTTACATTCAAAGAGAGGTAACTGCCTAAAACCATAACAGGTCACTACAATTATCTACATTAGCAGAAAACCCAAAAATAATATAGTGGTATCATAGAACACCTCGATCACCACCCCATACTCTGACAACCATAGCACTGGAGCACTAAACAACTTCCCCACTAGATAGTTGAGAGCAACCCGACATGTCTCTCTCTTCACAATGGCCTGGTCCTTCCAGGTCAATGTTTTCGATGGAATTAAAACCTATGAGAAGTAGGGTATGAACTCTAAATAATATCCAGCCAGACCTATGATGCTCCAAAACTCTACAACATTCAGAGGTGTTAACTTATAAATAAACACATCAACCTTTTATGGTTCACCACTATCACCTACTGATATATCACATGTACAAGGAGGAGAACCTCTCGCATCACGAACCTTCACATGGATAACATCCTATAGAGCTGGTTGCACAGAAGTACCTCTAAGAAAACCCTTATATTCGTTCCATTATCCTCCTCTAACAATGAGTAGATCAGGACTTCTTCTATGAAAACAATGACAATACCATATTGTAATACATGGGAAATTGATTTCATGGGCCCAACGAACATGGAAGGTGTATTCGTAACACCGAACGACATAACCATGAACTATATGTTCCAATTCCTTTAGCTAAAAGTAGTATTTCGGTTGTATCCCCACATCAACCTCAATAAGTGACATCTAGACCACAGATAGATCATAGAGAACCAATCTAAAACACTTAATTGGTAGCAAAGATTGTTGATCCTCAGGATGCGGAATGGTTCTTAAACATCACCAGATTCAATCATTTTTAGCCTATTCCCAGTCATAGACCACCATCTTCCCTCTTCAAGAACAATACTAGAGAACCTCACTAAAACACTGTCGACTACATAAAGTCCTTCTTAATCACGTCATTATTTGGGACGCTCAATTTCCTTGCATCAGATCACTGGGTGGCCTAATATTCAATGGCATTTCTGGTCTTCTGTGTCCCATTTAACACATCATGAATTCCAAATACATTTTCCCTACCATACCCTATAATCATCATTGTTCCTAATGTTGAACTCCATCTTATCTCCAAACCATAAACCTCTAATACCATTTTGTCATGACCGTACCACTTTAATATAAGAGAAGAGGAAACAAAGTCTGAAAAAATTCATTTTCCATTATTAAATATAGATAATGACCATTGAGTCCCACCTTCGATAGGCCTCATAGTAGCGACTATCCCCAATTATATATGATATCACACAACATGGAAGGAATTACCCTTTTTATATAAATCATGATAAGGATATAGGATGGATAAATACACAAACATATCCAAAAACTTCATATAAAAGAAACAAAAATACAACCCATGTTTGACATAAACATAAAAGCCATAAATTTAAAACATAAATTATAATGAAAAGTACTTAATGGAAATACTAAGAAGCAGTATCGCATCTCTACTGATGCTTGTGTTAGTAAATTCCAGCATGGTCTTCATGTTCCTCCTAGATACTAGAAAACAATATTATAACATATTGTTTTCATACACGAATACTTAGTACGGAAAAAATAGTCACTCATACACAAGTCGGAGAATCATGCTAAAGCCCATGTGTAAACAGAAGAAACAAACATCACCTAACAAAGAAAGATGACTAGCCCGACCTCACAATAGAACAGAACTCATCTAACAAAATACATGTATGGAAATAATATAAGCACATCGATGATTGGGTACCCCACATCACACTTCCTACTGATTAACTGCTAATTTCTAATGGCTAACTTCTTGATTCTATCACCCTTATTTAATTGAAGTCCCCCTACCACAACATCCCACACACACCTAGCCCAAAAATCCCAAATATCCTGCAAACAGACTCCATTGTCACATAAACCACAACTCTCACCTAAAAACACCTTGGAATCATCCAAAAAACACATGAAAAAAATTAGCTAGGAAACCATTGGGACCTCGTACAAAACACAACCTACGTAGTGGATCTTGGGGGATTGTATAACTCCAGCCATTATAGCATGACAGGATATGATCAATCAGAAATCACTCAGAAGGGTGTGTGATGATGAATTCATTAACCATCAACCTATCCCCCAATTGGTATAATGGGATTGGCACAAGCCCCCATGAAATGTGGTTTTTTAGAACATAGTTCTTAACATAGTTGGGGTATGTATAGAAAACACATGGAACTAAAAGTGTATACATATATGTAAACAAACCATTATACCATCATACGTGCTTCCATAGAAGTAACCATCCCACACAAACAACTTTTTATGTTACCCCTCAATGCACATATAATACCAATATATTACCACTTATGTAAGTATTAGTATACCCCCATACAATCAATTTAACCAATTTTCATTCTACATGTATCAATTTATTCATTTATATATTACATCCCTTATAGTTAAAACAATAAGCTCAACATCTATAACCATTTTAAGAAGGCTAAAGTCTACTAAACACTTCTAAAGAAAACAAGGAATATGGGACAAGGTATGTGAATCCATTTTAACACCCATTCATAAAAATATAATAGAATAACCAACATATTGTCCCATTTAACACCCCCTTTTATCTAGACACTCATTCAGCCACTACCAACTATCAATATTCAATGTTATCCCACTAAATCATCATCTCACAACTAGAACTAGCTACCCCATTTCACAACAACACCACACCCAGTACACACATAAACATGATGTCACAAAACATCCCATTCATAACGCCCATCTTTCCAACCACTTCCAAGATTCATTCCCACTTAACAGTAATCCATTCCATTCCACAATCAAATAATCTCTCAATTGATATATCTTCATACCTCCTTCACCACCTCATACAAAAAACCAAAAACAACCAGCACTAAAATTGCATCCCTGCAACACAAAAAAATCCAAACCAACATATAGAACTAACTCCTTTTTCCACCACTGTAGCCACAATTGTCATCCAAAAAGCATCACCACACTACCCCCACTGGTCATAAAACCCAAAAAAACACAACACATGGTGACACGTATGAAATTAATTTTATTCATATTTGTCAAATAATATTCATTAAATTCACTTTGATAAACATGGTTGTCACGCATGTTTTTTCATCAGGAGGAGTCCCTTTCATTTAGCTGGGTATAAATGATTAATCAGACTGATATTTACACCAATTAATCACAGGGAAACAAAAAAGTCCATATTCATCATCGATTCAACGAAAAATTCCACTAAAGAACATGGTTTAATGGACACAACAGATCACTTCATCAACGTAGATTAAAAATAAAACAAATAACATAGAATCAAAATCTCCCTCATCTCCCATTTATGACTTCTATTTTTATATATTAAATTTGGAATCATCCATTCTCACAATGTGATGTCATTACCCCAACCCTGCATGATGCACAAATAAAAATTTATATGAATTAAAAATATCTAATTGGAACAAAAAAGGATACCAAAAATCATCTTTACATTTAATAGGGGATCACACGAGTAGTATAAATTTCCTGGAAAAACTGGATAAGAGATGGCTCTAGTCATGGGGAACGACTCATCTAGAGGGAAGGGCTCTAGGCATAGCAAGAGAAAAGATAGGAGAGGACATCAACATTAGAAAAATACATATATATCCTATATCAATGTAATACGAAATGGTTAAAAAATTCATTAACGTGGGAGCATGATATTGATTACACGGTTCACCTATTTCAATGTCCATAGTTAATTATGATATTAATGATATAATAAATATTATTTAAAACTCTATTAGAAAAACCCAAAAAGGGTTTTAAATACAATTTACATCAAATAATATATAAGATTGGATAAAATAGAAAAATGTGGAATAACTAGAATGATTCACATTTGGATGAGTCACCGACAGTAAGACACAAATGTTAAGCAACTGAAGTTCCATGACTCATTGACCCAGATGGGATAATTCACCGACACCGAAGCCTAGAGTAACTGATATTGATGAGATGAATTACCAACAAAAACACCCTTACCCACTGACACTGATTTCTAGAGTCATAGTCACTGATACCATAACTCTCCAAACCTGATAGTTCAAAAATGAATCACGCCCATGATAGTACAAAATGGAACGCCAATAAAATTAATTAGAATTTTTGGTACAATTTTACGAATGAGTCACCCATAGACCACAGAACAACCCATACACAACATTTTCTCAATGGAATGGACTAGAGTGATCTGGGTCATTACATTTTACCTCCCAAACAAGAAAATGTTATGTTTTGTAAAAGATAAAACTCTTTTCTATTTTCTGAAATTATTCACAATGAATGAATAATATAGGAATTCCAATAAAACAATAGAGGGGGCATCATTATATTAAGTCAATCTCGAGGAATCACCTGCCTCTCTTATCTATATCCATATATCATGTAGTTTCAAATAAATTTATAAATATAAATATTTTAACATATATAGTGTTCAGAACAAGAAAATTTCATTTTATCAATCTATCATTTTGAAGGTGAAGTTTATAAAATATTGAATCTTATCCTGAATAATAGTGAACATGATTTCATTGACTCCATGGATTGGGAAAATATTCGGAACATATTTTTCTATAACTAAATTTCTGGAATTCTATGTACACAAATGGTGACTATGTTCTATAATCTTATTCAATAGAATAATTAATTTTTTTGGTACCAATGAGTCAAAAGTTTACATGACTTCTAGTATACTCTTCATTTATTATAATTCGACCCGAATGTAAATTTGAACAATTATTATATTACATAAAACCATGTATCCAAATGGAATCATCCATAAGATAATTCAGTATCTATGTAGTTATTATTTTATTTATTATTAATGTGGAAATTGAGGATGGATTGAATTTTAAATCTCATCAATATTATAAGAAAATTAAAATGGAATTCAATTAAAAAAGTAAAAACTATAGAGTGAAGTGGTACAACATTTACTTGTGATCATAGTGTGGGAAGAAACATGGATGAAATATCAAAAAGGTCACTACTAAATGTATTATGTGTTTAGTGTATGGTCATTATGAAATAGATTCCCAATGTATTGGTAATTAGTTATAAAATTGTTTGAGTATAGATACCATTTCATATAATTCACCCCCTCAAACCCCCACACCACATTAGTGGTTAATGTGTAAGCATAATTAAAATTATGATTACTATTTCTCCAACCTAATTAATAATTATGATTATTGACTCAATATGTATATTCAACTATGATACATGGGGATATTTCATTAAATAACTGTTTATAATATTATGTTTGAAAACAATATAGTAAACGGTATGCTTACCATCCACTCTAGAAATGGAAATATCATGTTTGCCTCTGGATATAACCATTCATTCATATCTAATCATTTTTATAATGGTATAACGATTCCATCAAAATATTTAGATCTAGAATTAAAGGAGTAAAACATTAATTAAATGAAAATTGCATCAGAAGGTGATGATTTCCAGAATTTTCTTCCTGTAAATTTTTTCATTTTTCATCTAGTAGAATTTGATGTCATCTTATTTATGGATTACATTTCTATACATAAATTCCAAAACAATTTTTTAGGAAGTGTAAAAAAAATTTATATATATAACCATCGTATAATCATCATCCAATTTGATGAGATGTTAGGACATCAAATAGATATTTAATCCATAATATCTATCATAATTCCAATTCATTTGGTATGTTTATCAAATTGGGGGGGGGACTCGACATCAAATATATTCTTATTGATTTGGAAATTTTTGATGAATTTAAAAAATATTTCCCTAGTCTTCCAAAAAAATATGTAGTAGTGTTCTTCATAAAACACAAACTTAGTGAGTCACCTTTTTCAAATACTCTCTATAAAATTCCAAAATATGATTTTCATGAATTAAAGAAGATACTAAAGTAAAATATTGAAAATGGATTTTTTTGTAATGTGTATCACCTCTGTATGTAGCTGTTATTTTTTAAAAAAAATAAAAGTGGATCTATGTTACTCTACATAGAATTTCAGAAGCATAACATGTTCACTATTTAGAACATGTATCATGTTCTATATGTTGATTATTTTTTAATCTAATTAAATTATCTCATTATTTTCTAAAGAGTAGTATGCATTTCGTGAATAATCCAATAATGGTAAATAAGGAGGTTATAGCCAATATGACATTATTTATAGACAATGGACACTATTAATATATAGTTGTGAATTTCATTATTAATATATCCCCTAAAATCACCATTGAATTAATGAATTGAGTCGTTACAGATTAACAATATCTCTTTGTGTTAGTCTTTATATATGGAAATCTAATCTACTAAATGATTATGTAAAATGATAAATACCACTTCATAATTTTTCTATAGACACTAAGGATGAAGAATCAGTTTGAAAAATTTAACCAGGTAGAATTTTAGTAGTAGAAGGTTTCATTTTTTTGTCGTCTATCCCCAATAGACATTCTCCTGGAAGATTCATAAATAGTGAATAATATTAAATATTTTCCCATACCAAATATGTCGAAAATACCCATTATGTTTTCAGTTTAACTAGATATAATATCACGTTTGAGGTTAATTTCAAACAAAAAAGCAATCATTTGACATGTTAACATGGATGTGATCTATGTTCCTTTTAATAGTTGATTATGTGTAATATTTCAAGGATATGGATAGATAAGTATTCAGAACACATGTTCCTACATTCAATTCTAGTAGATAAGGGTTTGTAATATATAGTTATGTATCCATTAATGGATTGTGAAGTTTCATTATGAATAACTAAATTTTATATCTTATTTCTTAAGAAAATTGATTATTCCTGTATACATTTACAAGAAACATGATTTAGAGTTAGTTTCGTTAGTATTTTCATTAATGTAATATATTAATTGAATTTATGGTAAAAAATGATAAATATATATATATATATGCTAGTAAATATTCATTATTATGGAGATCAATATGCACTAATGATTGTGGTTAGAAAATATTAGTTATTATTACTTCTCAATACATCACCACCACTAGATAGGACATATTTTGGATGATGGATTGAGTTTAAAGGATCATGCTTATCTTTTGTTCGGAGAACACAAGATTCAATATTTATATATTTTCAATGTTTTATCAGAAAATTATTAAATAAAGGTAAAATATTAATAATGAACCATCATTCCATGTGGTGATTAAAGAGTCACAGAATGAAGATGTTGAGCAACACATGAAGGTTATATGTTTTACCTAATTTAACTTTGATCATTATGGAATGGTAAGGTCCAATATATGTGAATGATTCCCATAAATAATTGATTTTATTAATAGTTTTTTTGAGTATTTTCATTTTTTTTAATTCACTATTGTTATATGATGTGTGATGATGTATATATATTTGAAACAATACATTGTCTGGGATGGAATGATAAGAGCTATCATAGATATTATTTCTCAATGATTGGTATTACAGAATTTTAGGAAGTATGAAAAACGTGTTAGCATATTTTTTATTTGATACACATATTTGAATGGAAATTTGAAAACAACACATCATATTTTATCAACCCTAAAAACATCTAATGGTAATAATGTTTTATAAGCATAATTGACTCCCTTAAAAATTTATAAAATTGAATCTTAATTATGGAAGCATAATCTTTTGATCAATTTTACATGATATAAATTAAGGAAGTGGTAAGGTTTCATAGAGGAGCACATTAGACTGTGTCTGAAGAATATATTTGGTTGACAAAAATGATTTGGTGATGTTTTCATCATGATATTCATAAAAATTTATGTTTCAAAAATATCTATCTTTCCCAAACATATGGTCATTCTATTGGAAAAATTAAAACTATAGAGAAAATGTTGAGATCATATTCTATGGATTCATTAGGATGATAGGATAAACTAATTCCAGTAGATGAGATTTATTACAAAAGTAAATTTTCCTAACAAATAAAGATGCATCCTTATAAAAATCAATCTAGAGTTAGATGTATATCTTATATATTAATGAACATAGTCGAAAAAATAAAGAAATTGGGACCTAATATAGATTATGAAATAGATTAAATGGATAAATACATTTAGAAAAATATAAATCTACCTCAGTGTAACCAGAAAAATTATATGTTTAATCACCAATATGATATAGATTATTATATTAGTGAGAAGGTAATTTAAATATTTTATCTATAGATAAAGATTACAATATTCATGAATAAAAGGAATACTATGACCTAGGGATGTCGATATGATTGACATTCTTCCTCGTAATAGGATGGTAGCCAATAATTTAGAGATTCCACAATACCTCTCTTAATTACATGATGTGTTCCATGTATACATTATGAGGAAGTAAATACAAAACCAATAAAATATACTAATCTAAATAGATATACCATTGGATCATTATAGTTTTTAAGATGAACAATCACTGGGGATTCTAGATCACAAAAGGATAGTTTTAGAAAACATAGAGAATCACCTAGTTAATATTTTCTTTGTGAATATTTCAATTTGATTATGTTACATGAGAACAAGAGTATATGACAATGTAGATGTAAAATATTATTATTTTATCATAATAAATCATTTAAATAGTAAAAATATATTTTGGGGGTGTATAATTTCACACATTGATTTTTTTGGATATTTTCAAATAAATAAATGTTTTTTATGTATTAAATACCATGAAACACCATTATCATCTTTTGTAACACACCCCACCAATTTAATCTAATTTTACATGAGAAACCGAATTAGCTTTCATTTCACACAATACTGGGTTTTAAAAAAAACCATGATATATTATTTATTTAGTTATTATAGGTGATAGTTAAATAATATACAATAGACAAACAAATATGAATATTAATCACTTATTTTTTAATATAATTTACAAAGGGAATATATTAGGAAAACATATATATAAAAAAGTTCTAGGTTTTTAAAAAATGTCTTTTTATGTTTCCAAAGTTATATTTTCTCAAAATATTTTATATTTATTTCATTTTATAAACAACAATAAAATAAAATGATCAAAATTTTATAAAATTATTTTTAAAAATAATAAATTTAATTTTAGTTTCAAAAGAGAATATTAACTTAGGGATAAATTTTATAATGTTATGAAAAGGTTCACTTGAAATGTAATAGTGGAAAATGATAAATAAAAATTGAAAACTACATTTTCTTTTAAATATTAATAATGATAAATAATATTTTACCTTTTTAAAAATTTTCATTAATTTAATTATACAAAATTTAATCCCATTTATTAAATTTTAATAAATTTAATATTGAAATTGGTATAAATACCATACAAAATTTTCATCACTCTGGCAAAAAAAACATGGTTTCCCATCAAGTTATATGTGATTATTTTTAACTGGGTTTTAGAAAAACATTAGAATTTAATTTATAAAAAAGTATTTTCTATTATTTATTAAAATAATTAATATTTTCTAATAAGGTAATATGATTTTTTTTAAAAAAATGATTGATGAATGGATTAAAAATTATTTACTAAGGTTATGGAAAAAATGGGATTATCTGATTTTAAGCAAAAAACATTACGGTGAGATTTATTAATAATTTATTTAAATAAATATTAAATGATAATATGTGTACTATATAATGTCTATTATTGAAATTTAATCAATTTTAAACCCATTTTCCATTTCAAAATCACAAAATCCGTTATTTCCTCTCAAAAATAACATGTGATTCATCTCCCCAAATTTTAAAATACCAACCACTCTCCTACCATCATCAACCTTTCAAAACACCATTATTTGGATATGAAATACCCAAATAATATATATGAATCCCACCCATTATTAAATATGTATTAATTTTCAAATATCTTTATAATATAAATGATTTTATTTCAAATATAATGACGATTCACGAATAAGTGATAACATTAATCAATGATCATTTTGTTTTTATTTATTACTCTACCCCATTAAATTATTTTTAAATCACTAATATATAATAAAATCCAAATCTTAAATAAAATGATATGATTTATGTTGTGTTATTTTACTACTACCACCTCTACTTCCATTTAATGGGTTATGAATTCAATGTATGTGTGTATGGAAGACTATTGCCACCCCAACCGATGTCGTTCATTTTTTTATTACCACATCTCAAGACACATCACAGTGATTCATTTGTTATCAAATTATTATATATATTAAATTTAAGATTATGTTGTTATTTCTAATAGTTATATATTATATAAATTCATACACATTATTTTTTGGGAATATGATAACATTATTCAAGTATGTGGTAGACTATAGTTTCATGATGTGATGTGTTTTGTTCACAATATACATTGAAGGTATTGTGGATGGGTTAATTGAATTTTTAATATATATTAAATTATTAATATTATTTTACAATAATATATATGTTTTACATTTCTTTTTATCAACACAATAAGAAAAAGAAATATATCAATCATGCACACCTACGCCCTACCATCTTCAGAAGCGGTGTATTTGAATTCCTATCACTGAATTTTATTCTGCCATATGAATGTGGTTAAATTTAATATAGGAGATATTAATATTATGGTTATAATACTATATTTTATGAACCGTAATCAATTTAACTATAAAAAATATAACAAATCAAACATATATTAAAAACAAATAGGTTGTTAGATGAATCATTTATTTAATAAATATTTGTAAATAAATGGGTAATAAAAGGTAATAATAAAACAATATATTGTATGATATATATATTAATATGATTATTTAGAATCTCTAAAATTAAGTAATATTTATTATAACAGAGGTATAAATGATACAACATGACAAAAATCCTAAGGTAAATGAATATTGTCTCAATTTTACATCATTGAGACTTATAAATTATCTTATTTACGATATTCTATCAAGTGGTATATAAATCCTTTTTGAAAAGTAATATAATGAATCATTATTTTTTCCATATAATTCATTTTTTTACTAAAACTGAAAAAAATAATATTTTTTTAACGTATAAGAAATGAATATCAATTTCAAACATCATGACCAATGATATCTTAGATGTTTTATTTATACGTTTTCAGTGACATTTTACCATAATTGTTTTATAATTTAAAAATAATTTTCAAAAGTGAAATGATATTTTCCTAATGCAATGTTTTAAATTACCAAAATATTTCTTCATCGAACATTTCTTCTACTATTTTTACTCATGAATTTTTAGGTATATTATCTAATGACACCATTCATTTTATTTTTCTCAATGATTAATATTTTTATTTAATGATATCTATGAATTGAATTTATGTTCCACTTATTATATTATGTAGACATGATTATGAAAGTCATGTATTATCTCCATTGATGATTTTAAAATATTTCTTTTTTCTATATGTTTTGACAAGATGAATATTTTTAAAATCATTTTAATTCATAGGTTATGGTATGATAAAGAATTTATTATCTTGTGGAACACATGTGTATGGTTTTATTAAAGGGATGTCTGGGGAAAAATCTGCATCCCACACATTGACTAAATATTTTAATCTCATGAGATAGAAAATCATGGAATGGGATGTGATCACGGTTTAGTAAGATAGGGTTGGAACATGTAGTAAACCCAATTTAGTAAAAAGGGCACGAATGGGGAGTGGAGTTGGTTTATTAAGAGAATTCGTCCAATATGATGCCCATGTAAATGACCCTTTTCTAAAATGAATATTATTTTCTATACATTTGTGTATGCCCCAAATTCCATGTCTTATGATACTTTCTTCCATTGTAGATTTTTTGCGATTACCTTATCTTTCATGTCTTATGAACTACAAATATTTATCAAACTACTAAAAATAATGATTTGTAACATCTATAATATGCGTTTAAAATAATATACTCATGTTTTGAAACAATTATATTCTATTTATGCAACTTTATCTCCATTTTCTACCCATACAAGCATCTAGGTTCACATTTTTCATTTGTTTCCCATCCCCAGTTTATTGAAGTTTCATTCATTCGAAAATAACTACTTTACAATGGAAAATATTATTCATCATTGTAAAATAATTTTATTACAAAAGATAAAATTATCATTATTACATAACAGTATCATATTAATGTAAAATAAATAAATCATTTTATCACATAAAATTAATAATTTCTGAAAATATAATTTTAATTTTATCTTATTTTATGAATAAATTGTGTTTATATGATTCTTAATTATCTATTGTCTAAATATTATTTTTTATTTTAATTTTAGGATATAACATGGATAATTATAAAAAGTTATTTTTTGTTTGTTCCTGGGCAAAAAAATTAAAATAAAAATTTAAATGATCTATAATTCCAATAGACTATAAAATAATTATTTAAAAATAATAAATTGATTATTATTTTTAAAAATTATAATGATAGGATTTAAATGTTAAATATGATTTTATTAAATTCATATCAATACTCAAAAAAAGTATATATATACATTTAATAGGTATTCGAAACAATTAATTATTTATAAAATATTCCTAAGGTCATAAAATTTTCTATTTATGAAAAATAATTATTTTTCACTATTCATATAAAAATAGATTAATTACAAGAAGTCCCAAAATTGAAACCTATGTATAAATTGTTATGTCAAACAAAAAAATTTACTCATATTTTTAATAATAATACATAAGAATTTATAATAATAAATTATAAATTAAATTTCAAAATATAAATCTAGAAATTATTTCAGAAAAATTTACTTTTTAAAAATTATTACTTCATCAGGTTATTTCATATTAATTTCATATTAAATTTTTTTTTAATGGGTTATTTTATATATTAAATGATTATATATTATAAAATAAATTTTAATATAAAATAATTTTAATATTATATCCTAAAAATGTTGAGATATTTAATTACTTAATATCATTTAAATTACAAGAGGTTTTATTATTATTTAAATTCTCTATATATTTCTCATCTAACTTGTTTTATACCATTTTAGTTCAGTGTTGTTTATGGAGTATGATGTGAATCAGAATAAAATTAATTTAATGGAAAGATATATATATATATAATTAAATGGTTTTTATAGTGCTTGTTTATTTGTAAAACCATGAATACCATTTTGATGTGGAATGACAGAATATTCCTAAATTTGACCAAGCCTCGTTTCCTAATTAATTATTTAAATATAACAACATCTATTAGTTTAGGATCCATTACACCATTCACAAAATCAATGAGACCTACTTCTCTATAAAAGATTCGAAGAAGAAATATATCAACCACTATATCTAGTCTATCTAATCATCCGAATACATTATGTGGTATAGTTTATAGATCATGGAATTTATTTGTATTATATCTATTATTTTATATAAAATTGTATATAAAACCAATAATAATTGAACTAGGAATATATTTAATGACTTAGGCTCATATTAGATTGTGAATCAAAAATACACTTAGGTGAAACCAAACACTATAGTTTTTTGAATATAAGTAGTGTTATATAAAATGTTATACATTACATTTCATGATTAAAACAAATATTATATAATGATAGTTAATAAAATTCCCCATCCCAATCTAGATAAGTTGGAATATATTAATGATAACACGATTCAGGAACCATTATTCTTCATGTCCCTTCTGATCATTTTGTATAAAAACTTATTTATGAAGTTTCACACATGTTATTTCTTATAGGATGATCTTTTCATGGAATTATGAAAAATTTGATGATGAAAAAACAACTAAATTTTGAGCCAATGTGGGACTCTTTCATGACCTGACCCATGTTGGGGCTCGAGCCACATCTTCACTAAGCCTGACGCTATTAGACTGGGGCTTGTGAATATCTTCAAAGGCATACCAAACTTATATAATTATTTACCTATATAAATTTATGAATAAAAATATCCATATTTATGTAGAAGTGAGATTTAATAATAGATAAATTTACAAAATAATGGGGAAACAATCGTGCATGTAATATTATAGTAATTACCCTAGTACGGTAGTGTAGACTGAAAAGTAAATGGAATATTTACACACACAATTATAAATATGTCCAACATAAAAAAACAAAAAAATAAATTTCTAAGAGACCTTGGATCCTGATCACAATTTTTTTCCCACAATATGTGGTCCAATGTGTTTTGTATCTCTAAAATCATCAATATAACTCAACATTTTATTAAGGTAAGATAATTCATTTTTCATTTTGGACCCTTGGTTTAATCATGGTAAATGTGTTCTACAGCCAATGGAATATCCATGGATCATCCAAAAGATTTAGTGGACCAATAATTACTAAAAAATGAATAAAATGATAGGTTTGACATTTTGATGAAACCATGCATCACAACTCGAACGATTTGTCTGATACTGCACATTTGTAGAATGCGGAGACCTGTAGGCCACACCATTATTTTGATACTATGTGACCAGAGGATCATGACTATTTATGATTTATGAATTTAGGAAAAATTGCATTTTCATTGTTTGTGCTGGGTTACAAAATTTATTCACCTATCCATTTAGTGTTTACCCTTATAAGAGTAAGTTATGAATAATATACTCATGAATTTAAATCCATGAGCATTAACTAAGGAACCGAATTTTTTTATTTAAAATCCAAATATTTCATTTCATTTATACATAATTAGTATTTCCATTTTCTTCCTTCCTCTTACAGTGGTTGGACCTAGTTTTCTCCTCCCACAAATCTTCCTCCTATACGTTGTATGATATGTGAAAACCTTATTTTTTTGGTGTCTCTTCCATGATCTGACAAAGGTGTCAGAATCCACGATGTATTATACACCTTAATCAAACCTAGTATAAATTTTTATATTTCTATCCATATTATAATTAAGAGGAATATTACATTCTATATCTTCATGTCATGGAACTGTTATTTTGATATCATCAATCCTAATTGGAATATGGGGTTGGTATAGAGTAAGGATTCATAAACATTGTTTAGGGAATAAGTTAGGTCATTTTACCTTTTAGTTTCAATAAATTATTATCTATGCTATTGTTCTTTATTCAATTTTTTGATAATCATATCATTATATTTGTGATATTCATATTAAATTGGTCATTGCACCGTTATACATGTTCGTTGATATTTTTTACTTAAGTATAAGTCATTGAATCCATTTATAGACACCCCATGTTTTTACCAAGATTAATTCTCCATTATATTTAATTATGATAATTCAAAATTCAACTTACAAGAGTTTCTCATTGTTATGTATCTGAATTACCTTGTGGTATATTTGTTATAAGATACAAGAGATCCTTTTAGGAATCCATTCCATCCTATTTATCAATTTTCCCGTGACAGAAATTTCTATATATAACCAAGGATCCTATAAAATTAATACGTAATCATTTTTATATTAAATTACTTGTTAAAATAATATACATGGCCTTGTTTGATAAATAATGGTATAAATACCCAGTCATTACAAACATTAACATTACATATCATTTGTTGAATACAAACAAAATTACAAAATCTGATGCATGAATACAGTTATACTCTACTACCTTTTGAAACATCGAAACACAATCATATGTACATAAATTAGCTACATTATCCTTCACTATGTTCAACTATACTAGGACCCATCATAGAACCATCAACCATTGTATAAATATTCATAACCTGGAGAAAGAACATAAAAATGGGTGATCTCAAATTATCCGTAAGGCTAAAAAAGGGAGTCATGAAAGAATTCTCCTAAGAATAATGTTATGAGAACATGATCATGAATTTATATGATCATACCCTTTATATCAGAGATCATATAAATGAGTCCTGGTATCCTTTCTTAAGACATGAATAATATAGAAAAAAATAAATGAAAGCATAACATAGGAATAAAATAAGGAATTTTTACTGACACAAATCTATATACATTAATTTCTATAGTATATAAGGCATCACTAGAATGACCATCTCAGTATTATTGGTTCACTCACCATACCATCTTAGTAATAATGGTTCACCCCCAGGCCCATCATGGTAGCATGAGTTAACTCCTCGTATAATGACATGGTTCACTCTGTGGCCATATTAGTTGTTGATATTCATTCCCAAGACCATATGATTCCTTCAAATTATATATAAATCAATATCTAATCCATTGGATGAATATATATTTCTCACCCATATCTTAATTAAATCCTACATATTTCATTATCAATATCATAAACAATCATATCATAACAAATGAAATGAATTTATTATTATAAACATTTAATTATATCATAACCTTTGAATGAAGTCAGGTTTAATAATGTCTTATCATAAAAATAACCTATAAAAAGAAGCGAGATTCAAATAATATAACCTTTTAATGTGAAATGAGTTCCATAAATATCCTTCCATCCAAACACAATTCATCCAGACAAATTATTTCTATGAATTCATTGAATACTTTCACAATAAATGCATGAGTAACACCAATGAATGTTATCATATATGTGAAATATTTTTAAAGGTCTTTTAAAATAATTTCTTGAAGAAAATATTTTTTCTTCATTGAAAAAATTATTTTCATAAAAAATATATTTAAAACTCTATTCTATAAATATATATTTGAAAACATATAATGGAATATTTTAAATCGATACAAAAAATTTTAAATTATTTTTCCTTTAAAATAATCTTCAATGATCATTGTAAACATTTTGGAAAAAATTTTCAATAATATGGGATTCAATATAATAAATTTCAACATTTCGAAATAGAAAATTATATTTTTTCGTAAAAATATTTTCATATGTTTAATATATTAGAGGAAATGATACTAACACGTGAGGATATCTATAAAAAATAAATGAGAAAGAAACCCATTTTTTCATGAGAGATCCATTGTATGATTTCATAAAATGACTCAAAGACATTAACAATGTAAAAAATCGATTAGATTGTATTAGTAAAACTCTTACATCTATTTTTACATGGGACCATAATGTTCATATAGAAAATGAAAATTACATGAATCTTTAAATATCATGAAAATATGGAGATCCATGTTATAACATGGAATTATATAGAACATGAAACAGATTTTATGATCCCAAAAATACTTGAGTCTCCAAGAATTTAATTTCAGACAAAACAATTTTTGACCAATTTGGTTACTTTTAAAATATTAAACCCTTGAATGAAATTTGATTAAATGGATATATTAATAATAAAAAATTATTCACATTATACATATAATAAAATGATGGTGTGTACATAAACCTCACTAAAGGAAAGAGTGGAGAACCTAGAGTGTATCTCCTGAAAAAAAGATAGAAGAAATCCCATTACGGTGGATTTTAACTCTACATGAACTCGGTCAGACCACCTATATAATAAATATAAATTTATTATACATATTTTATAAGATAATATAATTTTATATAATAACCTATATTTTATTATTATGATATTATATTAGGTTCTGGTTTACAATTATTGGTTACAGTTTCACTTCATGTAATATTCTCTTTGTTCTTCATATATATGTTATTTTGTTATGAAGTTGGTCCTTATACTTATATATTGATTATATAATGTGGACAATGATACATATATCATTAAAATTCAATATATTTTTGTGATAATAATATATATAATATATAATTTTGAAATATAGTACACTGTTTATGGAGACGGTAATCTGAATGTACACCTGAATAATGTTTTTGTTTTTATTGTCGTATTGAAAGAAAACATTCTAGTAAAATTAAAATATATATATATTTTTATATATAAAAAAATTAAATTATTAATATTATATCATATATTTCAAATTATTTCACTGAAACAATCCTTAATACATTCTTTGTGGTGTATGAAAAAATCACATTGATTTGAGGGGGCGGTAGTCCACACTTCCTCAAATGAGATTATCGCATTAACACATAATGGAAACTAAAAGGCATATATTGTAAAAACTTACTAAATAATATTAAATTCATACATAATTTTATATATAAACCATATAATTATATTTTTCATCATAATCCCAGACATGAGAGGCGGTAAAGTAAATTTTAACAATCATCATTTAGTGAGGTAATTGTTTTCCATAAAAATAAACAATATGTTAGTTATCCATTATATGGAGTCATGATTAAGTGTTTCCTGAATACATATCATAACAAAAATATATTTTAAGTATGATACTGCTGTTTTTATATAATCATGAAAAAAAATAATTACAAGGGGTAATGAAAACGAATAAAATAATTGACTTGAGTATAGACATTACCTCTTGATCGGGTAACTCGTTTTGGTTTTGTCAAAAAGAATTTGTTTTATTTACTTCTATAAAATGTAATTATAGTAATAATAGTATCAGGATGTTTGGGAAATTATTAGTCTGGTATTTTATATTATTATTAGGTTTGATAGGTGTGAGGAAGTGGGAGAGTCGGTGGATTTTATGTGGAAGGAAATCACTGACATGAAATTTTTGTAAGAAATTAGTTTTACAAATGTTCATATCTAAAAAAAGTCATACAAAATATCTTAGTAATGTAAGGATTATGGATGAATAAAAAGACAGAAAATTTGATTTGGAAAAGAGGACATGTCATTTGGGCCATAACATTTAAGGATTAGTCCCTAATTAATCTTAATTTTATTATAATAGCTGTGATAAATTTTAAAAACATTTTGTAACCATTTTCATCAAAAATTTAATTTGTATTTTTAGAATATAAATATAATACTTAATATAATTTTTTATATAATTTTTTCAAAATTAAAATCATATTATCAAAAAAAACTATGATTAATGCTTATCCTACATGCGGACCGAAATTACATGTTTTTAAAGAAGAAAAATGTTGAAATGTTCGATAAGAATTTATTTGAAATATCTTAGTGAAAGTGATTCTAGTGAGTTAAATTATATTAATAGATGTAATAATTGTCTAATTTTACACTAATTAATAATAATATCATTTAACATTAATAAATAGTTAAACAAATAGGCCAGTTTTAACTAAAATGCTGTTTTTTTCATTATTCATCATTAACTGATGTTTCACAGAAGGCACCTAAAAAATAACCCTACAATTAATTCAAGATTATGCATTCATAAATAATGTTCATATTAATATATTAATTTTATATATTTTAATAAATTTATTTTCAGTGTTATGAACGTTTCATTTAAGAAAATATTATTTTAAAACATAAAAAGACTTTACCAAATTAATATTTATTCATGATGAATATATTTTTTATACAAAAAATTTATAAAAATATATTAAATGATATAATTAATGTTCATAATAAAATTTTAATATATCGATTAAAATTTTCTCATTTGGATAATTATATCATTAATAATATTTTTCGCAGATGCTCTTTTTTGAAAGTAATGTACAATAAGTCAGTGTTGTGTGTATCATATGCCAAGATGATGTTGTGTGTTACATTCACTAAGTTGGTGTATCATGTAATGTAATCATATTTGGTTCCATTTGAAAAGTATTTTTTTCTTGGTTATTTTAACTGACAAATGAATATTTTATTTTTTTGAACAAAATTCTATAAAAATTTCGTGTGTTAAATTATACACCCTTAAAATGATTTTTCCCTCGAAATTCTCCTCTCAGTAAAAACTAATGAGGATACTTATGGTTCATCTTATCTTCATGTTACTATATAGCTTCCATTCATAGGTGATTTATACATAAATATTTTACCTGGTTAATGGTCTTGTATTATTGAAATGTCATTTTATGGTATAGAATTACAGCAGCTTTCTACTTATAAGAAATAATATGATATAGAAGTATCACATGCCAGTTCCTTGCATGTGAATTGATATGTATGTACTTACTCAAGATACATACATTGATGAAATCATTTACTTTAGATAAATTTATAAGAAGTTAAATATTATATTCTACTATCATTTTACGATCAAGAATGTCATGGAGGCCAATATACATAGATATTAGTGTCACATTCATCCAAAATATCATAATTTTTTCCATGATGAGATTCATAGAAACTACACTATCCACCATCAGATTATATATCTCACTAAATTTTATTTACATAAATTATCTACTGACATTGATCTTCATTGATATTTCTTTTAATAATTCTAAACTACTTGACCATTTATTCACAATCTCATGGATCAATAGCTTCATTTCTCAATAATCAACATAGCATGTTGGAGATCAACAATTCTTCTCATAAAGGACATCAAAAGATGCAATCTTAGTTAATTATTTAATTATAATTTTTAGGAAAACTAGACGATAGTAAGTTGTTTTTCCCAACCACCCTTGAGATCCAAAGAATAGTATATAAAAATATCCTCTAGGGTTTTAATTTTTTTTCCCTAACCATATTTCTAAGGTTGATAAGATGTGATGAAACTCATTACATTATCATGTACTTGCTGAATTTTTCTACGTAACAATGGGGTAAACCTCATATCACTATCCCATTCAATGGAATTGTTTACTCAATGCAACGTTTCCACTTATTGTAAATCCAAGAATTATGATCCAAATAGAAGTATTCAATGAATGGGATGGATTGTGTTTTCATAGTTAAGAGATCGAATACCACCTATTTTTAATTAATCAAGTTCGAATTTTTGGGTAGTCCAATGAAAAATTCCATATTTATGTTCTACCATTTCTATTATGTAATAGGTAATGGATGCAACATTCATTTTGACATTACAGTTTCATCCATAAATTGCTGGAATACCAGGAACAAGATAAAAAATATATGATATCTCTCTCCATTCCATCCCACCCAAAGTATTATTTCATGTCCCTATACATCATCATACAAAAAGGATGGATATTTTTTGAGGAACAATTATCTTCCCATAACCACTAGTTCATGAATCATGGTATTCAAGGAACACATATAGAGATCATGATCCTTTTCATTCCATATGGATCAAGGTTAAACTCACAAAAATTGCATACTATGTTTTATAAATTTTTATATTCCTTATTAGAATTTTATATTTTCAACTAGATAGAGTGTTAAAAAACATTTTATAAAAATAAAGTTTTCCCCTTCTATCTGGATTTGTAGATCCCTCCTTTTCAAATAATAAAACATTTTATCTTTTAGGATCCTGATGATGGATAAGCTATAATGAACCTTTGAGTTAATGAATTTGACACCTTATTCATTTCAGCAATGTGGTAATGTTTTGAGTAGTCATAATCTTTTATCAACTCTAATAATATTCCCTAGAACATGATCTACTCCATTGTGAATATATATTTAATACATTTATGGTAGTTATATATATCACACTTTTTTCCATTAAGGAAATGCATCCATATTATCAATGAAAAAATTACCACTCCTAACACCAAATCACAATTTAGGTAATTATACTCATTAATCATAAATTTTCATGACGCATAGGCTCTAACCATGTTATTTTACATAAAAAAATCCCAATACCTAATCAGATACATCTATGTAGAATACAAAGCCTACTATATTATAGGGTAATGTAAGCACATGTGAACTGGCCGACCTTATATTGAGTTCCTTGAAATTTTCCTCACAATAATATTTCTTGAGGAACATTACACACATTTATGTCAACATGGTCAGTTGATTTGACAGACATGGTAAATTCTTCAAAAACATAAATAATATTGATCGAAACAAATAATTATATGTATTTTAGTCAATGTGGTTGGTCTTGGCATCCATTTAATTACCATAATAGTTGACTAATCTACTACTATACAATATCATAATATAATGTGACCAAAAAAATAATCCATTAGCTAAAAACATTTACACATTCTAAATATTTCATATAGATTCTACTTACATGGGGTCATTAGTACAATTCTCAAGTGATCTTACTACACTTAATTTCTCTTTGAATAAGATATAATTAATAAATACAAACAAAAATAGATCAAGTTAATCAATGAATATATAATTTATTAAATCCATGAATATATAAGGGGAATTAGTAAGACCAAAATATATCACTATATATTCACAATTTCCATACCTTTTGTGAAATTTTTTCCAATGAATATCTTGTTTCTTAACCCACAATTGATGATATCCAGACCTATAGTCAATGTTAGAATAATATTTATCTCATTGTAGTTGATCAAAATATTACTAAATATGAGTATGGAGATACATTATCTTCATTATGAACTTATTTAACTCATGTTAATAAAAGTATAGTTGCATTTAATTGTAAATAATTTCACTAAATTAACAGGTGCACCCCAAGGTGACACACTTGGCCAAATGAATCCTTTATCAATTTTTTATAGGTGTTTCTTCTTCAATACCATCAAATAAATCAGGGACATTCTATATAGAGACTGTTAAATTTTTGTGGTGGTTAATGTATGAATTCTATTGATAACTCAACATAATGTTTTTGTTGAATACTATAGATCTCTTCTATGAAGACATTCCAAAAATACCAAACAACTTACATATCATCGATGCTGATTCACTCCGTAACCATTTGAGATAAAAAATTATTTTCAATGAGAATTAGTACCCATACACTGGATGTAATATGTAGAGGAAGTTTTAATTATCTTTAGATACATGGATAATAATATTTGGTTTTGAAATATCAAATGTAACATCTATTCCATGAAAATTGATGTGGGATTTATGAAGATAATAAAAATCCATGGCTAGGACGACATTAAATTTAACCAAAGGATTAATTACAAGATTATTAGCTATCACATTCCCCAAAAAATCAACTATAGTGGAATCATAGAATTTATATTCAATCATAGTACCATTAGAGAGTATGAAAAAAAATTCAATAAATTTTTTTTGGTGGAATCATAACAACCATATAAAATTTATTAGATAGGAATGACTGTGTAGATCCAAAAAAACATTACATCAATGGGTATAGAGTGTATTGTATGTTTATCTTTAATCACATTGTTATTACAAACCTTATAAAAAATATAAATTTCTTTATATTTCTCATTGTCCATTATATTAAGAGTTTTTTTATGTCGATCATAATCACTAGACAATGGGTTTGGATAGTGGTAATCACAATTCTCATTCTCCATACACTTATACCACTAAATCATTCGAGTTTCATTTTATGTTGTTTTCCCCAGTCACTACATGGAAAACTTCTTCCATCACATCAGCAATCAAATTCCTTATGGAATTCCTTTCTACACATAAAACAATTATTGGACCCATAATGAAATTTATTCCATGCTTGTTCCCACACATAGTGAATAAATAAATTTTTCTCTTCTTTTCATGTTGTTTTCTAAATTTTTATTTAAAATATATCTACTTATTATTGTATAAAAATTGAGATATATACATGTATCCATCCCCTATTTCAACCTTTATGTAGAACTCAAAATCAATTATTTTCTACTAATGTATCTTTTGTAAAATGCCCTTACAGTACATGGAATTAAGCCACTGAAGAACAAATCAACATTACTTTATGGTTGGTTGATAATTCTGAAAGCATACCTGGAATGTCTTATGAAATTATCCTCATAGAAACCAATAAATTCATAATCCATTTTCATTAAATTAAAAAAATATTTCTACATAATGGTACACAGAATCCAATGAACATAATATTTAAAATATATGGTTCTGAACTCTTCTGAATCCATGGATTAAATATCATATTTCTACCTTGTATTATTGATTATCGTGCACCATTAATCTGTTTCACATTCTAATAGAAAAAAATCCAATATTTCATTCTCATGCTCTGAACACTGAAGAATGTATAATATCTTCTCAGTGGTACTAATCAATTTTATATAAAAAGGTGGATTAGAAGACCCTATGAATAAAGGTGACTGTTTACATATGAAATAAATAGAAGAATTTTGTTACCTATTTTCTCATTTGGAAGTCTACCATGATTCATATCTTGAGAAAGCTATGAGAGAATAGATATAAGATATATCATTCAATCTCCCATATCATTCACTACATCATGAGGACAATAATTTCATTGTCTGTTGCAATAACTATTAATGTGGTTCATCTTGGTTCCATCCATTGAATAAAAACATAATAAAAAATTAAGAAGTATTTATCATAATTAAGAACCACATAATCATGAAAAATCAGTTATACAATTTCTAACATATAACACCATCCTTAATTGATGAAACCACAGTTTAATCCTATGTTATTCATAGTCAACTTGTTTTTAAATCCTTGTTGATGGTTCATAAGATTTTATTGTATTTTCAAATAATATCTCTCAGGAGTGTCAATCCCAGTGTGTTGCGTGTCCAGTTGTTCTGTATCTGATTACCCTAAGACATGCCTAAAACATTTTTTCAGAAATGTTATGCCTATATATATCTATCTGATAGCCACTTCAACTTATTGAATTAATATAGAAATGAATTACTAGGAAACCAATCAATCCATCATTTACAAAAATTCTAGGTCATTTCCCTCAATGATGAATCATACATTTTTTTATCATTAGACATGTCCATAAGGTTCTCACTAAAGTTCTCCTATCCTAGTTTCCATAGGTTAACTAATATTTTCCACTTATAGAAACTATTACGACCCAGTCAGGACATACATTAACAATTTATATGTATTTCAGAATACATACATCATAACACAATCATACACATGAAGACTATACTAGTCTAGTGACTTTAAAAACATGGAAACCTAAAAACAGGTACAATAATGTGTTAGGTTATCTCCCACTATGCTATTCTAGACTAAAACCCTTATTAGACACATCAATCATAATACATATATTAATAACATGGGTAATTAAACAGAAACAGGAGTGATATCAAATGATCTGTAAGGGTAATCAATAAAAACATGTAACCATAATCAGGGGAATAATGGTATGAGAACATGATCACGAAAAAATAAGATCATAAGATGAATATTAACGATAATATTCATGAATCATGGAATAATGAAAGGATGTTTAAAATACATGAAAAATAATGAAATAATGAAAATAATCCATGAAATCATATATTAGAAATGAAACATGAAGTTTTTGTAGAAATATAATTGTATAATGTTATTTCTATAGTATATAAGGAATCACTACCTAGAACATGTTGGTAGTATATGTTCACTCCCTATACAATCATGGTAGTGATGGGTCACACCCTTGGCCATATTAGTAGTAAGAGGACACTTATAATATCATCATGGCTGTCATTTTTCAATCCCATAGGAATTTTAGTATTCAAGGTTTAATACCAAGACCATATTAGTCTATCTCATGAGGTATAAATCTTTAACCAATGAATTGTATAGAGATATTATAGAGACCCGAATCTTGACGTACATGAACATTACATTAATTTTGCGTAATGCTTAGTACATAACAAAAAACACACACACAAGGATCGTAATAGTTTAGTGTCTTTGGAAACTCGGAACGTAATCTTCTAATTGTGGTGAAAGATCTTCAATATCTCCCATAAATATCTTCCCTTTTTTTTACCTAAAACCTTTCTTTATATCCTGGGGAAAAGAAAACATAAAAGGGTGAGCTCAAATGCTCAGTAAGGGTAAACAAAATAAATATCAATCACATCGTATACCCAAGCACATAACTTTTGGAAATCATAACCTGCAAAAGAGAGCATAATTTCATAACATGGAATAAATCATAGTAGTGAAATGAAATCCAAATAATAATAACATAAAACATGAAACTTTGTGGCATTCACACATAATCATAGAGAATCATATCTTATTAGTCAAGACTCATTTCCAAGACTATCTTAGTGGAAAAGGTCCCTTTCTGAACCGAGTCACCCTCGTTTCAGTCCTGTTTCACTGAACTGGTATAACCTACCATTCCAGCCATGTCTATCTCATGAGATATAAAATTTTTACCCAATGCAATAGAGGTAGATATAGGTCCCACCCATCTCATAATGATACCATTCTTATGTGTTCTACAAAATCATAAACCATACATCATCGCATAAAACATATAACAAAAAATGGGATTCTTGAAACATCATGACATCTTAAAACAAATCATATAAGGTAAATGACTTCATAAAAATAATTCCCTCAAAACATAATCAAATCAATGTAATAATAGAGATAAAAACAGAAACCTATATTATCTTAGATGGAAAATAATTTTGATAAAACATTTGAACTCCATTCTTGAGGAAAATATCATTTCTACTTCAAAAAACCCTTTTCTTTTATTAACATGTCATACAATTATAAACTAAAAGAAGTTTATTAAAAATAAACTTGAAAACTTATAAAGAAAGATTCTTGGATATAATGTTTTAAAAATCCATTCTTGTCGTATAAGTTAAAAAAACATTCTTCGTACTTTTGTCGGAAAAGTCAAAAAGTACCTCGTATGAAAAACGACAAAAGATTCCTTTAATATTCTTTACTAAAAACTCACCGAAGGGTAAAATTGGATTTAAACATTTGAAGGTGGATGGAAATAATATTTCATATTCAGGAAACATGGATGTGGATGATAAAATACACCGCAGTAAATACTAAAGTATAAACAATCTGGAATAAAAATGAGATTGTGATATTTCCCTTACCTTAAGTCTGATTTGCTTCGTAAGTGTCCGGACCTCCTATATAATGACTTAAATAATGTCCATATCTTATTACAGAATCATATTCATTGTTATGATATCATATATGGTTCACTTATGACTTTATATTACCCGTTCTTTTTTAAATTCCATGTTAAAGAAGTGTTTTGGGTAAAATCATTTCATTTATCGTAGGTGTTTGGACTTGTTGTTCTTGACATTATTATTACTTATATCATGATTTACTCACTTCCGGAATATAAAACATGATTTATATATCATATATATTCAGTATATATATATATTTAATAAATATATAAATGAAATGAAACACACCGTTCATGGAGATGGTAGTCTGTACGTACGCATGAACGATGTTTTCCTTTCCTCATTGTCTTGAATGGAAGTAAGTAGATGACATACATATATACATAAATCCAGTAGCCTTATAATGTCATATATTTCATTATTATTTCTTATATATACTTTATAATTATTCTTAAATGGTTATCTTGGAGAATGAATCTCATCGCGTCGTGGAGACGGTAGTCCGTACGTACGCACGAGCGATGATATCATTCTCATGGTCGTGGAATTGTGTTGAAGTGTATGTATACTATTACAGTATCAATATCACTATATAATAATCATATATAGTTACTACTAACACCATTATACCCATCCAATTAAGGATGTGGCGGAAAATAGATTACACCACGGCGTGGAGACGGTATTCCGTACGTACGCACGCGCGGTGATTTCCTTTTTCCGTAGGATAGATAGAAGGTTAATTAGAGTTGTTTCATATTTATAATAACATATAAGTATATATTAAATACTAATGTTATTACATTATAATGAAACAACTAAATAAGAAGACGTTGAAGAAGAAAGAAATTGAAAAAGATCGGTAATGGATATTACCTCTTTTTGACGCGCCTTTTCGTAACCTCCACTTAAAGAACTAAGGATGGTCTTTGAAGAGTACCAGGACCTATAGTATGATACTATGTAAGTGGAGAAGAGTTTTATTCAGGTTTTGGACGAGCTTTAATGCTCAAATTGTTGTGAGGAGGAGAGGGAGGAGGTTCCCTTTTATAAGGGAGAAGAGGGGCACCTTAGGAATATCTCAAAATATTATTTTATATTAAGGTCAAATTCGGTTTATAATGGTTCCAAATGGTCTTATTTCGAAGCTAAAGTGGGGATGGGTCAAAATAATCTCATCCAATAGGATTTAGAAAAGTTTAGGTTATTATTTTAACCTTATCAATTAGATTTAACTCTAAGTTAAATAATTTAACTTTTACCGTGTCTTTTTGTTTTCTTACACTATATGGTTAATAAACATACTATATCAAGCCAAACGAATCCCAAGTTGTTTATTATTAATATATCTATCCTTATCTAAGTCATTTGGCCGAACCTTAGATTGTTAAGAATTAAATAACAATTAATAATATAATATTTTTTTTAAAAACTAATTTATGTTAATTTTGACACTATTTGGTACATGATTTTTATGAAATTTTTAACGGAATGTTAAGCTCGAACCAAGTTACTTATATCAACAAGAACATGTAATATTAACCTATAAAATTATTTTAAGTCATAAAAAGTCTCAAATTACATTTATTTGGCCATTTATAACATCAATTATGTTAATATTTTGTTAAAAAGTTAATTACTACATCATCGTCATGTCATAAATAAATTAAATTATTTAAAGTATAAAAATTAAAAATAAACTACAATTATGTGGGAAATCTTTTTAACTTTCTAATGAATATTTATAGTCGAAATTATATTATGTATAACCCTATATTAAAATTTGTTTAGTAATTAAACTTTGATTTTAACTCTTTTAACTCTTCTTTGAATTAAATAATAATAAATGTCCTAATCTAATCCAAGTGGGCCTAAATGATAATATTTTACGCTTCAGGTTGTTTTTGGTCGAGATACACTTGTCCAATAGGATTAGGACATGTGTTAGTGTAATATTAATATCATTTTTACCCTTAATTACCCTATTTACTTTTAACCGTGGTAAATATAAATAAAAAGTTACTATTCATCAAAAATTATTTTCATCTCATTGAACCACATTTTACTTACTGAAATCAACCGTGTCTCTCGGAGTTTTGAAATTCCATTCACAGAAGCGGTAAAATTAAGATTTATGAAAAAATTAATTTTTTTAACTACCACTTAGTAGTTTCACTATTCATCAAAAATCGAAGTTTTTCAGAAAAATGCCAAAATTTCACCCTAAGCTATAATTGATATTCCGAATTCAAAAATAATTTCTATTTAAAAAAATTCCTAACATATAAGTTTCATTAATTAATTTTATAATTAATTTCTGCTGTCACAACAAATAGCGTGTTTTTTAGAGATAATAACTATCAAAAGATTTACATTTGTTTATGTATGGTGTAAATGTGAAATTACATCCAATGACCAAAATTGTATTGAATTGTAAAAATATAATCTAAATATACTTTAAAACCACTAAAATTAATAATTTATCACTATTAATTATTTCAATTGATAAAGTTGTTTTTAATTAAAATTTATTAATTTTCACTATTCATCAAAATATGAAAGTTATCCGAAAATCACCAAAATTTCACCCTAACCTAATTTCGATATTCCAAATCCATAAATGATGTCCATTTTGAAAAATAAAATTTACAAGATTTCAAAAAAGTAGTTATTACCATTCATAACGGCTAGTTTTAATAATATTTTAATAGCATATCGTTGTTTAGTGAAACTTGGTGTTGCGTACAACACACGCTATCGTGGAAGGTCGTGATTGCGTGTAATTCAATCTAGGTCAGAGATGTGTGTTGTGAAAGCTCCTTTTGGTGTAGCATATAACAGAAGACATTAATGTAATTAAAAAGAATATTTTTCATAAAATCTCGGGTTGTTACATTCTACCCCCCTTAAAATGAATTTCGCCCTCGAAATTCGTCGGGGTTATAAATGGTTTACTATTCGAATGTTTCATTAATAGAAACCCACATCGTAAAAAGGAACACCAAAACCAATCTTTAATAACAATAGTAAGAAACGTAACGGTTACCCAATTAAACTAATCACTGGGTTTCCACATAGGTGAAAATATAGATATGGATGAGAAATCTAACCATCATGTTCTGATGGATAGTGGTAGAGAACATGTCTATGGAAAAGCCAGCAATCACAAAGCCATAAATTTGTGGTGATCTGGGGTACCATCTGATTCATCGGATATAAGGGCACTAGGACAACATTTTTGGTTTTCACGATCATTTCCCTAAAGTTGAAAATTTGAATAAGAATAAATACTTATTTTATTTTGGTACAATATCACTATTGTTCGTGCCTTGAACAATTTCCACTTCATCTCTTAAATAAATGATGTTGAATTTTTTATTCGTGAAGTGTTAGCAGATCATGTGATAGAATGACTGGTCATTCCATCTGTCTCAAACAAAAGGATAGCAAAAATTATATACATAAGTCGATCTATAGTGAGATTAATCATATATGGTTCCTAAAATGGACTTATACTTCATATATCACACTGCTTAATATAATAAAACTAGTTTCTACTAAACCGGGACTTCCTGTAGGCCAGTGGTAGGTGAAAAAGGCCAGTCGCACTTCGGTTGTGGGTTCGATTCCCACAGCCTTGTCTGATGCAATGGGTTGTCTCCCATCTTGCAGGTTGTCCTTTTTCTAAAACTACATTACTATAACATCCCATCAATAATATCAAAAATCTTCTATCCTTAAACAATACTATCTTATGTCGAACATAATCCATTCTATTCTTTAGGCTTATCCATAATACTTCAGTCCACTCTCATAATATAGTGAAAACGATTACCAGAGATTTAATACCATCATTGATCCCCATATATCATAAGATATGTCTTGTTTGTCACATTCCAAACATTTAAAGGCCTTAATCATGTATTCTCTTAAATACCCATTGAACCATAGTGAAAACCTGAATGCAGTTAAAATTTAACACTTTTCACATACCAAAATCATCAAAAATCATTATACTCAAACCATGATATCACTTAGTCCTTATATCAATCATGAACTCATGAATATTGTTAAACATTTCATTTTCTCGTTTTCCCTTCATTATGCGCATATCATCTTATTTCCAAAAAAATATCTCAATCACTTTGAATACCACATTAGACCAATACATAAATATTCGAATACTTTATTATAGAACATTATTTTGGAATCCCATTACATAAACACTTAATCATTACACCACATCGTTATCATATTCAACATCGCCAATGGTGATCTCATGTTACTTCCCTTTGTCCTTTGCCTTAAGCGGTTGCTCATGTCGATCATCACTAACCCTTGGATTAGGGCATTTATTAGCATAATGCCCCATTTCCTTGCACTTGAAGCATTGAAGTGTTGGAGATGCGTTCTATGCAGTGTTTGTTTTATTCACATCATTAGGAACCATTTTTCCATTACTTCGACACTCAGCTGCTCGATGACCTTCTTTTCCATAGTTAAAACATTTTCTAGTCCCTTTAATAAAATCTCCACCATGCTTCTTTCCACACATTGAGCATAAGGAAACATTCATCTTCTTTTCACCATTATTCTGAGATTTCTCCTTGAACTCCATCTTTCGTTTCTTGTCAAAACCATGAGATGGATATGTAACACCAACTTCCATTTCTACCTTGATAGCACAACACACAATTTCTTCATAGCTACTGAAGACTCTTATAGCTAATGCCCTTCGAAGACTTTTTTTTAAGCCACTGAAAAAGCGATCAACTTTACTTTTAGGATGTATGATAATTCCATATGCATACCTTAAAAGTCTTGTAAAATTCGCTTCGTATATACCAACAGATTCATCATCCTTTTGCTTTAGTTCAAAAACTTCTTCTTCATCTTTGTTCGAAGAATACGAGGGTAGTACTTATTGAAAAATAAGTTCTTGAACTCATCCCATTCCATGGACTCAATTTCATCCCTTTGCCTCGTATTCTTAATATGATTCCACCATTGATCAGAATCACCTTCCAAACGATACACTGCTAAGATGACTTTATCATGTTCAGAACATTAAAGAACTGAAAATATCTTTTCAGTGGTACTGATCCATTTTTCAGCAACAAGTGGATCAGAAGATCCACTGAAAGAAGGTGGACGTTGCCTCATGAAGCACTCAATAGAATATTGTTCCCTTCTCTGCTCATTTGGATGTCCAGAATGATTCATAGCTTGTGTAAGTATAGAAATAAGATTTTTCACTCCATCTCCAATAACATTTGTTTGTTCAGGAGGACAATCATTTCATTTTCCATTGCATTGATCAACATGGTTCCTTCGGGTTCCAGCCATCATCTAAAACCCAAAAAGAATAGTGTGAGATGGAAGAATCATGCTAGGGAAAACAACATTATAAAGGGGGAGTACATTCAATACCTAAAATTATAGGTTTAATTCTATTATCGTTAGTGTAATTCTAGTACTATAACCTATATGTATACTTAACCTTAGGGACATCCCTAGACATACCTTAGAAATATCTCTAGGGATCTCACTAACGTTTTCGCATCCTAGTTTCCAAAGGTTGAATAAATCTTTCCTCTGATACCAACTATAGAGACCCGAATCTTGACTTACATGAACATTACATTAATTTTTCGGAATACTTAGTACATAACAAAAAACACACACACAAGGATCGTAATAGTTTAGTGTCTTTGGAAACTCGGAACGTAATCTTCTAATCTTCGTGAAAGATCTTCAATATCTCCCAAAAAGATCTTCCCTTTTCTTACCTAAAACCATTCTTTATATCCTGGGAAAAAAACATAAAAGGGTGAGCTCAAATGCCAGTAAGGGTAAACAAAAGAAATATCAATCACATCGTATACACAAGCACATATCTTTTGGAAATCTTAACCTGCAAAAGAGAGCATAATTTCATAACATGGAATAAATCATAGTAGTTAAATGAAATCCCAATAATCATAACATAAAACATGAAACTCTGTGGCATACACACATAATCATAGAGAATCATATCTTATTAGTCAAGACTCATTGCCAAGACTATCATAGTGGACAAAGTCCCTTTCTGAACCGGGTCACCCTCGTTTCAGTCATGTTTCACTGAACCGGTATAACCTACCATTCCAGCCATGTCTATCTCATGAGATATAAAATCTTTACCCAATGCATTGGAGGGAGATATAGGTACCACCCATCTCATAATGATACCATTCTTATGTGTGCCACAAAATCATAAACCAAACACCATCGCATAACACATATAACAAAAAATGGGATTCTTGAAACATCATGACATCATAAAACAAGTCATATAAGGCAAATGAATTCATAAAAATAATTCCCTAAAAACATAATCAAATCAATGTAATAATAGGGATAAAAACAGAACCCTGTATTATCTTAGATGGAAAATAATTTTGATAAAACATTTGAAATCCATTTTTGAGGAAAATATCCTTTCTACTTCAAAAAACACTTTTCTTTTTTTAACATGTCATACAATTATAAACTAAAAGAAGTTGATTAAAAATAAACTTGAAAACTTATAAAGATAAATTCTTGGAAATAATGTTTTAAAAATCCATTCTTGCCGTATAAGTTAAAAAAACGTTCTTCGTACTTTTGTCGGAAAAGTCAAAAAGTACCTCGTACGAAAAACGACAAAAGATTCCTTTCATATTCTTTACTAAAAACTCAACGAATGGTAAAATTGGATTTAAAAATTTGTATGTGGATGGAAATAATATTTCATATTCATGAAACATGGATGTGGATGATAAAATACACCCCAGTAAATACTAATGTATAAACAATCTCGGATAAAAATGAGATTGTGATATTTCCCTTACCTTAAGTCCGATTTGCTTCGTAAGTGTCCGGACCTCCTGTATAATGATTTAAATAATGTCATTATCTTATTATAGAATCATATTCATTGTTATTATATCATATATGGTTCACTTATGACTTTATATTAACCGTTCTTTTGTAAATTCCATGTTAAAGAAGCGTTTTGGGTAAAATCGTTTCATTTATCGTAGGTGTTTGGACTTGTTGTTCTTGACATTATTATTACTTATATCATGATTTACTTACTTACAGAATATAAAAAATGATTTATATATCATATATATTCAGTATATATATATATATATTTAATAAATATATAAATGAAATTAAACACACCGTTCATGGAGACGGTAGTCCGTACATACGCATGAACGTTGTTTTCCTTTCTTCATTGTCTTGAATGGAAGTAAGTAGATGACATACATATATACATAAATCAAGTATCCTTATAATGTCATATATTTAATTATTATTGCTTATATATACTTTATAATTATTCTTAAATGGTTTACATGGGGAATGAATCTCATCGCGTCGTGGAGACGGTAGTCCGTATGTACGCACGAGCGATGATATCATTCCCATGGTCGTGGAATTGTGTTGAAGTGTATGTATACTATTTAAGTATCAATATAACTCTATAATAATCATATATAGTTACTCATTACACCATTATACCCATCCAATTAAGGAGGTGGTGGAAAATAGATTACACCACGGCGTGGAGACGGTATTCCCTACGTACGCAGGCGCGGTGATTTCTTTTTTCCGTAGGATGGATAGAAGGTTAATTAGAGTTGTTTCATATTTATAATAACATATAAGTATATAAGAAATACTGATGTTATTACTTTATCATGAAACAACTAAATAAGAAGAAGTTGAAGAAGAATGAAATTGAAAAAGATCGGTAATGGATATTACCTCTTTTTGACGCTCCTTTTCGTAACCTCCACTTAATGAACTAAGGATGGTCTTTGATGAAGACCAGGACCTATAGGATGATACTATGGAAGTGGAGAAGAGATTTTGGCAGGGTTTGGACGAGCTTTAATGCTCAAATTGGTGTGAGGATGAGAGGGAGGAGGTGCCCTTTTATAAAGGAGGAGAGGGCCACCTTAGGAATATCTCAAAATATTATTTTATAATAAGGTCAAAATCGGTTTATAATGGTTCCAAATGGTCCTATTTCTAAGATAAAGTGGGGATGGGTCGAAATAAGCTCATCAAATAGATTTTATAAATGTTTAGGTTATTATTTTAACCTTATCAATTATATTTAACACTAAGTTAAATAATTTAACTTTTACCATGTCTCTTTGTTTTCTTACAATATATGGTTAATAAACATACTATATCAACACAAAAGAACCCCAAGTTATTTATTATTAATATATATATCCTTATCTAAGTCATTTGGCCGAACCTTAGATTTTTAGAAATTAAATAACAATTAATAATATAATATTTGTTTTAAAAACTAATTTATGTCAATTTTGACACTATTTGCTACATGATTTTTATGAAAATTTTAACAGAATGTTAAGTTCGAACCAAGTTACTTATATCAACAAGAATATGTCATATTAACATATAAAATTATTTTAAGTCATAAAAAGTCTCAAATTACATTTATTTGGTCATTTATAACATCAATTATGTTAATATTTTCTTAAAAATGAAATTACTGCATCATCGTTGTGTCATAAATAAATTAAATTATATAAAGTATAAAAATTACAAATAAAATACCATTATGTAGGAAATATTTTTATCTTTCTAATGAATATTTATAGTCGAAATTATATTATGTATAACCCTATATTAAAAATGTTTTAGTAATTAAACATTGATTTTAACTCTTTTAACTCTTCTTTGAATTAAATAATAATAAATGTCCTAATCAAATCCAAGTGGGCCTAAATGATAATATTTTACACTTAAGGTTGTTTTTGGTCGAGATACACTTGTCCAATAGGATTAGGACATGTTTTAGGGTAATATTAATATCATTTTACCCTTAATTACCCTATTTACTTTTAACCGTGGAAAATAAAAATAAAAAGTTACTATTCACCAAAAATTATTTTCATCTCATTGAACCACATTTTACTTACTGACATCAACCATGTATCTCGGATTTTTGAAATTCCATTCACAGAAGTGGTAAAATTATGATTTATGAAAAAATTAATTTTTTTAACTACCACTTATTAGTTTCACTATTCATAAAAAATTGATGTTTTTCAGAAAAATGCCAAAATTCCACCCTAAGCTATAATTGATATTCCGAATTCAAAAATGATTTCTATTTTAAAAAATTCCTAACATATAAGTTTCATTAATTAATTTTATAATTAATTTCTGCTGTCACAACAAATAGCGTGTTTTTTAGAGATAATAACTATCAAAAGATTAACACTTGTTTATGTCTGGTATAAATGTGAAATTACATCCAACGACCAACATTGTATTGAATTGTAAAAATATATTCTAAATATACTTTAAAACCACTAAAATTAATAATTTATCACTATTAATTATTTCGATTGAAAAAGTTGTTTTTAATTAAAATTTAGTAATTTTCACTATTCATCAAAATATGAAAGTTATCCGAAAATCACCAAAATTTCACCCTAAGATAATTTCGATATTACGAATCCAAAAATGATGTCCATTTTGAAAAATAAAATTTACAAGATTTCAAAAAAGTGGTTATTACCATTCATAACTGCTAGTTTTAATAGTATTTTAATAGCATATCGTTGTTTAGCGAAACTTGGTGTTGCGTACAACACATGCTATCGTGGAAGGTTGCGATTGCGTGTAAATCAATCCAGGTCATAGATGTGTGTTTTGAAACCTCCTTTTGGTGTAGCATATAACACAAGACATTAATGAAATTAAAAAGAATATTTTTCATAAAATCTCGTGTTGTTACAGATATAGGCTCCACCCATATCACAATGAAATAATGCATACATGGGCAACAAGATCATAATTAATCATATCATAACCCAAAAATTTAAATGGGTATTATACACATGTAATCATATTATAAACTTGGGAATGAGATAGGTTACATAATTATTTCATTATAATCATAACCCACAAAATTATATCAGTTTCATAAGCATATTACCCATGAACATGAAATGGGTCCCATAAACCTAATTCCATCCAAACCTAATCCATTCAGAGATATAATTTGAATCGAAACATTGAATAATTATCCTATAAAATCATGTGAAACACCAATTCGTTTTATCTTATATGGGAAATAAAATTAAAAGTTATTTTAAAAAGCATCCTATGGAAAATTTCCTTTATTATTTAAATAAATGATTTTTATTACAGAATAAATTTTGAAAACATTTTTAATTAAAAATAGATTTGAAAAAATAAAATTGAATCATGAAAAAAATAAAAAAAATACATTTTTCCAAGAAAATTTTCTTCAAGGATATTTTTAAAATATTATTGAAAACATTTTTGAAAACATTGTTTTGGAATATAAAAGATTTTCGACCGAAGTGATAGATGATAAAATTGTACATAAAAAATAATCATATGTAGAATAGTGTTTAAATAATCATAATAACACATGATTATATCAATAATAAATATAGTAGAAGTAAAATCATTAGTTTTATTGATATAGATATCATTATATTTATTCAAATATGCATAATCATTAACAATCTCAATAAGCGACAATATTGTTTCAATAAACTCTTTCTACCTAGTTACTAGGGACCATACAATTCATATATTAAAAATAAATTACATGAATTTTGAAATATCATCAAAATACATAGATTCATGATGTAAAATGGATGTATATAAACCTCTATAATTAGTTTAAGTGCATAAAAATACATGAGTCTCAATGAGGTAAATTTGATAAAAATCATTTTTATAGATTGGGTAACTTTTGAAATATAAACACCATTGAAGAATGTTTATAAAATTGATATGTTAGTACCCATATATTTATTTACTGGATACATAGAATAAAATTAATAAATGTACATACTCAACACAAAAGTAATGTGTTATGAACTTAGCATTTATCTCACGAAAAAAAATGTGAGAAGAAATCCCCTTACCTTTCATCTTGACTAGCCCCATACTCATTCAAACTACCTATATAAACAAAGAGAATTTCATTAAAAATACATTACAGAAGCATATAATTATACCTAATTCTATATATTTTATTATTATTACCATATATTACCCACTTTCTTAAAATTCTATGATTAAGATTGACATCGGTTAATATTCACTTTGTTCTTCCAATATGTCTAAATTTGGTATATCGTTTGTCATTATTCATATATCATGATTATATAATTTGAAATATGATATAAATATAATTTATATTCATTATATTTATATTATAACAATCCATATAATATATAAGTATGAAAGGAAATACACTATTCGTTGAGATGTTATGTCGTTCAAATGCATGAATGTTGTTTCCAATATTATTTTCGTATTGAATGAATGTATGAAAATGATATATATATATATATATATATATATATATATATACATATACATATATATTATAATATACTATTTATATCATATAAATCCTTTTATTTTAGAAAACACAACCTTAATACATTCCTTGTTTTGTACGAATGAATCACATCACATTGATGGGGCTGTAGTCTACATATCCTCATATGAGATAATCAAAATAATCCCACTAGAAAATAAAAGTTGTGTGATTTAGAAATTAATAAAATAAATAAATAAATATATAATATCATATATAACTTATATATAATTATATTTTCCATAATAATTTCCACCATGAGAGGTGGTAGATAAAATTTAACAATCGTCATTTAGGAAGGGGGTAGTTCGTTGTACACATAAACAATATATTTTGTATCCATTAGATTTAGGTGTGTGTATTTGTTGTATGAATAATTAACATAAAAATCATATTATATTTAGTATGGAATATCTGTAATATTTGTATGAAAAAAGTGTACTTGGTGGAGAAAGAATATAAAACAAAGGAATTGAGAGAGAATGTTTCCTCTTTATCGAGTAACACCTTTGGTTTGTATGAAAAGTATTGCACGGATTATATTCCTGTCCAGCAGAAGTATTCTAGGATGAAGATAAGGATGATTGGTAGTGGATTGGGTATAAATTATATGATCATAAGAGGTTTTATATTTTTGAGGATATGATATGGGTGGTGGATTTTTATAGGGAAGGAAACTAACTCACGTGGAATATTTAGAAACAAGATTGTTGTGAAAATGTTCTTACAAAAGAAACGTCATAAAAATGAATACAATAATAGAAGGTTTATGGCCGATATATGGTCAGATAATGTGGTTTGGAAATGTGTATAGTTCATTTTGGTACTTAATTTTATGGTTTAGTCAACAATTAAGATTAATTTGTCTTCAATTATTGTGATTAATTTTAATCAATTTTACAAATAGTTATGTTAAAAAATTAACATAGTCTTATCAGACACTAAATATTATAATGAATACAGTGATTCATGTCAGATGTTCTAAATTCAGTTCATAGAAGCGAAAAAATTATGTTTAATTCTAATCAAGAAGAAGGGACAAAATTATGGGGTTTTAATGTAAAAAAAATTCATCAGTTTGTTAAGAGATTATATTAAATTAAAAAGATAATTTTATTATAGTAAATTAAATTGAATTAATATATGTCATATTTATCTATTTAAATCATGATAAAAATTTTAATAATATATAACAGTAATAATTAATTAAACAAAAAGGTATTTTTTAACTAAACAATAGTATTTTTCACTATTTTTAAAAAAATTAGTTTCTCATACATATCGAAAAATTCACGCTATGAAAATTTCAATATTTTAATTTCACAAATTATGTCTATTTTATCAAATTAAATTTTTAAATGTGTCTATATTTAATTTTATTATTAAAAGTGTGTCCTTTGGGAAAATGATATTTTAAAACAAAAATAGACATTACCAAACAATCATATCTTTCATAATCAAAATGACTTATTTATATAAAAATGTCAAAAACATATTCGAAAAGTTTTTATTAATATTCATATTACTGTTATTGATTAATATGATAAAATTATATCATTTAAATTATTATTTCATTAAATCGAAGTTTCATTTAAACTATATGATGCATAAAATGTACGGTAAGTCGGTCATATTCATTTCATATGCCACATCGATGTTGCATGTAATGTACTCCATGTTGGTGTCTCATGTTCTATAAACCAATTTGGTGTTGTGTGAACGAAAATTTTCCTTAATCCATTACAAGACACAAATGGATATTTAATTTCATAAAAAATGTTTATAAAAACTCAGGGTGTAACATATGGCCTATTATTTATGGATTCCCTTTTTTTAAATGAATTAAAATATTTTATGTGAAGTGGAATATATGGAATATATTTTACATGGTTGATTGATTTTCATATAATGAATTTAACAAAAAAATGAATTGATTTATTTCATTTTATACTAAATTATATTATGAAATATATTTCCTTTAATACAATGGAACGCATGTAATCAAATTCATTAATGGTTTTCCTTATATATCATATTATAAATAGTAATTAATTGATTGTTGTTGTGATATTATGTTAAGAGATTAATGATGATTTTGTATCACACTCCATTACATCGGGTGTTGATAATGATGTCTCACCCCATTGACAATGCTAGGATTGTGGGATTTACATTCCAAATCAATTTCATAGAGACATGACCTGATAGGTTACTCGCCATAAGGAATGAATGAATGATATATGACAAAATAATAGCTGTTAAGGGAATTTACCCTATTTTGTTATCCTACATACTCACTATACTGGACATGGATGTCTGAGTCATGCCCCTGTCAATCCAGCATCAAGTATTCCAAGTATATGGACTCTTTTATCTGCACACACATGGCTTTTTTAAGTAGAATAATTTTATTATTGACATATATATTATATTATTATATATATAATGAAAATTCATACAATCTTTATAGCAATGATCTAATGAAGGTAGAACCTATAGGCTTCTCATGGGAATCTAAGAGGGCTGGTTAATTATTATAGTATTATTTTGTCTGTTATTATTATTATTCATTCACGTTATTTAGTTATGAGATCTAATTGGGCTATACGTAGATGGAATTCGTGTTGCACAACTTGTTTTTTTATCTCACACCCTACATAAGATTCCTTTGGTATGCAAGAATATTTTTTTACATCATGTATTAATATGTGTTGTTCCCTGATACGGGTTGTTGTTATGAACCCCTATAGTTGGATATTAGTATCAGAGGATCGAGAATGTACTCAATATTCTAGTTTAGAATATTTCATTCAATTTTTAATTTTTAAAATCATGATTTAATGCCTTTGACCTATTTCCTTTTTTATATCCTCATTCCATAAATCCATGAATTAAATCTACCATAGTGTATATCGTATTATTATCATAAATTTAGTTATTTCCGCTTCAGAACATTTTTAATTACTCTTTTCCTATTTGTTTATTTATTTGTTCTATTCAAAATTGATTCCACTATTGTTGAAAATTTTATCATCAGCTATGAAACTAAAATAAATGGGTATAGTCTCCCTATATTACAACCTTCACAACCTTGTTTATTTTCAGAATCATCTACCATATGGGGAGGAATTCTTAAGTCAATGTGACCTAATGTCTCATGGAACGAGTTTATTGGATCCAAGGATAAGACATTACAGAGTGGTATTAATGGAATTTTATTTTCTACTTTCTTATTTTTTGGGTATTTGATTGGAAAACAAGGGGAAACTGAATTTGAAATTGACTTTATTCCATAATGTAGCAAACCCACGTACATGGGAAACAAAATTTAAATGGGATGGGAAATTATTATTATTGATTTTACATATTATTGTTGATAAAACATCACCATTGGTTGAATCATTTTTGTTATGTTGTTATTTTGATTGATGTTATTGAAATTCTATTTTATTACCTTAGACAGATGAAATAAAGGCTTTTTAATAGACCATTCATGAATATCACACACACTAGGACAACTATTCCATGCACTTTTACCTGTCAAGATTAATAATATCATAAATTTGAAAATTAACTAATTATGGTTCCTTGAATGTGTATTGAGTTGTGCTAACACATCTTATAGGAATAGGAAAACATTCCTAATAACTAAAGTGTATCTAATGTAATTGGTTTTTCATGAATAAGTTTATACAGGATCCTTATGTGATAAATTGTGGTACGTTAAACCATGGACCATGGGTGGAATTTTATGGAATGTTTTATGGTATCAATTAAGTGTATTCTGTAGTATGGTTCATAATATAATTGGGAACATATGGACTAGAAAATGTTAATACATCTATTTCAACGCTTCAATGTATTTTAATATTTTCAAAATGAATATTTTCAAAATGAATAGGTTTTTAATATTGAAATTAAAATCGTATATAGATCAACTGTAAACACATGGACCCAATCCCAACCAAATAGTGGGTTGTAGGGTATCTATGACGTTCTTAGGGCCTGTTATGGTCCCCATTGAAATATAGAAAAATTCTTTTCAGTAGTAAGTGAGGGTGATTGTTTCTAAAGAATGGATTTCTACTGTTCCATTTTTCAATATGAAATATCAGAAATTGATTAAGATTCTTAGGGGGAATATTCTTGGAAATTTAGTATTATTCATTCACTATGACCTATGGTTTCATTCACTATATGCAGTGGCGTCCATGATCATGATGTGGATATCCTTAAGACAGGAGTTATTCCTCATATTGTACCACCTCTTTAAGCAATTCATATAATAAATATGGGCACCAAATCCCAGATATGAGAGGGTTTCTCCATATGATCAGAATATGAATGGTGTATTTTGACATTCCCTATGTATGGAAGAGTTGACTAATTAATTCCAGTAGTATCATATTCCAACATTTTTAGGGGATGGAGTACATCGTGATTCAGACTCTTTGGCTGAAGAAATCATTTCTATATTGGAGTATATTGAGATGCAACCGGATATGAGGGTCAATCTAAAAAATTATGTTCAATGTGATTATTATATATATTGGTGTAATGTTATCACCCAAGTGTATAGAAAGAGATATTTTTTCTTTGTAATTTTTTAGACTATTTCTATGACTAAATTATTCCACCAACTCTAAAGAAAAATAGAATTATAAATTTCACGAACCAACTATAGGGGAGAATGAATGACATAGAATACTATAAATTATACATAGATATGCTGAGTTACACTCTGAATGTAGCGGGGGAAGATCATATGACTGCAAGGTGATTCGAGAATGGGATATTATACACAATCCAGTTGATTGAAAAAAAAATTCTAGTTGACTGTTATATCAAAATCCGTAATGAGGAACTTATTACAGATAAAAAAATGAGGGATTTTGAGTGTTAGATTCATGGAGGTTTGAAAATTATTTATATTATTAATGATAATTCTCATAAAAAGAGTGATTTTTAGGATTCTAATGGATATATAAGCATTTATGTTCCATGTGATCACATATGCTTGATCTGTCCAAGATCTGAAAGCCATGAGACACAAAACCTCAAGATTTAGGGGATCAAGTAGAGTGTAGAGGTTATAGGAGGATAAATAATATACATTTTTTATAGGAAATTCCACATCATTACTAGAATTATCCGATATACTCCTATTATATGATAAGGGGAAGGGGAATAATGTCACAATAGAAAGGAAATAGGAATATCACCAGCCAATTTGGTTGAGGTAGTTGTTGTGGAAGAGGAAGTAAGATATATAATAATTAGTTCAAGTATAGTGGGCCTACTCAACGTAGTTAAGGAGTGAATCAGGGTAAATATATAGAGTAGTTACTTTCATTCCATCCTATACTGGAGGAGAAAAAAATTTGGCCTTTTATTGTATGGTGTTTTATTATAGTAGACTCCACATTAGTGTCTGAAATAATTAACAAAAACGAGTCTCTCTATTTTATATATGAGACGTTTGATATGATTTAGACTCAAGATAAAACATTGTAATGGGGTTATGTTGCTATATACCTCATTTTTTTATTATATGGAATTCTCCATTGTAAAGAATGACCATTGGGATAGGTTCTTTCCATATTGTATGGAATCTCTTCTTCCTAAACATGATTGGGCTTGACATAAAAATTAGGATATACTGGCTTTTTACTTATCATGACCTCATTTACTACTACCATGCAACAGTGATTTTTACATCGCCATAGGGTAGTAGACACATACATAAGGGACAATGGGATTTGAAACATACATGGTAATGACCCAGACCAATGGTGATGGGCAGTGTGATAGCTCAGACTTCTACTCCTTTCTTATATGACCCAGGGTTATGAACCACAATTTTTCCTCCTGTGGTGAAGTGTTTCAGGTAGGTATTTGTGGAATACTGTTATTTTATACCAGTAGTATAAGAGAAGTAATTTCCTAATGAACTAGTCCGAGGAGCTATAATATTGACAATTCCGACTTATACGATTGAACACAACGGGAACATGGATAAAAAAATATTTTGAGGATATAGAGTATAATTTATTTATATTCCAAATCACTTCTCCTATGGGTTCGTCAATATTTTTTATCAACATTTAAAATGGTACCCTCAGGCTCTGCAAGGATAACCATCATTTGAATCATATCACAATCAAGAATTCCACTCCATCTTATAGAATAAATGACCACTTTGACCATCTGTGATGGGAAATTGATATTTTAATGAGATATTTTAGGTTAGGATATCATCATTTGGACTTATAGACTATATACATATGTGGAACAAAATTTAATAGGTGGTATACTATATATGAGTTTATGATTATGTGATTCAGACTCATGAACATGCCTACAGTCTTTATTGATATTATGAATCATGCCATACACCCATATATAGATTTTTTTATTTTTTTATTATTATATTAATATGTATATGATATGGACATGTCCATTCACCCCTTATTCTTATGGTATTGAATACACTGATTGAGAATATGTTAAACGATAATATTAGTAAATTACAATTTTGGATCAGTAATGTCAACATCAATTCTGACATCATCTTTATAACAAGAGATTCAATATAATTAAAGAATTATATTTTTGTAGTTTTCTTATAAAACCCACCAAAATCACTTACAATGGTATTTTCATAGGGAATTCCAAATATTACATATGATTCATCCATAATTTCTCATATCTTTCATTTCTATCAACGGTCTTGATGATGAAGGGTTTGAAATTAATTTGGTTAGAAGGTTGTGAAAAAATCTTCTAGTAGTAGAATGTTCATTTGACATCACTACCTATACAAATTCTTCCAGATCCGAGAAGAAGAGATGTTATATACTACAATGCATTAGGTATCAGTCATGAAACTATTATGATGTAGGGTGAGTGATTCATCATGTACATGTCTCATTAGTTGAATCCTTAAAAGTGTAATTATCTGAAGCATGAACATTTGCTAGTTGTTGGTGTCCATGTTTATGATGTTCGAGACACAATCTATATCAAAACCAATCACATTATTCAGTAATCGAGAAATACACAAGTGCATATTCAAACAGTGAGATTGGAATCTGAGACAACATATATGGGTTATGATCGCAGATTTTTTTTTGATTTCGATATTGCCTAAACACCGGGTAAGTGTAATTTTGTGGAAAATGAATTGAACTATAAATCGTAGACATAGAAATTCTATAATTTAGGGGTGGATGAAATATTATGTCTTATTATCATAGATGAAATTTGAGGTTCGGGAGGACCATGGTCATTCTATAATCTAAGCCTTAGTTGTGACTTATAATCAAATTGAAACATTTAGAATATGGATGTTATTAGATCCAAATGGCCTTGATGTAATGAAATGTGTATCAGATGATAATACATATTTAATTTAACCATGGATTGGGAAGATACCGTACTGTTATGCATGTTTTTATGGATCCCAACTGATATTTGATAGGTGATTATGTAGGAATTTCATGTCCCAACATGGGTGGTTTACCCAAGTAATAAAAAAATATATTGAGATCTATGATTCCAGTATTGGTGACCTAGTATTAAATGTGATATTTTTGGTATTATAACTCATTATTCCCCCTTTCATATAGTAAATGTGGAACACCAATGACCAATATGCATTTTTCGATCATGGTCAACTTGTAAGGGGGTATGAGACTATTTATAGATGGAATTCATTATTAGTTTTCCCATATCACTTCGAGGAAGTGATACAATTTGGTTTTTCATTGAACGTTTGATGATGGTATGACACTTACTACCAATGAAAGTGAAATTCATATTATAAAAATAAGGTAGGGTATAAGTGTTGGATGTTTTACGTCATTATTGATATCCACATTCAATTTTTTCAAATATAAACTATTATTTTAAGTCATTGTTCTGCTAGGGGTTATAGTAATCCATGTGTATATAAGTGATTCTAATCACTGACGGTCACCCAATGACTGATGGAAATACATAGCATGTGATTCAGGTTCACGAGGACATGTTCCGTGCATGTGTCCTTGACATTGGGGGACCTGGTAGAGGCCCATTCCTTTTATCATGTTTTATTATTATACAATTTTTAATAATAAAGTATAGATAATCCCTTATGATGTGTTATATGGTTGAAATTTATCCTCATCTCTATGTTTTATATAGGACGTGTAATAAGTAATTAAAAGACCACGTATCATGTTGGAGACTATAGTGTAGGTCTATAAGATCATAATTTCCATGATGATGGTCATTCTATATAGTAGTAATATTGCAAAAAAAGACGGTGGACTCATGATTTTGAGGCTGGAGATAGGTTTTTCATGTAAGTATCATCCATGAAGTGAAAAATATTTATTATGAAGTATTTTATGCTCTAAATGAGGATTATTGGATCCATTTAGTTCGTGAAATGGATCAGACCAAGGGATAAGTAGTTATTTATTCCACAGAAATTCCAATATCTTCATGATGACTTTCATGTGTCACTGCTTCATTAATACTATCTAGACCTATCACATGTCATTCATACTTATGAGGATGGCATAGATGGGGATTCTTCTATCATGGATTATCTCATTCTTATTTTTGATTGTTGTGTGAAGTACCTCTAGACATATCTATTCTGTTCATATAGGTTCTATAATAGAACAATTGGTTATTTGAAAATACATGGGAATGTAAAGCTATTATACAAGATCAGTTTCAAGAACTCATCACTTATGAAACCTCTTTAACATATAAATACAACTTGGGGAAATGTTTTCTATGTAGGGGAGGTTGTAATGACAAAAAATTTCATGATTTTACTAATCATATTATTTTCAATTTAAAACCTTTTTTTTAATCATGGAAAACATCTGTTTTAGCATATTTAATGTTCATAGAGTGTCTGAGGCATGTTAAGTGATTTTTGATCCAAATATATTAAAAATATGGGTACTCACAATTAAGATAAATTGTTCCACCCAGCCCATATGGTTTGAATGATGAAGTAGGACTGCAAAATTAAGTATCCTTTAAACCTCGTGGTTTTTCTAAAACCGTGCGACCAGAGGTTCATGATTGAATGAGGACTCTATGTTTTATAAAATATGGATTTTTCATGATTTTTATAATTCCATTAAAACCATTAACATAACTATTTGGTGTTCCCACATATAGTAGAGATATGAGCATATTTGTTCACAACATGTAATCCATGAACCTAAATATTTTCCCACTTTTATTTAAGGTAAAATGTTAATTTCCATTTATTTATTCTTAAAACCCATTTCATTTTTCCACCTTCTACATACAATGGTTGGATATTGTTTTCTCCTCTTGTATTTGTTCCTCCTCTTCATGATAGGATTTCAAAGGACGCAATCTTCCAATATCTTCTTCAAAATTCATCCAATGAATTGGAGAACTTGAGGACTTCTCACCCGTCCTCATACCTTCTATATATTTTTATCATTATACGCATCAAAATATTTAGGTGAAATATCATTTTCCCTATGTTCATGGAGTTGGAACAATTCTCAGATCTCACCCCACCCACTTCAAATATATTTCATATATCAAGTGAGTATTTTACTATATCCTTGTGTTATGTGGCCATATAGTCTTACCTCATACATTAGTCTCTTTGTAGTTATTTCATTGTGCAACATGCATGATTTTTAGAGTGACTTATTTTATTTTATTTCATCATTTAAAAAGGTTCATTGAACCACGATACATTTTCACCCATTTTTGGGACCTAAAATTCATTGACAGAATTTATGGACACCCCTTTGGTGTGCTATGTCAAATTTCCCCTTATAGATAATTTTATAAACTCCTGAATCATGTTCTGAGCATTCAAATTCGTTCATTATCTGAATTTTCTTGGTGTGTAATTTTTATAATTGATAAAATAAACTCCTATGTGTTGGGTGGAAGCTATATTTGGAATTTTTCCATTTTGAAAAATACTATATTCCCCCAAAGAACCTATCAACATTGACAATATGATTTTTAATTGAAATTATTTGTCAAATGTTATACATGGTTTGGTTTTACAATTTATTGCCTATTTAGAATAGTTTAAATTTTTATTTAATTAATTAAAATCGTTTAAGTGAAATAGGTTATATAGAATGGAAATGAAATGGTTAATTCTACTAATCTAATGAACTACAATGTCATATTTCATATAATATTAAATACATCTAATGAAATTTATTACCTTTTATTTATTGAAACATGGATACTGAAATCTATAAGATGTTATTAATTATGAAATATGTTATTAATGATAATATCATGATAGAGATTCTGATGTGATGGTAATGTATTTTTGAGAATGGTGGTATCCTAATCCCTAGAATTAGGTGTTGAGAATGACTTCTCAAACCATTGACATTGTTAAGATGGTTGGCATTACGTGTCAAATCCCTTTCATTGAGTGATGACACGATGGTTACGTTTCTATCTAATATCTTTTGCATGAAGTATAACACTAATATTTTGATTTAGGTCATGTACAATATTACAAGATCTTATATTCATGATAGACTAGTCATGGATGTCATAGATACACCATGATCCTTCCAGTAATTAGTACTCCAGGTATATGGCCACTTATCCTTGCAGGTACATGGATAATATTGGGAGATTCAATTTATAATTAACACAAACCCAAACACACACAAACACACACACACACAGACATATATATATATATATATATTACAATGTATATATATAGTGATTTTTCAGGTATTCCTTCTACCACCGAGCTGATGTAGGTAGAACCACCAGGTGTCCCATGGGAACCTCAGTGGGATGGTTATTTATTTCATCATCATTTCATATTTTGTTTTTACCTAACCACTATTTAGAGGAGGTTGTGAACCCAAATATTTAAAAAATACAAAAATATATATAATTTATATCTAAATATAAATTAATTTAAAATTGTTATCTGAAAATATTATAATAAATATTTATATTATTTTATTTGATTGTGTATTTCTGTGTAAATATGTTACACCAATATATTATAAAAGAATAAATTTTATTTTATAGCATATACCCTCACAAAAAATTATAATATATTTATAATTTTAAATAAATTTAATATTTAAATTATATTCAAACACATAAAACACTATGTTATCATGCATCACTTGGGCCAATGAGTTTTTCTATGACTTGTGTAATATAAATAGGTGATTATAATAGATCAACAATATATTATTAAAATATTATTATTTAATATAGTCACAAATTAAAATGATGAAAAAATATTTTAAATGAATACAATTAAATGGTATTTTATAATATATATTATATATCCAACTAAATATTTTCACATTCAACAATACATATTATAGTCGTAAGATAAGAATAACCCAATTTTACATATAAAAGATATATTTTTCTAAAGTAAAAATACCCATCAGGAATGGGAGAACCTATTTTAAATAAAATATTTTGAACATATAATTATATTATATTTAAAAATAATTTTTTTTAAATCACTCAACAAATATTATCTTAGGGTGAATTCATGGAATTTTTCTGAGAAGATTTATTTTTTGTTGAAAAGTGAAAAACACTGAATTTTAAATCATAACATATTTTTTTATAATTTATTAAAATAGATAATTGAATATTTTTATTAAGTTAAAATTTTAATTATATAATTTATTTTCAATTAATAATATTTTTTTCATTAGAATAAATATCACTCTGAAATTATATATTACCACATTATAAAACTTTGTAAAATTTTACATAAAAAAAAATTCTTGTCATGTCAGAATGATTAAATTTAAATTTATTTTAGCCACATATATAATTAGGTTTTGGAAAACATTAAACCTCATTTTGAATAATAAATATTTATAATATATAAAAATTAAAAACATAGTTTTTGACCTGTAATATTAGTGAAAGAGACAAATATTATTTAAATTTATTAAAAACATTTTTTTAAATGGAATAAACTATATATTAAATAGCTGAAATGACCTAGACAGTTGTCTAAAATCCATTTACATGTTATATTTATACCCTATACTCCATTGGATAATATTTTTAACATTATTGGAGCCACATTAAATGTTTAAAAAATAGTTGGAATTCCCTTTAATAAATTTTATAAGAACACAACTCCCCCTACATTATTAAAAGGAACTCACCCATTAACTTATTGACACATATGAAACCATTTTTTAAGACAAACTATGCTATTATATTCTCCAATAATCAATGTAATCAATCTTGGAGCACTAATACTGGTATATGTAAATCCATCGAATTTGTTTGATATAAATCAAAATGAAGTTTTCCAAAAAAATTAATAATCTTTGAAAATCACATTTGATTCATTTCATTCTCAACCACTTAAATTATATCTAAAACATGGATATATAATAACATCAATTTCATCAATATGCATGGATTTTTTAATTCAACGTCTTTTACATACAATTTTAGATATATCCATGAAAATGGGATACAAAATCCTCGATCATGTGTACAATGGACTAGGGAATTAGAAACCGATGACACTTGTTATTCCATTTAAAAAAATTCATGGTTGAAATTAATGGAGGATTTAAAAATTATATATAAAATATTTTCAATTTTAAATGTATTTATTCTTTATGAAATTTTATATAATACATAACATCATGTATTGAATATAGTGCGGATATGATAACATCGTTTGTGGACATGTGGACTACCGCCGCCCTTAAAGTTATGTGATTTGTTCACTCTACAAATTGAAGGTATTAATATATGTTTTTAATAAAAATATTTGACTATATGAAGAAACATGAATCTATAATTATAACATAAAATTATATCATTAAAATTTAATTCTTTTAATAAGACAATGAAATGGATGTAGTGTTCATTTTTATGTATGAACAACCATCACCACAAATAATGCATTTGATTTCCTATCTCAATGTTTTATAGATTATTTTAATCATGTATATATTTATATGTATATTATATTATTTTTAAATGATGTATAAAATTTGGGATATTATGAAATAATGAAATAATTAACTGGAACAACATGTACCAAGTCTAAATATACTTAATAAATTAGGCAATTAACAATTGAAATAGTGAAAATAATGATTTATTTTTAACAAATGTGTAATATGTTACATTATATATATCATATATGATGTTATAATTATATATACAGATCTATTATAAATAATTAAAATGTTTTAAACTATTATTCATGAGTTTAATGGATATTCACCAGAAATGAAATGCAATGTAACACATTCATGTCTGACTTTTACTTTCGTGAGGCATACATCATAATCACAAATTATTTACATTATGAGTTGTATATACTATCCAATTTGATATATTATTATATAAATTATTTTCTTATTATGTTATTTATATTTTTGTTTTGATTATTATTACAATTTTTGTTTCTGATTCAGTTACTACCTAAAATCTAAGGGATTTTTATCTCACATAATACATTAGTGGGGTAAATTTCATATTTTTCAAATAATATTTATGGGTTAAATATCTAATACCTATCATGATATACCATATAATTTATTATTTTAACATCATGCTATTTTAAGGATCGTGTTGACATAATTTTTTAATATGGTAATTTGAATTATAATTTACGTTGTTGTTTATAATGTAATAAACTGAGTATTTTTATTTACGATATATTAAATCCACCATATCATTAAATTTTTTTGATTATTTGTATAATTATGGTGAATATATATTGATGTATTTAATGTTCATATAAGTGTAAATAATTTATTAATTAACTAATTATCACTTTATCATTATGAATATTTTAAGATATTATTTCATAATCTCATTCTATTCAAGATTAATTATTCTTGAAATTCCATTTACATAATGTATTTGATAATTGTTTTGTAAACACATTAATTTTATTATCTTCTATATGTTCATGACCTTTTTCATTTTAAAGAATTCATTTACACTATTTATACATATTATGTTTATGAAATTGTATTTTAAGAAAACTAGAAATCATCTTAGTGTTAATCGTAGAACCTGTTTTCTTCTAGAAAATCAATTTTATAAAAATAATTATTTATAAAAGTTTGAAATTACCTATAATATAAATTTACTCATTTTTTAAAATGTTTAAGAAGAAATATTCATGATTCATTCTAATGAAGTCATTTTTTGACCACATTCTAACCGAAAAAAATGTTATCTTTAATTTCAATGACATGATATATTTACACACCATTATTTCATTAAAGAATCATTTGAAGGATTAACTGGATAATTTTTATTGATTTTTTTTAAAATAGATTTTCAATAAAAAAATCTATTTTAATTTTAAAATATTTATCCTCCCCAGAGATGTGTTTAAATGGTCATTTTATAAATATTTCCATTAATCAATTATTGAAACCCATTAATTTAAATCCACATGGGATATGTTTTATTGATACCAAACTTATTATTTAATTTGGAGAGTTTATAAATTATTTTTCTAAAGAAACTATTACATTCACTTCTTTGATTCATTTGATATTATTCATGAAATATTCATTTCCAACGATCATTAAACCTTTAATTTCCTTTTATTATACATATCATTTTACATTGATATATTTATTTCTTTAACTGTATATCATTGTACCATATGGTGTTTACTTCTACAGATATTTTATTATTTGGGAAAATGTGGATAAATCCACATCATTTATATATATATGTATTTGATATGTTTTTTTAATGATTAAATAGTTTTCTTGATATTAGTAATAGTTTGGACATGAAGTGATTGGTGGTCCCCGTATAATATATAACCCCTGAATGAATCGATAGGTTATAATTAGACAAATTAGTTGTCAAATTTAAATAGGTTTCTACCTATTGTTTTTATCTATTGGGATGATAGATTATGACAGTTGAGTTTTTTATGTTTTTGGGACATGTTTTCCAATAATTAATTATTTCCTTCATTAGGATTCAATATTTTTTATCTGTTAGATTTTCACTAAAACAATGTCTATGGATTTATTTAATTCTCAGTTTAATGATAAAATTTCATGGATATTTATTTGCATACCATAACATATATACTATTCCTTATAATAATATTTAAATTTCAGTTTTATTTAGTTATTTACAATTTTATATTGATTAAACACTTAATTCATAGTTTATTTATTACATGTCACATGTGTTCTATTGTAACATTTCATTATTGACTATTTTCACTGATTCATTAATTCATCAAATAATTTTGACCCTTAAAAAATATTTTTAGACACAAATTCTTTTTCCTTACCTAGATTCCATGATGTTTAATAATTACGAAATGAAAGGAAATACTAGATAGAATAAATTATTCCTCGAATGAAAAATATATTTTTTTTATTTCTTAATTCATTTGTGAAACAAGACTCATGTATGAATCTGGTTTACCAGGACTACAAAACTATTAATTCCATTGGGATGTGTTTTACTTGTATCATATTCCTGTATAATTGTAGCTTAAAACTAAATCATGGGTTTTTTGGGCCAGGTTGTTACTTTTGGAATCAAAGAAGGTTAATTATAAACCATTGGAACTGTGTTTAAGAAAACATATATTAGGTGACATAACCCAACTATATAATTTTATGGAAATCCTAAAGGAACAAATGAATTATATAAGAAAAAAATTATGCATTCCATCAAAATATAATGATTCTATGGGTGTATATAATTTATATTTCTTAAACATTTCTTTTAGGTTTTATATGAAGGAATCCATCCAAGAATATGATTACATTGGAAAAATTAGGGATATACTAGTCATTATTTTTGTTCATGTTTTAGTATATAATTTATCTTAGGACTAATTAATTTTCATTTTAGACACATGAGATTAAAATTACTGAAAATCATTAGTGTTATTATTAACAATAATAAAATTATATTAATAGATAAATAAGATTATTAGGATGTGAATGAAAAAATGTTTCTTATTGAAAACTAGAGAGAATAAGTAATTAAATGATTAAATTTCAATGATGTCGATCATATTTACTTTGTATATTATACTAATATTGTTTTCAAAATGGAAAAAATGTTTTATTGTTGATAGCCCATCAAGACTAGAAAGGTCGCAGGATATAATCCTTCTACTGAAGGATGATATGGGTTTACTGTTGTCCACTACCCTATGCAATGTCCTGGTGTATATGTCATTGTTTTTTGTGGAAATATTTGATTAATAAATAGTAATCATGAAAATATAGTGTTAATTTTTTGGTTTATATATTAATATATTAACCATATTGGATTTATATATTTTTTAGGGACATGTGGAATGAATTGTTACTCTCATATGGGCCTTACGACCCATTAAAAACTAACTTCAGTGCATCCTGATTCAATGATAATTTTTTGATATCCATATCATGAAATAATATATGAATTTATATATTGATAAGCATAAAGGATTATAATTATTTTAAATAAGATTTTTATTTATGTATATTTCCATATTTTCTGAATCTATAAATGAATTACACAACATTATAAAGACGATGATTTAAATGCATTCCTGATACTGTAATTATTGTTGAACATGTGGTATTTTCAATCATCAATAATTTATGATATTGAGACCCCCAATAATCGACTAATAATTCAATTTTTAGTGATATATAACTTCAAACACTCAATATAAATACGTACTGCTTTTTTCTAACCCTATATATATACATTCCACTAATTTCATCCTACTCAAAGACTAAGTCATATGTTATTCCATTTGATTTTGTTCTTATTATACCATTTCTATAGGATTTATTAGAAAATCATCACAGGTTGTGGTATTTCAAAATAAAAAATATCAACCAATTTATTAATAAGATATATTTTTAATTCTAAGGAATAAATTTCTATTATGTAGGAATAATGTATCACACCAAAATTTTAAAATAGCAACATTTATTTGTTAGGGTATAACCTCTTGAGACATTATTTTCTATTTAATATTATAAATAATTTAAATATTTTATTTAAATTATAGTGTAATGAAAATATGAATTATCTTGAATGGAAGAGAACAATGAGTTTCTTCGATTACGTTAATTTCATGAATTACTATGTTTTACAAAAAAAATATTGTTAGAATATTATTTTTTATATAAAAAGAATTAATATATCCATCAAAATAGTTATCTTAGATAAAAATATAAAAATTATAAAAATTTATATTATATATTGAATAAAATATAATTTTTCATTATTCCAATATATATTATATTTATGAGATAATAATGACACCAATTGTACAGATTAAAATATATATTTTTTAAAAAGAAATTTTATTTCCTTTTAATGTATAACTGATTTTAAATAATAAATTTGGAAAATTTATAAATTTTATAAGAAAAAATTTAAATCATTTTTAAAATCATAACATAAAAATAATCATAGGATGAATTTTTATTTCTGAGAATTTTTATTTTTTTATTAATACTGAAGATTTCTAATTTTTTATTCAAAACTAATTTTTCATCAATTTTATTTGTAATGATAAATTAAATATATTTTTTCAAAGTTTATTTATATTTATTTTAAATATATTAATATTGTTTTGATTTATGTAATTAATATCACATTGAAATATATTATAACAAATAAACCTTTTTTAATATTTTACATTAAAAAGTTTGTTGTCTTCTTGTCCTCAGTATGAAATTCACATTAATTAATTCATATTACAAAATATGATTTTGAAATAATGGACTAAATATTATAATAATAAAAATTTATAATTTATAATATAATTTCAACTTAATTTTTTAACAACACTATTCTGTGAATATGATTAAAATTTAGTAATTTAATTAAGAGAAAAACTATGTTCACAAATCAATAATCCTTAACCGTAATGACCAAAATGACCTAGAAACATGTCCAAAATCTATTATTAGATATATGTCGACCCAATATATCATTCTTTGTAATTGGTAAAATTAATTGTGCCCCATTGCATGGGAATTGTGGGAAGAATTCCTATTAGAAAATATTAAAAAAAATTAAGTCCTCATCGACTATAAAAAGTAATCAACATTCACACTTATTCGCAACTATAAATCCCTTTTGATAACACATAATATGATTAAAAATGTTCAAAAAATATCTCCCCTAAACCACAATTTAATATATTTGGAATAAATAAAACCATGTACGTCTTATGTTAAATAGAGAATGGTTTTTTTCAGAATAAATGGTATTGTTCATAAATGATCTCTTTAGTTTCATTTACATATCCACCACATGAATTATATCTATAACATGATTATATAAATCTATATTATCTTAAATATATTTCTCTATTTTTCTGATCATTGTTTTACCTTCACATTCACTTACATCAATCAAACTTGGATAAGCAATCATCGTTCATGGGTAAAGTGGACTACTGCTTCACAAACTGATGTCGGCCATTCTTCCATTTAACACCATTAATGGTTGGAACTAATGATGTATTAATATTTTATATATAATATATACCATATCATTAAATTACTTATTATTTTATAATTATTATATGACACATACCATAATTTGTACCATAATTTGGGGTTACGATAACATCATTTGAGGATGCGTAGATTACCACCACCTCAAAGTGACGTGATTTGTTCACGATATACATAGAATGTATTAAGGGATGGTTTTTATAAAAATTTATGATCCTGATTACATAAACATATTTATATATAATAATTGAATTATAATATATATTAATATATCAATTAATGTTAATTCATTTAATATAATAAAAGAAGTGGAAGTGCAGTTCACGTGTTTGTTTGGCCTACCATCTACATGAACCATGAATTAAATTTCCTATCTAATATTTTTATGGATTGAACTAAATATGAATAAAATTAATATAAGTGATATTTAAATAATTCTTTATATTATTATTATTCTTAAATCATGATCTAATTATTTTTTACAACAAATAAAATCTAAAAAATACTTGGAAAACTGGGCAGATAACACACTAAATAGTAATAAAAGAGATTTATTGTTATTGAATAGATAATAATATATTATAAGAAGATAATAAATGATATTATATACATAATTATGGTAATATTATAAGTTATTAATATTTATAAATCCATAAGACATGAGGTTAATTAAGGATCACCAGAAAAGAAATTCATGGTAATGGATTCATGTCTCACTTTTAATCACATGAGGTATACTCTATAATAAAAAATTATTTTTCCTGTAGTGTATATAATTCCAATTTTGATATATAATATTAGGATTTATTTTATAATCTTGAAATTTTAAATTTTTATTTTAAGATTATTTATTTTTTTCTTTTCTTTTTCAGATGATACCATGATTGTAATGGATTTTCATCTAACATTTTAAATTAATGACATAAACTTCATATTCCCCACATATTTATTTTGTGGTGTTTATATACTACAGATTTTGATATATTTTATCATTTTTAATTGCATCTTTATGTTATTTTCTGTTGAACCTGAATTATTTCTTATAATAGGAATTTAAATTATGTTGCAATGTGGAAAAACATTTTATAACCTGATTCATTTTCATTGGGTTATATATAATCCTTGTTATCATTATTATTTTATTATTATGTTTATTATTTCTTTGGATATGTATTGATATATTTAATGTTATTTTATTATCATTTAATGTTGATACACATGCTCACGTCATTCAATAATTCTCACTTCAATATTATTATAATTTTATGTTATTATTTAACAATCTAATTATGATCGAGATTTCATATTCATAAATTTACATAAAATTAATTTATAAAATAATTCGTCAATAAACCCATTAAATTTCATATCATCTAGTTATTCATGTCCTTTTCAAGTAATTTTTCATATATTCTCAATATTTTTTTTCATAAAATGATATAGAATGATTTTTGAAAGATAACCCAAATTAATTTTCTACATTAGTCATATATCCTATTTTCAAATAAAAACACTATTATATAAAAAGGTTTTAATTTTTTTATCTTTTAAAAAAATGATTTATTAAATTAATTATTACCCTTTGTGTATCTTATATATATTTTCAATGAAATACATGTTTATATTTTCAAACAATGATTTTTTTTATAAATTTTACAATAAAAATTGAATGTTCATTTTATCATGTATGAAATCCATCGATTTAACCCACATAATTTACTATAATATTACAATGAATGTATACAATGTTACATTATGGATGAAATTTTTTTAAAAGTGACTTTTTATAAAAATTATATTTAAAAAATGAAAATATAATGGATATTTTCATATATAATGTGATCAAATAAAATTTTCTTAATACTTCCATTCAAAAATGATAAAAACCCATTATTTTTACTACACATGAGTTATATTTAATTGATACCATTATTTCCATCCTTTGTATGGGTTACGATTTATTTGGACACAGAGGGAATTAAACTTCAATTCCATGATTTATATGTTAGTTAGTTTGAAATATTAAATTTCCAATGACCATTAGACATTGAATATCCCATAATTAACATTTTCATTTATTATTGATATATTTATTTTATAAATAATACATCATTTTTACATACGGTGTCTACAATATTATTTATTTTGTTATCTAAGGAAATATTGATAAGTATGTATTATTTATCTAGTAAGTATATTTTAGATAAAATATTTTTTTATTAATTAAACTAATTTTCTAATATCAGGAGTGAATAGTACATGAAGTGATGGGTATTTCCAACACTTTATATAGCCCCTCAACGTATAAAAATGTTCTCAAAAGTAATATATCCTACACTATTTAAAAATGACACTAGTTATGGTTTTAAACTCTATAAAGGATTGTTCTTTATATTATATGTTTTGTTGAGACAAATAAATGATTACAAATAATTAATTATGTTATTTTTTATGATTCAAGTATTTACTATCCATAATATTATTACTATGAAAATTTTTATGGATTAAATTTATTATCAGTTTGTTAATTAAATAACAATTTTTTAGGCTTTGAAATTTTTAAATCGAAAATTCTTTATCAAATTTTTTAAATCGTATGTGTTTTAATTAATATACATTTACTATATTTTATATGAACTTACTTCATATTTTATGCATTTAATTTATTTCTTCTTTAGTTATTACCATTCCATATTGACTATTATACATAAATCATTATTATATAAACTATCATTGACCATTAATGAGAATTCGAGATCACCCGTATTTATTTTTTCTCCATCATTCAATGAACTGGACTAAAAAATATATTCTAGTATTTACTAGATGGAATAGCCATATCCTCCTAATTAAAATCAAATTTTTTTTGAGATTTCATTTGTAAAAAAATTATCTTATATGTATCTGGTTTAGAGAAACTATTAGACTATTTGAACCTTTGGGACTTGATTTACTTGTATCTTATGCCAATATAATAGCAGCATGACACTAACTTGTGGATTTTGGGGAAGGCTGCTACAATACAAATATATTTTTATAATATTATAATATTTATTTACTTCTATAAATTGAATTTTATATAATATTAAATATATAATAATTAATACCATAAAAATATATATATATTTACATAAATAAATTATAATTAAAGATATATCATATAAAACCTAGGAATATGCTTTTTATCATTTATATATTGACAATAGTAAATATATTTTAATGAAACATGTTTTTAATTTTATAATAGATATGATTATTATTATAGGAAATACATTTTTGGAAAAAATATATTTATTAGAGTAAAAAATATTATACAATCACATTCTTTTAATTGGATATATATAGTGATGTACATAATAATAAAAATATTTACTAAAATTTATTATTGAAATACTTGATTGAATTATTATTCATATATTATTAATTATATATTCATATAAATTATATTTCATATAATATTAATAAATTATAATTTACACTTCAATTATATAAAATAAAAAATCTATTTATATCAATATTATATAAATATTTGTATAATCATTATTTAATATAATATTAATTATATCTAATATTAATATATGTATAAATTTTATTTCTTATTGAAAATATTTATGAATTGTATTCCGTGTACATGTATTTCATATTATATTAAATTTTTTTAATTATATTTAATATAATAAAATTAATAGAAATAAATATATATTAATATACAAATCATAAATATCTGTATTGAAATATATTCTATAAATATAATTTTGAATATATTGTGTTAATATGTAAATAAAATAAAAATATATATTATATAAAGAGACTCTTACAAAATATGTAATAATGTTTTTAATTATTTAAATCATTTACATAAAAATGTTTATAAATATATAAATATATTTCTATATAAATAAAATAAATAGAATTATAAAAAAATTTACATAAATGTATGTAAATACACTTACATAATATAGATTTTATATAATATTATTGATTTAATCAAAAATAAATGGTTCAGGATATAAATACATGTATATATATATAATTTAATTCATAAATATAAATACATATATTATATATTTTCATTTAGGTAAATATTTATTCAGATAATTTTTATTTGATTAAGAATCATAATATACATAAATAGTATATTTTTTAGTTATAATACCAAAATAGAGTTTCATTGGTGGTGGTGTAATAGATGTGAAAACATATAGTTCATGGGATCAAAACTATAACACCCCATGATTTTATGGTATGCCCCTATTATATTTAAATCTTTAATTGCTTGCATTGCATGAAACACCAATCCAAATTGAACCAAAATTTACTTTTATTTAACAACATGTTCATTAGAACAGTAATATGACAATTTTGAATTATAATCCATCTCAAAGAATACTAACCTCAACTATGAATTTATAAATAAATGTCAATTATGATATGAATTAAAATATAATATATATAAATCATAGAATAAGTAAATTATCATTTTAAAAATTATAAATTATGTATTGGAGTTTTCGTGGAACATTAATTTTTATTTATGATATTATAATTTAAATTATAAATTAAAAGATATATTCCTTTCACTAAATAGAATCATAAATTCAATTTTTTGGCATTCTTCTGAATATAGGATAATTTTATGAGACCTCAATTTATATTTTCAAATTTTAAAAATATGAATTATAATTTTTATTTTCCTTTTCAAATAAGAGAATATTTTCATTAAAAATTAGACTTCTTATATTTAGAATGTTGTTTAATAATATCGAGATTTTTTTATTTCTAAGCATCAATAAATGGTTTGTGTGAGTTTTTTCTATTTTTCTAAAATAGGTCAATTGTTGGTTAATAGTGATATATTTTAATTTACAATATTTAATAAATTCATAATTTATTATGTTAAGATTGATGTATGGATGAGGTGATAACAAATTAGTTTGAACTCACATTCTCTAGTTATTGTATTTATTCACAAGAATCATCACTATTGATACTTTGGATCCAAAATATTAAAAAAATGAAATAAGTAATTAAAAATACATCATTCCCCCAATATAAATACCACTTATCGCCACCTCTTCTCCTCACATCTTCCATATATCAACCATAGTTTTATGTAAGTAACCAATAATATATTATTTTTATGTACATAATTTTTTGCGGTGATATTTGGGAGTGTATGGAAACCATTTGAAATGTTTTTGGGGATTTTCTACATGTTTAGAGTTTGTGAATGGTTGGTGGAAACCATGAAAATCCTATAGGGAAACGTGAACAATACGACAAGGGCTATGTAGAAGGCACATAGGTATGTGTAATGTTTTTATAAACTATATTGTCACATAGGAAAAACATCATATTGTGGGACAATGACCTCTTTCATGGTTGTGACAAGGATTGTATAGCCATGTGGGATGACTATTTGAGGTCCTCCTTATGTTAGTAGTTGGAGAAAGGATGTGGCATGATTTTTCCTAACAATATAACTAAACATGCACTATTTATAGATGAGATCCTAAAAAAGTTGATTTAAGTAATTATTATGTTTTAACTAATAATTTTTTCTCCAGATCAACCCTAACATGATATTTTATCCTTCTAATGGTTGTGAAACCCATACCCATTGAATTGGATTTGATATCATGTTTTTTCATAGTGTGCGTAAGTTCGATTCCCATTGTACGTTATTGGTTAGGGCAGTTTTTCATGGCTTTTCATAAATATATGCACCTACCCCTATAATATTTTTAGATCTAATCCCTTGAAAATAGATCTAATTTCCTTATTTCCATTCAGGTATTTATTTTGATTTTATGATGATATTGAAAGATATCTAATGTTGGTTTTTGGAGATTCAACCTAGTTTTGTCTGTGTTTTCATTTTTCTATGATTTTTCTCCATAATTCATGAACTTAATGGATTCACTCACAACTCCTCTTCTAAAAACCTGAATTAATAGTTTCAAATTGGTTATAATTATTGGAATTGATTGTGAAATGTGTGTGAAGTGCTTGGTAAAAACTCTAATTGTTGAGGTTTTGTGTTTTTTATGATTGTTTTTGTGAAACTGTGGAATTGTGGATTTTGGTTGAGCATGGATGTATGTTTTATTGATTTTAAATTGGTTATTTTAAAATATGGATATTATTTATTTTTTTAATTGTTTTAATTGACATATTTTTAGTAAAAGGATTTATTTATTAAAAATAAATGAAATATATTGTTTCAATTTTTTTTCTATAAACCTTATTTTATTGAAATAGATTTAATTAGGTGTTTTTAAATGTTTTTGGAATTCATTTTTGGTGTGGTTTCAGGATTTCCATATGATCTAGGATAGAGATAATTTTTCATTTGTGTAAAAAGGGGCATGCCATTGTATAAGGGAAATGTTTCATTGGGGAACAGTAAGATTTCCAAGTTTTTAGCAACATAGTGGATGGATGAGAAACCGCTCATGGTATGGAACTATTAGAGAATGATGCATGTGTGTGGAATGGTGATTCATGGAATGGGTATTACATAAAGGAATGTGAAATGATTGAAATTTTTTTGATTCTTTTCCATGGATATATGATTTGTTTCCAAACTACATGGCTTTCTAATGAACTTCAATACATATTTTTATGTAAATAAAATTTAAAAATGGGTGAACAAGTTCAATACTCATGTCATGAGTATGGATTCCATTTGAGGAATCCTACATAGATTTATTAATTACATCTTTTGTGTCACCGTGCTGCTTTTGAAAATATTGTTTATCGGGATACATGAAAGGGTAATGTATAAAAAAATAATAGTGGTTTATCATGATAATTGAGAGTTTTTTTGGAGTTATTACAAGAATTATTTGGGATATCTATTTTTTTTATTTTCATTTTGTTTTGTCGGGTTTTTCTTCCACTGTGTACTTTTATGTTAGTTTTCATCCATTGTGGTACATTATTTTAATTTGATTTGTATTTTAATAATCTATCATTGAGTTTTTAAAATTTTTATCATTAATAATGTAGTGGTATTATATTATTGTATATTTGATAGTGTTATTTAATTTAATGTGGAAAACGCATTCTCCCTTAGTTGTTGAATTCCTCGGAATTTATAACTAGCCAATGACATCTTGGTGATGTCTTATAAGGCCATGTAATTTCATTAATAATTCTCAATACAATATTGAATGGTGGGATGTTACATTTTGTATTAGTCTTATCCCTTGAAAATATATTTGTGGATCAAATTGTTTCATATTGTATAGTCATCTACTTAAATGTTTTATTCAGTTCAATTTTTCTGGGGGATAAAATTAATTCTATATTATGACATGAGTATTGACAGCATAAATGAGTATGATTATCATGAATTGATATTTAAAACCTTATAATTCATATATATCATTTTAATGATAAACATAAAGTTAACATGTATTTGGGTACATATGTATTTTGGATAAGATTATAAGAATTTGAATCTCATGGTCATGGGTTTAGCCAATGAGACAAGAATGACATGTATTAGAACGGTGACTTTCCACAGTGTGTGCATGTATTTTTTTAATTATTGGAAATTTGTTTGGAGAAACAAGTTTTTTTGAATGTTATTACATTGTTTATAAATGTGTTGTTTTGAATAAGGAATGAAATTGTATGTTTTTAATTTGATTGATTTTATCAATCACGATGAAATTTTAAAATACATAAAAAGATGTTGAGTTTTGGGAATAATTATTGGCATAATTATGATGTGATAGAATTTGATAATTATAAGCCTTCAAGTTCCAGATACTGATAATATAGGTGTTTGTTGTCTGTATATAAAATGGCCTCTAACATGTTTCATAGAAACTATATAAAGGAATCTTGATAACATAGTTTCACCTGATCCCCATGAGAACAAATAGTCAGTTAAGTTTATATTCCATCATTTTTGGCTATTGTAAAAGGGAATAAGAGGGATGAATGAAGGTAAATGGACCATTCTATTTAATATTGGAATCATAATCCACACATATTTTAGGGTGATTCATTACATGAGAAGACAAAGAGGTGGTTCAATAGAATGAATTGAATCTTTATATTCCATGGCGTAATATAATAGACGAATCTATATATAGAGATGTATAAATTAAAGAATATTTTCCCACCAATGGTGGGATTTATATGTTCAAGATAAATTAGTCCATTGAATTCCATGTTAGGATTTTAATTAATTTTATATAAAAAATTTATATTCTCATACTTTTAGGAATGAAATCATGATGCAAATCATCTTCATGAAATATGGGATCCTCATAGTGAAATAGTATATGGATAAATTTATGAATTTATTTCAAGTGGCACACGAAGTTCCTACCAACTAATTCATTAAGGCATTCATTTGTGAACTAGGGTTGAGGTTGGATGTTCTCTATATGATTTTAATGCACTATATAATGAATTATATGGATATATTCAATAAAGTGACATTAAAAGAAAGTGATCTGACATGATCTATGGGTGGAGTATACATGTTAATACATATAGCAAATGGTGGGAATTCTTATTATGAGATATATTAGAAGAGGCAATTATTTTTACATGGTATGGGGATGAACCAAAATTAGATGTTCAGATTGATGAATCTCACTCTATGAACCAATATTAATTTTAGATTTTTCCGATGTGATTCATTTGATGACATGATGTGAGGGTTAACGGTACAACCTATATCATTCAAAGATTTCAACATGTTGGGGCATCTAAAATTATATTTTCACAGTACTCTAAGGTCATGTTTTGGAGACACTACTCATTTGTTATAGAATTTATTGTCTTCATTTGGAAAAGGGCATATGAACAATCATCAACAAAAAAATAGTGTTATATATGGTGATTCCAGGAATACCATGACTCCCCATCTTGTTAATTCGAAATATGTAAATAAATAAAAATGTTCCACTTGAAAGAAATTTTATGGATATGGGCATGTTATTGTGGATTAGAAATCTGGATCAACGATGGTTATGGGTAAAATTATATTGATTTATACCCTTATACATTATTTTTTATATGTTTTCATCCAATTCCTTTTTTATTCTCTTGTTATTTATTTTTAGACATTAAATGTTGATATTATTACTTCGATGTTGAAACTATAAACTATTTATGGAAAAATATAATGCAGAGAAATTATCCAAAGAGAATGCTCAATAATTATTAATGGATCACACCTAATATAATATTTCTTTGTGATGGAAATAGATATCTACTAAATAATCATGGATATGTTTTGGTTGAAAATGATAAAGTCTAAAATAAACCATTATACTAAAATGCATTGTTTCATGAAAAATGATGTCATCAACAATCTCTATAACGGATATAAAAATTACAATTAACGTAAAACATGATTTTTTGCATGAGAAGTCAGAATGATTTCTTACCTTTTTATGTCTATGACATTATCATTGATGTAAGTGGTAAAGAATAACATTCTATTGGCGATTGTGGATCAGTTTAATATGATTTTAATAAATATATAATAAGGATACCATCCATAGTAGAAATCAATTTTAAAATTTATAAACATTCATGAACATGTATCATTTTCCTTCCATCGTACTAAATGAACCCAAATAAATTAAGAAATTAATGTTAATATTGGAAGAGCTAGAAAAAAATGGTACATTCAGACTAGAACATATGTTTATGAAACACTATTCATGGTTGTCAAAAAAGAGGATACGTTTTTTGATTTCTGTTTAATATCATATTTTTAATATAGTTATCATAATGAATTGATATCAAATTAGAGGAATTGATGATCATTTCCCTCATGTGATGGAAGCTCAGTTTTTCTAAAAAATTATCATGTGATTGGAATATCCCTATTATTTGGTTTTGAAGGGGTGTGTTCAAAAGAAAACATTGGGGACATGATATAATACAGATAAATATGTGGAAGTGCCTATCAATCTTACTAAATCAAAACAATACTTTATGTAATTGATGAATCAAATAATTTTTAGGTATCAAGATTATTTTATATTTTCCATTGTGTATAACAAATCAATGTAATCTGATAATATTCTTCGTAATGATAAAAAACTTGGCGGTTCTACAAATAATATTGAAAGATCAGTATTTGTATGCCAAATTATCCATGTAATATTTTTGGGTATAAGATATGTGCTTCCTTGGAAATTTAATCTCTAGAATATGTGTTCCAATGGATCCTAAAATAATATAATTTTTAATATATTGGCACCACCAAAAAAGTATTTGAGATATATATTTTTTGTGGTCTAACTATTTATTCCAGAAATTTTTTTTATAATTTTTAATGATTATTCTAACATATGAAAGAATTTAAAATAAATAATTTTTTATTCCTATGGAAAAAAATGTAAATAGTATTTTAAAAACCTCATTTTTCTCTATATATTAGCACCAATCATGATATTTCATAAATCTGTATAGGGGTACATGGGGAATTCTGATGCATGAATATCTGGGGTGGAATTTCTTCTCATGTAGAGAGGCCATGTGGTTTCTTATGGATCATGTTAGTTGATGTTTCAATATATGAACTACACAATGCATTATTCTTAGTTAACATTCATATTCAAGGCATTAATGAAATATAGTGATTTTTACGAACCATCCTGAGAACCCTGGTAACCCGATAACCGATCAAGTCCTTTACAAAGCCCGAAGGGAGTTCCCGATCCCCACGGGTCGCCGACTAGAACCTAGCATCATACAATATACAAGTGGGAACAATTTTCCATAATAATGTGGATGCAAGAGAAGAACAAGCAGTATGCATAACAAAAGAAACTCCACTAGGAGTAGTGTACCAGATTACAAAGAGGCATAAAATGCCAAAGTACTACAACCCAATTACTAAAACTAGAATAATATCCCCATGGTCCCTAAGAACACAAGTCACCAAGTCCAAAGATCAAAAACCAGATCCACCTCCAAGTTATCCCTTCCCTTTGCTCGAACCTGGAAGGAGAAATTCTACAAACACCCAGAGGAAAAGTTAGGGTGTGAGCCTATGACCAGCAGGGTATCACCAACGATTCCATAACATATTCCATATATAGATTATCTAATGAAAAATATTAAATTTATAAATAAAGAGGTTTGTCAATTCAAAAACATGTTTTAATCAAAACGTGATATACATTTTTAAATGATGGAAAATTCATCAAGCAAGGCTTTGAAATGATGGAATATTTCTAAAACAATGTATTAATTAAAAACAGTTACAGAAAACCACTTATGTAAATTTATCAGGCATTAATGAAGTTAAAAGAAATGGAATACATTTATTTCTCATATATAAATACACAAGCGAGAAACATGATCATCTGCCAAAAGGTACGATAGTATTAACTAGCTATAGGAATTCACACTCTCTATGTGAACTCAGCAAAATGTGTATACACACGTCCCTATGACACTGGAAAAAGGAGACACATCACCAAACTGTCGGGGATGTGACCTGCCACAAGTATGATTTAGAGCATTGTCGTATCATAGAGTGTATCCTAATAAATCACTAACTACACAAGGCTTGCATGTGCTCTTACATGATGGGTGAACTATTTTACGAATTCTTAAAATACAATAATTCCCATTCTTAAATTTCAAAAGTGAAAATCTCATTTCATTTAAAACCTGAATATGTTTTATTCAAAACATCCCTTTTTTACAACCAAAACTCAATGGGTTTCAATAAAATCATTTTAAGCCATTTCACCAGTTTGAAAATCCATTCAAAACCAATTCCATGATTTCTTAAATTCATTTCCACAATTAAATTCAACAATTTAATTGAAATCATTCCCATTAAATCCACCAATTAAATTAAAAAATTTATATTGGCCAATTTCCATAAACACACCCAGTTTGATGGAATTGGGGTGTTCCAAATATTCATTCCAAAACCATTTCAAATATCTTGATTCAATGGAATCGAGTTTTGATAAATTTATTAGAAAGAATATTGAGAAATTGAATAGAAATCAACTATTGAAATAAACCAAGAAATAGAAGGATAATCAAATTTGAAAGATGGGATGGAACCACCTACCTCGATTTATTGACAGGATTTAGCCCAATGAGAAACCCCAAAAACTGAGCGGCACAACAATGTCGATCAAAAACTGGCTCTTAATCCTTAAAACCAGAATTAAGATCAAAGGAATCAAGATCTTGAGAAACTAGATCTATATTCACAATCCATGATCAATACCTCAACACAATGGTATTGATCTATGGGAACAAAAGAAATATTCATTGAAAAGATCAAGGAAAGATAGGAGAATAATCATGATACTCAATGGGATGAAATATACTTACCAAGAGGAGATAAGATCTTCAATACAAGCCTTAAATCTCAATGAATGATTTTTGTGTTTCCTTGGAATATCTATAAGAGGTTTTGGAAAGACCTAAAAAGATTTAAGCCTGAGACAAGGACGAAAAAATGGAAGACTCAGGGGTTTGGGTGGTTTTAAAATAAATTTTCGTAATTAATAACCGTTTTCACGGTTTACCTGGGAAAAGGCACACAATTTTTCAAACCATTTGCACTCTGTGTAGATCACACTGTCCAAGGATACTCATTTCAAAAGGTCTGGCTGAACGGTTTTTCAAACCTAAGGCACACCGTGCGTACCTCTCTGTCCAATGCTGCATAGTTGGCAGGGTTTTGTCGCATTGTTTGTCAAACTTTGCGCAAACCGTGCACAAGCCATTTCCATTTTGTTTTACTAAAAGGTTCACCCACACGCACCCCAAAGACACTACTCCAAAATAATGGTTCATTGAAGCATCAAAATTACCTGGAAATGTAATGTGATGCTTCAGTGAATACCACATTGGTGAGAAATTTATAGTGTTTACGGATCGTGAGAGGTTGAAATAATTTTTCTCACAATGGTCATTTAATAGAGAGAATATGATGAAGCGTGGAGTGTCTCAAAATTCTTGAAATTTACATGATGTATACCATACATAAGGTAAATTTAGTGGAAAATACATTATAGTGTGATTTTTATCCTCACATGGAAAAACTAGCATAAAACTAGTGGTATTGGATGTCTTTCATAGACAACATGCACCTCTAATGTGAAGAAGAAGGTGATGTCATGGTATTCATTCTAGTTTTGTTCAATCCTATTTTTTTGAGATAGATGAAGATTCATATACATCTAATTCATATTTAATTATGATGTGGTCATAACATAATGGTGAGGAGACTATTCAGGGATTGATGCATGATATGATTTTTATTTTGTGTTTTTCAAATCAAATTGTCATACCTATGAATATCATGAACAACTCCACACAATCAACACTATTAAAAATTTACTATTCATACTAGGATATAAAATATTAATAAATTTTTTAATTCACTTTTTGGTTTTTCATAATGAAAATTAATGTGACTGAGTTTGTGTCAAGATGTTTACTTTTCTACAGGTTAAAGAAGAACACCAGTTTCTATCATGTATATTCTAGAAATTAACTATTCCTTCTTGGAAAAGAGAGTATATAACTATGGATTTAGTATTAGGTGTCCAATTAATGGTTTAAAACATGAATATATATAGGTGATAGTGTATCAGAACAAAAATTAATCTTATTTCAACCATATTTGTGAATATAAAATGGTAAAGGACATGAAAAAATATATGAATGTTGTTAAAGAGGAATGTAGTTCTAGTTTTGATTGTGTAATATATAGATTAGAGAACTATATATTCTTTCTGGAAATCCATATCAAAATACCTAAGGTATCAATTGATTATTAGTATGGTTTATCAACCTTTATTGGATGGGAAATCCCAATGGACAATAAAAATTTTGGAAGACATGTTGTGGAATTGTGTAGTTGATTTTTGTGGTTCATAGGAATATCACATATTGATAGTGGTGTTCTAATATATCAACAGTTATTAGTCCTATAAATGGATAATTTTGAATCATTGTATATGAATCCATCTATTTATCCTCTTTATTATGTGGAAACATGTAAGGAATTGTTGCTTGGGCTATGACTTGTCCAAGAAACAACCAAAATGATTCATTAGATTATGAAATGGTTGGAGATGGATCATAGTCGTTGTAAATCATATGTGGATCCTCATCGATGGTCACTGTCATTTGACAAGAGGGATCATGTGTTTTTTAGGATATCTTCAATGCTATGTAATCGTCAATTTTTAATGAAAGTTTTGTTATCACCTGGATGAATTGGAGCTTTTCAGATACATGTCTGAGTTGGTGATGTGGCATATCAGTTGGAATTTCCACCACTGTCTAGTGTGACAAAAAATTGAGTTTCAATTATATAAGATGAAAATGTTTTAGCCTTATCTCAACCTTATGGTTCTAGGGGATAACATTGTCATTGAGTTGGAAGATTCATAGGTTCCCATTGGAGTTCTGTTTATAGATATGAAAGTGAATTTCTTGCATGGGAAAATCAATGATATAGGGAATGTTTTATAAAAAATGGACATTTTTATGAAGAAAATTGGTAATAAGAGATGATAAATATCAACAAATGGCCCAAATAGATTCAATATATAATTTTTTATTCTATGTTATAGGTTTGGCTTCCCAATGATTGGGAAAATTTAGCACTACCTAGTATCAAGTTAGTAAAGCCTTATTTATGATTTTTAACTGTATAATGTTTTTGGGTGATGATTGGGATGATTTGAAAACCTTTTGGAATTTACTGAGGCTTTTCTATAGGTGCACATTTTGAGAATGGTTCTCATAAATTGTGATACGCATCTAGAAAATCATGCACAATGAGATAGTGGCTAAGGAGGAGGCACATGGGAAGATGCACGCTTTGTCCAATCCTTGTGGCCACCAAGGAGAAACAAATAATAGTGGGATAGTTTCACTTTTCATTTTTTGAACATTGTTTTCCTAGATATTTGTGCCAACCATGTTATAACCGCCTTGTGATGGTGGATCACACATGATTAGAACATATTCTTTTTTAAATGGGTGACTACCAATGGCAATTTATAAATAATATCCAATAAAACAAAGTATGTGTTAGGATTATGTTCAAAAACACTTTTATATAAAATTAAACCTAACTCAATATTTTATCCTCCATAAGGATTTAGAACCCTTCCCCATGGATCTATATCTAATCTTTAAGCATTTATTTGTGAGATTATGGCTAATTCCAATATTACACCTTCGTTTAGGGTAGTATTTCATGTTTTTTCTATGATATACCTTCACCCCTCTCATATTCTTATATCTATTCTATTGTTGATATATATAAGTTTATTAATTAGATTCATGGTTATATTTATCTCTTTTGATGAAATCCAAAGATACATGAGGTGGGTTTTCAGATATTCAACCATGTCTTGTGAATATTTTCATACTATATTTCATTTTCCACATAATTCTCATGGATTGTGGCTCTACTATATACATAGGGAAAAAATGTGTGAAATTTATTTTGTTTCCAGATTTTTTAAAAGATTATTTCAAAATATGTATTTGATGATTTTTTTTGAATGGATTAATTAATATGTTTTCAATAAAAGGTTTATTTTATTGAAATTTACTGAAATAGTTACATTTAATGGTATTAATTATAATAATTGGTTTATTTAAATGGTATTAATGGGTTGTTTTGAAATGGTTTTGAGATACATAGGTTGTATGAGTTTATTATTTTTGATTTGGACCTGAAAAATGGGTGTGTATCATTAGGGAACAGAGGGTCATGACCCAGGATAAAGGCATGTGTTATTAGTAAACAAGGAGATTTTCCACTTTGTGATGACATAAAGGATAAATTATAAACTACACAGAGTATGGTACTATCCAAGAAACATTTATTTGTGTTTTAATGGTGAATAATGGAATGGATAAGCCAAAAAATAATGTCCAATTGTTTAAATTACATTTGGGATTCATTCCCATGGAATTGTTTTTGGTATAAAAATAAATCATTTTGTGATAATATATTTTCAATTTTATCATATAAATTTTTTATATAAATGAACTAAGATCTTCTATATTAGTGAAATTAGTAGGTATGTAATTTGGGGAACCATAAAATGATTCCTTCCTCACACCTACTTGGGAACCGTGTGTTATTTGAAAAATTATTTATCGGGACATAGGAAATGCCCATGAATCCCACTTCATTAGTGGTGAATCATGATAGAAATGTTGTTTTCGGGAGTTATATGGTTTATAATATTGTATCATTGTATTTATGTTCATTTTAAATGAATTTTTTGTATTCTTCTTTGAATATTAATGTTAGTTTCCTTCCACGATGGTACATTAAAAGATTAATATTTTGATATTAACTTTATTAGATTGAATTAATATACATTGTTATCAAGAATAATGTAGTTTTATGTTGTAACAAATTTTTTGGTTGGTTTTTTTATTTATGAAGGTAAAGTCATCCCCCTTCAGATGATGAATCCCTTTGTATTTGTTTCCATCATTTGGCGTGTTGGGAAACTCATTTTAGTCCATGTAATGTCTTAATACATTCTAAAGACAATGAGGAGATGATTAATGTTACATTATGAGGTTTGGATAATTATTATATTCTTCTAATTTCCTATACCAATCCTCTTACCATGACCATGACCACAAAGTGTTAATAAAATACAAAATCCATGTGTCTTAAGGAGGATCTCAAGTAGACAACACTGAAGAGGTAGTACAATACTTATATCTCTTTTAATTTATATTATTTTTTTTACATTTTCACAAAATATTATATAAAAAGAGTAATTGAAACTCTATTATCATAAATATACAATAAATATATTATGTTATTGTAATATTCATCATAATGTATCATTTATCTCCTTTTATTTTAAATATCAAAACCATCTAATATGAGGTGATGATTGACCAACTTCATGAATGATGAATTTTAATTGATCATTTCCACCTTTTTTCCAGGCCATAAAACCATTTTTATAATTAAATAATTTTTTAATAGAAATATTATATGTTATATAATTTTATTGAACAAATATATACTCTTGATACTATATAAAATTATATATGTTTGTGATGGACATATAAAATGCCAAAATAAATTAAATAAATATTGTAAACATTTTTTTCTACTGAATCATTCACATTTAATATAAAAAATGATATATAAGGCCATTTAAACATCACAAAGATTGGTAATAAAAACAATTTCACTTATATAGAACAATTTCATTTAAAAATATAACTTCCATACTTTTATACTAGTGAACAAATCACGAATAACAATTTAAATGAACACTCACTTATGAAAACATTTAATCTTATAACTCACTGACTATTCCATTTAGAATCATAATATATTTATAATATATCAAATACATATATAATATGTTCATAATTAAGTAATTAATGAATCTAATTTCATTATATAATACATTATTTACCAGTTTTGAATACTTTTAGATATAATGTACTGAAATTAATTACCCAATTTTGAATTTTTTTTATTATACGTTATATTAGGTGATTATATTATGAAAATATGAGGTGGAAAAACTAAATTTTCAATCATATGTTTTAATATTCATGATAATTTTTTTTACATTCTTTTGTTTCACAATATAACACCATTTATAAATTCTCATTTTTATTATACGAACATTGTATGGGGTTTCTCCTCTCACATTTATTTTGGTCAAATATTAATTATTGCAGATGTATTTATAATGTGTAGTGGATGATTGATGAGCACTAATGTATCATATAATTAATAACATTATATTCATGGTATTCAATGATAAGTTTAATGAACATCAATTTTATGGGGCATATGGTTCAATATTTTTCATACTGGTAAAATAATTATAGAACTAGTATACATTCATTGGGTTGAAAATCCACTAATGTGATTATTTCATGCACTGGGTATGTGTAAAATGAGGTATTTTTATATTAATTTTTTATTTTTTATTTTTTATGTGGATTTATAGAAAAAAAAAATTATTCATTTTCTAACCTCTAGCATTTCCATTTAAATATACTCTTTTAAATGATTACTTTTTCAAAATATAAATGAAATGTTTTTATAACTTGTATTGAATTATATGAATTTTAGAATATCATGACGCCTTAATTTTTTAATGAGTCATTTAAATGAATATAGGGTTATTTCCAATGAAATATTTTTTTTGTGACCTTGTAAATTCTTAAATAAATGATTCCAATGTAAAAAGGGTAATTTTTTCAAAGAAAGATTAAATGATGTTATTATAGTGTTGTTTTCTAATTCAACAACCTATAAATAATGTTATGATTAATTGAGGATTATCTTTTATGATAACATCATGCATTTTTATTGAATGGTTTATGATCATTCTTAATGTAGATGTAGTATGTTTATACTATTCCACATATTACTCTAGAAAGATTATGATTACGATTTCTTATTGAGAAAATTATTTAAATTTCATAATATAGATACAATATAATTTTTTGGGTGATTATATATAATTCATTTCAAATCAAGAAAACATTGGACTTTGTATGTGTTGTGTGGGACACATTATTGTCCTTTGATGAATTGTAATTTCTATCGACACAAACAATACATGTTTTTTGTTGAGGAATTACCTATATATGTTCACATCTTGGCCAACGCCTTGATGGTAAGAATATAATGTCCTACATTATGTATTCCCTCATATATAAATTATTTATTTGTAATCCATGAAATTTTTTGACTATTACAATATGCATGGTTATGTTTCACTCTCATATGATTATTAATATGGCATTTATTGTTCTATATTAATAACCACCAAAATTTTAAAAAAAATATTACTAAATGGAACTTGTCTTTAGTTATATAACCTTCTTTATTTTTTATGTTTATTTATAATAGATTTTTATATATTTGTGATATTACTGGGCATCTAAGGTAACCAATTTCTTATGTATTATTTTACGCGATGATCCTAAGATGTATATTATTATTGTAATGAATGTAAAATATTGAATAATATGGTTATAAATAATGAAATACAAATTTTTTATTTCATTTAATTTTGTAATGTAATATTATTGATTGGATATTTTTTCCTAATCTACTAAGATATTCCAATCATTGGGTTTAAATATCCATTTCATAGTACTAATATAATAATGTAAAGAACTTCCTTTTCACTACTAGAGTATAAATAAATATATATGGTATTAGAAAATTATTTTTGGAAACATTAGAAATTAGATTTATGAAAACATATATTATGAAAATATATCACTATAAGTGACATTGATAATATTACCAATGTAACTAAGATTACGATTTATGGATTTTTAAAACATAAATTTTCAATTTACAATATGTGTTTCAAATGTTTTAAATGATAATTTATGTTGGATATTATTATAACATAATCTATAGTTTTTTACGTTAATGATGGAACATAGTGTAATGAATATAAACTGAATCAACACACATAATCTATATAGGGATTCCCCTCCTCTTTAATATAATAAAGCTAGACTAAGAAATCCAGTTGGAGTTTAACTATTTATAACTATAAAAGGATAAGTATATATGGTAATGAGAAATAATTGTACTATTTTAAAGTTTCCTAATCATCAATTAGGCATATTTATATTAGACAAATTCATGCGATAACAACCTCTACTAATGATTCTAAATACAAACACATACGTATTTGGGTAATAAATATGTATTTTGTAGATGATATTTTATGCTATGAAATTTAATGAAATGTAGAATGGTATAATAGATTTTTATCATATCTCCTGAGATATAGATCAATTTCGGTTTTTTTAAAAACACTCTAGAAAAATATTATATTAAAAAATGTAATGTATGAATTTTAATGATCTCATCTTAGAAAAATATTTTACTAGAGAACAATAAAAATATATGGAATTCTAATTCTTGAGACTTAGAGAAAATGATAATGAAAATGATTATATGTATTAAGATAACATTACATGGTTATCTAGGCCTACTACAGACTCTTTAAATAATCAAAAGTGTATGATTGATCATTTATATGTTGTTCTTAAACCAATACATCAAAGATATCTATTGTCCCAAACATGATCAACAAAATGAAAATATACAATCATGTGTGATAAATGGAGAGAAATAAATCTCTTTTTTTATGACTTTCACAGGAAGGAATAAAATAATTTTATTTTTGATAAAATGATGAATAAAGGGAATAAGGGAAATAAGTATTTCCCAAAATTTAATAATTTTTGAAGGAAACACCCTGGTACATTCATAATGAGAATTACCATTATTTAAAATATATAGAGATGGCCCCTTGGAATAAGAATTCAATGTAATTAAAGAATTCATCTAATTAGTCAACTATATATTCATAGAGATATACAGAAAAAGATATCCCAAGAGTCCATGTAATATATATAATAGGATTCACATATATCAAATTCTTGATTATGTTGTTAATACTGTGGAAGTAGAATAATTAATTTTTTTTGTATCTAAATTCAATAATTATTTTTTAATAGATTATTTTGAATGATATTTTTATATAATAATATGGAAATATATAATTATTATACTAAATCTTTTCTTCATTAGAAATATTAGGAATGTGGTGAAAAACACAAGTAAATAAGGGAATTGATTCAACTGAACGATTATGTTTTTTTTACTCAAATGATGTGGGAATTATAACCCTAAATATTTTAATATTGTTAAGAAAATAATAAATATTTTATAATGGGATAGTATTTATGACCTCGAATGTTGTTAGTTATTTTATGGTTTATGTTATTTTTTCTATTGTAGTTAGATGTTTGTATTTTAGGAATACAGTCAACAACATAAAATTTCACTCTTGGACCCCTGAATATTTTATTATATGTATGATGGTTATTAAGGTATTCATAAATTTTTTACTTGAAAATATAATCTATATTATATTTATTAAAAATATAATCCTGTATTTTTTTTTTGGAAATTTCATGACCTTCCATATAAATATCTGGTGTTTGAATTTGGGAATAAATTTTTTGGAAGTGTATTAAGGTTTACTACTTATGGAATATATTAAGGTTATTATTTATCAGTAATATAGTATGATTTATCATATTGGATATCATGGTCCAACCATTTTTTCTTTGAAAAAAAAATTTAAGGACAAAGGAATAACTTATGAATCATTTGATAATAGTCTTTCTGGAATAAAAATTTATCTTTAATATCCATCTTCTAGTTTTGGAAAATAATTGGAGATAAATTGAAACACATCCTAATTATTAGATTATGTTTATGGAATTGAATTAAATCAATTAAATTTATTTTTTCAAGTTTGAATATGTTTAGAAAAATAATCCCTCAACTCCTAGGAAAGGCATTTTGGAAAAAAATATACCTTTTAAATTTAATATAAAAAATAAATTGTCTTTTTTCTCTTAAACAATTTACAGTTTTGTGATGGTAGGATTTCTATTTACCATGTATTAAACTCTAACTAATGTTACCCTATAAGGAAACCTATATTAGTGGTTACCATCACATTATCCATTTCATCCCTTTTAGATGATATTTTTTATAACCCTATTCATGAAGTCAGATTTCAATAAGGGTATTTTAAAATAAAATATCTATTTTTAATAATAAAATGATTTAATTGTGAAGACAAAATTTATTGAATTTGGGGAATATATAACACCATAATGTTTTACTGTATTTAAATTTAAATTTATCATCATTATAACATACATGTCATGAATCATCAAGTATTAGTGGACCATGATTTACTATTAAATATTTACATTACCACTGAAATGTTAATGTTACAATTTTGAATAATAATAAGGGAGATAGAATTGTAATATAAAATATTATGTTATAAAACATTTTGTATCTTATTATTGAAAATATAATATATTATTTCATCTAATATGTAAATAATTTATAAAGTGATAAATTTGGTATTTTTCTTTTAGTGAAATGTAAATGTTTATTTACAATTTTACCATAAATACACAGATTTAATTTTTTTTTAATTTTTTTATAATTTACAATTATGTTTTCTTATGATTAATAGATAATTTTATAAGACTTTAATAAATTATTCAATGCTTTATAAAATATATTATACTTTTAAAATTGTTTATTTTGTTAATAAATGATGAATTTAATTATAAAATAAAAAAATCATATATAGTTTTTTGTTATAAAATGGATATCATATTTAATATCTAGACACTGTAAAATAATTTTGGTTAATTTTTGTGACTTAGCTAAAAAAATTTAATTTTTATGCAGAGTGAAATACAGAAATTTATGTATTTAAAAATACAAGAATTATTATGTCATGGATGATGTATAGTAGATGTAACCACCCACTGGTTCTAACATATGTGAAATATTTTATTTATTCATTCACAATATTTATCACTATTTATAGTCTTGATCCAAAATAATAAAGATATTATTAAAATCATAATAAACTACAAATCTTATCCATTGTAAATACCACCTCTTACCACCTCATTGCCTCACACCGTATAAGATTTGAATATTTCTCGTATTCATCCCATTTACTCACCCAATACTATTCTAAATGACCGTTCCCTTCTGGTTTTACAAAAATAAAAAATCCTTGTTTCATACAGAGGTTCTCATGAAGAATATACTAATGAGGTAAAACCCTCCCACTTTCTCTTTTATTTTCATTTATACTCTTATCATTCCCTCACCTACCCTATCCAATGTTTCATGGTAAATAAATTATCATTAATATATTATAATATTATGATGTTAGTAGAATATATATCATAAATTATATTCTTTTTTTCATTAAAGGATCTGTACACGAGTTAAAAAAATGGGTTCCTACAGTCTTCCACACTAAAAAGAACTCACCCCCCTTGTTCTCTTTCCGAGTGTAAAGAAACGATGTCTTAGAACAACCATGGACATTGGTCTTGTATATCAGCTTACCTCTCCCATGTATTGTCCTTTAATCATCCATGTTGCCATAACTCTCGTACGAGAAAGGAAAACATGCCCCATAGATCCTTCGTGCATCGTTCAAGGATATGTACTAAATAATTATAAAAGTATAACCAAAAAATAACTCAACATACTCTGGATAAAAGGTATGAGATGGGTTTGCATGATATTGTAGATTATGTGAGACGTGAAATATGTCGTGCATGTCTTGGTAACTCTAATGTACTTGTAACTGATAGGCTATCGGCCTAACGTAATGATAAGATAGATTTCCCTACTTTTGGTACCATTTATTCCCAAGCTTGGGTGATACCCGAATGATAACATGATCCCCAATCCTAAAACTCAGGTGGTCTTCATAGGAGATCTACATATGATTTTTATTTATACTGAGCATTAGTAATTTTATTCATGATTAGATGAACTTGTTCTATAATCTCTTGAATGAGATGAGGACCTAGTAGGGCTACCTCGCTTGCCTCTAGAATGTACAAGGGTGAATAGAATGTCCTACAGTATATGGCCTAAAAAAACTATCTGGATCATCACCTGAAAAGCATTATTATAATAAAACATAATGATTGGGATTTGATTATCCAAATAAATATGGAAATCACGTAAGCTTGATCAGAGCATATCCTCTTGAACCTAAATTGTTCATTATGATTGTGAATTAGTATAAGGGTGAATTAATGTTCTTAAAAGAACATGAGTACCCCAAGATTTCTGTAGAACCTTCCATAACTGTTAAGTGAAATGAGAATCTCTATCTGAAATGATAGAATGTGGAACATCGTGTAGTAGTATGATCTCACATACATATAGACTTCCCATCTTATCAACTGAAAACTTCTCACTAATAATAATAGAGTGAGATTATTTCATTATCTAGTCGATGAATACCCATATAGCATCGCTACCCCTCATTTACCATGGTGAGCCGACTATAAATTAGATAACAACATCTTCTCATTTCAATTCATGGACTGGATGTTGTTATAACAATCCTGAAGTTCTCTGGTGCTCTACCATCACTTACAAATAGGTGGAATTATTATTTGTAAGGCCTATAATCAAACATTTCATTCCAGGACACCAACATTATCTTCACATATCTTTATACATATTAAATATTTATGGATGATTTGCCTACTGTGAAGTGTGAAACACATTAATCAAGTACTCTATTATATTTTCATGATCCGAGATACATCAACAAAAAAGAATAACGTCGTCTCTATCCACATACCAATCCGGATGTGGGTTATCTCGGGATATACTCTCCTAGAGAACAAATCCAATGGGATTTTGAAAATTGAAAACTATATACCTTCTCTTGGAGGGAATAGGTAACTATTAAGGCTGATAGATATTTCTACTCATGAAAATTCTGAAACTCGAGATGTAGTTCAAAAAAGAGGTCCATTACCATCTATTCACCACTAGATTCGTGTACATCTTATGTTTAATTTCTCTAACATATTGCATCAACAACCACATTACCAATTTTATGGGTATAGGTAAGTTGAAAATTATGAGATTGTGGATATTCCACCCATCTTCATTGACTGAGGTTCAAGTCCTGATATGAAAATTAATACTTGAGGATCGTGTGATCTATATAAACCACAATGATCTCACCGAATAGATAATGACTCCTGTAATATGAGGCATTGACTACTACAGCTATATTGAGATCATGTGTCGGGTAAATTCTGTCACAGGGCCTCAACATAAGAGATCCGTATGAAAATACATTATATTCATTCATCAAAATTTCTCCATGGAATATTCTAGATGCATATTAGAAAATGATAAAACCATGACATTGTTCTGGAAGAAGCATAATAGGTTCTGATATAATCCTCCATTTCATCTCCTAAATGGATTTCATAAATTCTATTGAAAATCTAAACCTGAAGCCCTTCATTGTGGGAAAAGTAAGATCTGTAGAAATATGAGAAAATTAATGCATGATACCCCTGTAATACTTTTCCAACCCTAATAAAATATGTATGTCAAATACAATCACATGATCCATCTAGAAAACTACATCACAATTCTTTTTAGGATCAATATAGACTCTTGATTCTGAAATAATATTTCCCAATATGTGGGCCTTGTTGATCAAAAAGGCCCACATACAAATCATGGAATAAATATGATTCTCCCATACTGTACTCAGAATGATATTAAGATTTTTTTAATGGTCATTGCGGAGGAGATAATACACTAAGATGTCACCCAAAAACACCATGACAATAGATTCCAAATAAGGGAGGAATACCCTATTCATCAATTCCATAAAAAGGGAATGCACATTTATAAGACCAAATAGAATAAAAAGATACTCTTATAGAACATATGTTATACAAAAAGTTGTATGATCCGTGTCTGATGGAATTACTCACTCATGATGACAACCAGATCTCAATTCAATCATAGAGAAAACCTTTTCCCATTGGAGCTCATCAAAGAGATTATCTATTCATGGAAGAGGATACTGATTTTGGATCGTAATCTGGTTCAACCTTCTATAATCCATGCATAGACGGAGAGTTACATCTTCTATAATAGTGAAAATTATTGGTGAACCCCAAGAGGATGTACTAATCAATATAAATTCTTTGTAATCTATGTTCCCTATCTACCGCTTGAGCTCCTAATGCTCAGTAGGATATATCTTATAAGGAAGAATGGACACAAGAGATACCTCTAAAACAAGCTTTATTTTAATCTCTACCTCCGACATATGAGGTAATCTACTAAAGTATTCATGAAATACAGCCCTTAAATGATCATATACTATAAGGAAATTAGATTGTAGAAAACTGTAATCCTCTTTTAAATGATTTTCACTCTTGGTATCCACTCCACCTAACCCATGATGCTTCAGTCCATCTCTCCCAGCCTAAAAATCCCACTCGCCTTAGAATAGTTAACAGATTCCCTCTAGTGATGTTCAAAAACCCCACAACGATTACTGTCTACAAAGACATGATAATGTACTAACATGTCCCTCCCTATAATGACATCAAAGCCAGCCATCTTGAGTGCAAATATATTCCACAAGGAAGTGTAAATGCCTACCTCAAGGGGAAATTAATGAGACTAGAGTATTCCCTATGGTTTATTGAGGGTCATTACAACATATTGATATTGAATCTATAGTCTAAGACATTCCATGAGAGTTATAGAAATAAAGGAGTTTGAATTACCTTTTTCAAACAAAAAAGTGACAATAGTAGAGGCTACTAGAATAATACCTCTTACTATAGATGGTCATGAAACCTGATCCTCGAGTATTGGTAGTAATTAACGAATCTATCCTTATACAAGGTCCTATGTAACAAATTAACTACCACGATCTTGGATACTATACTAGAGCTACTACTGATCATGGATAGGTCTACCAGGACCACAACCTCTTCCTCATCCAAACATGTCAGTGCTATTCCTACTCCCAACATGTGGCGGCATAAAATTTCTTACACTTAAATGTATGTTGGCATAGATCCATTCCCACCCAACACTGATAGAATGGTCAGGAGAATGTGTTGAAGATGACCCATACAATCACAAGAATGATACTCCATCAGGACTCTGTAACATTAGGTCATCTTATTCACTAGTTTTCTACACAGATGAAACAATATAGAGTTATCAAATTAGATACTCTAGCTTCCACTGCCCTGGTAAAAAACCAAAAGGGAAGATTTCTGGCCACTAGAAGAACATTTGTCCTTTTGCGACACTTATTCTTTAAACCTATTACTTGTGTCGTCCCTCAGGTTACACTCAGTGATAAGGTTTTAAACACATATTATATAAAAGTTAGGATGATGAAATGCATTCACATGAGTTGATATGATGTTCTGGATCTGATACTCAAAACATTTAGTAGTTGAATGCTAATATCTATCTACAAATGGTAAAAAGTGTTATAAATTAGTGAAATAGATTGAATATTCAATAACTGACAATGAACCATACTCTATATGCATGAACATGTTGGATCTATCATCTCTCTGTTCTTATGGAAGAAACTATTCATAGAAGGCAGTTAGAATGTCAACCCATAACCTGCCCAGATGACGACCGACCTAGGTAACTACATCCAACAATTGGTTGGAAGAATCTCAAAACATGTATGTAGCAAGATTGACTCTCTAATTATAAAGAAATTCATAATTCTCAATGATAGATAACATTTTGTATTTCCAAGACTCAAAATATTGAGATCTACCAATCCCTGAAATAGTAGAAGGATGCTACTTCTGAAACATGTGGGTCATATCAACCATCTTATCTAGAACCCATGTAGCATCATTCATGGAATGCATGAGATAAAAAAAGCTATCACTAACAAAGGCATACATTCCAAACTACATGCTTAGATGTCTAGGTATCAACATGTTCTCATGTATATCTTGTATATTTCCTTTCAATTACTTTCCAAGTTCAGACTTGAAACTTTCACAATCATGAATTGGTATGATAAGGATGTGTCGTCAATTAATTTTAGATTTCAGGATTCAATCTATAATGGATTTTCATTTTTTATTTATTTGTGACCATACACCAATCCCCATAAATGACACCCTTTTCATTATATCGTAATGGATAGACTCATTAAATTAATCATCCAAACCCAGAAAGGCCCATACACCTCATGAATTGAGATAAGAAATCCATCAATAAAATCCAAAGTAATACAATAACACGAAATTATCACTACATCACCCAACAATCCCAGACATAACAAGAAATGTAAAGTAGTGAAATGTACTTGTATGGAATTAAAATATGTAATACATGTGAATTATTTGTTCATATATTGATTCATGTAGCAATAATACTTTCCCTCATATCATCGAGATAATGATGAAATAAAATTTCATGAGTAATAATCAACAACACCACAATATTTGGGCATCACCCACCAATGAAATAATATCATCTGTAATAAAAAAATTAGATCAATGATAGCATTATGGGAAACATATATTATAACCCAAACTTGGGTTTGTGATTCCCAAACATAGCTTATGAACAACTCTCCTACATTGATATTCTCTAATATATAGTCTCCAGAGAGTAATGAATGAAAATAAATTACATCTGATACTACTTTGGGACTTCCCAAACCTAGATGCCACTTAATGGGTGCCCCATGCACAGTGGGCCACATGTCCTGATTGAATCTTCCCTAATGCCAGAGGATAACGACTAGTAAAAATGATCAAGGATGTGTCAATGGAAAGACTATTCCATCATTAGAATATTTTCCCACAACGAAATGTATACAAAGGAATGGTAAACTACATAATAAAAATTAATAAAAAGTTGAAGCAAACTGATCTAATAGATATATGAGAATAACAATAACTATATCAACTAGAATAGTGGTGATTTAATTTCATTTCACTAGAAAAATGAAAAAAAGGATACAAGACAATAGAAAAAACAAGTTCAACAAGGTATATGAAAAACAATTCTACTCCATGCATCTCAAGATCCAACTCGGTCACCTGATATTAAGCTCCATTCTATCTGTACACAATCATGTGTTTGAAACTATATACTTACATTATTCAATACCCAAAACAATGTAATATATAATGAGTACAAAATGAAACCTATAGAGGGTTTGAGATAAATCATAGTGGGACACCACCAACTGTTAGTATAATATCCTACCTGTGTAATGGTTTATAGCAGTGTACTATCATGAATATATAAAGTATAGTAATAAGTACAATATAACTAAATAACCATGTACCATATTAAACCCTTGGCAGGTGTCTTATCATTTAAGTAGTTCATTTTAGTTATGAAATAACCATTTTATGTTAATAATTACCATAAGGCGTATCCACCATTGGCATCACCTCATGATAGTATAAGTAATGAAGGTCCCAAGACATAACAATGAAACCTGAAAATTATATACAGTGAGTGGGTTCTAGGGTAACAACCAAGGAAATATAAATATCACAGAACACTAAATCATCAAAATCTGAGTCTAGATAAGGGGTAAGAGTGTAATCTAGTGTGAGTAATCCATGGAATTCCACAATAAGTCTACTACTGAGTCCATGGTGATCGACCAAGGAAAAATGGGGTGAGGATAGGACAGGGACCTATGTGATTTCAATGTGGCAGCAACTACCCAATGATGTATCCATGTTGTGAATCAGATGTATCATGTAAAAAAAAGGACCCTACCATTGTATATCAAGAATCCAAGGAATATACAAGATCTGAATTCTAGGTGGGGATCAATGTACTAAAACTATTTCCTTGAATCGGAATGGAGATCTAGAGGCCAAATGTATCTCCTCTCAGAATACAAGTCGTTCTTGAGTCCTATTTGATATTTTAATCATGTAATTATTCATTTGGTTGATTTTTTTCCTTCCATTAGAGTTAATATGTCATGTATAGTTGAAACCATTTATTTATTAGTCCAATAATTTTATTTTATTTGTGTGGATATGCCGAGTATTAGTGTAACCACTTAATAAAGTCTTAATTAACCATTAAAACATATTCAATTAATAAGGGTCAATCTTCTACCTTCAATTACCAAGTCAAGTGGTGATACATACATGTATTGTTTATTCTATATCCTTTATTATGTACATGTTATATACACAGTATACTTTCTATTTCACATTTCACATTTAATAATCATTTGGAATCACTATCCTATGACTGGTCAAGTGGTGAGCATACATGGTACATTCCATTATGAAATTCTCAATAACAATATGTAAATTACTATAGATGGATCAACATTTAGAGGGTCATGAAATGGAAAACTCGCACAACATAACAAACATACTGAAACACTAAAAACAAAATTATGATATATCCTTTGACATGGGGCATATTAAGTTTTTCATGTAGACACTATCAACTAATCACATATTTAGAAAGAGAATAATCTTACGATTCTAACATGTATAATCATGGAATGTTAATATATGAAAAGGTTTCCAACGAAGGTGGTGGGCGCCACCCAAAAATAAAAGAGACAACAAACATTAGGGATACATTATTGACATTCCACCATAGGATTGTACAATCATTATCCTCTGGTATTAGCTGTTGATTTGACTCAGATAAGAGTAGATCTAAAAAAGGTGAAAAAAATACATGAAAATATCTATGTAGAGATAGGAATAGAATATGAATATCTATATAGGAATCATGTACATACCATTATACATCCATTGTGTCAAACATAATATCGATCAAATTCCAGATGAAGGATATCTATTGATTATAAGTTTATATCTCCAAAAAGATCCAAAAAGAATGAGAATTGTGTCAATACTATGTAAAATCTTATTAAGGATTAAGGGGTCAGATTAACAGACCATTAAGGGATTTTTGCACATATTACACAGGTTTTAAGGCTGTGATCATTTTGACTGCATGGTTTCCCAATCTGTCTATAAATTGTGTGATACAATGTTTCTCAAAATGGCTTCTTCAGCACGGTTTGATCAAACCGTGCGTGATCCATGAATGAGTATCTAGTAAAAAAGGGGTACTAACATAGTTATGGCACATGGAAATGCGCATATTGGTTATAGTGTCACTATCCAAAAAAACAACATCTACAGGGTTTGGAAAACTGTGCAGAAATCCATCATGGTTTACTTTAAATTGTGTGCAGAGTCTGTTTCCTAAAAAAATATGGGTTTCAGGATCTGATCAATCCCAAGACACCTTTTGATGATTTAATAACCAATTAATAATGCAAGTTAGGTCCATTGTAATGAATTGTATAGAAAAATAAATGATCTATACATGAGTGAAGAATCAGTTTCTTACAGACTATTTATAATTTGATCACATTCCAAACAATTTCATTATATATATAAAAGACATATATTTCTAAGGATAATCAGAGTCTGGTTTTTATAGCAAAAAATATGTAGTAAACATTTAATTCATGGGTATAAAAAATGTCACAGGAATATTATGATGTTCTTGTGATGATTTCCTCCCATAATAAGATAGATTTATAATATTTTTTTAAATGAGGCAAATGAAATCTGATTCAATTTTATGTTAATGAGTGCGAGGAAAATATTTAACAAAAAAAATTTCCTAAATTACATCCACCTCATCTCTATTATATTTTCCTCAAGGGATTTATTCTTTTTTGATTTATTAAAATAATTTGTTTCTCTATCCATAACATAATGATTCAGTAGAACCTACTCTTTCATGAAACATTAATAGATGTATATATTCTTCTAAGTGGAGTTGGCCAACTGTTACACGATTTAAGGATATGATGATTCGACAAATTTTTGGGGCCTTTTTCTCATAAATCCAATAATTAGTCCATATTAATATATAAGGGGATTTTTTTGTTACTCATTATATATAATTCTATTCAAAATCACAATAAACATTGAGGGTATCTTCATAGTGTTTTCAATTACATCCCAAATTTGGTTGGGCATCTAGTTAGTGATGTTATCTCATTTCCCATCACATTGAATGTTTACCAAATTCCTCCTTCTACAGAAAATTATGTAGAATAATTTGAAAATTATCCTTGACTATTTTTAAACTATAATAAAATATACATGAATCCAATGACATTAAATTTGTAACTTATAAATTAAATGTATTTCCTTACAAAATGATTTTATATGATTAAACTATGTATTCTACCATCTATTTTATAGCATATATTGTTATGGTTTCTTTATTCCCGTTATAATGGGTTTTAATGAATTATAAATCTTCTAAATAATATCACATCTGAGTGTTATACAAGGAGTGCAACAAGGCCCATTTCCATCCACCAGTTCTTATTGAAGTCTATATTAATGAATTGTTATTGGGTTTTACCCTAATATATATGTCTTATATTCACATCCCATTGTAGTATACAAACATGGATGTATTTTCTTTATAAAATACATATTGAATAATTGATAAAATTTAGGAATGTTTTCATAAACTAAATCTTATTCTTAATGATTTTTATATATTTTTCTAATTCTAATCTCATATATAACAAAAAAATTTATTTCATAACAACTATACTTTGCTTGCTCATAATTTCATATTAAAACATGATTTTTACATAATATTACACTTAATACTACCCATATAATCAATAATTATAGATTCTATGGGATTAGTTACATTAAATAACCACTTAAAATGGAGAGTATACCATATTTATTGATAATTCCTTCAACATGGTTATAATATTCCATTTAACATACAATTTTATGGTATTACCTAGGGACATAAATATAATAGGGGTGATCTATAATGTACAATAAGAGAAATAAATATATTAACTTGAAGAATGTAATATATTTTATAAAATAGAAATATCAATGTGGAATAAAAGGAGTAAGAACTATTAATATTAACAACGAGACATGATATATAATGATAATCACAAATCATCATGGAAAATGTGAAAAACACATACAAGACTACATAATAATAATAGGTTAAGTATAAATTCAATAAATCATAATTGTAAAAGTACCATAAAAGAATAATGTTTACTTCATGACCCATTATTTGGTCTGAAGAGACTAAACATCTCCCCATGTGTTGGTGGTCTATATAATTTTGGGATCACAAGTAATATTCATTTCATTATCATTCTTAAGTGAGTCACAAAGATCCTGAAAAAGGATTCATTAATCCTCTTATTTTATTAAATGTAAAATGAGTGTGAAATAAAAACAATTAAGTCCCATGTAAAATATGAATTTATTTATAAATATGAACACCATTGACAGGAAATGGTTATAGAATTGATTACACAATTATTTTGGCATGGAAATTTTATTTATATTTCTCATGTATAATAGAATCACTTAAAATTCATAAAGTCTGTTGATAATTGATAATGTGGTATCTTAATAAAACAGACCTTACAAATCAAATAATCGGTACAAGTAAATAGATATCGAAAAAATATCAATTGAAATACAATTCATCTGATAAAAAGGAAAAATGAATAAATAGCAGAAGTTGAGGATCCCTGACATTAGTTTGTAAATCCATATACATGCGAGGAACTTCTTATGATGTTAGGGGTAATTTTAGAGGACTTTATAATTTTATGGGAAGTGTATGGGTTCACTCTATAGATTCTTAGTGAAGATAAATGGGAGATCTGTTGGGTTTATATTAAAAATTAATGGGGAATTATTTATTATTTCTTAAACATGGGTTTTAGACTATGTAAAATAAAATAACCATAACCAAAAACCATACCATTATTTACACCTATGGTTAATAAGAAATGTAAATTTTTCCCTTATTTTATATTTACAATTGTCAAAAATATTAATATAATACCCATGATTATATAGAACTAGTTAATACTCTTAAGAAATTTATTTTAACACCATAAAATATATTAATGGTTTAGGAGTATTCAAAAAGGATATATAAATATAATAATATAAGAATAAATATCATTTTATTATTTTGAAATCATATTTATTTTCATGTATATCCTTAATAGAATTTATAACAGCACTTTTGAGATATTATGTTGTCATTATTCACACTTTTTATTTATACGATATTTAATTTTTACATGAAATTTTGATAGTTTATAAAATATTTAAAGAATGAATGATCGATAATTTATACATTTGGAATTAAAAATACTATTTTATTTTCAAAATAATATTTCATATATGTTAATTTTAACTTTTATAATAATAATCGACATTTATTAAAAAAATTATTGTTTTTTTAAATAAAATATTTCTAACACCTAATAAAACAATATATGTACTCATAAATAACTATATGATCATTCATATTGATTAAGAATTATTAGATAATATTATTTTATTATAATATTAATTTTATATAAAAGTAATTAATTCATCAATAGAAATGTATTTATTTAATTAAAATTATAATTAAAAATAAAATTTGTGTTTTATGTTTAAAAAAACGCATAACAAAATAATGATAAGAAAAAAATATGAACACTATTATTTTGAAAATGAAATATACATATTCATATTATTCTGTTGTTAATAAATATCTTATTAATACACTATGAAAATATATAAGGGTATGGCGCACAATGGTGAGAATTTCATGGGATGGTTCAGCATATATGGTTTTGGGTATGATATCGATGAGCATGTTCTACTCCTGTAAATGGATTCTCTCTAGCTTATGATTTTAGATCTCTTCAAGGCAAAGCTCAGGGGAAATCCTAGAGATGATATCTCCCTCATATTCTATGATAAATGGGCTTTATTGAGCATGATCATAATGGTTGAGGTCGTTAATTATTTTTTCAATTTCAATGGGATTTTTTAAAACCCTGTATTTATAATAATCTCATGATCTATGTTCAATAGATATATCAACAATGTAAATGATTCATAATCTTATTTTAAATTTGATATTTTATAAGAAACCAAATAACTTCATATGTTATCTATAACCAAAACTCACAATAAGAAATTATTTAAAAAAATTAAAAAATTTAATTTTTAATAGTTTAGGTTATTTCACACACTAATTGTCATATAATGAAAAGTGATGACAAAAGTTCTTATGTTTTATGATCTAAATAAAACACAAATAATTATATGTGATATAAATGTGATGTGTGTTCCTATAGTTATATATCCAACCAATGTATTAGGTAATGATTTTATATCATTAGAGACCATATTTGGAACATGAGCGGTCATCTTAACATTTAAATGATATGATGTATAGGTGGTTATAACTAAATTATTTTCTTGATGTCAGGGTTTATAATGTTTCCAAATTCTGATAATTTAATGATGTTATCATCTAATATAATGAATTGATATTAATTTCTATGATTCTCACCCATTTTATGTCAGCTTGAAATGACTATTTAATATCATGTATATAAATTCATAATAAAATGTTTTCATAATTCCCTTATTAGGAATTATAACTTTCCCATTTCTTATGTATATCCCTATGTTATCTCAGGTGGTATTATAATACCAGTGGAATATTATTTAAATATATTTTCATTTGAAAAATTTCAATTTTTGTTTATTTTGATTCATTATGATATGTATATAATTATTTTAATAGCATCATCTTAATTATTTTTTTGGATTGGTTTAGGCTTATATTTATTTAATAAATTGTTAAATAAGGATTATAAAATATCTAGTTTGTCATAATTTTTTCAGAAATTAAAATATAAAAATTATTAGAATTATACATTTACATTAACTTACACTAATATAAATTTTTTTAGTATTGAGGGAATATTTTTACCCCCATAATGAAATATTTTTGATCACCAAGTAGATGTATATGGTTAATTTTAGCCATTTTATTTTACTAAATCATGTTTTAAGATGAAAATTGAAATCATTTCAAATGGATAAATTATTTTTATCAAAAAGGTAAATAAGATCTATTTAAAATAAAAATCTATCTGAATGTTAATTTATATTCTCACGAGTTCTTCTATTAAAATGTTTTCAAAATGTTCTCAATTTACAAACAATAGATTGTAATATTAATTTTCTGTTATTCTATCAACAATAATCCTTTTTTCTATGAAATTTAAAAATTTAAGGAAATGAACTTGAAATTTTAGGGAAAGGGTAAAATCTAATTCTACTAGTAATAACAATATTATCAATATTACCATGGGTTATATCCTTATTGTGCCATTTATTTAGAGAAAAATATAATAATATGATGATATTATTTTATCAAAATAGTTCAAATGAAAAAATTACATTTATATTAATTATATTCTGAAATAATTTTTGAAATAATTGTTTTACTCATATTCCCCTTTATAATTTTTGTATCATCTATACATATTAGAGGAGATCCATTTTATTAATGATTTAATTATCCTAATTGAAAATTTAGTGAACAAGACAAATAAAAAATGTAACAATCTTTAAATTAAAATTAATATACTTTAATAAATAATAGGAACATTTAATGTGAATATCATGTATTGAAATAAGAATAAAATAACTAAAATAATTTGATAAAACATAGAAAAATTTACAAATATACCAAATTATCATAAATAAGTCTCATTTATTAACATCCTAAATATCATATAATAATTTTTGAAATCGAAATCCTTATATATATATATATATATATCATAGTAAATTTTACTTCTAGTAACTATAATTGGGAATCATCTGGACATAGTGTCTAATGAATATATTATTGTCTAAATATAAAAATAGTATTCTTATAAAATTCTAGATTGTCATCATAAAAACTATTTTAATATTTCATCACTTTATTTATTTCCAATTCAGTCATTGCATGAAGGTAAAAATGTTTGAATAAATTTTTTATTGTTCTATGTTATTTGGGTTAATTAATACCTTCACCTACTATCAATCATTCTATAATGGTCTCATTTATTTAAATTTGAATATTTTTAGCCTGCAACCCCATTTTGGTACCAATCCATCCATTATCATATAGTGCATTGATAGTATCATTATGTTAATCACATGCATCTATAAATAATACCCACAACCAATATAGTTCATAAAATATAGTTCCACATATTTAATATTCCCTAGACAAAATCTATAATTATCTGTCTCTATATTTAGAAAAATATCATTTTTTATGAAAATATGGTTCTAACATTGATCTTGTTTCTTAATAATAAATATTATTGGTTTTATATGTATTCATATGGGATAAACATGGGTAGGATGTAACCATTCCTAAAATCACCATAATAATTCATTTATCTTTTTTATAGTTATAATAAAAAATGGTCTACATCATTATTGATAACGAATCTAGTTTTGTTTAATCAAACATATAATCATCAAGAAATAAAGATTATCTAACATTGGGGTCCCCTATTGGTAGGTATGTTATTAAATTATATTCAACCACATCACTACAATAGAACACATATCACATTAGGAAAAATCATAAATTCTTGAAAAATTTATTCCACACACTCTAAATTTTTACTCATTCAATAACCATTCCAAAATAATTAATGTTAAATTATTTAATTCATTTATATGTGGAAGCCATGTTTAAAATATATACATATTTAAGGTATCAATAATATATCAGTGCATTAGTGTGGTAACATACTACCAACTAATATATCTATAATATGTTGATAATATCTTGAAAATTGATCCACTATGTCATTTTTAATTTTATGTATCAAATATTTGGGAAACAAAATGCTATTTTTTGAAATTATTTTTTAAAGGGATTGGTAAAAAAATTCCTTATATGTTAATAATAATATAACTTGAATAAATAATTTCACATCTACTATATGTATTTTTTAGAACATTTTACAAATATATAAAAATTTATTATATGACTTGATAATATTAGTAATTTTATAATTTACTCAAAAAATATTTGAGGAAGAGAATTTTTTTATTTGATTCTATGATATCTGTAGTTGTTTGATTTATTTGAGAATAGGTTAATTATATTTTATATTCATCAAGATATACATTTATATATTTTATTTTTGTTTTATTTTTTGAAAAATATAGTTGTTCATTATATTATAAATTACCATAGTCTATCATAAGGTAATTCATCTCTCCATTTTTATAAGGTGATCAATATTATTTTGCATAGATTTTACAAGAAAAATATATATTTATTTCATATTTCATTGAAAATTCATTTATATAAGAGGTTTTATCTAGTGAAATGTGGATATGATTCTTATATAATGGTTATTTCATATGAAATTTGAATAAACTAGGAATATAAAAATAATATGTGATAAATGTTTTATATAAAGTAATTTTTTGTGACGTAATTATTTAAATTATCAACATGATTTGGTATATATATGAATGATATAAATGTAATACTTCATCAACTTACAAATATAACTTATATGATTGATCATTATATAAATAGTAGTTTCAGTCTAATCTATTTTATTTTTATTATTATATTGATTATTGAAAGGAAATATGTTGGGACAAAAGAAATATTTTATGTAATGGTAATATTAATGATATAAAATTGTATTTAGTTGTTCCCATATTTTTAGTATATAGATAATATATTGTGTTGATATTATTTGAGGATTTACTAGGAATAATAATCACCTTGTTGTATTATATAGTTTTAATCACATAAATCATACTAGATTTAATGTTATTTCTATGAGTAAATGTGGGTTTAGAAAATCATCATGTGATTTCATTAGTAAATTGATGAATATTGGAGTTTCATTTATAGTTGGATAAATATTTTCTTAAAATTCAGGTAATATAAAAATTTTAAAGACACAATATTCTTTTCAGATACCAAAAAATTTAATTTGATAAATAATGCCTCATAATATTAATTATTTTGATTTAATTTAATGTAGTCTGTACAGTTGTGATTATTTTTAGGACACATGTTTCCTTATAAAACTATATTTTTTTTATTTAAATGTGTTCATAATTTTCATTATATAAATAATATTATACTAGAAGTAAAATTTTATATCATTTAAAATTATACAAATTTTCAACTACATTGATTAAAGAATTTTGGATGATAATGTTTCATTGAATTATGACTTTTAATTATCCAAAATTATGGTTCCATGATTAGTTTTATATGATTTTTTGGACATTATAAATTTTAAATTATAGTAATAATATGTGGTTTTATTAAAATATACTTTAATTAATATTTACCAAGAAATTCCATTTGAATAATTCACATGATACAATTTTATGTAATTTAGTTTCACATAGTATTAATAGAAAATAAGTTGCAATGAAATCATGTTGAGTATCAGTTTCAAGGTATATTAATTTAACAATATGATTAATATTTTATTTAAATATTATGTGGTAAGTCTCATATTTGTTTATTGAAATCATTTGATTACTTAAAAAAATCTATCATAAATGACTATTATATAGGAGAAAAGATAATTGTTACATTTATATACAATATAAATATGAAAAATAACATATATGGAAGGGGTGGAGAAATTATGAGAAAACATTGATAATTCAATTCATTAAATATACAAAAAAAAATTAAATTATTTATATGTCAAAAAAATTATATATCCTCACTCTTTATTAAACAGAAAAGGAGTGAAGGGAGAAAAAAATTCTGGTAAGTAATGTCATATAATGTAAATAAGAAAAATTAATTTAGGAATGGTTAAATATAGAGGAATATATGGTGAGTATGAAAAATAATATTTGTAAATTTTTATTGAATAACATTATTGAGTTTCTTCTTATTTTATTATTATAGAATATATTTATACACATCATTAAATTTTCATAAATGTTAATGAAAAATGATATATGATCTAAGATAGTTTTGTTTTTTTATTTTATAGTATTATTGATTGATTAGGATGAGTATATTTTTTCCATTAATGATATCATTGATAGAGAATAAATTTATAGAACTGTCAAAAAACAATCATTGGTTTTTATTGAATTAAATTTTTTATTAGGAAATTTTTTCAATAAAACGAGTTTATTGATAATCCTTAATCATTTTTACCATAATTTTATATTACTACTTCATATTGAAATTAATGATACTCTAATATGATGTAGATATATTGATTTAGTAATAATGGTGTACTATATATAATTATATAAAATTTGGATATCGAGATATTTAGAAGAAATATGTAAATAAAATTGAATACAATAATTATTCTAGATGGTGGTTCCTCTCTTTCCAAAATTCATAGGATTCCACAGGGAAAATGTGTTCACTGGAACATTCATCATTCAGTTTTGATGTTTAAAACTGATGGATCATGGAACATGGGTCTCATGTGGGGTGAGTGTTTTTTCCAGGATACTAAAGGATAAGTTGTTCAGGCCTTCTCTACATTTATTGGTAGCGGGAACTCCCTCCAAGAAAAAGGAAAAGAAATGATAATTGGTCTCCAGTGTGTACTCAAAAAACATTCTTCTAGTGTGGGAGAAAACTGGATTTGTGCATTATTTTAAAGTGATTTCTAGTGTTGATATAACTCTATGGCTGATTGAATACACCATCAAGAAATATAATTGGATTGTACAAATCTCTACCAAGGTCAGTCATACTTCTCCTAAACGCACTGATGTAGTCAAATTCCTTAATTCTATAGTGGCCTAATGCATAAAAATGTGTTGTTTTTAATTATCTGGGTACTTTCCTCCATAGGGAATGAGTTTCAAGTTTGCAGACATACTCGGTCTCTATTTGTTCAGTACATCTTTATTCTAGGATTCCCATACTCTTCCCCCATTGTTTCCCCCATATCTCATATGCTTCATTATACTAATTCCTTTTTAATTAAATAAATATTATGTTCTCACCAAAAAATGATTATTCAAATCATATTAAATGTAAGATATGAAATTTGTGAATATATCTTGATAATAATTAATCATAATAGGTGATAAAAATTTATTTTTTTATCAAAATCATAAATATTTCAAAAAGCTGAATCAATATTCCAACCCTTATAAAATTCATATTATTATCCTTAATAAAAATTTATATAATAGATTTTTTTTGTATCGTTAAATGATATTAAATATATTTATGGATTATTAATTGATTTTTTATTACTGTTATAGTAAATTTTAATTTATTAATTTTACCTACATTATGGATTATAATAAATATAAAATTTTTATTCCTATATGTTATTGGTGAAAATAATAATTTTGATCAGGAGAATATTTTTTTTTTCATTGGGTATATTATTTATAGAAACTGTAAAATATATTTTCACACTGATTTACATTTTTTATTTTGTGTGTATTAAATTTATAGAGATTGATAAGATCAATTATTATAAATTAAATAATTATTCCACAACACATTCTGAAAAAGAATTTATAAATATTATATTAATATATATACTAAAATATATATGGGAATGTATAGAATATAAACATATAAAAGTTTTCATTGATCTATGAAAAATAATATACATTAGTTATGTAATTTAAAGGTATTAATAATCCAAAATGAAAAATATTATATTTTATAATTAATAAAATGATATGTAATGATACCAACCAAGTCAATTTGGTGATATAAACAACTCTATATTGATTAACCATATAAGTAGTTGATCTAATTCTTGTATGATTGGTCATGCTGATACCAAGAACCCCACTTTGGGATTGAAGATAAATTAAAGAACCCACTATGGTCCCCTCAGTTGGATTCCAAAATCTCTATCGAGGAATTACTATTGAAGGGATCGTAGTCCTGGGAGTAAGAATTTATTCACAAATACTTTCTGGAAAAGGATAACGGGAAATGATCCCTAACAAAAATAATCCATGATATGATGGAAAATAGATTGGATCAATTTATGATGGAGTAAACTGTGTGTAGTAAGGGTACACACTATGTCCCTTGGCCTCAAATACATCTCATGTAAAACAGACCAATCCATTCAAGTTGTGTCCATATAGATGAAGAGTACACGACATGTAGAGGGGTTACACGTCGTGTCCCTGTATATAAGTCCCAACCTAGGTACTCTAGCCAGGTTCTAATACATGATGTCATATCATGTATTGATACCCATGTACAAATATAAGGGGTATCTAGTGAACATGGTCTAGGCCTTGACATGTGGGTGAATAGATGTTGTGAAATAAACCTATGTAATCAACCATGTTTTAGTGTATAGTAAAAAGTACATGAAGAGTTCATCTATGGGGATAGATTTTGTAAATTAAAATACCACACACCATGTGTTTTAGATATTAATAAAACCAATATTATTCCTCCCTATTATGTTGATAGATTCTCCAGTCTCCATTATGGTTTTTAGTTCACCACCAAAGACCTTATCCAAGGTCGTCGGGACATCCCATCACTAAATAAACATCATTCATCTTTCGATTCAGTCAAAATACTGATTGAATCTCTATTATAAGTTTCACAGTAAGGAACACTAAATAGTCATAATTTAGGGATCCACCATCAATTTAATTTCATTGTCTTTGTTAACAAACCTACATTCAATCATTCTGATCATAGATCTGTGATATTAGATCATGGATCCGTGAATCTATTGATCGAGATGTGTCAAAGTATGTTTCAATAGATTAACTCCCAAATATAATTTTAAACTCTTGAAGGGATGGGTATTTGAAATGAACAAGAACCATGGGGAGGAGTGAGTCTTGAACCATTTTTATTTGAATCTAAATCTGTAAAAAATGAGTAGGGTTACCCTAAAAATGCCATCCAACCTGATTTTTTGCATACATGAATGGCATTCAAGATCCCCATGAGATGGTGACAAGCACCCGGGTGTTGATAAAAAAACCAGAGGGAACTATTTCATCCAACCTATATAAATAATGTAATATATACAAATAGAAAATATATAAATATATCTATTGTAATTCATATATGCTATATGATTGAGAAGATAGTGGAAACAACACAACTATAAAAGTAATGATAACTCTAAAAGAAAAGTACAACTTTAAAGGGAAAGGACCAAAAGGATACTCTATATGATGGATTGGAAAAAGTCCCACAATCTCAGAACCACCTACCCAACCCACCACATGAAATAAAGGAACTCCTTCCAAAACTACATCACACAACTAATCTATAATAATATGAGAGAAAAACACATCTGAAGCCAACATATCTAATAATATTACCTAGGGGAGCAACAGTGATCAAGGAAATTAATGAAGATGAATGATCACTTACTCTCAGAGACACACCACAATCACAAAAAAGATTGAGCATAGAACATATCAATATAAAAGGATTTGAGGCTCTAAAAAAACACATAAGAATTGACATGTGATGCGAAAAAAATAGTATTCAGTGGGAAATAAATGAAAAAATAGAACACCTAATTTTAAAAATAGTATGTGGTTTGTTAAAAGGAATGTAACCCAGTAACACATTGTGTAACTATAAAATTACATTTTAAAATGATGAAGCCATTACCTAAGATTACAATATATTATTTATAACATTCATGGATTGAAACATCACATAGGGGTGGGTATTGATTCACAGTTTGATTCCCTTCCTAAATTTTATCTAGAAACACGCACACATCTTATAACCATGTTAGATGGTGTGAAATTCTCAAACAGCCTATATAAATATCTGGTTAAATATAAGAGTCCAAACAATCAAGAAAGTAACAATTATTTTTATCCACCCAAAACATTCTTTTCTATACATAGACTTTTTGAAATGGTAAAACCATGGTGTGGTTTAATACATACCTGAAAGATAGGTAACATGTTGTTACAAAATCACCACAAGAATGAATTTTTATCCCTGGGAATTCATATGTAGGATTTAATCCCTACAAAATGTTTATTCAAATTCTTAGTCATCATTATATCATTTTCCCATGTATCATGAAAATTTTACCTATATTTTTATTGTAATATATCCATCAAAATAAAAGTTCCATGAATTACATCCACTTTAGATTCAATGATCTCAACTGGCCTCTCCAATATTGAAACATCTTACTCTAACCATATTTTCTCACAAATCGAAATTAGAGCAGGATTAGGATGGTAAATAGTAAGATGAGATATGTGGAAAAAATCATGAATTTCTATCAACTATAATAGAAATGATAACTAACAATTGACCTTTCCGAGCTTCTCAGTATCCAAAAAATGGTCCAACATAACTTGAAGCCATCATTACCAATTTAATATGTTGATGGTCAACCAACTGATTAGAAACATTCCATAAAAAATAATCACAAACATTAATCTCTATAGAAGAACATTGTTGATCTATATATGATTTATGTCAACTCTATGATGTAACCACACATCAACATACCTCATGAATCATTTTCAACATCTCTTGGACCAAACATGGTCCAACCAATGATTCTTATACAATCTCTTCCTATCAATGAGGTGATCTAAATTAGTGACCATAACATTCCTTGAATTGAATCATTCATATCGATGACTGAGGAACATTATTAGAAAAATACTCATCTAGTCCTAGATAGAATCCCATAATCCATCGAAATACAATATAGAGACACAAATCATATCCTCTAGGATACGAATCACATGCATCATATAAATTTTTTTTGGGATAGTAAGTTGTGATCAACTTGACATAAGTCCCCATTAACTCGTAGATACTCCTACAAAACCTCATGTAAAACTAGGGTTCCCTTTTAAAACAAATGAATAAAGTCTCTCATGTAACCTCACAATCATTAGCACAAATTGTTTTCCCAGATCCTCAGCCTTAGTTGTATCCTTATTCTTAATGCAATGAGAACAAGTCATTAATAGATTAATATCCAACCAGATAGAATTTATCCCATAGGAGATCTGTGGTAACCCAATATCAAAATACATTGTTGCCTCGTGCCATTTTCAGACCAGAAATGGTTGATGATGGAGATTAAAAATGGGATTAAAGTGATCTAAATTAATCTTTTGGAAGGTGAAATGGTGGGACACTTTATCTATATTGTTCGGCTTCATAAAAGTCCTCTAAAATAATCATCTCATGTCATACTACTTATTTTTATTTCTTAGATGGACAACTGAAAAAGAGATGTGAAGAATAAACAAGACTATACTCCCCAAGTATACAAGGACGAAAACCTACTTACAAATGTTGAGGATAACTTTTAAATAGATATACAAACAATAAATGGTATACCAATAAAAAGGATTTATTGAACGATACTAAAATAATCATTTAGTTGTTGAATTTGCAAGAAAGACGACAAAACATTCCTGATAAATGAACACTATTCAGATCCATAGATGAATCAACAACATGAGAATCTTGGTGTAACTGACTGAAATGCCCCCATAAGGTCCCACTACCCCATAAATAATAGAAAATCCTTCTATGTGACATTAATGTTAATAGAATCTGAAACGTAAATCCCATTTTCTATGTTGTAGTTGATATCAATTTCATACAACTGATGTTATTATACTCATCATATCTATCTATGATCATTGCATTTATAAGAAAAATATACAAATAAAACACTTATAATCAAATAATACTATGATCCTCTACCTAAAATGATATCCCATCCAACATTAAATTCTATGAATAACTTTATAAATATCACAATAATGTGTGGGGAAAATATTCTCATGTAGTCAAAGATGAAAATTTTGTAAGCTACCACATGGTCATCCTATTTTAGAATTAATACCAAACAATCACTAAAGAATCACAGAATACCACGTACCTTAGACCAGACCCAAGGAAGATAAAAATATGAGTTGATGTGAGATGTCACTTCATTACATCAATAGAATATTAAATCATTTCCTTTATTGTTAATTTTTCATCATTCTTGTAAAGAGAAGTAAATGTTGATTCAGTCTTTGATAAATCCATAGAAATCCTTAATTATTATCCAACAAGACCATATACACTATGAATTTCATTGATATATTTCGATTCCATCCTTTCTGAACCAACCTTAACCTTTTTTGAATCAACTGATAATCCATGTTCAGAATGTTTGTCCCAAAGGAACATTACCTCAGGAATCTAGAAAATAAATTTCAAAATCATTCCATAAAATTGATGAGTTATTATAATTTCTACGACCAAAATAAATGGTGATAATGACCAAGATCTAATTTTGAATAACCCTTAATATCATTCATGAACACTGCCACAAATGATACAGGATAATTAGGAAAAATCTATTTCATTATTGACATAAAAAATGTAAGACAATTAGTAAAAACTAAATGAATCATAATGTATTCATAATGGAGGTACCTAATCCGTAAAGAATTCTTAGTTATATAATTATCCAGAACACATAGGTTATTATAACATAACAATTGATCACCCTCCACTATTCAATTTTTCCTCTTTACCATATCAAACAAATCATCTACAAAAATAAAATGATATTTTTTCCTAAAAAATACCCTATTTAACATTCAGTTGTCCACACTCAACCGATGTAAAGGATCATCTTTATTGGAAATGAGAAATGGGTATTCCCAATGCGATACACTAAATAGAACGAGACTGTTTTCAAACATGTAATCCAATTGAACTTTGACTTATTTCAGTTCATCTGGTTCCATATGATATGATGCAATGGATATCCACTAACTACCTATCTTCAAATCAACTATAAATTATTCATCTCTCCCTCTAGAAGAATATATAAGATTTAATCCACAAAAATTGTTGGAATGTCATTAACAACAATTGGAAAATAAAAAATATGATAAATGAATGTGGTCTCAAAACAACAACAAACAACAAACTTTTGTGATATAGGTGGGAATGACTTTTATAGCCTGATCTCGGGTACCACTACCCTAGAAACACACATGTGCTCTCATAAAAAGTATGAAATAAGACACAATGATGATAATAATTTCCCTCAACTATATGGGGAAAATATAAAACAAATCAATTATCAAGAAGTACATTGACTCCATATAAGAAATCTTAGACGAAATCTGTATGATCAATCATTAATAAAAAACAAGGACCCAGAAACACATTCTATATCCCCATTCCATGATTTTTTCTTAACCCCATTTCAAAAGATATTGATTCCCTTAAATTTTTTTTTTCATATCATCAATATTTTAAGACACGGATGAGTGGGATTAAGTGATATCAAATAATGTAACTTATACAAAATATTAAATGATGATAAATCCTCTAAATATTTCCAGACATGTATCGACTTTCTATTTACACTCATTTACTAAGTGAAACGTATTCACTCCTAATTTTTATGTCTTTATCCATGTCATATTTGACACTTATTAATGCACCGTAGTAGCCTTTGGTGCTGAAAATCCCTGATCACAAGGAGGAGGACTCACAGACTGATAGAAGCTGTATATATGACCAAAATTTCCACATCTATTACACTTTATAACAGGTATACGAAAAAATCGCCTGGTTTATCTTATACGGAAACATTGATATAATGTCATAGTCACACTCCTATATATAGAAAATTGTGTTTATAAGTCTTGCTGCTAAAACCCACTATCACTAGTTTTTAAATGATCTTACAACTTCTTCTCCATCCTGGTCATGCCACAAAAGCTACAAGATAATGGAAGAGAAGGTTTGGTAATACCCACCATTCCTAAAACGACAATATATTCAATAATATATCTTTTTATCATCTCCACATTGGAATAATATTTCATTATAAATACCTAAAATAAGATATCTAAATGAAAACATCGCTGGTACATCTATTCATTCATCTAGTCATTCATCACCACATCTAGTGCCAAACAGAAATGATCAGAAACTATATTGTTGTACGATGGAATTGAATTACCTCACTTATGTAATGAAAGTAATTACAAATAATTTGATAATAATAGTGAAACTGTAAAAAAACATCTATATTAAATATGGTTTTGGAACTCTTCCAATCTAGTTACAGGTTTCAGTCTACTTGGACTATCGAATCCCACCATCATTAGCCAGAACCCTCGATCCTAAATACTTTACAGACCACCATGATATTATCAATATACTCTAGGATGTAGAATATTGGATAAATTCTATCCATCTTTTCATATATTTATTTAGGATCATTTGATCTTTAAAACTATTATGGATTATCATAAAATATTTCCCATGACTAATTGTTATCTCCTCTAGGTCCAAGATATACCTCAATAACCACATTCTATACTCATGATGCATCTTTATCAACTGAAAAAACTAATCCTATGATAATATTGATGAGGTTATGATCCACGAGAAGATTTCAATTTGGAGTAATAATTTTCCCTTCAAGAGGACACATTTGAAGACTACTCGGAGGCATACTACTGCATACCAAAACAGAATGGACGATCAAACAACATAATAAATATCATCTTAAGCCAGGTAAACCATAATAAAAAGATATATTTAATACAAAACCCAACACTTGAGACAAATATCATAAATCCTCAAGGTAAATAGAGTATTTTCACAACAATAGTTAGCTAATATAATATCACCACATACCTATCAGGTCTCGGTAATCCTATATATAGTCTAAAAAACAAACTAACACTAGGAATCATGTGTAAAAACATGCCTCTAATACAATTTTTATCAAATCAAAATGGGTTACCCTGAAAACTGTTAGCCAAACTGATGAGTCACATACCTAAAGGCAGTTCACTATCCCTAAGGTCTAGAGACAATAACCTTGGAATTGATCAACAAACAATTGGTAACAATTTAACTAATACATTAAAAACACATGGAATATATATACACATGGAAGTGAATGAATCAATGATATTTTAATGAATATATGTCATACCCATAAAAAGGTGATGGAAACAAAAAACTATAGAAGTGGGTAAAACTGCAAATGAAAAGTCCAACTACAACGAACCATGGCAAAATATCTAATCCATGTGATATTATGGATGAAATCTATCAATCTCACTACCAGGTATACACACTGGCTATGAAAAAACCTCGGTGACTTACTTTGGCACCTTTTTATTTCCTAAAATTTAATACATACAATGTTTTTTTTCATAACCAAAGTGGTGTGTATGGTTTCAAAAAAATTTAAATATGCTCCCATCCAGGAGTTCCATAGTAAGAATCTGTTCACAATTTATAGTTCTCATTTTAAATAATCCATTTCATTATACACGCAAAATATGTTTTATATAAAACATTGTAAACATTTCCCCTTTTTCACTACTCTAAAACAAAAGTAGTTATATAAATTTGAAATAATAAATTTCTAAAGCAACATTCACAAGAATAAAAATGAATATACTAGAAAAAATAGTACACTCCATGAAATACAAAAACAATATTATATTAATATGCATCACAAAAACTAGGAATAAAAATAGGCCATGAATTAGAATTCTCTTTCCAATTAATCAACGAACAATTAATTATGGTACCTAAAGCCAATGATCTACACTCTAGGACCAGGGAGGCACCCTGTAAAGTGAAACCACCACATTATATATGTACATATATCCAATAATATATACTATAAGATGTGATTAACACACCATATTTTAAACCCTATAATGGAATATGTCCTTAAGATAATCCTTCTACATAGTACCCATGGTTGATAATGTGCTCATTTTAACAATCATTTCACTGTATCGAATATAATTTCAAAATAATTTCACAAAAAAATTCAATGAATTGAAAATACCATTTTTCATTCCATTTAAAAAAAATATATGAAACCCCAACTTTCATTAAATACAATTTTCAACACTTAAAAATATATCATTATAATTCCTTGAATAAATCTGTTTATAAACAAGATCAAAAAGGTTCATCACCATCATATTGATATGGAAACACATCCCTTGAAACTCACATTGCACTTTCCAACAATCAGATAAAACAATAATGAAAATACACCACTGTCAAAATAGACCATTGAATCCAAATCCACTCATCTTATGATTGATTCAATTGAGAAAGTGAGTTACGAGATAAGAGGAAACCCCACACACATCAAGAATGGATGCACGTTTCACCACAAAAAAAAAAGTAACGGAATGCTGAAAAATATCACACAGAAAAAATAGATAAATATGTGATAAAACACAAAAATACACAAAAGATATGATAATAGAAACCAAGGGTGATACCATTATCATGGAAAAGGAAGAAGATGAAAGATAACTTACACTGAGAGACGCACCACAATCCCAACGAAGATCTTATGCCAAACAGATTAATTTAGAATGATTATATTATCCCAAAACAACCTTGTAATTTCCATGGGTTGAGAGAAAAATTGTTTTGGGAAATTACTAAACTAATACATTCACAATGCTATTTTTAAATATAATACACAGGACATTACAGAATGTGTAACCTCATTACACATTATGTAACTATAAATGTTTCAAGATCTCTGGAAAACATGTCACCTGAAATTGAAATATTTTATTTTAAATATTAACAATGAGAAACCTCTATTTACATCCTGCAACATTTCACAGCATGATTACATTCAATACATGCATCTAGAAACTCTTACATGTCATGTAACAATAGTTAAATGATGTGAAATCCTTCTGTAGCTATTAGAAAAATACCATTAAATCTAATAGTCCAAAAAATAAAAAACTTTTTCATTAAAGGTATCCTCCCAATTCATTGTTGGCTTCATACAGATGATTAGAAAAGTGAAAACCAAGACATTGTTAATGATATACCATATATATTGGTAATTTAATGATACATGATTCATTGTTGTTAGATCAATAATAGAATAAAAATATAATCACATTGATTTTAATACCATCATAACCCGACATAAATAAATCATACCATAAATATTATCAAATAATGGATTAATAATTTCAAAGATGTTTTCACATTTATGTTGAAATTTATGAATTTTGAAAATAAAATTAAAATCACACACCCATCCTCTATTCAGTTTGATCACTAATGAGGAATGATCATTGCATCAGATTTGTTGGAAATATCTGTCAAATTTGTGGTTGATATGACCAGTTGATCCACAATATGAAATCAACATCATCATTAATTTGATTGAATTATCTAGTGTTTATCTCCCATTAACATTCATAGGTTCTAGGTTTATATGGATAACATTGTAATTATGAAAAAAAATTAATCATCCACCCATAACTATGTTAATTATTTGAAATAAAGTAATTTCTACATAATTAATTTATTCATTTCTAGAACCATGAATTTTTTTCAAAAACGGACCCCCAACTAAATTAATTCAAACCTATGGTATAAATCAATGTTGATATCAATATTTCCATTATATTTCTAATCTGGGAACCCATGTAGATGATATTAAACAATTTTTTTGAAAAAACAATTCTTCATGCAATTTAATATTTTTAAAACACTTATTCTAGGTATACCAGGACAAGAAATATCATGATTTTTTTGATCATGGTATTGTAAATAATTAATATAATATTTATAATAATACCTATATATTTTAATCCATTACATTCCTCCGAACAAGGGGCATTACATCCCCAAAATCCGAAACAAGGGATACTAAAAAATATGTCTCCACTGAGAATGAATATGAGCCTCTATATCCCTTATTCTCTTCTATAGATTTAGGTGTTTCTACATAAAACACATAAATGAAATTATTCACCCACAAAGAATCATATCTTTTTGATTCGTGATCTCCAACAGGTACTCAGCAATGGTCGCCCCATCATCGATGCCCAACTCACCCCAGTAGATAAAGTTTGATGGTTTATTCACATACCTCATCAACTACAGCACATGGATAATTTCTTGTACAAGTTATAACTATTTAAGTAAATATTTGTGATACACCACCATTCCATCTTTACATACATCAGGAGGGGTCCGATAAACCTTAGTGATAAATTTCCACCTCTTCCAAACCTCTATAATCAAAATCTAGGTGAATCTCGTATAGACACATGTTATCAATTCTATAACTCCAAAGGCCTCCTCTACATTTTATCATTATAATTCTTATGGATTTTGGAATTCTTCATCCTCTCCTTAGTTATCAACACCATCTCTACTGTAACAATATCTAGCTCTGAGCCCAGGTGTGCAGACTATCTATGGTTAGTCTAGCATAGTGGTTACATATAGGGTTACTTGTACCAGGGCTAAAATAATTCCATACTGATAGTGGAATGGTATTTTTTGTTGTATGAAAACTCAACCAATAGTAGGTGATCCTCCCAACTATGTATAAAGTCTAACATAGAATATCACTACATGTCCTCTAATGTCTAACGGTCTGTTAAATTTGGTAGTCATTTTATGGGTGAAAAAATGTGATCATGTTTAATTGTGTCCCTAATTCCTCCTATAATATCTTCAACAATGGGGATGTAAAGAATGGATCATGATCATAAACAATCATCGATGGAACACCACGGAGTTGAAATATCTCATGGAAGTAGAGGCATCCCATGATATCAACAAAACTCTGTTATTATATAGTTATGAAGTGGGATGACTGGGTGAGTGGCTCTAAAATCACCTAGATGGAATCATATCCAATGTATATAAATGGTAGGCCCATAGTAATTTTTATTGATATACCAACCCATATTCATTCAGGAACCTTGAATGGTTGACCTTATTCCCTTATGACTTGGTGATCTAACATTACAATCTAACAAGAATGGAATTGAGAGGAGAATGTTGAAATCACATTATTCATCCATGTCCACCAAAAATGACATCAGAGGCTATGTTATATCTTTTCCACAAATATATATAACAACAAATGAATTGTGTGATCTTCACATAGGACCTCCTCTTGCAACATCACTTGTAACATCCTACGTCCTCTATCTAGAAAAACATTCTACCCACCTTTAAAATATCAACCAAGAGTATTCCTTAGGGATATTTGATCATTTACAATCTCATAGTAAGTATCCAAATGTTTTACCTCTTTTATTCATAGTATGAGTGGTGGGGTGATAGTCTTCTATCAGAGGTAAGCTACTCCATCTCTAACCAAAAATGGTTACTGTTACAATGAAAACTACTTATATTCTTTGTTCAACAGTTGTGGGCAAGATCCCCTAGATAGATATTCTTTTAGATTGTTACCCTTCTCAAGAGTATAGTTAAAATAAAAGTCATATTACCAAAGGAACTCTATCCATTGACTCTATATTATGTTATCATCCTTTATAGAGAATATAAACATTAGACTCTTATTGTCAAAATATATTATAATCTACTTTCCTAACATGTAGTTCAACCTCATTATCAATGTGAAAACTACTAATATAAACTCATGATCACGAGTAATGTTGTTCTTATTATATATTCTCAGCTAGTGTAAACCATAAGAAATCATTTCTTTCCTTAGCATAGAAAAAACAATGCCTAGATCTTGATGAATCAAAGAACACAAAATATTATCCACCTTCCTAAAGAAATATCAATATGGGATCACTCATTGAGCTCTACCTAAACTACTAAAATAGATTATGAAACCATTTTGAACACACAAATGGATTCCCACTTAATTTAAATATTTTCATGTGTCCTGAAATACAAATGAAATCGAAGTACAAATCTCTTAAAATATCCTACTAAACCAAGAATGAATCTCACCATTGTCAGGATCATAGGTGGATACCATAATAACACTACCTCGACCTTGGATGGGCCCAGTAAAACATCACCTCGTGAAATAATGAGTCCTATAATGTTGAATTTTTAAATCCCAAAATATAACATAAATATATGTTCATAAATTTGATGCTCCCATGGTACATCTCAATCTATCCTAATGTGTCTTGCATGCTCCAACATGGGAGTCGAGTTTAAAAGGATATCATTGATGATGACCACCATGGAATGGACTATGTAATTCTGAATGATCTGTTTCACAAGTCCCACGAACACTTCTAAGGTTTTTTTCATGCCAAATGGAATAAAAAAGTACTCATACTAACCATATAGAGATCCGAATTTCATCTTCATTATATCATAATTATGTACTCACATCTGGTGATAAACTAATATGAGGTCAAACATCGAGAACTGTCATGCCCCATTCAACTAATCAAAAAGGTCGTATTTCCTCTGTAATGGATGATTTTTCTTCATAGTCACTTCATTTAAGCATCGATAGACCATACGAAACCTCATACACTTGTTTTCCTCCTTGGAAAACCAAACTGCATATTCCCAAGGTAAAACATCATGCCTCATGTATACTTTTATATGCAGGTTCTCCAATTACAATAGCATATCATAGACATTTGTGGGATCCATCTGATATATAATAAAAGATATGGGAGTTGTCTCGTGGTGTAAATCAATTAATATTTTTATCTCTTTGTAGGGAGGTAAACCTAGAATATCATAGAGACAGGTTTCCTTGTACTCCACCACCACTACAAGAAAATGTAAACTCATAACATCCACCTCAAAAAGGGTCGGGATTTCCAACTGATGTGTGATCAGCTATCCCATCCTATAAATGAGTCCATCATATGCTTCCTATTATTCCATTTCACCGAAAAAAGAGTACCTGTTCCATCACTATAGACACACCACTCCCATATCCTAAATGAGTCAATAAGAGAATGAACTGTGGATATATAGTCCATACCTATTATGAAATCATAATTCTGTGAAACTATTACCAATCAGTTCCATCCAATACTCTCTCCTCCAATGGTCATTTTTCACTATCGACATAAGTATACGATCACGGAGTCTTATTTAGTTTATTCCTCTAAGTGTATGGGTTGTGTCAATGGTTAACCCAAAATATCTAAGTAATATAAAAGGTATGTGGAAAGAATGTAATGAATAGAACCTATGTCTACAAGTACTATATCTAATGTTGAAAATACTTGGATAACACATAGAATAATTACCACACACCATGGGTTTGAAGCCTCAATATCCTATAGTTGTCACCTCCCATATCCATTACATCATGACCTTGGTATGGACCTCTTATGGGTGGTGGTGGTAACATGTAAACACCTAGAGTACATCATGATGATATCCTAGGTAATCTTTATTGTTGTCCATCATGCATACCTACCTGATCATGCCAGTATCTCTTCCTCGGTTTCCCATCCACAGTCACTCTATCAGCTATATGGCGGTTTATAAAATCATGAGTGATATGTACCATGTTATCAAATAAATATCACTACATATCTCTCGGATTACTAAACAGACGATACATTCCCTAAACTGGGAATCCGCATTCATATGGACTTCTCATGAAACTTTTGTTTTATCTAGATATCTGATACTAATGTACGGTCCCTATCAATGATGTCTCTACTACTCCAATCCCACTACATACTATCACTGGTTGTATCTTCCCAGTTAATAAGCCATCAACAACCAGGCCTTCTCATAAAACCCATCATAAGTTGGAATGATCAAAGGAATAACACTATCTCTATTATCAATTTATATATATAGTTCAGGATGTTCAAAAACGTGAATTATTGAAATAAATCTATATCTATTGATTACCTGAAAATATTAGTAAACCTTGATGAATAATTATCCATTAACATGCAATGATGAGGATGTTGAAGAAGCTTCTTGGGTAGGTACATCCATAAGTGTAACTGTTCGTAACTCCTATCTAAATATTTGTTAAAGTGTTGTACACAATGTGTTTCCACATCATATGTCTATGTAACCAAACTCCACTATCATAATGTTGAGATGTGATGTAGGGTCACCTCCAAGACCACCATATAATCTACTGTTGTCTAGACTTGATACAAAACTCGAGTCATTAGCTCAATAAAGTTTTATATTTATGTGGGTCAGGCACACATCAAAACATGAGGGTTCATTCTAGATGAATCACATGAAGTGTTATTATAATATTATCCTCATCTTTTTGTTCTATGGGTACAATGTGGTACTCTACATGTGGATGTTTGGATGGTGTACTAACTCGAAGTGAAATCTTAGTAACTAGTCCTAGTTTCAATGTCACTTCACCATGGGGATCATCTTCAGGTTCATCATGTTGAATCTTAACAATATTATGCAATGGAGACATCATGAAATTAATCATTTTTTACCAAAATCAATAATTATATATACATAGATGACTCAAGAAGGACATGGAAACAAAAAACATTTCTATATGATTAATGTACCACTGTTTTCCTGAAAACCTGTGCATTCATGTACTTAATCGAAAAGTCGGAGATTCAAGTCTTGGTGTACAAATACATCAACCACTGCACTCCAACTGTAGTACATGGGCTAAAAGATGATATCAATATTCATAACACATTTTACCCAAAACAATGACATAGACTCCTTGTCCTAAATTATAACTGACCTCTTCTCTGTCCACAATTCCATGACCTATCTCATTGGGGATTGTGCCGTGACTCCCCAATATTTTCTCCATTATGAAATGGGATGGTGACTAGAACCGAGATAGAGAATTAGTAACATGGGAGGCATTGCCTAAGAACCTGCACACACACACAATTATAATCCCCTAAATGATGAAATATAAAAGCAATTGAATAACTGATGATTGCATACATTTATATCCAACAACCATAGTATGAACATAAGAAAATAATAAAATTTTGACTAAATAAAATCCCACCACAACGATGTATCTAACACTGGTAAAACATAAAAGTAAAGGTATTGGGCCTACAATTTGAAATCCACAAGAGAAGACGTTAGTCTTTCTAGTATCACTATGAATGGTCAGGTCCTTTATAGCAATGGGATGAGTTCAAAGGTCAATTTTCTATATAATAAATGTAATGTGTTGGAAAATCTATTATAGGAGTGAGTATAACATTACTTGATATGGAACTATAAAATCATAAAGTAATACAGAAAAGGAAATATAGTCACTTCTACACTAGTGTATGTCTATAAAAAAAAATTCAATATCTAATAAGATAAATCCAAGACATATATCCTCGAGTCAATACCCAACCATAATATAGCTTCCATATAATACTAGATGTATGATTATACAAACCACTAATTTAGGAGGATGTACACTTGTGTCTGATAGAACTAATTTCGTTTGTCTATGAGGCACTTCTCCGCAGGTCCCACCATGAGAGTGATTGATCATACTGATAGACTAATTATAATATTATACATATCTATGGTTCCAAACATGGTCAATGGGGTGATACGAACCACTCCATCATGATTATCCAACTATGTAGAGGATCAAATGATGATAGGATTGGACATGGAGAAGCTAACAAATCCACCTAGGGAACAAAGATGAATATAGTATCCCACTATAGTCCTCTTGTGGGTATTTCAACTACTCTATCTAGGATGTCCTAAAAAATGTATCGTCGTCCTAAGTATATGATATGATTTTCAACTACCATTAGGAAAGGATATGTAAAAAACACCCTAATGAAACTCATCCATGTTACGGAGGAGATGTGATTCAATCCATGATGGATGGAGTACACTTCTTGTATAAGGGGTAAAAAATGTGTCTATTTACCCTGGTTATTTCCCATGTAAATAATCTCATTTAATTCAAACTATATCCATGTAGAGGAAGAGTAAATGACATGTATATGGGTTACACACAATCTCCCAACATTCGTGATACTACTTGATTACTCCAACAATATGATAGTACATGGGGTCATCTCGTGTATCCATAACCATGTACTTGTACATGGGGAAGCACGTGTACATGGTCCATGCCATGCCATTTGTGAGAGTGCAAACTATTTATGTAACCAGTTTACTCCACCCCATGTATATGTACAGAGAAATCTAAATATCAAATACATTCATGTGGGTTACATTCCATGTTTTCAACGACTACATGTTTTGTGTATCAGCTTTTCCTAGAACCCATCTTATTCCTCCCACTCATAGTAGTCGATTCTATGATAACTATTTTGAGGGCCAGTTCACCTTGGAAATCAATATCTAGGTTCATAGTAACATTCCATCAACAATTAAATATTTTTTCGGCTTCCCATCCAATCGTAATACCGATTAAATCACAATTCATCATTTTACAACAATTAACTCAAATTTTGGGATCCCCCATCATTCAAATTGTTATTTCTCGATTTTAGGACCTCCATTTATTTTTAATGATCCTAGATATATAATATATTATCATAGTTACATGAAATGATTTAACAACATGTGTTGAGTCATTATCCATGTGAAGAACACTCGCGACAAATGATTAATTGGGGCAGATGAACCAAAGAGAACAAAAAAACCTTGATCGATGTTTGTGTTGATTTAGACCAATCAATAATAGAATGAAAATAAAATAAAAGAATAATTAAAAAGATTAATCTCCCATAGAAACCTCATACAAATAACGAATACCTCAAATACCATGGAATCATGGATCAATCTATTCATTGATTGGTCCATGATCATCATGAAATTCAAAAACATGGAATAAAAAATCAAGATCACACAGAATACCTCAATTCAGATTGATATTTTATGAAGAAAAATCATTGAATCATTTTTGGTGGCAGAATTTGTGGAATTTGAGGTTGTTCGAATTGATATATCCATGATCACAAATTTATCATTTTTTGTTAGAGTGAATTCTCCAGGATTTATATCCAACAAATATTGTAGCGGTTCAAGAGTTTTGTCAAAACCCCTAGATGTATTAATATATATATATATATATATATAATCCACCCATCACAACGTCAATTATTATAAATAAAATAATTGTACATAATCATTATTATCATTTTTGTTCCTTAGACAATGTTTTAAGAAATGGAACGTGCCCAATTATGTTAAGTCACAAATAGTGTAAATCTATTATTCTGAGTTAAATTTTTCCCAAATATTTATGATATGGGAACCACTATAGAATATATTCCTTTTTTTCACGAAAACCATGTGCGGATGAAATTTAATATGATTATTTTATTCTAATAATTTATTTAGGGGATATCAGGCATCAGAATCCCACATAATCTTAATTCCTAGTCTATAAAATAATACATATAATATTTATATATAATACATAGAAATTTTGATTCATTACTCCCATGTTGTTGTTATTTTTCTATTACTTATTTTTTCTAAAAATCCATCATGTCATTTTTGTTTATTAATAGATATTGAATCATTTTGTGGAGAGGAGGAAATAGGGAGTAATAAATTTTAATTTATTATTTGTTTTTACATTGATTGATTGTCCCACCGGCTCATTAGTTTTTTCCAAGATTCATTAAGACATCCTTATAAGATCCACTTGTTATTTTTCCTTTTTAGTGTAATCCATGTAATATTTTATATCAGTAAATTATGTTTTTATGCATCCAATTCTTTGTTTCATACATCTACCACCATCTAATTTTGTGTTTCATGAATTATTATTTCGAAATGTAACATAAAATATAAATTTTTATTTCATATTTATTTTTAATAAAATTTAATTATTTCAACGAAATATGTGTTACAATGAAGAAAAATAAATCATTTTTAAAAATTATCATATTTAGACGAACCATATGAATTCTCATTTACAATCAATTTGGATTGATATTTTTCCTATTTTTTAAATATCATTCAATCAAATGATAATAAGATGATTTTTTTGGGTAAACAATTGAAAATTGATATTATTATTAATAGAAGGTAAAAAAGCATTTTTTAAACAACATTAATTAAATTTTTAATTGAAATTTATGAGACACGCATTTTTAGAAAATATGTGGTATAATATGACTTATATATATTAAGTTAATATCATGTTTGAGTTTTAATATATGTATTTATTTTACTATATGATTGATTACATCATGATGTGGCCCAAAAAGCATTTGTGTTTTTTAAAATGTATCAATAAGAATTTAAGATTGATACCTAGAGTTGGAAATGTAACCAATGATTTTGTGATTTTAAAATATATAGTAAAGAGTGATACAACATTTTATTTTCAAAATGGTATAGTTATTTCCTAATAGAACATTATATATTTTTTATATAATGACTTATAAATTTTTTGATTAATATAAAAAAATATTTTAATGACAAGGCCATAAATATCACATAATCATGAGTTTTATGTCAATAATTCATTCTATTTCATTGGATCATATTTTTTGGTTTTTAAATTTAGATAATTAAGAAATAAATAATACATAACAAATCCATCAAATCTAATGTGGTCTGTAATGATAAGTATTTTTATTCCCCTTATATAAATCATTTAGAAAACCATGATTTATTACCATTAGAAAACCATATGACATTAAACAAGGCCCATTACTTTCAATTTAAAATCATTAATCCCTATGAAAAAATTTTAAAATATATAATGAGAAAAAATATCATAGTATGGTAAATAAAAAGAAAAAAAACTATTATTCCAGTGAAAAAATATACCAATATATTGTTTACATTTACCTTGAATATTATTTAATATTATGAATTAAACCAATTTCAATTGAAATACCCACACAATTGATTTTCTCATTGAAAGCCTCTCAAACCCATCAAAAGCTATTAAACCCCATTTTTTGGTGACTAATAGAATCATAGTCATAAAACAATTTACAAAATATTTAAATTACAATAACCATACATCATACAAAAAATATAATCATTACCAAAATCATTGAAGAGATATAATTGGTCCCCCTTTTATATATAATATATTTTCATCACACATTGTTTGTGAGAAATAATAGTGATCTACACTTTTTATAATATATATTTTGATCAAATGGGATATTGGAAACAACCAAACCCTTTGTATTAGATTTACCCAGATCAATGATTTCCTATAATGATCATGTAATATATCATGAATACAATTCCCTCATAAAAACCTTATTGAAAGAATATTTTAAACAAATATGGAGAAAAATTCCCTAAAAAATAAATCAATTTTATTAAAGCCCCATTTTTAATAAAAAAATCTTCCAAAAATAGAAATATTTATTTTCATTCAATAAAACATAAAATATTTCAATGTAATCTAGTAATTAAATAATGGTCACAATTATAGAAATTTCATTATCCTTATGTATGATTAGAAAAAAATCAATTTATCGTTTGGCCAATATTTATATATAATAAATTTAATAAGAATATTCCCCAAAACATTTCCATGTAATATAAATTGAAAAAAAAAAATTTACTTTATAAGTATATTTTTCCATAAAAAAAATTTATAACATGGGCTTGGAAATGAATTCTTTTAATGGAAAACATTAAATGATTATTTTTTAATGAAATGTCCCAATTCACTTTGGAAGTATTTGATTAATTAGACCCACAAATGAATAACATTAAAAATAAATAAATACCCTGAGAATAGATAAATTAATCATTTAACTTGTTAAATAGACTTTATATATAACTCATAAAATATTGTAGGTATACGAAATCGAAATAATGAAGGAAAAAACCAAATATAGATATGTCTATTACATTTTATCTTCAATTTTAGGTGTTTATTTATCGTCCAAAATATTAAAAATCTATTAAAATAATTTATTGATAAATGTTTTCTTATCACATGTTTTATTCTATATATTTATTTTTTTATAAAATTAATAAATCAATTATTTTTACGTTAAATGTTTGTGCCATATTTACCTTATGTGTAAAAAATGACATTATTGGGTTTAATATGTACAAATTGATCTTCGTATAAATATATATACAATAATATTAATATTATATTAAACATATTAAAACATACATTTTAAATTTATGACCAATCATGAATGATGGATTTTGAGAAATAATGGTAAAATCATATAAATGATAGGTCATATGTATGAATGAGTACCATTATCATTTCCCAATGATAATTATAGAAATATTGTATATATTATTTTATCATAATGATTAATATTTTTATAATAAATACCAAAATTAGTTCATTAAATATATGTTTATATATCGATAATGTTCTATGGTTTTGAAAAGTGAGTCACATATCTTCATTAATATAATAGTCCACACATAAATAAATAATAGTATATATTTTTTCAGTGAGTGAAAAGGGTATGAAATAAAATGATATATTATATTTTCCGAAAGATAATTATTTCATTAAAATAATAATTATTTCATTTATATCACATATATTAAATATAGTTAATATTATTAGAATCCATTATAAGAGTTAGTAAAAAATCAATATCATCGCTTCATGGGAGGGTACTCTCCTATAGACATGAGTGATGATTTCGTAACACATTTTATTGAAGTAGTTCTGGTCATAAGTAATAAAATCATTATAAACAAAATTAATTATATTTATGATCCATATTTTATTATTTTCAATAATTTTTAAAAACTATTGTATGAGGTGGATAAGTAAATTAAAAAATGCTCATTGAAGAACATTAAGTCTTATTTGGGTATTCTCCATAAGATTTCACAAATACCATCCAATGATGTCTTTACTCCAAAAATAATTTTCCAATAATTAAGGGATAATTTTTTTAAGGTTATTTATAAAGAAATTTTCCAAATAAAATAAATTTATATTTTTAAGAAGAGAGGATAATGGGTGGAATTTTATATGTGATCTTAGTGGTACAATTGTAGTCTTTTGAAATGATTCAATCATACAAACATTTTTTATTTTTTAAATACGACACTAAAATTATCCATTATACACCCTAGTTGATATAGGGTAGAAATAACTTTATAAAAAATATTTATTGAGATGTTTTTAGGTCATTTATAACCCTCATCTTCCTAGTTTAAACTTTGGTAAATCTTTATTTACAATCATCTTCATAATTAAATTTTTCTATAATCATAAATAATTTTGGAGAATAATAAATATTTCCATATTATTAATTTTAAATTATTATAATTTAAAATTTGGAATCTATATTTCCCTAATAAATTTTTATAAGTGAAAAATTTTATTTTATAATTAATCCTAGAGATGAGACGAAATAATGGGTTTTTAAAGAGAACTATTATCAAATTTCTACCATGTTTTTACATCAAAATTAAATATTAAAATGATTAAAATTACCTGTATTAAATTAATTTCTTTAACTATATACTAATTAATCTATAATAAAAATTCCAATTATAATTTTAAATTATATATCATTTAAAAAAAAGAAAGGGTTGAATTAAAATCTAGTATTTTGTTTCTATTCATCAAATAATAAAACTTTTCATAAAAAATCACATTAATTCACAAAAAAATTATAGTGAAATTATGATTTCAAATATATTTTTATTACAGATATTTTATTTAAATTTGGATGATATATATTTTAAATTATGTTCCCATAGTTCAACTAAAACATTTTTTAGAAAGAATAATTTTTTTTATAAAACCCTTCTTTTTTCATTCAAACACCTCTAATTTTATCTATATTAGGCGATGTAAAATTAGTATTTTTTTTAATTTATTTAATCCATTTCATAATCATCATTTTAATAATCAGATTATCAAATTCCCATTAAGAAAATAATATTTTTATAATTTTTCATATTTCAATCAAACATCACATTACAGGTAATGAAAGTTTTACTCATTATTGTGTCTAAAGGACTTAATGTTACATTTTATGGAAACCTACAATTCCAATTTTTAAGTGTCAATAGTTTCTATGTAGTATATATTGGATTCTATTAAAGCATAAATATAATTATCAATAGATTAAATTCTCATACAATTAAATTGATTCTTTCCCAAATATAATATGTTAAATACAAAGAAAAATATGTGAATTATAATTTTTCTATAGATTTTCTTATTATGAAATAAATACACAATCAATATATGTATACATGAAGATGAAAAAGAATTTAAATAAAATTTGAATGATAATTTTATGGTAATTGTAGAGAAAATTTTTTTTTTAAATAAGAATACCATCATGAGTGGGAATTTTTATATTTCAATAAACTATTTGTAAAGTGTTATAGAAAAAACAAGAGATAACATTCAAACTGAAAGTGAAACAATATGTTCTCCAATCAAGTGTAAATTATATTCTTACTAGGGTCACAACATGGCGTATTTTGAAATTTCATGGAGTAATATTCACAAATAGATGAACTAAAAAGTCAATAATTAAGGATTTGAAAATATTCTTAAACATATTGGATAAATAATAATGAATTATATTTTTATTACTTTAGTATTGGACATGAGGAATTCAATTGTTGGTATAGATGAGTGGGAAACAAATTTGATGGTGGTTCGTAATATATCATTGAAAAAATAAGTTTAAAACTATTAGATAAAATGTTTTCTTTATTTTGTGATGAAGTGTATTTTATCTACTCTTAGATAAAATAAGTGATAATATACCCACCAATTCATCAAATAATTTGAAAAATATATTTGAAGACATGTAAAATAAGGACGATTAAATCTTCATTTATATCACATTAAATTAGAGTAATAAAAATACAATTTGGTCATTCATAGTTTTTTATCAATAATAATAATTGTTAATAGGTTCTTCAACATGAATATATATGGTCATGTTGATAGAATGATTAATAATGAATATTTTTTTCATTAGATTAATTATCATATAAACACATGATTCTAATATACTCTACATGTACTGACATTGATAAAATTTATTAATCATGATACAACATTGTGACATAATAAATTAAGTCACTTTTAATTGGAATGGATGTAAAATAAATTTAATGTATATAAATTTACATATATGATAATGGGGAGAACATTACAATCTCTATCATGTATAAACAAATATAATAACCGTTAATCATTTTGGAATACATAAACATCATGTCACATATATGGTTGGACATATTAATTAATTAATGTTGAAAAATTATTAAAACATAATATAAATGATTTATATTTTTACATTATAGATTGACATGTAAAATTCAGTTGATTTTTGTATAAGAGGAATTATATAGTGATATATGTTTAGATAGAAATTTAAATATTCCAAGACATTTTTGATTTAGTATACATTCAATTTTTGGACACATGATAAAATAAATAAGTTGATGAGATTTTAATTTCACCTTTTTGTGGATATTTGTGTCAACATGTGGTATACCATGTACATTCAAATAAATAATGATGTATTAGAATTATTTTTGGGACATGAGAAGCATACTAAAATTTAACATATATTAATAATGTTTAATTTATGATCATATAATGGAATATAGTATACTTTTACAGAAGTTGATAAAATTTTGGGGAAAAAAAATCAAACATAATATATCCTCATATTAGAACACTAAACAATAATTACATTGTGGAGTTATAATACTACTAGATAAAATAAATAAATAATACATTACTCGTTGAGAATGTTTTTCATGAATTTTTTTAAAATAGATGATCAAGTTATTTTATTCATATAATAATCAATAAATAAATTCCTGAGAATTGATGACATGGAATGATAAGTTTAATTTATAGAATAAAAAAATAAAACACATTACATTATTTCTAACTAAATGACTCATTATTATTAAAGATGATATAAAAGTAAAAAATATTGATACAAAATATTAAGGAGGATTTATTTATTAATCAAACAACATTATGTAATATACACACATATGTAAGAAAATAGACAATATAGTTGAGTGATATTATGGGAATTTTATTTCAAAATTTTCAAATATTTATTTATATATATATTTCAAATTAATTATCAAAAAATTTGATTATTGAAATAAATAATCATTTTATCATCAATGTAAATAAAATAATTATTATTTTGATGTTGATTCAATGAAATATTAATAATGTTAAATGAACAAAAAATTGGATAAATTTAGTTATGTGTGAGATAAAATTTATGGGACTAATATCCTTAGAGATTAGACAACTCTAACACAAACTCAACAGATAATTATTTGAATAAAATTTATTCTATACCATAGTTTAGTCCAGAAATAATTACTAATTAAAAAAATTGTCTTATAGATAAGTGATTTGAATAAATAATATTTTAAAATAATTAATAAAACACCATGTTTTTTCATAAAGATATAGAGTAATTTTAATTTTATATACAATTTTTTATATTCAATGACAAATACGATGAGAATGGTATTGGGATGTATGATAACATAGTTGTTTTTTTGGAAAAGATTATCATAATTAAAATGTATAAATATATATGAATCTTTTCTATATGTTTATATTGTAATTTAGATATTACTATTCTAAAAGTATTCAGTTCATAGAGAACTCAAAATATATCAACAGTTTATAAAGAATTTTTCATTAAACTAATAGATTAAATAAGAACTATCATGTGATCAACAAGAGGGATTTCAATGAAATTATCCTAATTTAATGATGTCTATAATAAAAAAATGGTTTAAAAGATCAACCATCTGATTTTTTTCACATTTGATTCGTATATGAAGAAGGATGAAATAAATTGTGGTGGAATAAATAAAATCCTATAGATAAATTTATTTAATAATGAATAATAAATATTACTCAACTAAAATAATGATATCTCATTCGGTTCTTCTAGGATTGATTGGATTAATAGTACCATATGTGAACACGTGTACTTTTTTAATATTCATGAAAATTTTTATAGTTTTTATACTTTTATATATCATAAAACAATAATAAATGAAGGTATTGAAAATGATAGAAATGTTATATTAAAATAAATTATATCTCTTAATGAAGTGGGATTCAATTTTATATATGTATATGTAGAAAGGTAAAGGATTTGAATTTATTAAAAAAATATTAGAATATCGTTGTAAATGATTGAAATATAATTGAACAAGATTTTTTGAAAAAAAAATCATCAAAACATAGTTTTAATGAATTACAATTGAATTTAATATATGTTTCTTAAAAGGAATATTTAGAGAAGTTCATAGTACTCTAGATTGGGGGATGATATTGGATTTAGAAAAATAGAGGTAATTTGTTGAATATTTGTATTGGGATTTATATGGAGAGGTTTTTAATAGAAATTTCGTAATTAAATGATTTTATGAAATTAAAATATAATTTGTTATGTAGGTCAAAAATAAATATGAATGTGGTTCCCATATAATAGAGGATATATATTACAACAAAAAAATGTATTGTACTCAACCAATTTTCTTAAGACTCGTACATTTATATATTAAATAATAATTTCTGTATTTAAGCATAATTATATAAAATAAATATATTTTAGAAGATCTTAATAAAAATTTTACCTAAACATTTAGAATGAATTATAATCCGGATAGAATAATCGAGGTTAATTAAAATCTTGTATTTTTTAATATATTCGATATTTCAAATAATAAATATAAGGTAGTCCCATTTAAATAATAGTATTTCATAATAGAATATTAAATGTTTCATTTTGTTGGTCGAAGTGGATACTCAAGAGGGGGTGAATTGCTTTCCAATTTAAATTTCTGTTAAAATATTGTCTTTTTTTTAATCCCCAAATTTATAAAACAAGTTAAAGTATAGTGAATTTATATAAATTGTAAATGTTCACTTAGCTTCTAAAAGATTGATTTGGTCTCACATAGTTTAACCACAAGATCAAACTAACATTTGAAACTAGACTACTGATTTACAATAAGTTTAAACGCTTTCTAATTTAACTAACAATGTATCATTAAAATAGTTTTTTATTTCAAAGTAATAGAAACAACAATTTACAAAACTGTCCAGGCCACACAAGTACCTCTACCACAGTTGACGTCGGTCAACAAGAGATAAGAGATTTAGAGTCAGAATTTTGATATCCTCTATCTCAGTGGAGGATACAGTGTTTGTATAAGAAATACATAGTACACCACACTGATAAAATGTTAATAAATAGATCACATAGAAAAGATAAATAAGAGTTTAGAAATCTCTAGTGATTATCAATGCAGCTCTGGACTCGTTGGATTCAGCAGGAGTGCTTCTGAGTCCTTTTCTTGTTTTTCTGTTGAAAAATAGAGTGTTATAGTTCAGCTTGCCATCTACAATAGTGAGAATGATCTCTTGATTCGTCGTGTGTTCTTCAGAGGCGTTGGATTGTGTTCATGAGAGTTATTTGAAGTTCTGGAAATATCTTTATTTCTCAGGATTTATCTTCTTGTTCATCATAGTGCTCTCAGGTGTATATATGTTCTTCTCAATGTATACTCACACTTTTCTTTTGTTCACCGCTTTCACTTTTTGTTGCACATGTACTGCATTTTAATCGTCCTTATATTCCACACATTCTGGTTGTAGTAATGATTCACTTTTCATAGGTACGAGATATGGTTTCCCAACATGCCAACAACTATCATTAAATAACATCAATTGCATTTAAAACATCAAATATGACAATTATCATCTTTAAGTAATATTGAAAAAAGGTTAAGAAACAGTGTCACATTGATTAATTAAATAATGTATTCTTCACGGTATGTGGTTCACGGTATGTGGTTCACGGTATGTGGTTCACGGTATAAGCTTCTCGGTTTGATCTTCATGGTATTAGATTTATGTTATGTAGCTCCATGGAATTTAGATCACGGTGTCTGGGTCATGGTGTCTAGGTCACGGTGTCTGGGTCCCAGTGTCTGGGTCACGGTGAGTCCTTCGTGGTGTTTGGTCACAGTGAGTCCTTCACAGGGTCTGGTCATGGTGAGCCATTCACGGTGTCTCCATACTTAGACATGTATCTGTAATTGGACTTAGATAGAAATATGCAGAATATGGATTATGTTTAACCATTAGAGAGTAAAATAGTTGAATCATAAATATAAAGGCATGATAATATATGTGAGATTTGTGATCAGCATGAGACTTGTAAATAAAAAAGAGATTAATTAACATCATATGATTTGTTATCATTAAAACATGATGTGTAGTTATTAATGAGATTGAAGAGAATTAGCAAGATGTGAAATGAAGATTAAGATTAATTAACAGTAATAAGATTTGTGATCATTAAAACATGATTAACACATGAGGAGTGCAAAAATCTCCCCCTTTTTGATGATTACAAATTAGATATAGGTAGAATATAAATGACATGTAATATTAAAGATACTAGCATAGAAAAACATTATAGAACTGACACTTGTATTTTTTCTCCCCCATTTATACTATTATAGAACTGACACTCGTATTTTTTCTCCCCCATTTGGGATAATATAAAAATAGAAAATGAAATGAAACACGGCTATTTTCATTAAACAAAGGGTTCAGAATACATCATACAGGAGAAGTGAAAACAGTAAACAAGAACTAACATCCCATCAAAAAAGAAAAGAGCCGCTACACTCTTCAGGGATTCATCATTTCGTTTCCTTTATCAGCAGCAGGTGTTGGTGCTGAAGTTGAAGAAGGCATAGATGTGGTAGAAAAAGAGGGTAAGGGTAGACCGTTAAAAATAGATGGAGCCAAAGTGGGAGCATTAGAAGATATAGGATGTTTTTGGTCAAGAATGAGTGGCTGGATCTGAGAAAGAGATTGGCTAACTGTCATAGAAGTTGAGGATAAGGTAGGTAGACCTGGTCTAAGGAGTGCATCAGCTGGAGGAACTATAGTAGTGCTCTGCACATGACGATATGAATTCAAAATATTGATGAAATCAGTAATGATTTCACCACCATATTGCATAGCCTTCTTAAAATCATCCTTATTATCCAGAAATATGTCCAACAATCTGGTGAACTCTGTATGTTTCTGAACATGAGCATTAAAATCTTGAGTCACCAGATGGATTCTCAAATTTTCAACAAGATATCTACAGTGATCTGGCATATCACTTTTATATAAAATTTGGGAGAGATACAAATCAATTTTCTTGGTGATCTCTTGTTGAGTATCATTGGCTATCATAGAGTGAATTCTAACCAAGTCCAATGCGCTATCACTGTTCTTAACAACTTCTGACAAAGAAGATAGATCCAAGTCACTAAATGCACTCTAAAGTTCTTCCTTGATTATGGATCTCAACGTAGAATCATCCAAAGAAGGTGTGGACATCTGACCAGAAGCAGGTGAAGCCTTGAAATCTTCGGTTAGAGATTTGATTTATTTCAACACTTTTTTCAAGCATCCATTGTATTCATCTGTAATCTTATTCAGATTTCCCAGAAGCTCTCTTATGCTTTCCAGCATCTTGGTGTGTATTTTTCCAATCTTCTCATCCAAATAATGTAGATATGGATGAACTTGAGACACAATCTCCCTAGAAAGGAGGGAATCAGTTGGCTCAAGAGAAGCAGTGTCATGTGCAGGTGCAGAAACAGGAGCAGGTTCTGATCTCAAAGATAACCCATTCTATAAACTTGTTACCATACTTTTCAGATTTGCAACATCAGCACTCAGTAGATTATTCTCAACTCTGACTTCTTGAATTTCACAAATCATCCTTGGTTGTATATGCAAGATAATATTTTCTAAGATAATTGATGCTTCTGCTTGACTTAACTGAGTCACTGGACGAGGTTGAGTGGAGACAATTTTCTCAACTCCAGCTAACAAAGTTTCTCCAAAAACATTAATATCATCTTGAGTCACAAAGGAGTGATGCTCATGTAAGTGTGTAGGTAAAGGTAGAGATTCAGATTTTGGTTGAGGTTTAAAGTCATCTTCAGACTCAGATTCTGATTCGGATTGAGGTTGTGGCTCAGGATCTAGTTCTGGATGAGCAAAAGACTTCATTTGAAACCGGGAAGATAGATCCATTCCATTTGTAGACACTTTCTCTGACTCAATCACATCTTAAAATCTTGGTAATTCATGCTGAGTGTACACAAAATATGTGATAGAAGGTTGAGAAGCTTCAACAAATATAGCTTCCACAATCTCAAAGATTTGAGGTTCCTCCCCCTCAACTTTTGCTTCCTTTCCAGATTATTGATTCTTAGGAACATAGACAAGATCCTCCGGGTCATCCATAATCTCTTCAGCAAAATCTTTCCTTTCCATCTGAAAGGAAATTTCCATCCTCTCTTCATCAGGGGGAATAATCTCAGGAACTGATTGTTCCACTAGTTGAACATCCTGACTTGATTCTTTCTCAACAGAAAGATCATCTTCAACAAGACTTTCCTCTATAGTTGTTTGCTGTTCTGAATCAGAAAAAACCAATTTCCTTGTAGCATTAGGATGAGCTTCTAGATTTATATCCACACGAGGAAGAGGAGCTTCCTCTTCTCTCAAATTAACACCAACATCATCTTCTTGAGGTGTTTCAGCAGGGATAACAGCAGGGACAATAGTCCTTTCTCTTTCAACAGGAGATGGTTCCATTTGTGGTATTTTAACCTCTTCTCTATGAGATACTTCAGCTGTTACATCCTCCTCTTCTTCTTCTTATGAATACTCAGTAACATCATCTTGTTCCAAACCAGGATCAGATATATTTTTAGGCCTTCGTGGATATTCAACAAGATTAAACTTTTTATACACTTGATCATTATCCTCAACCCACTTCTTCTTCCAGGGGTTCCAGCTAATCTTAATCCTTCTGATGATATGCATGGATAGGCAGTAATCAAGGTCCTCTAATTTTTCTTCCTTCTATCCAACCATTCCTTTGGAATCTAACATAGCTGAAATCATCCTTGAGTAAAACAATGAGGTGGATTTGTAAGTGACATTGATCAGATCACAAATATGGTTGATAACAAACCTGAAATGATTGATTTTATGTCCGGTCTTCAATAGATGGATCAGGAACACATCATGATACTTCATCACATAAAAATATCCTTTTCTCGAGCTAATCAAATTCTGAAGAAACTTGAATAGAATTCTAGTCTCCCCATCCAATTCAGCACCTATGGACCTTCGCATGGTGCAATTTCCAGTCCAGTTTACCAAAGTAGTCTTCTGGTCAAAGATGTCGGTTGTTGGAGAAGGGTCTCTCTGGTAATATTCACAATCTCCTTCATGGAGAATTCGTAGGCATGCAGCCCAAAACCTTGAAGAGAAATATCACTTATGACCATTTATCCATCATTTCACCATAAGGCATTCTCCAAACTCAAATGAAAAATTCACATACTGATAATATTGAGATACTAGTCTTGGGTAAATAGGACTATTCTGTCCAGTGACCCATTCAAGGCATCCTTGTTCTCTTAAAACATTCAAAACTAATGATCTACTTGTCAACAACCACTCTGGGAAAACCTCCTTTTCAGGTACAACGGTACGGCTTACCAGGTTTCGGTTCAGAGGTCCTTCGGGAGATATCCTCGGTATCCTATTCTGTTTCTTAGTGAGGCGCTTCTTAGATGAAGGTGAAGATGGACGCTTCATCCTTGGCATCCACTGAAGGTTCGGGCGAGAGGGAAGAATGGGTTCGGGAGAGAGTTCGAGTAAGGAATCAAATGAAACCCTTATTTTTTATCATTTGGTAATGTCAAACGTCATAAAAACAAAAACATGGGAAAACAAATAGCGATAAAATAAAAATTACAGCGATACGGGTTAAAATAAAAATATAAATAATCATCACGATGAGACCGTGAGTAGGCATTACGATGTGATGACAACTAGTCATCATGGTGAGACAGTTGGTAGTCATCATGGTGAGATAGTGAGCATTCTGTATAGTCACGGTGCGATAGTGAGTTGACAGACCATGAGCATAAAGTCTTGAAAGTCAGACCGTGATCATAAAACCATAACCTAGAAACAGTGACCATGAAACTGTAAAGTAAAATATAGTAATGTATTAAACATTGAGATCAGTAAGATATTCATTTATGATTAATCATACAATGATCATGTATGATGTAGGTTAATCTTTCAGAATTTAAGGGTTTGGTGAATATATCAGCAAGTTGATATTCAGTACTAATGAATTCCGAAGTGATATCACTGTTTTGATAATGACCTCTCAAAAAGTGATTTCTTACATCAATATGTTTTGTCCTATACTGAGAAATAGGATTCTTAGAAATTTTATTAGCACTTGTGTTGTCACAATTTATTGAGACATGTCTGAATTGATATCCATAGTCTAGTAATGTTTGTTTAATCCAAAAAATTTGTGCACAACAGCTGCCAGCAGCTATGTATTAAGAATCTTCAGTAGATAATGCAACAGAATTTTTTTTACTACACCATTATACTAGTGACTTGCCTAAAAGGTGACATGTTCCAGAGGTGCTTTTTCTATCTAGCTTACATCCAGAAAAATTTGCATCAGAATAACTAACCAATTCAAATTATTTTCCTTTGGGATAGAACAATGCTAAATTGGGAGTATGCTTGAGGTATTTGAAAATTATTTTTACATCATTTAAAAGTGACTCTTTAGGTTTTCCTTGAAAATGAGAACACATACACACACTAAACATAATATCAGGATGACTAGCAGTTAGGTAGAAGTAGACTTCCAATAATTCCCCTATAAATAGTTTGATCAACAGATTTACCATTTTCATCAATATCCATCTTACAGGTGGTACTCATGGGAGTGTCACTACTTTTTGTGTTGTCCAATCCAAAATGTTTTAAATAATCTCTATTACACTTACATTGAGTTAAAATAATTTCATTATCATTTTGATAGATTTTAAATCCTAGAAAGAATTTAAGTTCACCCATGAAACTCATTTCAAATTCATTTTGCATCATTTTAGATAAACTATTACATAATGTAGTCTTTGAAGATCCAAAAATAAAATCATCTACATAAATTTGTACAACTAAAACATCTTTAGAAATTCGTTTTATAAACTGAGTAGGATCAGCAATTTCTTTTGAAAAACCATTGGAAATTAGAAAAGTACTTAATCTATCATACCAAGATCATGGAGCTTGCATTAAACCATATAAATCTTTTGATAATATGAAGATATGATTTGGAAAATGAGTGTTTGAAAAACCAGGTGGTTGTTGAAAAAAAACATCCTCAGCAATATATCCATTCCAGAATGCACTCTTGACATCCATTTGATATAGTTTGAAATTTGGATGTGCAACATAAGCAAGTAAAATCCTAATGGCTTCTAATCTGGCTACTAGAGAAAAAGTCGCCTCATGGTTAATAACATATTCTTGACTATAGCCTTATGCAACTATCCTAGCTTTATTTCTAACTATGCTTCCGGATTCATCTAAATTATTTTTAAAAACCCATTTTGTGCCTATTGTGAATGTGTCCTTAGGTCTATCAACAAGATTCAAAAATTTATTTCTTTCAAACTAATTGAGTTCTTCTTGCATAGTAATTATCCACAATTCATCATTAATATCATCATCAATGTTTTTAGGTTCATGCTGTGACAAGAAGGCTTGATGTTCATCCTAATTTCTTTGAGAAGATCTAGGATGTGTCCCTCTATCAGGATTTCCACAACAGCATATAAAGGATGATTCCTTAAAATTCTAGTTGATCTAGTAAAGGTAGGACCAGAAATTTTAGGTTCTTATCTAGGTTTGGGTTTATTAGGAGAAGATTCTAGAATAAGTCCTGAACTGTTTGTCTTTATATAAGGTTCATTAGATTTCTCATTAAGGTCCATAATAGATAAATCATCTTCAAGATTTTCAAGAGAGATTTTAGGATCATGTGGATCAGTTTCATCAAACATGATGTAAACAGATTCTTCCACACAATTGGTTCTCTTATTAAACACTCTATAGGCTTTACTGGTAAGAGAGTAAGCTCGGAAAATTCCATCATCACTCATTGATGCAAACTTATCAAGATTATCTTTTGTATTAAGAATATAGACATTGCAACCAAAAACTCTGAAGTAGTTAACCTAAGGATTCATATGGATCCACAACTCATAAGGGGTCATCTTAAGAGCATGTCTAATTAAGACTCTGTTAATAATATAACAAGCTGTATTAACATCTTTATCCCAAAAATAAATAGGCAGGTCTTATTCATTAAGCATAGTTCTAGAAATTTCTTACAGGGTTCTATTCCTCTTTTCTACTACACCATTCTTTTGAGGTGTCCTAAGAGAAGCGAAATTGTGACTATAGCCATTGTGTCAGCAATATGATTCAAATTAATGATTTTCAAACTCATGCCCTTGATCACTTGTTAGAGCTTTAATCTTACGTCCACAATGATTTTATACAGATTTGGAGTATTTAACAATTTAAGAACAAGCTTCACATTTGTGAGCTAACAAGTATACCCATGTATATCTAGAAAATTCATCTATGAGAACATAGACATAGTTCTTCCAATTTAAGCTAGAAACTCTAGATGGTCCAAACAAATCCATGTGAAACAACTCGAGAGGTTGAGAAGTTGAAACTTCATTCTTTGATTTAAAAGAAACTTTATGTTTCTTTCTCTTTTGACAGGGATTAAAAACATTGTCATTTGGAAACTCAAGTTTAGGTAGGTCTCTAACTAAGTTCTTCCAAGTAAGTTTTCTATGTGAGTGTATATTGCAGTGTCCTCATCTTATATTCCATAACCAGGACTCTATATGAATAGAATTTAAACATGTAACATTTTTCTTGGCTAAGGAATTTAAATCAACTGCATAAAAATTTCCATTTCTTAGAGCAGAAAAGACTAAAACATTTTTAGAAATAAAAACATCGCAATATACATTTTCAAACTTTACATTAAATCCATCATCACATAATTGAGATATACTTAACAGATTATATTTAAATCCATCAACAAATACAACTTTAGAAATAAAAACTGAGTTATTGTTACCAATTTGGCCTAAGTTGATGATTTTCCCTTTAGAATTATCATCAAAGGTGACATGACCTCCATGAACCTTCATTAAAATCTTGAAGCATGAGTAATCCCCAGACATATGTCTTGAACATCCACTGTCCAAACACCATGTCTTCTTATGGTAACTCGTCAAGAAGGTCTCCTAAAAAACATATTTAGATAGGAAATCATTTTGGTACCCAGATCTTCTTGGGTCCCGATAATTTTACTAATAAAACTTTAGGTACCCAAATTTGTCTTATGGGTCTCAGAAATTTTTTAAAATAACAGATTTTGAAAGATAAACATTATTAGATCCTTAGATATGAATATAACTAGTTGAAACATATTTACTTCTAGAAATAGGACTATCTACATTTTTTCCAGATTTAGAAATAAATCTAGTTTTGGTAATTTTCATTTGTCCAGGTTGATATCCTATACCAATAGTATATCTAGGTGCAATATGCTTACATAAAATTTGAGTAAGAGTGTCTTTTCCATTTGTGAACTTCTATTAATCCTTCCTAAGTTTCTCATTTGACAATTTCAGTTCAGTGTTTTCTTTAAGAAACTAAGCATTATTTTCCATTTCTATGTCAAGATTAGATTTATGTTTAACAGTTAAAGCATATTGTTACTTTAAATCTTTGTATTTGTCTTTCGGTTCATTACAAGTTTCTTCCATCATATCAATGTATTCAAACAGTTCATATTTTGACATATTTTCATAATCGGAATCATCTCTAGAATAATATGAATTTAAACCAGGGTATCTATGGTTACCTCAAATGTGTTTGTCATGAAACACATGTTGGCACGATTCTTTTCAGAATCAGATATTTTAGATTCAATAGTGCTGTCCTCAGAAGCACTCTAGGTATCCTTCATATCTTTCTTTTACTTACTATCCTTGTAATTATATTTATTATTGAATTTTATCTTTGGTCAGTCTTCTTTAATGTTTCCTTTTCTTTTACATTCATAGAAGACAACTTCATCAGATTTTTGAGATTTCTTCCAATCCTTTTTCCAGTGTCCCTTATTGTCATACATTCCTTTGTAATTTAATTTTATGAAAAACGTCTAAATACAATAAAATTTCTTAATCCTTCTTGCTATCTGAGCCATTTCAGCATCACTATCAGAGTCTGAATGTTCACTAGTTGAACTGTCAGTAGGTATTTGAGCTTTATGTTTGTCTTTTCTCTTTGAAGCAGTAGTCTTGAAAGCCACATATTTTCTCTTAGGTTCCTCATCTTCCTCTTTATTTACGTTGAGTTCTTCCTCATACATCATGATCTTACCAATGAGTTCTTTGAAAGGTAGATCAGCAATGTCACATGACTCTCTGATTGAAACAGATGTGCCTCTCCATCGACCTAGTAAACATCTCAATATTATCTTAATTTGTTCATTTGCTAGAATGAACTTTTCGATTGAATTAATTATATTGACTATCTCATTAAACCTGAGACACATATCAGAAATAAGTTCATCAGTTTTAATTTTAAAATTATCATATTTAATATTATATGTCTTTAATATCACTTCTTTAACATTGGTTGTTCCCTCATGAGAAACATCCAAAGTATCCCAAATTTCAAAAGCAGTTTTGCAAAGAGAAATTCCGTTAAACTCCTCATCTCCTAGAGCACAATACAAGGAATTCATAGATTTACAATTATTATTGTAATCGGTCTTTATAGGTTCATCCCAAGTTATTCTTTTAGTTTCATGAATTTTATATTGAGACTCTATAGCAGCCCGGATATCAAAACCCACTCTTTCTAAATGAATTTTCATTTTATGTTTGCACTAAGAATAGTTTGTACCATTGATGAAAGGTGGCCTGTTAGTAGCATCACCCTCTAGCCTATTTTTCATAACTATATTTTAAAAAAATAATTTAAAGAGCTAGAATATTGAACTAACAGAAATTTAAGATCTTTAAAGATGAAACTAAAATCATTGTAGAAAAACAGAGTATTACAAAAATCTTTAAACAAAAACAAAATCTTTGATACCAAATGTTGGTTGGAGTGGATACTCATGAGGGGGTGAAATGAGTTAAAATTAAAATATCTGTTAAAATATTTTCTATTTAAAATCCCCCAATTTATAAAACAAGTTATACTATAGTGAATTTATACAGATTGTAAATGTTCACCTAGCTTCTCAAAGATTTATTAGGTCTCAGTTAGTTTAACCGCAAGATCAAACTAACTTTTCAAACTAATCTACTGATTTACAATAAGTGTAAACATTGGCTAATTTAACTATCAAAGTAGCTTTAAAATATTTTTGTATTTCAAAGTAATAGTAGCGGAATAAATAAGATATATGTAGTAAACAGTGAACATAAATTATAAATACACTGCAGATAAAACAAGAGGTTCAGTCTCATGCTGAGACTTGGTCCTCTCAAATTTATATGAATTTGATCCACACCCTGGATCGGGGTTAACAACAGTTTACAAAACTGTCCAGGCCACACAAGGACCTCTACCACTATTTTATGTGGCATACAATGAAAAGACCAGGCCACACATGGACCTCTTCCAATGTTGACGTGGGTAAACAAGAGATAAGAGATTTGGAGTGAGGATTTTCATATTCTCCAGCTCAGTGCAGGAGACAGTGTGTGTATAAGAAATACAGAGTACAACACACTGCTCAAATGTTAATAAATAAATCATAAAGAGAAGATAGATAATATTTTAGAAAGAACTAGTGATCATCAATGCAGATCTGGACTCATTGGATTCAGCAAGAATTATTCTGAGTCCTTCTCTGGTTTTTTCTGTTTAAAAACAGAGTGGCGTAGTTCAGCTTGTCTTCTATAAGAGTGTGAATGATCTCTTGATTCTCCGTGTGTTCTTTAGAGGTGATGGATTTCATTCATGAGAGTTCTTTGAAGGTCTTGAAATCTCTTTCTTTCTCAGGATTTATCTTCTTGTTCAGAACAGTCCTCTCGGGTGTATATATGTTCTTCTGGTGGAATATTCACACTTTTCTTTTTTTCATCGCTTTCACTTGTTGTTTCATGTGTACTGCATTTTAATCTTCCTTATATTCCACAAGTTTTGGCTGTAGGAATGATTCCATTTTCCTAGGTACGAGATATTGTTTCCTGACATGCCAACAACAATCATTAAAAAACATTAATTGCATTAAAAACATCAAAAATGACAGTTATCATTATTTAAATAATATTTATAAAAGGTTAAGAAACGGTGTCACAATGATTAGGTAAATGGTATCTTCTTCACGATATGTGGTTTACGGTATGTGGTTCATGGTATGAGCTTCATGGTATGAGCTTCATGGTATGATCTTTATGGTATAGAGCTCCATGGTATCTGGATCACGGTGTCTGGGTCATGGTGTCTCGGTCAAGGTGTCTAGGTCACTGTGTCTGGGTCACTGTGAGTCCTTCACGGTGTCTGGTCATGGTGAGTCTTCACGGTGTCTGGTCATGGTTAGTCCTTCAAAGTGTCTCCATACTTAGACAAATATCTTTATTTGGACTCAGACAACAATATGCAGAAAATGGATTAAGTTTAACAATTAGAGAGTAAAAGAACATGAATCATAAATATAAAGGATTGATAATATATTTGAGATTTGTGATCATGCATGAGACTTGTAAATAATATTGATAGTAATTATCATCATAAGATTTGTTATCATTAAAACATGATGTGTAGTTATTATTGAGATTAAAGAGCTTTAGTAAGATGCGCAATGAAGATTAAGATTAATTAACAGTAATAAGATTTGTGATCATTAAAACATGATTAACACATGAGGATCCCAACATATTTTATTAATATTTATCAACCAAAATCTAATAATTATATGTATTAATCGATCCCATCCATCTATTGGAATTTGTTTTTTAAAATGGATACTAATTTACCGTTTTTATTTTGACACTGTTTATTACTTTCAATGTTTATTAATTTTGAGTAGTTATGATCATTTGAATAGTTTCAACAATAATATATAGTTTAAGAAGAAAAATAATAATCAATGTGGATAAATATAATCATGTTGGGGATGTTTGTAAAAAATGTATGTCAAAAAAATTCACATGGGTTATAATTTATCCTTATATAAGTTTTATGGAAATATTATAAAAATAATAATGGCTCGTGGTACATGGTTAAAAAAATTATATCTAAATATAATTTTTACTACACTAATAGTGGATCTTATAATCATACAATGATATATGAGTTGTAAATCAACAATTTAAATTTACCATAGTGTAGAGAATCATGGAATTCTTTTAGATCTATAAAGATAAATTAAAAGGTGATTACCTAATATCCTATTATAATTAGAACTAGAAATTATTTAACTAAACGTTATCTATGAGAATATTATTAATGGGATTTTATAGTAGTTTTTTCTTCGTTATAATTTTATTTTTATTAAATTATAATATTCATAGTGAATGATACAATATTTTTATATTTTATATCATAATGATTAGGTATTATTTATGTTATTTAGATTGACCATGTAATTATTCATAAAATCATATATACTTTGTTAAACCATAATTATAGATAGAATAATTTTAAATTTTTTAACTTAATTGTTTTACGAAGTAAAATTTAGATAAAAAGGAATCTTTAAGGAGAATCTACATTATGGTTATTCAAGACATGTCATAGTTTAGAGACTATAATCATGTAGAATTTTTTATGATTTAGTGTCAATATAATATTCACTTGAAATAATTTTAATAATAATATATATCAAATTTATCTTTATAATTCCCCGACCATAGTTACCTAGTGTTTGATCATTATTACACAAAATTGGCATGATACAACGAATCATGTTCTCAAAGACTGATCTGCTTTGTATCCATGGATGTACTAGATACATATATAAGTTTTAAATTATATCATGAAATAAAAAAAAACATTGTTTTTAATTTTAACACTCTTATATACCATATCTTATTTACATAGGTTAATCATAATATATTTATTTACATCCTCAAAAATATGAAAAATTAGAAAGGGGGAGCTCAGATGCTCAGTAAGGATAATAATATAGTGGATACATTCATTAATAAGAATAAACATTTAAGGCAACATATATTACTAAAATATCACCCTTTTAAAATTATTTTTTAGCATAATATGGCAATGATATTTAAAATAATTCCAGTTATGTATTCAGATTGATATTCTACTTGTCGAATAATCACATATAATATCAATAGCCAAATTTCCTAATGATGGAATGCATAATGTCAGACATCATAACGACCTATTCAAGGCCTTGTTCCAAAACTACAAATAAGATATTGGAAATTCCATGTTCCAAGTCACTAGTTTGTCTCGAGAGACCTACCGATGTATCGAGGATCTATAGCGGTCTCTACCAGTCACATGAAATGTATTATTCATTCCTCATATGAAAAGGTTAAAAATTAACATAAACATTTGTATTAAAAAAAGTATAAAAATGATAAATCATTAACCATAAACCATAAATGGTATAAAAATATCACATAAATAGTGAAACATATCAAAAAACCTTTAATAAAATATGGGAGATTGGATCATTACAAATCAAATTCAAATAAGATAAAATCCAATAAATGATGTTGACATAGATTAAATCAAAACTATTTGAGAGAAATATCTTTTTCTATTATAAAATTATTTAAATTGTAATGTAATTTTAAAAGAAATCATTTCATTTGAAAAAATTCTTATAATCATGTAAGGAATGCTTCAAAGGTTTTATAATGATGATAATTGTCACCCCTGCCGTATAAATTTAAAAAACATTCTTTCCTTAATTTTGTCGAAATGTTCGTAAATGACGTTGATTGGAAAATGATAGATTGATGCATTTATAAACATATTATAAAAATTCAAACAACGATATTAATGAAATTAACTGATATTCTAGGAAATAGTAATCATGTTTTGAAATAAATTTATGTGAAATACGGATGTGGATGACAAAGAGGTCCTAGTAAATAATCACATATAAATATCCTCAAAAAATAATGATATTGCTGATTTAAGCCTTACCATGCACTTTTACATGATCAAAGGTAGGTTACAATCCTATATAATTGTTAAATAATTGTTAATAAATTATAAAAAAACCACATACATAAATATGATGTCATATATGATCTTATAATAATTATTTTTTAATAATATTTCAGTAGTATCATTGTTTCATGTGTTAACTGATTCATTTTCCTTTAAATTTTTTGGTTACGTAAGACATGTTTTTTATGGATATGATGTATTTGATTGATATCCATAATTATATTGTGTTCTTAACCATTTTTTTAATAATAAAATGAATACAATTCATGAATGATTGCGAAGGAGAATGAATCTCATCGCGTTCGTAGAGATGGTAATTCGTATGTACGCACGAGCGACAATATCATTATATTGAGGGTGAAATTCTAAGTAATTGTATTTTATATTATATATACATAATTATAAATATGTTATATTTATTATTTACATCAGTTATACTCGTTATTATACCCATCTAGATAATAAAGTATTTGAATAACATACAACCCCACGATGTGAAGACGGTAAGCCGTACGTACGCACGTATGATGAAATTTTATTGATATAAAGGATAAAATAATAAAAATGGTTGTAACATATTTATAATAACATCAATGTATGTATAATTTACTGGAGTTATTATTCATGTGTGGAAATAAAAATGAAAGATGAAGTGGAAGAAGAAAAGAACATTGAAAATATTGGTGAAATTATTACCTCTTCTTTTAGTGTTTCGTAGTGAGTAATTAAAGAGGGCTCTATAGGTTGGATTTATGATCTATGTAAGGACTCTAGCGTGAATAGATGGTAGTTGGGAGGATATTAGAGCAGTGTGTTTCCATGAATATTTTCTTTGGAGGTGTGATTTCGATAGATTGTAAAGTTCCCATTTATAACAGATGTGAGGGTAACATTAGGAAAAGATTGAAATATATTTTTATTATACAATAATATTAGGTTTATAAGGGTAAAAATGATTAATTTCAAGATAAAGGTGTGTATGTGTATAAAAATATTCAATCAATAGGTTTCGATAGGTTTAGGTCACCATATTAACCTTATCATTTTGATATTACTTTTAGTTAAACAGTTTTACTTTTTTCCATTTATTCTTGTGTTATTATAATAAATGGATAAAAAATACTATAAATAAATATGGAACCCCATGAGGTTTATTATTGATATATATAAACTTATCTATGTCCTTTGAATGAACATTATATATTTAGAAATATAATATCAATTAATAATATATTATTATTTTTTAAATTCTCATTTATGTCAATTTTGACACTATTTGGTATTTTGTTATTGTCAAAGTCATAACATTTTTATCACTTCGATATAAATTTATATAATCATCCCTAAAATGTAATATTAACATATAAATTAGTGTTATTTATAAGAATTTCAATTTAAATTTATTTGGATATTTATAATATCCCTTATTTTGGTCTTTCATTAATAAGGTAATTACTGCATTATAATTGTGTCATAAATAAAAATACTTATTTGATGTCTAAAATTTATAAATAAATTACCATTATGTATTAAGACTTTTTATATTTAAAATTATAATTTATAGTCTAATTTAAATTATTTATATCCCTATATTATAAATTGTTTACTTATTAACTTAGAATATATCACTTTTATCTCTTCATTAAATAAAATAATAGTAAATGTCCTAATCAAATCCATGTGGACAAAAAGTATCATATTTTTTGAATAAGGTTGATTTTGGTCTAAATACACATATATAATAGAACTATAACATGTGTTAAGATAATTATAATATCAATTTTGTATTTTAATTAACCTATTTACTTTTAACCATGGTAAATAAAAGTAAAATGTGACTATTCACCAAACCTATTTTCATATTTTTGAACCAAATTTTACATATTGATGGAAATCATGTCTCTCTGATTTTTGAAGTTCAATTCAAAGAATCGGTAAAATTATGATTTATGAAAATTTTCTAACATGCCTAGAAGGTGGGTAAAAGAAGTTAAAATAATTCAATAAAATAATATCCAAATAATTTTATTGTAAAATGACTCCAAAAAATTACATTGAACTAATTTAGGTATTATGTATCTATTTTAACATAAATTAAATTTAAATGAAATATATAATTATTTAAGTTAAATGTTGGGTTTAAACAATAATGCAATGGTTTTCAGTAGTCATAAATAAATGAAGGTTTTTAAAAAAATACCAAAAAATCACTCTAAGCTAATTTTGATATTTTGAATCCCTAAATAATGTCCATTTAGAAAAGGAAATTATAAAACCTATAAATGTCAGTATTATTATTCATAACTGCTAGTTTTATTGGTTCTGTTGTGTTAGAGCTTGATGTTTTCTACAACACAAGCTATTGTATTATTCAATGGGAACCCTATCGTAGAAGCTTGGGGTGTTACAATAATTTTCAGTTAGAGTAGATATTCTGTATTTAAGGAAACAACATCATAAATATGATTATTTATTTAGTTGATCATGTGGTAGTATTTAATTCATAATTTGAATATTTTACAAGGATGTAGTTTGTATCATTGAATTTATCAATGACATAAAAATTAATAGAGTATTAAAAACAATACATATTGTATGTTAGAGTTAAATAGTAAACAATTCATAATTTCTAAATTAATTTGAACGTAAGGATATTATGGATTTTCGAATAAGATTTTTTAAATTATTGGCCATAATGTTTCTGATAGAAATCATTAAGATGCCTAAATTTTTAGAGAGAAGTTTGAGATCTTATTAGATACATTGTGATGAAAATACATTTCATATTTAAGTACACCATGTTAGTAGTAACTAAATATATTAAATTTAAATATTTTTAATGTATATATTATCAAATATATATAGTAATACATATTGATGATTCTTAAAATAAAAAAAATTAATAAGAATTCATAATATTGTATATTTATAAATAAAATGACACAAAAATATAGTAAAAATTTTAACCATTTAATATTTCCAAGAAAATAATATATATATTTATAGAAATGATTATTTATAGTGAATTTTCACCTCTATTGATATGAATTATATATACTAATAGTTTTTTGACAAACTATTTATATATATTTATTTTAGTTTTTAAATAAAAACATATAATTTATTATTATTTAAATCAATTTCATTGTAATAATATTAACAAGAAGGAATTTAATTAAAAAAATTAATATTTAATTATTTTATATTATTACCTAAAAATTATTTAACTATATGAAATTTATATATATATAATTATTCATGAATATTATATATTTTACTAATAATCAAATATATTATTCTAATTATTATTTCTATTATCTATTGAGAATCACAGTATAACCTCCATGTTTTCATCTAATGTTTTGGTAGAGGATTTTATCAATGTGATCATACTGCTCTACTCCAATCACACGATTTTATTATTTAATTTCATTATTATGGTTCTTTAATGCTGAGTATATTTTTCAATTGATGGTATCCCATTGTCCATATGACATGTACCATATCAATAAATCACATCATGATATCCTCTCATCATGAATAGTTTAATTGAATTAGGTTTTGGATACCTCTCCATGTGTAATATCCATTCAATATATGTGGTTTCCTCTATAACCAAGATACTCTCCTATATATATATATAGATTTGGTAGTATGGTTTTATATTAATCCTTAAATTTTTCCCAGAAAAGTATATTTGTTCTAGTTATGTTTTCAATAATTTATCTAAGTTACATCCCAATGAAATTTCTTATTTAAATCATTCATTGACTATTCTGATCTCATAAAACTCAAGATAACGTCTTCTAAAATTTATATTTTCTATATTATTATCCATTGATATAATAGTTATAAATGTTTATCTGGTAATTATTGTTGATTTTAATGAATTTCGATGATCACCCTTGCATGTCAATTATAATTCTCTTAAATCATAACAACCATATAAATGCTCTATGTGCATATATATTTTAGCTCATTATTTTCTATCTATTCCCCCCATAGTGGCCATGATCTAATTTCATTCCCCGTATGTCATTATTTTATCATATTTATAATACACTTTTATTGATATTAATAAAAATATTCTTGTGATTAGTATTATGATTTTTCAAAATGAAATTATTTTATAGAATTTGTGATCTTGATCAATGAATGTGAGCTAAAAATTAAAATAATAGTTTTATTAATGTTTTATTTTATCTGATTAATATATGAATCGTATGAGAAAAATATTAAATATATCTTTTTTAAGGCCACTGACATGAAATTTAATTCCCATTGATTGCATAATTATATTTCTTTTATGGAGTAATTCAAAATTAATACATTGGATTTTTAATTGCTAAAACATTTCTAATAGAAATTTAAAAAATAATGGAACTATCCAATCAAAATGAATCATATTATTTGGAAAAATTATATAAATATAATAAATAATAAACATTTTTGTGAAAAATATTATAGTATGGGTTTGGAAAAAATTATAAATAATTTTATAAAAATCATATATCATATTTGAGAAATTATTTAAATTATGGTATTAATTAAAATCTAAAAACTAAATTTAAATTTTGGACAATATTATCAAATATATTGATGTTATTATTTACAATAGAATTAGGTATAGTGAGTTCAAATATAGTTTCATATTAATTTTATGGATAATATATTGCTTAAATTTAAATATTTTTCAAAGAAATAGATATCTTGTGGTTAATTTTAAGAGATAAATAATTGTATGTTCGAGATGAAAAAATTGTATTATGATTAATTAAAAACTTGTCAAGATGATTATATTCCACAATTCATAATTTCATTCATATAGTATAAATAGTTAATATATTTAATGTAATTACATAGATAGTAAATATTCTACAAAAAAAAAATCTTATATTCATCAATGTAAATTTACCATGATAATCTAGACATAAAAAATGCTCCATGACTAATCATACAAAATGTTTGAATCATTTATATAAAATAATTTTTATTTGGTATAAAATCAAAAACAATATATTCCCATTAAATCCTAAAAAGAATTAATTTATTTGATTGTGATATGTAAAATTAATTAATAAAATTAAAAGGTGGTTTCAAATGAATAATTTTATATGATTTCATTATAAAGGGACATATTTATAAAAATTAATAAGAGGACAATATTTTTTAATAAAAAATGTATATAATAATCTATTTGTGGGATTAAAATACTTTCATAGCGGATATAAATATCAATGGAAGGGGACTAAAAGTATAAATCTGAAAAAAATTGGATTTAATTATGAAGTGATAAATTCACATATTCTCATAATTTATTTTTGTCTATTTATTGTAACATCCTAGTTAAATAAAGAATATTACATTTTCATATTTCTTTATATTTATGAATTAAATATTAATTTTACTTTAAAGGGGTTGCTATGTTTGATAGCGTACCTGATACTCAACAATGAGTTTCATTGAGATCTTATGTTGCACACTAGTAATATAATAATATTATTTTAAATGGCAGTTAACACGTAGCCGTTGTATTTGTGGGAGAGAATATAAATAATTAAAATATGATTATATATTTTTGTTAAATGTTTTTACATTTATCCAATAAAATATAACATCTTAAAATAAGAAATGAATTCAATTTTAGGCATAAATAATCTAATATTTACTAAAAGGTAGACTTATCGCATTTTGATGGCGAACCCTCTTTAAATATAGTTTCGGTCACTCTTATACATTCTATTGGACCAAATAAAATTCTTCTTTAAAATCAGGTCATCAAAATTTAATTTGTGTAAATTTTTGGTATTTTTCCGATTAAGATCATATTTTAATGAATAGTGAAAAATGTTGTATTTTAATTCAAAACATCTTTATAATATAATTTATCTATATTATTATATTACCTGATGAATTTGTTTTAAAGAGAAATTAGAAAATATTTTTACCATTTAATCCAATAGTGTTCATTGGAATTAATTTCATATTGAAATTGGACTTAAACTAGTGTCAATCATTTGATATATATTTTTTCATAAAAACACTATATCTGTTTTGACAGTGGGAATTAATTATTAAATTAATTAATGTAACTTATATGTTTTTAATTTTGTAAAATAGACATCATTTTTTAATTCGGAATATCAAATATAGCTTAGGGTGATTTTTTGGTATTTTTCTGAAAAACATCAATTTTTGATGAGTAGTGAAATCCCTAAGTGGTAGTTAAAAAACATATTTTTTGTTAAAATGAAACATTACCACTTTTTTGTATTGAATTTAAAAAATCTGACATACATGGTTGTCATTAAGATGTAATATGTGTTTCAATGGGATTAAAATAATTTTTTGGTGAATATTAACTTTTTTATTTTATTAATCGCGATTAGAGGTAATTACTGTAATTTAAGGTAAAAATAATGTTTTAATAATATGAAATGACCATGACACATGTCCTAAAATTATTATATGTGTCATGGATGAACATGAAAATCCATGGGTCAACTTGGGGACCCCATGTATCCACTTGGGTATGAAAATGACATTAAAAACTTGTTATTTAAAGTTAAAATAAAAATGCCACAAACATGTATTATTTTACTAAAACAATTTTTACATGGGTTTATACAAGTCATATTTTTGACTATAAATATTAATCAGAAAGATAAAATGATTTACTACATCATGATTTCTTTTTTATAATTTTTATACATTAAATAAATTAGATTATTTTTGACACCATGATGATGCAGCGATTACCTCGTTATTTAACGATTAAAATAAAATGAAAAGAAAATGTAAAATATATGACCTAACTTGTCAAAAACCAATTGTATGTGAAGATTTATAACTCTTATCAGCTTATCCTTGAATTATATAATTATGGGACCTTTAAAATCCGAAACTCTTTATATAATAAAGTGACATTTTATAACTTTCCAAGAGTGACCCTTCTCTCTTCATAAAAAAGGTCCCCACCTATACCTCCTTATTCACACCTTTCAAGCCATTGGTTCGGCCAATATGTGCTCATTTTATCTATCTGAATCCCTCTATTCATCCTATAAGCCTTACATTAGGCACTAATCTCTTCAAGAAACCCTTTTGGTTCAAACCAAGAGGAGTTACCCGATTTAAAGGTAATGTCTTCTCTTGTGTTCTTTTTCTGTATTATGCTTCTCCAACCCACTAAACTATTTTTATTCATTTATTTTGTAACAAAAATAGTATTTTCTATATACTAGGAAGTTTTTATGATAAGGATTCGAGCTACTATTACACACAACTTCATCTAATGGTTAAAGAACATAATGTTTCTGTGGTTGGCGAATTTCTGCCTCACGAAACGATGATTCTTCAATCTTCATATAACAACATTCATGGTGGCCATTAAGATATCAATATATTAATATATTATATATATTATGTTTATGTTTTCCTTATGATTCTGTATTTTTAATTGATGGCATACCATTATGGTTTCCATTATGGGTAAACATGATATCTTAATTTTAGGACGTGCGGACTACCGCCCCCTCAAAGTGATTTGATTCATTAATTCCATTTGTGAGATGTATAAAGGATGAAGTTAATGATATTATATATGAAATTATACTGGAATTATAATATACCTTTATATCATTATGATTTCACTCCATTAAATATGAATTAGAAATGAATGTAGCGTTCATGCGTACGTACGGCTTACCATCTCTATGAACGGTGCATTTCATTTCTTATCTATACATGTTATATACTAATATAAATACATGTATATACTGGATATATATGATATATATTATATCCAAATCATGAATATCATTCTGGATATAATGAACCATTGACTACATGAACAACATGTAATTTTAAGATGTCCATTTTTGACATCAGAACCAGATATTGAAAAAACGAACATTATTAAATTATATTATTACATAATGTTTATAACATGTAAATAATTGATATAAAAGGAATAGTATGAATGAATATGTTCTTAAGAAAGTATAAATTAATACCAGTTTATTATTCAAGAGATTAAAGAGCGATCGAGTCATGTCGTACATGAGGTAAGGGACTTCATCTCAATCTCCTTTCATCGAGGAATATTTTGTTCGAATACAAGAATTTATTTTATACTTTGTATAAAAAACATATTAATTTTCATTTCATTCAAAGGGAATATTTTTCTACGAAGTGTTTTACTAAACTTGAAAAAGAAATGTTTCTTTTAACGTACGTGGTGACAACGACCTTTTCTGCCGCCGTGAGTATTACATGGTCTTTGGCTTCCTCAACAAGCCGTAATGTTTTTAAAATGAAATAAATACCATATTCTATTTTATCTATTTTGGTATAGAAAATGGTTTTTATAATGAATTTTTTATGTTATTGTGATTGAAATGTGGAAATGTTTTCTTTCCATTATATTTGTTTTATGTCTTCTGATTTTGTAATGGTACTTGGAAATTTAATGGGTGGTTATGTGATAAACCATATGACGGGTGGTGTCGTGAATACCAGGATGGGTGGTTACTTTATAACCTCCAATGCATTGGGTATGGAAGTTGGCCGTATGGCTATGCCATTTAGTGATATGTGTGGAAGTCGACCGTATGGTTATTCCATTTAAGTATGTTTATGTCCTATGTTTCTTTTATAAGTTATTTGTTCTTTATATGGGTTTTATGGTAATCGTTTGGTTAAAAAAGGGTAAGTAATGATATTTTATTCAGGGAAGAGTTTTTACTACTTCTTAAAGGTGAAAATTATTTCCATGATAATGTATTCATGGTTTACTTGATGTTTTGAAAAAATAACGGTTTTCTTTCTTTGTGTATCCCTTACTAAGATATTTATGCTCACCCCATGTTTTTTTTATATTTTTTTTTCACCAGAGATAATGTGAAATAGGGTCAAGGATGGGATCAAGGAAAATTCATGCTATCATAAACATGGAACTAGACATGACTCTCTTTTTTTATGAGATCATGTTTTGTAAAAAAAGGGAATCTTTGTAGAAGTGTCTAATGTGTAATCATTTGAGATGTAATAGTTATGATATAATTCTCTAAAACTCTAAACATGAAATTATCTTCAATGTGAATTATTTATTTAATTCAATATTAAGTAATGTTCACCACTGTGGCCTTATAGTTGGTATCAGAGGTCGGTTTAGACATATTTAGGCGTTAGAATTCTATTAAATTATTATCCAAAAATATATTTTTTATGTTAAAATTGAAATGATATAGAATTTTAATATTTTCATGTTGCTTCATATAAGACATGTTTGTTCAAAATGGTTTTCCACAGCGGAAAGAAGGCAGTTATGTTGGGACGACATCAGGAGGAAGACAACCATCCAAATCAGCAACCTGAGATGGTCAGAATCATAACATAATAGTTTGCTGCAGTGATGATGTATTTGAACCAGGTGATAAATGGTATTTGTGTTTATTGATGATATTTTGGTTTATTCAAGAAGTAAAGAGGAGCATGAAAGTCATTTAAGGGATATCTTGAAAACCATAAAATAAAATAAAATATATGGAAAATCCATAAAGTGTGAGTTTTGGTTACAACAAATTTCTTTCCTTGGTCACATTGTTTCAAAAAATGGATTAACAGTTGATCCTACTAAAATGAAAGTTGTTGATGAATTTCCAAGACCCACAAATGTAACTGAGATCCATAGTTTTCTTGGTTTGACATGTTATTAACGGAAGTTCTTTGAAAATTTTTCCCTGTTATCTAGTCCAATGACTAAGCTAACTCGGAAGGGTGTTATGTTTATCTGGAAAAAAGAATGCGAGGATTGTTTTTCAGGAGTTGAAATAAAGATTAGTGAATGCTCCAGTTTTGGTACTTCCTTCTAGGAATGGTGAGTTTTTTATTTATAGTGATTCTTAGTTGAAGGGACATGGTTGTGTCCTTATGCAGAATGATCAGGTAATTGCTTATGCTTAACATCAGTTGAAAACTCATTAGGTAAATTACTCTACACATGATTTGGAATTAGCTACTATTGTTTTTTCTCTAAAAATTTGGAGGCATCATTTTTATGGAGGAAAGTGTGAAATATATACTAATCATAAAAGTTTAAAGTATATATTCACTCAGAAACAATTGAACATGAGACAGAGGAGATGGATAGACTTAATCAAGGATTTTTATTGTACAATTCATTACCATCCGAGAAAAGAAAATAAATTGACGGATTCTTTGAGTCGAAAAAGTATTGCTTCATTAACCGTGCTATGTTTGGAACGAGATCCTTTTGTTTTTTATTAGATTAATTTTTTCATAGAAGTTGTTGGTGCAAAAAGATCTTCTATATTTTTTAGGTGTCAGTGAGATCATCTATATTAGACAAAATTAACAAACCGCAGAAGAAAGACAGTGGGTTTCATAAAAAGGTATAACTGGTTTAGAAGGGTAATTTTAAATAATTTAACATTGATAATGATTGTGTTTTGAGGTTTGGGAAGAGATTATGTGTGACTTGTGATTCACAGTTGAAGAATGAGTTGTTATGTGAGGGTCATAATTCACTGTTTTCAGTTCATCCTGGCAGCACTATGTTGTACAGAGATCTGCGGGAGTATTACTAGTGGGATGGAATGAAAAGAGATATTTACGATTTTACGGTGATGTGTTTGACTTTTTAGCACTTTAATGTAGAGGGACAGTTACCAAAAGGGTTGTTTCAGACATTACTAGTGATGGAGAGGAAATGGAAAAATATATCCATGGACTTCATTGTGGGATTACCGAAGACACCTCGAGGTAATAATGCAATCGGGGTTATTGTTGATCGCTTGACGAAATCTTCTCATTTCCTTCCTATTTGAGATATATTCTCTTCAGATCAACTTCCTCAATTGTATCATAAAGAGATAGTCAGGTTGCATGGAGTTACCCTCTCCATTGTATCTGATCTTCATCACAGGTCCACTTCTATCTTTTGGAAAGGCCATCATAAGTCATTGGGTAATGAATTAAATTTTAGTACAACTTTTCATTATCAATTAGATGGGCAGTCAGAACGAAAAATTCATTTGGCAATGTTTGAGGCATTATATGGGAAGTAGTGTCGAAATCCATCCTTTTGGGATGAAGTGGATGAATGGGAGCTGATGGGATCATAATTGGAAGAAGATATGGCATAAAAAGTTCAGTTTATTTAGAAACACATGAGAATAGCTCAAATCAGGCAGAAAAGTATTTCGGATAACCGGAGGAAGGATCTATCTTTCAAGGTAGGTGATCATGTTTTTCTCAAAGTTTCACCATGGAAAATTGTGATGGGATTTGGTAAGAAAAGTAAGATGTGTCCAAGGATCATTGGACCATATGAAATTCTGGAGAGAGTTGGATCAGTTACATACTGAGTGTATTTACCTCCATGTTTTCCCCAGGTACACAATGTTTTTCATGTTTCGATGTTGGGAAAGTATATGTCAAAGCCATTTCATGTTTTGAGACTAGAGGTAGTTTAGTTGAAAGAAAATATCTCTTATGAAAAACAACCAGTCCAGATTCTTGACCCTAGATATCAAGTATTGCCAAATAAGGTAATTAACTAGGTAGAGGTTTTATGGAAAAACCATATGGTAGAAGAGTCAACGTGCGAATCTGAAAACTCTATGAGGGATAAATACCCCCACTTATTTTGATAAGTGAATTAAATTTAGAGGATGGAATTCCCAAAATCGGGGAAGGATGTAACATCTCAGGTAAATAAAGAATAATACATTTTCAAATTTAATAATATTTACGAATTAAATATTTATTTTACTTTAAAGGGGTTTCTATGTTCGATTGTGTACCTGATACACAACAACAAGTTTCTTTTAAATCTAACGCTGCACACTAGTAATATAATTAAATTATTTTAAATGGTAGTTAACATGTAGCCATTCTATTGGTGGAATGAATATAAATAACTAAAATATGATTATATATTTTTGTTAAATGTTTTTACATTTATCCAGTAAATGATAAAGGCTTAAAATAAGATAAGAATTCAATTTTAGGCATAGATACTCTAATATTCACTAAAAGGTCTACTTATCACCTTTTGATGGAGAAACCTCTTTAAATATAGTTTTTGTCACTCTTATAAATTATATTAGACCATATAAAATTCTTTATTAGAATTAGGTCATCAAAATTTAATTTGTGTAAATTTTTGGTATTTTTCCGATAAAGTTCATTTTTAAATGATTAGTGAAAAATGTTTTATTTTAATTCAAAACCACTTTTTAATCTAATATATTTATATGATTAGATTATATTTTGAATTGGTTATAAAGTGGAATTAGAATATATTTTTACCATTTAATCCAATATTCGTCATTGGAATTAATTTCATTTTGAAATTGGACTTAAACTAGTGTCAATCTTTTGATATATATTGTTTCATAAAAACACGCTATTTGTTTTGACAGTGGGAATTAATTATTAAATTAATTAATGAAACTTATATGTTATGAATTTTTTAAAATAGAAATTATTTTTCAATTCAGAATATCAAATATAGCTTAGGGTGAATTTTTGGTATTTTTCTGAAAAACATCATTTTTTGATGAATAGTGAAACCACAAAGTGGTAGTTAAAAAACTAAATTTTCACTTAAATGAAACATTACCACTTTTGTAAATTGAATTTCAAAAATCCAACATATATGGTTTTCATTAGTATGTATAATGTGGTTCAATGGGATTAAAATAATTTTTTGGTGAATAGTTACTTTTATGTTTTATTAATCACGATTAGAGGTAATTAGTGTAATTTAAGGTAATTTTTTTTAATAATATTAAATGACCATAAAACATGTCCTACCCTTATTGGATATCTCATTTCCGTCCATGAAAATCCATGTGTCAACTTGGGGACCCCATGGATCTACTTGGGTAAGAAAATTACATTAATAACTTTTTAATCAAAGTTAAAATAAAAATGTCAGTAACATGTATTGTATTACTAAAAAAATATTTACATGTGTTTATACAAGTATTATTTTTAATATAAATATTAATTAGAAATATGAAAATATTTCCTACATCATGATATTTTTTTTATAATTTTTAGAAATTAAATAAATTAAATTATTTATGACACCATGATGATGAAGTGATTACCTCGTTATTTAACGATTTAAATTAAATGAAAATACAATGTAAACTCTAAGACCTAAACTTGTCAAAAACCTATTTTATTTGAGGATTTGGATCTCTTATCACTTTATTATCGAAATATATAATTTTGGGTTTTTAAAATATGAAACTCATTATATAATAAATTTATATTTTATAACATTCCAAGAGTTCTCCTCCTCTCCCCTAATAAAAGTCCCCCACATCTACCTCCTTACACACACCTCTAAAACCTTTGGTTTGGACAATATCTTGTCATTTTATCTCTCCACATCTCTCTATTCATCCTAGAATCCTTACCTTTGGAAAACATCTCTTCAAAAAACCCTTTTGGTTCAAACCAAGTGGAGTTCCCCGATTTAAAAGTAATGTCTTCACTTGTGTTCTTTTGTTTTATTTTGTTCTCCAACACCCTAATCTCTTTTTATTCATTTATTTTGTAACAACCCCAGTATCTTCAATATACTAGGATGTTGTTATGAATGGTATTCGAGCTACACATACACACACCTTTGTCTAATGGTTAAAGAACATACTGTTTCTGCGGTTGGCGAATTTCTACCTCACGAAACAATGATTGTTCAATCTTTATTTTAACACCATTAATGGTGGTCATTAATATGTAAATATATTTATATATAATATATATTATGTTTATGTTTTCTTTATTCTTCTGTATTTTTTATTTATGGAACAACTTTATGGTTTCCATTATGGTTATATGTGATATCTTCATTTTAGGAAGTGCGGACTACCACACCCTCGAAGTTATTTGATTCGTTAATGACATATGTGGGACGTATAACGGTTGGGTTTAATGATATTATATATGATATTATACAGGAATTATAATATACATTTATATCATTATGATTTCCCTCCATTAAATATGAAATAGAAATGAAAGTAGCCTTCATGCGTACGTACAGCTTACCATCTCAATGAATGGTGCATTTCGTTTCATACCTCTAAATGTTATATACTATTATAAATACATGAATATACTGGATATATAAGATATTTATTATATCCAAATCATGATTATCATTCTGGATATAATGAACCTTTGACCACATGAACAACATGTAATTCTTAGAAGTCCATTTTGACTTATGATCCAGGTATTGAAAAAATGATCATTATTAACTTAAATGATTACATAATGATTATAACATGGAAATAAGTGATATAAAAGGAATAGTAATCTTGAAAAAGGTTCTTATAAAAGTAGAAATTAAAACTAGTTTATTATTCAGGAGATTAAAGAGCGATCGTGTCAAGTCGGACATGAGGTAAGGGACTTCATCTCAATCTCCTTTTATTGATGCATATTTTATTCTAATAAAATACATTATTTTATATGCTATATAAAATATGTTTTAATTTTCATTTCATTCAAATGGATTATATTTCTATGAATCATTTTACTAAATTACAAAAAGGAATGTTTCTTTTAATGTACGCAGTGACAATAATCTTTTCTGCCGCCACAAGTGTTATTTGGTCTTTGGATTCGTCAACAAGCCGTAATGTTTTTAATATGAATTAAATACCTTATACTATTTTATTTATTTTGGTATAGAAAATGGTTTTTATAATGTATTTTTTAGGTCAATTTATTTAAGTGATATATTTTGATCGAAATGTGGTAATGTTTTCTTTCCATTTTATTTGTTTTATGTCTTATGATATTATAATGATACTTGGACATTTGACTGGTGGTTACGTGATAAACCATATGAAGGGTGGTGCCGTGAATGCTAGGACGGGTGGTTACGTTATAAACTCCAATGCATTGGGTATTGAAGTCGGCTGTATGGCTATTCCATTTAGCGATATGTGTTGAAGTCGACCATTTGGTTATTCCATTTATATATGTTTATGTCCGATGATACCTTTATAAGTTATGTGTTTTTAAATGGGTGTTATGGTAATATGTTGGTTACAAATGGATACGTAATGATCTTTTATTCAGTGAAGAGTATTTTATACATCTTAATGGTGAAAAGTGTTACTTTGATAAAGTAATCATGGTGTAATTGATGTTTTGAAAAACTAAAAGTTTTATTTCTTTGAGTATCCCTTACTGAGCATTTTATGATCACCCCATGTTCTTTTGAAATTTTTTTCACAGGACATAATGTGGAATAGGGTCATGGATGGGATCAAGGAAAATTCATGTTGTCTTACACATGGAACTAGACATGACTCTTTTTTTAAGATTTCATGTTTTGTAAAAAAATGGAAACATTGTAGAAGGGTCTAATGTGTAATCTTTTGAGATGTAATAGTTATGATCTAATTCTATAAAACACTAAACCTGAAAAGATACTCAATGTGAATTATTCATTTAATTCAATATTATGTAATGTTTAGCGCCAGAGCCATATATTTATGAAGTCATCAATTGGGATCATAACCTGATTTTTTTAAATAAGGTTTTCCTAATATAATTGTTTTTATGACTGATTCCTAGAAAATATAGAAAAAATATATTTTTGATGTTAATGTAAAAGTATATTGTTATATTTTTTTATAATTGGTGGTATATTTATTAATTTATTAAAACATTTTACAATGTGTACTTTTTTTTAATTTTTTCAATTTTGATGTTGAAATTAATAATTATTACAAGATAGATCATTTTAATAATTATTTTATGGTGGTATTGTTTAACATATTATTTAAACTGGTTATATAATGGAGTAAATATTAATAAATTTAGTTTTTTTAATATATTTGATGTAGGGGTTTGTTTTATTTTATGATTCTCCATTCTTTTTTTTGAACAATGAATGCTGTTAAACCCATAAATAGTTTGATCCACAGTCACTTGTTCATGAAAAATGATATTTTTCATTTGTTTTATATACAGGGATTTATTATTTATGACACAAACTCCACAAAAAAAACTCCACATATTTAAAAATATAAATAGAGGGGAGTGGGCCCACATGGAAAAGGCACAAGCCCCCCCACCTTGTGTGTTATTTGTGGTCACATTCTATAAATTGAGACAAAGAGGATATGAGGCCATCATAGGGAAGAATGAATCCCCCATAGGCATAGGCACAATAGACATGATTATTAGATCACCAGCGTGGACCAACCTAGTGGACCGCATACAAACCTACTAGCGTACCGGCACCAGCGGGGGCTCATGGCTTTGGACGCGAGAAGGTGGTAGCGTGTCGAGGGCAGTGTAGTAGATGACATGATCTACGACTATGCGATAGGAGGCCTTGGGTGGACGTGACCCCCAGACTGTGTCGGAGCACCACAGACACAACACAATGGCCCATCACTCGTGGAAAAGGCCACAGTCAACTAACTACAGAGGAGGAGGCAACCTCGCGAATGACCCGCAGGGCTGGGGGAGTGTAATGTGGCTTCCAACCGCATCCAAGCCATGCAGACAATGTTGGGAATGGGATTCCCTAGAGGTCCAAACCTGTGGCCCAACATGATGGACCAAGGCTATGATGGATTCTGGTTGGGTCAGTAGAACCTAATCGGGATGGCGGACCCTAGGCCGGGTCGGGTCGGGTATGTCGGACCCGGTCAGACCGGACACAGACCCAACCATTCCCATTTTGAAAAAACAATTATATGTTTCTAATAGGGAATCAGATTGGTGAGAAACTCTATGTAGATCATCTATGATGGCCCATTGGGAATTGTATTTTGAGTGACATGGAGGGCCCACGGTGGGGAGTGGCTCTATGTGACCCGAAATATCCACAATACCCGACAGGAGGAGAACATCAGTATGAACATGGTGGGAAGTAGCTTCTTTTTTACCTCACATACCCACATTGGGGATCAGCATGAGTGTGACCCAGCAAACCCATGGTACTCATCTAGTATGAGTACCACATAAATCCAATATTTTTGGGAAGTGGCGCTTATGTGATCTGGTAGGACCACTATACACATTAAGGAGGATTTCTCCAACAGCCCATTGTCTTAGATGATATAATTGATAGTATTACATTCCTACTCTAAATTATACCTGGGGTGAGTTATCGTGTGTCATGATCATGCGTCATGATCTTGTTTCGGGGTTTTTTCTATGGATTTCATTATGGTATTTCATTTTAATTTTCGAGTCCATACAGTGTATATTATTTCTCAATCATGCATGAGCTCTGCCTTTATATGTAGTGTCTAGTGCAGATGTCCCCAGCCTTGACATAGGACTTGGTGTTTACGGACCTAACGGTTCTAAGAGAGACAATTATTGTGTGGCATACATCTACGGTTTCTATCAGCTACTCTACACTTACCCATCAAGAGGGGTATCCAGAGGATGGTTTTCCGAGTTTTTCTTATTCTTTCATGTTTTCATAAAATCTTTTGTGGTGTTTTTATTCTGTTCTATTTAACCTATAGTTTATTCTTTTACTCAATGGATGATTAGTTGCATGCATGATTTATTTTCTTACATTGGTATGTGATTGTTTGTGCATGAGTACATGGACTCAAGAAAATTACCCCCCATGTATGTTGACTCCTTCAGCACTAGTCACCAACCCCAGTCCTTCATCAAGAATCATAGAGTATTTCATGGCATGGGTGCCATGGGACTGGTTGTGACAAAGAGGTATAAGAGGTGGTTTATTATAACTCAATGATAGTGTGTATTTTTTCTGTGTGTTTGGGAAATTGTGTTAAATTGATCAATTACAAAATTCATATTCGGGAAGTCTAATGTCGGTGAAATGACTAACGAATCCATAGACCAAGACCATGAATTTTAATTTTTAATCCTCTTCAAAAATACATTAGTTTCATGAATCATATTGGAATTATGTGTTTCATCATGTTATTCATAAACTAGTGTCATATCATGAGGAATAGTCTTCTGATCATGGTATAAATTGATCTGTATTAGGATTCCACCACATTGACAACCATCTAGGATTTAGATGTGTGACTATAAGGACAACCCACATAGAGAATATGTGTCGGTTCATGGACTCATGCTAGATATGGCCTAGTTGGATGGTTCAGAAGTGTTACCACCACCCATTTATCAAAAGTTACTGCTGGTGTTACCAGAAGAGGACACATACAAGCTCATCTCATTGCATTAGTTCAAGAGACATATACCTCCAAAGATTAGGGAAGATATAGATCCATAGGCCATTGAGGACAGGCTGGAGGCAGTGACGTGGGTCTTCCACATAGTGTGGATTCCACTCGAATAGATGGTGATCATAGATGTGATCCTTATTTAATGTTTGGTAAGGAGATAGTGGAGCCCGACGATTATGTCACATGATGAGGAGACCATCTCTTGGGATCCCCTTGAGAATATTTTATTAATGGTTTTATTCCTTATGACCGTGTGGTCGGTGCACATACAAGAGTTTCTTCACCTACAATTGGGAAACATGTTAGTGGATGAGTACTCTATGAGGCTTAGAGAATTCTCTCGCTACTCATCAGACATGGTGCATGACTCATTTTTCATTTCCCAAATTGGTGATTATGGGATTTTATTGGAGATCATGCAATCTATGGAGTCTCTTAACATCACCACTCAGGCTGGGGTATTATAATGGGCCTATATTGGGGTGAGATTCTTAGTAGAGTTGGCACCGATCGTCGAAGCAACTAGAAGTAACCATGAAAACATGCCTTTAGTGTTAAGAAGGAGGTAGCAGATGCTAGGACCCTAGTGAATGAGATAATTCAATGGACAACCACAGGACTCATGTTCGGTTGTGTGGATATCCCAGACCATATGGAGTTATCCAGGTACCAGGATTTGATTTTTGTGCAGTGAGCAGGGCCACATGACTCATGAATGCCCGACCTACCTCATTGACTATCGGCAGATAGTCAAGGGACCTCCCAAGAAAAAGTTGAGTTTCGAGTGAGGAGGTCTGTAGGTTGACAAATGTTGTAGGGAAGTAGGTCGAGCAGCTTGTAGTGGACGGTGTTTCTAGGTGCTACCACTGACACCCCCAGGTGGTCCACCATAGGCATAGGGAGTGACCAGACACGGTTGATTCCAGCATCAGGAAATGGAGGCCTACAACTAAGACAATCCATAAACTATTAGAGGTACAATATGTGTTTTTTCCATGATTGTTGTTGTTCTTATAGAAAATTTTTCCAGTCAATATTTTCTTTCCACAGAACTCGTTCTAGGAATATATATTTTAGGGGAGTTTTTGGCTCGATCCTTACAATTAGTGACTCATATATTATAGGATTCGATGATTACACACATGTGTCTATAGTGTGATCTTACTCTATAAGGTGAGAGAATCGGATGGGATCTCTTAGTATCGGAGTGGATACCTTATGATGTAATCTTTGGTATGGATATGTTTTCCACATTCTATGCTCAGATCATTAGTATTAGGTGCAATGTGCAGTGTTTCCATGAATATGGTACTCGATTTTCATTCACCGGTGATTGGGGAACTTTTACACACATGATATAATTTCTCAAAGGAGTGTGCATAATGTAACTCTACAATTTTATAGCCTCACCCTTGGATCAATATGTGAGAGGATTCCAAGCATTAATGTAGTTGTGGATTAGTATTATGATGTATTTTCTAATGATTTTTCTGGTCTACATCTTCGTTGAGAGGTAGATTATTCCATCAAACTGTACCCTGGGACGACACTGATATCCAAACCATTATATCATATGGATCTCAAAGAGCTTCATTATTTGTGGGTACGGTTTGAGGACTTTTAGGAGAAGGGATAAATGAGGCCCAGGGTTTCACCATGGGCAGCCCCAGTGTTTTTTCGATGAAGCATAAAAAATGCTTGAGGTATGCATGAACATCTGACAGATAAACCAGGTGACTATGAAGAACAATTATCAATTATCAGGATTGATGAAATTTTGGTGTTCTCATCGTCGGAGTAGGATCACACAACAGACAATTAGATAGTCTTGGATGCACTCTTAGGTCAATAGTTTTAAGGAAAGCACTCGACGTTCGGGTTATGGATTCTAGAGGTTCTCATTTTAGTACACGTCATCTTGGAGGTTGAAGTTGATGTTGTTCTAGGAAAGATGGAGGCAGTGGTTTCATGGGATCCACCTAATAGTGTGACTTAGGTGTAGAGTTTCATGTGGATGACTAATACAACCAAAGGATCGTTCTTGACGTTTCTATATTACCAAAACCTTTATCGTCATTCACACAGAAGGGAAAACACTTCTTCCAGATAGAGAATGCCAATAGAGTTTCTTGGAGCTGAGGCGGAGACTGAAGAGTGACCCTATATTGATACTAAAAAAAATTGTGTTCATTATTTAGTCTTATATGATACATCAGGGATGGGATTGGGTTCTTTCTTGATGTAAGAGATATTGGTAATCTCCTATGACTCATGGTAGTTTAGGAAACATTCGCATAACTATGCGACCTATGACCTAGAGTCAGCCTTATTGTTATTTCCTTAATGATGTGGCACAATTACTTGATTGGTGAACATTTAACCGTCTACTTAGGCCATAAGAGTCTCATGCATATCTTTTAAATGAAGGATCTAAACATTAGATAGCGGCGATGGATGGAGTTCCTTCATGACCATGACTTTGAGGTAGTCTTTTCTCTTAGGGAGTGGAATGCAATGGAAGTCACTCTCAGTAGGAGGTATGGTCTACAACAACAAGGTGAGGTGATAAAGCAATTAGCCAATATGTATATGTATTCCATGGATGATGATAGAGAATCATACCTCTAGTCAATAAATATCACATATGCACTCTTATAGTGTGTTAGTGAGGCATAACATGTGTATTTTGACTATGAGGCCTGACATAAATAGTTATCCTCAGGAAAGAAATATGATTGATTTTTTATTGGTGGATACCACCTGATACTTTTCAATGGTTTAATAGTGGTACCAGTGTGGTTTCAAGAGTATTTGCGGAGGGAGTTCCATTAATCCCATTTGGCGCTACATCCTGCTGTGTCAAATATGTATTAAAACCTATGACGTCAGAACTTGTGGGCAGAGATGAAGAATGTGGTGCCAGAGACTGTTTCATGATGCCCCACATGACATCACTTGATGGATTAGAATCTGGTTCAATAAGCTTGGTCCAGAAACATGACTTACTAGAGTGGAAGTGGGATGGTATCTCGATGGACTTCTTGATGAGATTTCCAAACACATCTAGGGACAAAACTTTTATCTAGGTTATCATTTAGAAACTATCCAATTCATCTCATTATTACCCATCTGGGATCATGTAATTCTAGAGGACTTGAGATACATCTAAATCCAGGAGATATATCATCTTGACAAGAAGCCTTCGACGATTGTCTCAGACCATGATGCTCTCCTTACATCCCAGTTTTGGAAGGGATTGTAAGAAGGGTTTGGGACTCAGGTGTGGTTGAGCACAACCTTTCACCCTTAGATAGTCAATCAGAAAAATATGACCATACCTAGCTTGGAAGATATTCTTTGTGCTTATGTCCTTTCTTTTGGATGCATTTGGGAAGACCACTTACCACTGGTAGAGTCTCCATACAAGAAAATCTATCACTCCATCATCTACATGGATCCTTTTGATGACAGGTACTTGAGGCCTTGATGATCACCTCTATGATCGATTAATATAGGGTTGTCGGCCCGCATGGTCTAGAGATTGTACAAGATATCACTGAGAAGGTTCAGATCATCCAAGATCATATGAGGACTATACAAATATAGAAGATCTCGTTTTTTGACAAATGATAGAGACCCTTGGAGTTCTAGGATGTGGACTATATTTTTTTCTATGTCTCACATTGACAGGGATTTAGGATATTTAACCATTGTGGAAAGTCATCTGCATGATTAATCATACATTTTTAGCATCTAAGTAATGTTGGTGAGGTGTCAGTCCACCTAGATGTTCCCCAAACGATGCAGTAGGTGCATTATTTTTTTCACGTATCGCAGATGAGTAGGTATTTTTACGACTTATATCACGTCATCGACTAAGAATAGCTATATATTGATGATGAGGTGACATTTTTTGGATTTCCTAGTAAAAGAAAAGTATTGACATTAGTGGGTCCTTTTTGGATGGTCTATTCAACTTTTTCACGTCAAATGGAAGCATAAGAATCTCTTAGAGATATAATGTGATTTGGAGGCTGAGATTCATGCTCAATACCCACATTTGATTGTTTATCCTTATTTTTGGCTTACAAGGATGTGAATCCCAATATAGGGGGAGTAATGTAATTTCCTGAAATGACATTGTAAATTTTTTTAAAGAGTATGTATTTTTTTTGAAATCAAATACTTTGACGACACATGATTTTAAGGAATACTGATTCTAGAATAGAATATTGATATTTTATTAGTTCATTTTAGAAAACTTGAAAGAATTTTTCTGTCTTATTTAATATGGTTCTCAGATCAAAAATCATATGAAACCATTAAACTCAGTATGGCAGGATTCACCTAGAATGGACATCACATTGAATAGTGATTTTGGATCTGAATGTATTGTTTTCTATCTATTTTGAAAATAATAAAAGATTAAGTTAATGTTTATTTATTTTTCTATTATCAATTTTGAGTGGTGGAACTATAGCACTATGGTGAGAAGATAATGTGGTGAATAACCCTTTTAATGAGACTCCAAAATAGACTCAAAATAGACACACAGATTCATTAATGAAACATCTTAATGACATGGTGATGCAACATAACAAAAATAATGCAACACATTTCTCTAATTAGTAGATTACATGTTTAGGTAATCAAATATGTAATTACTCATATGAACCTATACTGATAATCCTCTCAAACAAAGTATAAGGAATGTCAAGGACTCAATAGTGATATCAATGCACAATGAAGAACATAACCTAAAAGTGATGAATGGAAACCGAACCTAAACCCCCATGGATGGACCACTCCAACGTCGAAAGCCATTGAGGTAGATGATTGTATTGTTTCGTATTATTCGATACCTTATCCAAATGATGAACGAGAATCATCCCACAAACATGTTGATCTGTGGTTCGATAATTCTTGAAGAATGGTATTTTAATTGGACATTCTCTACTGTGATTAATTTTCTATCATATAACTTAAATCCCTAACCACCCCATGTATAAAAATATAACGTGGAGGGAATGGGCCAACACAAACAAGGATTGATCCCCTCTACCTTGTGCATTCATTGTGGTTGAAATATAGAAATAGTGGAAAGGAGGATCCAAAGCAATCACATGGAAGATGGAATCCCGTGGAGTCCATATGCACAAGCAGTGAAAATAAGGGACCACTATAGTAGACCCGGTTGTTTGTAAATGAACATGGTGGCGATGGTGGTGGCCCGGGGCAGCATCTGTGGGAAGGTGGAGGCATGCAACGATAGTGTGCTGGAAGAAGTGTTGCAGCCAAATCAACTTTCAATATTGCGGTAGGAGAAGCCAACCACGATACTAGCGGGTGTGGGTGTGGGGATGAGGCCACCCGACCATGTCACATACGGCAAAAGCACCGGTCGATTTCCCACAGTTGAGGTGGAGGCTTAGCGGACTACCCGCTTGGAAGGGGGAGAAAGATGCGGCTTCCAAATGCCTTTGTGCCAGGTAGATTGGGTAGGGTACGAGCTGCCCCAATATGCTAGACCAGACTGTTCAAGAAGGGACCCAGGACGAGCGAGATTTGGTTCGGTTCGGTCAGACTCGGTCTGGCCTGACATGGACCCGACAAGTCTTTTCTTATAAAACGCCATTATCATTAAAACCAGGTGTCTGATTGACTAGTTGTTTACTATGTTGGAACCCTAGAAATGAGTTTGATATTTTTTAATACTCTATGTAGGATTTATTGAAATTTTATATCCTAATATTTGAATGATGATTGGTTATTCTAGAATCAAGTGCACAACACGTGTAAACTAAGTGGTTTCTTGGGAGATAAAGACTACTGACATGTGACCCTATGTGGATCAGCAATGATGGCCTAGAGAGATGTAGTTGATGAGTTTCCCGGTAGGCCCACAATGGGGAGAAACACTATGTGACCTGCCGGACCAATGGTACTTGAAAATAGAAGTTACATAGTATGGCCATGGTGTGAAGAGGCTTCTATGTGACCAGACAACCCCACCACAGAGAGATGCTTCTGTGTGACCCAACATAACCATTTTAATAATTAGTTATGAGTACCGCAATAGTCCATGGATAGTGGGACATTGTTTCTGTGTGACCAGAAAGGCCCTCCGTACACATTGAGGAGGAGTTCTCCAGCATCCCATGTTGTTCAATTATATGATTTACAGTCTTACATTCCCACATAATATTATACCGAGTGGTATCTATCTAGTGTTGTGATCATGCTTTATTTTCATGTTTCTTAGTTTGATTGGTGGATTTTTTGTGTCATTACTTTTTGTTTTTGGGTCCCTACTATGTATATTGTTACTCACACATACACGGTCATCACCTTCACATGATGTGTTTGGTGAAGATAATTGATGCCTTGATGGAGGACATGGTGGACCAGAACTCAGTGGTTCCTAGTGTGACCATTCAGGTGGGGAATACTTCAACGACCTCCAATATCTAGTATACAGATACCCATCAATCGGGGTTTATTGTAAACAACAGTAATAGTTTTTCATGTAGTTTCATTTTTTCAGTTCATCTTTATTTTTTAGGTTTGTATTATGGCCAATTAGACCTAAAGTATTTACTCTTTCTCATTGGATTTTTAGTGGCCTTAATGATTACATTTCCAGCATTGGGTTGTGGTTTTTTGTGCATATGTAAAAGTACATAGGAATATTACTCCCCTTTGTATGTTGACACCATCGACACTAGTTTCCAAACCTTAGAATTGGATAGGAGGCCTTCCTTATGTCAAAGAATGAGCCCCGAGGTATGGGTGTTGACAATTTTATTATTGTAAATATTTTAATAAAACAGTAACATACCATTAACAACATCATATTTTTTGTCCAAAATAAACTACAATAGTAGAAAATAATTTTTCAAATCCCATTTCATTTCGATCAGGTTAGTTAATAACCATTGGATAGAAATTTCCATAATACTAATTCATTGCAACTAAAAAATCAAAATTTTATCCTTTAAATTCGTGTCTGATCATATTAATTACAATCATTAACCATATGCAAGTTATTACTACATCAGAAGAATGTATAATACACTGAAATGCATTCTCCATGATTCTTTTTACCAGAATTCTCAAAATATTGGAATTTTATTTTTTATCTACAAATATTATCGATGAATTCATTACCATTGAATTCAAATTGGACATCTTATTTTTCTTATTTTCCTGAGACCCATTACCATTAAAAATATACAATTCATCCTTATCAGTGCATATAACATTTTTCACATAACTCTTGAGCTCATGAAAATAAAATGGCCTTAAAAATCATTGAATTACTCTTAAGTAATAGAAATTTATCCTACTAGAAATATCTCAAAAATACATTGTTCAATAACTTAATAGACAATGGATTGTTTCTTAATATACACCCAATTTATCATCCAACTTTTATTTCCATTGCAAGAGTTGTTTTCCCATACTATGTCATAAATCCATTGAAAAATATTTTTTAATAAAAATATTTCTTAATTCATCACATTCCTAGGAATTCAACAATTTCAAATTCAATGAAATTAATTTAAATTGACAAATACTAATAATATTTATCAATGAAATTATATATTGAATGAGTTTCCATTTATTGATATGAATAATCCATGAAATAATATATATTTTATAGATATTTACTTTATCGTTTAGTTGTTAGGAAGTAATATGATTGTCTAAATGATGGGGGGATGATGCCCAAAAAAATTTACAATGTAAATAATTTACACTTTTTTTATCTATTTTCTCTAATTAATGGACAATACCACAGTTATAGCCTTGTTTAATTCACCCCTCACTACATCATGTTGCTCAGTTTTGAATTCAACCAGCTCAAGATGCTGATTTGAAATGATATTTTCCTCTTTTTTCCTCTCCAATACATCTTCCAATTATACTCTTCTAAAAACCAAAATGAACATACATAAATCAAGAGAAAAATAAAGTTAATATTATAATTTCAAATAATTTTTACTCAAGAATATTGTAAAATGTTCAAAGGGTATTCTACAAATATTAACCTAAACTCTAATGTTATCTAAACATTTCTTTGATACTAAATATTATAACTAAGAATTATAAAATTACCTAATATTGAGTTAATGAAAGAATATTACTACCTCAACCAAATTATCTTATCATGTTTAGAGTTTTATGGTATTAGGTCGTAACTCATACATTAAAAACCATAAAAATAAAAATTAGACACTTATAGTTAGTATCCATTTTTATCCATATAAAACCGTTAAAAATATAAAACTATCACATTTATGATAACTCATTATGATTATAAACAAGAATTTCCCAATCCATTAAACATCCTTATGTACTATGAAAAACATGAAAAAATTGGGATGAGCGTAAAATGCTCACTATTTGATATAATAATTAGTAAATTCTTATTCAAATTATAATCATTAAATAATTATGGAAACCAAAACATTACTTAATATTTTTTACCTTGATAAGTAGTAAATATAATACTTTAATAATCAGCGCATTTTGTAAAAATTATTTATTCACAAGATGACAATAAAACCTATAACAGACATAAAAAATACATAATCGTAATTTGTGACATCATTATTCTTATCACGAATGTGAATGGAATAACCATATAGTCTACTTCTATACATGAATCTCTTATAAACAGGAAAATTATATAGCTAACATGCATACCCAATGCGTTGGCGGGCTATCATAGACCCTCTAGTCATTGGTAAATCATTGAACCTCCCATAATTCTATTATTGGGGAAAAAATGTAAAATGTACTAGTTAAAGTCATATTATCATAGCACACATTAGGTTGAAATTTTTAACATTTCAGTCATAAAATTTCAATTTCAATAATAAGAAACAATTTCCCGATATTTTAATTATATATACAATACAAAACCTATATTAAATAAAAAATTACACAAAAATGATAACTATGGTTTTTCATTTATGAAAAAAAGAAATATTTCAATAGGTTAATAAAATAAAATAATTCATAAGGTGGAATAAAAATCATTTATATCGTGTTGGTTATGAATAAAACATTCATTTTACATTTGTCAAAACATTCATTATAAAGAGTATAAAAATACTTAAATTAAAAAAATTTGAAATTTAAAATTAACAGAAAATTAAATTTATAACACATTTTTGTCCATATCAAAAAATATGTACAATAATATCAAGATCATTTCCATTGATGAATGATTATAAATTTATGTATTCAGACAGTCCTAGTGCGCATACCACAATGAAATATTAAATCAATCTCTCCATGAAAGATAAACCTTTAAAAACGAATTAAATAAACTTATAATATATAAAATATGTTTATATAATGTCAAAGGTGTTGTGTATAGGCAACATAAACTAATAAATGTGAATACCATCATGAAATGCCTAAATTAATGGGGAATGAGACAAAATCTCATACATTCGGTCTGACTTGTCTTGTGTGTCTTGGTATGACTAGATATTAAAAATATAATAATTATATAATATTTTTAAAAACTTTTTGGAGTTTATTTTTTCATATATTTCACTAATTAACATGTTTTATAAAACTACTAAAACAATTAGGTTTCTATCGCATGTATTGACCATATTCGGTTTACGTGTCAAAATGAATTTGGTAGCTCAATAGTGGTCAAATCGGTTATTATGTGAACATATCAAGAATAATAAAAATGAAATTATTATCATATATATTATTCAATTAAAAATTTAAAAACAATTATGAAATGTTTTAATGAATAATAAACAAACATTACAATCATGTTACGATGGGTCGTACATATGTTTGTGTAACCTTTTCATTTTTAAATTATTATTGTGGAAATAAGGTTAGTAACAGTTTATAATTCATTATTTATAATTATTTTATATAAATAATATTATTTAATCATATATAATTACATATATAATATTTTCTATATAAAAGTAATCACATATCTTGGATGTGGTGGTATAACACATATCGACAAACAACTTTATAACATTTTAAGTGTGTGATAATGATTACGAAAATGATGTGTTCTGTTTTTAGAGCAGTAATTATGTCATTAATATAATATATAATCTATATATGTAACATATAAATAATTATACTCATCATTAATATGATCCATGTCATTTACGAGTGTATCACATCACATTGTGGTGGTGGTAGTCCACGGTTCAACAAACAATGTTATCATAATTAAAAAAAATTGAATGTATAAATTTATGGGTTTTAATATAATAAAATTATCATAAATACATAATAAATATCATTATATATAATTTATATTTTAAATTTCCATCATAATATTCATACATGAATGTTGGTATAGTAAAAACTATCAATATCATTTCGTGCGGATGTTGTTCGCTGTACACATGAATAGTATTGTTGTAACGCATTTGATGTATATGTGTGATTTTTTTTCTAAAATATTTTAAAAAGAATAAAAAAGTATATTTTGACACTACTACTATTATTTATTTATCTAATAAGAATAATTTAGGATGTATTTAATTAAAATAATAAAAATATGCTTGAATAAGGTTGTTTCCGCTTATTTAGGTAACTAATTATTGTTTTCCCCACATGCCTTCCTTGTATGACTTTATTATAATTGATTGGATTATAGGATGAGGGTAGGGATTTTTAGGATATATTTTGTTAGATCATGGTTTAACTAAATGGAATTTAGTGGTCTCATTGTGTGGTAGGGTAGGAACATTTTTATTATAAAGTTGGAGAGGCACTCCAATAATTTTTTTAAAAGGGAATTTCAACAAATCTTATACCATTTAATTTTGAGAAAATATTGTTAAATATTTGTTAAAATAAGGGTTATGTTAAATATATAGAAATAAATTTTTTTTGGACCTGTTTCCAGATCATTTTGGCCCTTATGCTTATGTTCTTGTTCCTTGTTAAGATAACTTTTTCCTTTGTTATAGTAATTAATTTTAATTACATTCACTAAAATTTTGGGTAAAAACAAAGTTAAAATTATAATAAATTATAAAATATTTTTATTTTAAAAATTTAATCCATTTTACTAAATTCCAATATTATAATTGGAGGAAATTAATATTAACATAATCCCCAATAAGTAATGATAATAATGTTTATTAAAGTCAAGATGTTCAAAATATTTCTATGTTTTTATATAATATTTTATCATAAAATTGATTCCAATTATATAAATTAGTTCAACAGAAAAAAAATTATAATTATACTTTTAATCAAATTTAAATAATTATTTAATTATATATTTAAATTGGGAAAAGTCAGTTGTGAAATAAAATATAGTGTTATTCAGTGTTCATTAAAATGGGAGTGTTTATTGAAAAATATAAAAAAAATTACCCAATGTAAATTTATATATTTGATGTTCATAAAATGTATTATATTTTTTCATATAAAATTAATAAAAGTTTCAAAAAATAGATTTAATTTGAGATCTCAATTAAATGATTAGAAGACTAACTTTTAAAAATATATTGCTTCTTATGTTTTTAAATGGATTGATTCTTATATTATTACTATAGAATTTATATGAGTTATATTAACAAATTATAAACATTTATAAAAATAATATAGTAATCTATCAATTCATTTAGATGTAATTGAATGGCGATAAATACAACTTATATTAATAATATAAATAGTGTATTATTTTCTAGTAAAACTGTATCATGAATGCATTGTAAGATTATAAAAATTGATATTGTTGTGTTGAATATATGTTACTCGAGATAGTTTGCCAATTAAGGTAAAATTAATATATAATTATCAAATATTGAAAATTATGGAAAATACATATACTATCCTTACCTGTGATATTATATTATCCATTTATCTCTTCAAATTTATTATTCAACTATTATTGTTTTGTTCGATACATTCGTTATGGTGGAATGAAAACTAGTTAATCTCAAGTAATTAACTCAATTAAAATCTAATCATCTCTCTCAGGTGACATCCTATATATTTTCATGACAAAATAATATGAAAAGAGATATTTTATGGTGAAAATTACACAGTATTTAACATCCCAATGATCTAAAATGAAATTTAATTCTATGAGGTGAGCTCCCTAAGTAGTTTATGAACAGGACCAACAGGTCCCTCCTATATATAACATTTTCTATTATCTACATAATTGTAACTATAAAATGATGTGAAAGATACTATCTTATGTTTATAATAAATGTTTTTATAGCATAATAAAAACTAATTCATGGAAAAGGTTTTGTTAAAACCTAAAATACAACAACATAATTATCCCAAAGAAACCATCATTCACCATCCTCATGCAAAAAACTATTTCATAGAAAAATTTACATTGAGTGTACATCCAATGGTTTGTTTATAGTCATAAACCCACTCAAAATTTCCATCCTCAAATTATAACGATCCACACTTTGTGATGATATAAAGAATGTGATGATCATGAGTCAAATAATGTGATAGAATTGGACGATGTTGCGATCTGGTCTTGTCCGTCGTCCTCTCCGACGACCTGCACGGCGGATGGTGCGTGTTGATGTGATCTCCTTCTCTGTGTCGATGGATGAACGCCGGTGAAGCTCACCGACGGTTCGGATAGGTTTCTCCGGTCGTCTCGCATGTTTTCGAGGCGGGGCGCGGTTCGAGGTGCTGCTGGTTTCAAGGGTGCATGATTCGAGGCGGTGACGTGGGTTCGTGGAACAAGGGGAGGAGCTGGCTGATGGGGTGAAGTTCGAGGCCATGTTTCCTTTTGATGTTTAAAATTTTGAATGTTGGTTTTGGTGCTGCTGGTTTGGTTTGCGCATTTTCTGCACTTTTCTTTATTTTAATAAATAGTCAGGGGCTCGCCTCTGACCACCTTCCTTGTTTATAAAGGAATGTTTTTTATGTTATTTGGTTTGAGTATCATGTACTACACTATGCTGATACGTGTTATCATCCAATGAGTTTACAAACCCACCACCTAAAACGCCATGTCCATAAATACTCCAACTACACAACAAGTACTAGGTGGAAAGACCCCTTCCTATAATACAATGCCAGCATTCTCTAATATCAATCCCAATTGGATGATGTTTCCATCATTACCACTATATGTATTCCAACCTGATGCAAGATAGCCAATCTATCAGTGATCAGGGAAAATTGTTACGATTGTGAGCCACCCTAATAAATTTATTGTAGAAAACTCAATTACTTCCTTATGTAGTTGATCATTCTCCTTGGATTCTCTATATAAAATTTACACAAATAACTTTCTATTAATTATGATAATACCATTAGAGTGAATATCCATAGGTTGTATATAAGAAAACACATATCCTCCAGGATAATAATCCTTCCATTTCATTTAAATAATGAGTGCTTTATTCACCACCACATAATACTTATTAAATTAGAAAATATTAACCTAGGGATTAATAAAATAATTATTGTTATCCAAAACAAGTGATGAAATAACTATCAAATGTCATACCAATGTAAGAAAAAATCAATAAAAATCACTCATTCATCATATATAGTCCCTATATTACATGCATCCCTAGGTCAACCACATTTAATATGGATCCCTCTAATGCGTGATCATTTCTTAAGAATTTTTCCCAAGAGATTTCTCATAAATTCAATTCCCTAACAACCTCAACAATTGTTCATCCCAATCATGTATATCTACTAATTGTTATGAAAACCCCATAATAGATAAGAATACAATTTGAAACTATTCTATACATGTGTCTCTAAATGGTCACTAATTTTATTTATTGACTCAATCGATAGGATAACTTCCATATGTAAAAATACACCAGTGACGGTAAGAGGGTTATGTAACTAGAACCCTACAGTAATATTAGACATACTCTATATAGAAAATCAGGGGTCTCTTTCCATGAAATTCATAAGGAAACTAAATTTAACCTGGATCTTTTCTCCCACACTATCACATTGTTCTATCAAGGCCTCTTTTCCCTCAACATGGGATATATTTAAAATATTTTCATCCTATCATCCAAGATAAAAACATTATCATGGATTCATGTATGTACAATTCCAAACACACATAATTTCACACCTAACAAATAATTTTGACATTTACATAAGTGTAATTACTATATATTATAAATTTTAATCCATTATTCCTCACCCCACAATCATAATAGTCTCACTATCACAGACCTAAAACATCCCTTACATGAGAAAAGGACAACACAATGTAATAAAAATATCACATCATATGTTTACCATTAGAAAACCCTATTAACCATTTCAACATAAAAAAATATATCTTTTAATAGGTATTATCCCATTAATAAGAACTATTTCATTTAAATTATGTAGTTAGTGAAAAAATTTTCCTCTCCAACAACCCACTTATAACATGCATTTACAACTCCTAGAACCCACCTATAACATTTACTTCCATGAGTTCCTATTATTACTTCGGTCACATAGTCACCTGAATACCTAAAATTATTCTTTAATACTCTACTCTAGTGACATTTCGGGCCAAAAGGAAACTATAAAAATAGATATTAATTACAACCTACAAGTGAACCACCCAATATGAAATACCATTTAGTTATATCAATGAATATTATGAAGATAAATCCCACAAAAGAATCTTGGGTATTCCTGTAGAAATTGTTTATTTACTTAAAATTGCGAGATTAGGAATAAGAGAAAATTCATCCTAGTATATTGATTACTTTTCAAAAATAAAAAAAATCAAAAGAAAAGTAATGAAAATTTCATTTAATAACACTTTTTAACATCCCAACTCAGGTGTCACATAGCTTTTATCCTAGAAGGATCACCACAAGACCTCAGGTGCACCTCCCCATATTCCAGATGAATTAGACTAGTAGTGATGGCATAATATGTCACATTTGGTTAAAATACATTTTATATCAAATCATCATACTGGAGGTAATAAAATATACATTACTACTTATATAATATAATAAAAATTAAAAAAATACATGAAAGAATCAAAAACCATTAAAAATTTTCATAAATAAAATAATCCCATATTTCATATCCTCAAAGGTTATAGTGTCTAATGAAAACCCCATAATGGAGAAATAAATGAAAACTACCACTTTGGTACCAACATCATGGCTTGTTCCATAATCCATGACCTATATTGAATCCAAACTCATGAATCTATCTTATGGATCTATTCCTTATCATTTCTTGTAAATAATATGTCTATTCGGGAACCAATATGGTTTCATAATAATTGTGTGAGTACAACTAATTAGTTAAATTACAATGGATCATAATGGAATATCAATTCTATAATAGTATATATAGTTCTATCATGAATAAATATAAAAATAAAAAATTATATTGGTTTAATATTTATTATTCATTGGCAAATAACCTCAAAAATTCTTCCTCTCAATATATATTTTGATCCCTACACAAAAGGATTTATCATTTTACTCATTCAATGGGAACAAACTGTTAAATTTAAATCCAATTTCATTTTATACCCTACCATGGATGTCTTGGAACCACTATCACATATACATGGTGCATGAAATCAACATCATTTAACATTCATTCATCAAGGCATATAACAACAATTGGGCACTATGTGGGTACATGGATTATCATTCCCTCAGCGAAAAATCATTCTTCCCAATATCATATAAATAAGAATTATGACCATAGTGATTCTATATAGAACCCCATGGGTGTGTAATGAATCATAACCATACCCACAACTCATTTATTACAATAATATAAAGATATATTTCAAGGTTCATAACTAGTGACATTATGCTTAATAATTCAAAACATGATGAACCATTTATTTTGTAAAAATGTAGGGTTATTTTAATTTATATATATATATAAATTCATGAAAAATTACACCCTTAAGAAATCTATCATTAAATATTACACAACTCATTTAACCTTCATGGTTGAGACAATAGGCCCTTTAAATTACATTATCACACAATAAATCAATGATATAGTTCAAAATCATATAGAATTTAATAATTTTTTTGAATTTCATAAATCCTCATATAAATGATACTAGATTTCCCCATGGGGTTCCATAATGATCATTCTCATGATCCAAAATGTATCTAGTGAGAACTATAAAGGGTCTCACAATTACATGGGAGTGAAATTATTTTATTCTATAAATGGAATTGTGAAACATGGAAATAAAATGGTAACGCAAAAAACAATAGATCATGATCAATACTGTAGAAATTAGTTATTAGAACACCTACCTTAGGATCAGTGATGGATGATATCTATACCATAACCCTCAATATGATATTGAATAACTTGATTCAAAATGCTGAATGATATCAAGGCTAAAAACATACAATCATGATCCAGTGAAATAAGATTTATTAAAAACATGATCTAAACCGTAAACAGTTGGATGATTCAACCCACTATAAATGTTCATAAATATGATAAATATAGTAACCTTAACAAAGAAGGTTATAATTAACAAAGGGGTGTTTATTTCATCCATCATATCATAGATTTGATAAAAAAAGATTCATATGGTATTAATAATATTAGAAGACTCCATATGAAAAATAAATTGTATTATATAAATTGTGTGTGAGTAGGGATATAAACTAGAAGTTTGTCAATTATTATATACTTTTTTGGGTATTTGATGTCTGTGCATTCAGTTTCTAGGACGATCCACAATATTAAAAAACCCATGTAATATAATTGTACACCCATACTATATAGGGTGTATGGTTTCTCCTATGTGGGGGGGAAATTTGAAAAAATGTGAATAAAAAATATGAACACCCACATTCACAAGTTGAATGGTTTAAAGGCACGTTATTTGATCAAATTGTGTTCCCAAAAATAATTTTTTCAAAATGGGGAGGACTTTTTGTTGTATAAAAACAAAAAAAATCATTATGTGCATTCAGACCAATCATAACCTTGTGGGATTATTGAATTATCAAAATTCACCCAAAATTACAAAAAATGAATTCTAAAACCATGGTATTATGAGAACAAGTGTAACAATTTCAGATAAAATATTTATGAGATTTCTCTAAATGGTGAGGACCGTTTTTGGTGTCTCCAGTCCCACAACATTAATTAATAACTTCTTAAGAGTAGTTCTCTTGGGAATAGAAAAATTATGACATTAATGTTCAATTTTTAATTTTCAAGAACTTTTTTACTTTTATAGGGTGTCCCACATGTATTCACAATTATTTATATCACAGAAAAAATTCAACATATTTTTCATTTCGTCATATTTCATGAAAAATTTCCTCACATTCATAACTTCTTATTTATATAAGGGTGGTGATAATGGTTTTCTATGAAATAAGGATATCTTCCAGGGATTTTTAATTATTTCTTTCTGTGTAGGTATTTACACTTTCTACATGTTTTTTTACTATGGACCTAGAAGCAATGTGATATATGTGGTATTGATTTTCTTTTGATATGTAGTGTTATATTTTTTCATAATGATCATTTTGTGGAAAGTCATACCATTAATATTATGATTTTATTGGATATTGATATAACTAGTATTAGTGATGATAATGAACAATTTGTCAATATTTCTTTTATTAATAGTTGTTTGTACCTTCATGAAATTTTTTATGAATATAATTTTGGAATTGAAGTTCTTTTGTGCTATAGATGTTGGATGATATCATTTTCATATATTATGAAGCTATAAATTTTTTAATAAAGCCCAATGAAATGTTGTCATTCATCTTCCATACAAATATAAATGTCATTTTTATAATTTGAAATGATTAATTTCACGTTCATATTATAAAAACAAATTAAATTCAAAATTCTATTTAATATTTTAGTGTGATATCCATTTTTTTGAATTTTTATTTAAAATTTCATATTCTGATTGAAGTCTCTTCTCCCACTAAAGAAACTATCAAACCATTGAATATTTTTCTAAAATATATTCATTTTTTAATATCCCCTTTTATTTTATATTGTCCTTATGATTTTAGGATTACAAGGGGTTTTATAATATAATTTTGAAGAACTGATTTATAGTATTGTAAAAGAGGAATGTTTACAATATGTAGTCGAATTGAAATTTTTGAGAACACATAGTGGATGAATTGTTTATTGTCAATTATAATTACTTATTTTTCATCTTAATTAATATATTAATGCTACTATATCAGGGTTCTATGAGTGGATGTCCAGATACAAATTACCAATCTCTTCCGTTACAAAAGGTGTTGAGTGCATAAAAGGTCCAGATTGATGTTTTTCATGGAATCATGTTTTTTTGGAATATATTATTTTTTGATGAAAATTAATTCTATATTAAATATTACCCATGAATATGAGAATGAGTTCAAAATATTTTAGTGCATATTATTATTTATATTCATGTTGTATGAAATAATGGTTTTTAGTTTTCATGTTCTATTTCTATGTCCATTACTTGTAATCTAAATATTATTTCTTTATTTGATTCTTTTGAACACAACCATATCTATGGTTTAATAATATTTTTTAACATTTTTCATAATATAGAAAAAATTATTTCCAAATTTACCACCACTATTATTTACTTATTATTACAAATCCAATTATATTATAATTATATAAATATTACAATTTTTTTGATATACAATATACGATTAAAATTATTTTATCCATGTATTTATATTTTATCATATAAATTAAAGATAAATTTATTATTTTTATTATTTTTAAATTTATTAATAATAGATCAAATAATATTTTTAGTAATATTATTGATGGTATTTTAAATATGGGTCATAATATTATTAATAAAAAATTAATCTTGTGATTCTGTTTCTAATAATTTGGAAAAACATATATACAACAAGATATAATTATTAAAATTCCAATATAATTTTTAATCATTCATCAAATAATTTATCTACATATTATTTTACAACAATTTAGTTATAAGTACAAATATATTTTTAAATTTATTTAGAAACACAATTTGTACCTTATCCAATATATATATTTCTAAAGAAAAAATCAATATTTTTTCACACATTCATTCATTACAAAATTATATTGACAATGAAAACCATACTAATATTTTATATCATATTCACCTAAGGCATACACCCATGGATATCCCATGCCAATCAATAATTCAAAACCAATGCATAGTTCCAAAAAAACACCATTACCAAAGTACATTTACAAAGAAAAAATAACATTGATGAATGATAAAAGATAATTATTACATTAATAAAACTAGGTTAAAAATTTACAGTAACAGATCATAAAAATAAAATCCATCTCAATTCTAAGAAACTCTAAACTCATTGGGAACCAAATCTCAAAACAACCCATCACCCATACCCTGTGGAGAATAGTCCTTATAAATCTACCAAAAAACATACCAAAACTAACATAAGATACTGTCAAAAATAAAAAATGTGTCTAATACTATTCCAAACCTCCATTGGTGAATACAAAACTCAATGGTTAACTCATATCCCATGTAATATAACTATATATGTAGAAAATTACCTATTAAAACAGACACTCCATCATTACATTAATTATTTGTGAGGAGTATATTATAAAAAATAAATCATATACCAAATTAAATTTTGGTTCCCAAATCACATTAAAATGACCTGAATCACATGAATTAAAAAGGTGAAAACCTAAAAAAAATAATGATACCTTAATTCCAGAAGTCTTTTTTATATTAAATTTGTTATATTCTTAAGGGAATTTTACCCATTCTCAAAAAACACACAATAATTTAAAACCACTTGACATAATTGAAAAGTTCTTATTTTTTATAAATCCTTTGGTCCATTATGTTATTCAAAAACACTATCATGTAGTTATAAAACTCACAAAATCTATTTTATAAAATTTCAGGAATTCTTTTAAGAAAAGAAAATATTAATTTTTTAAAAACATTTATAAAATTATCTTTTTAAGATGAAGAAAATAAAATTTCTAAAAATATGAAATATATTTTGAAATTACATTGAAATTAATAAACAAATTTGTTTTTTAAAAAGTATATATTAAATAATTCAAGACAAAATAATCCATTTAAAATGACTACTCGAAAAACAATTCTTGAAAACTAATTTCATTTCATAAACAATATGGAAGGCTTAACCCAAAAAATATATTATTTCATTAAACTAAAAATGTTTTTTTAATAACACCCAATGAATTAATTTATTCAATAATACATTTTGAGTAATTTATCCCCTTTTAAAACACATATTTATATAAAAACAATTCTAATAGTGATGCAAACCATTATTTCAAAAATAATCAAATACAAAAATTAAAAATGTCAGAAGAGCAACATTGACTCATATATCTTTGTTAGGTTTCCCATTAGAGAGTATTAAAAACATGTAAAATGGGAAATATATTTAATCCACACATAATATCATTCCATGGTTGTTCATAATATATCATGAAAAACATTATTCTATCATTATTAAAATTGTGTTCTTAGTTGATATCCCAGTTTATATGGCCCTAAAATCCAACATCACCCCCAACAATCGACCATTAATTCCAATATAATCACCCAATTTTACCCCATGTAATTATAAAATATAGAAATTAGGATCAAAACATAGTAAATAATTTAAATAGAGATTCTCACAAACACAAATCCCAAAATATATACCTATGATCTAATTGAATTTTTTGGGAACTAGATCTAACATCCATCAAACTGAGAACTTGAACTTAAATTTCATGGTCTAGACTATAATTTACATTACATAGAGGCTTAAAAATGTTTTTTTGGTATATATAATTATATTTTTGTAAAATTGAACTCTTAAATATCATTATGACTTTAAAAAATTGAGGATATATATATAAATCAATCTAGTATTGAGTAATCTATTAATATCTATACAAGGATAACCACAAAAGATAAAAAATATGGATAATTATATACATAAACATCATTTACCAAAGGTGGATGTAACATCCAAAAATATAGTTATAAATATTAAAGGATCATGAACATATCTGACATATCTAATATTGACCCCCATTCACTCATCTTATCCAACCCACCATCCTCAATCAAATGAGAATGAAATAATTTTATTTGATATGAGTGCTAGAAATGAGATGAATGTATATATATACATATATTATCAAAATATCCTAGATTATTTACACCTTCTATTATTATTTATATACTCATATTTAAATAGTTTATAAAATAGTTTTTTAACTATAATATAAATTTAGTGGTCTCACTTTCTTTATAAAACAACTGTGATGTGAAGACAAAAAAAAATTCATATTTAAACACAATATTTATAAAATAAATAAATATGGTTAAGAATATCAAAAAATTAAATCCACAACATTGAATGGGTTCCATTATAATTAATGGAAATAGTATAAAAAATTAATCATTATTTGCAAATATTACATGACAGATTTATTTTCACAATCTATAAACAGAGAAAATTGGTTCATAATAATTATTTAATAAATAATCAAACCATTTTACATTATAAAATATTCAACCAAAATATTTTGACACTACCCATTTAAATTTAACCTAACACACTCATTTGTTAAAAAAACCAGTGATATTCACTTGGGAATCAAGTAAAAGGAATCCAAGAACACCACTGAGAAAATGAGATGATAATCAATCAAACAACGGTGATGCAATAAAATCAAAAAAAAAATACAATAAAACATCCTCTAAAGTACTTATCAATATTGTGTGTTGTCCCTATAATCATATAAAAAACAACTTAAACTTGTGATAATGATATCAGGATAGTACTATTATACTTTTCTACATCTTATATAGTAAAATTAGACTATATGTAAATAAAACTTCTCACAATAATTAAAATACATTGATCCATAAAATGGTTTGTAAATAAAAAGTATATATATCCACATAGAAAAAATGGTGAAGAATAGCACTGAATCAATTCCACATTATCTCACTACAATAAACATGCTCATTTTCTCAAACTCGACTCTAGTTGTGTTTTTTTGGAACCCATCCATCTAAAAGAGAGTTGAGAAAATTCAAAAATCCATGTTCTGAAATATTAAATTATGAAATAAAGCATTCCTCTATTCTTACAACCTCAAATGAAATAATCCCAATAATTTATATTTATAAACAGAACAAAAGGATACATTAATGAAAGTCATCCTATAAGGGGAATACAATCCACATTCAGAGTAACAATAGTCACACATTGAATAAAAGTGTCTAAAAAATAGATAATAAATAATTTAATAATATTAAAAAATTTCTCTCACAATGTTATATATAATAGAATATATTATTACAATATTTTTAATATAAAATTAAAAATTTAATTTAAAAACAATTTATCAAATAACACTTTCAAATCTAATTTATAAACATAACTATATCCTAAAAATCACATTAGAAAGAAGAAACTACTCTTAAATGGATGTTAGAATGTTCCAAGCACACATTTACTGAATCCAAATTACACATTTTTAAATAATTTTATATCTCCATAAGACCCATTGTATCATGGCCATTTTAAAATAAATATTTTCAACTCATAAAATTTCTAAAACATGCCTCTAAAACATAAAAAACATGTATTGAAGAAAAAATCAATTCTTAAAACCACTTTTGAAATTTATATTCCCATTAGAGAATGTAATCATGAAATATGTAAAACACATATATGGATACCTAGTTTCATTACCAATGATTAAATCATATCAAAATAATTTAAAGAAAATTAATGTTTTATTTTATGATATAAAATTCTATAAGTGTCAATTTCAATGGGTCTATTCATATATTTTCATAGGAGTTAGACATGTGAAATATATATGCTAAGCATAAAAGGAATTTATAAATACTTTACATATAATAATATCTTATTACAAGATTATATAACCATATAAAACTAAAATCATAAATGAAACATATAATATTAATTATAAGGGAATTCCATTTAATCATTTACTTATTTTAATAATCATTTTTTATAAATGATATCCATCAATGGATAATTCCCAAAAAATATATGAAATAGCCTTATCATCTATATAAAACCCTAATTCATATATTTATATCCACAATAAACATTACAATGATCCCGTGAAATGTATATGATTTGTAGGTGTGATATAAATATTGTGATATGGAAATTGGAAGATGTGAAATGTTGAAGAATGAAAAATAAATGTATTAACAATGGTATAAATTTGTAAATGATAGAGATAAAAAGAGTTATATATATATGGATATATATTGATGGAATAAAATACCTAGAGGAGGAAAAAAAATTATCTCCTTCATCTTTTCTTGAAACTATGTTATATGATAGTGGAAAAGTGAATTGTCTAATACATTAAAATATAAAGTGGAAAACCTGTATAAACACTAATTAGTGAAATATATGTAGACAAAAACTTCATATGAAATATTTTATATAACATGTTCCAACCATGCAGTGGGAACTCCCTAGACAAAGAATTCTCCCAAGGTTTGACTACAATGTTCAGAAACTGTGTTCCTAATGTAAAAAAAACCTAAGTAAAAATTTTATACATTCCATATAGATTAAAAATATTTTACTATAAAAAATATCATGTTGGGTTTATCAACATGAAAACTAATGTTATAGAAAAAATTTATCATATTTCTCTCATAGTTTTGATAGAAAATGGATGTAACTATAATGATTAACCATGCATATAAAAAAAGTTATAAAGGTCCCTCTGTAAATGTAACCATGTGATTTCCCTTAAACTAGTCATTCAATTCCTGATAATTTATAGAAATTATATATTTCTAAATTTTTGAATAGAAATATATTGATAACAGAAATTTCCATAATTTAGGAAAAAATATTGTTAAATAGGTAATATTGAAATGTCAGTGTGATGCCCCTTGTTGATGTTAAAATGAAAATGTGAAAAGTGAACGAACTATTCCCACATTTTTTATGATATTAGATGTTGATGTGTGAATATGTTAACCTCCCTTATTTGTATATAGGATATAGTTCCATGGGAAGGTGTTACTACTACTTGTTTACTTGATATTAGATAACTCTTGGGGAAGGAATTACTCCACATTTGTGACTGATATTAGATATTATGGGGGGAATTTTTTAATCAACTATATGTGGATATAATGAGATTATATTATGGGTTGGATCATAGTTTACAATTTTTAGGTTATTTATCTTGTGATGATTCATCTTGGAATTGGAATATAAGGAATGATATTTCCAAATTTTCATCAATGAACTCATTGATAAATAGTGTTTATTTTTATTCTAATTTAGTTATTTGTTATGCGTCATCCATTTTGACATTATTAAAACTATCTATACATTGGGACACTGTATGTAGTGCCCTATTTACTTATATAAACTCACTTATCATCATAATTGAGTACCCAATATGACTTCATTTTTATAGTTCTATATGTATGAAATTTACATAAGATTATGACACATATCGACCATACATGATTATTAAGAAAATATTATGATAAACATTAAAATAATAATAATTTAATATAAATTAAATTGTATAATATATTTGGAAGTGTTGGTTCATGATACATTATCACACATTAATTATTACAATATATATAAATCCATTAATATATTCCAATATTGAATTACATGTTGTACTTTGTAATTTAATTACCTAAAGAGATACATCAGGTAAAGGGTGATATTAAATCAAAATGAGTGGAAGAATAATATGAATGGAAGATGAGATGTAAATAAACATTATACATAAGTGAATATATTCATCAAAAATGAATATTGAAAAAATGATATCCATCAAAAAGATGTTGGAATAATATTAGTTTTCCATTTATTCGGGAAAATAAAATGTAATTAAACATTAAAAAATTTGGGTCAATTACCATAAGTTAATTGTGAACAAATATAATATCATGTTCATGCATAACTTATGAATACATGTCATAATTTCATACATTGATAAAAATGATATAATAATAATAATGGATAAGATTCATAATAACATGAGATATATAAGATTAAAATATAAAATACATGGATATATAATTTATATCTCACATATCATATCATTAAATGTTCATAGTCATTCATAGTACATACAATTAAATAATATGACAATAGTAAACATAAAATAACCTCCTTGGAAGTGTGAGTTTAATAATTAAATCATAAATAATTTTTTGAAAAATTTAAATAGAAAATATTCTTTTTTTGAAAAATATTTTAATAAAAATTTCACATGTCATGGTGATATAAACAAATATCACAAGATAAATCAAAGAAAAATTTTTGTAAAAAAATAATTTTTTTATCCAAATTATTATAGTAATCATAAAAATCAAACCAATTAAGTATAAGAAGAGAGATAATAATGAAAAAAATTAGAATATTAGTTAATATATATTTTGAATTTATTTAGGATGAATAAATACTGATACAAATTATTATTTGGTGATAAAACCAAATGAAAATAAATGTGTTCCATATTCACTTTTTGAACAATACATTTTTCTTTTTCAGTATTAATCCATTATATTTTCATTCATGTATACAAATATACAAATATGGTGGTAAATTTTAAAAAATTAGAATGATAGACGAGTTATAATATATATAAAATACATTTGAATTATTGTTAGATAAGGAGTGATTTTCCCAATGTTAATGGTTTCTAGAGAATTCCCATATGAATATTTTAATATTTGAATTAATGATAAAATTTTGACATCAAGATAATTTTATTTTATATATCTCTATAAATGGTTGTGAAAAAATAAAAAAAATTATATAATTTATGATACATATAAAATATTTTAAAATATTTTAAAATAAATATTATGGTTTCCAAAAAAGAATTTATGAGAACAATTTCCCTTACAAACATTATAAGGTTACCTTTGGGATAAATAATGAAAAATAGAAAAACAATTTTTTTATTAATTTTAAAAAATTAAAATAATAATGAAATGTATATTTATTTTATAATATATTTATAATTTTTTTAAATCATAAATAATGAAGTTACAGACCCAAATGAAATGATATAGGTTTATAATTCAACATAACAACGCTCCAATTTCAAATATTTATTTTAACACCCTAGTATTATAATAATATATTAATTAAAACAAAAATCCATAAATATATTATATTAAAATTTTTATTATTTATAAATTAATAATATATTTGTTAGATAAATTTATAGATATTTAATTTTTACAAGTTATTCGAAAATATAGTGTATTACATACCTTGTGTGTACCTCAATTATATTTTTTCTACCACAATAATTCTACATAGGCCATTTAAACCAACCACATGGTGTGATAATTCTCAGACTACATTCCATTTAGTGGACAAACACAATATGTATGTCACATGGGGTACAAGATTATGTACCCTAAATGGGCTTATGCTATGTACCCTATATGGAATCATATTGTCTACTTCTTTAAAACATGATGAATGAAGGACTTCACTGCCAAACTCTGAGTCACCCTTATAAGACCTATCATGTAGAATAAATTTCTTCTAGAAAAATATTATTCCTTGAACCAAAAATGACAACACATGAAATTTTATTTATGAAAAATTCGTTGTTATGGTGTTTTCTGATATAAATATCCTTATAGTATCACCCAAAAAACTTGATTCGATATTTAAAATCCATTATGGGATTTTAATAGTTCCCAGAAAAATATTATAATGACATGAAAAAAATAACATTGGAACTCCATGGATTTGAATAAAAATAAAAACAAATGACTTAAATTGGGTATTAAAACACCATCACCTTGATCTTGGATATGTGACATAAAGCTAAAAAATCTTGACCTACCTATAGAGAATTACCCCAACATGAGATCCAATATGTTATCACTAAAATTATCTCTCAGTTGATGGAAAATGGGGGGGATATACCCATGAATGTACTTGATATTCTATTAGAAAATCTGAATTGAAAGGGAGAGAAATAAAATAATAAAAATGAATACAATAATGAAAATGGGCCCGACCTAGGTCCAGGATCATGAAACAAGGTTATTAATCACTATCAAACACCCACTCTAGACAAAATGATGGTGTGAGAATCTAAATTAATCATTTTTTTAAAATTATATCTATGAATGAAAATATAAAAATAATTCATATTAATTTATCTAAATATTAAATATTACGTAAAAATTAAAATGGCTGACCATTCCTAAAAATATTATTATTATGGTTAAATCACTCTTTTTGGATTAATAGAGTTGTTTAAAAATTATATAAGGTCATATATTTAGAAAAATTTACCTTTATCTATTAGAATAAACCCGAAAAATAATGGAAATTTTATCATTTTTTCCTAATCATTAATTAAATGGATCTTTATAACCGCCATAGAATAAATAAATCTCATACTAGAGAATAATTAATGGGAAAAATTCTAGAAATAATAAAAAAAACAACTGAAAAAATTAATCCATTATTATCCATTGATAGGCCTTACATTTCAAACAACATGTCCTACATGATGTTCATTTATCCATATAAACTGAAAAACATCTAACAAGATAAGTATCCCTATCTAATCCCAATGAACAAATATCTATATCCATGAAAAAAAACTTCAGTAACTAAATTTGATTACTATCAATGGATAAAACCCTAAAACCCAATAACTATCAATAAACACAAACCATTGCATGTCCCCAACAAAAAATGGAATAATGTCCCCCATGTTCAATAAACCATATAAAATAAGGACTACAACCTACCACCCCACCCCATAATCTACATGTTCTCTACATAATATATCAATTACCTTAAACCCATCACCACTAAAAAACATGCATTTAACAACACTTTTATTTATCAGCACTAGAAAAAAATGATGATACATGGAATATTTACCAGAACTAAAGAAAGTGTGTATATATTTAACCTTTTATTAGTTCTTTTATTTTAGTGCTATCAATGAAAAAAATTATCAATACTTCAATTATAGCACTGATAATTAGTACCCTTTATTAGTTATTTATTTTATTATCTCATAAAGGGTATCATATATTAGGACTTTTATTTTATCACTAATAAAGGGTGAAATTTATCATCTCTTTATGTATTTCATGAATAAATATTTCATTAATCAACCCATTTCAGCACTGATAAAATTATGTAATGAAATAAATAAATAATATAAACTGTTTTTGTTAAAAAAATATTAAATTTTTAATAAAATAATTAATTATTGATAAAAATGAATTGATTGATAATACATTATTAAATATTAAACATTTTATTAATTAGTTATTTATGATTATTAATGATATCAAATTGTTTATATTAAATATATTGATAGTTATTAATGTATATAAATATGATAATATATTATAAAATATTTATCCTATTTACATTAATTTTTCATATATTTATTAAATAATGGTAACTAAATAATTAAAAAAATAATTAAAAATATTTACTAATTTCATAGTACTCAACATAAAATTGTATGTCATCCAATTTTTAAATTTAATATCAAAAAAATGTGTTTATATTGATTTCACATATATGTACAATTAATAAATTTAAATATATAATATTCCCAAAAAGAACATGTCTATTATTTTCAATATTGTTAATGTGTAGCTATATTCTAAATTTATTCAATATCACCCATTTGGTACATATATTCATCCACTCAAAATTAGATATACATTAATAATGTAATATATATATATATATATTCCAAAAAAATATTTATAAGTGTACATTCACACTATTTATACAATTATATATTTATAATAATAAATAAAAAATTATTTTATGAATATTATTTATATAATTATAAATAAACAATTCTATGTATTTAATTAATGAATAAAATTATAAAAAAAGTACTTAAATAAATAATATATTTAATATATTTATATTAATATATATTAATTATATATATATATATATATATATATATGTACAATTATATAATATATATAATAATATAAATAATATTTTCTAAAAAAATTATAATTATTAAAAATAAGTATAAAACTATAAGATGTATATTGAAAAATATTTCCATTTACTATATATATATATTAGTTATAAAAATATAATTTCTTTATATATAATTATAATTATAAATCCTTTAAAAGTTCCTCATTAATAATCTCTAATAATTGAATCTTTATCATCTTCTTTTTGTGCTGATAAAATTGTCCTAATATATTTTTTGAACCCAAATATTTTGTGATCCTATCATGATATAAAATCTTTTTTGGATGAATCCCATTGATAATGATCCTCCCCAATGAATATATTGTCAATTAACACCACATGATTACCTCTGAATATATTTTCTAACATCTGAATAAGGTATTAAATTATCTTCAACCAATGATGGTAGGACTTCAGATTTTCATTGTGTAAATTTGGTTTTGTTTTTTATGATCTTATTCTACAATTTTTTATTGGATCATTTTTTATGATCTAACTTTTACTATTTTATTGAAATACATTTTTTGGGAACTATTTGTGGTCTGCTATTTGTATTGAAAACCAAATTATGATCTGTTGTTCATATCTAGCACTAAATATTGGATTTATTTATTTTTGTTTTACCATTATGGGTAATAGATTATTACTATATAAATTTTTTGTATAATTATATAAATGTGTAGAAAATTTTATTTATATTATGGTTAATTGACTACTGTTTTGAGGCACATTGTTTGTTCCCAAATTATTATATATATGTTGACACCATTTATGGGCACCTTAGTGGACATACAAATTCAGATGCATTTTTTCATAAGAAAAATTAGTGGATTGATTAATGTTCCTCCATTGGTTATATGAATCATAAGATATAGTTACTCTTATAATTCACTATGGTCCTTAGTTTTGTTATGGAGTATATTCAAAAGGTACATCCCTAGTTATTCGCATAATTTTTTATCACATTAAGCATTTACAATTTGAATCATTATAGTGCCTTTAATTCAATTTATGCTTCAATATCATGTTTTTATGTATTTTATAATGATTATATAATATAAATGAGTTAGTTTTATTAATTTAATAATATTTTTGTTTCTCAATATTGTTATTGTTTTCTTAATTTTTTTCTAACATATATGCATGTGTTGGGTAATGATGATTTTGGGTCTGCATATCCATTTACACAAAGGGTCATCCTAGAATTTTGTTGGACCTCATATACTAATTATTTCTATTGGGGGTGGGGGAAAACCTCACATTTAAGGGGTTCTAAACAAATATCATAAACCATCATTTAGTAACATTGAGGTGTGTTAGAGGTCATGTGATGATCCGGCCTTGTGGTGTTTGGGTAATTCGGGCATGGTTCATTACAATATCCATCATCTTGTTTATATCTGTAATTTTTAGTGAGAGTATCATTTATTAACAACTATTACAATGCTCAATTATTTCAAATAATAATATCCGTTATTATTGTATATGTAATATCTAGGTGTTATGATATTCAAATAGAAATGATCTATATTTCCCTTATTAGAATTTTCTATAACATTCACATTTGAAAAAGAATATCTTATATGTATTTATTTTTATATTGTTTAAAATTGATCTTTTATAAACCCATTAGGATGGATGTGAACAGAAAATGGATGCACGAAAAATAGTTTGATAAATTTATATAAAGATTGAGTCAAAGAGTTCATCAAGTTTACAAGCAAACATTCTTGCGACCATTCTAAAATACATTGTATCTGTTTACATTGATGTTATTAAATAAAAATTATTTTGTATGAGTTTCAAGAAAATTCTATTTGTCACATAAATGATCAATTCTATAAATGTTAAACCATTCATGAAAAAAAACTGAATGTGGACATCAATTGGGATGATACTATGATTTATGAATCATTTGATATGAATACCTTCATAAAAGATGATGGATAATGCATGGAAAAAAGGAAAATGGAAATTTAATACGGTCTTAATTATTTTCAAAAGTTTTTTGAATTGTTAAATAGGTATTCCAAAAATCATTGTATGTCGGTCGTATAAAATACACTCCATTTTTCATTTAATTGAAGTTATATAATTTGAATGTAGGGAAAATATGGAGTGACACCTGCTTTACAGAACTACTTGGTCACATGAAATATATGCTTCTTGATAAAAATGAACTATAATATAATAAATATGATGATTAAATAATGTTACATTCAATATTAATGTTTTCTAAAAAATGATTCTCCAAATTATTTCATATATTTTATGAAGGAAAATGAATCACTCATCATATTCATTATGTGTGGTATGGATTGATATAGGAAAAATGAACTATGACTTTCGAAACCATTAATGAACATTGCTATCATTAAATTATATTGAAGACTATATGGATGTCTAGAAACTGTAGAAAAATTATCATTACATGAAGATAAAAGAATTAAAATTGGGAACCTCTATCATCCTGTAAATTCTCCCTAGCGGATGAAAATTGATTATGAGGTTCATGAATTTGGTTATAATTCTAGGAACATTCTTCTTAAATTATATAAAGTGGGGAAAATATTATTATGTATAGAGTAGTACTCACTGTACATGGCATGTCATGTTGGTAAATTATAATTTTCCCCCTTGGTTATTCATTATAAAAAAAACTATTATTTTTTCTTTTCTTATATCTATAAAAAATAATCCGTGTAATGATATTTATTTCAATTTGGCACCATTGATCAAAATTGTGGAATTTATGTGGGATATAGGTGTTACAATATATGATTGTCATATAAGTCAAGAATTCACATTAACATCCATATTGTACAGAATGATAAATGACTTCACTATTTATAAAAAAATATTGGGATATAGCATTAAAGGTATGTTTTGGTGTCCCATTTCTTTTAAAAACACATAATAAATTTGGTTTTAACATTACACTAAGACTTTTTTTTATTATATCTTTTTTTTACCTAAATGACCTTAATATTGATACTAGATGACAACATCTGATGGGAATATCGAACAAGGTAAAACAACATCTCTTTAAATAAGCGATCAGCTATACAAAAAAAGAAAAAAATATTGGCATAGTTTTTTGATAAACAATTTTCTAAAAATCATATAAAATTATGTTTGAAGAAGATATAAATTTTTATTGAATTAAAAATTAGAATTATTGATACGTAAAAAAATTTCTGAATTTATGGATGAAGAAATAATGTATTTGATTGTGTTATTTACATGTTAATATGTGTTAATAGAAAAATGAAAGGTGAAATCAATGATAGGATGGAATTGATTGAAATGAGGATAACCGAATAGTTGGAATTAGTGAAGGGTAAATGGTGGATATTTTCTCCATCTAGTGGAATATAAAATATCTTGTAAAAAATGAAAATTTTCATTTTTCATAAAAGGGTAAAAGTATTACTGGGGTATTCATCCTATATTTTGAATTTTTTTCAATAACTAATTTGATGTTACAAGGAATTAATACCACGACTTTAATGTATTGTGATTAATTAAATTATTGTTTTTTTCATTGCATTCTGCCTCAAAATTTATGAAATAAATAAACCAGGATATTCTTGTTTGTCAAATCCATATGCAGTAATGTGTTAAAACAAATTGAGATTCCCATAAGTAATATAGAGATGATATTCATATTATGTGAAATAGAAATTTTATTCACACCAGCATTATATGATATAATGGTCCACCTAATGGTTCACATTATCAAAGAGGTTCAAATATTTTGTCCTTTTCATTACAGATAGATGTACCCTATTGAAAACTATATGTTGAGTTTGATATGGTATGTCATGAAATGATGTTTGATATGATTTTTTATTGAAAATTGATATATTTATGAATAATCTATTGAATTCAGCATCAATTACTTATCCGATGATAAAATAATAAGCCTCACATTGTCTCATCACCGCAAACACATTATGGGTAATGGGATTTTGAGAAGAGATGTTGTTACAATTACCATGACATAGTGGGAGAAATAACCTATTTACATATTATATAATAGTGATGATGATGATACACATATTGAAACCCACCAAAAATCATAGATATTTGAATCCATTAAAGGAGGGATGAGGTATATCAGAGAGACATAATAAATAGATTATATGATAGTGTAATAATCAAATTTATATATTGTTATCTGAAAATAAAAATACAATTATGAAAAGATGTCAATGACTAGCAAGATGACCAAATGAAAATGTTATATCTTACATTGGGTTTTTAATAAACAGTTATATTTTCTATAAATAAAAACATGATGAACTTAGGAGGATGGAAAACAGTGGTATTAAGCATGTGGCTAAAGCGATGAAAATATATATTCAAAAGATAAAAATCCTATTTATGAAAATATTTGAAATTTTCTCACCTTTAAACCTATATACGAGTTTGATTATACTAAATTTTAAGTGATTTTTTTTCTATTTCTAATTGGAAAACATTTTCAATTGAGTGAATGTTGAGTAAAATGGATTTCTGATTGTCAATTTCTATGTATAAAGGAAAATTAAAAATCATTAATAATCACATTTGAAGTAGTGAAATTATTTTATATCTCTAATCAATCAAACATGAATTGGTCAATTCTCTTTCAGTCGACTAAAAAAACAGATGAGTCCGATTAAAATTCAATCAAGGATGACCCATTCTTGGGGGAATCAAAATTAGGTTATGTCGTTCCGCCGTAGACAATGTATTGTACTGTATATTGGAACACAAAGAATGGATTTAGATTTTCATAAGAGGATCAAAATCCATGAAACTATTTAAAAATAAAGGCAGTACAATTTGAAGGTAATTGTGTTTTTTTAATATATTCTTTTTTTCTTCAAAATATTATATGTTCTCTTCTTAATTAACATAATATAAATTAAATGTTCAACTAATAATGTAGAAAATGACTTTTTCACATGATGATGTTACCAACACCTCAGAATAATAAATGACGATGAGGGAAACCCAATAGATAGATGCAATGTTAATGTGATGATATACATTCCCTATTTAACAAAAAATATATATAATGGATCATTGATTTATTCTTAATTATTCCTTGAAAAGTTCATTTATATAAAAATATTTTTTCCATGTGTCATCCTTTAGCAAGAAGAGTAATTGTGTAGTCTCTAATCAATTACAAGGGTAATATTGATGTTTTCATGGTAAAATAATTGTCCAAATATTTAAAATATTATTTCATATTTATGATTAATGTATTATTTTAGTATTAGTCACATAAAAATTGTTTTCTTATAGAGGTGGATTATTTTGTTCTATTTGGGGGTGCAGTGTAAAACATTCATGATCATTCCCACTTAAAACATTTTCACCCCTATAGTGGTGCATTTATCACTTTAATTGAAGTTATCTCAACTACATTTTCTATAAAATAATTTATGCTTCCCCAACTCAATTACAAATGTAATTTTGATTTTTTTATAGTAAAATAATTTCCCACAGAATTAATGTATTTTTTATATGTATGTTTAATTAATTTATTTTTAACAGTACTGACATAATAATTGTTTTATTATATTGGTGGATTTTTTTTTTGAGTTAGGGGTGATTTATATACATTTCTTGATACATTTAACCTAAAACCTTTTTACCCCTATAGTGGTGCATTTGTTCATCTTCATTGATGTTACTTCCACATACATTGCAGGAAGAGAGACAATGCTACCTCAACCCAATTTCAGATGTAATCATGATTTTTTCATAGTAATATTATTGTCAACGAAATGAAGGAATTTTTTTATATGTGGTTTTTTTTATTTTTTTAGTATTACTCCCATAATAATTATTTTCATGTAAAAGTGGTTTTCTTTAGAATGGGGGGGGGGGTTGTCACGACCCACCTTAACCAAAATAAGGGTATGGTCAGTAGATTGCCAAGACCTTCATTATTTATGTTTAAGGAGAGATAATGACCCCCGAAACCCACCTTAAATTGGTCCCGAAGTGGCGACCAATGCTAAGGGTATAGAATCTCACACAAAAAATGGAAGGCATTACCGTTTTCATTTTTTATAAGATTGAGAGATAAGGTATCAACCCCAACAAAACCCAAGGTGATAGTAAAGGTAATGAAAAAAGTAAACCACTCCCATATTCATGTTCATAATTAATCAATACAAGACCAAAACTCTAAAAAAAGTAATGTACCAAGAAAAGGAAAATGACAACAGCAACTGGCCTGAGGTCCGAGCTAGTACGGTCCCACACGATCCGTAATGTCCTCCTAGAAACCTGAAAATAGTTTTATATACATAGGGTGATCATACAAGTGCACTCAGTCGGGAAGACCAATGACTATCGTGCACAAGTGAGAAGACATTCTAATGCCCCGTGGAAAAAGAGATAGCCAAACACCTATCAAGGAAAATTATCCACCCAAGCCTCACCAAGGCACACTCCCCAAATAACGCAAGTCATGTAAAGTATAGTAATAGCACATCAATGTCTGGGTACCCTGCATCGCCTTCCCACTGGTTATTGAAGACATCCTACGCATCAAACCAATCCTGCCATTCTCACTGCAGTCCAACTGCCACACCCACACGCACAATCCTGGGCCACAACCACACATCCTTCCCGCAAACACTTGGGCCACAACAATCACTGCCACGCCTGAAGAAACCTGGGCTAGAATGCTACCGCCATGCCCGAAGACACATGGGCCTCATCCTGAAGATATTTTGGAAACAACCTGCCCGTAAACACTTGGGCCAACCACTGAAACCACCCCACCCGAAGATTCTTGGGCTAATAAATAACCTCAGTCCATCACAACCTACCTGAAGATACTGGGGATATTTGAGAAAGGGAGAAAAAGGAGCTAATAACTAGCCACTAATATAAGTTTTGGCAAAAACACCCTCCCCCATGAAATGTGGGTGTTCGACACTAAGTGATCATCTTTTGTGGGGTGCGAATAAGAAACATAACAGGTACAAATATATATATAAGTACAAAACACTAAACCCAACCTAGGGTTTCCAAATCCAATCCAATCACAAGAAATATAGTCCATATTCATAGGAAGCACACTGCTCATAGCCGAGTCACAACTCACCCCCTAGAACCAATTCCAATTTAAGTTATTATTTCTCCCATGTTCAAGAAATCTCACTTAAATTATTTTCTACACTACTAGGTGACTAACATCATAATACCAAACCAAGTGAAAATGTTACATCCAACAACAATTTAAGAATCCACACCTTGTTCTCCTAAAAAGTAGCAACAACAATGGGATAAAGGTGATCCCTCAAAGTATTGGAACCAATGAAAACCCCATGATACAGAACCATGTTCCAAAAATCTAGGAGCCAATAGATTCTCATCAAAATAGGATCCCACCCCAATTCCTAATACAAGTAGAGTAATCACACAACCTCAAATTCACAACCAACGAAAGAATAACAACATGGGATCTCATCCCCACCCGCATAGCCCCAGCAATCGGCCAGTTAGAGAAACAACTAAACTGTTACCAATAACCCAAGGTAGGACCATGTAGGTATTTTCATATTTAAATGATTTAACACATTCTACGGTTTTAATTCCACTATGTTATAACTGGGGTTATCATAGAAAAGGGTTGATCTTGTTGCTTTCAATTTATTTTAACGAGTATATGTAATTAACTAATTCCATGATATGGTTATTGAAATATCCAAAAACACTGAGGTTCATTAGTGCAGAGATAATGACCACCAACGGCCATGATTTTCAATGAGTGTGGGACCGTATAATTCACAACATATATCAACAATAAAAGAGAACAATAGGTCATCGATCACACCCCCTTTAATTCTTTATATGTCAGTTCATTATCATCGTTATGTTTGGTTTCATCAATTTCCACAGGGGAAAAATCATACCCACCCCACATGATACACAGAAAAGAGAGGAGAAGGAGAAAAATCCCTACCTGATTGATCAAGGATCAACATTAAGTCCTCAGGTGGAAACTGGAAAACAGGAGTGGCAGGTACTCCACAAAATGTGATCATGGAAAACATCGCAACAGGGGTACGGTTCGTCAGGAGGAAGGGTACTCTAAGCGCAGGATGATCAAGAAAAGAAACCTAGGGAGAAGCCATTGGTTATAAAGGCTAAGATAAATAATTCCCAGGATGGTTAAGATATGGAAAGGAAAACTCGAAACTGAATAAGAAGTGGGATCATTGGTTGACCACGAGGCTGAGACACCCCACACGCTACATAAAATATCCCCGCCTTTTGGGTCGATTTAAACCGACAAACACCTCATGGTATTTCATTTAAGGGGTACCTCATCAATCATTTAATTTAAACATGCATTAATGTGCATTAAAATAGGCCTTATAGGGACAAAATATGGTTTAAAAAGAAATTTGCGCAAAAAGGAGGCGTTGCTGGAAAACCCGTGGGGGTAGGAGAGAGCTACCAGTAGGGGAGTGCTACCGGTTTGCAACAGCTACCGGTGACCAAGAGCTATCAGTTGGCCACAACTACCAGTATCTAAGAGTTACCAGTAGCTGAGAGTTACTGGTAGCATGGAGCTACCTGTAGCCTAGAGCTACCGGTACCCTAGATCTACCTGTAGTTGAGAGCTACCGGTTGGCGACACCTACGGGTAGTTGAGAGCTATTGGTATCCTAGAGATACCGGTAGCCGAGAGCTACTGATAGCCTCGGGCTACCGGTACCCCATGGTCACCAGTAGGCTAGGTCTATGGGTAGGCTGAGGCTACTGATAGGCCAAGGCTACTGCTAGGAGTCACTGAGAAGTAGGGATAGCCTTCCAGGCCACCCAGAACACCTCAAACATCCTATTTTTACCATGTAATGGACCCAAAAACCAGGTTCGTTGCATCAGATACTTTTGAAACTATTCTCATCCCTGAGAATATAAGAAAACCCAAGAAAGGAGAAATGTGGGGTCTAAACAACCAACCTCTAAAGATACTTCTCAGGGGAAAACCCCAGAGTTGTTCGAAATCAGGAACAGAACCCTCCCCCTACATCCAGGAATACTCCCCCAAGAGTTATCAACCACAAACACTCACAACAAGCACACAGATCACATGTCCAACACATAAGTTAGGGTGTCTCATTCAACGTGTCAGGATATTATCTGCATTGGGTGGCACTAACTCACATGTACGGGATTAATTGAATCCACATTAATGAGTCCTAATTTGCTGTCAGGTTTTCCCATCATCACACATTCGTACACACACAGAGAGAGAGTATAGGGAATAGATCATCTAATAGCTAAGAAAAACATGCATTTCATATATTAAAGAACAAGGTACAATATCTAACGTATCAGAACAAAAACAACAAGGAAGTCAAAATAGTTCTGGGTGCTGAATGCGTAACTGGGCCTCCTGCTCCAATGTTCTCTCTTCCAGGCCAACATACATCCACAACACAAGAACCAAGGAGATGGCTCATCCATGAAGAACATTCTCATTACAATCCTTGATCTTGATTGGTTGTTCTATGAAGGTATCATCATCTTCATCGGATAAATATCCCCAATCGATGATGTGGGAGTCGTTGTGTAGATATCGACAAAGCTGGGACACATGGAATGCATCGTCTATCCTTAGTAGCAGCGGTGGTAGTGCTACCTGATAAGCCACTTCACCGACCTACCGCAACACATCGAAGTGTCTGATGAACCTGGTAGAAAGCTTAATTCCCCTGACAAACCTCTGTTTTCCATGCTGAGTGGAGACCTTAAAGAACATGTGGTCCCAGCTTTGAATTCCAATGGTCTCTTCCTATCATTGGCATATGACTTCTACCGGTCCTGAGCCACCTTCATCCTTTCTCTTATAAGCTGAACCTTCTGTGCCATGCTATACACCACCTCCGGGCCAAGAACACCTACTTCCCCAACCTCTTTCCAACACACAGGAGAGCAACATAGCCTATCGTACAATGCATTGAATGGATCCATTCCAATGGTAGAGTGGTAGCTATTTTTGTAGGCGAATTCTAACAGAGTAAAGTGTCGCACCCATGATCCCCTGAAGTCCAGGATGCATGCTCGTAGCATATCATCCATGGTCTGGATAGTGCGCTCTATATGTCCATCTGTCTGGGGGTGGAAAGTAGTGCTATGGCGGAGCTAGGTGCCAAAAGCATTCTGCAAACCCCTCCAGACTCGTGAGCTAAATCGTGCATCCCTACCCAAGATTATGGACCTCAGAACTCCATTAAACCGCACTAAATCGTCCACATCCCTGCGTTCTAGAGCGTCCACTATACTCGACTCCTTAATCGCCAGAAATTGAGCTGACTTCATCAAGCGGTCCACTAATACCCAGATGGCGTCACATCCCCCTTTTCCATTGGTAGTCCCGTGACAAAATCCACAGAGATGTCATCCCACATCCACTCGGGGACATCTAAATGTTGCAACAACCAGCCTGGATCATGGGGTTCAGCCTTTATATACTGACACACTAGGCACATGGCCACAAACTCTGTCACTGCTCGCTTTACTCTGAGCCACCAAAACTATCTCCTCAGACCTTGGTACATCTTGGAAACTCTTCGGTGTACTGCTAGGGGTGAGTTGTGGAACTCACTAAGAACATTGCAACGCATCGCCTTTGGATCAAACTTCTTCCCCTAGAAGAGCATCTGATTTTGACCATCTTCTGTCCACCCTTCCAGAGCATCTCCATGGTCAACTCAGTCATGCATCACTTCGCACTCTACGTCTCCCCGCTGGGACTCATCCACTTTCCGCAACAAAGAAGACTGAACTGTTATAGGATGCAGTAAGCCTCTACCACTATCCATCCTCGCATCCAGGTGCAAGGAAACCAACTCCTCCATCACCATCCAAGCGTCCGCTGACTCTCAGACCACATCCTTCTAGGAACTTTTGCTAAAATCATAGGCCACTATATTCCCATTTCGTGAAGCGTAGGAAATCCTGAAATTTTAATCCAGGAGGAACTCCATCCACCTTCACTTCCATAAGTTTAGGTCTCACCGGGAGAAGATATACCTCATGATTTTGTGATCCATGAAGACCACAAAGTTCTCTCTGATGAGGTAATGTTTCCACAACATTAATGGGAGAATGACCACTTCATGCTCCAGATCGTGGGTGGAATAATTACGCTCATGAGGTCGTAGCTGCCTAGACCAGTTAGAGATCACCCCTTGTCAATGCATCAATACACTTCTGAGGCCTTTCCCTGAAGGATCACAGAACACCTCATATGCTGCCCCTTCTTCTGGTAGTCACATCACTAGGGCACTAACCAACATCTACATCAAATAGCTAAATCCTACCTCACACTGCTCACTCTGCACGTAAACCTAGTATCTCTTGGTCAAGGCCGTCAAAGGTGCTTCCACTCTGGAAAAGATGGGTACAAACCACCTGTAGTAACCTGCCAGCCCAAGCAAGCTACAGACCTCTTCCACATTCTTGGGTGCTGCCCAAGAAAAAACAGACTCGACCAGTGATGGGTCCACTTCTATACCCCTCTTGAACACCATGTGTCCATGTATGTTCACCTCTAGAATCCCAAACATGCACTTGGACAATTTTCCATAGGGATAGAGATTTCTGAGGTCCTCCAAAACCATCCTCAGGTGCCTTGCATGATCCTCCTCTGATTTTGAGTAGATTAGGATGTCGTCAATTAACACAACTAAGAACCGGTCTAGGTACTCCTGGAAGACGGAGTTCATGAGCCCTGTGAATACAACTGGAGCATTTGTAACACCGAACGACATGAACACAAACTCGAAGTACCCATATCCACACCTGAAGGCCATCTTTAGGATGTCTCCCACATTCACCCTCAACTGGTGATATCCAGACTGCATGACGATCTTCGAGAACCATCCTTCCCCTTTCAACTGGTCAAAGAGATCGTCTATCCTTGGAAGAGGGTAGTGATTCATGACTGTTACCTTATTCAGACTCTTTTAGTATATCCACACCCTGATTCCACCATCTTCCATATTTTCAAACAAGACTGGAGCACCCCATGATGACGCACTCGGCCGAACAAAACCATTCTTCATCAAATCATCAATCTGAATCTGCAACTCCCATAGCTCTGAAGGTTCCATCCAGTAAGTATCCATTGAAAGCGGATGAGCACCAGGCTTCATGTTTATCCCAAAATCGACATCACGTCAAGGGGTTAGAGTCTTCACCTCCTTAGGGAAGATGTCCATAAAATCACTGACGATCCCTAGTACCTCCACCATCTCTGCATCTGCTGACTCCAATAATAGCTCAGTTAACAATTAGAGGAGGGGTTCCCCTCTCCTACTGCACTTCTGGCCACCCCACTCACCTGTGAAAGTTACACATCAGCTACCTAATTTTGAAAACATTACCCATCCTCAAAAGTAGTCGATGACGGCTCATACATAGAATAGACAATAAATGCCTAAGAAGTCATCATATGGTTGTATCTAGAATAGCAGGAGGTCCCTGACTGACTCAAGTGGCTATATCGTCAGTCTACATCCTCAAGAAACATATATCAAGTTGGTATAACCTTTGACTGGTGTGCTCTGCACTAGGGGCACTATGATTCTCTCATAATTTATACCCAAATCATGGGCCAGACTGGGTGTAACAATGGAGTGTGAAGCTCCTGTATCGAACAAGACATAAGCAATGGTACTGAACAAACTGATCGTACCTTGAACGACTTTCAGTCCTGCTGGAACTGCTATCTCTGCGGCATGCACCTGCCCGTGCCCGGCTCCTCTGCCTCTTGGAAGTCGGCCACCACCCCTACCATGACTTGGTTGAGGTCCCTGAGGAGAACTCTTAGGTTTCCCCCCCCCCTGTAATTTCTATCCTCTAAAGAGAGGGAGAAAATTGACCCTGCTGCTGTTGTTAGAAAGGCCTCGCTGGAAGCTGCTGCTGCTGAGGCAGGTGCAGAACCTGCCCACCACTGCCATACTGAACTTTATCAGGGCATTGATTATAGAGGATCACATGGCTTTTTCTAACTTAGCATCTCATCCTTTGACCCTAAGTAAAAGGGCAATGGACGAGAGATCTGAACTGGAACTGTTGGGGCCTCCTCCCTGCCGGATGAAACCTAGAGGGCCCTAATGCTAGAGGCCTGCTGCTTATGGCCTTTCCCTTTGATGGACCTAGCTGAATCCCATATCATGACACAATTCCAAGTGTGTGCATCCTATCCACCACCTCTGCCTTCTTATAGACCTCCATATATGTTAGCAATGTGAAGGTGGTAACAACGTACTAGAGGGAAGGTCAGAGTGCCTCCCCTAAAAGTCTTTCCCGAGAATGCTCATCCAAAAAGAGGTCCAGAGCAAAGCGGAGCAGATACTTGAACTTGATCCCTAGCTCCCTTACTCACATACTCCCCTGCTGGAGGGAGTGTAGCTCCTTCTTCTTCTCATATTTCATCATAGAAGAGAGGAATTCCACCCAGAACTCCTCAAAATCATCCCATGCCACATCAGCCTCTCTCCTCTCCCCCAGTTAGAGCGTCCATCACTGACGCGCTACTCCCTGCATCTGGCGGATGGCCAGAGGAACCAAGTAGTTGGTTAAATCCCGCATCAAGCTGAAAGCTATCATCAAATCCTCTAGACAGCCCTCCATCTTCATGTCAGAGGCCCTGCCCTCGTACATCTCGAGGGTCTGTTGATGGAAGGCTCGAAGTGTCTTCTACCCCTGGTCCTCATCCTCCTCTCGATCATCCCTCTGTTGATCGGCCGAGTTAACCTCTTGGGCCTCGATCACCCGCACCACCCGTGGTTGCCTCCCAGGTTCCATAACTGCAAGGTAAACAAGGAATGCCTAAGCCCATGTAGTGTAGAATATTGTTCTTACATTTTATTTGACTTCATTATTTATTTTTAATCCCCAATGATTCCCATGAAACACAAGAGAACAAGTCATTATGATGCATTCACCTTTCATATGGTCTCAACCCTACAATCAGCATGGCCTCACTTGGTCGTTCGTTAGGTCCAGATTCCTTCCATCGGATCACGAGCCCCCCTAAAATCCCTTGTCGTAGCCGGTATTCTCTAGCCTAATTCACACACCAAGGTCACCCAACACCGTTTCCCTACCATCCCATGCAATCCTCACTGTTCCTAACTCTAGACTCCATCCCATCTCTCATTCAACATCTTCCTTTGATATAATTATATCATGACCCACCTTCACAAAAAAATAGGGGAGGGTCAGCGGATTACTAAGCCATTCCTTCTTTAATTTGATAGAGAGATAATGACCCTTGAATCCCGCCTTCAATAGGCCCCAAAGTGGCGACCAGTTCCAAGTGTATAGAATCTCACACAAAAAAAGGAAGGCATTAACCTTTTTATTTTTATAGGATCTAGAGATAAGGTAGAAACCCCACCAACACCGAAGGAATAACTAAAGGTAAATCCAAAAGCAAACCATCACTATATGAATGTTAAAAAGTAAATGATACATGAAACAAAACTCCAAAAAAAAGTAAAGTACCAAGAAAAGGAAAATGACAACAGCAACTGCCCTAAGGTCTGAGCTAGTACGGTCTCACACGATCCTTGATGTCCTCCTAGAATCATCAATATAGTTTTATATACGTAGGGTGAGCATATAAGTACACTCAGTAGGGAAAACCAAAGTCTCTCATGTACATATGAGAAGACATTCTAATGATCCATGGAAAAAGATATAGCAAAACACCAAACAAGGTAAACTATACATCCAAGCCTCACCAAGGCACACTCCCTAAATAAAAAAAATCAAGTAAAGTATACTAATAGAACATCGATGTTTGGGTACCCCTCATAGTTTTTCCCATAGGTAGTTGATGACATCCTACGCATTGAACCAATCTCGTCATTCTCACCGCAGTCCCACTGCCACACCTGGCCTCACAAACCTGGGCCACAACCACACATCCTGCTCGCAAACATCTGGGCCACAACAATCACTGCCATGCCCGAAGACACATGGTCCAGAAATCTACCGTCATGCCCGAAGACAGTTGGGCCACATCCCAAGATATTTGGGAAACAACCTGCCCGTAAACACTTGGTCCAACCACCGCTACCACCCCGAACGAAGATTCCTGGGCTAAAAATGGGCCTCAGGACATCACAGCTTTCCCGAATATAATTTGGATATCAAGGAAAGGGAGCAGAAATGAGCTAATAACCAACCACTAATAGAAGTGTTGGGAAATACACCCTCCCCCATGAAATGGGGGTGTTCGTTACTAAGTGCTCAACATGGGAGAGCGTGAAAAACAAACATAAGAACTACAAATAAATGTATAAGTAAAAAACACTCAAGCCATCCTAGGGTTTCCAAAGCCAATCCAAGTACAAGCACACTCGTCCCTATTCATAGGAAGCACACTGCTCACATCCGAGTCAAAACTCACCCCCCAGAACCAATTCACATTTAAGATATTCTTTCTCCCATGTATATGTAATCTAATTTAAATAAAGTTCTAAACTACTAGGTAACTAACAAAATTAGCACAAACCAAGGGAAAAAGTTACAGACAATAGTAATTTAGGCATTCACACCCGGTTCTCTTACAAAGTCACAACAACAAAGGGATAAGGGAGATCCCTAGAAGTACTGGAACCAGAGAAAACCCCAAGATTCAACCCCATGTTCTGAAAATCCAGGAGCCAATGGTTTCTAAACAATAGAGGATACCACCCCAATTCGTGATATAAGAAGAGTAATCACACTGCCTCAAATTCACAACCAAAAAAAGTATAACAACAGGGGATCACATCTCCACCTACATCTCCCCAGCAATCATCCTATGAATGAAACAACTAAACCACTACCACCAACCCAAGGTAGTCCCAGATAGGTATTTTTAGATTTTAACGATTTAACACACTCCATGGTTTCAATTCCACTATGCTATAACCGGGCTTATTAGAAAAAAGGGTTGATCCTAGTGCATTCAATTTATTTAACCGAGTATACGTAATTAACAAATTCAATGTCACAATTATTTAAATATCCAAAAAATGAGGATCATTAGTGAACAGAGAATGACCACCAATTAACATGATTTTCAGTGAGATTAGGCCTGTATAATTCACAACATATATCAATAATAAAGTACCACAACAGGTCATCGATCACACCCCCTTTCATTCATTAATGGTCGGTTCATTATCTTTGTTATGTTTAGTTTCATAAATTTCCACAGGGGAAAGAGCGTACACACCCCCCAGGATATACAGAAAAGAGAGGCGAAGGAGAAAAATCCATACCTGATTGATCAAGGATCGATTTTAAGTCCTCACATGGAAACAAGAAAATTGGAGTGGCTGGAACTCCATGGAACGTGATCAAGGAATACTTCACAATAGGGGTACAACTCATCGGGAGGATGGGTACTCCGAGTGATGGATGATCGAGAAAAGAAACCTAGGGAGAAGCCTTTTGTTATAAAGGCTGAGATACACCATTCTCGGGACGGTTATGATAAAGAATAAAAAACTTGAAACTGAGTATGAAGCGTGATCGTTGGTTGACTACAAGGATGAGACACCCCACACGCAACTTAAAAGGTCCCCACCATTCGGGGAAGATTAAACCGATGAACACCTAATGGTTTTTCATTTATGGGGTACCTCATCAATCATTTAATTTAAGTAGGCATTAATGGGCTTTATAACAGGCTTAAAGGGGTCAAAAAATGGTTTAAAAACCAATTTTTGCAAAAAGGAGGCGCTACTGGGAAACATGTGGGGGTGGGCGAGAGCTACCGATAGCCGAGATCTACCGGTTGGCGACAGCAACCGGTAGCCGAGAGGTACCGGTTGGTGACACCTAACGGTGGATGAGATCTACCGCTGGCCGAGAGCCACCGGTAGCCGGAGCCTCCGGTATCCGAGAGGCACCGGTAGAAGAAAGAAACCGGTATTTGAGTGCTACCGGTACCCCGAGGGCATTAGTAGCCAGTGCCACTGGTAGCCGAGGGCTACCAGCCGCAGAGAGCTACCGGTGGCCATTACTGGGGTGCCCTGTCCAACATTCATGATCCTTCTATATTAAAACAATTTAACCCCTATAGTGGTTCATTTATCACTTTCATTCAAGTTAACTCCACTAACTTTGAAAAGAGAAATGATGACGCCTAAGCTCAATTACAGAGGTAATCTTGATGTTTGAACAGTGAAATCATTTCCTGTAAAATTAATGTATTATTTCTTAAGAAATATTAATTTATTTAGTTTTAGTATTACTGAAAAAAAAATTTATGTTCTTATACACATGGTTTATTTTGTTTGAGATTGGGTTATTAATCTATCTTTCATCTATTTCTACACCAAACAACCATAGAATTCTTCTATCACAAGACCATTCACTTCTATTTTCTTGATATTTATAACTTTTATTTCAAGTTCCCTCCAATAATAAATCATCTTGGTTATTTTGATATTTTCAAATTAAACATTATTCATTGAATTAATGTATTATTTTATATTTATGATTAATCTATTTTAATTTTTTATTATTCATAATAATTGTTATCACATACATGTGGATTTTTATTGAATTGAGGTTATTTTAATGAAACTACTCATGAAATGATTGCAATTCAAAAAATAATGTTAATAGAGATCATGGTAACATTGACAACTGTGATTATTTTTAAACATATTTCATAAATTATATATATGTAATTGTATAAACCAATGCGTCATATGTCTAAATATTGTGTTTTTTATTGTAATTATGTTGCGGAATTTATTTCATGGGTATTATGTATTGGGACATGTTTTGGTTGAAAACATATATGTTTCGGGTGTGTTTTGGGTGATGTAGTGTGTTGTTATTGCATTCTATAGTATATCAATATTTAACCAGTTTTAAAATCACTGATAAAAATGAATATATTTGTGATTCTAAAAGAACTGGTAAAAGTACTTTATGAGTTCTTTTATAATAGCTTATATATGTCATTGTGTATTAATGCCTCTCACATTATCAACAATTTTATAATACTGAAAAGTCTATTTCTAGTGTTGTTATTGGGTAGTTTTATAGTATTTTATCCACATATGTTAACAATTTCATACTAAACTAAACAAAATATTAATTTAGAGCTATGAAAACCAAATGAAAATCTAGACTCATGTTCCTCGAAGCCAATAATCAATGAATCGTGGAACATGATCCTAAATTACAGATCAATCACCATATGTAGGTATGTTAAAAATACTGGGGAACCCTCAGTGATCTTATTCAAGAATATTTTATTCCCATATTCGGAGAAAAAATAAAAAAAAACTTATATATTGCACACATCTTTTCAAATATAGTTCTCTAATACAATCCCCAATTACAGAAATAGCAGGGAAACTAAAAAAACTATGATAGTTTTCAAGTAAAAATGTCCTATAAACCAAACCATTTAACTATGTTATATCCCAACACTAAAATTTTAATAATCATGTAGACATCATTTGTAATAATAGTGATTATATGGGAAATAAAAAATATTAGGTAAACAAAATCATTTCCAAGATAATATCTTCTGTATCATATCTCTTATCAAATATATACAAGGGAATACAAATCCTATATTATCCATTAAGTTTCCATAAAAATCCCTTGATGAAGGGACCACATTTCCACCAATAGAGGCCATTATCCTTCATGATAATTATGTATTTTAATTAAAATAAATATTATTGTTGCTCAGAGTAGTAGATTGAGATTGAGGAGCTATATGAAACAACACGATATAGGTCATTTATGAAACCATTTATATGTGAACCCCTATCATTAGCAGAATAAATATATGTTTATAGAAATAAATTGAATTAAGTTTTAATAGAATGATGTTTATGTAGTGAAATGTTTCAATCATGATGCATAAAAAATATTCATATATTATATATATATAAACTAGAAAACATAACTGATCCAGTAATGGTGAAATGAAATACACATAATGTCAAAAAAAATATTTAATAATTTTATATTCTTTCACTGGGGCCCACCACTAGACATGTTTTTATTTGTTGGCACATATTGATGCTCTATATTCTCACTATACAATGCGTGGTGACATTCATCCCTCTTAATGATGTTGTTTGCTTCTTGATTGAAACATGATGATGGAATCTCAATATCTTTTTTGGGGGATTTCTCTTTTGAAATTGTCCCCAAGTCTAGGTATCTCTCATAGAGTAAGATTTGTTCATGAAACTCATTATTGTTTACATTCCTTTGTGGGTGTTTTTTAATTACACTAGTTCTATATGGACATTTGAAGGGGTTTTGACATGAACGAAACCATCAGTTATGGGATTAGTCATTTTCTGTATCGTTGGCATGATTGTTTGTTTGAAAATTTGTCTAATTTATTCTTCCTCATAAGTAGGAATCTCATTGAAGTATCTAGATAATGGAAATGGTGGAATCACAAGTTCCTTATGGGGTAACAGATTCCAAAGGATACCTTTTTAGGACTTCTTAATGAATTTGGTGTTTAACACAAGGTAACAGTGTGAAAGGTCACGAGACTAACATAGTGAACATATGGAATGAAATTGATCAGATGGATTCAGAGAGGTAGATCATAGTGGTACAACCGTTGGTTGGAGTGCCTAGATTTTTTACCAATTAATTGTTATGAACACCTCAAAGAGATGGATCTAGGAGGTTAATCCTATAATGGAATGATCTCACACCATGAAGGTTGATCAAGAACCCCTTGAATGTAGATTATGGTGATGAAACATATGAGTTGGGCACAAATTATTACCATTGGTTAGTATTGAACCTTAGAGAGGCATCCAACATACCCTGTTTATGAGCATGGTATCAAAACCCATGTTGTTTGATAGACTGTTGGGGGGATTAAATTTTAGATTTTTCCAAATCAATAAGATTTATCTTGGTCAGATTTTGTTGGATTATATGGACATGATACATGGGTCAACCTAGGTATTGTAAGGGGTAGCGATGAAACGAATTGGTATTACTTGTATGAACATCCTAGATGGGTGGCATGATTTTTCAATGAAGTCGAAACCTGGGTAAAGTCTGGTTGGCCTAGGGATAGATTATATAGAGTGGATAGATCTTGGGGTTAGACCATAAATAGGCTTCTTATGTAGCCCAAGTGATTGTAAATAAAATTCCATGTAGTTCAAGAAGTGATGATGGGTCATACACATAAGGAAGAGGCCCATGGATTTATATCATCTGGTTGAGGATTACACTAGGATGGATGCCCATTTGGTTGGAGAGTAATAATGGTTATGTCCCATTGAGTAAGGGTGGGTGTCATGGTCACTACAAAACTCTATGTTCATGTGAATCACGCTTGGTATGAGAAACATGTGGAAGTAGTAAATATGATTGTATATTCATGAAGGATTCACCAATGAGAGATGGTGTGTGGATTATTCATGGTATCCTCCCATGGAGGATCTCATTATTTTTAAAGATGGTATAATTTTATGTTATTCTGGAATTAAATTTTTAGTTTGACCATGGTGGAAGTAGCCAATGTGAGAGGGTTGGGGTGTTTAGAATCTAGGAAGTGAAAAGGTTCAGAATTTACACCCCCACTATGAGCCTCCTCACTTTTGTATGAAAGGAGGATCAAAGGTATTACCACCTTCAAAAATGTATAGGGGGATATTCCTATATGTATTACAATTAGGATATCCTTCCTTGTGCAGAGGATGTAATACCATGTGTATAGGATCTCATTCCATGTTCCTCATATATAGAGAATCATGATATTCCACACAATGTGAGATCACAATGTAACGTCTTCTGTTGCGACTTTTGGTTGTTGTAAATATTAAATAATATATCTCAGACATGGGGGACTCACTCATCAACCATTAAGCAGGCATAAATGTTATTGATAAATCCTTTATAATGGTATGGATTAATATAATTCAATATGGAACTATGTAGACATGTTTTTATATATGAGGTCCATGTTAGAAAAACTATGCTAAAAATGACGTGGGATTAGTTTACGTACAATAAAATTCAAGATGTTGGGAAACAAATGAACTTGGTTCCGAAGGGACTTCCTTTAAGGGACTAAGAAATATTTGCATGCCTGTTTGGTGGGTTTTGTGTAAGAGGGATACACAAGGGTTGTCGTTAACAAAAAGCGGCTCAAAATATTGTTTTGAAAATGGAACAAGCCATGTAAGATGAACGATGGGGTTCACACATGATTAGATCATTGTGTGTAAGAAAAAAAGTTCGGTTCTAGATTGAGTTATACAAAAGATTATGGATATGTGAAATGGTATATTTTTCATGTACCTACCTTAGGATGGAAGACGTATGGGGGGTTAATTAACTATGGGACCAAGTAAGGGGAGACCTGATGGGATCCTATCAAGAAAGATCATATACGTTGAGTTTTTTTATTCTTTTGTGACGTCAAATAAGACCAATATAACACCCAACAACATGACACATTCAAATCTAGAGGATTAAATTGAATATGGGGATTCAATATATCGGTAGAGCCTGCATAAGAAAAATGTAATATTTAGGCCATGAAAAAGGTTTTCTGGGAAGCAGTTCCTTATGCCCTAGTGACCTAGTTCTCAAGGGGATGATTGATATCGCATTCTATGGGTGAATTACTTGTGCAATATTTACATTCATATTCATTGATGGAACCACATTCACACACTTTTCGTATCTGTTTTGAGTAGTTGGGGTGGAATATTCATTTTTTATGATTTAATGGGCTTGTAAGGGATTTTTTGCATAGATTTAAATGTTGCATGCACACCTCAAAACATTCATTCACAATCCTAAAAATACTCTATATGTTTTGATCTCCCCAAAAAAACAATTTTAGAAGGTGACCAAAATGTTAGATATGATGGAATTATTTAATAGAAGGGTTGTTTCCACAAGTTATGTGCGAAAACAGACTAGGTTTCTATTCGATTCCATTCACACATTCAAAGTCCATTTTCTATGAATGAAGATAACCATTAGTGGTAATACATCATTTTTCATATCCATGAAACATGATATCAACATGACATAATCATTTATATTCTGAATGGGAAGACTAGGATGGTCATTAGAGATGTTTTTTAGGTGGATGTTTTACCTTACCACTATGCTAGTAGCTTACGAAGCAACATGAGGAATTACAACACGGTTTGGTATAAGTATTGGAACCTGAGGTTTGGTGGAAATATAAAAAGGTAATTTGAATGGGTTTATGGGGCACACTAAAGATTAGAGGAGTTTCGAGTAGATATGTGAAACATCTTGCTATATTATGATGTATGTACATCACTATTCCAAATCTATCTTCATCAAGAGATAGAACTCCTCATTTTATGGTATCCATAGATGAACTCATTCCACCACAACCTGGGGTAAGTCTGCCTCATATTTTAGGACATTTATTCAATTCATTTATTTACATAGAGGGGTTACTATAACATGAGTACCTTCCACTAGAGAGTACTTGTATGAGGAAGTGATAATACCCTATCCTAGAATGGTATATCATAGAGGTGGGGTCGGATAATTTAAAGATAAATTCATAAAAAATTAAATTCAATTCCAATAGTTTTTTCACTTGTTCCTCATGAAGGATGAGAAGTTATAATTTTCATGTCGTGGGAAACAATGTTTTCTCTTACTATAAAAGAGAACAGTGGGATCATATTGGGTGATAATAGTGGAAAAAGAATATCATACATGGTGGAATAGCATGGTCAGAGGATATGAAACATTAGTTCATTATGCCACATTTATTTACATATTCCAATGTTTTTGGATACTATCGATGAGAAACACACTATTGAGTATACACTTGGGTACCATGGTAATGGGTGGGATTTAGGTATATCGAAATTGGGGGAACTTATGATTTTTTATGTTATATATACTCTACCATATACTGGGATTCATCATAATGGAAATCATTCTTACAAGAATATACATGTCGTTCTAATTCTTACAAGGCTATATTTCATCACATCTTGGAATAAACGAATTCCCAAACATTTTCCTCCCATCATGACCCTATCTACATACATCCCTAAAAAAATTACCTGGGTTTGGATACGTACTCTTCATGATGAAAGGGTTTTGTAGTATATTGAAAATTACATAAACTACAAATTCATACCCTTATACACCTCAGTTGGTACAATGGTGGGTGACATGCAAGGTCCATAGGAGAATATAGGTATCTTTTTGACTTCCTGTGGAGGTGTGTTGGTGGTCTGGATTAATGGAAATGATTTATATGAGTCAAATGTTATACCCCATTTTTTCAGGAAATTCAATTTGAATCAACATGTGGAAAAAAAATAAAAAAATTGTATCAAGAAGCAAGAATACCCTAAATCCTCTTCCAAGTGTGGTTCATGTTGATAGTTTCAGGATTGGGAGAAACAATCATGATTCCACCTATGAAATTAAATGTTGTCCTATCATTATGAAATTCTAAAAAACGTGGTGCAGTCATAAATATTGGAAATGTAGTGAAAATGTATGATTGATCCTAGAAGCATGGAACCAGAGCAATGGGAAGGCAGAAAAGATCCAACCCATGAAGAAATATCTAAAACTAGGGAATGGAAAATCAATAAATATTGGTCGGGAATTGTATGAAACAACCTGACCCCAACCATGAGAATAAGAATGGTCCGAAAAGAAACAATCTGTTCTAGACAAAGAGGACCCAATAAAGAATAATAGGAATGTCATTAATATATTCATCAAAGTTTTCTTCTAATATATTTTCTCTTCATAGAGAACATTGTGGCAATCGATGTAACATGATGACCTATGGTGGAAACTGAAGAGGTGCGGGATCAAATTGCTAAAAGTTAGGTGAATCCAGGTTGCGAGAAAGGTGAAATTCGATCAGATCCATGCATACCTGGAAACCATGTATATCTACTCATGTCATAGTGGGAACTATGATGCACCTACCACCATGGTAAATGTTAATCTTTGCTAAGAGTCTGATTATATATACCATATATTTTCATAAATTAACATAAAATAAATTTTTTAGAATACATAATATATTAAAAAATATAATAACCAATGATCCTATTATTATAGTTCATTTGGAAACATAGAATCATAAACATCTGTATATAATTGAAATACATTATCATCCACTGGTTTCTTCTTGAATCGTACACTTCATAGACATATCAAACATAATACAAATTATCTAATCCTAGGAGAATGGAAACATAAAAATAGGTGAGCTCAGAAGATCAATAAGGGTAAAAAATGTAGATATGTAAAAAATATCAAGAAAATAATTGTATTAGAACATGATAATGAATAATTTAAGATCATACCATTTATATTAATGATAAAAAACATGTATCATGGTATAAATATTGGTAGTTCATAAGACATGAATCATAAGGAAATGAATTACATAATCAAAGAAATCATATCCAATAAATATATCAAGAAACTGTTGAAGTCACAAAAGAATATAATAATTACATCATTTTTAGTAAATTGATGACATCCAAGGATAACATGGTAGTATGGTTTTTCATTCAATATCATCTTGGTAGTCGTGGTTCACTCCCATGACTATCATAGTAGACAAAATCCATTATGTCAATTTCATGAAATATAAATCACTACCCAGTGTATATAACGGTGATATAGGTCCAACATAACTCATAATAAAATCAATCAAATATTTTTTTCAAGAATAAAATTATTTAACATGTTATAACTCAAGTAATTAAATGAAATTCACAATATCATGAAATCATAACATAACCCATAGAAACAAAATTGGTTTCATAAATACCATTCAATAATAAAATTAACAATTCATAGAAATAATAATAATGGAAAAATTTAAGAATATCCTCTTCAAAAAATAGGTATCGTTAAATAATTTTATATTAAATTTAAAATAATTGTTATAGAAGTCTACAAAACATGCCTTGGTGAATATATCCTTTCCGCTTTGAATACATTCTCATTACATGAAATGATGACCAAATTTAAAAGAATAAATTTTATATATTAATATCATTTTAATATTTTAATGTAATATTCAATAATAAAAGGTTTCAAGGATGCATAAAAATCTATTCATGATGGATAAGTTACAAAATATTATTCTGATACTTTTGTTGGAAAACTAAAAAATCCTTCATTAAAAAAATTATAAATTACTCCTTTCAAAAAAAAAATAATAACCAATACATGGGTAAAACGAATTTAATTAATTTTATGATGATAATTAACATATTATGGATTCAATATTATGAATCATGGACATGGATTATAAATATACCGTAGAAAATACATATGTATAAACAATCACAGAAAATAATAAGACTGTAAAATTAACATTTAACTTAGGAGTGAATTCATTGGTACATATATGATAATCATGTATAATGGATTAATAAATTTTATTTACTAATTATATAAAAATATTCACATGATATCACATATTCACATATTATGATCCATTTTTTAATTATATTTCAATATTTTAATTCTTTCGGGTGTTAACTACGGTCTTGTCCCTTGCATGTTATTTCATATAAGTCGCACTTTATGTGGAAGGGATATAGTTCTATAATATAAATAATAATACTAATGTAATATATAACCTATTTTTATATTATATACAATTATATAAAAATTATTTATTAGTGATCATAAAGAATGTGTTTCCTCACGTCGTGGAGATAGTAAGTCACACATATGCATGAGCGACGAGATAATTCCTTTAATTGAGAAATGTTATGGGAGTGCACGGTATATTTTATTCCATAATAACTATAATATTATTTTTATAATATATATTTATAATTTCCATTATCATACATATCTAAATAATTTGGTGATAAAAAATCAGACTAAACAATGACCTGGAGATGGTATGTTGTACGTACACAGGCGTGGTTTTTTCATTTTTTGTAGGATGGGTAAAAGGTTGAATATTGTTGTTCTATAATAATAATAATATAAATATATATATATATACTATATTTATGAATTTATAATGTAAAAAACATTAATAATATGTATAATAAGAAATACTCATGAGATAGTCGGTAATGAAGATTACCTCTTCTTATTGAGCTCGCTTAAGAGATTCTCTTAGAGACACTAGAGTAGGTCTCCTAAAGAACCATAACCTCTATATTTTATATAATAATGTTTTAATAACAAATTTATTGTTTTTTATATATATGTCTCCTAGTGTTGTGAGAATGTGAAGGATGAGGTACCTTTTAATAAGATAGGTGATATGCACTCTTGGAATATATGAAAATATTAAATCAATATAAATTTATTTTCGAATTAAAATAGTTCCAATGTGAGTTTTTTAAAATATAAGACGAGTAAGGGTGAAAATAATGTCAATCATTAATTATTATTAATTTTTTAGTAATAAATTTGTCCTTTTATTTTGGATTTTTTCGTTGGTTAAACCCACAAACTTTTATCATGACCACTTAGATGTTTACACTTTTGCATTAATATTGTTACTATAAAATGAAAAAAAATAAAAAATGGATCATTGATTAAATGTTTAAAATTTATATTTATATTTTTATGAATTATAAATTTTTATAATTTTTATATCTTTTTATGTTATATTATTTATTTTAATGTGTAATGTTGTCACTTATTATATTATTCAATAATTTTGTTTTTAAAAATTTCCTAAAAACATGATAAAATTGATCCACATAATATAATATATCAATAATATATCTATGATATCAATAAAATTCATGTGTATTGGTAATTATGTAACATTATATTTTTATATTATTTTTAAAATCATTTTTTTTTATATTTCTTATAATTAACAAATTACTACTTTATCATTGCGAAAGCCTTAAATTAAATTATTTCTTTTCTAAAAATGGAAAACAAATTTTCACAATTAATATAAATTTATTATATTTAAAATGAATTTTTATAGTTCAATTTATATATTGTATAAACCTATATTAAAAATCATACCATTACTAAAATTATTAATATGACAATTTTAATTTATTATAATATAAAATATTATAAATATCATATTAGTAACCTAATGGAAAAATATTTTATAATTTCATGAAAAGATTTATTTTGGGTAGAATCCCACCGATCCAATAATAATAGGACAAGTGTAAAGGACATATTATAATATTCTAATATTATTTTGAACATTAATTTCCTGATTTCCCATTATACATTTAAAACTTTTTTATTAATGATATTATTTATAATATTTAAAAAGTTAATTTGTTATTTTTATAATATAAATAATATTATTATTAAAAAAAATTATTTTTATTTTTTTATAAGTCTACTCTCAGAATTGGAAAAATTAACTTTATCTCTAATCCAGCAAACATGGCATGAATGCGGGTAAAAAGTACAATCAATAGTTCAATATGTTCACATTTCAAATTTAAATATAAAAATAATTACAGTGATCTAAATTAAATAATTAATGTATAATTGATTTTTTGACATTAATAATGAATTTTCATTACATTAACAATTTTAATGAAAATGGTTATATTTAACTATAATGTTGTATTTTTAACTATTAACCCAAAAAATTAAACATCTTAGAAAAATACTAAAACTCCACCATAGGTTAATTTTTTCATTAAAATTTATGAAATGATTTATGAATAATCATATTAAATTTATAATAGATCGAAAAATTAAAAAAAATCCTTATAAATGACATAAAAATGAGTACATTTTAGAAAATAGGGTTTTTACTCATGTAAATATTATATAAATTTTTTTCAAAATGCTTAATTTATATATAAAAATTATAATTTTTTTAATATTATTTATTTCTATTAATATTAGTATTTTTTAGTGGTTGGTTAATATCAATTGTATTCAAATAATTAAAAAAATGAAGTTTTGTTGAAACTCAATGTTGTATCTAACGTACAATATGTCAATGTTGAGTGAAAAACAATACATTTTGGTTCCTTTTGAATGGAATGTTTTAGTATGTTTAATAATATACATAAATTTGATGTTTTTTAATACAAAAAAGGTACAAATAATAGGGGAGTTGCATTCTACTGCCCATAACATGAACTCTACCATAAATATTCCTCAGTCTTATACGGGAAAATGAGGATCACTCTACCTCATCATATCCTCAAGTCTTCAGATATCTTCATAATATAAGGTGTTTCTCCCTAAAACATTTTATAGGTGTTTTTGTTTGTTTTGAAGATTTTTTTCTTTTTAAACAATGAATTTCCTTCAGTTCTTCTTCATAAGAGAGATCGTCCAATAATTTTATAACCTCTGAGTTTTGAACATTTGAAGTTATGGGATAAAACTTCCTCTATATATAATCATGGAACACATCGTGGTCTTGAGTGAGATTTCGTGTAAGTACCATAATATTGGCTAGTTTTTCAATATGATGATGAATTTCAACGGGATAGATATATATTGGGATTATTTTCAATTTTCTCCTATATATCATACCCCTATTCCATGGAGAAATTCATAGAAACTCATTTTCACAAAAATCAAATCTCAGGTCACACCATCAATTATCATCCTTGCTTTTCTTCTGATGTTCAGATGATTACATAAAATTTTGAATAGTTTTAACCTTTTCAACCATTTTGTCAGTGATCTCAGGTCTCGATTTTCTTCATTCTCCAACTTCATCCATGCATATTAGTGCTCTGCTATTCTTCCCATTATTTTATTCATAAGGATAAATCTAAATGCATGAGTGAAATACATTGTTGTATGAAAAATCAAATTGAGGATGATGTTGACCCCAACCACCATTTAAATCTAGAAAATTGGATCTCAAATTACCATTAGGTCTTTAATTGTTCATTCACAATGGCCATCCATCATTAGATGATAAGATGTTATGATACTCATTTTTGTATATTTTGTTTTTCAAAAAGGTTTACTAGTAAATTGAGTTAATCATCAGTTCCCAATCAGATGAAATAGAATTGTATAATCTATAAAACATAACAACATCTTTAATGTATATCATGGGAAGATGAACCATACAGATGTATTCTCTGATAGTAATAAAGTTATATGACTATTTAAGGTGATTTAATACAACCCATATATAAATAAACTTTATTATTTGATTTAGTGGATCCAACAAAAAAATACATGGTGATGTTCTTCAATAAAATTCTTGTATGGGAAATGGATTCAAGATCCCCTTATATTATTTTCTTTTAGTATTATCTTTTGGGTATACTATGCACTATGATAGAAAATCTGCAATATCGATCTTCATTTCATCCCACATGAATTATTATTTCATGTCTCTAAACATCTTCATACTTCGAGGATGAATATAGAATGAATATCTAAGATAATAATCTAACATATCCACCTTAAAAAATGGTATAGGAAGAATAAACGAATATTTATGGAATGGTATCATTCCATTTGAATGAAGGTTAAACTAATAACATTTCTAAACTTTTTTTTCCATATCCACTTCTTCTTTCATCTCTACTTTAATCATCTTAATGATTTAAGGTTAAATATTAAATTGGGAGATATAATTTATAAAACACTATTTTTTTGAATATTTAATTGATAATAAATGATATAATTTCCTCAAATTGTGTTAAATATGTTTATTTATAAAATATTTGTGATTTGATCATTCATTTGAAAATTTGGTGAAAATTCCAGTTTTACCCTTTATAGTGCACTGTAATATTTCAAAGATAAATGTTTTTATATTTATTATTTGAATTTTAAATTTTTTAACAGTCTTCCTAACGTAATTTTCTAAAACATTTATTCAGGACACTAGATCAAAAGAATGCATTTGGATGGATTAATTGGGCCATAAATTCAAAGGTGGGATAGACACGCCAGAATCTAGAAGCTTATGTATTTCGGCCATAACACCTTCATATAGGATTGGATTGATTCCAAATTTTTATAGGAGATATCGGAACCATATCCGAACATATTATCCTTCTGAAAGGCCAGAAAATTCATGCGTTTTGGTGGTTAAATGGGCGGTACAATGTGGCATAAAATATTTAGCCTAGATTTCCCATTCACATTTGAAACCACTTTGAACCAAGCCTCCCCACCACTCTATAAATTGGTGTTTTTCTCATTTGGTTGGGTTGGGGACGTGAAATAGGATGTTTAGGGTAGAGGAGAAGAGGTTACACTCCAATTATCCAAGAAATTCAATAATGGTAGCTCTTGAAGCAAGGATCCCTTCGTCGAAGCCCTATTCTTCTTCCTCATGTTGTAATGATTGTGTTTTCTTAATAAACTTCTTTGTTATTATTTAATTTTTTAGATTTCCTCTATTTTTTTATTTTTTTTCTTCATTAATATCCCTATTTGGGGTGGAACTCAATATTAGAAGCGTTATTGGGTTATACCCATTCTAAACTTTTTCAAGTGCAATTCGCTTCTACGATGACTACACCGCCCATAGAAGAGTAGTTCTTTTTAGTAATCGATCTAACTCTCAACTTTTCATTCATTTATTTTATATTAATGATATACTGTAATTCACTAAACATGATCCATTAATTGATTTTTCAAATTGGAAGAAACTACGTGAGCACTTGAACAAATAACACAAAATGCAGGAGGTCGGGATTTGTGTGAATTCGGAGAGCACGATCTTAATCGGTAATACAAGACCACGCTGGATAAATTTTTAGAGTTCAAATAAAATCCCTAAACATAATTAATCCTCATTTATAGAGTGGTTATGTGACTTCATTTACCACTGACCATAATATAATCTTAGAACATCAATCAAAGAAGGGGGATGCAATTGGATATTCCGATGTTAGACTAGGGTTAAATTCACATCATCTTCGTGGTAAAGTTAATTCTCTTAGGTTTCGGATTAACAAATTAAGGGATCGTAATTTAGTGAATGTTAATTAAAATGATAATGATTAATTATTTTTTAATAGGTAGAGTTAGATTGATTACTCCTTTTAAAATATTTTCAAAAAAAACATCTTCTTGTTGTGTCTTTTTAATCAAACTTCATTTCAAAATTTAAAAAAATGCATTCTTCTGACAGAAAACATCCTCACGTTTTATAAACTATACACAACCACCCCCATCCTTTAATTTAGTGTTTTTGGGGACAATCAAATAAAACTTATTATCATTTTATTGTGTTATACTTTTCATCACTTCATTTTTTATTTCTTTTATTTATTACATGAACTAATCCCGAGGATCACTTAGATCTTTACCCTAAGAATGAACGTAGCCTTAGGGCGTGAATCTGTCATTCTCAGTCTATAGGAAGTCTCGACATTTACCCAACTGGGGAATTCCTTCACTCTAGGAATTTTGAAATTGGAAACACTTCTATGTCCAAATTAAAACAAGAACTAATGTCTGAAAATAGTGGAAATGAACTTAAATTAACCATTCAATAATTGGATGCACCAGGTATTAACTATCAACCAAATAGTATTGCATACACGAACCTCGAATCGGACATTGAATTGAAATCTAGATTAATTCACCTTCTACCAATGTTTCATGGATTATATGGTGAGGATCCCAACAAACTCCTTAAGGAATTTAATGTGGTTTTCCCAACCTTAAAACCATGAAATTCTTCTGAAGACCAAATCAATATAAGATAATTTCCATTCTCACATGATGGAGCTGCAAAATATTGGATGTATTATTTGCAACCTAAAGATGTAACATGTTGGAATGATTTGAAACGTCTTTTCTTGCAAAGATTTTTTCCAGCATCGAGGACCACTTCAATTCCTATGGTGATCTCAAGGATCAAGAAATCACAATGGGGGTCAATGTATTACTATTGGGAGAGTTCAAGAAGTTGTGTGCAAGTTGTTCACATCACCAAATTATTGAGAAACTCCTTATTCAGTACTTCTATGAAAGGCTCACACATATGAAGAGAATCATGTTGGATGTCGCAGCAGGAGGGGCATGTTGGAAAAGACACCAGTAGCCGCACCTGCATTGATTGACAAGATGGCACAAAACATCCAACAATTTGGCGATCGAGGTACACCACATGTCAGGGGAGTACATCAGGTAAGTCCTTCTTCTCTTGAATGTAATATTGTTGATTCCAAGTTGGAATAATTGAACCCTATAGTGAGGCAGATTTCATTGGATCAAAAGTCATCCCAACCCCCTCCTTCAAGGCCTTGTGGAATTTTTACTGAGACAAGCCACCCAACTGACTGTTGCCCACAACTCCAAGAAACAATAGATTGTGCAGCAGTGTTCCCTGGGATACTATATCAGTTATAACAACAAAAACCATATCCCCAAAAAAAGTTTTATCCAACATATAACCAAGGGTGTAAGGATCAATAGGACATGAGGTATGGATCTGGACAACAACAAAGGCCCCCTTTTCAACAAATCTTCTAGCAGCCTCCGCCTTACCAGAAGGTTTCCCAACAACCCCAAAAGAGATTTGAATCCCAAGCATCAAAAAGCAAACAACAAGGGAATCCCCCAAAAAAGTTATATTCTAATAGGGATGAAATTTTGAGGAAAATTGTTCTTAATCAACAAGATGAGGTGAAGAGTCAAGGTTCGGAGCTGAGGGAGTAGAAGACTCAAATGATCCAAATTGCAACCGCCCTACATGAACTTGTGAGTAAGAATTATAGAAATCTACCTTCCCAACACACACCAAATCCAAAGGTAAATGTTAGTTTCATCACATTGAGAAGTGGGAAACAAATTAACGATACATCTGTACCTACCATTCCACCAGGATTCACCTCTACACCAGAGAAGCCGCATTCCATACCAACTGATGAGAAATCCAAGGAGAAAGATAAAGGTAAGAAAAATATTGATGATGTTCATCTTAAACCCCTTCCTTTTCCAAATAGGGTTGTTAAAACGAAGAATATGGCTGATGAAGTAATGAAAAAGGAGGTTTTGGACACATTCAAGTGTGTGGAGATCAACATTCCTCTACTTGAATCCATTAATCAAATCCCAAGGTATCCCAAATTCATAAAATAACAATGCACTAATTGAAGAGGGCTCAAGGTAAATTAGAGGATCAAACATGGAAGGAATGTCTCAAAACTCATTAAACCAACTCTAGAAATGCCAACAAAGTGAAAGGATCCCGGGACATTCACCATCCCATGTACCATAGAGGAGTTTCACTTCTCTGATGCCCTTTGTGATTTATGAGCTTCAATAAATGTGATGCCTCACTCTGTATTCTCTTCCTTGAAGGTTGGTGAGTTGAAGCCAACAAGAGTAGTGGTGCAGTTGGAAAATAGAGCTACATCATATCCAGTGTGAGTCCATGAGGATGTACTTGTCCGGGTAAGATACATGATCTTCCCAGCATATTTCTGCGTGCTTAACATGGAGGATGATTAGGTAAGTTCTCATGCACCCATAATCGTAGGTAGACCCTTCGTCAAAATTGAAAAAACTATCATAAATGTAAATGATGTTACACATTCAATGGTGTTTGGAGATGAAGTTGTGATATTTAATGTTATGGATTCCATGAAGTAACCCTCAGAGGAGCACTCTGCATTTTGTAACTCCCATTTTGAACCACCAAATAAAAACCCAATGGAATTTGATTATTCTAGTCTTAGGGAGATTATAAGTATTGGTTCTAGTTTGATGTCTAAGAGGACTTACACACCTATTTCTAATGAAATAGACTCTATTAGATTTGACTTTGAAATGGAATCATACTCTGATTTTTATCATGTGAACTCTGATTATGACTTGGATGTGGAGTATGCTGATGGATTTGATGCTTTATTCTCTGATTTTAATTATGTATATTCTGATACTGATGTTATTTGTGCACATATTTGAGTTCCTTATATGTCTCCATCCATACACCACCCCCTACACTGGAACTAAATCCATTGCCACCAAATCTGAAATACTCATACTTGTTGAGTGGTGAGAAATTACATGTTATCATTGCTAACAATCTCCCTTTTGAACATGAAGAATAGCTTAAGAAAATTTTGAGGGAGAACATCAGGGAAATCGGGTGGACCTTGGCTGACATATCAGGTATTATCCCCTCCATTTTCATGCATAGGATTATTTTAGATGATGGGGCTAAACTGGTGAGGCAACCATAAGGGTGACTCAATCCAACACTTTTGGAGGTTGTTAAAAAAGAAGTTGACAAATTTCTCGAGGCAGGTATAATATATCCCAATTCATATTCTCTGTGGGTAAGTCCAATTCAGGTTGTTCCTAAGAAATGTGGTGTTACTGTAGTTAAAAATGAGAATGATGAGTTAGTTCCAATGAGAGTAAAAAATAGTTGGCATGTGTGTATTGATAATAGGAAACTAAATCATTCCACTTGCAAAGACCAATTCCCCCTCCCATTTATTGATCAGATGCTTCAGAGACTATTTGGGAAGACACACTATTGTTTCTTGGATGGATTTTCTGAATATTTTTAGGTACCTATAGCTCTAGAGGATCAAGAGAAGACTACATTAACCTATCTCTTTGGCTCATTTTCCAAATGGAGGATTCCATTTGGACTTTGAAACGCCCTAGGTACCTTCTAGAGATGCATGGTGAGTATTTACTCTGATTTTATTGAGACCTACATGGAGGTATCCATGGATGATGATACAGTGTATGGGTATTCATTTGATGAATGTCTAATTAGGTTGGGAAAGGTGTTGAATCATTGTATCGATAAGAATCTGGTCCTAAACATTGAAAAGTTTCATTTCATGGTAGAGCATGGCATTGTCTTAAGGCATGTTGTGTCAAAACATGGGATAGAGGTTGATAGATCAAAGGCAGATATTATTTATTCCTTAACATATCCTTCATGTGTGCGTGATGTTAGTTATTTCCTAGGGTATGCAGGATTTTATTGGTGCTTCATCAATGATTTTAGTAAGATTGCTCTTCCTATGTCAAGATTACCTCAAAAGGATTCCGATTTTGTATTTGATGATTCTTGCAGGAATTCACTTGATGAGCTAAAACAACATCTGACCACTCCACCTATCATACAACCCCCATGGTGGGAGATTCATTTTGGGCATATGTGTGACACTTCCAACTTTGCGGTTGGAGAATTCTTATCTCAGAGGGTGGAAGGACATTGACATGTGATTGCCTATGCATCAAGGACATTGGATTCAGCCCAATCAAACTACCCTACCATAGATAAGGAGTTTCTTACTGTCATATTTTCTTTAGAAAAATTCCGTTCATATTTATTGGGCTCTAAATTAGTAGTTTTTTCTGACCATTCATCTTTGAGGTACCTCCTAAGGAATCCAGATGCAAAGCCACGACTTATCCGTTGGATGCTCCTTATTCAAGAGTTTGACATTGAAATAAATGACAAGAAGGGGTCAGAGAATTTGGTGGCGTACCACATGATTAGGCTTACTCACACACTAGAGGGTGACACCTTGTATCAAGTACCACTTCAGGACACTTTCTCCAATGAACAACTCTATACCATCTCAGGTACGCATCCATGGTATGCTGATTTAGTTAATTACATTGTTTCCTATGAAAATCCAGTAATTTTGAAGAATAATCAAGTCCAAAAATTAAAAAGTGAGTCTAGGATTTGTGTGTGGGATGATCCTTACCTCTGGCAGATGTGTAGTGACCAATTCATTAGGAGGTGTGTTCCCGATCATGACATTTAGTCTATTTCGCATTTCTATCATACACTTGCTTGTGGTGGACACTTTGGACCCCAACGGATAGCTAGGATGGTTTCAGACTATGGATTATATTGGACTAGCTTATTCCATGATGCCCATGTGTTTTGGAAGTCATTCTCTCGTTGCCAACACACTGGAATCATTTCAAGGAGACACGAGATGCCCCAATAACCCATTCTATTTTGTGAGATTTTTTATGTATGGGGAATTTATTTTATGGGTCCTTTTCCTAGTTCATTTTTAATTTTATATATTTTGGTTGTTGTTGATTATGTTAGTAAATGGGTGGAGGACAAGGCCACTAGGACTGTAACACCCGAGATTTTTATGAGTAATATTTTGTTTTTTATATATCATCAAAGGAATCTTTCACTACATACTAGCTTGGCTTACTTTACATGCAATCGTGACCTTCCTCGATAGCTTGTGTCGTACGCAATACTGAGTTTCACTAAACAACGATATGCTATTAAAATATTATTAAAACTAGCCGTTATGAATAGTAATAACCACTTTTTGAAATTTTATAAATTTTATCTTTCAAAATGGACTTCATTTTTGGATTCGGAATACCGAAATTAGCCTAGGGTGAAATTTTGGTATTTTTCTGAAAACATTCAATTTTTGATGAATAGTGAAACCACTAAGTGGTAGGTTAAAAACTGAATTTTGCATAAAACTTAATTTTACCGCTTCTGTGAATGGAATTTCGAAACTCCGACAGACACGGTTGATATCAGTATGTAAAATGTGGTTCAATGAGATAAAAATAATTTTTTTGTGAATTGTAACTTTTTACTTTTTTTCCGCGGTTAATAGTAAATAGGGTAACTAAGGGTAAATATGATATTAATATTACCCTAAAACATGTCCTAATTCTATTGGACAAGTGTAATTCGACCTAAAACAAACTTAGGAATAAAATATGACCATTTAGGCCCAAATGGATTAGATTAGGACATTTATTATTAATTAATTTAAAGAAGGGTTAAAATAGTTAAAATCAACGTTTAATAAGTAAATCATTTTTAATATGGGGTTATACATAAGATAAATTAGACTATAAATATTCATTATAAATCTAAAAAGATTTCCTACATAATGGTATTTTATTTGTAATTTTTAGACATTAAATAATTTAATTTATTTATGACACAATGATGATGCAGTAATTATCTTATTAATGAAATATAGACATAAATGATGTTATAAACACCAAAATAAATGTAATTTGAGACTTTTTATGAATTCCACTATTTTTCTAGGTTATTATGATATATTAGTGTTGATTTAATCAACTTGGTTCGAACATATAATTCTGTTATGACTTTCACAAAAATCATATATCAAATAGTGTCAAAATTGACACAAAATAGTTTTTAAATAAAATATTATATTATTAATTGTTATTTTATTCCTAAAAATCTAAGGTTAGGCCAAATGACTTAGATAAGGATATATATACTAATAATAAACAATTTGGGGTTCGTTTGGCATGTTATAGTAAGTGTATTAACTATATAGTGTAAGAAAACAAAAAGACACGGTAAAAGTTAAATTATTTAACTTAGAGTTAAATATAATTGATAAGGTTAAAATAATAACCTAAACTTGTCTAAATCCTATTGGTTGATAGGATTTCGACCCTTCCCCACTTTATCTTCTAAATAAGACCCTTTGGAACCATTATAAACCTATTTTGACTTTAATATAAAATAATATTTTGAGATATTTCTAAGGTGCCCATCTCCTCCCTTATAAAAGGGCACCTCCTCCCCCTCCTCCTCACACCAATTTGAGCACTCAAGCTCGTCCAACCCCTGAAATGTTCTCCTCTCCACTTCCCTATAATAATCATAGAGGTCCAGGTCTTCTTCAAAGACCAATCATAGTTCCCTAAGTGGAGGATTCAAAGAGGCTTTCCAAAGAAGAGGTAATATCCATTACCGATCTTTTCAATTTCTTTCTTCTTCAACTTATTATTCGTTAGATGTTTCATGATGAAGTAAAAGTATTACTTACATACTGATATGTTATTATAAATATGAAACAACCCTAATTCACTTTCTATACATCCTACAGAAAAATGAAATCACCGCGCGTGTGTACGTACGGAATACCGTCTCCACGCCGTGGTGTAATCTATTTTTCCACCATCACTTTACAAGGATGGGTATAATGGTGTAATGAGTAACTATTTATGATTATTATAAATTAATATTGATACTTAAATAATATATATATACTCCAATACAGTTCCACGATCATAGGAATGATATCATCACTCGTGCGTACGTACGGAATACCGTCTCCACGATGTGATGCGACTCGTTCTACATGATCATCATTACATAGTAATTATATAAATGAATTGAATGAATAAATATGATATATGTTACACTAATACCATTCTGGATATAAGTTTTCTATAACCTTAAAAGAAGAATAAAAATGTATTCGGCAAAACACGCATAAGAACAAAAGGCAATAAAGACCCGAGTAACAAGTAACAATGAAATATTACTAACAAGAAGCTACGAATATGACCATATATGATATCATATCAATATGTATGATTCTGGAATAAGTCAATAACATTATTTAAACCATCATACAGGAGCTTCAGACACGTACAAAGCAAATCGGATCTAAGGTAAGGGAAATATCACAATCTCATTTTTATCCGAGATTGTTTATTCGTAAGTATTTACTGGGGTGTATTTTATCATCCACATCCATGTTTCATCAATATGTAATATTATTTCCATCCACCTACAATTGTTTAAATCCATTTTTACCCTTCGGTGAGTTTTTAGTAATATCTATGAAAGGAATCTTTTGTCGTACGAGGTACTTTTTGACTTTTCCGACAAAAGTATGAAGAATGTTTTTTTTACTTATACGGCATGAATGTATTTCTAAAAAATTATTTCCAAGAAGATTCCTTTACAAGTATTCAAGTTTATTTTTAATAAACTTATTTTAGTTTAAAATTGTATGACATGTTAAGAAAGGAAAAGTGTTTTTGAAGTAGAAAGGATATTTTCCTCAAGAATGAAGTTCAAGTATTTTATCAAAATTATTTTCCATCTAAGATAATAAAAGGGTTCTGTTTTTATCCCTATTATTACATGTATTTGATTATGTTGTGATGGAAACATTTTTATGAATTCCTTTATCTTATATGAATTGTTTTATGATGTCATGTTGTTTAAGAATCCCATTTTTATTACATGGGTTATGCGATGATGTATGATTTATGATTATGTGGCACACATAAGAAAGGATTCATTATAAGATGGGTGGGACCTATATCTCCCTCCAATGCATTGGGTAAAGATTTATATCTCATGAGATAGACATGGCTGGAACGGTAGGTTATACCGTTTCAGTGAAACAAGACTGGAACGAGGGTGACTCGGTTCAGAAAGGGACTTTGTCCACTAAGATAGTCTTGGCAATGAGTCATGACTAACAAGAAATGATTTTCCATGATTATGTGTGCATGCCACAAAGTTTCAAGTTTCATGTTATGATTATGGGGATCTAATTTTCACTTCTATGATTTATTCCATGTTAATATATTATGATCTCTTTTGCAGGGTATGATTTTCAAAAAGATTTGATATGATTTTTATTTCCTTTAGTTTCCCTTGCTGAGAATTTGAGCTCACCCTTTTATGTTTTCTTTTCCCCAGGTCAGGAAGATGCATATTAAGTAGAATATGCTAAAAGGGACCCTAGATATTATGAAATAAATGGGAGACACTGTAGAAGATTTATGAACCAGATGTTTATGTTTCCCAGTTTCTAAAGACACTATACCTATACGGTCCTTTGTGGTTTTGTCATATGTTGTAATAAGTGTGCTTCAATTTTGAAGTACTAACAATGTATGTAAAGTATGGGTCGTTATAGTTGGTATCAGAGGAAAGGTATAGTCAACCTTTGGAAACTAGGATGTGAAAGCCTTAGTAAGAACCCTAAGGATAAGTCTAAGCATAGAACACAATCTTAGTGTTTTAGAAATGGCCATGAATAACCTAGGATAAGACCTTAATCATGAAAATTTTATTCTTGAATTATGTGGTTTTCCTATTATAATTAGTGTTGCTCACACTATTCTTCTTGGTTTTAGTCAATGGCTGGAACCCGAAGGAACCGTGTTAATGCGGAATGCGATGGGAAATGCAATGATTGTCCCCCTGAGCAACCAAACGATATGGGAGCTAGAATGAAAAATCTTGTAGCCATGCTCACACAACTTTCTCAAGCTATGAATCATGAAGGAATTCCAAACGAGCAAAGGAAGGAGCAACATTCTGTTGAATCCTTCATGAGGCAGCGTCCACCTTCTTTCAGTGGGTCTACTAATCCATTAGTTTCTGAAAAATGGATTAGTACTACTGAAAAGATATTTTCAGGTCATCAATGTTCTGAACATGATAAAGTCATCCTAGCAGTGTATCGTTTGGAAGGAGATGCTGATCAATGGTGGAATCTTATTAAGAATACGAGGCAAAGGGATGAAATTGAGTCTATGGAATGGGACGAGTTCATGAACTTATTTTTCAATAAGTACTTCCCTAGTATTCTCTGAACAAAGATGGAGAAAGAGTTTCATGAACTGAATCAAAGGGATGATGAATCAGTTGGTACCTATGAAGAAAATTTTACAAGACTTGCAAGGTACGCTTCTGGTATTATTATCCGACCTGAGAGTAAGATCGATCCATTCTTTAGTGGCTTAAAACCAAGTCTTCGAAGGGCGTTAGCCATAAGGGACTTCAATAGCTACGAGGAAATCGTTCGATGTTCTCTCAAAGTAGAGATGGAAATTGGAGTAACCCATCAGTCACATGGGTTTGATAAGAAGAGGAAGATGGAATTCAAAGGAAAATCTAAAGAGCAAACTGAAAAGAAGATGAGCTTTCACTTATGCTCAAAGTGTGGAAAGAAACATGGAGGGAGTTGTCTTAAAGGGACAAGTAAATGTTTTAAATGTGGAAAGGAAGGTCACCGGGCATTTGAATGCCGCGATAATGGGAAGAAGATGTCTAATGATGCAAACAAAGGAAGGGATACACAGAATGAACCTACTACACTTCAATGTTTCAAGTGCAAGGAGATGGGTCATTATGCCAATAAATGCCCAAATCCAAGGGTTCATGATGATGGTCGACGTCCACAAAATCTTAAGACTAAAGACAAAGGAAAGTCACATGAAATTTCCATCAGCGATGTGGAGTATGATAACGAAGTGGTGAAAGGTACACTTACCGTCCACTCTAAAGTAGAAAATGTTTTTTTTTATTCTGGATCCACCCACTCTTTTATTTCTAAAGAATTTTCTAAGGGTATCACCGTATTACCTCAACAATTAGATGTTGAGTTAGCTGTGACAACACCTAATGGCACAACAGTCGCATCAAAAGTTTATAATTCTTCTCCGATCGAAGTTTGTGGGAAAGTGCTTCCTGCAAATCTTGTGATCCTTCCTATAGTGGAATTTGATGTGATTCTTGGCATGTATTGCCTTTCTTTATACGAAGGTCATATAAATTTCCAAAGAAGGGAAGTCACATTTCATATTCCAGATCAATCTATGATCATCTATCAATGCAAGGATGAACATAACCTTCCAGTGGAAATTTCTTCCATTTTATGGGTATTGATTCCACTAAATGAAGGTTATTTATCTCAAATGGTTGGTGAGAAGCTCGCGATTAAGAATATGCCCTTCATACGGGAGTTTGATGATGTCTTTCTGGAGTAATTATCGGGTCGTCCACCAAATCGTGAAGTTGAGTTTTCAATAGAACTCGTACCGGGTGCTTTGCCTATTTCAAAGACACCTTATAGAATGGCCCCAATTGAGTTGCAGGAATTGAAGAAGCAACTCCAGGAGAATCTTGATAAGGGATTCATACGCCCTAGTGCGTCACCTTGGGGAGCACCTGTTCTATTTGTTAAGAAGGAATATGGATCAATGAGACTCTGCATTGATTATCGAGAACTTAACAAGATCACTATCAAGAACAAATATCATCTCCCATGCATTGATGACTTATTTGACCAACTACGCGGAGCTCAATACTTTTCCAAGATTGATCTTCGTTCAGGGTATCATCAATTAAGGGTCAAAAGGGAGGATATACCAAAGACGGCTTTCCATACAAGGTATGGACACTATGAATTTATAGTGATGCCATTTGGTCTTACTAATGCCCCTGCTATCTTCATGGATCTAATGAATAGAGTCTTTAAAGACTATCTTGATCAATTTGTGGTAGTCTTTATAGACGATATTCTTTTCTATTCAAAGTGCAAGGAAGAGCATGAATATCACTTGAGAATTATATTGAAGACCCTGAGAAAGGAGAAGCTTTATGCCAAATTTACCAAGTGTGAAATTTGGCTTCAAAAAGTTGCATTTTTGGGTCACATAATCTCAAAAGAGGGGATATATGTGGATCCAGAAAAAACAGAGGTTATCGAAAGATGGTCGAGACCAACAACAGTAACTGAGATCCGAAGTTTTCTTGGTTTGGCTGGATATTATCGACGTTTTGTAAAAGATTTTTCACGATTATCTAATCCACTCACCAAGTTGACTCGGAAAGGAGTTAAGTTTGTTTGGACAGAGTAAAGTGAAGAGAATTTCAAGGAGTTGAAAAGAAGGTTATCCAGTGCACCTGTGCTCACACTGCCTTGTAGTGGAGAATGGTTTGTGATCTACAGTGATGCATCCAAGAAGGGATTGGGGTGTGTTCTTATGCAAAATGATATGGTGATAGCTTATGCCTTACGACAGTTGAAAATCCATGAGCAAAATTACCCAACACATGATTTGGAGTTGGCTGCGGTAATCTTTGCATTAAAGATTTTGAGGCATTACCTTTATGGTAAAAGGAGTGATATTTATACTGATCATAAATGTTTAAAGTATATTTTCACACAAAAGGAGTTGAATATGCGTCAAAGAAGATGGTTGGAGATGATTAAGGATTATGACTGCTCAATCCATTACCACCCTGGGAAAGCAAACAAGGTGGCAGATGCATTAAGTCGACACGACCATGCTAGTTTATCCATGATGAGGATCACAAAAGATCCAATATTTATGGATTTACAAAGGATTGATCTTGAAATTATAATGGAAGGGGAAAAATCTTATCTTTCTCAAATGAATGTTCAACCATATATACATGTGAAGATTAAAGAGGAATAGAAAGAAGATGTTGAGTTACAAAAGAAAGTGAGAAATGTTCCTAAATTCAACCTTGATTGTGATGGGATAATAAAGTTCAGGAATCGGGTTTGTGTTCCTCCCATCCCCGAATTAAAGAAGGAGCTGCTGGATGAGTCGCATAGTTCATCATTCGCTATTCATCCTGGAAGCACGAAGATGTATAGGGACCTGAAAGAATACTTCTGGTGGGATGGCATGAAAAGAGATGTTGCTGAATATGTCTCTCGATGCTTGGTTTGTCAACAAGTTAAAGCTGAGAGACAGAAGTATAAGGGGATGTTACAACCATTACCCATACCTGAATGGAAATGGGAAAACATCACTATGGACTTTGTCACAGGACTTCCTAAAACATCCAAAGGCAATAATGATATCTGGGTCATAGTTGATCGTCTTACAAAATCTGCACACTTCATTGCTATTAGAGAGGATTTCTCTCTAGATCAGCTTGCCAGGATATATGTAAAGGAAGTGGTAAGATTGCATGGAGTACCACTTTCTATTATATCTGATCGGGATCCGAGATTTACATCGAAGTTCTGGCGAAGTCTTCAGCATACTCTGGATACAGAGTTGAGATTCAGCACTGCTTATCATCCCCAGAAAGACGGTCAGTCTGAAAGAACAATTCAAACCCTAGAAGATATGTTGAGAGCTTGCTCTATGGATTTCAATGGAGGTTGGGATCAACACCTACCTTTGGTGGAATTTTCTTATAATAATAGCTTTCACTCCAGTATTCAGATAGATCCTTATGAAGCTCTCTATGGAAAGAAATGCAGGACTCCCACTTGCTGGGATGAAGTTAGGGAAAGAAAGCTATTAGGACCTGATCTCGTTGATGAAATGGCAGAAAAGGTCAGATCTATTCAACAACACATAAGAGCGGCTCAGAGTCGACAGAAAAGTTATGCCGACAACCGAAGAAAAGACCTAGAGTTTGAAGTGGGTGATAAAGTGTTCTTACGAATATCTCCCTGGAAGAGGGTTATGAGATTTGGAAAGAAGGGGAAGTTGAGCCCTAGATATATCGGTCCTTTCGAAATACTGGATCGTGTTGGGAAGGTAGCTTACCGATTGGCGCTTCCACCGAATCTCTCTCAAGTTCACGATGTGTTCCATGTATCTCTCCTGAGAAAGTACATACCTGATCCTTCACATGTACTCAGCTCAGAAGTTGTACCGCTGGAGCAAGATCTTTTTTATGAAGAATAGCCAATAGAGATTCTGGATCGTAGCGAAAAAGTCCTACGAAACAAGACCACTCGATTGGTGAAAGTTTTATTGAGGAACCACCAACTTGAAGAAGCTACATGGGAGATTGAGGATATGATAAGGGAGAAGTATCCTCATCTGTTTGTTACAAAGTGACGAATTTTGAGGGAGAAATTCTTTTTAAGGGGGGGTAGAATGTAACACCCGAGATTTTTATGAGTAATATTTTGTTTTTTTTATATATCATCAAAGGAATATTTCACTACATACTAGCTTAGCTTACTTTACACACAATCGCGACCTTCCTCGATAGCTTGCGTCGTACGCAATACTGAGTTTCACTAAACAACGATATGCTATTAAAATATTATTAAAACTAGCCGTTATGAATAGTAATAACCACTTTTTGAAATTTTATAAATTTTATCTTTCAAAATGGACTTCATTTTTGGATTCGGAATACCGAAATTAGCCTAGGGTGAAATTTTGGTATTTTTCTGAAAACTTTCAATTTTTGATGAATAGTGAAACCACTAAGTGGTAGGTTAAAAACTGAATTTTGCATAAAACATAATTTTACCGCTTCTGTGAATGGAATTTCGAAAATCCTACAGACACAGTTGATATCAGTAAGTAAAATGTGGTTCAATGAGATAAAAATAATTTTTTGGTGAATAGTAACTTTTTACGTTTTTTTACCGCGGTTAATAGTAAAAAGGGTAACTAAGGGTAAATATGATATTAATATTACCCTAACACATGTCCTAATTCTATTGGAAAAGTGTAATTCGACCAAAAACAAACTTAGGAATAAAATATGACCATTTAGGCCCACTTGGTTTAGATTAGGACATTTATTATTAATTTATTTAAAGAAGGGTTAAAATAGTTAAAATCAATGTTTCATAAGTAAATAATTTTTAATATGGGGTTATACATAAGATAAATTAGACTATAAATATTCATTAGAAAGATAAAAAGATTTCCTACATAATGGTATTTTATTTTTAATTTTTAGACATTAAATAATTTAATTTATTTATGACACAATGATGATGTAGTAATTATCTTATTAATGAAATATTGACATAATTGATGTTATAAACACAAAAATAAAATTAATTTGAGACTTTTTATGAATTCCACTAATTTTATAGGTTACTATGATATATTAGTGTTGATTGAATCAACTTGGTTCGAACATATAATTCTGTTATGACTTTCACAAAAATCATATATCAAATAGTTTCAAAATTGACACAAAATAGTTTTTAAATTAAATATTATATTATTAATTGTTATTTTATTCCTAAAAATCTTAGGTTCGTCCAAATGTCTTAGATAAGGATATATATACTAATAATAAACAATTTGGGGTTCGTTTGGCATGTTATAGTAAGTGTATTAACTATATAGTGTAAGAAAACAAAAAGACACGGTAAAAGTTAAATTATTTAACTTAGAGTTAAATCTAATTGATAAGGTTAAAATAATAACCTAAACTTGTCTAAATCCTATTGTTTGATAGGATTTAGACCCTTCCCCACTTTTGCTTCGAAATAAGACCCTTTGGAACCATTATAAACCGATTTTCACTTTAATATAAAATAATATTTTGAGATATTCCAAAGGTGCCCCTCTCCTCCCTTATAAAAGGGCACCTCCTCCCCCTCCTCCTCACACCAATTTGAGCACTCAAGCTCGGCCAACCCCTGCCATTTTCTCCTCTCCACTTCTCTAGAATAATCCTAGAGGTCTTGGGCTTCTTCAAAGACCAATCTTAGTTCCCTAAGTGGAGGATTCAAAGAGGCGTTCCAAAGAAGAGGTAATATCCATTACCGATCTTTATAATTTCTTTCTTCTTCAACTTCTTCTTCTTTAGTTGTTTCATGATGAAGTAATAACATCAGTATTACTTACATACTGATATGTTATTATAAATATGAAACAAGCCTAATTCACCTTCTATCCATCCTACGGAAAAATGAAATCACCGCGCGTGCGTACGTACGAAATACCGTTTCCACGCCGTGGTGTAATCTTTTTTTCCACCATCACTTTACAAGGATGGGTATAATGGTGTAATGAGTAACTATTTATGATTATTATAAAGAAATATTGATACTGAAATAATATATATATACTCCAATACAGTTCCATGATCATAGGAATGATATCATCACTCGTTCGTACGTACGGAATACCGTCTCCACGATGTGATGCGACTCGTTCTACATGATCATCATTACATAGTAATTATATAAATGAATTGAATGAATAAATATGATATATGTTACACTAATACCATTCTGGATATAAGGTATCTATAACCTTAAAATAAGAATAATAATGTATTCGAAAAAACACGCATAAGAACAAAAAGCAATAAAGACCCGAGTAACAAGTAACAATGAAATATTAATAACAAGAAGCTAAGAATATGACCATATATGATATCATATCAATATGTATGATTCTGTAATAAGTCAATAACATTATTTAAACCATTATACAGGAGCTTCGGACACGTACAAAGCAAATCGGACCTAAGGTAAGGGAAATATCACAATCTCATTTTTATCCGAGATTGTTTATTCGTAAGTATTTACTGGGGTGTATTTTATCATCAACATCCATGTTTCATCAATATGTAATATTATTTCCATCCACCTACAATTGTTTAAATCCATTTTTTCCCTTCGGTGAGTTTTTAGTAATATCTATGAAAGGAATCTTTTTTGGTACGAGGTACTTTTTGACTTTTCCGACAAAAGTACGAAGAATGTTTTTTTAACTTATACGGCATGAATGGATTTCTAAAAAATTATTTCCAAGAAGCTTCCTTTACAAGTATTCAAGTTTATTTTTAATCAACATCTTTTAGTTTAAAATTGTATGACATGTTAAGAAAGGAAAAGTGTTTTTGAAGTAGAAAGGATATTTTCCTCAAGAATGAAGTTCAAGTATTTTATCAAAATTATTTTCCATCTAAGATAATAAAAGGGTTATATTTTTATCCCTATTATTACACGGATTTGATTATGTTGTGATGGAAAAAATTTTATGAATTCCTTTATCTTATATGAATTGTTTTATGATGTCATGTTGTTTAAGAATCCCATTTTTATTACATGGGTTATGCGATGATGTATGATTTATGATTATGTGGCACACATAAGAAAGGATTCATTATAAGATGGGTGGGACCTATATCTCCCTCCAATGCATTGGGTAAAGATTTATATCTCACGAGATAGACACGGCTGGAACGGTAGGTTATACCGGTTCAGTGAAACAGGACTGGAACGAGGGTGACTCGGTTCAGAAAGGGACTTTGTCCACTAAGATAGTCTTGGCAATGAGTCATGACTAACAAGAAATGATTTTCCATGATTATGTGTTCATGCCACAAAGTTTCAAGTTTCATGTTATGATTATGGGGATCTCATTTTCACTTCTATGATTTATTCCATGTTAAGATATTATGATCTCTTTTGCAGGGTATGATTTTCAAAAAGATTTGATATGATTTTAATTTCCGTTATTTGCCCTTGCTGAGCATTTGAGCTCACCCTTTTATGTTTTCTTTTCCCCAGGTCAGGAAGATGCATATTAAGTAAAATATGCTAAAAGGGACCCTAGATATGATGAAATAAATGGGAGACACTGTAGAAGATTTATGAACCAGATGTTTATGTTTCCCAGTTTCTAAAGACAATATACCTATACGGTCCTTTGTGGTTTTGTCATATGTTGTAATAAGTGTGCTTAAATTTTGAAGTATTAAAAATGTATGTAAAGTATGGGTCATTATAAGGACTGACAATTCTTATGTTTTCGTGTATTTTTTCAAGGCTCAAATTTTCTGTATTTTTGAAGTACCAAAGGCCATCATCATTGATAAAGGGACACACTTTTGAAATAGTAATTTTTCTTCCCTTCTTTGAATTTATGGGGTGAAACACAAAACATCAACACTATACCACCCCCAAACAAATGGCCAGGCTGAGGTTTCAAATCGTGAGATGAAACAGATTTTGGAGAAAATTGTTCAACCAAATAGGAAGGATTGGAGAAAGCTCATAGATGATGCATTTTGGGATTATAGGACATCAACCAAGTCAACTATTGGTATGTCCCCATTTAGGATTGTTTTTGGTAAATCATGTCATCTCCTAGTGGATGTCGAGCATCATGCATATTGGGATATAAGGAAAAGAAACATGGATTTGTCCCAAGCTGGAATTCAAAGGAAGATGCAAATTCAAGAGCTTGAGGAGATTCGACTCTCATCATATGAGAACTCAAGGCTCTACAAAGAAATATCAAAAGCATCTCATGACCAAATGATCCAACAAAGGGAGTTTCATGTTTGAGATAAATTCCTTCTCTATAGTTCATGACTCAAGTTGATGCCTGGTAAGTTGCGTTCCAGATGGTTAGGTTCTTATGTTGTGACTAATGATTTTCCTTATAGTGTAGTGGAGATCACACAAGAGTACACAAGAAGGAGCTTTAGAGTCTATGGGAAAATATTGAAGAGATACATTTAGGGACATCCTACTAATGCACTGGATTTTATCACACTGCATTACCCCATCATCACTTGAGCACATCAGGCTATTCCTAACCCTTTTAGTTTTATATTATTTTTCCTATTTAAAAATTCTGCATTTAATGTGCATATATCATCTCATGGGTTCACGTTGATGAAAATTCAATAATTTATGTGTGGGGGATGAAACCTTTTAGTTTAGTAATTTCAATTGTTTTCCTGTTTAAAAAACAAAAAAATGTCTGTGTTTTTCAGATTTTGTGTGTTTATTTATCAGTTTTCTTTGTGTTATTGAAATTTTTGAGCTGAAATGATTCTCATCACAATTTTGAAATGCATATCAATGAGTGAAACAATTTATACCTTGAAACTAAGCTTAAAATAATACCGAAATGACATTGTTTCAAGTTCAAATATTTATTAATTTCATGAAATGTACACTGAAATTTGAATCCCATGCCACATATCACTATCTTTATATTTGAAATCACTTTCCTATGAGGCTTCTGAATGATTATTTTCATATTATTTATATTCACCTCATTTCTTGAGAGAACCAAACCATGCTTGATTTAACATGAATTTGATTTATTTCTGTCAAAACATGAGGGTTTGAGGTACTTATGTTTAAATGATTGAGGAATTTGTTTGGTATTAAAGCCCCTATTTCAAAGAATCTATTTTTATAATTGCCTAAAATGAACATTTAATCCTTGTAGCCTATAGAAGCCATGCATATCAAATTAGGTTATCCACATTACAAGCCAATTTTCCCTATCCAACCAACTCTTGAAGTGTAATTTCATAATTTAGTTGAGCTTAACTATGGGGAATGATATCTTATGTTGTGATATTACATTCTATGATACTTTGGGTAGAAAATTAAATTCTGATGAGATGTGTTTTTCTACTGAAGAAAATCATTATATTGAATGTTATGCCTTTTTTAGTGCCTTCATGACAAGTGAAGTTGTGACTTATCTGGAGCTTCTAATTGAGGTGGAAAGCTGTGCCTATCTAGATCTTTCAAGAAAATCATGATTGTAAAGATTGAAATTTTTTATTCTGAAATGATGAATGGTGTAATATTTTCACGACTTTTCATGATGATGGATCTGAATTGATACTATGGGGATTGAGGAGGATACCATATTTAAGTGAAAATTAGATTAATTAAATTTTTCTTCAACAAGAGTCAATCCCTCCTCATTCAGTCTCATAATTTTTCACATCTAATTCCTACCAACCGAAAGCCACAGAACTACCCAGAAAAGCCCTCATCATATATATACGTCCTTCACTCACATAGTGTGGTGATGTAGGAATTTATCAAGCCTATGGTTACCCTTTTATTTATTGGATGGGAAATACATTACAAAAAAATGATATTTGTGTGATGACAGAAAATTCAAGAGAGGTAAGTGATTTGTGCATGGGAGGATAAATGTAGTGGAAATATATTGAATGATTTAAATGGAGAACTTGAAAGTAGGTTTTTTATGAGGAATGATATATTTTGTTTCTTGGTGTTTAATTTTTTGACCTCAAGGATATGTGTTTTAAAATTGGTTTTGATTTTATATTGATGTTTACTTGACATGAGGTTCTTCCCAGGAGTGAAAAAGGTTAAGTGTGGATGAGTTTATAAAACAATATATTTTTGAATATTTTATTGATTATAAATGATATAATTTCCTCACTTTTTGTTAAATATGTTTATTTATAAAATATTTGGGATTTGATCATTCATTTGAAAATTTGGTGAAAATTCCAATTTTAACCATTATAGTTTTCTATAGTATTTCGAAGATAAATATTATAATAATTATTATTTGAATTTGAAATTTGTAACAGTGTTCCTAACATAATTGTCTACGACTTTTATTCAGGACACTATATCAAAATAATTCATTAGGATAATTGGACCATAAAGTCAATGGTGGGCTGGACACGCCAGAATGGAGAAGCTTTTGTATTTCGGCAATACCTCCTTAATATGGGATTGTATTGAGCCCATAATTTTATAGGATATAAAGGACCCATATCCTCACATATTATCCTTCTGGAAGGCCAGCCAATTAACGCGTTTTTTGGGTCAATGGGCGGTGCAAGTTGGCATAAAATATTTGGCAGAGATTTCCCATTCACACTTGAAACCACTTTGAACCTAGCCTCCCCAACACTCTATAAATTACTTTTTTTCTCATTTTGTGGGGTTGGGGACGTGAATTAGGAAGTTTATGGAATAGGAGAATAGGTTCCACTCCAATTCTACAAGAAATTCAATAATGATATCTCTTGAAGAAAGGATCCCTTCGTCGAAGCCCTATTCTTCTTCCCCATGTTGTAATGTTTGTGTTTTCTTAATAAACTACATTGTTCTTCTTTAATTTCTTCTGATTTCCTCTGTTTCAATCATTTTAATTCTTCATTAATATTCCTCTTTCGGCTGGAACTCAAGAGTAGAAGCATGATTGAGTTATAACCATTCTAAACCGTTACAAGTGTAATTCGCCTCTATGATGACTACACCGCCCATGGAAGAGTAGTTCTTCTTAGTAATCGATCTACCTATCACATTCATCAATCATTTATTTTGAATCAATGATATACAGTAATTCACTATACATGATCCATTAATTGAGTTTTCAAATTAGTAGAAACTAAGTGAGCACTTGAACAATTAACACAAAACGTGCGAGGTCGGGAATTGTGTGAATTGTGAGAGCGCGATCTTAATCGGTTATACAAGACCACACAAGATCAACTTGTAGAGTTCAAATAAAAACCCTAAAATTAATTAATCATCATTTATAGGGTGGTTATGTGCCTTAATTTACCACTTACCATAATCTAATCTTATAACATCAATCAAAGTAGGGTGTTGCGATTGCATGTTCCGGAGTTAGCCTAGGGTTAAATTCCCATCAACTTCGTGATAAAGTTAATTCTCGTAGGGTTCAGGATTTAACAAAATAAGGGATCATAATTAAGTTTATTTTAATTTAAATGATAATGATTAATAATTTTTTAATACGTAGATTTAGATCGATTACTCATTTTAAAATATTTTCTAAAAAACATATTCTTGTTGGGTCTTTTTAATCAAATTTCATTTCAAAATTAAAAACAAAAAAAATGAAATCTTCTTCAAAAAAAATTCTTCAAGTTTTATTATCTATAAAAAACCACCCCCATCCTTTCAAGTAGTGTTTTTATTCTATTTTATTTTATTTCTAAAATACCTCTAAAAAGTTGTTTTAATTCACTTCCTCCATTGAGAGACGACCTTGGTTAGCCACTCTGCTGCACCTAAGTACCCCAAAATCATACTAATCATTTGAGGGCACCCACAACAGTTCTCTTCCAATAATGTTTTTCCACTTCCTCTAGGATTTCTAGGTCAATCCTTTGAAAATCCAGAAATATTGTAACTTTTGTTATCCACATCACGGAAATGCTATCATGATCTCTTCGACTAAAATTATCATGCAACTTGTTTTCTCTCATAGGGTTGTAATGTTTTGAGAAATTATAATCCATTATCATCTCTATACATCTTATCTTATGTTTTTTTAACTCTTTATACCGGAAAACATATTTTATTGTTTTATTATTGGTATATAAACCACACATTTCACAATAATGATAATTTCTCAATATCATTAATGAAATCATTATTGAATCTAACATCAAATAATGATGTGTGTACTATTTTATTTGAATCTTTATCTAATATGATTCATAATCAATAACATTTTTTTTGAATATTAATACATCCCATTCATTTCATTGATTAATCACTATAGATTATAAATCATCCACTACTAAAGGGTAATGTAATAAATGTTGATCTAACTATCCTTATTTTCATTTCGTTGAGAATTCAATGACATTCAGCATTCTATAGGAACATGTAACCCTTCCGTGTTAACATGGTCATACAATTTAATTGATTTGTGAAATTCTCCACAATACTTGAATAATATAAAGGTAAACCTAGAATACTATGGATTTCAGTTACAATGGTTGGTTAAGACCCATAGTCCGTAGCCTCCATCTATGACGGATCTTCTACTATTCTTCTTCATGATATTATTTGAAAAAATATGAATTATTTGAAAGTAAAAGTCACAATTTTTAAATTTTTGATATAGTTTATCCATTACTTGGGAATTTTGTGCAATTATAAGGTGGACTACATGCTATTTATTCGACTTTGATATATAATAATATCACATATAAGTTCTACCACAAACTGATCAAGGAATTATATAAATACATTTTTCATCTAATCCATAAAAATATCTTGATCAATAGTAATACTAAAAGTAAAAATAATTTAATCATATTATCATACCTATTATCAAATGTTGTTTTTTGTATATTCGCTTTCTTGATCAATTATTTATGATATCTAGTACTTATGTCAATTTTGGAAGAGTGTTGATCATTACTCTATTGATCAAAAACGTCATCTATATAGGGAAGAGGATACATTTTCATGATTGTGATATTCTCCAAATCATGATAGTCAATGCATTGTCCCATTGATCTTTCTCAATTATTCAAAAAGAGAACTGTTGCACCCCTAGGTGAATCAATTGGCCAAATGATTCCCTTATCCAGGTTTTCTTGGATTTTCTTCATCAATTACATCAACTCAATTGGGGATATTCTATATAGATTTTATTAACTTTATGTAGAACCATTCACATTCTGTATAGAGAATTCATCTTCATGTTTTCATTGAAGTCATGGAAACTATTATAGAATGAAATCCAAAGAATCACTATCAATATGAATATCATCTATTCAAATTGTCACTACAACCATTTTAGATAAACCGAACATATGTATGGGAATTAATACTAATACAGTATATTTAATCTCCATGAAATGTTAATACTTATCTTCCCATTTATAGATTCTCTTCGGCTGGATTGACACATCAAATGTAACTTCCCTTACATGAAAATTGATGTTGTCTTATAATGAGAATGTAAATCCATACCTATTATTTCATAAAGTTTAATATGAGGAATAATGAAAATATTTTCACCAAATATATTATGATAAACTAAAATAGCAGAGGAATTGGAGTCATTAAATATAATAATCATATCATTAGAGGTTTTCACTTATAATTCCATAAATATCATTTCAGTGGAATTTTAACACCATTTTTAAATTCATTAGTTATGAAATAGTATTTATATAAATAATTAAATATTTATTTAGCACTTATAGAGTAAATGTTTTCTATATATTTCACCAAATCGTTATCACATCCCTAATCATAAATATTGATCGCATGTGATATTCCCTTACATCTTTCTTAATATTTATCTGATGTTGATCATCAACCCTAACCCTTTTAATTTGGTAATAGTTAGTAAAAATCTCATTTTACTTACATTTGTAGAAATAAGGTGTGGTTGTAGAATTTGAGGCTTCTTTATCTCAATTCTCACTATTAGATGACTTTTTACCATCAATTTGACAATCAAAATACTGATGAACAGCCTTTCCCCACATAAAAAAATTATTATAGTCATTAATAAAATTCCTCAATGATTTTCCCACACTTACAACATAATAGAAGGAACATTTTTTTTCTATTAATGGTTCTTATATTTCCCATTTGGCTCTAGATTTCTCTTCATATCAAAACAATGAGACAGGGATGTTATTCCATCCTCTAATTTAACCATGATTTCACAATGCACGTTCCCTTCATAGCATCATAATTCCCTTATGACCAATTCCATTATTATATATTAATATAATGCACTAAAAAATATCATCTATAATTTTGGAATGGATGATAATTCATGAAGAATACCTCTAATGTCTCGTGAAACTAGCCTCATATGTATGTAAATATTCATCAAAAAATTTCATCAAAAACAAGAAATTAATTCTCCCTATTGGAATGAAGAATTTTAGGAAAGAACCTATTGAAAAATAGGATTTTAACTCATCCAAATCGATGGATTTTATTTCACCTTGTTTCCTTCTATTATTAATTAGAGTCCACCACTGGTATGTTTCATCTCCCAACTAATCAACCCTCAAAATAACATTCTCATGATATGAACACTAAATAACGAAAAATATATTTTCAGTGGTAGAAATCCATTCTATATAATCAAGTGGATTAGGAGACCCAATAAAATAAGGTAGATGTTTACTCATTAAAGACTCAACGGATTGTTTTTCCCTTCCATGTTTCTTTTGGAAGTCCACAATCAGTTATATATTTAGATAGTTATATGAGTATGAAAATAATATTTTTTATTCTAGAACCAATAACATTTGTTTTATCCAGATTTAAATCGTTTAATTTTATTGAGATATCACCATTGAGAATGTTCTTATGGGTTCCACCCATTGACTAAAACCAAAATCACATTGTAAGAAGCTATTATAACAAGGACGAACAAATATATCATTAAAATTCACATATAGGAGATCTAAATTATGAATCATTCAATAATATATGACACATTAGTTTCATTCTTGTATTTTTGTTTCAATATAATATTTAATTTCATCATAATGATTCAGGAATAGTTGTTGTATTCCTAATAAATATTCCCTGGAAGGGGAAAACTAGGTGTGCAACAATGCATGATGTCCTATACTAGGTCATGATAAAGTCATACCCGCTGCACCTTGTCTTGGTTATTACCCCTAGGTATATCTGTGGAAAAAAATCATCAAAATTTTGTATCCATACATGGATGTCTTTCAAGGAAACCGCTCACACTATCCTATACAAAAATTACATGAGATTTTATATTACATTTCTTTATACCTAGAATCATCCTTTTAAATTTCCTTAGGATTCTCACTAGTGTTTTCTCTTCATACTTTCCAAATGAAAACTAAAAATTTTCATTGAAACCAACTAGAGATACCCTCCCATTTCATACTTTTTAATCACTTTAAATTTTCATAATGCTTAATAGATTGAAAAATTAAAGGATATAATTTTAGTCTACTACCATTGGTAACATGGAAACACAAACAATGGTATCTAATTTATCTTAATTATCTCCAACTTGGCTGTTTTTTACTACTAACATTCATATACACATCATACATAATACATATAATCCTAACCTAGGTGAAAGGAAACATAAAAACGTTAGAGTGAAAATGATCAGTAAGGGTGTACAAGGGATAAATTTAATCCTAATCATAAACATAAGGGTATGATAACATTATCATGAAAATATAAAAGTGTACACTTTATATCAAATATCAAAAAAATAAATCATGGGAAAAATATATGAATTTCATAATACAAGAATAATAATGGAATAAAGTACAAAACCCAAGAAATCATATCATAGAAATATAACATGAACCTCTGGTATTCAAATAACCATATAATAATTATTTTTATAGTAGTCATTTAATCTCTTCTGAGGCCATCATGGTTGTATGCATTAACTTCCCATTCCATTTTTTAGTCATTTTTTTGTCCTGCAATCATTTTAGTGGAAAAATTTATTTTTGTATAACTATTTAAAATTAATCATTACATAGTGAATTATAAGGATATATAGGTCACACCTATATCATAATTAAATCAAACATACATGATCCAAAATAACATATATTATTTATCAAATCATATGTCATAGAATGAAATTTAATTTATAAAAATCATGTAATCATAACATAACCCAGGAAACAAAAATGGGTTTCATAAATTCCATTCCATCATAATCATAACCATTCATTGAAATAATTGTAATGGAAATATTGAAGCATATACCCTGTAAAAAATAAATAACATATCAAGTGTTATATTTGAGGGAAAATAATATTGAGAGAACTTCAAAAAACTATTATTGATGAAAATATACTATATTACTTGAAAATTGATTCTTTATATGAAATTACATTAAATTTTAAAAGAAAAAAATTCATTTAACGAAAACTGGAAATCATGTATTTAAATGTTGAATACAGTATGGCTTCATGATAATGTGAATTTTTTTCATGTCTTAAAAGTTAAAAAAATTCTTTTCTTAGGATTCCTAAAATATAAAAAATATACCTCATTTTGAATGCGATTGAAAATGTAATTCATAGATTTTAAAAAAATTAATACATTGGTTAAAATTAATTAAAAAAATTGTAGTATAATTGTAATAAAAAATTTGGAAACAATTTTAAGATTCGTGGACATGGATGATGCATATAACCCAGAAAATAATTACGTTTCAACAATCTAGGAATATAATGTGATTGTGAAATTCACCTTTACCATAGGTATGATTTCATTAGTATATATCTAAAACTACTTTATAATGGATTATATAATGTTATTATATTAGTCTATAATCATATTAATATAATATCACATATGATCGTATTATCACGAATTTTTTAATAATATATCATTATTAGTCTTATTTCCGGTATTATATGATTCATCTTCTTATGCTGGTTTTACAATATATTTCATAGTTTATGTGAATATGATATATTAATATCATTTAAAGAGTTTAATTAAATTTACAGGTAACATGTTGATTCATTATATACATTTTTATAATAATTCATAAGTAGAGATCATGGAGAATGAATCACTTCACATCGGGGAGAAGGTTGGTTGTACGTACGCACGAGCGCCGATATCAGTCTCATAATTTTTAAATAGAATGGGATTGTATAGGGTATATTTTTTTCATTATAATAATGAAGTTATAATTAGAATATTTTTCATTATTTATATCATTATACAAATCTAAATAAATTAGTGATGAAAAATAATTATTACACTATGATGTGGATCATATAGTTTGTATCTACGCACATTTGTAGATTTTTTATTAAGGTTAGATAAAATGTGGAATATGTTCGTTTCATAATCATAAAAAATATAATAATATATTTTATATTGTATTTATTAATTTATATTTGGACTAAGATTATATATAAGAGTATATACTATTGATAGAGTCGATAAAATAGATTTCTTTTTTTTTCAGAGAGCTCCCTCTATATCTTTTCGTATGGACAATATAGTTGATATTTAGAGAATAATAAAACCCAAAAAACATATAAAATAAATTTTTTAGAATAAATGCTTTGGTTTTTTTCATGATATAATTCTCATGGTTGTGTGATGAAGTGTCATAGGTGGTTACATTATATATGAAAAGGGAGGGGCAGTATTCAGAAGACTCAATATATTCCATCAATAAAAATTTAATTTTGACTTAAAATAGATCCAAAGTGATTAATATTGCATATAAGATTTTTAATCATTTAAAAACTCTCAATAAATTATTTTTAGACCTGTTTAGGTCATAATATTATCATTAATTTTTTTTATTTAACCCTTAGTTAAACAAATTAACTTTTACAATGACAACATGTATTTTTTACAGTTTAGGGTTAATATTATAACTATAAAATTACTAAAAATCTTCAATTAGATCACTGATATAATATTTATCATTATGACAGTGATTTTTAGAAACTAGTTATTTTTTAAAATTTTAAATCATTTAATAAAATATTATATATATTTTATGTTTCATTAATATATTTTTTCATTGTATTAAGTATTTTTATTCTTAAAAATATCATAACAAAATTAAAACATATAAAAAAATTCTAATAGATCACTAACATATCAAAGATATCAATAATTGTTTTTCCATGTCATTGATTTTTAGATAAATAATATATTTCTTTATTTTTAATACAATTGATTTAACATTTCATTTAATTAAACAACTAATTCCTCAATATTTTGATAGTCATTAATTAGATAATTTACTCTAAAAAATTCAATTAAAACCATTATGAAGATAAATGTAATATATTTTATATTTATATTTATAGTATAATATATCATCTATAACATCCCACCTTTTTATTTCACAAACATTCATTTCATTATACAAAACCGAGGATCTTTATGGTTTATTGTCTTGGAAACCAGGAACTTAATACATGACAACATAAAAAATTATTCTTAAAAACTTGAAAGGATTATCCTTATGTTCATCATAGGATCATTACTACATCTCCTAACCTTGGGAAATACATAAAAATAAAGGGTGAGTAAAAGGCCCAGTATGGGAAATAAGGGGAAACATTTAACATGTGAACTTGAGATAAATCAATAAAGTCATAAAAAAGAACATTAAGGCATGAGAAAGAAATCATGAGGCATATCATAATAAAAATAATGTATTTCACAACTCGGAGATGTGGCTAAAAAATTTAACATGGGAAATCATTTCAGTTTCCCCAAGGTCCATCCCTAAGGTGACATTAAAATTTACCAAGGTTACTCACCAAGGTGTCGTTAATAAATGGTCATCCCTAGAGATTAAGTCTTTTCCCAATGAATTCGAGCTCTATCAGGGTGAAACCTTAAATTTTCCTTTATTATAATGTGATACACATATATCATCATCAAACTTTTCATAAATAACCCATATTTCAAAAAAGAAATGGGGTTCCTTTCATAATCATAACGTTTTTAAAAACTGCTTTAAAGACATGATCTTTATGACACTTTAAAACCACAGAAAAAAGTGGGTTTCATGTATGTAAATCCATGATTTTGAAATAAAAAATTTTGATATATATGTGAATACTCATATAGAATAATGAGCTTTGAGTATTCACTTAATAAAATAAAAGAATTTGAGAAAAAGGGAGAGGCATTTTGAGACGAAAATTCTGCAGCATAACGGTTATGTTATAGGGTTTTAGAAAATATTGAAAAGAGACGTGACATGGGTAACCCACTCTTAAATGATCCATAAAACAGTATAGGTACAGAATATAATGTATTTAAAACATGGTAATGAAAATTTAAAGACAAACTATATGAAATGAAAAACATTGAAGGAAGACAAAAATAAGATTTATCTTATAAAAAATTAGCAGTCTAACAGCGTCATTTAAAACATAAAACAATGAATTGATGAGATCAAATAGGGTCTCTAATAATATCAACATAGAAGATCAGTATTATTCATTGATAGATCATACCCCATCATAATTAAAAGGAACTTGAAAGACTTGACATGAAAATAGATCTTTAAAATGAGAAGGGTGATTGAATCCCTTAAAAATTCAGCAGCCTAACGACGTCACTTAAAATTAAAAAAAATGAACTTATTAGATCAAATAGGTTATAAAATCATATGAAAATAAAATATCAGTATGAATGATATAGAGATCATACCCCAACATAATAAAAAATAACTTCAAAGACTTGACAAGAAAATAGAATGTGAAAATTAGAAGGGTGAAAGAATCAGTTACAAAAATGTCTGCAGCCTAACGACGCCACTTAAAAATTCATAAAACGAAATGATGACAGTAAGAGGGGATATTTGATAATATGAAAATGAAAAGGGAATTAAGAGGAATATAAAAGTACAGCCTCCAACATAAGAACAAGGATCGTTAATGATATGACTTAAAAGAGAGTATTCGAAAAGCAAGAGAGAGGTTGGATCCCTTTCCTTAAAACGTATCTCTTAAAACTCAATGGTTGGGACCTTGAGGGCTTGGAGGAACCTTGGGAGGACACTTTTGGAGGAGATGAGACCAGAGATTCTTTGGGGGGAGTTGGGAGTGAAAACTAAATGAGGAAAGGGTTGGTATTACTAGTCAAGGGACACCTCATTAGTAATATTCGCAAAACCATGGGCTTGCCCATGATTTTTGCCCATGGTATTGAACACTTGGGACACCTCATACAATAATTCATCCCCTTTAGTCGACCATCCATTAAAATATCTCATGAAATCATCATTATGCATTCATGATGTCATTAAACATACCGAAACCCTAAACCTATATTTTTACTATTCAATGAAAATTCAATTTTTTTCGAAAACTCCCAAAATTTCACATTACCCAAATATCACTTCTATGATTTCAAAAATGAACTCCATTTTATAAAAATAATTTTATAATTATTTTAAATTTAATTTTTAAATAAAAACATTATTCACTAAAAATCCATTTTTTTCAGAAGAATCCACAAAAATTAAATTAACATAATATCGATGCTCTAAGTTCAAAAATGAAATCCATTTTATAAAAATAATTTTATAAATAATTTTAATTTAATTTTCATTTTAAAAACACTATTCACCTAAAAAAACTAATATTTGAATAATAATTTGTGAAATAGTTATTTACAAATTTTATTGAATCTCATTACATAATAAAGGTGCCTCGATTATATTTATACTTTCATTTAGTACGATTACAAATCCATTTGGTCACATTACTAATCGTAAGCGTAAAATCACTATTCATAATTTACTATTCATCAAAAATTATGTTGATCTTATTAGACTCTAAATTTCGTACTGAACATAATTTTTGAAGACCATTTTTTTGAAAATTATTACACATTTTTAATTATTTAAGGTTTACATAAACATTTTTAAAATATCCTTTTTCCAAAATTAATCAATAATATACATCCTATATGTATTCGAACATTATAAAATTTACATAATTGACTATAAGAAGAATAGAAACTTTTATTTATCTCAAAGGATTACACAAAGCACTTACGGTCTCCTTACATATCCCCTTATAACTCTAGCATAGGACCTGAGTTTAAGGTGTGTGAAGGTGAGATAATCTGAGGGCGGCTCAACCAACATGGCAGGAGTATTAATTTCTATCAGTTTGAACTTCTCACGAAGGCGATTTCATACTAGCTTCACCCAATGATGTTTGTAACACCCCGAGCATCCATGATACGCTTCTCATTCAATAATGCAATAGCTTGCATTGTACGCAACTTCGAGTTCTAAAACACCGCGACTAATCAAAGTAGCCGTTATGAATAGTAATAACAACTTTTTAAAATTATAGAAATTTAATATTTCAAAATGGACTTCATTTTTGTATTCGTAATATCGAAATTATCCTATGTTGAAGTTTTGGTATTTTTTTGAGAACTTCTAATTTTTTATGAATTGTGAAAAATACTTAAAAACAACTTTTTTAATCAAAATAATTTATAGTGATAAATTATACTATTTAGTGGTTTTAAAGTATAATTAGAATATATTTTTACCATTTTATCCAATGGTGGTCATTAGAATTAATTTAACATTAAAAATTGGACATAAACAATTGTCAATCTTTTGATATAAATTGTTTCTTAAAAACACGCTATTTGTTGTGACAGCGGGAATTAATTATAAAATTAATTAATGCAACTTATATGATTGTAATTTTGTAAAATAGACATCATTTTTGAATTCTGAATATCAATTATAGCTTAGGGTAAAATTTTGGCCTTATTCTGAAAAACTTCAATTTTTGATGAATAGTGAAACCACTAAGTGGTTGTTAAAAACTGATTTTTCGTTAAAATGAAATATTACCACTTCTGTGATTTGATTTTCAAAAATCCGACATACATGGTTTTCATTAAGAAGTAAAATGTGGTTCAATGAGATTAAAATAATTTTTTGGTGAATAGTAACTTTTAAGTTCTTAATCGCGATTAGAGGTAATTAGTGTAGTTTAAGGTAAAAATAATGTTTTCATAATATGAGATGAGATTGACACTTGTCTTACTACTATTGGATGAGTCATGGCCGACCAAGACAACCCATGAGTCAACTTGGGGACCCCATGGAGCCACTTTAGTTGGAAAATGACATTAATATATATTTATTTAATATTAAAATTAAATTGATACAAACATGAGTTGTTTTACTAAAACAGTTTTTAAGTGGGGTTACACAAGTCCCAATTATGATTATAAATATTCATTAGAAAGCTAAAAATATTTCCTACATCATAGTATTTTTTTTATAATTTTTAGACATTAAATAAATTAAATTATTTATGACATTATTATGATGCAGTGATGACCTCATTATTTAACGATTTTAATAAAATTAAAATATAATGTAAAATACAAGGCTTACACTTTTCCAAAGACTATTGGATGGGTAGATTTAGAACCCTTATCACCTTATCCACGAATTATATAAGTGTGGGACCTTTAGAATCCGAAAATAATTTTGTAATAATGTAACATTTCAATCTTTCCAAAAGAGCCCCTCCTCTCCACTTATAAAAGGCCCCCACCTCTCCCACCTTATTCACACCTTCAAGCCATTTGGCTCGGCCAAACTCTACCCAAATACTCTCCCAACACCCCTCTATTACTCCTAGAAGCCTCACTTTGGGCATAACTCTTCCCAAGGAAGCCTTTGGCTCAAATCAAAAAGAGTTACCCGATTTTGAGGTAATGTCTTCTCTAATGTTGTTTTGTTTTATTTTTCTTCTCCAACCCCTAAACTCTTTTTATTCATTTATTTTGTAACAAAAACAGTATTCTCAATATACTAGGATGTTGTTATTAGATGGATTCTAGCTACACATACACACACCTACATCTAATGGTTAAAGAACATACTGTTTCTGTGGATGCCGAATTTCTGCCTCACGAAACGATGATTGTTCAAATTCTTTTAACACCAATAATGGTGGCCATTTTTATGACAATATTTTCATATATGATATATATATTATATTTATGTTTTCCTTATCCTTCTTTATTTCTCATTTAAGTCATACTTTATGATTTCCATTATGGGTAAAACGCGATAATTTCATTTTAGGAAGTGCGGACTACCGCCCCCTCAAAGTGATTTGAATCGTTAATGCCATATGTGGGATGTATAAAGGATGGAGTAAATGGTATTATACACTATATTATACTGGAATTATATTATACATTTATATCATTATGATTTTGTTCCATTAAATATGAAATTGAAATGAAAGTAGTGTTCATGCGTACGTACGGCTTACCGTCTCCATGAACGGTGCATTTCATTTCTTACCTCTAAATGTTACGTAATATTATAAATGAATGTATATATTGTATATATATGATATATATGATATCTAAATCATGAATATAATTCTGGATATAATGGATATTTCACCACATGAACAACTTGTAATTATAAGAAGGTTATTGTTGACACAAGTACCAAAGATCGACAAAACGATCGTTATTAACTTAAATAATTAAATAACGTTCATAACATTGTAATAAGTGATATAAAAAGGATAATGAAATTGAAAATGGTTATTAATAAGGTAGATATTAACTCTAGTTTATTATTCAGGAGGTTAAAGAACGGTTGAGTCAAGTCAGACCCAATGTAAGGGAACTTCTTAACCCAACTTCTATTCTTTGGGTTAATCTCCTACTTTCTGATTATGTTATGATATTATTATGTATTATTTTGTATTTTTACTTTCTTTATGTGTACCTATAGTGAATACACATAATTGATCTATTTTATTCTAAAAATGATCTTTTTAAGGACTTCGTCTCAATCACCATCCATTGAGACATAATTTGTTTTATACAGAAATTTCTTTTATACGGTGTATAAACCCCTTTGACTTTTACGTTTATTCAAAAGGAATCTTTTTTATACCAAGTGTTAACTAAATGCCAAAAGGGAATGTCTTTATCGTACGTATGCGGCGACAACGACTTCTCCGCCGCCGTGACCATTATTTGAGTTTTGGCTTCCTCTACAAGCCATACCTTTTTTTAAAAGAAAAATAAATACCATGTTTTACTTTTCCTTTATTTTGGTATTGAAAATGGTTTTGAAAGTATTTTTATTATATCAATGTGTTGTATTTATATCTTGTGATTGAAATGTGAAAATGTTATGTTTCTTTTATGTATATTTTATGTCATATGATTATGTTATGGTTTATGATATGTTTAAACCTATTCATATGAGGAATGTATTGGACTTAATAAGTGACGGGTGGAGCCCGCTATAGATCCTCGATGCATCGGTATGTCTCATGAGACAACTAGACGTGGAATTGGCCGAAGCCCTTTCCCAATTTGATTTATGGTTTTGGCCGAGGCCTTAATCATTTTAGACGTCTTGGTCGAGGCCTTGACAAAATGTTTCAGAATGTCCGGCATTATACATCCCCTCATTATGAAAGTGGTTATTGATATTTCATGTGATTATTCGACCAGTAGAATATCCATGTGAAGAAGTGAATGGCATTATCTCATTTTACTTTTGCCATATTATGGTGATGTTCAAGTTTAAAAGGATTTTGTTTTAGTTATACATTTCCTTAAATTTTTATGTTTATTTATGAATGCTTCTGCAATATTGTTATTCTTACTGAGCATCTGAGCTCACCCCTTTCAATGTTTTAATATTTTCCAGGATGTGAAGAAGTATTTTATGAATGACCTGCAGGGATTGTGGGAAGAGGATATGAGTGTGGACTATGGAGACTTTGTTATTGTAGTTTTTCACTTTATGATGTAATGTAACGTTTAAGAATGTATCTAGTGTTTCCAAGGCTACTAAACTAATCGGTCTTTCGAGACTTGATCTTTTGTGATCATGCCAATGTTACGAAGTAACGCACCGGCTCTGGGTAGCTGGGGTCGGGGGGTTACAGTTGGTATCAGAGGGAGTTTAGTACTAACCTTGGAAGCTAGATTTAGATAAACTCTGATTAGAGCACATAGCCCAAAGATAGACTTTAAGGATTAGTATAGAAGAACTTCCTATAATTTTGGTATTATAGAGATTTTGTGAGTTTTCCGAGCAATACGTCCCTGTCTGGATACGAGCAAGTAGAGGCGGCTCTGGCACAGATGTACCTAGGGGTAAAACCCGAAAACACCGCTTTGAGCTAGACTCTAACGGGAACTGGTGCACGACAACGGGCCTTGCTGCACTCTTGGTTACGACACTCCCGGGGGATATGCTTTGGATAATTCTCTTTTTCTTTATAAACCACTTTGAAGGGTTATGAGTATATACTTCCTAAAAGAAATCCTTTGTATGATTATGGATTATATCGATAAATAGTTCAATTTATGTTAAGTATTTTATAAGTATGGAATTATGTATTTTGATTCATAAACTAATCTAGTTTATGGCATTGTATAGAAATGGCGCCCAGTAGAAGGAATGTGAACTCCATCAATCCGTATGATCCAAAGAGTAAGAAGGATCATATCTTTCATGGTATTAAGCCAACATTTAGAAGGGAAATATTCTCCCATGTGTTATCAACATATGAAGAAATAGTATCATGTGTTAATAAGATAAGTAGAGAATTCTCTGTGTCTTATGGATTTGAAGGGATCAAAGAGAAGAAAAGGATGGAAGAGGGAATGATGGATAAAGGGATAAGGGAAAAGAAGAATTTTCCAATATTTGATAACTGTGGGAAGAAACACCTTGGATTTTTCATGAAGGGAATGGGAGTTTGTTATAAGTGTGGAGAAAAAGGACACCAAGTGCGTGACTGAAAGGGTAAGAAAAAGGTTTCAAATGTACAATGCTTCATCTGCAACGAGTGGAGACACTACGCAAACCAATGTTCAAATAATCAGAGTATGCCCCAAATGATGTTATTGGATAATAATCAAGTTATGATACTACCACAGATGAGGAGGAATGATTAGAGTTCTTATGTTGTTATTAAAGAATTTTGTAATTTGAGTGTTGCATCAATGATGTACTGGTTATAATAATTATGGAGTATATAAGGATTGTACTGCAGTACTATTTCATCTAGGACTTGAGATTGTGTGGAACCAAGAAAAGTGACTCCACAGTAGGTTAAATTTTTGGAAAATATATGGTTGAGAGAAATATAAACCATAATATGGTTCTAATACCGAGATAGTGATTTTGGAATAAGACATGATTGATTCAGATAAATTATGTTGGATATTATTAACATCCTTGAAACTGATTAATGATTTGTATACATTTTTGGATAGAAGGGGTATATCTAGTTTTCTATAAGGAATAAGGGATCATGAATGTAATCAATAAGGATTTATGGTAATACAGTATGTTGCAGTGTTTTAAAAGAATACATGATGAAGGTGTTCACATGTTGTTACGCAGAAAAAAAGGAGCTTCACTATGTTTACCTTCCTCATAAAATCTCGACCGTGAGTTGGACAGAAGTATTTTGGATAACTATAAAGGTTGGAATGGATTATATTTTACATTGGATACTATTGTTAAGGAAATTTTTGGATATTTATAAAAAGGACAACACGCAGACCGAGTGACAACCCATCGCATCGGACAAAGCTGTGGGAATCGAACCCACAACCATAGTGCGATTGGGATTAATCGCCTACCACTGGACTACGTGAAGTCCCTGGTTTTTACAAAATAGTTTTTCTAATCTAAATGGTATGTGTTAAAATTTGGAACCTTATACAATTAGGATAAGTATAATATTTTTGAGTTCTATTATCTTTTTGAGTGAAAGATGAGTTGAAGGTTGAAACTCTAATTGTCAAGCATAAATATATATATACCTATCTCTTTTTCAATGAATAAATTAATTCTTAAACTTTAGTAAAGGGATATTAAAACAAAAAAACGTGTTATCCTAATACCTTATGTCTTGTTGAACTGATGATATTTTAAATCAACATAGATTGAAGTCTTTGAGGCCCTCAATTTGACAGTTGATTGTGATTGATGACCTCAATCACTCCCTACAAATATTTACGTTTTTCCTCCAATTATATGTCTTTAATTTCCACCAATGTTCTCCTAATCGAGATCATAATTGGGTGGTGACTTTTTCATTTCCCTTTCCCACTTATTAAGGCTATATTTTATTAATCTTATTTCTGATGTGGGTTTTCCACAAAGGTATTTCCTCTTTTCAACCTTTTATTTACAAAGAAAAATTTCAAATTGCGAGGACGCAATTTATTGAAGGATGGGAGAATGTAACACCCCGAGCATCCATGATACGCTTCTCATTCAATAATGCAATAGCTTGCATTGTACGCAACTTCGAGTTCTAAAACACCGCGACTAATCAAAGTAGCCGTTATGAATAGTAATAACAACTTTTTAAAATTATAGAAATTTATTATTTCAAAATGGACTTCATTTTTGTATTCGTAATATCGAAATTATCCTATGTTGAAGTTTTGGTATTTTTTTGAGAACTTCTAATTTTTTATGAATTGTGAAAAATACTTAAAAACAACTTTTTTAATCAAAATAATTTATAGTGATAAATTATACTATTTAGTGGTTTTAAAGTATAATTAGAATATATTTTTACCATTTTATCCAATGGTGGTCATTAGAATTAATTTAACATTAAAAATTGGACATAAACAATTGTCAATCTTTTGATATAAATTGTTTCTTAAAAACACGCTATTTGTTGTGACAGCGGGAATTAATTATAAAATTAATTAATGCAACTTATATGATTGTAATTTTGTAAAATAGACATCATTTTTGAATTCTGAATATCAATTATAGCTTAGGGTGAAATTTTGGCCTTATTCTGAAAAACTTCAATTTTTGATGAATAGTGAAACCACTAAGTGGTTGTTAAAAACTGATTTTTCGTTAAAATGAAATATTACCACTTCTGTGATTTGATTTTCAAAAATCCGACATACATGGTTTTCATTAAGAAGTAAAATGTGGTTCAATGAGATTAAAATAATTTTTTGGTGAATAGTAACTTTTAAGTTCTTAATCGCGATTAGAGGTAATTAGTGTAGTTTAAGGTAAAAATAATGTTTTCATAATATGAGATGAGATTGACACTTGTCTTACTACTATTGGATGAGTCATGGCCGACCAAGACAACCCATGAGTCAACTTGGGGACCCCATGGAGCCACTTTAGTTGGAAAATGACATTAATATATATTTATTTAATATTAAAATTAAATTGATACAAACATGAGTTGTTTTACTAAAATAGTTTTTAAGTGGGGTTACACAAGTCCCAATTATGATTATAAATATTCATTAGAAAGCTAAAAATATTTCCTACATCATAGTATTTTTTTTATAATTTTTAGACATTAAATAAATTAAATTATTTATGACATTATTATGATGCAGTGATGACCTCATTATTTAACGATTTTAATAAAATTAAAATATAATGTAAAATCCAAGGCTTACACTTGTCCAAAGACTATTGGATGGGTAGATTTAGAACCCTTATCACCTTATCCACGAATTATATAAGTGTGGGACCTTTAGAATCCGAAAATAATTTTGTAATAATGTAACATTTCAATCTTTCCAAAAGAGCCCCTCCTCTCCACTTATAAAAGGCCCCCACCTCTCCCACCTTATTCACACCTTCAAGCCATTTGGCTCGGCCAAACTCTACCCAAATACTCTCCCAACATCCCTCTATTACTCCTAGAAGCCTCACTTTGGGCATAACTCTTCCCAAGGAAGCCTTTGGCTCAAATCAAAAAGAGTTACCCGATTTTGAGGTAATGTCTTCTCTAATGTTGTTTTGTTTTATTTTTCTTCTCCAACCCCTAAACTCTTTTTATTCATTTATTTTGTAACAAAAACAGTATTCTCAATATACTAGGATGTTTTTATTAGATGGATTCTAGCTACACTTACACACACCTACATCTAATGGTTAAAGAACATACTGTTTCTGTGGATGCCGAATTTCTGCCTCACGAAACGATGATTGTTCAAATTCTTTTAACACCAATAATGGTGGCCATTTTTATGACAATATTTTCATATATGATATATATATTATATTTATGTTTTCCTTATCCTTCTTTATTTCTCATTTATGTCATACTTTATGATTTCCATTATGGGTAAAACGCGATAATTTCATTTTAGGAAGTGCGGACTACCGCCCCCTCAAAGTGATTTGAATCGTTAATGCCATATGTGGGATGTATAAAGGATGGAGTAAATGGTATTATACACTATATTATACTGGAATTATATTATACATTTATATCATTATGATTTTGTTCCATTAAATATGAAATTGAAATGAAAGTAGTGTTCATGCGTACGTACGGCTTACCGTCTCCATGAACGGTGCATTTCATTTCTTACCTCTAAATGTTACGTAATATTATAAATGAATGTATATATTGTATATATATGATATATATGATATCTAAATCATGAATATAATTCTGGATATAATGGATATTTCACCACATGAACAACTTGTAATTATAAGAAGGTTATTGTTGACACAAGTACCAAAGATCGACAAAACGATCGTTATTAACTTAAATAATTAAATAACGTTCATAACATTGTAATAAGTGATATAAAAAGGATAATGAAATTGAAAATGGTTATTAATAAGGTAGATATTAACTCTAGTTTATTATTCAGGAGGTTAAAGAACGGTTGAGTCAAGTCAGACCCAATGTAAGGGAACTTCTTAACCCAACTTCTATTCTTTGGGTTAATCTCCTACTTTCTGATTATGTTATGATATTATTATGTATTATTTTGTATTTTTACTTTCTTTATGTGTACCTATAGTGAATACACATAATTGATCTATTTTATTCTAAAAATGATCTTTTTAAGGACTTCGTCTCAATCACCATCCATTGAGACATAATTTGTTTTATACAGAAATTTCTTTTATACGGTGTATAAACCCCTTTGACTTTTACGTTTATTCAAAAGGAATATTTTTTATACCAAGTGTTTACTAAATGCCACAAGGGAATGTCTTTATCGTACGTATGCGGCGACAACGACTTATCCGCCTCCGTGACCATTATTTGAGTTTTGGCTTCCTCTACAAGCCATACCTTTTTTTAAAAGAAAAATAAATACCATGTTTTACTTTTCCTTTATTTTGGTATTGAAAATGGTTTTGAAAGTATTTTTATTATATCAATGTGTTGTATTTATATCTTGTGATTGAAATGTGAAAATTTTATGTTTCCTTTATGTATATTTTATGTAATATGATTATGTTATGGTTTATGATATGTTTAAACCTATTCATATGAGGAATGTATTGGACTTAATAAGTGACGGGTGGAGCCCGCTATAGATCCTCGATGCATCGGTATGTCTCATGAGACAACTAGACGTGGAATTGGCCGAAGCCCTTTCCCAATTTGATTTATGGTTTTGGCCGAGGCCTTAATCATTTTAGACGTCTTGGCCGAGGCCTTGACAAAATGTTTCAGAATGTCCGGCATTATACATCCCCTCATTATGAAAGTGGTTATTGATATTTCATGTGATTATTCGACCAGTAGAATATCCATGTGAAGAAGTGAATGGCATTATCTCATTTTACTTTTGCCATATTATGGTGATGTTCAAGTTTAAAAGGATTTTGTTTTAGTTATACATTGCCTTAAATTTTTATGTTTATTTATGAATGCTTCCGCAATATTGTTATTCTTACTGAGCATCTGAGCTCACCCCTTTCAATGTTTTAATATTTTCCAGGATGTGAAGAAGTATTTTATGAATGACCTGCAGGGATTGTGGGAAGAGGATATGAGTGTGGACTATGGAGACTTTGTTATTGTAGTTTTTCACTTTATGATGTAATGTAACATTTAAGAATGTATCTAGTGTTTCCAAGGCTACTAAACTAATCGGTCTTTCGAGACTTGATCTTTTGTGATCATGCCAATGTTACGAAGTAACGCACCGGCTCTGGGTAGCTGGGGTCGGGGCGTTACAAAGTTCGTCTTGGGTTTGGTCCAGAGAAAATCCCAGTGGTGCTAGCTCCTTCCCAAGTTCTGTTATATGGGATTCGATTGGACCGAGACTACTGGATGATGCCATCGAATCTTCTTTCTCTAATAATTAACCAAGATCACTTGTATTTAGAGACAATAATCACAACATTTGGTTTCCAAAGGTCATACTGACTATCGGTCAAATAATAGTCAAAACCCAACAATCTCATTTTAATTATACTCATGCTATCAAATGAAACAGTTTAGTTGAGTATGAAATAAAATAACACAAAAAAATTAAGAAAACAAAATTTATTCAATATTTCAGGTCGTAACATTCTTCCCCTTATGAAATTGCGTCCTTGCAATTTTTTTTAAAATTGGGCATGGAGATTTCATTGAACGTCCCACATCCGAAAAATATTCATTAACACAGTCAGTTTAAAAGAATTAAAAGGAAGCCTAAAGGCCATCCAAGTTAACCCATACTAGGATTCCATGTTGGAAAACATGGATATGAAAGAAAAACAAATGGTCATGTTCTGAGGGAGATTGATGGAAAACATGATTAGGAGGAAGCTAAGGACAAGAAAATCACAAACTTATGATGCATGTAAAAAGTGTTTGATTACCCAATAGGATACTTAAACCAACAATATTTTTTTTACATTCCTTTTAATAATTTTGAGGAATTATAAAAAGATAAGGAAATATACCTACATTCAAGTAGTGTTCCATCATTTAATAAGTTTCTACCAAAACTAATCATTTCTCTAAAAATTAGTATTCAAAACTATTTGGTCTCATCAAATCACACGAATCAACATCTAGATAATCAAATAATCCACAAATGATCATCTATCTATTTCTTCTATATTTAATCATTATCCCAAAAACAGAAGGGGTATGATGAAACAATTCATCAAAAAGAAAGAATCCCATAGGAAGGTAAACTTAATTAAATCTTCAAAATTCCATGGTACTTCCCAAAGTTCTTCATAGACCATTCCATAAATAATTGTCCTTAAAATTCCTTAAAATAAAGAAAACTAATTTTGATCCCAATTACAAGAAGGATTTGATAACATAGTCTTCCTTGATAAACATTATCGTTCATATCCAAACAACATCAACCACTTCTAAAATGTTATTTAAAAAGTAACTAACCTAAACATATTTTACCCAAGATAGGTTAATCATTTCTATAAGTAACCTAAATTACCATAAGTTCGCCTTAAATTCATATATTCATGAAAATATAAGTCAACCTTTACTCCTCAAAGAAAATACCATAGTAATCTATTTATCTCGATCAAATAGGGTTCCCAAAATATTGAACGTCTTCCAAAATAATATTCATCTTTTAATCTCCTAATCATCTCTTTTTTTTCAAGAATAACAACTTCATAACATCCACATGTGATACATAAAAATAGATGTTTTCCTTAATGATATAAAACCATATTATATAGTGAATCGATGTTCATAGAAAACATTAAGGATATGATCAATGAGAACAAACTAAAATACAACATGACATAGACAATTACTAAAAAGAAGTTACATGTACATCGGTCATCATGATCAATCTCAGCATAGGGCTTGAATTGTTCCCTTTTCCTTGAAGATAGTTGATTCTCATCATGCTTCTCATTCTTTACAAGAGAGCATTGCCTTGGATAATTTCCAACTTCTCCACATTTAAGATATTGAGACGTATAATGTACATTATATCGAACCTTATCTCTATTCATCACATTATCTATTTTTTTAAAGCAATTGGATACTTTATGCCCTATCTTACCACACTTAAAACATCTGATGGTTCCTTTGTGACAATCTCCTTGATGCCTATTCCAACACTTTTTTGCAAAAAAGGAAATTGGGTCTTTTTTCCCTTATCAACTTTATCAGATGAACATCCTTGAGACTTCGTCTTCTTCTTCCTTGATGAATTTGGGAAGTCAACTATGTACCAATTATCAAATTGTGATTTTTGATAGCTGGTTTTTCATAATCACAATATGTTCAACTTTATCTCTCCTCATCTCTATCATATTAATATGGAATACATCACATTTTATGTCACATTGGTTGTTGGGACATTTTATTCCATTTCCCTCCATTAACTATGAAAAGGAAAGTATAATTAAGGGCTTAAATACTTAGTCAATAATAATTAATAGGATAGTTTAATCATAAAAAGATAAACTTGTAGATGGAAAGTATACCCTAACTTGTGATCCCCTAGGTTCCAATCAAGGTTATCCATGATCATATATTCTTATGTGAATATTTATTTTATTATAAATTTTTTCCTTTAATAAAAGTTCATACTAAGCTTATGAATATACCAAAGCATATCCCTTTGTATTGTCCTAACCAAGAGTGTAGGGAGGCCCATTGCCATGTACTAGTTCCCGTTTGAGTCTAGATCGAAGCGGTGTTTTTGGGTTTTACCCCTATGTACATCTGTGCCAGAGCCACCTATGCCTACTTGTATCCAGACATGGATGTATTTTCTTGGAAACCGCTTACTCAATACTCAACAAAATACCAGAAAGATTTACTATATTTAAAATTTTCTATAGGGTTCATCCTATAGTTTTAATATCCTAATTTCCACAAATAACTAATCCTCCCTTTGATACCAACTATATCATCCCACCTTTTTATCACATACACTTTCATTTCATTATACAAAACCGAGGATCATTAAGGTTTAGTGAATGGGAAACTAGGAACATAATACATGACAAAATAAAACATTATTCTTAAACATTTGAAAGAAATCTCCTTATGTTCATCCTAGGTTCAGTACTGAATCTCATAAACTGGTGACATACATCGAATGAAAGGATAAAAAGAGGGCCCAGTAAGGAAAAAAAGGGGAAATATTTAACATTTGAACTTGAGATAGATCAATAAAGTCATGAAAAAGAACATTAAGGAATGAAAAATAAATCATGAGGCATCTCATAATAAAAATAACATATTTCATAACTTGAAGATGTGGCTTCAACATTTAACATATAAAATCATTTTTGTTTCACCAAGGTCCATCCCCAAGGTGTCATTAAAAATTACCAATGTTAGTGACCATGGCGTCGTTAAAAAGTGATCATCTCTAAAGATTAAGTATTTACCAAATGCATTGGAGCGCTATCAGGGCACACCCTTTAATTTTCCTTTATTATCATTAGAGCCGCACATATCATCATCAAACATTTCATAAATAATTCATATAGCATAAAAGAAATGGGATTCCTTTCATAATCATAACGTTTTTAAAAACTGCTTTAAAGACATGATCATTATGTCACGTTAAACCAACGGAAAAAGGAAAGTGGGTTTCATGTATGTAAATCCAAGAATTTGAAATAGAACATTTTGATATATATGTGAATACCACTATATAATTAAGATCTTTGATTATTCAGTTAATAAAATAAAATAACATCATAAAAAGGGAGAGGCATTTTTAGATGACAATTCTACACCATAAAGGCTATGTTATAGGGTTTTTGAAAATATTGAAGAGAGAGGAGACATGGGTCACCCACTCATAAATGATCCATAAAAAATTATAGGGACTGAATATAAGGGATTTAAGAACATGGTAATTAAATTTGAAGGATATAACATATGAATTGAAAAACATTGAAGGATGAAAAAAATAATATTTCTCTTATGAAAATTCGGAAGCCTAACGGCATCATTTAAACGTAAAAAAAATGAATTAACGAGATAAAATAGGTTCACATATAATATGAACATAGAAGATCAGAATGGTTGATAAAGAGTTCTTTACCAAACATAATAAAAAGGATCTTGATACACTTGATATGATAATATATCTTGAAAACGAGAAGGGTGAAAGAATCTCTTAAAAATTTGACAGCCTAACGGCGTCACTTAAACAACAAAAAAATGAATTGACGAGATAAAATAGTGTCTCTCATCATATGAACATAAAATATAAGTATGATAGATATATAGATCATAACCCAACATAATAAAAATGAACTTGAAAGACTTGACAAGAAAATAGAACTTGAAATTGAGAAGGGTGACAGAATCTATTACAAAAAATTTGGCAGCCTAACAGCGCCACATAATCATTCATAAAACGAAATGATGAGAGTAAGAGAGGATATCTAATAAAATAAACATGAAATGTTATTTAAGATGAATATAAAATAACAACGTCCTATATAATAACATAAAGCATAAAAGAAATGGCTTAAAAGAGGGTATTTGAAAAGAAAGAGAGAGATTGGATCTCTTACCTTAAAATGTATCTCTTAAAAGTCAAAGGTTGGGACCTTGAGGGATTTGGTGAACCTTGGGAAGACTCTTTGGGAGGTAATGAGACCATAGATTCGTTGGGGGAGATTTGGGAGTGAAAACTAATGGAGGAAAGGGTGGGTATTTGTAGGGAAAGTGAAGGGACAAGGCATTAATGACGAAGTGACACCTCATTGGTGGTATTGGAAAAACTATGGGCTTTCCCACGGTATTTTCCCATGGTATTGGCCACTTGGGACCCCTCATACAACTATTAATCCCCTTTAGTCGACTATACCATAAAATAACTCTTAAATTCATCATGATGTAGTCATAATGTCATTAAACATACCAAAACCCTAAAACCGTATTTTTACTATTCACTGAAAATTCAATTTTTTCCGAAAACACCAAAAATTTCACCTTAACCAAATATCAATGCTCTGATTTCATAAATGAACTACATTTTATAAAAATAATTTCCTAAATATTTTTAATTTAATTTTTAAATAAAACACTATTCACTGAAAATTTATTTTTTTAAGAATAATCCCCAAAACATACCTTAACATAATACAGATGCTATAAGTTCAAAAATGAAATCCATTTTAAAAAAATAATGTTCTAAAATTTTTAATTTAATTTTTAATTAAAAAAACTATTCACCCAAAAATACTAATACTTGACTAATAATTTCTAAAACAGTTATTTACCTTTTTTATTGAATCTCATTACTAAATCAAGGTGCCTAGATTATATTAATAATTTATTTAAGTGATATTTCTAATCCATTTGGTCACATTACTAATCCTAAACGTAAAATCACTATTCATATTTTATTATTCATAAAAATAAGTTGGTATTATTAGACTATAAATTTCTCATTGAACATAATTGTAGAAGACCGTTTTTTGAAAATTATTAATCATTTTTAATTATTTAAGGTTTATATAAACATTTTTAAAATATCCATTTTCTAAAATACATCCATAATATACATCCTGCATTAATCCGAACAATTGAAAATTTACAAAATTCACCATAAGAAGAAAAGAAAATTTTATTTATCTCAATGGATTACACAAAGTAGTTACGGTCTCCATACATAGCCCCTTATAACCCCAGCATAGGTACTAAGTGTAAGGTGTGATAAGGTGAGGGAATCAAAGGGCAGCTCAGCCAACATTACACGAGTAGTAATTTCTATCAGTTAAAACTTTTCGCGAAGGCGATTTCGTTCTAACTTTTCACGATGATGTTCAGCTTCAGTTTGGTCCAAAGCAAAACCTTGTGGTGGTACCTCCTTTACATGTTCTATTTGATGGGTTTTGATTGGCCCGAGACTACTGGATGAGGCCATCGAATCTTCTTTCTATATTAATTAACCAAGATCACTTGTATTAAGAGACAATAATCACAACATTTGGTTACCAAAGATTATACGGACTATCAGTCATATAATAGTCAAACCCCAACAGTCTCATTTTAATTATACTCATGTTATCAAATGAAAAATTTTTGTTGAGTATGAAATAAAATAACGCACAAAATTTTGGAAACAAAATTTATTCATAATTTCGGGATGTTAAATCATCTATATTACACTATATTATAAATGATATAGTAATTAAAAATATGGGAATGATATTTTTAGCTTATATTAAATAAAATATAAGAAATTTTCGATGTATCCCCATGTAGCCTATGAATGATATAATATAATCCTAAGTATTATATTCTAATAAAATAACTCATAAAATAAAAATAGTACAAGTGTTAGAGTAATTTAATAATATTATAATTTTTTCATTTACCATTAATCAATTAATATACCTTTAACGATGGAAAATAATAATTTACTAAAGATACTATTCATAATATCCTAAAAATTTATTTCATCATATTATAATCTAAATATCATACATGTTAAAAAAATGAATTTACTTTTTTCAAAATTGAACTCATGGAAGTTGAAATATTATATTTATCGGTAATCTCGTAGATGTGGAGAGAGTGCGGGTAAATAGAACGTTCCAAAGATCAATAAATTTTTATATCTAATTTAAATATAAAAATAATAAAAATATATTAATTGAATTAAAATATTAATAAATAATATATTGTGACATTGAAATAAAATTTAATGTTTAATAAATATTTAAACCAAAAATAATTTTTTAACTATAATGTAGTAATTTTCATTATTCATCAAAAAATGAAACATCTTAGAAAATTACAAAAAATTCACCCTATACTAATTTTGAAATCCATAATTAAAAAATGATTTTTATTTTATAAAATTAAACTTCTAATAATGTCTAAAATTTATATTATTATTTTTCATTAAAGTATATAAAAAGCAGTTCATTATAAAGAAATAGTATTTTTAAACAAATAATGATTTTACCAAAAATTCATGTTATTCATTATAATTTTTTTATTTATATAATAAAATTATAAATACTATTTTATAATTAGGTATTACTATTCATAATACATTGTTTAATGGCTAGGATATAACCATATAATTAATATAAATATATTAATGAAATGATATTTCAGGGAAACTTCATGTTGTATGTAATGTTCACCAATATGGTGTTGTGTGTATAAAAATAAATGATGGTGTTATTCTAAAGAAATGATTGATTTAGTTCTATGAAAGGAATTAGTGAGAAATATTTTATCCTCAAAACATTTATTAAATACTCGGTGTGATAGAAGATATTGTAGTGATGGTGCTTGAGGATGAAAGTGATCAAAAATAAGAAGTTGATGTTGAATATTATGGGGTCGTTGGGGAGATGGAGTGTAATTATGGGAGTCCACATGAGATCATTTTGGTAATTGGATCTATAATGTAGTTCATTGAATATATATCAGTATGACCAACTTAATCATACATTTCCTTACTATCTTTTTCTCACTATACATATATGATAACCAAAAATCATCCTAAATATGATATAACCAGTTTTGAGCAAGGGGCTGCCACTACAGGGGGAGAACATGAGGTATTGGGTGAAGATAAATGGGATCTAGGTCCTACATCCGGTGCTAAGGAAGGTGGTGAGCATGTCATGGTTGATTTTTCTAGAGGGGGAATAGAGAGGAGGTCAGGGTGGAACCATGAGACCCTAGATTATTCCCTTCACAAATGTGGGGACACTCCCTTGTATCACTATAATAGAGCCCTCATTTACTAAGAAATCACACCCTAAAAATATTATCATATAAAATATTATACCATGTTAGAGAAAATCATAAACTCACCATTCATAAATTGATTTACAAGGAGCATTAAAATCAACATTTACTTATTTTATGTAGATCCCTCTAAAAAACAAGTAGAAATGGTTCCAATTATTGAACTGCCATGTGATAAAGGTTCTACTATGGTGGATTTCCCAATGAGTACACAAGAGCTGGACCCTATAGTGCTCATCTTCTATAATTACTTACAATTTGAGAGTTGAGCCTATCATATTCATATCAGATTGACTTAAGATATTTTATCCAATACATTTAATGGATGAATGTGAGTCCAAAGAATATTTGATTATAGGGAATCCATTTTATTTTTTTAAATGGCTGAATATATTTATGAGTACCCTTTTTTCATAACCCAACATGAATTTGTGGTTCCGAGGGACAAGTGGTTGTAGTTAGGAGTTAATCCAATGGTGGGGATGAACTCATGGAAAGGAGGGTCATGGATGAAAGGGATGATAAATCAAGGGGATATGGCTAAAACTATGATATGTATGTTAGTACCTCAGATAAAATACCATAGAAATACTGTGATGATGAAATTCATACTACTTTCTCAATTTATGATCCAACTGATCATGAGGAGTTGAAAAAATCCATCCCTGTGGCAGCTAAAGATAATCTAATTATATAAAATAGGGAATGGATATAAATAAACACATCATCTACTAGACTTTATAGTCACAAATATTGAGTCTGATATGGTCCTTAAAATATTTGATACAAAATATGGGCATTAGAGTTCTAGATTCTAGAGGACCTTAGGGGCTGGTTTGTGATTATCATGCAAAAAAAAATCATGTGGGGATCCAAAATTGAGAATTTAATGAATGTGACCATGCTTCTTTCCTCAAAACTCATGTGGGGGTCATCATCAAACCGATGGATCGAATGGGAGAGCCCAACAATCCAATGATGTGGCAGAAGAATCAAATTTATGATATCCAAGTTGAGTGTGGTAGATTATAGACATGATTAGGCCAACATATTATAATAGCTAAGGATGAGGATTTAAAGCATGTTAAAAGGCAATATATCTTATAGATACATGGTATATGTTGGAATTGGCGTTGTACTATGTCACTGGATAATAGTTATAGGGGAAATTCTGATATAACTCATGAGAGGCAACAATATGTTGATGAAATATTCCATGACTCAACTCCATTTATTGATTTTAACCCTTTTACATGTATGGATCCATTAATTGTTTCTACTTTAATTATCACACATCAAACATATTTTCAATCCAATTGATGGTGAATCCCCATGGTCACATTGGTGAGACCTAGTTCAAAAAACAATGGATTAATATATGAATTTTCACCATGTAAGAGTATTTTGAATAAACACTGAACACTAAGGGTTTGTTATTTGTGTTTTACCAGCCATAGTATTTGGTATAAAAGACGTTTTTGTTGGATACTAGGTCTCTTTGACCAGCCAATATCCCCTCGCCCCAATGTGTTCTAGTGATGAAATCCAATAATTCATGAGTTGTTAGAATCTACCAAAACAAAAGGTAATGAGAAGTGTGAATCACAATTCACAACATTTGGAAAAAGGTAAGAGTTGAAAAGTGGAACGTGATAACTAATGTCCATGTTCAAAACACAACATTCGTAAAATAACACTTAAATGGGGTCAATAAAACAATGGTCAACTGTTGATAATGTTCAAAACATTAAACATATCTTGAAATCTCATAAAAAATAATCTAGAACAATTTCCCAATTTGTCAGGTCAAACAACCCGGCCTAAAACCACACTATTAGGGTGTCCCTTTAAACATCAAAGATGATGATGATCCAAATAATGTAAACATCCAGAAAACATAGTGATGGAATGTTATAATGGATTCTAAAACTCTTATAATTATAAAAATGAATCATTGAACAGTCTATTATATGTTTATTGAACTAAATATAGAAACAAATCATATTATTTGGGAGTGTCATCTCTTATGTCATGTGGCAGATGAAGATGTGAATAATGTGGTAGATGAAAATCCATGAATGATATGACCTCTAAAGTGAGATCATGGGATTCCTTGAAGTATTACATCATGCAACTAAGGATGATGAATATAATTTTTATCATTATATTGTTGGAATGATGAAATGTACTATTTAAAATCATGTAATGAATACATGTCCATATGTTTAGAAATATATGATGTGGAATTTACACATAGTTTATAGTCATACTACATAGGCCCTAGAAAATATATTAAATTAATGTTACATGGAGTGTGGAAATATATATTTCTAATATAGTTGGGTGGAATAGAGGAAATGAACCCACCATTAATTGTCCAAAAGAACATTGCGTACAACACAATTTATAGTGACCCAACATGTTCTTAAATTGCTATTAAATAATTTTAAGAATAAACTACATAATAGTGTTACAAATAAATGAAATAAATGAATATTTCCTTGTGAAAATTTGGACCATGCATAACATTTACAATATAAAACATAAAAATTATATTTAATTTCTTCATATCGAGGATTTAATTATCCCTCGTCTTCATATTAGTACTAGTATTCAACATAGGATATACATAAAAAGGGGATCTAAATGTCGTGTAATATGAAAGATAAAAACATGATTCAATATTGAATGGGTGAGAATAATAATTATAATTATAACATAAGGATGAGAACTTAACATTAATCATGATAGGAAATATTAGATAAAGGAATGGATTTTGGGAATACATAATAATGAAACAACACTTCATTGGAGTGCTATATAATTATTGGATCTCTAAATAGAATCATATTCATTCATTTTTAAAAAAAATCTAACATATATCACATTACCAAATTTATTGGAGCTCTATATAATACTAGTATAACCTTTCATATCATAACTTTTAAATTATCAATCATGCCACATAGAACATATATCAATCCATGCAATAGCATAACCAGTGGAAATAAATTTTTTTCATTTAATATATAATAAATTCAGGAATAAATTTTTTGTTTCTAAATTGTAATAGTTAAAAACATACATTGTATAATCATCATTAATATTTTGTTAAGAAAAAAATTATCATGAGAATAAGAAAATTTATTTTTGGAATGAAGAGTTATATGGGAAAATTAATTTCATTTGTAATAAAAGTAGTTTGAAAAAATGTATATCCAAAAAAATGGGAAGGTAGATATATTATTTTTAAATAAAAATAATGGAACATCAATAATGAACATGGAGTGAAGGTGGTAAAACCAAAATAAAGGGAGTTCAGTTTGAGATTCCACATACCTTATCTATGTATGCTTTATACACCATAATATACATGATAATAAAATTAAATTAATTAATTAAAAAATTTATAACATTTCATAAAATAATTTCATTAATTATATTTTTATTATGTTCATTTATGTGATTTTTTATGACTTATAGTGAGGAATTTTATCATTGGGTGTGTGTTTTCATAGTTTTTATGGTCGCTTTTTTTGTATAAAAGTATAGAAGTTCAAGTACAATTGGAATAATTTTCCAGAATTGAAATAATATGTTATTAATGATCATACACAAGTTTTAATGTTTATCTATATATTTTTTAAAGCTTATGAGGATGAATTAATATATAAGACATTAGGGGTATTCATTTAGATTATTACGAAATACTTGTATAAAAAAATTGTATTTTTTATCATTTATATAATTTAAAAAAGATTCAACCAAAACATAAAAAGGATTATAATATAAATGTTAATATATGTTTTAACCAATAAAATGGATTCATGAGAATATTTAAATGTTGTAATGAAATATGAAATCTTATCACCGTTGATGAAAATAATTCAAAACCTCACGGATGATGCATTCAATTTAAGAGTAAATGGAAGAGGGAAAGGGATTGATGATGGATAATTATTTTAGAATAAAAGAATTTTAGTATATGAAATGCAATGATGTTATCAATAAATTTGTGTGAGGGTCATTTAAGAGATAAAAATAAAATGAAAGAAAATGAAAATAAATTAATAGAAAAGAAAAATGATTTTACCTCTTGATTCTTTCTCCTTCACAACCTCATTAGGGAAATTGGTTTGTTCTTTTGATGACACTAAGATCTCATAGATGTGGGAGAGGCGTTTCTGTAAATTCACATGAAAATAAAGAATATTAAATTTTCATAATTATTAATATTTATTAATTAAATATAAATATTATTTTAAATGGTATTATTTTTTTAATGACATACATGACATGAAACAATGGATTTCTTCAATGTATTATGTTGCAGACAAGCTGAGTGATACTAAAAAATAATAATATAATATTATTTTAAATGGTAGTTAACACATAGTAATTATATCAGCAAGAATGAACAGAACTAACTAAAATATGATTATACAAGTCTTGTTAAATGTTTTTACATTGATTCAATAAAAGTTAAAAGATTAAAATGTAAATGAATCTACTTTTAAGCATAAATAGTAAAATATTATTTAAAAGGTCGGTTTACCGCCTTTTAATGGAGAACCATTATTAAATTTTTGTTGGTCATCTATATAGGTTATTATTGACAAAATAAAATTATTCTTTTGAATCGGTATTGAAAATTTTACTTTTCATAAATTTATGGTATTTTTTTAAAAATTAATTTTTTAATGAATAGAAAAAAATAATGCATTTCTTTGGATGGTGGTATACAGCTCCTTCATTTTTTAGACCAATGGGAATTATATAATATCATAGGTTTCCTTATGGAACTCTAATGATTGTAGAATCAAGATATTTGGAGACCATACATATAATATTTTTTCCATAGTAATCTCTATTTAAAAGAGAGCATGGACCACATATATTTCTTCTATGAACAACTCATTCACTATAAGTGGAATAGCATTTTTTGGATTGAGATTGTTGAGGCCTCGGATGTAAATTCAGACTCTGATTTTCTTATTAATATTACTGATGTGAGATATATTTTCTAGCCACTTGAGGTACTAAACATTATTGACAATGTATTAATTGATTACATTATGAATATTTACCCCAATTGTCAAATAGTATACATACAATTCAACAAAATATATGTTTATTATAATGGTGTAATGAGTATAATGGTGTAATGAGTAACTATATATGATTATTATAAAGTGATATTTATACTGAAATAGTATACATACACTTCAACACAATTCCACGACCATGGGAACAATATCATCGCTCGTGCGTACGTACCGACTACCGTCTCCACGACGCGATGAGATTCATTATCCACATTAACCAATCATGAATGATTATAAAGTATATATAATGAATAATAATGAAATATATGACATGTTAAATCTACTGGATTTATGTATATATATATGTATGTCATCTACTTACTTCCATTCAAGACAATAAGGAAAGGAAAACAGCGTTCATGCGTACGTACGGACTACTGTCTCCATGAACGGTGTGTTTCATTTCATTTATATATCTATTATATATATATATATACTAAATATATATGATATATAAATCATGTTTTATATTCTGGATGTATGTAAATCATGATATAAGTAATAATAATGTCAAGAACAACAAGTCCAAACACCTACGATAAATGAAACGATTTTACCCAAAATGCTTCTTTAACATGGAATTTACAAAAGAACGGGTAATATAAAGTTATAAGTGAACCATATATGATATCATAACAATGAATATGATTATATAATAAGTTAATGACATTATTTATATCATTATACAGGAGGTTCGGATACATATAAAGAATATCGGACATAAGGTAAGGGAAATATCAAAATCTCATTTTTATCTGAGATTGTTTATACATTGGCATTTATTGGGGTGTATTTTATCATCCACATACCTGTTTCCTCAATATGTAATATTATTTCCATCAAACTACAATTTTTTAAATCCAATTTTACCATTCGGTGAGTTTTTATTAAAATATATGAAAGGAATCTTTTGTCGTTTTTCGTACGAGGTACTTTTTGACTTTTCCGAAAAAAGTACGAAGAATGTTTTTTTAACTTATACGGCATGAATGGATTTTTAAAACATTATTTCCAAGAAGCTTCCTTTACATGTTTTTATGTTTATTTTTAATCAAATTCTTTTAGTTTAGAACTCTATGACATATTAAGAAAGGAAAGGTGTTTTTGAAGCAGAAAGGATATTTTCCTCAAGAATGGAGTCCAAGTGTTTTATCAAAATTATTTTCCATATAAGATAATAAAGGGTTCTGTTTTTATCCATATTATTACATTTATTTGATTATTTTGTGATGGAATTAGATTTTTATGAATTCCTTTATCTTATATGAATTGTTTTATGATGTCACGGTGTTTAAGATTCCCATTTTTATTACATGGGTTATGAAATGATGTATGATTTAATATTTTGAGGCACACATAAGAATGGTATCATTATGATATGTGTGGGACATATATCACCCTCCAATTCATTGGGTAAAGATTTTATATCTCATTATATAGACATGGCTGGAATGGTAGGTTATATCAATTCAGTGAAACAGGACTGAAACGAGGGTGACTCGGTTCATAAATGGACTTTGTCCACTAAGATAGTGTTGGAAATGAGTCTTGACTTATAAGATATGATTCTCTATGATTATATGTGTATTCCACAAAGTTTCCTGTTTTATGTTATGATTACTGGGATTTCATTTCACTACTATGATTTATCCCATGTTATGATATTATGATCTCTTTTGCAGGTTAAGATTTTCAAAATGTTATGTTCTTATGAATATGATTTGATTGATTTTTCTTTTTTTTACCCTTACTGAGCATTTGAGCTCACCCTTTTATTTTTTCTTTTCCCCAGGATATAACGAAATGTTTTAGGTAAGAAAAAAAAGGGAAGATATTTATGGGAGATGTTGAAGATCTTTCACCATGATTAGAAGATTACGTTCCGAGTTTCTAAAGACACTAAACTATTACGTTCCTTATGTGTGTGTTTTTGTTATGTAATAAATATTCTTCAAAAGTAATGTAATGTCCTTGTACGTTAAGCTTTGGATCTCTACAGTTGGTATCAGAGGAAAGGTTTAGTCAACCTTTGGAAACTAGGATGCAAAAACGTTAGTAAGATCCCTAGATATATTACTAAGTTATGTCTGGGGATGTCCCTAAGGATAAGTATACATATAGGATATAATCCTAGAACTATGGTTACGATCATAGAATTTAACCTAAGATGTTAGATATTAAGGGTACTCCCCCTTTACTATGTTGTTTTCCCTAGAATTATTTTTTCCTCTCACACTATTCTTTTTGGGTTTTAGATGATGGCTGGAACCCGAAGGAACCGTGTTGATCACTGTAATGGAAAATGCAATGATTGTCCTCCTGAACAAACACGTGTTATGGGAGATGGAGTGAAAAATATTATTGCTATACTTACACAAGATATGAATCATTCTGGACTTCCAAATGAGCAGAGAAGGGTACAATATTCTATCGAGTCCGTCATGAGGCAATGTCCACCTTCTTTCAGTGGGTCTTCTGATCCACTTGTTGCTGAACAATGGATCAGTACCACTGAAAAGATATTATCAGTTCTTCAATGTTCTGAACATGATAAAGTCATCTTAGCAGTATATCGTTTGGAAGGTGAAGCTGATCAATGGTGGAATATTATCAAGAATACAAGGCCAAGAGCTGAAATTGAGTCCATGGAATGGTATGAGTTCAAGAACTTGTTTTTCAGTAAGTACTTCCCTCATATTCTTCGAATAAAGATGGAAAAGGAGTTTCTTGAGCTGAAGCAGAAGTATGATGAATCTGTTGGTATATACGAAGCGAATTTTACAAGACTTTCATGGTATGCATCTGGCATTATCATCCAACCGGAAACAAATGTTGATCGATTTTTCAGTGGCTTAAAACCAAGTCTTCGAAGGGAATTAGCTATAAGAGACTTGAGTAGCTATGAAGAAATTGTGCGTTGTGCTATCAAGGTAGAAATGGATATTGGTGTTACATATCCGTCTCATGGTTTTGAAAAGAAACTAAAGATGGAGTTCAAGGAGAAATATCAGAATAATGGTGAAAAGAAGATTAATTTTTCCTTATGCACAATGTGTGGAAAGAAGCATGGTAGAGATTGTCTTAAAGGGACTAGAAAATGTTTTAAGGATGGAAAAGAAGGTCATCGAGCAGCTAAGTGTCGAAGTAATGGAAAAAGGGTTTCTAATGATGTGAATAAAGCAAACACTGTAGAGAACACACCACCAACACTTCAATGCTTCAAGTGCAAGGAAATGAGGAATTATACTAATAAATGCCATAATCCCAGGGTTAGTGATGATCGCCATGAGAAACTGCTTAAGCCAAAGTACAAAGGGAAGTCACATGCGATCACTATTGGTGATGTTGAATTTGACAACGATGTGGTGGAATGATTTAGTGTTTATGTAATGGGATTCCAAAATAATATTGTATCATGGAGTATTGTAATATTTATGTATTGGTCTAATGTGATATTCAAAGTGATTGAGATATTTTTGGAAATAAGATGATATGCGCATAATGAAGGGAAAACGAGAAAACGAAATCTTTAACAGTATTCATGAGCTCATGATTTATATAAGGACTAAGTGATATCATGGTTTGAGTATATAGAATTTTGAGGATTTTTGGTATGTGGAAGGTGTTAACTTTTAACTGCATTCAATTTTTCACTATGGTTCAATGGGTATACAGTTTTTCAAGAGAATACATAATTACGGTATTCACATGATTGGAATGTGACCAACAATATATATATATTTGGGGGAAGAATGATGGTATTCACATGCTTGGTTGATGACATTTCAAGTAATTGTTTTCTTTATACTATGAGCTTGGACCGAAGTATTTTAGATAAGCCTAAATATTGGAATGGATTATGTTGGAAATATGATAAGTATTGTTTAAGGATAGAACTTTTTTCGATATTACTGATGGGATTTTATATTAATGTAGTTTTAGAAAAAGGAAAACCTATAGGACGGGTGACAGTCCATCGCGTTGGACAAGGATGTGGGAATCGAACCCACAACTGAAGTGCGACTGGCCTTTTTTCCTACCACTGGCCTACAGGAAGTCCCTGTTTAGTAGAAACTAGTTTTATTATTTTAAGCAGTATAAGTCCATTTTGGGAACTATATATGACTCATATCACTAAAGATAGACTTATGTATTTTTTGATAACTTTTCTAACCTTTTGTTTGAGACAGATGGAATGACCCATCATTCTATCACAAGATCTGCTAACACATCACGAATGACAAATTCAACTTCATTTCTTTAAGAGAAGAAGTGGAAATTGTCCAAAGAACGACAAACGGTGAGACTATACCAAAATCACGAATGTATTTCTTCTAATTCCAATTTCATAAACATTAGGGATATGATCTTGAAAAAAAATCAAAAATGTTGTCCTACTTCCATTATATCCGATGAATCAGATGGTACCTTAGATCACCACAAATCAATATCTTTGTGATTGTTGGCCTTTTCATATCCATGTTCTCTACCACTCTCCATCAGAACATGATGGTTATATTTCTCTTTCATGTCCATATTTTCTCCTATATGGAAACCCAGTGATGAGTTCATTTGGGTAACCATTATATTTCATACTTTAGTTTTTAAATTTCAGTTTTGGTATTTCTTTTTACGATGTGGGTTTTTATGAAGAATAAACGATTTATAACCATGACGAATTTCGAGGGCGAAATTAATTTTAAGGGGGGTAGAATGTAACAACCTGATATTTTATAAGATACATTCTTTTTAATTTCATTCATATCTTCTATTTTATGACACACCAAGATTATCTTGCACTATCCGCAACACTGTATTAGCTTGCAGTATACGCAACAATTTTCTTGGCTCTTGTTACACATAATTTCAAGTTCGTTTGATAAAAGTTATTCTACGCAACATTGAGTGTGTATATATATATATATATTCAATGTATAAATAAAATATGGTTAGATTATGTTATATGAAACAACAAAGGAGTTGTGCACTACACGCAACCCTGACTTGGCTTGCATTACCCGCAATCGCGACCTTCCTCGAAATCGTGTCTTGTACGCAATACCGAGTTTTGCTAAACAACGATATATTATTATAATATTGTTATGAACTAGCCGTTATGAATAGTATTAACTAAATTTTTAATTTTAAAAAATTATTATTCATCTTACACGTTTCTAGAACATGGTATAAGAACAAAATAAATTTTTCTGTTAAAATAAGTATTTTTTAAAAAATGCAGTTTTTCCATCTTTTGATGGCGTACCCACTTTAAATCTAGATTTTGAAATGTTTATATGTTCAATTTGACAAAATAAAATTCTCCTTTTGAATCAGGATATAAAAATATAAATTAGATAATGTTTTGATATTTTTTTGATAACTTTCATATTTTAATGAATAGTAAAAACACGCTATATTTTAATTAAAAACAACTTTTTTCATCGTAATATCTTATGTGGTTAAATTATAATATTGAATGGTTTTAAAGCATAAATATAATATATTTTTACCATTTAATATAATTTCTATCATTAGCATTGATTTTACCTTGAATTTGTATGTTAAATCAATTCAATCTTTTGAAATGTTTTAAAGGAAAACCCATTTTCTTTCGACAACCGGATTAATTTTAATTTAATTTCTTCATCTTTTGTGTATTGAATTTGGAAAAATGGATTCCATATTTGGAATAAGTGGGTCCAAATTATGTTAATAAGATACTTTTTATTTTTGGGCATTGTGAATAGTAACTATGGTAAATTTTATTTACTATAGTTAAAGGTATATTGGGTAATTAAGGGTAAATATAAGATTATAAAATTACCCTAATACTTGGAAAAATCCTATTGGATGGCTAAAAGTAGACCCATATAACCTAAGGGTCGGATTAGATTCATTTTATGGACTTCTGTCCAGGAAAATAATTTAATTATTATTAAAACCCAAGAATGTGACAACATGTCACTTTCTTAAATCTTATAAGTATAATAGTATTAATTTAGTGATAACCATCATGAAACTTCGAACAGGAATAGTTTACAGAAATATAATACAATTATATACATCATAGGAATCTATTTAGAATTTTTAGGGATTATATAGGTATCATTTATTATGACACAATGATGATACAGTAATTGTCTTATTAATGAAATATTGACATAATTGATGTTATAAATGCCCAAATAAAAGTAATTTGAGACTTTTTAGGACTTAAACTAATTTTATAGGTTAATATGACATGTTATTATTGATTTAAGTTAATTTTTTTGAACTTATCATTCTGTTATGAATTTCATAAAAATCATGTACCAAATAGTGTCAAAATTGACATAAATTAGTTTTTAAAACAAATATTATATTATTAATTGTTATTTTATTTCTAAAAATCTAAGGATCTGCCAAATGACTTAGATAAGTATATATATATTTATAATAAATAACTTGGGGTTCGTTTGGCTTGATATAGTATGATTATTAACCATATAGTGTAAGAAAACAAAAAGACACGGTAAAAGTTAAATTATTTATCTTAGAGTTAAATATAATTGATAAGGTTAAAATAATAAACTAAACTTGTCTAAATCCTATTGTATGAGAGGATTGAGACCCATCCCCACTTTTTCTTAGAAATAAGACCCTTTAGAACCATTATATACTGAATTTGACCTTCATATAAAATAATATTTTGAGATTTTCCTAAGGTGCCCATGTCCTGCATTATAAAAGGGCACCTCCTCCTTCTTCTCCTCACACCAATTTGAGAATTCAAGCTCGGCCAACCCCTGCCAAAATCTCTTCTCCACTTCTCTAGTATCATCCTAGAGGTCCTGGTCTTCTTAAAAGACCATCCTTAGTTATTTATGTGGAGGTAAAGTGAAGGCGCGTGAAAAAGATGTAATATCCATTACCGATCTTTTTCAATTTCATTCTTCATCAACTTCTTCTTCTTTAGTTGTTTCATGATAAAGTAATAACATAAGTATTTATTATATACTGATATGTTGTTATAAATATGAAACAAATCTAATTAACCTTCTATCCATCCTACGGAAAAAGGAAATCACCGCGCGTGCGTACGTACAGAATATCGTCTCCACGCCGTGGTGTAATCTATTTTCCGCCACCACCATAATTGGATGGGTATAATGGTGTAATGAGTAACTATATATTATTATTATAAAGTGATATTGATACTGAAATAGTATATATACACTTCAACACTATTCCATGACCATGGGAACGATATCATCGCTCGTGCGTACGTACTGACAACCGTCTCCACGACGCGATGAGATTCATTCTCCACATTAACCATTAATGAATGATTATAAAGTATATATAATTAATAATAATTAAATATATGGCATGTTAAATCTACTGGATTTATGTATATATATATGTATGTCATCTACTTACTTCCATTCAAGACAATAAGGAAAGGAAAACAGCGTTCATGCGTACGTACGGAATACCGTCTCTATGAACGGTGTGTTTCATTTCATTTATCTATCTATTATATATATATACTGAATATATATGATATATAACTCATTTTTTATATTCTGTAAGTAAGTAAATCATGATATAAGTAATAATAATGTCATGAACAACAATTCCAAACACCTACGATAAATGAAACGATTTTACCCAAAACTCTTCTTTAACATGGAATTTACAAAAGAACGGGTAATATAAAGTCATAATTGAACCATATATGATATCATAACAGTGAATAGGATTCTGTAATAAGTTAATGACATTGTTTAAATCATTATACATGAGGTTCGGATACATACAATGCATATCGGACATAAGGTAAGGGAAATATCACAATCTCAATTTTATCCGAGATTGTTTATACTTTGGCATTTACTACGGTGTATTTTATCATCCACATCCATGTTTACTCAATATTTAATATTATTTAAATCCACATACAATTTTTTAAATCCAATTTTACTCTTTGGTGAGTTTTTAGTAAAATATATGAAAGGAATCTTTTGTCGTTTTTCGTACGAGGTACTTTTTGACTTTTCTATCAAAAGTACGAAGACTGTTTTTTTAACTTATATGACATGAATGGATTTTTAAAAAATTATTTCCAAGAATATTCCTTTACAAGTTTTCAAGTTTATTTTTTATCAAATTATTTTAGGATAGAATTGTACGACATGTTAAGAAAGGAAAAGTGTTTTTGAAGCAGAAAGGATATTTTCCTCAAGAATGGAGTCCAAGTGTTTTATCAAAATTATATTCCATCTAAGATAATAAATGGTTCTATTTTTATCCCTATTTTTACATTGATTTGATTATGTTGTGATGGAATTATATTTTTATTAATTCCTTTATCTTATATGAATTGTTTTATGATGTCACGATGTTTAAGATCCCCATTTTTATTACATGGGTTATGCAATGATGTATGATTTAATATTTTGTGGCACACATAAGAATGGTATAATTCAGAGATTGGTGGGACCTATATCTCCCTCAAATGCATTGGGTAAAGATTTTAACTCTCATGAGATAGACATGGCTCGAACGGTAGGTTATACCGGTTCAGTGAAACAGGACTGAAACGAGGGTGACTCGGTTTAGAAATGGACTTTGTCCACTATGATATTCTTGGAAATGAGTCTTGACTAATAAGATATGATTCTCTATGATTATGTGTGTATGCCACAAAGTTTCATTTTTGAAGTTATGATTATTGGGATTTCATTTCACTACTATGACTTATCCCAAGTTATGATATTATTATCTCTTTTGTAGGTTAAGATTTTCAAAATGTTATGTTCTTATGAATATGATGTGATTGATTTTTCTTTTTTTTTTAACCTTACTGAGCATTTGAGCTCAACCTTTTATGTTTTCCTTTCCCCATGATATAAAGAAAGGTTTTAGGTAAGAAAAAAAGGGAAGATCTTTATGGGATATGTTGAAGATCTTTCACCATGATTAGAATATTACGTTCCGAGTTTCCAAAGACACTAAACTATTACGGTCCTTGTGTGTGTGTTTTTGTTATGTAATAAGTATTCCACAAAAGTAATGTAATGTCCTAGTACGTTAAGCTTCGGGTCACTACAAAAATTATATTTGTGACATAAAAGTATGATATCCATTATAAGAACAGATATATTCCAAAAATTCTAATAAGAAATTACCCAAATCATAAAATATGACACGCTCCAAAATAATTTTATCATTAATCATCCCATATCAACTTAAATTGTCCCCGTTACTAACTTATAGAAGGGCATCTAGAACATATCCAAATATTATAATGAACTATATAATCTATCAAAGAGTAAATATATATAATGGTTAGATATTTACGTCATATTAGTGTAAATATATTACATATAACTATATATAAAAAATACACATTTAAGAACATCGTAGAAAATAATAAATAACTAAAGTAGTAGTATTATATAATAAATATTGATTATAACCATAGAGACACATGGAAAGAGAAAAAACTATTCAACCAAAATATAGACACAAATAATGATAGAATAAATTAATATTGAAAACAATATACCAATGATTAACTATAATCCCTAAGTCGTAACGCATACCTAGGGTTCTTGACAATCGAAATACGATAGCTCAATCCTCCAACTCACATGAATTATCATACTCAATCATAAAACCCTCAATCTCTACCCAATCTATTATGTATTATGATAAACACGAAAAATCATAAAATTTCTACATTATCACCATGTTTCCCTAGAAAGGGGGACAAATAAATCCTTGTAGGATTACCATAATGGTGTTCCTAAAATATATCATCATATGATGGGAATAAAACACATGATATGTATATCCTTGTAGAACATAAATTGTAATAGAATTAAAAAAACTAAAAAAAAGAGGAAAAAGATAACCTTAATATCTATCTGGACACTCAATGTGGATCTACCATCAAACTAACCCCTATGAAATAAATTATTACTAGGGGCTCATAAGGGAACTCATATAAAGAAAATTTCACCAAAAATAAATGATGAACTGATGATGTAAAATAGATTAAAATAAGTTATTCCAGACCCTGGGATATCATCTCTATTGTACAAGGTTTCAACACACGTCTACCTTGATCTAAGACTTTAGAATCATGTTCTAAAGTGGTTACAAGAACCTATATGTTAACACACACAGACATATATATATATATATATATCATGTTCATCGTGTCTGAATTAACTAATTGGGATCAGATCAACTTTGGTAAATAGATCATCCATGGGGAACTATCCAATTTTATTAAAGACGTGATACAATTTATCAAACATAATGATTAAACCATCACCTCATGGGACCTATAAATATTTCTCGAGATAATACTAAACTCAGGGTTAGTTATAGTCACAATGTCATTCTATTAACATTATAGAACCATTTTATAGTGAAAAACTAATTTAGGGGGTCATATAATCAATCCCATATCCAATATCCTTTCCAATGATATCAAAATTTGTTTCCATACCTAGATTCCCGAAATCATAATTCAAGAACATGGTCATAAAACAGTAAGATTCATAATATAATCTACTCAAACTAGAACAAACCTTATAATTATTTAATACATCATGGGGAAATATTTTATAATCACCTTTATGAAAATATAAGAGTCATTGAACATGGAGATCCTCCAATATTATAAACACCCAGACTAATACCATCAAGAGAACCTCAACAAACCTCTTAGGAACAACCAATACATAGAGACACCAAGATCTTATGAGAGATATTAATGAATAAAAGACCCATAATTTATTACTTAATAAGTCTTTCAATCATATATTCATCTCTTATCAGTAGAGTTTATTCATTCCTGGATCCCCAATACTAAACATTATCGTAAGTCTCTATGTGCATTAAACATCATGAAAAATCTAACAAAACCTATCTAAGTAATAGCATGATATATCCTATAGATAAATATTTTAAGTATCTAATAACTGAACACATAATTATACTCAGTCTATGAGAATAGTCAATCTCATAACCCTCACCCATGTTCAAACACCAACCCTATTCCCTTGAAAGTGTTTTAGAATATAACGGAATAAGAATCATCCCCCTAACCTAATCAAATCCAATACCCAATATATAAGTACTCATTTAATCCTAAGGAAACATATGTTACTATATTATTAGACAAACACCATGAATTGACTCGTCATGAATCCCATTTTATCTCCATGGTTATAAAACATGTAATTTACTAAAAAGGTGAAGAATATAACATTGTCTACTTGTACACAATGTGTAACACATTGAATATTTCCTAGTCAACATACATCAGACACATAGTATGAAATGTTCTATGCTATACACTATGTACCAATCCAAAATGGTAACATTACCACCAGGGGTACCCGTCCATGTACCATATATGGGGTTTTTCAATATACCCTTCATGGACTATAGACATGTACTACCCAAAAATGGGGTGTCAGGATGAGTTCCCACCTATACCATGAGTCCCCCGGTTTTGTATATCATATATTCTATACATAATGTAGTCATTTTTTCTTTTCCTATTCTTATGAACCACATGAAATTTGATTAAATAACATCAGAATTATTATCAGGCTTTCATGAATATAAACCCCTTTATGATCACTCAAAATGACATATTCTTCCAAAAATTGACTATAGAGACAATTATGAAAACCCAAAAAACAAAAAATAAAAAATAATAATAATAAATGAAATAATTTTGTTTTCAAAAATACCCCCTCCATGTATTGTAAAATGTTGATTATCTAGTCTCATACCATCCTGATGTAGTCAACGAACATCGATATAACACAAGAAAATATCATATACTCATGATATCATCAATTCTACTCTCTACATCTCTTGACTAAAGAATATGGGGGATATATACCCACATTAATATACCTAAATACAATTTATTAGAAAAAATAAATGTATAAAAATAAATTGTTAAAAAGAGAAAAATTTATAATGTGGGTTGGGACCAATTGTATTTCTCAATTTGATGTAATTACTTGCCTAGAAAAAACCTCATGATATAAAGTTATCCATGAAGCTATAATGTCATTATTATTATCCATATAAAGATATCACGGAACACATATATTCCAGTGATTAATATTTAGTTAGATAAATATTAATCATTATGTACTGATTTAAATTTATATTAATTCTAATAATATTCTATCATATCTTAAACACCATATTATCAGTAAAAAAAGTGTAACAAAATTATAAAATATAAACTTATTTTAAAAAATTACAATTTCCAAATTAAAACCACTGGAGAAAAAAAACTCATCATTCACATGCTATTTACAAACAATGACAACTTGAGTCTTTATAATCTCTACTCCATAAAATAATATCTCTTTTGAAAGGCCTCAATAGCGAAAAATATTCGAGGATTATTCTCAAAAACCAATGTATCCCACTCCACATCGACCACCCACAAACCAATATCACGATTCCCCCCAACAATTCCAACATGAGGGAAAAAACAACCACACTAAGGATTATCATTATCAGCACCTCAAAAAAATTCATTACACTATAACTTTTTCTATCTATTACTGAATGTGATTAGTAGATTTGATTGACAAAGCCACACCAAAAAACATACATGAAACACGAACAACCACTATTACACAAGTAAAGAAAAATTATGTTCCCCAATCTAAAAAACACATTATAAATTATGAATAAAACATACAAAATCCAATTTTATCTCTCCACATTATGGATTCCCTTAAATACCTCTTCAAACATCAAACTACATAGACTCCCCCTATAATAAAATCTCATTATCTTTTGATACTCAGATAAAAACTAGACTCATTATATTATGATCCAAGACCATAGAACCTATGATAACACACATAAACCATTTAACATTATCCAAATATAGGTTATTTATAATAAAATAGACCATATAGGGTGATACCCTATAAAACCGAACTTTATGATTATGATGAGAAAAAACTACATGACTAACCTCCATGTGGGAATCATTCCAAAATATGATTTCCTAATAAATATCTCACAATAATTCCAGAAGAATAATAAAAATATAAAATAAAATTCATTAACAAAACATTACCAAAAAACCAAGCCATGGAACTTGCTGAACATGTAGATATCCACATCTCCTGTGCAAGACAACCTCTTTCCTGAAAACATTGTTTTTTGTTAGAAATTATATCTTAGTGGGAAATGTGAGTGTTTCCAAAAAAATATATTATTAATTAATTCTCTCATAAATATTATCCATTGGAATATAAATCTCACACTATACCACAAAAATCACAACGAATGACCATGTGAAAGAACATTATTTTTATTTTCATAGATCATTCCACCATAAAAATCCCACATTATTTCATCAGATGAAATTTAAATGTATTCCATTAGAGCAAAATTACATCAATATAATATATTAAATAATACTATGTTGTTCTTTGTTGAATGATTAAAAAACTATTCCACCATCATTAGTGAATCCACAAAAAACAAGCATATGTATGGGGAATTATTCATTCATAGAATGATGGATAAACATTGATATATTACTGTTGGAAAATGTTTGAAAAAATAATATAATGAAAATAAATAAATATTCAAACTCATGTTTATTATTTTTGGTTGAACCATAATAACGTGACATTGAAAATTGAGAATATTAATCACATCATCCTATTAATTGAGACTTATTATTGAAAAAGGTGTTCATGGTAAACTAGTCTAATATATATTTAATTTTCATGGGGGTATAATTATTTTGAAACACACAAATAGACACCACACACACATATTTCAGAAAGGCAGGTCATAGCTCCCCCACGATATAACACACCAAACAAGTCACTTTATTATATTATATTTTTTTTCCAAAAGGCCTACTTGACATGAAAATCATTACATGCCTTGTAGGCCCACCATTGGATGACTTGTAGTCCCATCATGCATCATGCATACATCATATCCAACACACCATGCTTGTGTCACCACCCCCTAGATGTCCTAAAGGCCCAATGGAATGAAATCCCAATCAGGATGAATATTATATCCACTAAAATACCCCATTACAATACTTTATTATGCACCCACACTCTTATACTGCTATATTTATTTCATTGTACTGCTACAAAATAGCTCTATTACTTGTAGAAATTCACTTCGAAATAGATTTTAACATAGGCCAGATGTAGGATTTAAGGGATAATTTATCACATGGGTTAGTTCCCATTCTCACACACTAGTCTGATATCCATAAAAATCTATTTCACCTTCATAAAAATCATATCAACCAATTCTCAAAATCATAAAATAGAAAAATCTATGATATCATTTTTTATGTACCCAGTTATGTCCAATATAATGTCACATTATCTATCCCATGAAAAGTTATTAAACATAACAACACATAAAAATGTTATCTTGACTACAGTAGAGGGGAATCTACATAAAATTCAAATACTTTTCCCACACATCAGATAAAATCATTATTGTAAAATAACAAATACACATTAAAATATATTTGTACTACAGTGAAATATTATTAAATGATATTGTCGAACTCTATAATTGAATAAATGTAGAAAACTAAACTCACAGTAAATATGAAGATGGAATCTGGTCAACCACAAATCGAAAATCTATATAGTTATAAATAAATAAATAAATAATGAAAAATGAAATGTCTCTACTAATATACCAGAATTGTACCACATACATAGCTTCCACCAATGTCAAACTACTCCAACATGATAATAAAACTCAACCAAAATGATCCTGCTCAATCAAGATTTAATGGGCCTCTTACCATTATATTATGTATAGTTCTAATCATAAAATAAAAAATATTATTTTCATGACCTTCAAGGTACCTATATAAAGTAGTAGAATTAAATTTCAATAGGACATAGCAAATAGTTATCCTAACCTATATAATCATATCTTTTAATGAAACATATGTTATGTCAATCATAGTCGAAAAATGATAAGGATAAAATAAATATAGAAATTAAAATTTAATAATCCAACCCTATGATATAGCATGATAATTAAATTAAATATACCATCCATAATTCCTACACTAATGGACATATATATATATAATTTGGGTCAGGAAGACACATGTACATGGTCAATTATTGTCTCGGTATTTATAACATGTCATCATATGTTATTATCAATACTTAGTATTTCATCCTAACGATCCATAGTAGAAATTCTCATGTTCGGTGAATATTGACTCAAATATAAAGATTTAAACCACTGATAGGAACTAGTAGAATGAATGAAATAGAAATCCTATCTATATTCATGTATTCATATAGAACTAGTACTGTTAAAATCAATATAGGGTAGTGGTTTTTCAATGGGGAGAAATTTAGATAAGCTTAGTAACCCATTCCAACATAACCTCTCTATGAGAGCGTCATCACATCATGAGTCTTAATCATCATTCAAAAGAGAATACAAAAATCAATGGGGTTTCATTCAATGTGAACATATAATATCTAGTTATAACATTAAATATCTGACTATCTATTGGAGGATTCCATCTAATAAATATCAATGATAATGCATTGTTAAAATATTTCATGAAGAAATACTCATAATAAAAAATGATTTTGAACTCTCAAAGATAATTTTCTAAATTGTATATAACAAGGACATTGAATGACCACCCCATCATCCAAAAAACTTCAAGTATAAGTTACCACATTATGGGACATTAAATGATGGTTCATACTCCATTGAACCCTAATCATAAGCTAATGCGGGAAAACCATTTAGGTTCATCTTGAAAACAAATTATGCAGGCACATCCATACAAATTGTCCTCAGTCAGCCACCATCATGAAAACTAGAAATATGAAAAACTAAATCCAAATATGAGACCAAATAATTAACCATTCCCAAAGGAAAATAATCCATAGGACCCTATTCTATATCCCATGCTCTAGTCAATGTGTCAAAGTCATACGTGGAAACCCCACATTCAACCCAATATGAAATGATTTAATATAACTCATCCTTGATTGACTACCTAGTGAAAACCATCCATTAATCAATATGATCACAATTTCTATGAACCATTTTAATGATCCCTAATTGAACTCGTTTGATCCTCATGCTAAATAATCCATAAAATGCAAATCCCACACGAGGCTTCACAACCTAGCTCGCATACATCTTGTAGATTAGAATTCAAAACAATTATGGGATCGCCCGTTAAAATCTAACAATACAACCATAACTCTAAATAAAATATAATAATAATATGGTAATGTTTCGTAACATACTGCATATACAAATTTAATAATATATTCCCCATGAATATCATTCAAACATTTTGTTGAAGAAACAAAGAACATATATAATATACATAGTACAAGGAATGTAAATTATATACATTGTGTTTACCTTATCATTCAACACAAGTTGTACGCCATATGCACACATCATGTTAATTCTCATACTACACACACTATGTCAAACAAACATTTCATGAATGTCATATAGTATAATTGACCACACAACCTACACTGTGCCATTCCATGTATCCAACATTAACTCATGGTGTGTACATCCAAAATACGATGTGTATATACTAGTGATTAAACTAAAAATTATTAAAGGATACATGTTTTTTTAAATTAAAAAATTGTTTTATAGTCATATTACTCAACCAATGAGATAAATTATAATCATAAAGAAACAAATTCTTGAATTTAAGTCATGTGATCCAGTTTTTCTATACATAAAACCACATTTCATCCCCTAAGGAAAATTATTGTACTAAAAACACACCAGAGATTCTCTCATGGAAACCTGTATAATTGTGATTTATACATAAAAAACAATGATATGGATATTTTGGGAAAAAACTATCATCCTAGGTGAGAAAAAAATACATGATCCCAAATTTGAAAGACCTCACCACCAAACCATGTCCTACCTCTAGACAATATCAATAAAACATTATCCTATTTTTCCGTACCTTTCCCTCTAGACCAAACGTGAAAAGCGATGGATCCTCATAATAATAAATGATAAGCTATAGGTATGGATCTAAATAAATTGATAAAAAATTAAATAATAAAAATAATTAATGGATACGAAAAACAAGGATCAGACATAGTTCACAATGCATGGTTATGATAAGATTATTCCACAACCCCCTTTACGAACTGAAAAACTTATTTATAATCCTATTCTTAATACCTATTGAAATTACAAGACCAACAAAAAATTCCAAAAAATTTGAAATTATATTTATTAAATATTTAATATTCAATTAGAATTTTAAGAACAAGGAATTATACAAAACTCATGTCTTATTGAAAAAGCATTTATGTAAATAGTATTTTTTGTTATAAATATTGTATGAAATATTTTTTATTGAAAATTTAAATTTTCCTATCAAATGGTTAAATGTAAAGATTAAAATATCATCAAATTCCATAATACAATATTTATACTGGTCGTTACAATTTTTTGGTGTATACATATCGTAGTACCAGGATAAATATTTTTTCATTAAATGTCAAAAATCATCGGAATTGAAGGCTGGTTAGTTATCTGCAAAACATTTATTCTGACATAATATAAACCATGACAAGGGGAAAATAATTTATGATGTTTTGAACATAAATACACAATAATATTTAGTGATAATTTTTTTTACCTAGTAGTGAATGATGGATATCTTTTCTGTCACCCATCATGATGTTTATGAGTATTAGAATAATGAAACCCAACTTGTATTGACTATTATATACTAACACCATAAGAGGGTGATTGAGAGTAATTATTTTTATCCTTTATAACTATAAATTAGGGATACTATATATTGTGGGGATCCATGACCTAATTTTTATCATTATACAAATGATATTATTTATATACATGATCCTACTATAATCCAATCAAGAATGTGTCGGTAACTAATGAGGGACTCATATGACTTGAGGAGTGATGTTCATCTAGCAATAACCAAGATTATCCACAATGTTGAATAATAGTAATACTTTCTTATATTAATAAATAATATAATTGGTTATGTCACAAAATGTATCACCTATCTATTATTAAATACCATGTACTAATTTCAAAAAAATCCTTATTCATTACCCCTCATTGTGTATAATTGGTATGATATGAACATGTATTCTATGATGTGGATGATCAGGATTCTCCAAGGTAGTATTATTATTTTTCTTGATGTGAAATTACTAACTATGTTTCCATTATATTCTCCAATCATATATACATTCTATATTTATTAATTGTAAAAGATCTATGTTATAGTGATAATACGTCATCATGGATTGACATGAAGTAACACAACATAGATAAATTCATATTTTGGATTTTGCTTCTTGAATGGTATGTTGAAGGATCTTGATATATATATATTTATTTGAGATACTCATATGGTACATTTTTTGATAGGCAGTCAGAGTTTACTAAGAAGATATTAGTGGGAATGAAAGGCTAATGTGTCTTTTAGTTTTTAGCTTTATAGTTGAACTCTTCATCAAATCATATTATTTCCCTGAACAATAATTATTAATCATAAATTTATATTACTCATTTTTAGGATATATACATAATTTAATATGTATTACCTGTTTGGGGTCCTGATGCCATTATATGTGTATTTATTGTTGAATGACTTACGGAGGACACATTAGAGAATATTCATCATTTCCAGACGTTTTTTCTCAATTTATAGAGTTGAATTGGGTTGTGTGACTGATATAAATTGATTCTCTAGATTTTGAAATAAAAAATAATGTATTATTATATTTAACACCATGGATGAGTAATAATAATATTGAGGATCAATAAAAATGGGAATCTATGTTTTAGATCAATTAATGATCATGTAAAGAATAGATACAGTGGAAAACTATTTAGTTATTTATAGTGCTTTATTTAAATTCATTACATCATTATTGTATCATATAATCATGTATATATAATTTGTAATATTATCATGTGATTAGTTTTTATGTCACCATGCACCAAGAAAATATATTATTTGAGGAATATCTTGATCTTACAACAGACTAAGGAGAAAATTTCCACAATTGGAAGGCAGTTCCGCTAGTATGAGTTCAATCATAACATGGGGATACCCAATAATAGATGTTGGAGTGGTAGTATGATAAGGGGTATAAATACTGAAATATTTCATTGATTCATCCTTATGATATATGGGAACATAGATCATAGGTGAAAACTATAATAAATATGGATGATAAAATATTGGAGACCATATCAATGTATGTTCTAATTTTAATATTTTTTTAGATATCATTTATTTATATTTTTTGAGATTTTAATTTTGATACTGGGGGTTATTGTTTTCATTATATGATTTTCCATAGATTTCATAAAGAGTTCTATAGATGGTGTCTCATCATGATATGATAGTTCAATTTCATGTCATGACGAATGTTTACAATGGGAACTGTCAACAAAAAATAATTGAATGTTCCAGCATGATGGGTTCCTATACGGGATTAAATATAATTTTAATTATATTTTTTTCATGTCATGACCTTCGGTGTCCTAATTATGTGAGGATTTAATTTTCTTAAATTTTTTTGTAAGGTTGTGGATAACATATTAGGCATTGGATTTTCATAGTGGTTAATTTTTGACAAGAATGTGTTCATCTATAAAAAGAATGATGTCATGTTTATTTTAAGGATAAGGTTTTTCTAGTTGAGGAAATCAATCTAATAGATAATTATAAGAATATTTTTTATAGTTTTTTCTTTTTCCAGGTGTGATACTATGTCTAATGCATGTGTAACCCAAACAATCATACATGTGTTAAGGATAGTTTAGATACATTCCTATGTGTTTCCTTATGATTTATTATGAAGGGATACACCATACCAAGTGATCTAATACGTTATTCCAATATATAGTGAATTTCTATAAAATTATAGTGTAGGACACTTCATGGGGGCCTCAGCCACATGATTTTCATCCCATCTAGTGGAAGACCTCTATGTTGTAAACAATATTTATTTCATAATGTAGTTCCCTAATGGTATATTTAATTGTTTCACATTTTATAATACTAAATTAATTGACCATATTGTTTGTATAAACATATAATAAATTAATTAAATTACTTTATTTTAAATTATAAAAAAAATCTATTTTTTAATTTCCATCAGTGAAAATTGGTTGTACTTATTTACTATTATTTCTTCTCTTGATGGGATTTAAATTTAACATTTCAATGTATAATATAATCTATTATACATCCATAAATGATTCAATCTCTTATATTATTAAATTAATTATTTTTTAGTATTTCATAGTCCTGTGAAATCATATCCAGATTTACCAGTTTAGGAATTATGTTATATTTATGTATTATAGAATTGTTTTTTAGATAACCTGACCTCATTTAAAAGAAATATTATCATAGTTAGAATGTTTTTGGAAGCTAATTAATCAATATAGTCAAAAATTAAATTCTACATATGTGTGATGTATGGGTTTGTCATCCTAATTTGTGATTGATGTATGTATCAAATGTTACTACATTTATTTTAATATCATTTTGGAATCTCATTGTATAGGTATGAGGTAGACAATTTATAATTTTAGGACCACACACATTAGCATCCATGGGATGTGTTACAAGAAATAATGGAATTTAATTGACATGTGAAGCTTTAGGGGTTCCTATAATAAGAATTATGTCCTAGTAAGTATATGATTTATTCATTAGGATGATAAATAAGATACAATTTTTGGTATAAATTGGATCGTGGTTGGTATCCCTTCTTAGAGAGAGGATTGGTGACATGGTTAGTTGAGTGATACCTATTTGAATGAATAAGAATAGTGTTATGCCTTGAAATAATTATGTATCATAATGATGGAAAAATGTGAATGTTTTATAACGTGGAAATATTTAACTTGAAAAATTTTGGTAGTATTTTATATTTAAAATTAGGTATTACATATTTTATTATCATGTGGTTATTAGTATGAATTGCCAGAAGGTCTTGTTTTTTATTTTATTATGGATAATACCCCTTTTTAGGTTGAAGGGGAACCCTTACCTGACCCGTAGGCACAATGTACAAGGCCCACTACGTCTCGAAGGAAAATTATGTAACCCAAAGGCGCTAAGGCCTACTATGACCATTACCTGTCCCATATTCCCAACCCATTAGATATACCCCTTGTAAGATTCTACATCATTGATCGCCTTATCTCATCACATATCCTTTCTGATCAACTAGTATTACCCCGTATGTAGCTGCACGATGCCTTGTCCTGATGGCAGTTTTCTTACCCCTCTCATTCATTAAATCTTGTTAGCTTTGATATATTGATTCCTACTATTTTCATTCATCATTTTTTGGGGCTTAATCTATGTGAACTTTCTTACTCCATGTTCTCTATGGGTAGAAGGACCTAAGGCCCAAATTCCTTTGATTACCCAAAGGACCTACGAATCGTAGGCCAAAACCATTGTCTCGTAGTCCCAACTTGGGTGAACAGATTCGACTACTATAATGCCTAAAATTTCCTTCTACAGTACTCCTACAACACCTTGTATGTTCTCCTCTACCCGGTTTTGAACTTGGGTCTCTTGCATTCCAATCAGGATTCCATACCACATGGGTACGGGCTCATTGGAATTAATGTGGTTATCCGTTAGATAATTGTCCACTAATATATATGACAAGGGTAATGGTTTGGGAACTATTATAACATTATTTAATAATATTAGAGGATTCTTGTGTTAGGGGATATTTATCAGCGTGGATATGATATGGGTGGGTATCAAAGACGCATCTACTCCACTGGTGTGGCTAATCTAATGTAGTGTTGAGTAAATAACTATTTCCTACTATTTGGATAATATGACCTTGTTGTAGGGCTATGAAAAACTCATAAATAGTTTGGTGATACTATATAGTTCTCGAGATATTTGTTATTCCAAAATAATTTCATGTAATGGGATAGTGTATCATGTTCGAGCATAATTATCCTACTTGTATTTTATTTGAGATGATGTTTGGGAATGGAACTATTCCCCAATATATATTTTAGATGAGATATTATAGGGAACACACTATTATCCATTTTGTATTTGGTTCAGATTGTGTCTGGGGTGATATCATTCCATTCCGTGTGATTAGTAAGATATGGTACAATTCTCATGTTATTTTCACCCTATTCCAGAAGTTATGAGATTACATTATTAGTCAGTGTTTATTGGACTATTTTTGTTCATCTTTATTCTCTGTAAATATATTCAATACTAGTTTATGATGTTATGTTTGATCGTAGGTGTAACCCTAGAGCGTGAGGAATTATGATGATTTATATTATTTCATGCATGTTTTTTCTTATGGAACATTATCAGTAAAACTTTTTAGATAAAAAATATTTACGAAATCCATTAGTGGTGGCCAATATAGTTGTACAAACACTGTGATTGGTTGTATTGTATACTTGGAAAGATATCATGGGTGTATCTTTAGTTATGGTTAAATTCCCTGTTCTTGATGAATGGATTGGTCATCTATGAAGGATTCAACATATGGAATCAGGCAAAGACGTTGAACACTTGTTTTGGCGATGAAAGGACTCGTGTTTTTTCATAATAGAGTTTTATTAGATATTTTATTTTTATCATTAAAATGTTTATAAAGGGTATAATTGTAAATTTACCCCTAGAATATTATCTAGGAGAATGTTTCTAACCAATATTTTTGTCCAGTAATAAGGTGTTTACCCAAGGACATGAGTTGGGTGTAATTTTGTGCCTTGATAATTTTAGTGGAATAATTAATATATAATATTTAATGAATTAAATATTTAAATTTTCATTCGGGTTCATTCAATGATAAATATTGATTCATTTGATGGATTTGGATTTCGTATCTACATTTGTATCTAGAATGGGTAGTATTTAATTGGAATGTCGTAAACTCGTGTTGGGTGTTGGGGAAGGCCCATGGACCTTTTTATTTTATTTTTCTTTTCCCCTGTTTATTTATTTTATTTTATCCATTTCTATATTTTTATTTTTTATTCTTGCATAAACACTTTTTGGATTCCCAATTTCAGGACCCATATAGAGTATAGGGAGTGTGTGAGATGGAGAATGATATATAGTGAGAGGGACATACCACTGTGGAGGTTAGGATGTACCTAATCAGTTTTCTATAGACGTAGCATGTAATGACGGGAGAAGCATCTGTAGATTCAACCCAGTGGAAGGAAGTTATTAAGTTTCGACACAAATACTTGTAGCTTAATAATTTTTATCTCTTAATTCCCAGAAGTTTTTATGCATGAACAATTATGCACCGATATACTACTTTTGGGTTTAAAATGAGGGGTTTTGGGAGATTAATGGTTGTTCTATTTAGGAAACCCCATCTACATAGTGTCTGGTTTAGGGAGACAAGTCATGTGTTCATCCTGTTTTGGTAATACTATGTCTTTCATGTATATACCATCTATTGTGGTGTACATATTGTGTGTTACTTCTCAAATGTGTAGTTAAGTACATGACTGTGTTTCCATTATATGGGCACAAAATATTTATAGAGTACACGACCAGGCTACGTGAGAACTATATGTTGTGTAAAAATACATTCAAATCACATGTACATGTCAAAAATTATAATGGGGCATGGTAAGGTAAACCTGTAGGGTACACACCATTTACCCATTTAAAATGGATTGTACATGATCATTTACACACCATATAGAATTGGAGTACACGTCATGGCGGGTCTTTGGATAGGCATGTTGTGTACTCTTGGGGACACACCATGTACTACCACTAGTAATGTTTGTGGTGTTTTCAAAAAATTCACTCAATAATCGAAATTGGCCCCATGAGTTGTCCATTCATAGTATAGGTTCACAAATATCTTAATGGTATGACATGTGGAGTGTTTTGAGGTCCCCTAGGGCCGAGTTTTGAATGGATTTTTTCTTCCATTGATAATTCAATATAGTGTCTCCTCACTCTGTCACCTAATCATATATAATCTATGATCTATCACTAATATATTATAATTTTACATTAATGAAATCAACAATGTGATACGTTCTCTTTGGGCCCAAGAGTTCATGGGACTAGTTGTTTCTGTGGATCCCCTGTAGGACTTCTCTTCGTACATTTCTACCAAGAGGATCTTGATTATGATTTTAATATCTTGTTATATGTTTACAGAGGATCCCATAAATGATTATTTTGCAGACTAGTTGAATTAGAGAATCCCATTTGGGATCCCTTTACATATTAAACGTGCAAAGGATCCCATGTAAGATGACTCTACCATGTCACATTGTTATAGAGGGTCCCCTATAGGACTACTTCACCATTGATTTTCTTAGAGGATTCCCTATAGTATGGTTCAATCATACATACCATTAGGGGATACATGTATGAGTCCCCTATTACCATATATAGTCAGGATACCAAATATTATTTGTATCCCATACTTTTACTTGTGGTACCTAGAATGCACTATTTGTTTAATCTAATTGTTCATGTACATCTATTTTGGGTAGATAAGGTTAATGATGGAACCTATAACTCATCCCATATTTGTAAAATTATTAGGATGTAGTTCTATTATTGTGTTGAGGAATTTTACCACCATCAATTTTTGTTTATCATTCACATATTTAAGGATAATTCATCGATGATAGGTATGGGTGCTTCTTGGTTAGTTGATTTTGAGTTTTTCATGAGATTTTTATCCTTCTCTTTTAGATTCCAAAAAGTTATTCAAGGGATTTGGATTTTGAACCATGATATTTTAGATTTTTCTAGTATATTGATTGGTACAACATGGGATCTGGATCTTGAGCCTCTATATATTAATTATTATATTATTTGTATTTCATAATGTGTTTCTTTGTATCTATATGTCGAGTATATGATTATGATATACATTCATAACATGTCTAATAATGATACTCGTGGATGATTATCCTCACCTTAGTGATGAGGTTTATAATGCTATCATTGGAATGTGGGTTAAATATTGATTATTACACACTTTTCATCATCATGTTTTTAGTGGATGATTGTGTTCATCTCGAATAGTGGTATATAAAGGATTTTTACACTCTCCTCGACTTTTATCTAATGGATTATGACTATTCTCCTATGATTTTTCATATGATTTGGATCTCTAGATATGATATTTGGGATAAGACTTATGAGCCTTTAAATTTTCATGATGGCTATGAATCGAATCTATCACCTATGTTTAACGATAAAATTTTGACATCATGGGTGGGAGATGAAGTATCACTTGTGAGGACTCCTTTATATGTCATTTGGTACAGACCCATTAGGTTCATCTGAGTCGCAATTTCATGACTGACTAAGGACGGAGACCCAGATCCCAATCAAATGGATAAATTTAGTTTCCACGATCTGTATGAAAACTATCTCCATTACCATTTACATGATGTCCAAATGACAATTTTTTAAAACTTCATTACATTTATTAGAGGTGAGTATGAGTAAAATCATGTGTAGTATGACTTTCAACCTATGGTGACATATCTTTCTCTGTGATATTTATAGTGTTGGTAGAGAAAGGTATAATTTAATTGGGATTAAGGACATAGAAACTGACTTAATAATATTTGGAATGAGTGAAATGATATCGATCTCAATTCACATGTAGATGATGTCAAGTAAATCAAGAGTACAAACCCAAGGATAGAGTATTGATAATTTTTTTGTTGTTTCATTACTGTTACTCTTGAATGTTGATATTTAAGTATACATGTTTAGATATTGGACTATACATGTATAAAAATATGTAAATATGTAAATCCATGGTGGTCCCTTAATAGTTGACATGAATTACAGACCCACGCCTCGACAATGGTTTCAGGTCAAATGATTTAAATTATATTTTCAGATGTGTCAAATCTGGGATGATCACTTTTTGTATACACTTATAGAAGAATACCATAGAGGTTACTCATCAAGGTGTCCTACTATTATTATTTCTCACCCCTTCTTGTGCACCAATATGTACATGTAGACCTAATATCTACTTTTCAAGATGCACATAGTTGAATGGTGGATATGATAGAGGCATAATGTTGCATGTTTGTGTTGATATTATCATATATGTTCTTCTGATTGTGATTGTGAAAGTTGAATGTGTCCGGAGACTGGGTATGTGGCATGGGTTTGAGGTATATTTAGATCACTTTAGATTAATTTTAGCTTCTTGTATACACTAGTATCATTATGTTTAGTCTAGATGGTGAATTGAGTATTATGGATGTAATATCTATTCAGGGTTTTATAGATTTTTTCTATTAATTCATTATTTTCTATTTCAATTCATTTAATACATCTATAATCTATTTATACATCTGTGTATAATTCATATATATTTACATAGTTTTCTATACCTTATAATACGAGATAGTCTCCTCACCATCACAACCAAGGACCCCACTACTGTTCGACATGCTCCAGATTATGGGGGGCACACATGAGGCCTCATAATCAATTTGATTCTGGAACAACTGTAGTGGACCATGGGTCGGGACATTACAATTTCTATTATAGGATTTATTTTCTAGGACATTACTATTTGGTTTAAGGTAGACATGGTTATTAGTCATTTGTTAGAACCTATGATGGATATCAGACATGTGCAAAGAGAACACATGTTCTTATAAGAAGTCATGGTTTCTATGGGTTTGGGTTATTATCTCTAATTTATAATGTTATAGTTGTAAATTATTTTAACCATAAAAATGAACATTTTGGGTGGATGATATGATTTACTATGGATCATTGGACCTTTCCACTATGAAATATGAAAATGGTGGATTTGTAATCTTTTTCGAAAAATGTTGGAGGAATATTATGCATCATATTTGGAACATATGATTCAAATAGATTAGGCATGCTAGTGTTAGAGTTACTGATTGTTTAATTTTTCCTAAATATGTGTATATATTTCATTATTCTGTTTGGTGATGTGGATCTATGTTGTGACATTTTGGTTGGGAGGTAGTTGACTCACTCGTCTGGCAAGGGAGTTACAGTGACCCCAGTAGGACGATATGGACCATGATTCTATGCTATTGTACCCCATGTGGGGTGTTTTTCGCATGTCAAAGTAATCTATTTATATATACAACTATAATGTTTAGATATAATATAAATTTTCTTATTAAATGAAACTCCATTGGATATTACCATGTGAGTTTGCCTAATGTGTGTTTGTTCAGTCTCCCTTCTACAATGGTATATTGATCACTATGGGAAGTTACTTATGATGATTCCTTGTAATTATTAGGACATTATATGGTTTTTATACATTTTTAACCCATGTATGATGTTGTTGTATTTAAATTATTTGGAATGGTTTTAAATTTTCTTCTAGGTGGTTGGACCATGTGACCTAGTTGTATAATTGATCATTAGGGCTCAGTGGGAGACCTAAATGATCATCATTGTGACTTAGACCCTTATAGGTCTATAGTTGTCCAATTTATTATTATCTTGTATGATTGGTTGGTTAGGGTTCTTAGATTCCATTTTATGTAGTAATTTATTTTTACTCTAATTCAATTATTTATGAACAATATGTTATCATGTTTTTTCATTATATGCATGTTTATGCCTTTAGCTATTGAACATGAAACTAGGGTTATTTGGTTTGAAGAGAAGATTTGAAAGGGAATGAATATTTTTGTTTCAGGACTGGTTGACCAGTGTTTTTGTAGTTGCAAATTTAGTCAGAGTGTGGGTAGATGATAATGACTAGAATGAAAATGGGTGATGTGTGGTCGTGGAGTAAATCATGGCATAGGTGAGGTTCCCTATTTTGAAGAAGAGTTCGAAGAGGTATTTTATTTTGTTAAAAATAATTTTCCATATAGAATAATCATCATAGTTCAACAATGTATGAATTGATGTAGTTTTAGTAGGGTGTAATGGTAATAACATGTTTTGGGTTGTTTTGTATAATCAATAATTTGTTAGTGGACATGTTTGAGATGAGGACCGATGTTTTAAAGACATATGCTGGCAGGGAAACAAGGGTGGTAGGAGAAATAGAGAATTTACATTATTTTTAGATTTGACATCAATATTGAACCATCTATTGCATGTTGGTCGACCTCTGGCTGTAAATGGACATGATTTTTTGTGAGATGTTGATTTAGGTGATGCTTAAATGAGAGTTATCCTAATTTGTGCGAGCGTGGATCAGATAGAGAGGTACCATCCATTTTGTGGAATCATAGTTTACCCCTGATTGGAAATGATTATTCTTAATAGAAAATTCATCTTGAAAATACTAAAATTACATCTAACCCTAATAGAACAACATTTCATTTATTCATTCTTCCAATGTTTAGCATGGAATCAGTCGAGAGTCTGTTCAAGGAGCAGTATAAGGTAATAAATATGAAAAAGAATAAAACTAAGTCCATTTGATGGTGTAGAATGTAATTTCCCATTTTAAATAATAATGTATATAAAATTTTGTGATAAAAACATGATTTTGGGAGGATAATTATTATTTTTTACTTTGGTGGAGAGTACAAGATTTATTGTACTTAAGAGTCTTCTATGTATGAGATAATTGTTTTCACTATATGGGTAATCATTTGAAATTACAAGTGGATTTATTTATGAAATTCTTATGTTGAGATCAATATTTATTATTTAACCACCTACTTAATTAGTGAAGAGAATGTTTACAATGGGGATGTTGTAATGAACCCTTTTTTAGACTGATGCATTTAACATAAATTTGATTTTTTCATTCAGATACTTTTATGGGGATCATTGGAATTTCATCTACTATCAAGTGATATTGGAGAACTATTTTGACCATTTTGTTGGTCCTAAAAGTGAATGTTTACCATAAAACATGAGTTTTGTGGAATTATAAACAATTCATTTTTTACTGTAATATTTAATATTTAATATTTAATATATTAAATAATAAATAATTCGTGTAGGTTTAGTAGGGAAATTTTTTTTATTAGGGAATCAGATTGAGATCTAGATTCTCACACACACCCCTACTGCTTCCCCATCACGGAACTGAGAGAGAGAAGAGAGGTAGTAAGAGAATATGGAAGAGAGATTTACAGAGGGAGGTACTGTCGTGGATCTTGGGACATGGAAGATCACAATAAGGTATCTTTGGAACATAAAAACGATAGAAACTTCAGTGTATTTCCCCCAACAGTATAAATTTTTTATGTTTGACAAAAAAATTTCAAAGATTAAAAGTTTCCATGTTATAATCCCATAATATAATTGATTATGGAAACATGCGGTTGGATCTACTACAATTTTTTGTGAAAATATTTTTATCATGGTGATTAGGGTGTTTCAATTCATGAAAACCCATATACATGTCATTGGATTTAGGGAGACATGCTATGTGTACTTACAAATTTTTCGATGAAAATTTATTTGAAGTACATATCATTTAATTTGTTTTACAATTAATGTACTGGTTCATGACCATGTAGATGAGTATTTGGCTAGGTTGCATGTGTAGGGGAACACAATTGTTTAGAGGATTGGGCCATACTTATTTGGGTCACAAGACTTATAGAAAAACATGGCTAGACAATGTACATTAATAGGAAATTTGATGTTCATAGTATGGTACATGTTTTGGATAAATTTCATGTACCCATGATACACTACCTATACATTGGGTTTTACACACCATGTTCAATAGGAGTACACGCCCATGTGGGGAATCAAGAAATACATGTAATGTACTTATTGAGACATGACATGTATTTCCCCTTGCAATCCGTTTTTGGTTGTTCATTATATTATTCCAATGATTTATAATTTGACCCATGAGTGTTCCATTATGAGTATTAATTTTTTTAGATTCAAATTGTATGTCTTGTGTGTTGTTTATAGGACTAATATGTTGTATTTATTGAATGGTGAGGTTCCTCCTCCTATACATTAATCCACTATCTTTTTAGGGTGAGATGTGGTCAGAGATGCGCCATGATCTAACTACCAAATCATTTAACATTTTTATTGAGGATTTTTCTATTATGATACGTTCTATTATGGCATAATAGGCCATTATTCTAATTTTTTCTTTGGATCCCAGGTAGGATTCCATTTATTATGTTTCATCCTAGAGGATCCCAAGTAGGATTCCTCTATAATTTTTTATATTTATTAATTATCCCTTAATGGATTACATTACTTATTAGATAATTTAGGGAATTATAGATATGATTACATTACCTAAGTACTATTCCGGGAATCCCATGTAGTATGCCTCTTCTTTGTCATGTGGTTATAGATGGTCTCCTATAGGATGCCTTCACCAGTGCCTAGTTTCGAGGAACCCCAGTAAGATGCCACAATCTTACTTACTATTTGAGGATCCCCTGTAGGATTCCACCTTTATCTTTTATGTTATGGATATCATGCAGACTTCTAATTTAGTGTTTTGAGTTGAGGGACCTATTTGATTCTTGTTGTTTGACAGACCTTGATCTAGTACATTGATTTTGGGTACATATAGTAGTGGGGTAACCATTGAACTAGTGAAGAAAATTTATGTTCAGTGGTTTGCGACATTAGCACATTGTATAGGAATTTAGGAACCCTCAATATTTATTTATCCTTCACTTGTTTATTGAAGAATCAACAGTGATATAACGATTTAGTTCAATATTGTGGCTATTATGCCTGACATGAGTATCTTATCATTTTTTTTGGATTCTTGCATGTTATTTTTATTATCCATTTTTTAATACTTATTATTATAGATATTTATCAATAGGTAATGAAAAGGTGTATCTATAAACCGCATGTAGGAATTTAAGATTGAGAATAGTTTCATGGATGATAGGGTTGATCCTCAAAGTTATATGTTCTAGTGGAACTGCTCGTGTGGGTTCTTGTAATTGATCTAGTTTAGATTTACCATGTATGGTGACTGGGTATGTGGTATGGATTGGTGTTAGTAGTAGAAAACTATACATTTATGTGTATTTTCTTCTGTACTCATGTATCTATACCGTCATCCCAATGGGTGATTTATGTTTTATGTATTGCATAAAATTTTATGAATTTATAGATTTTTTCTTTTATTATTAAATTGTTTTCTATTAAAGATTATATATTACATTCACGCTAATTTTATAATACTATATATGATACACACCTATTTAATTTTTTTTTCTTCGATATGGGGGAACATCCCCCCAATATCACATCCTAGGACATCAGTTCTATTCTGCAACCTCTAGAGTATGAGATGGTGCTCTTTAGGCCATGTAAACAACTGGATTGAGGATCCCTTTATGTCACATCTTGGTCAAGATGTTACAGTTTATTTTACAACATTTTTTTAATTTTAGCACTATTTTGGGTCTTATTGTATATAAACCACCCACCCAATATTATTTTTTTCTGTTTGTTTCTTTTATATAATGTACATTGTTTTTATGTATTTATTTTCGAATGTCATATATTTTTTACCATGGATATTAATCTATAATTAGTACTTATATTTTCTTCTATTAATTATTTTTTTGATTCTAATTTCAATATTATTTAAGATTACCTAAACAAATTTTTATTACATATCCACATTAACATCAAACAACCATGGAATGAAATTATCCTCTAGGGAAACATGAGTCAAAGCTGAGGTTGGTGGAGACTAGTCCTTGACACGATGGAGGTGACTCCTTATAAGGAAATTACACAAACACACATAAATATTATTCCAACTGACTCTTCACTCAGCAATATATATATATCTATTATCATATAAAAATAATTGATATATCTAGAATAAACCTCAATTGAGTGAATGAATTAATTGATAAAATAACTCATGAAGAAAATTAAAAAAATCATTGTCATAATACATTCATACATTCCATTCATCACCTCTACATATTGGTTGTGTAATAACCATTGAGTTCATCATAGTTTTCCCTTATATTCCTTATGTTCTGAGTAAGATAATCCCAACATTAAAAGATATGTTCCATGAATCTCTTCCCTTCTCATAATATAACATACTCTAGGGAGGTAATAACACTCCACTACTATGAAAATATTGATGTTACTTTGATGTATTGTTAAAAAATAATGTATATCTCCCTAATTATATCACAATTTTTCAATAAAAATGTCACTATAATATCCCCCATGTCTACCAAAATTTTCAATAATTATGGAACCCAAGCTCATAGTGCATGAATTTCATATATTTTTATTAAGATCCCATAGCCCATGTCATCTTATTATGGGATATTAATTTAAATAGTTATCAGTAAAATAAAGGGTAACCCATTATTTCTACTGATATAAAATTATAATGAAACTGAATTGATGATTATACAATGTCACATCGTCCCACTACATTAGAGGGATGCTTAACATATGTGTTTTTTTAATAATAAATAATCATGAGGTATGATATGAAGATATTAGGAGACTATAAGTCAATATGGACAATATAAATACACATAATATAAAAGTTTGACTATCTATCTTCTGTTGAATATCAAATTATATCATTTATTAAGATGGGACATCGTTTATTTATTTTATAATATACTTCAAGAACATCCTAAAAAATTATTCAAAAATATATCTCAATCAACTATATCCAAACAAATAATTTAATTTAAATCCCATAGAAAAACCTCAACAAATGTGATCCCATATTTCATAAATCTCATTTGAAAAATAATCCATTAATATTTTACTTTTAATTTATATATATATATATACAATTCATTTAGTATATTAATATAAAAAATAAAATTTTAAAGAAAAAAGTATTCTTTTAAGAAAATAATGTCAAACAATAAACTAATCAAACATTAAATTACTTAAATTGGACAACAATTACTAATTCATCCAATGAGTCTTCAAAATATCATTTAGAACGTAATACAGTCCTTTGGTGATTATTATGTCGATACATTCATACGATATTTATAAAAAATACATATTACACATAAAATAATAATAATAATAATAATAAGGTACAAATAATAAAATAATCAATTGAAAATCATAGAATAACCAAGGGAATCCCAATACTCAATTTATTATGACCATCTACCCAATTCAATATTTAAATTATAATATGAAAAATGTAATATGATAAAAAACTCTAACTATACATTTTCAATCCAAATTTTTTTAAATTCCCAACGAACATAACTTCAAAACAATTATCTGTTAATACAACAATAAAAACACAAGAACCATGTAGTGTCATCCTGTTTTGACCCACACTAAGATCTCAAATTGAAAAATAAAAATTCATAACAATTATTGAATCATAAATTTCAAAAAAAAATTAAGAAAAAATTGACATGTTCTACGACAAAGTAAATGGTGTGAGATAGTTGAAATATTTTTCCCAATCAATTTTTAAGAAACACATGTCATCTACTTTTCACATAACACATTTACACCACATTTTAATTAAATCAATTTCCATCTATCGAACCTACCCATTCAAAATTTGAGAATAATAAATATAATATGAAGACGATGTAAAAACGAAATATGTTAACTATGATTATATTTGACTAAATAATAACGAAAAAATTAGACCAAGATAGGAGAAAGGGGAAGAAAAGTGTTTTCAAGTGGCACCTCCACCACCTCCAAGTATCAATAATGTAAAACAACATAGAAATTGAATCATAAAATAAAGGGTTTAAAGACCTTTGTTACCCACAAAATGATACATTTTTTCAAAGGTATGTTCTTATTGAGAGTGTGGGCTTCTACTATATTACTTATTGGATATAATTTAAATTTGTTTTTATCCTTCTGTAATACATAGGGTCCTATTTTCTCCCTATCACGTTAAAAATTCACTTTTGGATCTAATATTATATTAATTAAATTAAAAAATAATTTATTAATATTTAAAAAATAATGAAATTATATAACCAATAATCTATTATATTAAATTCTAATTATTTCAACAATAAAGCCCATAGGATTTCAATATTCATCCAATTCTAGTAACATGTGAATTAATGGGTTATTATAGTTTTTTTAAAGATATTTTATGTTATATTATGTGGGGAAATCTATTATTATTCCACTTATTTTTTTCAAATCTATCTGAATCATCCTCTTATATATATCATGTTAGAATTACTTTTGTTTATTGTTATTATAATTATTAATTCGCGTGTGTCATGGAATATTATAAGGTTTCTAATGTATTTTAACAATTAAAGAATCAAAAAGAAATTATTTATTAATTAATAGTTATTTTTTAGTATGTTATTATATATTATTTTAGATAATATCAACATTATCAATTGGTTTTACACCTCATTGATATTCAACAATATCCATTGTATGAGGTATCATGATTGAGACCAACTAAAATTCCCATTTTACATATAATTTTATATTTTGATAGATTATTAACACACACACAGATATAAATATATATATATATCATTCATTAATGTATATATAGTGATCATTTATAATAATGAATAAAATAATCTTTTCCTTCTTCAAATTATAAGAGGGATAACTCCACTCACATGTCATCAATTTTTCTAGATAAATAAACTCTAAAATTTTTATTATATATCAAGGAACATTCACAAAATGTCTATAATGTTATTTATTCATAACAAAACATTATCCATTAGAATTTAATGTTAATATAGGTGAACTAAACAAAAATATCATGATTCCTTGAAAAAATTCAATAATATCTATAGTTTTTTAAAACATAATAAAAATACAGGTTATCCTTGCTAATTCATTTTCTAATATTAAATATCATAAAATGTTAATGATGCTCTATTTTAAAAAGGATAAAATATATTAATAAATGTTTTATTGATCCTAGATAAATAAAATTTATATAAAACAAAACAACAATTTCTGTATGAGTATGGAAAAAGGGGGAATTTAAATAAGTTGTATAGTCCAAAAAATAGAAATAATAACATTTATGTGTAAAAGGGTCATATATACACTATGAAGGGGTGAATTAGGTTATGGATGTTATTTTCAAAATAATTCCTACCTATCTATGTCTTGAACACATTATTATAAGGGTGACTGTGTTTTCACTTATGTGTTATAATGATGTTATTATTTAATTCATTATCTACTGATGATGTTATGAATGTAATGTTGGAATGAATGCACAAAGAAACACCATATTTTACCTGGATCACTCTCACTGGGCTACATCCATGGATCATGGAATATAGATGGGATAATTGTACCAAATTCACTATGGATCACCACAAATAATGATGGTTTGGGTCAGATCTCATATATAAACATGTTCACTACCCTATTTAGGATTATAGTCTACTCAATGCATTTTTATGCGTATCATCATATGTATCATTCTCTAGATCACTACCAATGGAATGGATTATTGTATTCCTCTTTATTCACTCACTAATATAAGAATAGATCCACTGATAGTTTATATTCATGTTTGTAACACTATTATCACTAATGATTTTATCGTACACTATATGTAGATGACCTGTTGATGTCCAACATTATTCCATAGATGAATACTACTTTTCCGCAATTATACTAGGAAAATTTAAACCCTTGAAACAACCTAATCTTGACATTCACACTTCATTAAGCATGGAATTCCCATTTTTCCTTTTCCATGGAAAACCAGTTTGTTCCCTACTCTAAAAATACGCTCAACACAATAAATATTCACTAATTCCATCCAGTTACACAACTCCCTTATACATCACAACTTTCATGCAACTATCATCTTGTTGTGAAACTTTCTTTCTAACTCCCTACTTGTGTAACCCTATCTACATATGTGACCAATGATATAGTTTTATATTACTATTGAGTATATTCATAATGGTGGGGTTGATGACTATTTAAGGGAATTTTAGTGACCATGTGCATGAAAAATACCACTTTCTCCTAGACACACAAGTCTATTTGCACAATCTTTTATCAAAAAACTCATATTGTGCACAAAACCATAACATGAATGAAAATTATTACCTTTACCTATTTTGATGATCTAATTTTCAAACTTTCCTGGTGTGAAACATTAAATGGATCTCTGAAACTGGTGTGAAAAAACCATTTCCAAATATAATTTTATCCCTTAACAAATTTTTAACCCAAAATGATGGAATACAATGTAAAAGGCATCACCTTATGTATGTTCTTTTTTTACCTCCTCCAAGTCATTTATCCCATTTTCAAGGTTCTTTATCAACATTTGTTATCAATAATATATCTTGAACATGAATTCTATCCCTGGAAATTATTTTTGTTGAAATCAATATTAACCCAATAATCATTTGATGTAACCTTGAGGTATATTTTCTAAACAATATTCCCCTTCCGGTTTGTTGACAAATCTTTAAAGGTAAATTCTAAAAATTTGTGTTCATAGTTATTGATCCTAACATATTCTACTATCATCCTCCTCGCATGATTCAAATTGAAACCAATGACTTAATCAACACATAATATATTCAAACATGATCCATGAGAGGTGTGATAAATAAGAGTAATATTTAATGTTCATTAAATCATACTTCATTCCAATACCACTCAACATTTTAATCCTTAAATCCATCTTTATATATATGTATCATTTGATCATTCACATCAAGAATTTTTATATTTAAAACTACACTATATCTCCACTGACTGTATCCATCTGATCTACTTTTTAGCTTCTTCTTATGCCTTGACTAATTTTTCCCTTTTTAATAGTCACATTTTATCCCCGATTGTAAAATAACCTGGAGGCCACTCCTTTTTTTTCAATGGGCTAAACGCATAGTTTAACACATTTAGGGAAAACAAATCATACCATAAAGAGATGGTGTGGGGGTTCTAAATCCACATTTTTTCTTGTGTGTCATATTGACTAAACTCACGGAGCATTTCAATCCCTCTCAATATCAACTTTGGGTAAGGCCTTTTTTTGAAAGACTGGAGCATATAGATTGGTAGGAACATAATCCATCTTTATAAGTCCTTGATCCACCATCTCCTTGATGAAAAGATATTTAATTTCAATGTTCTTATTCCTTGAGTGATGTATATGATTTTGTAAAATATTAATATCACATGAATTATAACAGTAAATTTTGATCGGATACATCACTTCAACTGCTATATCATCGAAATACTACTTCATCACAATAATTGTGTTCAAGCTTATGTGGCCATAATATATTCAGCTATTGTGGTTATTATTAAAATTACATCCTATTTATTGATTATCCAATATATACACCAACTACCAAAATAGAATTAACCACTTTATGTTTATTTTCAATAATCTATTGGACCGACTCAATATACAACTATATATCACCATAACCCATGGTGAGATTTGTTAATGTACATCAAACCAAAATCCATAATTCCATTTTTATAACAACTAATTCTTTTCACTAATATCAGGAGTCTATTATTGGAATTTCGATAATACCTTTTTTCTTATTATGTTTGAATAAAAATATATTGTATTGTTTCATTCATGTATAGTCGACCACCAATGTTTTTCAAGTGTTATGAAATTTTAAATGAAACACCAACATTATCCTGTGATAGTTTCTTTGGGTATACATTGGAGACATCATGTACATGGAGTTCCACATTCCAAATCTTCTAAAAAATTCCTTTGAATATTTAGATCTATAAAATAAAGCCCGATTCTTTAATTGTTTTACCTAAAAACCAAGCAAAATGTTATTTCATTGATCATTGAAATTTAAAATTACATTTCATGAATTCAAAAAACTATCTATATTTTACTTCATCTGATCCTACTAAAATAATTTCTTCGACATATACCAACACAATCATTCATTGAATACTATCATGTTTGAAATATAGATTATAATCAACTCCACCACAATGAAAGTTGTGCCATCTATGAAACTGATCGATCTTGTAATACCATTCTCTTGGTTCTTCCTTCAATCCATATAAATACTTCTTCAACTGATAAACACTGTTCACATATTTATGAATGACAAAACCATCCGTCTACTCAATATACACATCTTTTCCAAGATCCCCACACTAAAATGCTACCTTGATGTCTATTTGGAAAACATTGATCCTTCATTTCACTATTCGTCGAAGGATAATTTGATTGTTAATATACATAAAATATGGGAAAATGCCTCCTCAAATTAAATATCTTTTATAGGGGAGTACCCTTTTCACAGTAGTCATGATTTGTTTCAAATCACCACATCATAATCATTTATCTTTATTGATGGTATAAAAATAATCTCCAATATCTGATTCATTTCTATTTGGTCAAACATTTCCTTATTATCATTAACAAAATTCTCATAATCAGTTATATATAAAAAAATTTAATCACTTCCATTGATAAGAATGATGCTTTGTAACGAACCAAAAATTTATTAATAAAAATTCCTCTTGGCCTATTTAAATGTCTTCTTATTATTATGGAAAATGTATGCATTTCTTTGGTTATATTTTTGTATTTTAAAACACTATTAAGAATTGTGATTGTTTCTAATATAGTCTTTAAACAGTGATAACATGATTAGTATATATATAGGGCATTAAAAAAATCAAATTTACTCAGACAAAGGAAGTGATGTCTTAATTACATAGTCTTCCCCATATGATTCAATTTTTTAGAAACATGGAAATGTGGTGGCATCATTGGGCTTCACTCTTGTTTATTCCCATGTTGAGCTCGAATATATTATGCTCGAGCATAATTGCCTATGAGAGTTGTGCAAGTTGATAAGGATTACCCCTCAAAAATGTTATCTGAGCCACCACTAGAGTTTTTCAACATCGCGGACCATACCGTAAGGACTTATGTAGGTTTGATTAGTGGTTATGTAACAAGACCCTAGAATTACGATTATGTATATTATTCTTCTATAGGGAATATACATTTTTTTATTATTGTAACTTTGTAAATAATTATTTAATGATAAATTGTATTTTTAATTAATATTCATATAAGAATTCAATTTTGATATATTATTGAATATTTTAATTATATATTATTTTGATAAAATATTATATTTGTAATTAAATTAGTTTTTTTAAAATATAAATTTTTGTATAATTTTATGAATTCAATTGTAATTTTTATTAAGGTTTGAATTCGGATTTTTTCAAAACCCATGAAATTTGGATGAATGTTGGTTTTTATTTTTTAAAAAATTAAAAAATTTAAAAAATTATTTATATAAAATAACTATTGTTTTTGTAATCAGGACTTTGAAATTATCCAATGGTGAATTTATCATTATTTTCAGAGATATCTGATTTTTGAGTAATAATTAAATACCTTTTAAATATATAATGTTTTTTATGACATAATAATATCATAATAGTGATGTAATAAAATAAAATACATACTATGTTCGAGATATATATGTTTTACAATTAAAATAATGTGATTTTGGGTTTGATTTATATATTTTATGAAGCATTAGTGGTCCCTTCAAGGCTTATAAATTTTTTTTATCATTTTAAATTGTTTTTGTTGAGACTGTGAATCACCTCCACATTAGAAATCCTATTATTTTAAGAAGATCGTCCATTGGACTTATAAAATGCTATTTTCTACTCCCATTTGGAAAATACCATGGGCAAAAATCATGTACTGTTTGGTGGTTTTGATTAGTTTAATGTGAGGTTTCCCAAACCAAAATAATAAAGAATTCCATCTCCTTTCCTATATAAACCCACCAATGCTCCCACTTCCTCATCACTCAAATAATTTGGTTTGTTGGCCAAACCCTAACCTACTTTCCCTATAATCCTTCCAAGGATCCCCAAGCTCCGAAGAAGCCTCTCTCAAGCCTCACGAAATCTTTTGTGATCACACATCGATGTATGGGATTTATTCTTTTCTAATTTTTTCCCATTTTTCATTATGTTGTTATGATCTTCTGTTTTCATTTAAAAAATGGTGGGGTATGATTTCACACATTCCCAATGCTTCCCTATTTATGTTTGGATGATGAGATACCTCATTCCCATTCATTAATTTCTCCCTTTTACATCCATTACCATTGCGAAATTATGTTAGTGATTTCTCTATCCTCTTTTACGTCTATGTTATTCATTTGTACTGTGAATCTAAATTACATAAAATTTGTTGGGACATATAACTATATTACCCACTTAAAATCCATTTCTTGTAAATTTTATGAGACACCCATTTCTCTCTCAACAATTTTTTCCATAAATCATTATTTCATGCTGGTATGCTGTTGAAATTGCTCCGCATTTTTCCAAGCCTAGGTCAATGTGTAGTGAATACCTTACACGTGTCTCTACGAAGGGTATTTACCTTTATGAACATATAAAAATTTATTTTTACATTAATTTATTTATTCCACATTAATTAGTCATGTAATAACTTATGATGTTGATTAATTCAATGTTATATGATCCATGTGGCTCACATATGCATAAAATGAAAGGTTTAAGAAAGGTGAGCCTAATATCAATTTGATGCATTGTTTAATGTATATTATCATGATACATCATGTGAAATTATATTTTACTCTTGATAATTCATGTTCAATGCGTTTTTTCTGTTGCTTTATGTGAAATGAGGATTTACTCATGCTCCATGTGAAATGAGCCTTGACTCATGTTATTTCCATGTCAAGTGTTGTTTCCACATTTCCATGTTATGATTTTCATGATTTAGCATGACTTTATGTTTATGTTTCTATTGTGCTCCATTGATATTATAATTGATTTACATTTATTATATTTCTCATGGTATTCCATGTTTATTTCCTTACTTGGATTTATAGCTCACCCATATCTTATTCTTGTCCTCAGGTAATCCCATTCAATGTTAAGTACGAGGGAGTGGTGTGGTCATGTAACAGATGTTTTCAATAAGGATTTTGTATTTCATGATTTATGTTTTTTTGTACCAATACTAATCACCATAGTAACTATATCTATCTATATTATATGTATTACTAAGAGACTTTTATTTCATAAATCAAGTTTTAATGTGTAATAAAGAGTAGGATTGTCATAGTTGGTATTAGAGGATATGTATATTTACATTTGTGATTAAGATTAAAAACCCCTAGTGAAGACATATAAACAATAATTAGTACAATAAAAACATCCCTACCACTTTGGGGTAGAGTAAGTGGTTTATCAATCAAATGCATCCTTGTCAGAATACGAGCAGGTGTAGGCGACTTTGGCACAGATGTACATATGAGTGAAAACCTCGACAAGGAGTTTCGGGCTTGACCGAGGGTATCCTGGTACACGAAAATGGTCCATGATGTACTCTTGGTTACAACACTCCAAGAGGATAAGAATTTTTAAATTCACAAACATATTATGAGACATTATTAATTGAATTAAAAAACAATCCTCTAAGAATATATGTTGGATAAAAAATATTGAAGCATATAGATTCAGAATTTAAGGAAAAAAATATATTTACAAGTCATATATTTTTTCCATGGATTACCCTTTATGTGTTACCATTATCATTTCATTTATTCCAACCATTGGCCGGTAGTAGGGGGACTCGGACTGACAACTGATATGAAGATTAATGTGATTACTTTCCTAATGAGATTCCCAATTTGATGGGAGTGGTATCATGATCATTGTCATGATTATTTCTCAGTTAACTCAAGATTGGAATAGAAACATGGGTCAAAATGAATTTTCAACCCCCTAAGAAGAAGAAATTTTCTATCGAGAGCTTCATGAGATAAATTCATCATTAATTTAATGTATCATACGATCCCTAAAAATCCGAACAATAGATCAACTCTATTGAAAAGTTGTCCTCCATCCTTCAAAGGTATGAACAAGAGAAGGTTCTTCTGGGTACTTATCGTATGGAGTATGAAGCCGATAAATCATAGACATTGATAAAAAATATTAAACCAGAGTAGGATACAGAGACATTTGAATGGATGAAATTTCAGAAAATGTTTTTCGTTAAAAATTTTCTGCGCACCCTCCGGCTTAATATGGAAGGGGACTTCCATGACTTTAAGCAAAAAGACGAAAAATCTGTCAGAGAGTATGAGGAAAACATCAAAAGGCATTCACGATACGCCTATGTCATTTTTGTTACAACCGAATTCACAGTTTACCAGATATTTTGTGGGATAAAACCAAGCATGCGGAATGCCCTAGAAATCCCTGACTTCGATAGCTATGAAAAAATTGTCTGATGTGACCTCATTGTGTAAATGGAGATCAGAAAATCCCAGGGGTAATATGAGGATAATAAACTTAAGGTTGACTTCAAATATGGAAGTTCGATGGATTAATGCAATGATTCTAAAAAAATATTGCACCCCACATTCCAATGGTGAGGAAATAAGGACCCTAAAAATTGAAAAAAGTTGATGAAAAAACGCTTTATGTTTGGAAGAAGAAGGCACAAAATTGTAATTTGATAACAAGAAAAACATGTGTCTATGATAGAGGAGAGTCACACTCTGTCTAACTAACAACTCGTTGTTCATTGCTTCAACTGCAAAGAACCATAGCATCTTGGAAATCAGTGGCCTATTCCAAGGGTTTTTGGAGGAAACCATAAACCTCCAAGGCAGAAGGGACAAACTTTTTCCATCACTATCGTTGAAGTGAACCACGACAACTAAGTGGTGAATGGTATTCTAGATATTCATTCAATATATGTAAACAAACTATTTGACTTAGGTTATACACATTCTTTTATATCACAAAATTTTAGTATAACAATCCCAACACCACCACAAATCAAGGAATGAAAGATGTTAGTGAGTGTGAAAAATGGAGAAATCATTGCATCAAATGAATATAAATCCACCCCTATCATAATTGGTTGATTCAACTTCTCGAAAATCCTCTTCATACTCCCTCTAGTTTAATTTGATGAAATTTGTTGCATGGATTGGCATTTATTATATAAATCCTACATAAATTTCTATGATAGGGAAAGATCATTTAATGTGAAGAATTGACCACTGATTCTGTACAAGTGCAAGGAGTAAGATGAATATTCTTCAGCTCCATTATCTCAAGAATGGATTTTACTGTCCTATGAGAAAGAATATCTAGATTAGAAGATTTATTCTAAGGAGGAATGAATCGTTGAATAAATTCATGTTGTGAGGGAATTCATTGAATTGATTCCCAAGGAATTGTCTGGTCTTCATCCTATAAGAAATGTGGAATTATATATTGAACTTATACATAGGTTTTTTCCAACAACAAAAATTGTTTTTATAATGGATAATGTGGAGTTTGAGGATATGAAGAATCAAATACAATTCAACCTAGATAAAGGCTTTATACACCCTTGTGCTTTACCATGTGGTTCACCAATCCTCTTCATCATGAAGAATGATGGGTTAATGCACCTTTTCATCGATTATCGTGATCTTAACAAAGTCATGAAAAATAAAAAGTATCCTCTCCCATGAATTGATGACTTGTTAGATCATCTACATGGAGCAAAAAAACATTTACATGGTAGATTTTTGGTATGGATATTGTCAAGTATGTCTGAAAAAGTATGATATTCACAAAACAGCTTTTCGTACAAGGTATGAGCATTATGAATTCATAGTAATTCATTTCGCACTCAGTAATTCTCCAAAAATCTTCATGGACATGATGAATGGAGTTTTTAGAGAATAGCCTGATATATTTTTTGTAATATTTATAGATGATATTCTAATATACTCTAAAATCAATGAGGAACATGAAGATCATCTAAGAACAATACCAGAGACATTGAAAAAGGAGAAGCTCTATGAAATGTACAGCATGTGTGAGTTCTGTTTGAAGGAGTATTTATTCATGGGCCATATCATCACATGTAATGATATATATATATATATATATCCCTCCAAGGCATTTGCAATAGAGGGAAGGATGAGTCCAACATCGGTAACAAATATCAATAGATTATTGGGGTTTTCTATATATTATCAACGATTTGTGAAAAATTACTCACGATTTTTCAACCCTCTTACCAAGCTAACTCAGAAGGGAGTAATGTTTAATTGGAGTGATGAATGTGATGAAAGAATCACAGAGTTGAAAATGAGGCTTATCAGTGTGCCCGTGGTCACATTACCCATAAGTGGAGAACTATTTGTTGTATTTAGTGATGTTTTGATGAAGGTTCGAGGATGTCTGTTGATGTAAAATGACATAGTCATTGCTTATGCTTCAAGTAAATTGAATGTTCATTAGAAGAATTATCCAGCACATGATTTTGAGTTTTCGATAGTCATCATTACTATAAAAGTTTGACAGTATTATATATTTTTGGAAATTTCTGAAATATATATGTCACTCAAAAGCCTCAAATATATATTTATATATAAAAAGTTGAACATGCATCCCCAAAGATAGTTAGAGTTGATCAAAGACCATGAATTATCAATATATTACCCAAATGGGAAAGAAAACAAGGTAGAAGATGCTCTATGTAGAAAGGACCGAGCGATTATACCATTGATGATATTTGAAAAGGATCCTCTCATTCTAGATTATGTGATAATGGACATAGGAATCATAAAGAAGGGAATATAATCAATACTTTCACAACTGATTTCTCAACTATCTATTTTGGGAAGGTTAAAGGATGATCAAATGGATGATGTTAGTATTCAGAAGAATGTTGAAGCTATCAAAAAAGGGAAATACTAAGAGGTCTATTCTTATGAAAAACAAAATATGAGATTTGAAAAAATACTATGTGATCCATCAATTTTGGATATGAAGAAGTATCTTTTCAATGACACACATAGTTCAAATTTTTATATTCAACTAGGAAACACAAAGATGTATCAAGATAATATGGAGGATTCTTGGTGGGATAATATGAAAAAGGAGATCCGTGACTATACATCAATGTTCTTAGTGTGTCAGTAAGTGAAGGATGTTTGGAAGATGTCTAAGGGGACACTACTGGAAATGGAGGATATACTAACGGTTCAAAACCATTGCTATAGGATGGAAAACCATTGGTATATTCTATACCAATGGTTTTCCAAACCGTAGTGATGTAAGGTGTGGGGAATGATCTATACAAATGGTTTGATCTATATCGTTGGTATAGCCCACTCTATGTATTGATTTGCCAATGGTTCTTGTTGAACCGTTGGTATAGTTTTACCCAACGATTTAGAACAATTGGGAATTCTATGATTTTGATATTATACCAATGGTTTACAACCATTGGTATAGTTTTTTCCCAATGGTTTCAATGAAACCGTTGGCATATGTTCAATAAAAAATACTATACCAATGGTTTGTAACCATTGGGATAGTTTTTTTAACAACGGTTTATTGAACCATTGGTATAATTCTTTCTCAAAGTATACCAATGGTTGTAAACTGTTGGTATTTTTTATTTCCAGAATTGTCGCATAGCAGCCCCTCCAGTAGCCCCCCGACGACATACACCTGCATAAAAACAGCACTTAAAATAGTGAAAAACATAAAACAACAAAAAAAATCACCTCCTCTTTTATTAGAGTCATTGTGAATAATTACCCATTTGAATCTTCATATGACAAAAGTCATCCATTATAGTTGAATAAGAGTTTCAATAACTCAAATATTATTTACACCCATTTCAATTTTCATATGACAACCACTTTTCTAATATGTGGTGAAATGATATTTTCTTAGGAGTCTCATCACTTGTGACTCCATAAGTTCCACACTGGGCGTCTAATTGAGGCGGGGTTGACTGGTACATGTCATATATGATCCATGAATCATTTTACTAAAGTTTCAACACAATTAGAATCCGTTTGATCGGTTTGGCGTATGTACGTAAAATATTGTCCATTTTGAACAAAAGAGAATCAGTTAGGGTGGTCCCGGCCCCACGGTGACTCGAATTGAGGTGGGGTTGACTTGTACACGTCACATATGACCCACGAATCTTTTTAATTTTGTTTCAACGGATTCTGAAGTCGTTTGATCTGTTTCCTGTATGTCAGTTGTTGATATCACTTAGAATTTAGTACATTTTGAACAAAAGAGAGACAGTTTGAGTGGTCCCAGCCACACTGCGGCTTGTATTGAGGCGAAGTTGTATCTTACATGTCAAATATGACCCATGTATTGTTTTCCTAAAGTTTCAATATAACCCGAAGGCGTTTGGTTCGTTTGGCATATGACAGTTGATGTTTTCACTTAAAATTAAGTCCATTTTAAACAACAGAGAGACACTTTGAGTAGTGATGGCCACACCGAGCCTCGTATTGAGGCAGGGTTGACTCGTACACCTCACATATAATCCATGGATGATTTTACTAATGTTTCAACACAATCAGAATCCATTTGATCGGTTTGGCGTATGTACATAAAATATTATCCATTTTTAACATAAGAGAGACAGTTTGGGTGGTGTCGGCCACACTGCACCTCGTATTGAGGCGGGATTGACACGTACACATCCCATATGACCCATGGATCATTTTCCTAAAGTTTCAATAGAATAGGAAGGCGTTTGGTCAATTTCCCGTATGACAATTGTTGATTTCACTTACAATTTAGTCCATTTTCAACAAAAGAGAGACAATTGTAGTGGGTCCAGCCACACCATAGCTCAGATTGAGGTGGGGTTGACTCGTAAACGTCACATATGAACCATGGATCGTTTTACTAATGTTTCAATAGAATTTGTAGGCGTTTGGTTAGTTTTCCGTATGATAGTTGATGTTTTCACTTAAAATTAAGTACATTTAAAAAAGTTTCACATTGAGTGGTGTCGGCCACACCGGGCCTCGGATTGAGGCGGGGTTGACTCGTACACGTCACATATGATCCCTGGATAATTTTCTAAATGTTTAAACACAATTATAATCCGTTTGATTGGTTTGGAATATGTACATAAAATATTGTCCATTTGGAACAAAAGAGAGGCAGTTTGGGTGGTCCTGGCCCCATGGTGCCTCGGATTGAGGCGGGGTTGACTTGTGCACATCTCATATGACCCATGGATCTTTTTCCTAAAGTGTCAATAGAATCCGAAGGCGTTTGGTTGGTTTCCCGTATGTCAGTTTCTGATTTCACTTACAATTTAATCCATTTTAAACAAATGAGAGACAGTTTGAGTGGTCCCTATCACACCGCGGCTCGGATTGAGGTGGGGTTGAGTCATAAACGTCACATATGACCCATGGATCATTGTCATAATGTTTCAATAGAATCTGTAGGCGTTTGGTTGGTTTGTCGTATGTCAGTTATTGTTTTCACTTAAAATTAAGTCCATTTTAAACAAAACAGAGGCACTTTGAGTGGTGTTGGAACCACCGGGCCTCAGATTGAGGTGGGGTTGTCTCATACATGTCACATATGAGCCATGGATCATTTTCATAAATTTTCAATAGAATCGGAATCTATTTGATCGATTTGGCGTATGTACGTAAAATATTGTCCATTTTGAACAAAAGAGAGGTAGTTTGGGTGGTCCCGGCCACTCGACATCCTGGATTGAGGCAGGATTGAATCTTACACATCACATATGACCCATGGATCATTTTCCTATGTTACAACAGAATCCGAAGCCGTTTGGTCGGTTTCCCGTATGTCAGTTGTTGATTTCACTTACAATTTAGTCCATTTTGAACAAAAGAGAGACAGTATGTGTGGTCCCGGTCACACTGCATCTCAGGATGAGGTGGGGTTGACTCTTACACGTCACATATGAGCCATATATCGTTTTACTAAAGTTTTAATAGAATCAGAAGTCTTTTGGTTGATTTGGCATATGTCAGTTGTTGTTTTCACTTAAAATTATGTCCATTTTAAACAAAAGGGTGATAGTTTGAGTGGTCCCAACCACACCGCAGCTCAGATTTAGGTAGGGTTGACTCATAAATGTCACAAATTTCCCATTTATCGTTTTCCTAAAGTTTCAACAGAATCCGAAGGCATTTGGTCAGTTTGGCTTATGTCAGTTGTTGTTTTCACTTAAAATTAAGTCTCTTTTAAACAAAAGAGAGGCACTTTGAGTGGTATTGGACACACCAGGCCTATGATTGAGGCGGGGCTCACTATTACATGTCACATATGATCCATGGATCATTTTCTTAATGTTTAAATACAATCAAAATCTGTTTGATCGGTTTAGCATATGTATGTAAAATATTGTCCATTTTTAACATAAGAGAGACAGTTTGGGTGTTTTCGGCCACACCGCGCCTCGTATTGAGGCGGGATTGACTCGTACACATCACATATGACCCATGGATATTTTTACTAAAGTTTCAATAGAATCCGAAAGCGTTTGGTTGATTTCCCATATGACAGTTGTTGATTTCACTTACAATTTAGTCCATTTTCAACAAAAGAGAGACAATTTGAGTGGTCCCAGCCACACCGTGGCTCAGATTGAGGAGAAGTTGACTCTTACATGTCACATATGCCCCATGGATCATTTTCCTAACGTTTCAACAGAATATCACGGTGTTTGGTCGGTTTGGATTATGTCAGTTGTTGTTTTCAATAAAAATTAAGTTCATTTAAAAAAAGAGAGGCACTTTGAGTGGTGTCGGCCACACCGGGCCTCAGATTGAGGTGGGTTTGACTCATACACATCACATATGATGCATGGATCATTTTCCTAATGTTTCAACATAATCAGAATCTCTTTGATCGGTTTGGCGTATGTACGTATAATATTGTCCATTTTGAACAAAAGAGAGGCAGTTTGGGTGGTCCCTGCCACACGACGCCTTGGATTGAGGCGGGGTTGACTCGTACACATCAAATATGACCCATGGATCGTTGTCCTAATGTTTAAAAAGAATCTGAAGGCGTTTGGTAGGTTTCTCGTATTTCATTTGTTGATATCACTTACAATTTAGTCCAATTTGAACAAAAGAGAGACAGTTTGAGTGGTCCTAGCCACACCGCAGCTCAGATTCAGGCGGCGTTGACTCGTACACATCAAATATGACCCATGGATCGTTTTACTATTGTTTCAACAGAATCAGAAGTCGTTTGGTTGGTTTGGCGTATGTCAGTTTTTGTTTTCACTTAAAATTATGTCCATTTTAAACAAAAGAGAGATACTTCCAGTGGCCCTGGCCACACCGCAGCTCGGATTGTGGCGAGGATGACTCATACAAGTCACATCTGACCCATGGATCTTTTTACTAAAGTTTCAATAGAATACGAACGCGTTTGTTTGGTTTGACGTATGTCTGTTGTTGCTTTCACTTAAAATTAAGTCCATTTTAAACAAAAGAGAGCTACTTTGAGTGGTGTCGGCCACACCGGGCCTCGGATTGAGGCGGGGCTAACTCATACAGGTCACATATAAGAAATGGATCATTTTACTAATGTTTCAACACAATCAAGAACCGTTTGATTGGTTTGGCGTATGTACGTAAAATATTGTCCATTTTGAACAAAAGAGAGGCATTTTGGGTGGTCCTGTCTACACAGCTCCTCGGATTGAGGCAGGGTTGAGTCATACACATCTCATATGAGCAATGAAGTTTTTTTCCTAAAGTTTCAACAGAATTCGATGGCGTTTGGTAGGTTTCTCTTATGTCAGTTGTTGATTTCACTTACAATTTTGTCCATTTTGAACAAAAGAGTGACAGTTTGAGTGGTCCCAGCCACACCGCGACTCGGAATGAGGCAGGGATGACTTTTACATGTCACATATGACCCATGAATCGTTTTCCTAAAGTTTCAACAGATTCCGTAGGTGTTTGGTTGGTTTCGCGTATGTCAGTTGTTGTTTTCACTTAAAATTAAGTCCATTTTAAACAATAGAGAGACACTTTGAGTGGTGTCGGCCACACCGGGCCTCAGATTGACGCGGGGTTGACTCTTACACATCACATATGAGCCATGGATCATTGTCCTAATGTTTCAACACAATGAGAATCCATTTGATCGGTTCGGCGTATGTACATAAAATATTGTCCATTTTTGACATAAGAGAGACAGTTTGGGTGGTTTTGACCACACCGCACCTCGGATTGAGGCGGTGTTTACTCATACACATCACATTTGACTCATGGATTGTTTTCCTTTAGTTTCAATATAATCCGAATGTGTTTGGTTGGTTTTCCGTATGTTAGTTGTTAATTTCACTTAAAATTAAGTCCATTTTTAACAAAACAGAGGAACTTTGAGTAGTTCCGGCCACCCCGAGCCTCAAATTGTGGCGGGGTTGACTTGTACATGAAACATATGAGTCATGGATCATTGTGAAAAACTATCAACTCAATCAAAATCTGTTTGATTTGATTGTCATATGTACGCATAATATTTTCCATTTTAAACAAAATACATTCACATGGAGTGATACCGGCTACACCGCGCATCGAATTGAGGCAGAGTTTACTTTACATGTCACATATGACCCATTGATCATTTTTCAAAATTTTCCATACAATCTGAAGGCGTTTGGTTGGTTTATCATATGTTATTTTTTGATTTCACTTAATAATAAATCAATATGGAACAAAAGAGAGGCAGTTTGAGTGATTATGGCCACACCATGACTTTTATTGAGGTGGGGTTGACTTATACACGTCACCTTTGACCCATGGATCATTCCCCATATGTTTCAATAGAATCTGAATGTGTTTGGTCAGAGGGGAAGGGTCTAGTCGGGTACGCGGATATTCTCGTCTACCTCTGGTAGGAACCTCCCTCGTACCATCGGCCTAAGCACTGAAAGAATGGAATAATGAAAAGTGAACATACTTATGTGACTACAAAATATACACATAGACAGCACATAGCTGCATAATCTAATAAAAAATAACACTAAGGATCAGAAAAAATAGAAGCAGTCATGCAGAGTAATGACAAATGGACATTCAGATCAGAAGAAGCTAAAAAATTGTTGCATACATGCCATGTTTATTTCCTAAAACCAAGTAAAAAAGATATATTATGAAACCCTAGAACATGGGTTGCCTCCCAGGAAGTGCTATATTTTACATCTTCAGTCAGATGGATGAACACTGGTCAATATTCTAGGTCAACCGGCTCAGAACTCCTATGCCTCTTACAAGAACTGGTGGTCATGTCATCAAGCTCACATGGACGGTTAGTGAGATTGATCACTTCAGGAGCATAGCGGGCGTGAATCTGGTGTGGAAGTAAGAGAATATGGAACTCATCATTTGCCAAATGCTGAGTCACCCATCGTGTGAGGTCAGATGGAGAAGGGACGTGCACATCGATGATCATGGAAGAGGCAGACAAGCTAGACATTGTTGGTTAAGCTGTATCCACAAATAGATTAATTTCTATATATTAGAACCTTTATAAATTTTTGTACCATTTTTACAAACAATTAATGTGTAAATATTGTGAAATATAACTCATCAAATATATAAAAATGGATTTACTCATGGACATGATGCATAATATCTCAAATATTCCTCAATGGATCGCAATTTGAAATTTTAATCCATTATCAAATGTCATATATCAATTTATTTTAATTTGGATCCATAAGGATGAACGCTTTTTGTTAAATCCATCCAAGGGAGGATATACTAGTGACATGGAATACAATTGGATGCTATGTGGTGAAAACCACATTATAAGCTTTGTTTTGGATTTTATTGAGGTGGTTTGAGGATCAAATCTATCTTTTTAGAGAAAATCCAGCATGTCCAAGTTTGGTGGTCAATGTTTTGAAGTGGGGGGTATTTGGTGGTTGAGGAGGGGATGAGGGGGATGTCCAAGGTCTAGGAGGAGGGGTGGGGGATTTCCAGGGTCCAGGAAGGGGGTGGGTGGCTTTCCAGGGGCAAGGAGAAGGGGAGAAGGGGTTGTCCATGGTCTAGGAAGGAGGGGGGTTTCCCAGGGTCCATCGAGGAGGGGGGCTATCCAGGGTCCAGGGTGGAGGGTGGGGATATTCCTAGGGTCCAAGAAGGAGGGGGACTATACAAGGTCCTGGGAGGAGGGTGGAGGGGGGTTGCCCAGGGTCCAAGAGGGGGGATGACGAAGTTATAAGAAATAGGGGGCCAGGCTATCCATTTTCTAGGAGGGGGGGACTGTCCAGGGTCCAAGAGGGGGGGGGGTGTCCAGGGTCCATGAGGAGTGTGGGATCTGTTAAATGGAGGAAATCCCAAAATAATTCATTGAAAATTAACTAAACTTAATCCAAAAACCATCAGAATTCTAATCCATCACCCATCCAACATCCAATTCATCCGCAATATCACTAACCATTGCATTCCATAAACAATACAACCCAGTTTATACCAAATTAAAACATAAAAAAAAATAGATGATAAACATTAAAACTAAGGTAGTACATACAGATTTAGAGTGTAGAACTACAAAATTGTTTGATTTAAGATGTATCTGTGAGTAGAATGAGTTTCTGAGTCTTTGTATAGAGAGATCCCAGACGTTGAGGTCAAATAAAAATAGAAAATAAAAAAAACATATATGAAGAACATTATAACTGAGGTAGAACATACATATTTGAAGTGTAGAATAGAAAAATTGCTTGATTGAAGAGGATGGATGGAGTTTTGGATACTAGGTAATGAGAGAGCGTCGTGAGACCTTCAATTTAGGGCTGTAGTCAAGCAGAGGGGGACTACAATCGAGCAGAGGGGCTATTGGACACCCGAATTGGATTTAGGGGAAAACGTTCCCAAAAGTCTTAAAAAACCGTTGGGAATGTAGTCTTATACCAATTGTTTCTTTAAACCATTGGTAAAAGGTGTAATATATTCCAACATATACCAACGGTTAGTGTATAACCGTTGGTAAAAGTGAATTAATTGAGGCCTATACCAACGGTTTTACAAACCATTGATAAATTTCATCCTAAAAGCCTCTATACGAATAGTTCTCATAATACCGTTGGTATACATAACCATTCCCAATGGATTATGAAAACATTGGGATATAAGCATTGGTAAAAATGAGATTTCCAGTAGTGGGATGATGCAGCCATTTCCTATACCATCATGGAAATGAGATAACATCACCATAGACTTTGTCAACAGACATCTAAAGACATCTTAAGCCAACAATAAAATCTAGGTTCTTTTAGATCATATTAAAAAGTCTACACACTTCACTGAAATTCGAGAGGATGTACCATTTTGTCAATATGCATGGATACACCTCAGGAAATTTGTAAGGATGCATGGAGTACAACTATCTATTATATCTGATCGAGATCCAAGATTCACTTCTATGTTTTGGAAGAGTCTTCAAAATGATCTAAATACTGAACTGAACTTCAGTATGGCATAACATTCCTCAAACTAGTCCCCAATATGAGCTAACAATTTAGATATTAGAAGATATGTTAAGATCAATTTCAATGGACATTAATGAAGAATGGGAGCAATATCTTTCTTTGGTTGAATTCTCCTATAATAATAGTTTCCACTCAATCATCTAAATGGTAACTTACAATGACCTATATGTGAAGAGATGCAGAACAACGACATGTTCAGCTGAATTCGGTGAGTGTAAGATACTAAAACCGTAGATGGTCAAAGAAATGGTGGAGAAGGAGAAAATCATTCAACAACATATCAAGGAAGCCCATAGTCAATTGAAGATTTATTAAGATAACCATCGATGATACAATGATTTTAATTTAGGAGACCTGGTATTTCTTTGAATATTTCTAGAAAAGAAGGTCTGATGGTTGTGAATGAAAGGGAAGTTAAGTCATGGGTACATTGACTGCCTTGAGATTTTTTATCGCATTGGGGATGTGGCCTATCGACAAGCACATCCACCTACCATGGCCAAAGTACTAGATCATTTCTTGTATCCCTCTTAAAGTAGTAGATACTATACCCTTCACATGTACTCTCTTCATAGGTAGTAGAGTTAGAGGATGATCTTTGTTACAACGAGAAACTAGTGAAGATCACAGATCGTAGATTAAAAGTTATATGAAATAAGACAATTCCCCTAATCAAGGTTTTGTGGAGAAATAACATCTTTGATGAAGCAATGTGGGAATTAGAGGAAGTAAAGAAGCAGAGTTACCCACTTATGTTTTAGTGAGGGAATGTAAAATTTCAACAGTGAAATTTCTTAAGGGGGGAAGATTGTAACGAACCACAAATTTATTAATGAAAATTCATCTTTGTCTAATTAAATGTCTTCTTATTGTAATGTAAAAAGTCTTCACTTTTATGGTTATCTATTTTTGGATTTCAAAATTCCATTATGAATTGTGCTCAGTTCTAATATAGCCATTAAATAGTGATCACATGATTATTATAAATATAGGTCATTAAAAAATCCAATTTACTCAAACAAAGAAATTAATGTCTTCAACCAGTAGACTTTTCCAAAAAAAAAGAAGACCATTTGTCAGGGCTTGGAAAGGAGGTGTAATCATTGGGCTTCAATCTTGACCAAGCCCTAGCTGAGCTTGAATATGTTATGATCTAGTGGAACCTCTTACAATAGTAGTGGAAGTTGATACTGATTACCAGTCGAGAAATGTTATCTGAGCCACCCCAAGAGTTTGTCACCATTTTTCATCTTACCCTATGGCCTTAGGAGATTGTTTTTAGTGCTTATGTAACAATGAACTAGTACTACGATTATGTAAATTATTCTGGTATAGATAATATAATTTTTTTTATTATAGTTACTTTTTAAATAATTTTTTAATCAAAAATAGTATTTTTATATAATATTCAACTAAGAAATCTATTTTTATGAATTAATGTAGTTTTGAATTAAAAAATATTTAAATAAAATATTATTATTAATTATAAATTAATTTTTGTAAAATAAAATTTATCATATAATTTTATGAATGCAATAGTAATTTATATTATGGTTTGACTGCTTTTTTGTCAAAACTCATGAATTTTTTATGAATGACAGTTATTAATTTAAAAGAAAAAAATCACATATTTAGAAAATTATTTGGAAAAAATAATTATTATTTTTTGTATCATGTTGTCATAATTATCCAATAGTGATTTTTTCATCATTTTCTATGATGGAAGAATTTTTGGGTAAAAAATAAAAATCGTTTAAATATATAATGTGTTTTATGACAGAATAATGACCCTATTGTGATGTAATAAAATACTATAAACACTATTTTACACATTATTAAAATATACATATTGAATGGTAATTTATTGTATTTATTCAACATTAATTAATCATGTAATACCTTATGATGTTGAATGATTCCATGTGATATGATTCATGTGGCACACTTATACATGAAATGAAATGTTTAGGATGGGTGTATCATAATAGTGATTCAAGATATTGGGTAAATTGTAGTATCATGATACTTCAGGTGAAATGATTTTTGACTCATTCTTATTTATGTGCAAAGAGGGTTTACTCATGCTTCATGTGCAATGAGAGATTAATCATGATCCCTGTGCAATAATCCTTGGCTCATGCTAATTCCATGTTCAGTGTTGATGCCAAATTTCCATGTTATGATTATCATTATTTATCATTAATTTATGTTCAATTTTCTATTTTGCAACATTGATATGAATTTTCTCTAAGATGTGTTGTATTACTCATGTTATTTCATTCTCATTCCCTTACTTTTCTTTAGAGATCTTATTTTTTTATGCATGTCCTTAGGTTATCCCATGCAATTCAAAGTATGAGGAAATATAGTGGTCATGATAAAAATGTTTTCAATAATTATGTTTTCAATAATGATGTTGTATTTCATGTTTTAAGTTGTTATGTAATAATCCTAATACCCAAAGACACTATAACACTCGATATTCTATGTTGAATCAAGTGAGTTTTATGTAATAAATCACATTTTAGTGTGTAATAAAGAGAAGGATTGTTATATGCATGTTACAGAGTCTTTATCCTCCTCCATCATTTATTATCATCCAATAGTTTATAATGAATTTACAATGAAATCTATAAGCCTATGTAGTCATTACTCAGTGTATAAAATAAGAGGTAATTTTAATAACACAATCACTGTCAATTGTTTTCAATTACTTCAATACATTTCAAGAATCCATAAACCATTAACTTCATTAATGCAATTCATTTCGATTACATATTCTACTCTAGTAACTAATTTGAATTATTTGACAATATGGAGCCTATCACAAAACCAATTTTCAACTTTTTATTCCATTTTCCTTTGGATTGTATCCCCCTTAAAAATGAATCACTCAAAAATCAATTACTATCATTTACACACATAGGGTGAGGTGATTCTATCAAATCCACAATAAAAGGATTGTGGTCTATCGTGATGGATGAACCCATTGATTCCTTCATTGAATGAAATATACGATTTATTTTCTTGTTCTAACTATCCTTTCATACAATTGAATTGTTGTAAGATGAATTAAAATTAATTACTGACACTCTGTGTATTCTTATTATATTTGTGTTCTATGGGTTTTTTTTCACATTTTGGTATCAAAATATGCCAGAAATAATTTACATTTATTATTTTCCACTAAAATTATATGTTTAATAATTCTTTCTCATAGATGAAATATCTCTCAATCTATATTCTCTATATTAATCATCCACTTGAGGGATTGTTACTGTTCATTCAATTATCTCCTTGTGAAACATATGATTTTGTAGAGAAAATAATTATTCATTTTCCTATTATAAATTATTTGATTCTAAAAATATTTTCTTGAAACGTATGGGATCATTAATAAACATATGTTCCTCTTACTCACAACTTTATTGGCTCCTCCCTTATTATTACTGGTACATTCACAGTTATTCTTAGAGTGTTTTTTTGATTGTAGTAGAGGAGGTACTTGATACATCTTTCATGTACCTCCCTATGATTTCTCTGAGACATTATACATATTATTCAACTTTTCATTTTCTCTTTATTCAAGTGTTTTCTCATTATACACCACTAGAGTTTGAGATATCCATTAAAATTAACTTTCTATGTATTATTTATTTCTGTTGGAATATCATTCTGAATTCCAATGATTAGAACATATAATACATATCCCATTAATATCATACATTGTGTTATTATTTCTTGGATGAGATATTGTTGGATCATGGGTTCTTCTTCTTCTCACATTTATTCCTAGAGCTTCTCAACACATACTCATATAGTTTTTTTTGACTTCCACAATAATAGAATTTCATGGAAACATTCAATTGATATACTCCTGTACCAAATTTTTCAAAATAAATTTTCTTATTATCAAATTTAGTGTTATTTCTCTCTTCACAGCATGAAATATAATCCAAAGCCTCAGAAAGAAACATGATGTATGACCAAGAATTAAAAAAAACAACACATGCTATCATTAAATCTTCTAAAATAATTTCTAGGTCTACTTCTAGTATCTTTAGGAAAATTCCCAATTTTTAAACTATTCATACACCTATTTTGGTCTTGCATAGGAAAAGATTCATCAAATCCAATTCTAGGTTTTCAAATCTATAGGGCCATTTGGATGAGAAAATATATTATTTTTTTCTATCTAGGAATACCATATTTGTGTCCTATTTTATCATCATCTGCTTAAGATAATCAAATAGTATGGCATAAGCATCTTTTATTTTTAGAATTCAATTGGAAATGGATTTATCAACTTCATTCTTCACAGATTATATCTCATCACTTAATTGTGTAATCTTCACATCCATTGATATAGGTTGTTCAATAAGTTCTTTTTTGAGATTCTTCCCTCTACTAATATCAATTTTTAAATTCATATGTGTGCTTATCCAAATTTTATCTTTTCTCATTTATTTTGAATTTTTCTGAAGAAAAAGATTTTGAACAAACTGAATTTTCTTGTTGTAGAATTTGGTTCTTATGTACTAATTTAGATAGCTTTGTAGAATGATCCTAATTTCAGAATATCAGATTGTGATATTAATTTTACTTCTGATTCTCTTCATTTTAATCAGAAATTATTTCTACATTTGTGGAAATGTTTTTTATTTATCTATATTAGGAATCATTGTATTCCCTCTGATCAGTAGCCATATCAATTAGATATTTATATAAAAGTATTATCTTATGACCACAATTTCTAGTGTTTGGATCCAAATATCACTAGATTTAATTTCTTCATCTAATTTTTTATCCAATTACTTTATTTCAAAAGAAATATACACTATTAGAATTCTTGGAGATTAATCATCATCATTAGATTGATCGTCACATTTAATTTCAAGTTATTTACTCATTCCTACTATATTATTGAGTGATTCTATATTATCCATGTCTGATTCATCCAATCCATTCTTCAGTAAACTATTTGTTTCCTAATAATTAATCACACTTTTTAGATAAACAATAATATGATGAGGAATAGATCATGACATCAGATTCATCCTTATTTTTCTTCCAAAACCCATGGGACACAAATAAATGATTAGAAAAAATCATTAACATCAAAAAATAATTGAAACAATTTAGAGGAAACATATCATTTAAAATAAACATACACTACGATACTTATTGTTATGTACAAAATGGGCTTAAATAACCTAAGAAGGGAGGGATGATGATGGTGAATAAATGTATGGATATAAATTTAAAAATCATTCATGCACAATGGTAGATGATCTTATTTGTTATAAGGGTCAATTTATTTTCACCTATTTATTAACTCTGATGTTATTATTTACCTGTTTATCTTATGATGATTCTTTAAATGTAATTTATGAAACAAATCCAAAGAAAACAATGATTTTTTACATGATTCAACCTTTCTTGGATATATCTAATGATCATACAAAAATGATATGCATATTTTACATAATTAACTAAGGTTTTCTTCCAATAATTTTTTTGTTCAGGATATATAATTCCTATACCCAGGGTAACTGCCAATGTTTAAGGACTTGTCACTGTATTTCCATGAGTCACATACTATTATTATTTATTGATCTCATTGTTAGTGGAATGATCAATGCAATCATCTTCCTTTTCTCAGAACACTTGGAAGTGATCCACTCACAATTTACTAACTATTAGGATAATTAATTTCATCTAACAAATTCATCCTAAAATGTATATAGTTTCTTTGATGTACTACTATCATACATTGTGGAATAACTCTTTTCCATAGGTTTATTGGGTAACCTCAAACATTTAGTGAAACCATAGGTTGACATGTGTTTTCCTTAATAGTGGAGATGAATTGTCAACCTTTTCATAGAAAACCAAATTTTTTTCTACTCCAAACATGAAAAAAATTAATATGTAAGGGAAAATATCTTCTATCCACACAAATATATTATTTAGTATAAATTTCAAAAAACTTTTTTCTTTCCTTGCAATATACATTATAACTCCTAACACACACAACTACCACACGTTTTGCGACTAGATAACTACTGTTATCTATGTGTTTAGCTATTTCTGAATGAGGGTGGTATCCACCTATTAGTATTCATTTTCATGACCCTACCTGTGAGGTGAAAACCCTCCACCCAGATGCACTTGTCCATTCACCCAAGACTTTCTCGTGCAAATCACCGTGTGTGTTTCCTAGTAACTTTCTCACCCTTCATTCCATTTCCATATTTTGATGTCATAATATTGAAACATGCACAATGCACAACATTTTAGAGACCCTTAACAGTGGTGTGCAAATACCTTTTCCAAAAATATGTTCCTATATTCTCTAATTATCAGACCCAAAATTTTGGAAAACACTAGATAAATGTACCACCATGTATATCTTAGTTTTTTACCACCACCAGATCATCCATTCATTTATCATTGTATATTTTCAAACCTAGAATATCAACGATATCTCTTGATGTCAAAAAATAGACATGTAAATTATTTTTGTCGACAAATAAAATTAAACAAAAAATTATTCAAATTTTCCATGCAGTATTTTTTCCAAATTGTTAATGTAATTAGTTTACAGTGATATATTTGAGAATATTTTTAAGAAAATCGTGGTGATGATATAATAAAATAATGGAAATTCCTGATTGATGGTGACATATTAAAACAAGATGGAATGTATTTGGAATAAAATTAAATATGTTTTTGGATCATCATTAATAAATTAATTGATAAAATATATGTTTGAGTTTTAATATAAACACTAAATGTCACTTAGTTATCAACATGACCTAAAGAAATATCATATGTTTTTATATTTCAATAATATACTCATTAAATGATTGATTTTGTTGTTTCATTTAATAGAAATCATCATTTTCCAATAATCATTATTTATTTGAATTTAAAAGTAAATATATCTCTCACCATTAATCATTGTTTCATAATGTATTGAAGATATAATTCTCTAGAAAAAAAATAATGAGAATACTATAAAAATAAATCACACTTCTATAATACACTAATTTCATTATAATTTTTCAATTTCAGTGATGGTATATATATATATATATTCAATGTCAATAAGAATATAACTTAAACCTTATTTCCAATACATAATTATTGATAATAGAAATTAATATAATAAATAAAAACATTGTAGATCATTAGACATACAGAATTAGCATTAACAAGAATATGAAATTATAGATAAATTGAACACAATTTTTTTACACATTTATTTTTATAGAAATTAAAATATTCCAAAAAAATAATAATACAACATATAAAATAAGAAATAGAATTTGATAAGGATGACAATGTATTGTTTTTTACCAATTCCTCTAAATTAAATCAAACAAATTAGTTAATAATGGGTGTTATAAATCATCAGTGAATGATCAACTATTATGCCTATCTTCCACCCAATTATCTAGCTCATGTCATCACTCCTCAGAAAATATAAATGACCCAAATTTTAATATGGATTCATATGAAACTATATTTCAGATGAACATATTCAATAAAATGGGTTATATGACTAGAATCTACATGTCCAGGGTCATAATTAATCATCATACTCACAAAACCTATGGTGAACCCCACTAGTAGAATGAACTCTCTCCACTTAAGTACATTCATCAAAATTATTAATTTAATGCATTGATGGAACATTGGATTTATTAATCCCCCTATTGCTTCTAAAACAAGAATTGAGTTCTCACTCAACATCAATTGGTTAGATCCTCTTTATAATAAATATTATATGAGAATATTATTGAGCCTCATTTTATAGAATCCCATTATAGAACGACGAAATAAAATTTAATGACATTTAATATAGGTATATCTACTTTAGTTGTACACTGATTCTATTCATGCACATTCATTTTTCTATTTCATTACTCAGTTACGTGAATGCATTCTTTAAAATGTTGATGAATGTTTTTAAATGAATGGTTGTACCCTAACAGAACACACATATCTACCTTTACAAAAAATTAGGATCATGGATACTATTACAATGAATTTTTTAGCTTAGTGATACCATTAGACATGCTATTAAAATAATGATGATATACACCCTATAACATCTACCATATGATTATCATTATCCAGCTACCAAAAAATGACATATTGGTATGTGAGTTATATGATATCCATTATTAAGGTCTACTAGAAACAAAAAATTGATTCCAAATAATTAAAAACATAAACATTACTGAAAGTTATCTGTCATAGTAGTAAAATCAGACATAAAAAATTAACACCTACACATATGAATTAAAATGAAATCATTTTGTGATCAAAAAATGATAAATACATGGAAATCATTTAAATTTTTCTTAAAAGACAAAACTATTAAAACATTGAAAAAAATTAAATTTTCTGTGTATATTCCATCAAGAATAGAACATCTATCCTTAATTAACAAAAAAAATAAACTTTTAAAAATCTATTGAAGTAATTATAATTCTAAGAACATGAAAAAAATTTAACATAAAATATATTATGAAGAGTTTAAAAACAATGTCACTAAAATGGCATAAAAATGACTCTGTAAACGTTTATCTAATAAAGAAACAAAAATAAATACAATTTCTACATAGGATATGGCTACTTATCATTGTGAATTTGATTTTTGGGATATCATTATACTCATAAAAATCTAATTATAACCTTACTTAATATCACTTTTAATGGAATTTTATATACTATACTATTGTAATAATATATTTGTGATATATGAAACTATATTTTTAATTAATATAGATATTATTCAAATGCTGATGATTTTTAAATTGTATCATTATAACATTATTCTTGTTTATATATTGAAAGGATCAACCAATTATATACACTAATAATATATAATCACTTTTCTAAAATACAATTCTTAAAATTTATCAGTCCCTCTAGCATAATTTTTGGAAATTATATTTTTTTCTAAATGGAATGTGCACTATATATGTGTTCATTAGAGAAATAAACTATAGTTAATATAGAAAAAATTCATATATAAAATATTAAATATCCATTTAATCTTCCATAAATATTCTTTGCATTTATTCCTCTACTTAATAATTTTATTTATTTTAATTATTTGTTAAAAATACATGTATAATGGAAAATTATAACATGATGGATTTTTATTATTCTTCATTAATTGGGACAATAGTTGTGTTATATGAATGTGAATAAATATTATAACACTATCTCTAAAATTAATATTATAATAATATAATATTTTACAAAAAGAATAAAAAATAACATCAAATTCTATTAAGAGTGTAATAATTACCTATAGATATCTTATTACCATAAATAATATTATGTAATTGGATGATTATTTTTATGTAAATAGGTGGGATATGTCGGATTTTTAGATAAATATACACATGAAGGCATTGATTTAATGATTTAATGTGATCTGATTATTTTTATAGATTTAAATGAATGTTATATATATTGTCAAATTAAAAATTATGGATTCACTATGTTGTGTTTATTTTTAGTACATGAGAGGAAAATTTCATAACAAATAACCAATAAACATTTTACAAAAAGTTATGAACATTTTATTTTTTGAATTATAGCCACTTAATGATTTTATATTAGATTTTAATTTTTTATTAGACATGATATAATTTTGTGAAAATTAATTAATGATGACTATTTTAAATACTGGTAAAAATATGGAATATATTCTATTATCATAATATGAGCCAAAAAATATCATTCATTTAGAAAACTAGTTTTTCATGTATTATTCTCAAAAACAAAAAACATTTATCAGATCATAACAGTTTAAATGTATTGATTTATTAACTGGTATATGATAATGGATAATTTAATTATTGATGACCTAAATGAATCATTGTTACACTCGTAAAATATTATAAAAGTCCAAAAAAATAAACATATGTTATTAAATAACTATATATTATTTGTATCAATTGTTATGGGTTAGTGAATTTGGGGAATTCCTCATAAACCAATGGATTTGATGTTATGAACATATTTTTTTTATTCGGGGGGTTAAATTTAGAAATATTTTCTAATGAATATTAAGGATTTTTTTAAGTGGGATATATTCTATTATAGTATTACATTGAATTTTTATAAATTATATAATAACATCATATTTTTTAGAATTAATAAATTCCACTAGAAGTGTAGTCACATAAAAAACAGATGTTTTTTGAGAGTGCCAATGTAGGGAATCTATAAACATGCCTCTATGAACCAAGATTAAGTCCTCCAAGAACCATATGATAGTATAGTGATAGGGATGTGGATCTTACAAAATTTTGTTTTAAAATTTAATAAATATTTCTTTAGAAAATACGGATTCACTCTACATCCCAAACATAACATCATCTATATAGGTTTGAGATACCCATCCTTCTCCATCATTAGACAATAAATATTATGTTATTTTGTGATACACGATTTGAGTTATTAAATTTAAAAAAAATTATTGAAGTCAATTTTTCATTTTCAATGAATTTAAAAATAAATTTTCTATATTTTCCATTATTTATACTTCATATAATCTTCTTTTGGTATATCGTAAAGTAATGATAAAGAAAATATATAAAGAAAATTGTCTTAAAATAAAAATTTTAACATAAATGGTTTAAATAATAGTTTTTTTAATGAAATACTATTTCTAAATTTTATCTTTTTGTATAAAATATGTGTTTGTAATTAAAATTTTCTAATAATATATTGATAGACGAATGTGTTGTTTGTAAACAATAATTTTGATAATTATTTAAACATATTATGAAGAATAGTTTTTTTTATATTAATATATAATTCTCTTATAACAATAATATGTGATATTATATACTTATATGGATCCTTGGTGACATCCTAAACATGTAATAAACATATGGGGTGCATTTATTTAATAAATAACATATAACTAATAAATGATTATATAAACATCCATCTTGTTTGTATAGGATTCGAATGAGTAATGATTTTTCCTGTTTATCGAGTGATGGATGTTCAGAGTGATAGAAACAAGGGTTGAAGTTGTTAATTTGTATATAAGAGGCATGTATAAAATTTGATACATTAAATATTGAACATTAAATAATTAAATAATTTAATTAGTTTAAAATTTATATATATGTTAAATATATAAATGGAATGATGTCAGGTTTCATGGTATTATAAATAGGTTATTTATTTCTAACGTTATGTTTGGACGCATCTCTTTTGCATGCATAATATAAAAAAGATGTTTAAAGAAAATTAAAAACAAATATTTATATGATATTATCAAACAATTTTTTTATTTACTAATTTTGATGTTCTATTAATGTTATTTTTTATATATTTTCATTATTTAATAAATCATGATATCCATTTTAATAAATAGATATATCATAATATTTATCCAGATTATTTAATTCAAAATAGAAAATTAGTTGTTATATTCCTCCGCAATCAATTCAGATAACCGTTATCATTATTATTCAATGACTAATAATTAGGAATAGAACACGTAGTTATGTGAAAATTCATTGTAAACGAACAGTATGGTTATATTGGTACGATAAATATTTTTATCACAAATAGTTTTCATTCATGACGCAGTAGTATTATTTAAATTATAACATCAGGGACAATATGAATAAACCCTTACAAATGTCCTTTTTGTGTGATCAATGTTTTAAAATCCATTTTATATGTTTAGAAATCCTTCATACTATAGGATTTTATATATTTTATTTATATAATAAATTTTTTGATATTACCTCACTCAATTTGAGGATGAGTACTGCAATATTTTTACATCATTTTGTTGCATAAGGATATTACATATTTGTGTATTCTTGTGCTTTTGATTTATTGAGGATTTTATTGTATTTAATAATTGAATTATAAATACAGTAAATTTTATTTTACTAAATTATTATTAAAAATAGAACAGTTATAAAAAAATGTTAGATACATTTTCTGATATAATTTGATGAAATATATTTGAATAAATGATATTTAATCATTTTTAAGAAAATAATTATACTGTTATTTATTTTCTAGATTTATTTTCTTCATTTATAACATGTACAATAAATTTTATGGGATGATGGATCCCATAATGAATATTAATGGGACATATGGGAAATAATATGAATAAAATAATTCTAATTAGGGGAATGTGGAATGAGGGGTAGATCATGTTTCACAATTGAGAGTATATAATACTATAATTATGAATAATATTGTATAGATAATTTTTAATTTTATTTTGATTATAAAAGTAAAAACATGTTGTAATGATATAGTTTCAAGACATTTTATTAGGGAAAATATGGAATTTCATACACATAGGTCTATATAATACATAATCACTCAATGAAATGATATTTAGTTATAGTGAATGGATATTATATTTTAATTTATTGGTATAAAATATAACAAGAACGTGAAAAATGATTTTTTAATTATATATGGACTAGCTATAACCTTGAGAGATGCCTTATTAAATGTGAAGATGATTGGGGGATTGTCATAGGAACCACTTTAGTCTCCTTTACTATTTATGAAATGATTCTATGGATAGAATAGGAAAAATTATGTTGTTTATATATAGTAATATTATTTTATATGATTCTACCTCAATATTTGTGCACTCTATCAATTTTTCTCTAACCTCTTGATGTGATGAGACTTCTAAGGAACATAATGTTTCACATTAGTTAAATATTTAAAATTGTATAAATTATTTTTAAATTTTTTATTCTTTTAATAAATATGGTTATAAAGTATAAAATGGGATAAAATGATATTAGAGAAGAATATATGAATTTAGTGGGAGTTAATGGAGCTGTGGGGAATTAGATTAGCATTATGGATGAGTATTTAATGGGTAGTGATTGACTATGTGGTGACAGTGTTATTTTTTCATCCTTTTCATTCAAGGTATATGAGGTATTAAATTAAATTTTTGTATATATATAAATGATATAATTTATTTTTTTCATAAAAAATAATGTGATATAATTATTAGAATAAAAAAAGAAAAAATTAATTTCTTTTATTTAGATGGATCTTATTGTGGTGGAGGAAATAATTACAATCCCATGTTGGTATCACATGACATAGCCTGTTGAACCATGTTACAATGTTATCATTATATAATATGGGTGATTTTATAATAGATATAGATGTTATTCACATTGTGAATTTCAATAAATATAGGAAATATATGGGAGTGTGGTGATCTAGAGGAAGGGTCTAGGTCTAAGACTATCTCATCTATTTTTGGTAGACTAGTACCATATGGTTCCTTATAAAGGATCATCAATATTATATGTTTAATTAATGAAAAATATACCATCAATATTATTTTATTTAATATTTTTCTTCAGATCCCATAATTTCAAAATAATCATTTATAATATTAATTTGGATGTTTGGTTATTATATAGAGTTTTACCTATGAATACATTTTGTGGAAGAAAAGTATATCAATTCTGATATGTTCTATACAATATGTTGTCATTATTTAATTTCAATGAATTTGGAATGTCATAAATCTATAAAAAATAGGAATTTATTTTATTATCATAATTTATAGGTTTTTTGTGGAAAATAAATAATCCCAGTGATATTTTTTTATTTAAATTTTATGACAAATCATATGTTTCGTTTGGATAATGGGAAAAATATTCTAATATTTGTTCATATAAATATATATATATATATATATATATTTAATCATATCAATAAAAATCATATGGTTTTATGATACTAAAAGTGTTATTTCATTTATATTTTTCCTCATATTGTTCTTAGAGATAAATATGTGTTTATAAATTTTTAAAAATATTCCCACATTATTGGGAGGTAAAGCTCATGATTTACATAGAAAACATTATTAAAGACATTTCTGTACATCATTATATCATTAATTCAAATAATATCATGGAGCTGAAAAAATATTTTAATGATTTAAATTAAAAATAAGTAAATAGAAATATTGTTTTAAAATTTATTTTTTATGTGATTTTTTCTAATAATATGAGAGGAATATTGCGCTTCTATATTAATTTTCATATGATAAATAATGATGTGATTTTTAATTGACATAATTTTTTGTGTCTCAATGATTTATTTGATCATAGAAGACTATAATATAGGATTTTAATGTTTGATCACCAATATTCTTTTCAAAAGTAGATAGTGTAAGTTGAGGAAATTAAAACTAAAACTTTTATAGAAGGTATGACCATTATTAATTCATAGTTTGATGTTGAAATAGTATTAAAAATAAATTTGATGGATTTTAAGAGTTTTTCATTCAATACATACTTAGATTCATTCATGATTTAATTTTTTGAATGAAAATTGATAATTTCACAATCAATTGAGGAATATCTAAATTAATTAGTTACATCCATTGAAATATTTAGATTCCACATATTGTAACTAAAACTGTTGGAATTTTTTTTTTGAGTCTTGGAAATTAAATAACTCATATATTTAATCACCAAATGTATAACATCATTACATAATGTAAATTTCATAGATATTATTTAATTGTATATTCCTAATAAGATATTTATGGTCTCAATTTTTTGGAATTTATTTGCAATTATAATTTATTAATTAATAATATATCACTCCAAGATACATATTTAAAATGATATAAGTGGATGGTGGAAAATTTTTAGTGAAATGAAAAACATCAACATGCATTCAAATATATTCTTTGAGGATTTATTTTAGTACCTACTCCAACAATGTCTGGTTTAGGGAAGCATATGAATTATATTGTTATCATTACAATGGAACATTATGGCATGTGTTAATATTGGTTATAATGTAAAAATATATAGTTATGGGATTCTTATTTTTTATTTGATACATTTCCCAACCAATCATCATGAATTATACATTACTGTTCAAGAACTTAATAGTTTCCAACATGATCACATTATAGTAGGGATTGTTTTATTTATTGATAATAAATTCATGATGTATATATTTTATAAAAAATATCTAAATATATAATGTAGTATTTGGGTGAATTAACTTCAATATATTAATTTCCAACTGATATATACTTCATTAAATGTAAATACCATTATTGATTCATTGAGATAATTACTCATTATGCTTTTGTAAATTAATCAAATAATGAGTGGAGTCATGTTGCATTTTTTATTATGTTTCATATTGATATATATAACAGGATAATCATGATGTCTAAAAATTATTTTACATCACTTCATCTATATGGACCTAGAAAAGAGAGATAATAAATTATATTATATGTTTCATGTTTTCCATAATTGATAATATTTTTGGGATTTCATACATCGATGGCCAATTTATAATGATTATATCATTTGTTTAAATATGGATAATTTAGTTCATTATATACGAGAGAGGAAAAAATGATGGATTTTCATATCTATCAATTGTATTCATATCTTGGTTTAACTAAGATATAATACGGTGTTTGATGATAATTTTTAGAGAAAATTGTAATGCGGGATGTTGAATTATTTATTTTTATATAACTTATCTGATGAATACAAAAAGTTTAATATCATTGAATAAAGGTTTTTCATCATTCATAGGCAATTTGGATGTATATATATGCTGATATTTTTTTGACTTTCGGTATAATATTTCTTATCTGACAGTATCTGGGATATTTATCCCAAGATATTGTGTATCGACAAACATATTTTTTACATTTACATTTGATTTAGAGGAATCAAATATTTAATAAACATGGGATGCTCCATGTTCGAGATTCTGAGTGGAATATTGTGATACCAAATAGAATCATTCCTGTCATAATTTATGATTCATATCATTATGTATTGATGAGTTTCCAATTTGATTAGTTCTCCATGTGAAGTTAAATATGGTAAATCACCCACATAAATATGAAAAAATTGAAATCATGATTTTAAATAATAGAAAAATGTATCATGAAAATATTATTTATATTATAAATGAGTGGTAAGAACATATTGTTTTAAAATAGTGTGTTTTTTGACATCATTTAAATAGATTATAATAAAATGTATCCATACGATGTGTTGTATGGGAGGTTAGGTGATCACCACTATATTTTTAAAATAATTAAATAGTGTTTATATAGGACTCTAATGGTTTAAGTCACAAATGATTAGTTTTATATCATATAAAAGTAATTTTTTAGGAAAATAAATATTGTATAATTTTTTGTTAATCAAATATTTGGACTTCAAGACAATATTGTTATAGAAAATTTTATTCATTATGTCTCCAAATATTCACGAAATTAATGATTGAACATGGATTGTTAGTTTTCTTTTTTGATTTTGAATTTATGATAGGTTTATAAATGTTCATTACAATTTAGAATTACCTATGAAGTAATGATAAATTATTTATGCCATTCATGTGTCAATACTCCTAAAATAAATTGAGTTTGTCACATGAGATCTGATATGATGTTATATAGTTGACATCTAATTAACCATTCACATATAGATTAAAATTTATTTTTTATCCAAGTGATATGATATTATAAAGAATATTTTACCACATGTGAAGTTTATTTGTAAAAAAATACATGGGAATGTTATATAATAGGATCAAGTAGTAGAAAAGTGACAAATACTGCTCATTGAAAACACATAATAATGTTTTTTGAGGTTATGAATCCTAATGGTGAAGGATTTTAATAAATTTATGATTGATTTGTGTTTTTTAATTAATATATTATTGGTGAGTAATTAATTATTTATATTTTAAAATTTATTTCTTTTATATTAGGTAAGGGATGTATAAGATTATGGATTATGGAGGTGTATTTGAATAATTTTTTCATTAACCACCTTTAAATGCCCTATGTTATAGTTTTTGATATCCAATAGAAAGGATGGTTTATAAGTGTTGTATGACATTCCCTACGTATTAGTTGGTTAGGAATGTGGAGGCCACTGGCTTGGAATATACAAATTTTGGCTTTCACGATACTTTTAGAATGTCATGAGGTGCATGATAAGTTACTAGGATTTTTTTTAAATTAATTTTGTTTTACTTATGACTTGTATTTTTAGAAATCATGGTATTCCAATATCAATGATATATTTTAATAAATATTTCATCACTATAATATCTTATATTCCATCTCCATGTTAAATTGGTTATTCTTAAACATTTATCAATGAAATTGTTATCCATATGTGGTGTTGGAAACATCTGTGTTAAGATTTGAATGTCATAATTTTATCTATGATGGAAAGGCATTTTAGTTTTCTTCTCATATTAATTATAATTTTAATTATCACGTTCTATAAATTTTATATTTTGAAATAGATTATGTTTATTACTCCTTTGTTCAATGTATGAATAATTGATCCTGTATATGATTGGTGACCTCTTTAATATTTTTGATTTTTTACATTAAATAGAAAATATTTATATAAATTATTTTATATTTACTATTATGTGAAAGTGAAGTATATGTATATTTATTTTCATATAATTTTTAAAAATATTACATTATATTTTAAGTGTAAATATAATGAACCGTCCTAATGGGGATCATGTCATGACTACCCTAATCCTGACACCATTAGGCTAGAGGATGGTGACTAGCGCTGAATAAGCATATCACAAAAAGGATAGGTATTATCCTAAAGTACCTATATAGTTGAAAACATATCCAAGATATAAATGATGAAATGTTAAATAACTTAGTAAAAAATGAATTCAAACCACCATATCCCATAACCAGAGTACAATAGTGAATGTAATAAAAAGTAAACATTGTCAAATACAAGCCCATCAAAATGCTTCTAATACCACATGTTCATCCAGTTTGAAAAAATGTACTGGGACTACTGTCTGAACCGCAATAACACACCTCATCAGTTAGGCCTCTCTAAGTACTTCATATTCCTAGTCCACCTATGACTCTATTAAAGTGTTGATAATTTTCACAAGATACGACATGTGCGAGAAAATCCTCTTTTGGGAAGAGTAAAATAATACTCGGTGGGACACCCTAAATCCACAAAAGAATTACCATAATAGAAAAAACCATGAAGGAAATAACACAATGGAAATAGCCAAATTAAAACACCATGAAGGAAATACCAAAAAGGAAATACCATGAAGGAAATAAAATAATAGAAATACTACGAATAAAGAACCATGATGTAAATACCACAAAATAAAAAATTGAAGGAAATACCACACAAAAATAGTATTCAACTTCATATAGGTATATGTCAACAGAATATATAATAATAATATCACGATATACTCAGTATAAGACCCAGTGTCTATAGGTATGCCATAACCAATTACTACCCACATTATTATTCAATAAGCATAGTCTCTTCATGAGAAATCACTCTTCAAGACATGATATCATTAAGGACATTCAAGAATACGTCTAGTTCATTTGGGACATCTAAAATGAAAATGTATTGGTCAAGGAGGATTATCATAAAGAGATAGGGGATCATGCCTAGATAACACCACTAACTAATCTAGATCATCCTGAATTTTTGGGTATCCTTCCTATATAATATAACTATCCCAAATGATGCGGCTTGTAACCTAGGGGATCCTACCTAGTGACACTAGGAAATACCACTATCCCTACTAATGTGGCCCACTAGATGAATGATAATTCCCATCTCTTGGAGGTTATGTAAATTCCAAAAAAACACTCTTAGTGGTGATATATGGTCCCACTCTAGTCCCACAGAGGAATACATTAACTCTATCTGGGACTCTACCTCATGAGGATAAAACAATCCATTAATGTTGAATCATTTTCATATTGAACACTCAAGTAAATGACCAAGGGAATGGTCTCAGCATATACATGTCTATGTAAAAAAAATAACCAAATTATCTCCAAATGACCATCTAAACATAAGTTTATCAATGTTATAGATGAATCATCAATTGAATGTACCATATGAAAGTTATCATAGTTCAAATTTTCCAAGAGTGGGGTCACTAGGCACATGGACCGACCATGTGGATGCACACATCTCCAAACAATAAATTCTAAAATCTAAAAACACTAATAAAAAATGAGTTCAAACCACTATATCATGCAAATCAAGTATATAATTAAATTTAATGACATGTAAACATTAAAAAATACAAACCCATCAAAAAGAGTCTGAAATCATATGTCCAGCATGTAGGAAATAAATAATTAGACCTGCTATCTCAACCGTAGGAACATACATTCTCTCTTCGGCCTTTCTAAGAAAAATCATGTCCTAGACCACCATGGACTCTGTTAAGGGGTTCATCATATTCACAATTCATGAAAAATGTGGGAAATCCCATTTAGGGATGACTAAAACAATACTCAGTTGGACACCCCAAAACTGAAAAGGAAATACCAAAAAGGATATACCAAGAAGAAAAAATCAGAATAAAAATTCCATGATGAAAATACAATGAAGGATATACCAAAAAGAGAATACCATGAATGAAATACCATAATTGAAATACTATGAAGGAAATAAAATGAATTAATTAAAAAATAAATACCACAACAGAAATAAAACAATGAATAAACAAGTTATATCTACAATGGTATATGGAAATAGAATATATTTTAACAAATATCCAAATATATTATAAATATGGAACAAAGCCTATAGGTAAGAAAAAACTACCACCCACAAGATTTTTCACTATGCATATAATTTCAGGAAAAATCATTCCTTGATCCAATATATCCTTAGAGAAACTCACAAAAAGGTTTAGCTTTTTAGGTCCATCCCAAATGAAAATGTTTTGGTGAATGAAGATTATGATACAAATAGTGGGGATATTTCCTATAGAATACCACAAACACAATCTAAATCATATCACAATGTAGAGTATCATACCTAGAGAATACCTTAAACCTTATTTATGTGGCTCATAATGTAGGGGATTCTTCATAGAGACACTGGAGAGTACCACTAACCCTACAGATGTGACTCGCATGATGGGGGACCAATTCCCCTCTCTCTAAGGATAAATTAATTCCAAATAATTCTCCGCTAGGGTTGGTATAGGGTCCTACTCCAGTCCCATAGAGGAATTCCATAACTCAAACTAGGAATCGACCTCTAGATGGGACTGAATTCTTGTAATGTGGATGCAATATCGTAATGAACCCTAAAAGAAAAGACAAATGGAACTCTCAAAACCTATACAAGTCCAAGAAAAAAACTCACCACATTTTTGAAAAACGACTGTCTCAATATGAAGGTTTCATATCCATAGATGAATAATTAAACAAATGTACTTTTTGAATTTTATGTGTGTTTGAAGATTCAATGATGGAGAGTAATTGGGCATGTGGACCGACCACATAGATGAACACATCTCCTAACAATAAATGATAAAATGTAAAACCATTAAGTAATCAATGCATTAAAAACACTATATCCCAAAACCAGAGTAATGATGATAATTTATTTATTTTTCAACATGGCATAATACAATACCACCAAAAAATAATGAAATGAGAAGTCCTAAATGTATGGAAAATGGTACTAGGGCAATTGTTTGTACCACATGATCACACCTCATTTGTTCAGCTTCACTATACACTGCCTAGTCTTGGACCTCCTAGGACACCATTAAAGGGTTGATCAACCACACCTGACTCGAAATTTGAGGGAAAATCCCATCATGGGGAGAGTACAATAATTCTCAGTAGGGCAACCCAAAACCAAAAAAGATATACAAAAAAGGAAATACCGTGATGAAAATATCACAATAAAAATACCATGAAGGAAATACCTAGAATGAAATTCAACAAATTAAATACCATGAACGAAATGACACATAGGCTATACTATAGTTTACACATGTATCTCATTATATTGTGGATCATCGAACATATTTTTTATATTTTAATACAATTTAGATGAATCAAACAAATAAAAAACATGGGTTGCTCTATGTTTGGGATTTCTAAAGGATTCTTGTGATATCCTAACGATTCATTCCTATCATGATTTATCATTCACATCTAAATTTATAAAGGGGTTTCCAATTTTATTAGTTATCCATGTGAAGTTGAATATATAGAATCATCCACATACATATGGAAAAATTAAATTCCCTCTTGAAAATGTTGGGAATATTGATCAATAACGTGTTACTAATGTTGTAAATGAATGGGACGACCATATTAATTTGAAATAGTTTTTTTCATCAATAAATATAATATAAAATTTTCTAGACATGAGGTGATATATGTAAGGTCATTTTAATCACCATTATATTTGATAAAAGATAGGAATATTATTTCTTAAGGACTTTAATTGTGTAACACACTAATTGTTAGTTTCATACGATATATAATATTTTATATATGAATCAAATTTGCTATAATTTATATGTTAGTAAAATAGTTTTACCTAAATACATTACTGTTATTGACAATATCTATCATTATTTTAGGAATTAGTTGAGAAATTTATGATTTCACATAGATTTGAAGATATATCAATAGTTAATTTTAGAATTTTGGATTATTTATATGTTTATTAGTGTTCATTAAAATTTTATATTACCTATAATGTAATTTTCAACATGTTTGGTATTTTATTTTTTAAGGATCATTAAATAATAATTGATTTAGCTCTTAATATTCAATATTATTATCTATAGTTGATGTTTATACACCATTCGCATAGAGATAAAAATATGTTTTTTATAATATAGACCATATATTATAAATGATATTGTATTACATGTTAATGTGATCTATAAAAATACAAATGTTAATGTTACAGATTAGGATGAGGTAGTATATAAAAAGTATATGTTGATCATTGAAATCAAACAATGTTATTTTTTTAGGGTTTTAATTTAAATTTGTAGGGGATTTTAATAAATTTTGATAGAGTTAGGTTTTTTATTTAAAATAACATATGTTTTGAATAAAATATTTCTATTTAAATATTATTTTATATGATTTACAATAAGAGATGTATAAGAGTTTAATGGATGGATGTGGATTTGAATTACATGAACTGATATCTGAACTACAAGAACACACATCATATGTCCAGCCTTTCTAAAAACCTCCTAGTCCTGGAAAACATTGGAATTTGTTAAAGGTTCATTTTCCGGAACCAGACACAACACATGCAGGAAAATCCCGTTGAAGGGAAAGTATAAAAATTCATAGTAGGACACCCCCTAAACACAAATGAAATACCAAAAAATAAATTCCATGAATGAAATATCCCAAAGAAAATACCACAAAAGAAATTAATGCAAAGGAAATTTTCAATAGAAATATCATGACATGTGTTACAATATCCATTATAATCTCTTATAACTATGATAAAAAACTTATTTAATTATCTATGTGACTGGTGTATTGGAGTTCAACAACCGAACATCATATCAAATCTCAAGAGATCAGATAATTTTTTATTTAATGATCCACAACACATGAATTAAATAAAATATTGAACTATACTTCATAGGTGATTCAAAATTATAATGATAATTAATAAAAATATCTGAAATTTTGTTTCTTATATTTTTTTAATTATGGTATTATACAACATGTATTTTTCTTTAGATGACCCATACAAAGAAAGGTAATTTAATTTATATTATAAATCCACTACATTGAGCTCAACAGTGCCATTAGATTTTTTATATAGACACCAATTTTCTATTTATTTAACTTTTTTAGGAAACCTCTGTGTGTTCTATTAAAAATTTAATTTTTTTGAATAAAATTTTCTGGGCACATTTGGCATCAAAATTGCACACCATCTCATATAATAGTCATGAAGTAAATCCATTTAATATCTATAAATAATAAATGGAAAATATGATATGTTACATTCTACCCTTCAAGGACGTTTACGTCCCTAAAATACAAATCTAGGGGTATTATAACAAATGTGGGAACATAGCATGATTCCAAGACTCAAACTACCATGTTCTCTCATGTATATTCTAGTGATGATCCTGATCATGCACTAGAGGAATTGAATACCCATGAAGGATCATCTCATTCTGAACCTCAATCTCCACTCTGTACTCCACAAAAGTATACTCATCCTCGATGTCAAATTCATACTATTTAATGGTGTGTGATGGTTCATGCATCTTCCTCCCTAGATGCAATATGTCGGTGAAATCGTGTACTGTCACTAGCTTCATCGAAATAGCCAAGAGGTACACCAACATTCTTAATCTACGCAGTATCTAGAATGGTCTGATGAACCTCGTAGATAGCTTGATGCCCATGCCAAATCTCTCTTATCCTCATCAAGGTGAGTCCCAAAGGAATACAGGGTCACTATTCTTATATATCTAATGAATTAATATGATGTCAACATAATGCATAAAATGTATTTTTTTTATTTTTCATCAACTCCTGGATGATAGTCACTTTCTCTATAGTATCTCACACGAACTCTGAGCCCGTGATTTCTTACTCTCATAGGGTTATTCAATAATGTTCCAACCTGCCTGATCTCCCACACAAGGCCTTGAATGGTTCCATACCAATGGTGGAGTGAAAAATATTATTTTATCCAAACTCCACCAGAAGTATTTGATCCTACAAACTAATTGAACAATATTACATGGATTCCCACATAATTCCTGGCAGGACATATATGGTTTTCTTATTCATTCCATCTATTTGTGGGTGAATTACTAGGCTCAGGACCAACTGGGAACCAAACACCTCATACATTCCCTTCCACAACTGATATATAAAGACAAAATGATGATATTATACTATCTTTTATATAACACCATGGATTAGAACTATCTCTTTCACATAGGGGCATGACATGCTCTTTATTAAACTATTCTCTCAGATAGCGATGAAGTAGCCCTACATGGTGAGTCACTCAATGATCACCTAGATGGAACAGTGAACACTAATCCTATATAGTAAAATGTTCACAAATCCTATATATATCCTATTCTACTTATATTATGGCCACTCAAGGGGTTGATCCAATCCCACCGGAACATGGTTCTTAGCCTTCACTTTTAGGCAACTGAGCCAACCAAATACTGACTCTACAAATTCCTTTATTATACTAGGCCACAAAAAATAACACTGGTGATCCTGATAAATCGTCATAGACTTCGATTTATATTCTCTAAACTTAGTCAAAAAATTAATATAATAAAATATTTTTATTACATCATGTGGTTCATGTTATTTTTACTACATTAATAAATATTACATAATTAAAAAAATTTAAGTTACATTTATAAATTATGTGATATTACATTTTCCCCTATAATGAAATTTCACCATCAATATTTAATTTAGAAAATATGGATGAATATATTTTAAAGTAGTTCATCTTCATATATAAATCTATTTCCCATTTAACCTTCTCAAACATATTTTTTTCTATAATACATTGACATGGTGAGTTTTGATAATGCATAACCCATTCTCTTTATGGTCGAATATCATCACTAGATATTCAACAAAATAGAATTTATATTTTAGTTGTTGCAAATTTTTATTCAGTAAATATATGGAATATAGTATTCAAAAACATAAATGTTATATATTTAATACATAATATAATTGATATATTAATGGTTGGAGCATATGTACAAATCAAAAAACCATAATGTAATCATTAATATCAAAAGTGAGGATGTTCCAATGACATATCAAACCGTTATCCTTGAATCCTATGAATCTCTTCAATTGTGTAATGATGAAAAACCTATTATATCCATCCTAAAACCATAGATCACGTTGATGATTTTCATAATTAGTATCTATATGACAATGAGAATACATGATATATCACCGAATACTCTTGGTATTTTCTTCTATTTCCTCATAAATTTTAATTCCCACTAGATTTTGTTCACAAACATCATCCCATTATGCATAACTATTTCAATTATTCCCATAATGGAATTCATATGGTTCTATTTTGATTCTTCTTTGCAAAAAAATTTTGAATGAGAAATCTAAATGAGGAAAATTCAAACCCCATAATTCATTGAATTCAATTAAAAATGCTCCCAAAATTTCATTCCGTTTTTTGGAATGTTTTCTCAGGTTGGCAATTAGATTGATAGTGTTATGTTTTATAAATTTTAACTCATTGATATATTTTTTTTATAGAATCTCCTATATGAGTAAGATAAATCATATATCTTTATTGGATACAATTGAAATTCGTGTACCATGTTGTCTCCCCACATATATATTTTAATGTTTTTTCATATTTTCTGATTGATAAGTCATATCTAATAAAAATATAATGATAATTATTTGAAAAATGGTCCACCACAACCCATTTACAATTTTTACATTTAGATGGATTTAGATGAAAGGTGAAAATGTAAATGTTGGTGTTTTAAAATTTCTATTATTTTTGTTAAAATATTTTTCACTCTCCGGTTGGAAATTTTTGATACATTTTTCACTTTTTGGAAAACCAGAACAATTATTATTATTAAATGATCCCATTGTTTATATTTTCCCACTAATAGATCTTTCTGATATATTAAAATATATTCATGCTCCATGAGTAGTTGGAAAGGGTCATGATATGTGAATAAATAATGAAATCATTCAATATCTCAAGATTTTATTTAATTAATGTTGTGACACTACTTTTAGATATATGTTTTTATCATTTTTATTTATGTTTATTTACACCTTCCTATATGATCTATCTTCTTCCGTATTTCATCATCATCTCGTTTATCTTATTTTATCTTCAATTAAATTTATAGTGAGAAATAATTTTACACAATAATGAAAATTTCCCACCCTTTATGATTCTCATGTCCATACATTTAATTAATAAATGATTACATCCTTCTCAATTATGATCATTGATAAAATTTCCAGATTAATTTTACATTGACCGTCTAAAAAATTAATTTAATTCATAGTATGTATATCCATTTAACAATCATAGTACTTGATTTTATAGTACCTTATTCTTATAAAAAATTAATCTCTTTATATTTTAACATATACATGAGGCTCTTATGATGAATGTAAATTAAACCCCCCCCCCATGGAGATAACTTTACATGATATTCAATATGACCATCACAACATTCATATTCAGATGCATTGGGTAGTTATTCAATTCACCATTACACATCCATGTGGTCTTGGATATCAATTTATATTTTTGTATCAATGCACTACTTATTCTATACATTTAATAATCAATGTAAAATTTAAATTTTCCCTAATTGAGGGAAGAATGACAACATGGTCCATGATAAGAACCATTTTCAATTCCATGAAGATATATTTTCAATCATTAGTCCAAAAAACATAAAAACATTCTCATTTACTATTGTTTATAGGATTAATAATTTGGACAAGTTTCTCACAATTCTCTTATAATAACCATCTACTACCCATAAAATATGGATCTTTTTTATATAGGTTGGTCTAGGTTACTCGTTTATTAATTTTTTTTTCATTTAAAGATCCATAGAAGTCTATATGTTGGTGATAACATACCCCAAAATGATTCTTCCTCCATCAATGACACATCTTTAGTATAAATATCATGTATCTTCTCCTTTTGAAAATTATTAAGACTATATTAAAATTCTCCTTATGTTCTTACTATTTTTATAGTATATTTTAATATAATCTATAAATCCTCTAAAAATTAATAGTAATATATATTTACATTATTCATTATGTCCATGACTATTAAATGAGAAATAGTGATTCAGAAGGGAATCACTATAAACACATTGTTTCCATAACTTAAATAAAAAGAGGAAATTTTAATATAGCCCGTATTCATGGGTTATTAGTGATATCATGACTGATAATACAAATTATAGAAATATTGGCCCCAATGATAGTCATCTAACCATTATAGGTGATACTTTTTGATTATTGTGAATTTTTTGAGACCATGATAATCATTAAAAATGTTTATTTACATATCATTATTCATGATGAAGAGGAACAATGCACAACATAGTGAAGCAATCAAGAGTATAATACCCTTATATGGTTTCTATTTTAACTGAATACTTAGTTCTTCATATTCAATTGTTTTCATTATATTTGGAGTGTTTAATATGAGGATCAAACAAACTATAATATAAATTGACAAATAATCATACCAAATTGGATGAAGGCCAAATATTTATTTATAGAACATGTTATTATAATCCCCCATAATTGTAATATCATCAATAATGATTTTCTCATTTTTTATAAATATATATATATATATATATATATATATTATTTGTCATAAATAAATAATATCTACACTTGTGTTGTATATTACCTTAGAGATTCCTCATCTTACTTACAGTTTTATAGAATCGTATGATGACTCAAGATGCAAAGAGTGATATCCCTCTATAATGACTTGATATTTTATTTAGATAATGAAAACCATTCCATGAAAAATATTGAAAAAATATGTATTAATGTATGTGAAAGATGATTCTCTGGATGTAAATTCCATTAATAGTTTCTTGTGATGAGTTTTATACATGTGATGAAATAATTACAACAATATTTTTTCCCATGGATAACTCATCCTCTTTGTTTTTATGTTGTATTGAAATAGTTACAAATAAATTTAATTATATGAAAGAATGTATACAAATATAATCATAAATAATATATAATGCTCTTGAATGTATAATGAGAACAACATTAACTATTTTATTCAAGGTTTTCAAATATATGACATAAGAAATATAATTTGTTTTGATAATACTGAATATAAAAACTCCTAAAAAACATAAACCATGATATTTGAATGAATTAATTATAATTTTAAATTATATCATAAATTTTACATCTCTATAATTTTATATTGTTTATATATTTAAGTGTCTATAATATGTATTCAAATATAGATTGTATTAAAACATATTTTTCATGTATATAACAAAATGATAATTTATGGATTTTTTTTAATATGTATTTAATTTTATCGATAGAATCTGTTACTTGAATCAATGATTTTATATTATATTACACATGAGAATGAGTTTTAACAAACTAAATAGTATAATTATTATTATTATTTAAAAAATGGCTATAAACTATTTATTAAACATAATAGTTTGAATATAAATAAAAAAATTTAAAATATTATGTACAATTGTTTTATAGAGTGAAAACATATTACTAAAAATTTACTTTGTTTATAGAAATGTGTTTATATATTTCAAAATTATTATTTTCACAATAAATTATTTCATTCAATTTATTTGACAGAATATATATTTATTTTTCACCACTTTTAAAAATTATAAATTACAAAATGAAGGTAATTTTTGAATCAAACTACATAAATTATATTAGGAAGTATTTTTAGTATTTTTAGAAAATGTTTAATGTTTTGAGAACTTGTGAGTAACAATGAGTTTTATTAAAAACAACAATTTAATTTAAATAATTTAATATCCAATTATATTTAGGTGTTTTTAGTGGCATTTTAATTAATAGTATATAAAATAATCTAATTTAGGTCATATTAATCAATTTTATATTGAATTTTGAAAAAAAATTGTTTCATCATTCGAATGTTTTTGTTTTGGAAGACATTTTTTTCAAAAAAAAATTCAATGTTTAATTAAAAATTAAAATGTTCACCCTCTATGTGTTGAATATTTAAAATTTAATTCTATAATTGGAATTGGTATAATATTCATTTCCTATTAATTTTAAATAATTTTCTATTAAATTAATATTGAAAATAATAAAATATATTTTCTATGGTCAATGTAAAAAAACCTTACAATGTTTAAAATTACAAAAATAACTGTTAAAAGGACACCGAAAAATTTATAATTTTTATTATATTATCATATTAAATAATTATATCATTTTAGTAAAAAAAAGTGTCCATTTTGAGCCCTTTTACATGAGAAAAACAAATGTGGAATTATTTCATTTTACAAATTGTCAATATTTCAGTTGCCCTACTTATAAAATGCCACCACCTCTCCTATACTATCCTATTTAAACATCCATTTCCCAATTAAATAAAAAATATCTATCCAAAACCATACCTTATTCCCTTAATCAATTTATAAAATAATTTAATTGATCAAAAATACATCCTAATAAGGATTTTGGTGTAATTCTAAAGAAGAATCCTGAATAAGTGGTAGAATAATTCAATGAGTGTTGTTATATTATTTTCATACACTACATTATATTATTATTTAACCATAATATAAATTTAATATGTATTATAAAAATTTTCATATTTTTTAGGATTATTTCAGGACCTATATCAATCTTCTCTTCTGGTAAATGGGGAACAATAATATTAAATAATTGTACTTCTGACAACATCCTGATGAACAGATGTGAAATGTTTTCCTCCAATGCATCATATAGTTCCATATGATTATAGAAAGTTTATATAAATTTTATTTTAAACATTATTATACATTCAGAAATATTATATCACATATATGTTTTTACATTTCATATTATGGGATATTGAGTTTTGCTAAACATTGACTATAATTGACAATGCACAGTTCCCTCCCTCAACCAAAGGGTGGGTCTACCTTCCATTAAGGCCCATCATCCGTCCGTAACTTAATTCTAAATACATGATTTTATCCTTAAATTTCCTGATATTTTTATTTTCATCAATTTTATTAAACATTTTTATGGATTTCATTATCTCACACATTTATCCATGGAGTTCATTGATGAATTAGATATCCTGAACCTCACCCTAGTAGCTAAATTATATTTTCATCATGTATTTGTCAACACTTTTGAATGATTAGTATTCACAAAACTGGGATTATTTAAGAGGGTGACATTTGTTCTTATTAATAATTGAAGTATAAAATTTCGATTCTCAATTTATTATAATTATATTTTTTCACAGTTCATTGATTCTCACTTTTGTAATGTATTTTTTTTCTACCTATATATATGGTCTTAAAAAATTTATATGAAATTATACACCGTAAAAATGGATCACAGTGTAATATTTCATAAACTATTACTTAAATTATTTAATAATTCAATTATTTTCAATATAAACATTTTGGGTGGTATTTTTTGTTTGTAGGAAATAGAATTAGTACTTTAAGTCACTTGATCATCCCACATAAATGTTTCTAGGTTTATTATTATAAACCACTAGTGTTATGGATGTGAATATTATTTTGGGAAGAGGTATAATATAATGAATATATTGTATTATAATTCTAGATGGGCTTCATCTAATTGTGTAATCTCTTAGGGGACATGTTCTCATCATGTTAGTATTGGAGTAGGGAACAACATGGGTGGGGGGTCTGTCACATGGATGGCTAGGTATGTATCTCACACAACCCTCTCTATTTTTTATTTGGATATTATATATTACACTACTATTGATCCTATAAAAAAATATTTGGGTCTAGCGCACTATTACCCAAATATTGTAGATATCATTTTTATCTTAAGATGGGGTTTTGGTTATAATTATTTGATTATGCATGCACTATCCATTGATTATCTGATCCCGCAAATGGTCTTTCCCCCCTTGTTGATATTGTGAAATCTTGAGGTGTGGTATGTGGGAAGTAATATAGTCAACTAGTAGGTATATAGGTGGATATTAATTGAACAAAACCTACTTCAAGCCCTCCCTCTAGGTTATAGGTTTTTTCATTTCTGAGTTTTTTCATTTTTCTGAGGACGAGGTCTTCTATATATCGTCATCATCAATGACAGATACCGCATGAAAAACATTTCTCATAAATAGAGGGTATCAAGAAGTATAATTTTGATCCTTATAGATATTTAACATATTTTCCTACATGGAAAATATGTCATCATGATCATGGTCACTCAATGATACTGATTTGAGCGATATAGAAAAGGAATTACAACAAAAAAATGTTGATAAATATAACCTATAATCAATTATGAGTGTAGGGTTACGATCATTTTATGTTAAGGAAGGAAGCAGTTCATCTAGAAATTCTCCAATCAATAAGGGGAAAATCATGGCACTAAATGTAATATTGATACATAAAAAACAATGGTTACCATTTCCTCAGGAAAGAAAAAAACTAGGTATGATACAAGGTTATTTGAATAAACATGGGTAGATTATGTTTTTTATAATCATGCTAACTCAGGTGTAAAAAATCATCTTACAGTTTAAGGGTCCAGGAGGGTTATGGTGGCGGCAATGATGGATACTCTTAGTAATAATAATTTCTTCACTAAACTAAATATAGAATTAATCGTTAGCGTATTTATGGGTTTTGACTAGTGGGTAGCTATAAATGATAATATAAATAAAATTATCTAATATTATAATTAATATATTTTGGTTCAATCTATCATGATTAAAATTAAATAATTGTATGCACATATATTATTTTAAAACCCTCTAAATGTTGATTTTAATGATGATAATTAATCTTATATTGATATACAAAACCAAATTTCTATCCATGGTTTGAATGAGGGGAAAAATATTTTTAAGGAGCACATGAAAACTTGAGAGAATATGTATTTCCAATTTTATGAGTTTATCACGTAAAATATAGACTTGATGTTAACTTCCATCCCATGGTGTTAAAATTTGGCAAGTCATTCCAACTCATTTTATTTTTTATAGAATAACCAAATTATAATAAAAAATCTGTTGATGGATTTTATATTCTTGTGAAAAATTTGGTCCCTAACTTTTCCATAAAAGTTCATACCTGAAATAAAATCTGGAATTTTTAATCATTATATTACATGGAAGATATGATAGCATCTTTCCTGTTTAAATAGGACAATGTAATGACCCAATGTTTTTCAATGGAAAATTCTGTTCTTATATTTATGTCAATAACACAAAATAATGAACTACTAAGTGATAAGTGACCTTTAAACACAATTTTTTCACCCCTAAGTTTGGAATTTTAAAAATCCGACATACACGGTTGTGTTCAAGATGGTTTTTAGAGTCTAATGAATCAAAAATAATTTTTGGTGAATAGTAACCTAACTTTATGAATATTAACGTACCCTTATTATTAGTAATATGAACCTTATGAATAGTAAATAAGAATAACATTACCTATGAATAATTAAAAAAAATAGATATCTTAGAAAGTGACAAATTGAAATTAGTAAAAAAATTGGTATTTTATAAGTCATAAATAATTATTTATAACTAATTAATTAATTTAAAATAATATTCATTTCCCTGGAATGTATTCATAAATTATTGAATCAATGTATAATAGTTATTAGATAATTTTATAAGACCCTACGTAATTTTTGAAAGAACTATAAAATCAGTTTTAATCTAATAATCTTTTTTTAAGTAAATTATGATTTTAATTAAATATTTAATTAATAATATTTAGAAAATTATTTTTGAAAAATGGACATAATTTTTGGATTCTACAGGTCGAAAAATGTTTGGGTAATTTTTTGGGATTTTTCTAAGATACTTGAATTTTTAATGAATAGTAGATTCCAATAATTCACAATAAAAGCTAAATAATGTATTAATTGAGTCATTGATGATGTTCTGCTGATTTAATCCCACTTTTTCGGGATTAAATTTCAAAATTACTATTCTTGGTCATTCAAGACTCACTATTCCTTGTCTTAGGTGAAATTAATAAACTAATCAATTTTATATTGAGGAAACCCCTCTCCCCTCCACTATAAAAGCCACCCTTCACTCCCTATTTTCATCACACATCTCAAGCTCCAAGCCCTCTATAAACTATGCCAAAACACCATCCCTAGCCCATCCCCCACGTCCAAAATCTTTTGGTCTCATCAAAAGACCAATCCTATCTTCATTAAAAAGGATCTCAAGAGGAAGATTCTAGAGGTAATTTCTCTCCATCTTCTCCTTTAATTTCTTTTCATGTTCAAGTTCCATTCTTGATATCTCCCCACCTATATTCATCCATATTGCTTTTTATCTCTAGTATAATACATATAATTTAATTTTATGATTCTAATGGGATATTATATCACCCCACACCCTTTCCCTCTTCCTTTTAATTTGTTAAAGAGAACGTTTTTCATGAGGTGTTAATTTATCACCTTAAAAAAAATCATGATCTATTCTTCCATTTCAACCATCATAACTGGTCATGAGACCATTTTTATGGTTGACCCAGAATATTCTATGTGTACTATGTTCTATTTTAAGTTCTTTAAATAACTTATGTCCATATTACTAAGTGAAATGTTAAAACAAGTTCGTTGTGATCCAAAAACCGCTCAAATTAACCCAAATAACCATCATTAAATTCTTATCTAATGATTCATCCACATAGATCGAATATAATTCATTATAAAATAATTAAATATCCTATAATATCATTAATAACATGTAAAATCAGTTCTGGATGTTTACCCATGATCTACCCAAACATCAATTTAAGAATATAAGTGAACCACTCAAGAAAACCATGAAAACGAACATCCCCGAACAATGTTTTTAAACTCTATAAGTCATCCAGAGGAACATAATATGAAATAATGAAACCAAAATGAAACCAATTAATGTATAAAAGGTTTTGGAATTTCTAATTAATTAATATAATTTCATTATATTGGACATTAATGAGGAGGAGGCATTCGAGTACAAGGTAAGGGGAAATTCGTGAACCCAACTTTCATCCTTCGGCTTCTACCTCTTTCAATCCATTTTTGATATAGTCACTCCATAAAGATCATTTCTTCATATTTGTATTTCCTTTTCTGGGATATACATTTTTTATACTGATGTTTATGTTGATCCAAATGTTTTCCGAAAGAAGTCTTTTCTTTAGAACTCAACTTTTACCTCTCATCCAAGGTTGATGATTCTTGTATCAAGTATGGTGTTCCCTCTTTATTCTGGGAACCCAAACATTATGAATGAGTTATTATGATATTAAAACCATTCCTTTTCATGGTTTATTTATGTTCATTTATGTTATATTTTTATTGTGGCATGCATGATAAATGATAATGTTATGATGTGACGGGTGCTCCCGGAATTCTATAGCGCAATATGAATGTTTAAATGTGACGGGTGCACCCTGAATTATATAGCGCTTTAATGCATTGGGTAAAGTGATGAATCTCATGAGTAAATGTGAAATTATTTGTGAAAAATATTCTAGCTTGGTTCAAAATTATGTGTGGTAGTTAACTACTAAGACATGTTTTTTAAATTTTTATGCATTGCCACATTTCAAGACTTTTATTTATGCTCCTCTCATGTTCATGATCATTTTTCCTATGTCATGATTATGCTCACCCCGTGCTATATTGTTATTATTTATCTTGTTACTAGGATTATATCTCACTCCTTTTGATTTATATGCTCATGTGGCTACATGTACTAAGTATAGGACAAGTGCCATTAAGAAGCTATTGAAGAAGAAATTAAATAAATGTTTATGGTTGATGTTGTATGGTCCTAGTTTTCCCAAGACACTAAACCTATGAATCCTCTATGTGTAATACTATTATGTAGTTTATCTTTGAAATGATTTAATAGTAATGAAAGAAAAGGCCGGGTCACTATAGTTGGTATCAGACGAAATGTTTAGTTAATTTGGGAATTAGGATTACATAACCCTAAAGAAAATCTCTAGCAAGAGACTAAGTACAAAAATGCACACAAGAATATTTACCTAGGGATCCCATATTTTATTTTTTTGGTATATTTGTTTAAATAAATAAGTTATTCATGACTTTTTTACTTATGTTTTGTTATAACCTTTTATATTCTAGAAAATGGTGGGAACCAGGAGAAATCAGGACAACAACTCTTGTGAGGGCCAATGCAACGATTGCCCAAACAACATCCCCAATGATTTGGGAGGTGGATTTCAAAACATCATGGAGATTCTTACCCAATTATCTCAGGTTATTAATAATAACCATAATAATGGAGAAAGTCCTCCTTCGCCAAAGAGATAGCAACTATCTATCGAATGTTTTATGCGGCAACGACCACCGTCATTTCTTGGATCTATTGATCCACTAGTTGCGGAATAGTGGGTCAAATCCATGGAGAAGATCTTTTCTGTTCTTCACTGTTCTGAGATGGAGAAGGTGAACCTAGCTGTTTATCTTCTAGATGGAGAAGCCGATCAATGGTGGTCTTTCATTAAGAATACCAATCCAAGGGAGGAAATTGAAGAGATGGAATGGGAAGACTTTTAGATAATGTTTTTTAATAAGTACCTCCCATGAACTCTTCGCACGAATATGGAGAAAGAATTCATAGAGCTCATGGAAAAAGAAGGTGAATCTGTCACAACCTATAAAGAAAAGTTCACAAGGCTCTCAAGGTATGCTTTTGGTTTTGTTATCAACAATGATAAAAAAATTGATAGATTCTTTAGTGGATTAAAACCACACCTTCGAAAGGATTTTACAATTCAAGAATTTGGGAGTTATTAAGAAGTTGTTCAGTGTGATCTCAAAGTGGAGATGGAGTATGGAGAATGGTCCCATGGCTATGGGGATAAGAAATGAAATATGATGTTTCAAGCCGGTGGATCTAGTGACCAAGGTGGGACGAACACTCAATGACCCACATGCCAAAAATGTGGGAAGTTTCACCATGGGAACTTCCTCAAAGGGACGGGAAAATGCTTCGAGTGTGTGAAAGAAGGACACCATGCTCAAGAGTGTCCAAAATACATGAAAATGAAGGATAATGTAGCCGATGAATGGAGAGAACCACCCATGGTTCAATGCTACAATTGTACAGAGCAAGGGAACTATGAAAACCAGTGCACTAAACCTCGAGCTCTCGAGGGAAATCAGCGCCAGCAGCCCCCAAAGCCAAAAAAACAACGGAAGGCTTATGCCCTCACAAATGTGAAGGTGGAGCGTGATACTGAATTCATACAAGGTACACTTACTAATCACTAAAGAATTTATAAAGTCTTATTTGATTCTACTTCTACGCATTCCTTTATATCTTGCATGTTTGATAGAACTATAGAATCAAAGCCCCAAAACCTTGAAGTAGAGATATCTGTAAAAGCTCCAAGTGGTGCAATCATTACAACCCAAGTGATTGAATCTTCTCCTATTTATGTATGTGGGATGATTCATCCGGAAAATCTCCTAATACTTTCCTTGTTGGAATTCGATGCTATAATGGGAATGGACTGGCTCTCATTATATAAAGTGCATATCAATTTTCGTGAAAAGGAAATATCTTTTCATATTCTGAAAAATCCCATACTCCTCTACAAATGAAAGGAAGATCATGAATCTCATTTGAAAAATCATTCAATGGTGTTGGTCTTGATTCCTTATGAAGAAGCAAGCATCGCCCAAATGGTTGAGTCGAAGGAAAATGCCAAACTTGAAGAAATTCCCATCGTGAAGGAATATTGAGATGTATTTCCCGAAGTGTTACCTGGAATTCCCCCGGATCGTGAGGTAGAGTTCTCAATTGAACTCAAACCTGGAGCTACTCCTATCTCGAAATGTCCCTAAAGGATGGCTCCTGTCAAACCGGAGGAGTTAAAGAAGCAGCTACAAGAGAATCTGGAAAAAGGGTTCATACGCCCTAGTGCATCTCCTTGGGGTGCGCCAGTGCCCTTTTTGAAGAAGAAGTATGGAACAATGTGTATGTGTATCGATTATCAGGAACTCAAAAAAATCACCATAATGAACAAGTATCCTCTCCCAAGGATTAATGACTTGTTTGATCTGTTAAGAGGAGCTCAATACTTCTCAAATGTGGATCTTCATTCTGGATGTCATCAAGTAATGGTTAAGAAGGAAGATATTCAGAAGACTGCCTTCCGTACAAGGTATGGGAACTATGAGTTTTTGGTGATTCACTTCAGACTTACTAATGCCCCTACAATCTTCATGGATTTGATGAATAGAGTCTTTAAACATTACCTAGACAAATTTGTGGTAGTGTTTATCGATGATATTATCATGTACTACAAGAGCAAGGAGGAACATGAAGATCATCTATGACTTGTGTTGGAGACATTGAGAAAGGATTAGTTGTACACCATGTTCAGTAGGTGTGACTTTTGGATGAATCAAGTCACGTTCTAGGGACATGTGATCACAAGTGAGGGAATTTCTCTGGACCCTTCAAAGAAAAAGGTGATTAAGGAATGGCCCAAGCCCTCTAGTGTCACAGAAATCCCTAGTTTTCTAGGATTAGCTAGGTTCTACAGACATTTTTTGAGAAAATTCTCACAATTGTCAATCCCACTAACTAAGTTAACAGGGAAAGGGGTAATGTATGTATGGATGGAAGAATGTGAGGGAAGCTTCAAGGAGAATAATAGAAGGCTGATCACTGCACCTGTACTCACACTACCGAAAAGTGGAGAATGTTTTTTGATATACAGTGATGCTTCAATGAAAGGCTTGGGTTGTGTAGTCATGCAAAATGATAATGTGATAGCCTACACCTTACAAAAGTTGAAGATCCATGAGAAGAACTACCCGATGCATGATCTAGAGCTGGTGGCCATGATTTTTGCCTTAATAATCTGGCGGAACTACCTTTACGGTGAGAAGTGTGACATATACACTGACCAAAAGAGCCTAAAGAATATATTCACACAAAAGGAGCTCAACATCCATAAAAAGGGATGGTTAGAGCTAATCAAGGATTACGATTTCAATATTCACTATCATCCTGGAAAGGCGAACAAGGTAGATGATGCTCTAAGAAGAAAATAACATGCTACTCTTTCCATACTACGGATTGCGAAAGACCCTATCTTCATGGATATACAAATGATGGATTTGGAAATCATAATGGCAGGGGATACATCCTACCATTCCAAAATTATTTCGCAACCTTCCATCCAAGTGAAGATTAAGGAAGCGCAAAGGGATGATGTGGAGATACAAAAGAGGGTGAATGTAGTAAATGAAGGGAAGATGCAAGAGTTCTATATCAATGATGATGGTGAGATTCAGTTTGGAATGCGGCTTTGTGTGCCTTCATCACCCGCGATAAAGAAGGAGCTATTGGATAATGCACATAGCTCAACTTTCTCTATCTATCCTGGAAGTACCAAGATGTACCGTGATCTCCGAGAACACTTCTGGTGGGATAACATGAAAAAGGAGATTGCAGAATATATATCAAGGTTCTTGGTATGTCGGAAAGTTAATGATGAGAGAAAAAAGTCCAAAGGTATGATGCAACCATTGCCTATACCCATGTGGAAATGGGAAAATGTTACTATGGGAATTGTTATGGGTCATCCGAAGACATCAAAGGGAAATAATATGATATGGGTTGTGGTTGATCGACTCACCAAGACTTCCCATTTTATCACTATTCGGGAAGACCTCTCGCTTGAAAAACATGCAAGGATATATGTGAAAGAAGTGGTGAGACTGCACAGTGTTCCACTCTCAATTGTCTCTGACCATGAACCAAAGTTCACATCTATGTTCTGGAGGAGCCTTCAACATGCTTTGAGTACTGAATTAAAATTCAGCCCTGCATATCATCCCCAAACTAATGGCCATTCTGAAAGGACTATTCACATGCATGAAGATATTCTAAGAGCCTGCTCTGTTGAATTCATAGGTGGTTGGGATCAGCATCTCCCATTGGTTGAGTTCCCATACAACAATAGATTCCACTCAATTATTCAGATGGCTCTGTATGAAGCTCTTTATGGGAAGCGATGTAGAACTCCAACCTATTGGGATGAAGTTGGAGAATGAAAGCTGCTTGGACACAATCTTGTTCAAGAGATGATAGAGAAGGTTCAAGTCATCTAGAAACACATCAAAGATGCTCAAAGTTGGAAAAAGAGCTATGTTGACAACCGTCTAAGGGACATGGATTTCGGCATAGGATATAAAGTATTCCTTCGAATATATCCATGGAAGAGAGTCATGCGATTTGGGAAGAAAGGGATGTTAAGTCCAATGTATATTGGCCCCTTTGAGATCCTTGACTGCATAGGATCTTTGGCCTATCTTCTAGAGCTTCCAGAAAATATGGCTTAAGTTCATGATTTGTTTCATGTATCACTACTAAGAAAGTACATACCAGACCCCTCACATGTACTAAACTCAGAGGTGGTGCAGCTTGAAGATGATATCTCTTATGAAGAGCAGCCACTAAAGATTCTGGACCAAAGTGATAAGGTTCTATGCAACAAGATAGCCCGTCTTGTCATAGTGTTGTAGAGGAACCATAATTTTGACGAAGTAACATGGGAACCAGAAGTGACAATGAAGGAGAATTATCGTCACCTATTTGTGTAAAGTGAAATTTCGGGGCCGAAATTTCCTAAGGGGGGAAGAATGTAACGACCCAAAGTTTTTCAATGGAAAATTCCTTTCATATATTTATGTCATAAAAACACAAAATAATGAACTACTAAGTGATAAGTGAGCTTTAAACATAATTTCTTCACCCCTATGTTTGGAATTTTGAAAATCTGATATACACGGTTCTGTTCAATATGGTTTTTGGAGTATAAAGAAACAAAAATAATTTTTGGTCAATAGTAATGTACCTTTATGAATAGTAACCTACCCTTATGAATAGTAATATGACACCTATGAATAGTAAATAAGAGGAACATTACCTATGAATAATAAAATAAAATTTAAACATCTTAGAAAGTGACAATTTGACCTTAGTAAAAGCTTTTGGTATTTTATAAGTCATAAATAATTAATTATAATTTATTAAATAATTTAAAAGAATATTTATTTCATTGGAATGTATTCCTAAATTATTGATCCAATTTCTAATAGTTTTTATATAATTTTATAATACCCTATGAAATTTTTGAAAGAACTATAAAATCAGTTTTAATCTAAAAACTGTTTTTTTAAGTAAATTATGATTTTAATTAATTATTAAATTAATAATATATAGAAAATTATTTTTGAAAATGGACATCATTTTTGGATTCTACACGTCGAAAAATGGTTGGGGTATATTTTTGGGATTTTTCTAAGATACATGAATTTTTTTTAATTGTAGAATCTGATAATTCACAATAAAAGCTAAATAATGTATTAATTGAGTCATCGATGATGTTCTGCTGATGTAAGCCCACATAGTTCGGGATTAAATTATAAAATTACTATTATTAGTCTTTCAAGACTCAATATTCCTTGTCTTAGTTGAAATTAATAAACTAATCAATTTTATATTAAGGAAACCCCTCTCCCCTCCACTATTAAAGCCACCCTTCACTCCCTCTTATCCTCACACCTCTCAAGCTTCAAGATTTCTTTAAACTATTCCCAAACAACTTCCATAGCCCATCCACCATGTCCAAAAGATTCTGGTATCATCAAATGTCCAATTCTATATTTCTTAAAGAGGATCTCAAGAGGATGATTCTAGAGGTAATTTCTCTGCCTCTTCTCCTTTAATTTCCTTTCAAGTTCAACTTCTTTTCTTGATCTCTCCCCACATATATTCATCTAAATTGTTTTGTAACTCTAGTATTATACATATACTGTAATTTTATGATTATAATGGGATATTATATCACCCCAAACCCTTTCCCTCTTCATTTTTTTATTTAAAAGAACATTGTTCATGAGGTGTTAATTGATTAGCTTCAAAAAAGACATGCGCTATGCTTCAATTTCTACCTTCAGATCTGGTCATGAAAAAATTTTTATGGTTGAACCAGAATATTTTATATGTACTATATTCTATTTTAGGTTCTGGATATAACTTATGGCCATATTAAAAAGTGAAAAGTTAAAACAAGTTCGTTGTGATCCAAAAACCACTCAAATTAACCCAAATAACCATCATTAAGTTGTTTTCTAATGATTCGTCCACATGGATATAATATAATTCATTATAAAATCATTAAATATCCTGTAATATTATTAATAACATTTAATATCAGTTCTGTATGTTTACCCATGGTCTACCCAAACATCGATTTAAGAATACAAGTGAACCACTCAAGAAAGACATGAAAACGAACATCCTAGAACAATGTTTTTAAACTTTATAAGTCATCCAAAGGAACAGAATACGAAATAATGAAACCAGAATGAACACTATTAATGTATAAAAGGTTATTTAATTTCTTATTAATGAATATAATGTCATTATATAGGACATTAAAGAGAATGAATCCTTCGAGTACAAGCTAAGGGGAAATTCATGAACCCAACTTTCATCCTTCAGTTTCTACCACTTTCACTCCATTTTTTGATATGGTCACACCTTAATGATCATTTTTTCATAATTGAATTTCTTTTTCTGGGATATACATGTTTTATACTGAAGTTTATGTCAATCCAAATGTTTTTTGAACGAACTCTTTTCTTAAGAACTCAACTTTTACCTCTCATCCAAGGTTGATGATTCTTGTATCAAGTATGTTGTTCCATCTTTATTTTGGGAACCCAATGTTTATGATTTTGTTATTATGATATGAAACCCAGTACATTTCATGGGATATTTATGTTCATTTATGTTATATGTTCACTGTGTCATGCATGATATATGATAATGTTATGATGTGACAGGTGCGCCTGAAATTATATAGCGCAATATAAATGTTTAAATGTGATGGGTGAACCCGTAATTATATAGCACTCCAATGAATTGGATAAATTGATGAATCTCATGAGTAAATGTGAAATTACGTGTGAACTGGATGCTATATTGGTTCAAAAGTATGTTTGGTAGTTAAACTCTATGTCATGATGCTTCATTTTTATGCATTTCCACATTTCAAGTCTTTTATTTATGCTCCTCTCATGTTCATGATCATTTTCCTATGTCATGATTATGCTCACACCATGCTATATTGTTCTTATCTATCCTCTTACTAGGATTCTAGCTCACCCCTTTTGATGTATATCCTCTGGTGGCTACATGTACTTAGGAGAGGACAAGTTCCACTAAGAAGCTAGTGAAGAAGAAATTAAATAAATGTTTATGGTTGATGTTGTATAGTCCTAGTTTTCCCAAGACACTAATCCTTTGGATCCTCTATGTGTAATACTATTATGTTGTTTATCTTTGAAATGTTATAATTGTAATGAAATAAAAGGCTGGGTCGCTATAGACAACAACATCACAATGTGATGTGATTAAGTTTTCACATAATATACACATGGGAATTAAAATATACCTATTTAATGAGTATGTTTGATATATATTACATGAAAATGTTTTGGGAAAGGCTAATTTTCATTTACCTTTCCTTTTCTTAGTCTATAAAGCAACATAAACGTCTTTTATGAGTACTTATGGCCTACCATCTCTATAAATGATGTAATCCATTTTCTATATCAACTGTTATGAATAAAAATTTATATTTATACAATGAGTATATATGATATTTATATGCAGGTTTAAATTACTTCTAATAAGTACATGGACCTAAATCACCAAAAATTAAACTATACAATGAACAATGAAATGATTTCCTAAAATAGTGAATTTAACAATGAATTTATTATAAAATGGTGATAAAAGTGTATAAGTAAATCATATGTGATATGATAAATATATTTATGTGTTTTTTATATATATTTAATATAACTATATTTATTAAAAATTATGTTTGAAAATGTATGAGGTTTTTTTGAACTAGGGTCAGTTATTTTTACCCAACTATTCATATATGTGAAGTACATTTCATATTCACCAAATTTTATATTCGGGACGTTTATATTCTATAAAATTATTTATTTTATGATTATTATAATTCAAAAAATGAGGATTTATATAGATATGTGTTCATGTATCTTTCTTTATTTTACAATTTAATAATTATCGATGTGGTATGGGATTAACATTACAATGTAATTTTTATCTTGATTTTTTCTAATTATTCATTCAATAATTAAAAATTAGAATAAATTTCTCATGAACATCCTAATATTTATTCTACCTTAGTATTTTTTTAGAATAAAGGTTTTCATTCATTTTAAAATTGTTTTGTTCCAATAATTACAATATAATGTGTACGAAAACCGACCCCTACAAGCAAGTGACGGTGTTGTACTATGTTAGGCTGAAATAAAACATATAAAATCACATCCCGTATGAGTAAATTGTTTTTTAGTTTTGGTAAAATATAGATATACATGAATCTATGATTTCATTTCAATACATAAATTACAATTTTTTAAATATCATTTATCCCATTACAAATCAATTAATATCATTATTAGTAAACATTGTGGAATCCTAATGAAGGGAAAGAAAAAAAGGGTGAGGTAAAATTTTCTATATGAATTAATTACAACAGATAAATTCAGAAATCAATAATAATAATAAATATGGAATGATATTATCATTTAAAACACTCAATATAATCAATAATCATAAAAGAAAGTGTGTCTAGAGATATTTTCAATGTGAATACATCTAATATAATAATCTATATGGGAAAGTAAATAACTGAACACACATGAAATTTAAATAACTAATATGATTTAATATATATGTAATAATAAATATGGAAAGGTAAATAAGTTAAAGTACATGAAATTTAGTCAATAAATTAATAATTATATAAATATAAATATAAATATAATATTATTTTAAAAATATCCAGGATAATATTAACTAAAAATTTATATATGAAATACATAATTATTAGATTCCATGATATTAGATGCTGGGTGAAAACTAAATATTGATGATATTTCAATCATATAAGTGGTTTTTATTTACTGGTTAATTTTATAGTATTCCACTAAATTGTGATGTTGAAATCTCAATAATACTCATACATCTTGCAGTAATTATTTCAAAGAATCATGTATGGTGGTCTGGATTGAGTTGTTGGTAATAAAGTAGCAACTCCATATTTATCATATCTAGGGAATAATTCTTCAAAATATTTCACCATGAGGTGATCCAATACGTTTTTATAATATTAATAATGATAAATTTTATTATAAAATGATTATCAAGAACCTATAAATATAAAAAATGTATCTCTTACCCAATATTGGTTATTTTTAGGACAAACTACACAGAGCTCAATACTTTTCCAAGATTGATCATATTTATAGATTTTTTTAATAGGTGGTAAATTATGATTATCAGAAATAAAATTAATTTCATAATTTTATTTATAATAATTGATAATATGGAGTTACATTCGGTTTAATTTATTTAATTTTTGATATAATTGGGATTAAATCATTCAATTTAAAATACAATAAAAATATTAGTTTTCCCCAAAAATTGTCAATATATTATTCAAACCATATATATATTTTTATTTGATTTATCTAGAAAAAAATATTACATAATTCAAAAAATAATTTTATGAAACAATGATTTTGATAAAATAATATATATCATGCATTTGATTAGAGAAAGTGGGCCATGAATCAAATATGGACTATAATTATCTAGTTAGACACAACATTAGTGCCAGAGATATATCATACTATCCAATTATTTATTTGGTGATAATTTTTTAATAAGTCAGTGAATGAAAATAGATCATATTTCTACTCTATAAAAAAAATATTGTTCATGCATTTTTGAGCTTAAACAACAAGTTTTATTTGGATTAAAGTGTCTTCCTTAATTTCCCAGACAAAATTAAAATGACTTAGAATGATAACATCTATTTCATGCAATAATTTTTTTTATTAATCAATTTTTAGATATTGTACATGAATTAGGATGTCAAGGGTATAGTAGATGTGGGTATGATTCAATTATCTAACCATTTAATGTGGTGAAGATCGTGAATAAATAATCCCTTTATCGAACACTTCTTTAACTTCATCAATATATATTGATTCTGTTTTTGTAATTAAAATCATTGCTTACCTTCTAATTATTCTGTTTTATATAATTTTTTAACACTATACTCATCCTATATGGTTATAAAAATAATGAGATTAAATGATATTGGGTTACATAATTTCTATTACATTGAATGAGGAAAACATTTATATGATGACTACACCACCGATGGAATAATAGGTTTCATTTTCAATATATATACCAATGAATATATTCAATTAGCTATTTTGAATCAATTAGAAATTAAAATCACTTAATATAATATAAAAATTTCATTTTTTCTTTAAATAAAACTAAACAAACAATTGAAAAATTTCCAAAAAACACATGTGGTCATGATCAATGTGAATCATGAGAGCGTAATAATTATTAATAAATAAAAGAACACATGATCAATTTTTATAGGTAAAATATAATAATTTAACAGAATACATATGCATTTAAAAATAGATATGTTCTCTAAATTACCACTAACCATAATCTGTCCTTATAAAATCAATCAAATTGGAGTTTTATGATTTCAAATTCTAATGCTAGGTATGGTTTTAATTCATTTCTTCATTATGGTTAAGATAACTCTCATAGTGTTTAAGGGTTAAGAAATTATTTAATCATGATATAGTGATGTTTATTTTAACATATAATGATTAATAATTATGTTAAAATGTATATTTATATCTATTTCTTCTTCTAAAAATATTTTCTAAAAAACAAATTGTTTGTTTCATATATAAAATTTCAAGATAAAAAAATTAAAATCTTATTTAGGCATACATTTTCATGTTTTATAAATTTTAAAATACTGATCCCTATAATTTTATATAGTACATTGTTTTAATATTGTGGATCTATTTTATTAATTACTACTTCTTTTTAGTAAAGACACTGGTTATCCACTCTAATGCACCTAAATAATAATAAAATCATAATTTTCTTGTAGTTCCCATGATAGTGCCATTCAAAAATTACAAATTATATCCTTCTGAACAATGTATGGTTTCTTCTATTATATTGTTGTACCATTTGGCCTTACATAATCCACTTCTTACTCTATGGATTTAAATAATACCGTCTTTATAGAACACCTTCACATGTTTTCGATAGTTTTTATTGAATATATTTTTATATATTCAAATAGATAGGAAAAGAATTTTATCAATTGAGTGTTTAATTCAATACCCTAAAAATGAAAAAAATATGAAAAAAATTAAGATTGTATAGTTTTTGATTAAAATTTTTTCCCTTATTAGGTCATGTAATCCAAAGAGATGGTATTTTTGCATCCATAAAATATGGAGATTTTTTATATTAGTACAGGACAACCAAGGACACATATGAATGAACATTAGTAATATTAATAGTATATTATCAATATCTTATAGACTATTTATCTCGAATATCTAATCCACTAACCATATACTTTTTAATGGAAGAAAAGTTCATTGAGACAGATGAATGTGAGTTGAATTTTAAGGAATTAATGATATGAACGGTCAGTTTCCTATGGATTACATTACCCTAATGAGGATAAGGTTTTATTATCTGTAGTTATTATTCCAATAAAGTATTAGGATTCATTTTAATTTATAACAACATGCTCATATATTATTCTTCATGATAATTATTGGTTCATTATTTGAGTTAAACAACTCGTTTTTTGTATTAAGCGATGGTAATATGTTCATTAAGGATATGGATGCATTAACATTATGGTATATATATATATATATATAATGTATAAAGAATATATTCACATATACAAAGTTAAATATGATCCAAAGTAATTTTATAGCGATGTTATAATTTTAAGGACACTCAATGCATTACCACCATGATAATTTGATCATGGTGGCCAATACATTGAGCCAAAATGATAATACTATATTATCTATGAAAATAATTAAAAATTAACCAATATTTATAGATTTTAAAGGATTAATCATGTAATATTTTTAGGAGGATGGAAATATTATCTTTATTATGAAATCGGTCAAGAATTTATCAATATGATGAGAAAGGATGCACATAAGGATGATAGGGAGCTGCAAAATATGTTCACGAACATTGCTAAATATAATATTGATCAGGTTTGAATAAAAAGTTTCATGAACCATGTATGAGTTCCATATATTACTTCATTATATAATGATATATTAGGTCAATATCATACGTCAAAATTCTCAGTTCAACCTCAAGTGAAAAAAATATAGATTAGAAAGAGTATTTCTGGTGGGATGGAATGAAGAGATATATTTCTCCATCTATATCTCAGTGGATGGTATATCATACAATTAAATATTAGAAATAATACCCAACGGGTACATTACAACCATTACCCATAATATAATTGAATTGGTAAAACATCACCATGGTTTTTTCATAGATCTCCCTAATATGTTGAAATAGCATAACAAATATAGGTTTTATTCGATCATCTTATAAAGCTCAATCAATTTATTAATCTAATATAATAATTTTACCTTGATAAAAATACAATAATATAATCATTTAAATTTTTAGGAAATCATTTTTTACTAAATTCTATTATATTTCATTAGGATTTGAGGTTTTCAATTCTGGTGATGTCTTTAGTATACTATGTATAAATAATTAGGAAGAAGCACCATATATCATCCTCGTATATATGGTTAGTATGTTATATAAATTAAAACAATAATTAATATGTTGAGATCATGTTATTTAATAGTTAATGTTTATTGGGATATACACCTTCCTCTGGTTGACATTTCTTACACCAATTGCTTTCACTTGATCATTAATATAGATACCAATGAAGCCCTCTACCAAAAGAAGTATATATTAACAACATGATATAATTAATTTATATCAATAAATATACTGGGAACCGATCCACTAAATGGAATGGAATTTATGAGAATATCCATTATGAATCACATAATGTTACATTAGATTTTCTAGAAAAGATACATTGAAAATCAATAACGTGGTATTGAATTTGGTATTAGTGAGGAATTATTTTTCCAATTTTCACCATCGAAGAAGGATATGATAATTTGTAATAATGTAAAAAATATTCCTATTGTATATTTTTCCTTTATTGATCCTTGATTGAGATGCTGCGATTCCTGATCGCTTATCTCTTCCAAAAGACCATTCTCTTGTCGATGACATGTTTCATGTATCTCTCCCAAGTATGTAAATTCCTAATAAATAACATATAAAGATCTCATAATTCAATCCAATAGAGGAAAATATTTCTTATAGTGAGTATCCTGTGGATATTTCGGATCGTAGAGTGAAATTTCACTGAAACAATTCCACAAACCAGACCATTTTTTTGGTGAAACCACATGATTGAAAATGAATTATGAAAACCTGGTGAAATTATGAGGCAGATAAATCCACCGTTATTTATAGTTGAGTTATGTAATATTAAGTTAGAATAATTTTTAAATTTTTATATAATTTAACAACCCAATATATGATGGATTTATTATAAAATAAATTTAATTTGTCCAATTTATTGGGTTAAATGAAACACTGAACATAACTTATGTTTCATGTAAAAATGAGTTCTAAAAAATAGTATTATATTTTTTATTCTATTTGTTAAATAATAATATTATAACAAATTATTTAAAAATAGTCTTATTAATAGTAATAAATATTTTTTATATATTTATTATAAGGGTTTATATAAATAATTCTTATTCATATATAAAGATAGAATTTTTTAAAAAATATTTATATGTTTCAAAAATACTATTTTTTGAAAAAAAATAATCTTTTAAAAGATAATATTGTTTTTTTAATATATATATATAACGACCCATACTTTAAATACATTGTTAATACTTCAAAATTGAAGCACACTTATTACAACAAATGACAAAACCACAAAGGACCGTATAGGTATAGTGTCTTTAGAAACTGGGAAACATAAACATCTGGTTCATAAATCTTCTACAGTGTATCCCATTTATTTCATCATATCTAGGGTCCCTTTTAGCATATTCTACTTAATATGCATCTTCCTGACCTGGGGAAAAGAAAACACAAAAGGGTGAGCTCAAATGCTCAGCAAAGGCAAATAAAGGAAATAAAAATCATATCAAATCTTTTTGAAAATCATAACCTGCAAAAGAGATCATAATATCTTAACATGGAATAAATCATAGAAGTGAAAATGAGATCCCCATAATCATAACATGAAACATGAAACTTTCTGGCATGCACACATAATCATGGAAAATCATTTCTTGTTAGTCATGACTCATTGCCAAGACTATCTTAGTGGAAAAAGTCCCTTTCTGAACCGAGTCACCCTCCTTCCAGTCCTGTTTCACTGAACCGGTATAACCTACCGTTCCATCCATGTCTATCTCATGAGATATAAATCTTTACCCAATGCATTGGAGGGAGATATAGGTCCCACCCATCTTATAATGAATCCTTTCTTATGTGTGCCACATAATCATAAATCATACATCATCGCATAACCCATGTAATAAAAATGGGATTCGTAAACAACATGACATCATAAAACAATTCATATAAGATAAAGGAATTCATAAAAATGTTTCCATCACAACATAATCAAATCCATGTAATAATAGGGATAAAAACAGAACCCTTTTATTATCTTAGATGGAAAATAATTTTGATAAAATACATGAACTTCATTCTTGAGGAAAATATCATTTCTACTTCAAAAACACTTTTCCTTTCTTAACATGTCATAAAATTTTAAACTAAAAGAAGTTGATTAAAAATAAACTTGAATACTTGTAAAGGAAGCTTCTTGGAAATAATTTTTTAGAAATCCATTCATCCCGTATAAGTTAAAAAAAACATTCTTCGTACTTTTGTCGGAAAAGTAAAAAAGTACCCCGTACGACAAAAGATTCCTTTCATAGATATTACTAAAAACTCACCGAAGGGTAAAAATGGATTGAAAAAATTGTAGGTGGATGGAAATAATATTACATATTGATGATACATGGATGTGGATGATAAAATACACCCCAGTAAATACTTACGAATAAACAATCTCGGATAAAAATGAGATTGTGATATTTCACTTACCTTAGGTCTGATTTTCTTTGTACGTGTCCGAAGCTCCTGTATAATGGTTTAAATAATGTTATTGACTTATTCCAGAATTATACATATTGATATGATATCATATATGGTCATATTCTTAGCTTCTTGTTAGTAATATTTCATTGTTACTTGTTACTCGGGTCTTTATTTCCTTTTGTTCTTATGCGTGTTTTGCCGAATACATTCTTATTCTTCTTTTAAGGTTATAGATACCTTATATCCAGAATGGTATTAGTGTAACATATATCATATTTATTCAATCAATTCATTTATATAATTACTATGTAATGATGATCATGTAGAACGAGTCGCATCACATAGTGGAGACGGTATTCCGTACGTACGCACGAGTGATGATATCTTTCCAATGATCGTGGAACTGTATTGGAGTATATATATATTATTTCAGTATCAATATTACTTTATAATAATCATAAATAGTTACTCATTACACCATTATACCCATCCTTGTAAAGTGATGGTGGAAAAATAGATTACACCACGGCGTGGAGACGATATTCCGTACGTACGCACGCGCGGTGATTTCATTTTTCCGTAGGATGGATAGAAGGTGAATTAGGGTTGTTTCGTATTTATAATAACATATCAGTATGTAAGTAATACTGATGTTATTACTTCATCATGAAACAACTAATGAAGAAGAAGTTTAAGAAGAAAGAAATTGAAAAGATCGGTAATGGATATTACCTCTTCTTTGGAACGCCTCTTTGAATCATCCACTTAGGGAACTAAGATTGTTCTTTGAAGAAGACCAGGACCTCTAGTATTATTCTAGGGAAGTGGAGAGGAGAAAATGGCAGGGGTTGGCCGAGCTTGAGTGCTAAAATTGGTGTGAGGAGGAGGGGGAGGAGGTGCCCTTTTATAAGGGAGGAGAGAGGCACCTTAGGAATATCTCAAAATATTATTTTATATTAAAGTCAAAATCGGTTTATAATGGTTCCAAAGGGTCTTATATCGAAGATAAAGTGGGGAAGGGTCGAAATCCTATCAACCAATAGGATTTAGATAAGTTTAGGTTATTATTTTAACCTTATCAATTAGATTTAACTCTAAGTTAAATAATTTAACTTTTACCGTGTCTTTTTGGTTTCTTACACTATATAGTTAATACACTTACTATAACATGCCATACGAACCCCAAATTGTTTATTATTAGTATATATATCTTTATCTAAGTAATTTTGCCGAACCTTAGATTTTTAGGAATAAAATAACAATTAATAATATAATATTTGATTTAAAAACTATTTTCTGTCAATTTTGACACTATTTGATATATGATTTTTGTGAAAGTCATAACAGAATTATATGTTCTAAAACAGTTGATTAAATAAACACTAATATATCATAGTAACCTATAAAATTTGTGTAATTCATAAAAAGTCTCAAATTACATTTATTTTGGTGTTTATAACATCAATTATGTCAATATTTCATAAATAAGATAATTACTGCATCATCATTGTGTCATAAAAAAAAATTAGTTAATGTCTAAAAATTACAAATAAAATACCATTATGTAGGAAATATTTCTTTCTTTCTAATGAATATTTAATGTCTAATTTATCTTATGTATAACCCCATATAAAAAATGATTTACTTATTAAACATTGATTTTAACTATTTTAACCCTTCTTTAAATAAATTAATAATAAATGTACTAATCTAATCCAAGTGGGCCTAAATGGTCATATTTTATTCCTAAGTTTGTTTTTGGTCGAATTACACTTGTCCAATAGAATTAGGACATTTGTTAGGGTAATATTAATATCATATTTACCCTTAGTTACCCTATTTACTATTAACTGCGGTAAAAAAAGTAAAAAGTTACTATTCACCAAAAAATTATTTTTATCTCATTGAACCACATTTTACTTACTGATATCAACCGTGTATGTCGGATTTTCGAAATTCCATTCACAGAAGCGGTAAAATTAAGTTTTATGCAAAATTCAGTTTTTAACCTACCACTTAGTGGTTCCACTATTCATCAAAAATTGAAAGTTTTCAGAAAAATACCAAAATTTCACCCTAGGCTAATTTCGGTATTCCGAATCAAAGAATGAAGTCCATTTTGAAAAATAAAATTTATAAAATTTCAAAAATTGGTTATTACTATTCATAACGGCTATTTTTAATAGCATATTGTTGTTTAGTGAAACTCGGTATTGCGTACGACGCAAGCTATCGAGGAAGGTCGCGATTGCGTGTAAAGTAAGCCAAGCTAGTATGTAGTGAAATATTCCTTTGATGATATATAAAAAAACAAAATATTACTCATAAAAATCTCGGGTGTTACATTCTACCCCCCTTAAAAAGAATTTCACCCTCGAAATTCGTCACTTTGTAACAAACAGATGAGGATACTTCTCCCTCATCATATCCTCAAGCTCCCATGTAGCTTCTTCAAGTTGGTGGTTCCTCCATAAAACTTTCACCAATCGAGTGGTCTTGTTTCGTAGGACTTTTTCGCTACGATCCAGAATCTCTATAGGCTGTTCTTCATAAGAAAGATCTTGCTCCAGCGGTACAACTTCTGAGCTGAGTACATGTGAAGGATCTGGTATGTACTTTCTCAGGAGAGATACATGGAACACATCGTGAACTTGAGAGAGATTCGGTGGAAACACCAATCGGTAAGCTACCTTCCCAACACGATCCAGTATTTCGAAAGGACCGATATATCTAGGGCTCAACTTCCCCTTCTTTCCAAATCTCATAACCCTCTTCCAGGGAGATATTCGTACGAACACTTTATCACCCACTTCAAACTCTAGGTCTTTTCTTCGGTTGTCGGCATAACTTTTCTATCGACTCTGAGCTGCTCTTATGTGTTGTTGAATAGATCTGACCTTTTCTGCCATTTCATCAATGAGATCAGGTCCTAATAGCTTTCTTTCCCCAACTTCATCCCAGCAAGTTGGAGTCCTGAATTTCTTTCCATAGAGAGCTTCATAAGGAGCCATCTAAATACTGGAGTGAAAGCTATTATTATAAGAAAATTCCACCAAAGGTAGGTGTTGATCCCAACCTCCTTTGAAATCCATAGAGAAAGCTCTCAACATATCTTCTAGGGTTTGAATTGTTCTTTCAGACTGACTGTCTGTCTGGGGATGATAAGCAGTGCTGAAACTCAACTCTGTATCCAGAGTATGCTGAAGACTTCGCAAGAACTTCGAGGTAAATCTCGGATCCCAATCAGATATAATAGAAAGTTGTACTCCATTCAATCTTACAACTTCCTTTACATATATCATGGCAATCTGATCTAAAGAGAAATCCTCTCTAATAGCAATGAAGTGTGCAGATTTTGTAAGACGATCAACTATGACCCAGATAGCATTATTGCCTTTGGATGTTTTAGGAAGTCCTGTGACAAAGTCCATAGTGATGTTTTCCCATTTCCATTCAGGTATGGGCAATGGTTGTAACATCCCCTTAGACTTCTGTCTCTCAGCTTTAACTTGTTGACAAACCAAGCATCGAGAGACATATTCAGCAACATCTCTTTTCATTCCATCCCACCAGAAGTATTCTTTCAGGTCCCTATACATCTTCGTGCTTCCAGGATGAATAGAGAATGAAGAACTATGAGACTCATCCATAAGCTCCTTATTTAATTCGGGGATGGGAGGAACACAAACCTGATTCCTGAACATTATTATCCCATCACAATCAAGGTTGAATTCAGGAACATTTCTCACTTTCTTTTGTAACTCAAAATCTTCTTTCTGTGCCTCTTTAATCATCACATGTATAGATGGTTGAACATTCATTTGAGAAAGATAAGATTTTCCCCCTTCCATTATAATTCCAAGATCCATCCTTTATAAATCCATAAATATTGGATCTTTTGTGATCCTCATCATTGATAAACTAGCATGGTCTTGTCGACTTAATGCATCTTCCACCTTGTTTGCATTCCCAGGGTGGTAATGGATTGAGCAGTCATAATCCTTAATCATCTCCAACCATCTTCTTTGACGCATATTCAACTCCTTTTGTGTGAAAATATACTTTAAACTTTTATGATCAGTATAAATATCACACCTTTCACCATAAAGGTAATGCCTCCAAATCTTTAATGCAAAGATTACCGCAGCCAACTCCAAATCATGTGTTGGGTAATTTTTCTAATGGATTTTCAACTGTCATGAGGCATAAGCTGTCACCATATCATTTTTCATAAGAACACACCACAATCCCTTCTTGGATGCATCACTGTAGATCACAAACCTTTCTCCACTACAAGGCAGTGTGAGCACATGTGCACTAGATAACCTTCTTTTCAACTCCTTGAAATTCTCTTCACATTCCTCTGTCCAAACAAACTTAACTCCTTTCCGAGTCAACTTGGTGAGTGGATTAGATAATCATGGAAAATCTTTTACAAAACGTCGATAATATCCAACCAAACCAAGAAAACTTCGGATCTCAGTTACTGTTGTTGGTCTCGACCATCTTTCGATAACCTCTGTTTTTTCTGGATCCATAGATATCCCCTCTTTTGAGATTATGTGACCCAAAAATGAAACTTTTTTAAGCCAAAATTCACACTTGGTAAATTTGGCATAAAGCTTCTCCTTTATCAGGGTCTTCAATATAATTCTCAAGTGATCTTCATGCTCTTTCTTGCTCTTTGAATATAAAAGAATATCGTCTATAAAGACTACCACAAATTGATCAAGATAGTCTTTAAAGACTCTATTCATTAGATCCATGAAGATAGCAGGGGCATTAGTAAGACCAAATGGAATCACTATAAATTCATAGTGTCCATACCTTGTACGGAAATCCGTCTTTGGTATATCCTCCCTTTTGACCCTTAATTGATGATACCCTGAACGAAGATCAATCTTGGAAAAGTATTGAGCTCCGCGTAGTTGGTCAAATAAGTCATCAATGCGTGGGAGAGGATATTTGTTCTTGATAGTGATCTTGTTAAGTTCTCGATAATCAATGCAGAGTCTCATTGATCCATCTTTCTTCTTAACAAATAGAACAGGTGCTCCCCAAGGTGACGCACTAGGGCGTATGAATCCCTTATCAAGATTCTCTTGGAGTTGCTTCTTCAATTCCTGCAACTCAATTGGGGCCATTCTATAAGGTGTCTTTGAAATAGGCAAAGCACCTGGTACGAGTTCTATTGAAATCTCAACTTCACGATTTGGTGGAAGACCCGGTAATTCCTCTGGAAATACATCATCAAACTCCCTTACAATGGGCATATTCTTAATCGCGAGCTTCTCACCAACCATTTGAGATAAATAACCTTCATTTAGTGGAATCAATACCCATAAAATGGAAGAAATTTCCACTGGAAGGTTATGTTCATCCTTGCATTGATAGATGATCATAGATTGATCTGGAATATGAAATGTGACTTCCCTTCTTTGGCAATTTATATGAGCTCCGTATAAAGAAATCCAATCCATGCCAAGAATCACATCAAATTCCACTATAGGAAGGATCACATGATTTGCAGGAAGCACTTTCCCACAAACTTCGATCGGAGAAGAATTATAAACTTTTGATGCGACTGTTGTTCCATTAGGTGTTGTCACAGCTAACTCAACATCTAATTATTGAGGTAATATGGTGATACCCTTAGAAAATTCATTAGAAATAAAAGAGTGGGTGGATCCAGAATCAAATAAAACATTTGCTACTTTAGAGTGGACAGTAAGTGTACCTTTCACCACTTCGTTATCGTACTCCACATCGCTGATAGAAATTGCATGTGACTTTCCTTTGTCTTTAGCCTTAAGATTTTGTTGACGTCGACCATCATCATCAACCCTTGGATTTGGGCATTGATTGGCATAATTCCCCATATCCTTGCACTTGAATCATTGAAGTGTAGTAGGTTCATTCTGTGTATCCCTTCCTTTGTTTGCATCATTAGACATCTTCTTCCCATTATCGCGGCATTCAAATTCCTGATGAACTTCCTTTCAACATTTAAAACATTTACTTGTCCCTTTAAGACAACTCCCTCCATGTTTATTTCCACACTTTGAGCCTAAGGGAAAGCTCATCTTCTTTACAGTTTGCTCTTTAGATTTTCCTTTGAATTCCATCTTCCTCTTCTTATCAAACCCATGTGACTGATGGGTTACTCCAATTTCCATCTCGACTTTGAGAGCACATCGAACGATTTCCTCGTAGCTATTGAAGTCCCTTATGGCTAATGCCCTTCGAAGACTTGGTTTTAAGCCACTAAAGAATCGATCGATCATACTCTTAGGTTGGATAATAATACCAGAAGCGTACCTTGCAAGTCTTGTAAAATTTTCTTCATAGGTACTAACTGATTCATCATCCCTTTGCTTCAGGTCAAGAAACTCTTTCTCCATCTTTATTCGGAGAATACGAGGGAAGTACTTATTGAAAAATATGTTCTTGAACTCGTCCCATTCCATAGACTCAATTTCATCCCTTTGCCTCGTATTCTTAATAAGATTCCACCATTGATCAACTTCTCCTTCCAAACGATACACTGCTAGGATGACTTTATCATGTTCAGAACATTGAAGAACTGAAAATATCATTTCAGTAGTACTAATCCATTGTTCAGCAACTAATGGATCAGTAGACCCACTGAAAGAAGGTGGACGCTGCCTCATGAAGGATTCAACAGAATGTTTCTCCTTCCTTTTCTCGTTTGGAAGTCCTGCATGATTCATAGCTTGAGAAAGTTGTGTGAGCATGGCTACAAGATTTTTCATTCCAGCTCCCATATCGTTTGGTTGCTCAGGGGGAAAATCATTGCATTGCCCATCGCATTCCGCATTAACACGGTTCCTTCGGGTTCCATCCATTGACTAAAACCAAGAAGAATAGTGTGAGCAACACTAATTATAATAGGAAAACCACATAATTCAAGAATAAAATTTTCATGCTTAAGGTATTATCCTAGGTTATTCATGGCCATTTTTAAAACACTAAGATTGTGTTCTATTCTTAGACTTATACTTAGGGTTCTTACTAAGGCTTTCACATCCTAGTTTCCAATGGTTGACTATACCTTTCCTCTGATACCAACTATAATGGTCTGGAATTACTTCTAGTGGACTATAGTTGATACCTATCAGGGCACTCCATGGGCGGCTACACCCCCTGGGCGGGACACACCACCATCCCCAGTGGCAGTCATTTCCTCATGAAGCCCTTGGGCGCAGAACCATGCTTCGTCCAATGCTCACATGTGAGAGTTCCCAAGGATCGGATACATTCCTACCTCCTTTGCCTCTGATACCAACTATAACGACCCATAATTTACATACATTGTTAATACATCAAAATTGAAGCACACTTATTACAACATATGACAAAACCACAAAGGACCGTATAGGTATAGTGTCTTTAGAAACTGGGAAACATAAACATCTGGTTCATAAATCTTCTACAGTGTCTCCCATTTATTTCATCATATCTAGGGTAACTTTTAGCATATTCTACTTAATATGCATCTTCCTGACCTGGGGAAAAGAAAACATAAAAGGGTGAGCTCAAATGCTCAGCAAGGGCAAATAAAAGAAATAAAAATCATATCAAATCTTTTTGAAAATCATAACCTGCAAAAGAGATCATAATATCTTAACATGGAATAAATCATAGAAGTGAAAATGAGATCCCCATAATCATAACATGAAACTTGAAACTTTGTGGCATGCACACATAATCATGGAAAATCATTTCTTGTTAGTCATGACTCATTGCCAAGACTATCTTAGTGGACAAAGTCCCTTTCTGAACCGAGTCACCCTCGTTCCAGTCCTGTTTCACTGAACCAGTATAACCTACCATTCCAGCCATGTCTATCTCATGAGATATAAATATTTACCCAATGCATTGGAGGGAGATATAGGTCCCACCCATCTTATAATGAATCCTTTCTTATATGTGCCACATAATCATAAATCATACATCATCGCATAACCCATGTAATAAAAATGGGATTCTTAAACAAAATGACATCATAAAACAATTAATATAAGATAAAGGAATTCATAAAAATGTTTCCATCACCACATAATCAAATCCATGTAATAATAGGGATAAAAACAGAACCCTTTTATTATCTTAGATGGAAAATAATTTTGATAAAATACTTGAACTTCATTCTTGAGGAAAATATCCTTTCTACTTCAAAAACACTTTTCCTTTTTTAAAATGTCATATAATTTTAAACTAAAAGAAGTTGATTAAAAATAAACATGAATACTTGTAAAGGAATCTTCTTGGAAATAATTTTTTAGAAATCCATTCATGCCGTATAAGTTAAAAAAAATCATTCTTCGTACTTTTGTCGGAAAAGTCAAAAAGTACCTCATACGACAAAAGATTCCTTTCATAAATATTACTAAAAACTCACCAAAGGGTAAAAAAGGATTTAAACAATTGTAGGTGGATGGAAATAATATTACATATTGATGAAACATGGATGTGGATGATAAAATACACCCCAGTAAATACTTACGAATAAACAATCTCGGATAAAAATGAGATTGTGATATTTCCCTTACCTTAGGTCCGATTTACATTGTACGTGTCCGAAGCTCCTGTATAATGGTTTAAATAATGTTATTGACTTATTCCAGAATCATACATATTGATATGATATCATATATGGTCATATTCTTAGCTTCTTGTTAGTAATATTTCATTGTTACTTGTTACTCGGGTCTTTATTGCCTTTTGTTCTTATGCATGTTTTGCCGAATACATTCTTATTATTCTTTTAAGTTTATAGATACCTTATATCCAGAATGGTATTAGTGTAACATATATCATATTTATTCATTCAATTCATTTATATAATTACTATGTAATGATGATCATGTAGAACGAGTCGCATCACATCGTGGAGACGGTATTCCGTACTTACACACGAGTGATGATATCATTCCTATGATCGTGGAACTGTATTGGAGTATATATATATTATTTTAGTATCAATATTACTTTATAATAATCATAAATAGTTACTCATTACACCATTATACCCATCCTTGTAAAGTGATGGTGGGAAAATAGATTACACCACGGCGTGGAGACGGTATTCCGTACGTACGCACGCGCGGTGATTTCATTTTTCCGTAGGATGGATAGAAGGTGAATTAGGGTTGTTTCATATTTATAATAACATATAAGTATGTAAGTAATAATGATGTTATTACTTCATCATGAAACAACTAAAGAAGAAGAAGTTGAAGAAGAAAGAAATTGAAAAGATTGGTAATGGATATTACCTCTTCTTTGGAACGCCTCTTTGAATCCTCCACTTAGGGAACTAAGATTGGTCTTTGAAGAAGACCAGGACCTCTAGGATTATTCTAGGGAAGTGGAGAGGAGAAAATGGCAGGGTTTGTCCGAGCTTGAGTGCTCAAATTGGTGTGAGGAGGAGGGGGAGGAGGTGCCCTTTTATAAGGGAGGAGAGGGGAACCTTAAGAATATCTCAAAATATTATTTTATATTAAAGTCAAAATCAGTTTATAATGGTTCCAAAGGGTCTTATATCGAAGATAAAGTGGGGAAGGGTCGAAATACTATCAACCAATAGTATTTAGACTAGTTTAGGTTATTATTTTAACCTTATCAATTAGATTTAACTCTAAGTTAAATAATTTAACTTTTACCGTGTCTTTTTGTTTTCTTACACTATATAGTTAATAAACTTACTATAACATGACAAACGAACCCCAAATTGTTTATTATTAGTATATATATCCTTATCTAAGTCATTTGGCCGAACCTTAGATTTTTAGGAATAAAATAACAATTAATAATATAATATTTGATTTAAAAACTAGTTTGTGTCAATTTTGACACTATTTGATATATGATTTTTGTGAAAGTCATAACAAAATTATATGTTCGAACCAAGTTGATTAAATAAACACTAATATATCATAGTAACCTATAAAATTTGTTTAATTCATAAAAAGTCTCAAATTACATTTATTTTGATGTTTATAACATCAATTATGTCAATATTTCATAAATAAGATAATTACTGTATCATCATTGTGTCATAAATAAATTAAATTATATAATGTCTAAAAATTAAAAATAAAATACCATTATGTATGAAATATTTTTATCTTTCTAATGAATATTTATAGTCTAATTTATCTTATGTATAACCTCATATAAAAAATTATTTACTTATTAAACAATGATTTTAACTATTTTAACCCTTCTTTAAATAAATTAATAATAAATGTGCTAATCTAATCCAAGTGGGCCTAAATGGTCATATTTTATTCCTAAGTTTGTTTTTGGTCGAATTACACTTGTCCAATAGAATTAGGACATTTGTTAGGGTAATATTAATATCATACTTACCCTTAGTTACCCTATTTACTATTAACCACGGTAAAAAAAGTAAAAAGTTACTATTCACCAAAAAATTATTTTTATCTCATTGAACCACATTTTACTTACTGATATCAACCATGTCTGTCGGATTTTCGAAATTCCATTCACGGAAGCGGTAAAATTAAGTTTTATGCAAAATTCAGTTTTTAACCTACCACTTAGTGGTTTCACTATTCATCAAAAATTGAAAGTTTTCAGAAAAATACCAAAATTTCACCCTAGGCTATTTTCGGTATTCCGAATCCAATAATGAAGTCCATTTTGAAAAATAAAATTTATAAAATTTCAAAAAGTGGTTATTACTATTCATAACGGCTAGTTTTAATAGCATATTGTTGTTTAGTGAAACTCGGTATTGCGTACGACGCAAGCAATCGAGGAAGGTCGCGATTGCGTGTAAAGTAAGCCAAGCTAGTATGTAGTGAAAGATTCCTTTGATGATATATAAAAAAACAAAATATTACTCATAAAAATCTCGGGTGTTACAATATATATATATATATATATATATATATATATATATTCTTCAAATAAAAATATTTATTGAAATCCCTGTATCAATATTACCATAGAGTGAATTTGTTAGGTTTTTATAAAATACATCATTTTTGTAAAACATTGAAAATAATGTATTTTTATTAAAAAGATCCATTTCATATTAAGAATATAAAATACAAATATTTTTAATTTTTTTAAAATGTAATAATAGTCCAATTATAAATTAAGTAATGAATTTTTTATTTGAAAAAATTTCCTATGGTGTTTTCATATAAAATCATATTCAACATTTGAAAATTATTATTTTGAAAACCCATTTTTTTCACACATATATAGGGGTAATTTTTAAATTTAAATACTACCAAATCTATGATTTATATTAATAAAAATATATTCAATATGATTCATCATCATATTGAACATTTTATTATATTTTTTACAACAAATTTGACCCTAATTAATAGTTGAAATAATAAAAAATATTTATTGGAGTTAATGTGAAAACTAGTCTAATAGGGGGTTAAAATAAATAGATATGGTTTAAAATTGATGAAAAAAATTTCCAATTAATATTTTATAATATAAATTTGACTTTTTTATTTTTTATTCATAAAAAATGATCAATTATTTATAAATTTTTGATTACAAATTTTATTTGGAAATTTTTCTTTCAAAAATATCTATGTGTGTCTTCTCCCCAACTTATAAAAGGACAACAGTTTTTTCCTCCTACTTACACTTCCAAAACCTATTTCATTATTAAATTAGTTTAAAATTATTATCATTAATTATACCCCCTAAAATTATATTCTTAATTTTTTTTCATAATTACAAACCATGAATTCATTTGATGTAAACCTAAAAAAATACCCATATAATAGCTGACATTCATAAAGGATATTGATTTTCATGACGATAATGAATAAGTAGGTTCCCCTATCTTCCACCCCTAAATATATTTCCTCAACAAGTTCATGAAATTTATGAGGTTCTTCTTTCCACACCTTTTTCATGTGGGGTGCCAGATTTTCATATCACCATTAGATTTTCCATTGGACCACTAGAATTAAAGTCCACCTAACGCTTTTTGTCCCCATGATATCCATGAGATTCTTCGATCTCCATTTCAACCTTGAGGGAACATCAGATAATTTCTTCATAGCTGTTGAAGTCATGAATCACTATTTCTTTTTGCAGGCTAGGTTTCAGCACACCAAAGAAGTGTTCAACCTTACATTCGGGGGTAACGACAATGCCGGAGGCATATTGTGCAAGCCTTGTGATGCTTGCCTCATATTATTTGATATATTCGTCATATTATTTCTTATGGGCTAGGAAGTCCCTTTTCATTTTTTGTTAGAGGGTGTGTGGAAAATATTTATCAAAAAACATCTTTGGAAAATCATTCCTTTACAATGCATCGATCTCCTCCAAAGGATTCGTATTTTTTATCAATGTCAAATGTTGATCATCTTCACCCTCTATACGATAAGCATCCAGGGCAACCTTCTCTTGTTTTTAACAATGAATGATGGAGAAGATATTTTTAATGGAGTTGATCCATTGTTCGGTGATTGATGGATCAGATGATCCATTAAAATTAGAAATCCTTTATCTCATGAATCTCTTGATAGTGACTTGTTATATCATAGGGGGGTGTTGAAAGTTCCTCTGGACCCATGATTCTACTCAAATAATGATCTAACTGAGAGAGATGTTTGACAATGTTCCTGATTCCCTATCTCATCGGATTGGGCATCTAATCAGAGCAATCATCACTTTGATCTTGAAATCGGGTGTCAGCTCGAGTCCTCCTATTACTGGCCATTGGATGGAATAAAAGGAAAGTTAGGAGAAACACATAAAGCGTAATCCAATAAGAAAACTAATGACATATAAATATCTTTCTTCATAAATTTATGAATCCATGGGATTAAATATATTTTATAAATGATATATTATCTGACATATATTCTTATGGTAATTATCTTAATAATGGTTCATACTAAGCTTTTGAATTTACCAATTCATATCTACTGGGGGATTCATATACAAGAGTGCAGAAAGGCCCATTGTCGTGTACCGGGATACCCCAGGTCAAGACCTAATCTCATTGTCTGGGTTTTCACCCCTAATAACATATGTGTCTGAGCTTCCACTGCCTACTCATATCAAAACATGGATATATTTTATTGATAAAACACTTACATAATACATAAAAAGAATTAGTGATTATTATATTATACTTAGTCTTGTCTGTATGTATTCACTACGTTTTTCTAAACCTAATACAAAATATAACAAAACATATCCTCTGATGTGAGATCTATAACAACCCTTCATATTATTACACACATAGACATGATTTATTACATAGATGAAATCACTTGATACAACATATAAGATCTCAAGTTCTAGTGTCTTTGGGGCTTAAGAACATTACATAACAATGTAAAACATAGGACACAAAATCATATTGAAAACATCTTTTACATGACTGGTACATTTTCTCGTACTTAGCATTTCATGGGATACCCTAAAGAAATTCATAAAAAGGGTGATCTATAAAGCCAATTCGGATAGTTAACGAGGCATTACTTGAAAGAAACAATACATGTTTGGTAACAGGCATATCAATTTATTGTAAGATAAACATGAAAATAAAGGCATGATATAACATGAATTATATAACATAGAAATGTGAAAACAACATTTAATGATATTTTAGCATGAGACATGGATAATTTCACATGGATCATGATTAAATCCTCATTTCACTTGAATTAGAATGTGTAAAACCTCATTTCTCTTGACATATCACGATACTAATATTTACCTAATTCATTGGAGTGTTATCCAAGCACAACTGTCTTAAACATTTCATTTCCGGCATAAGTGTGCCACATGGGTCATATAACATTTAATAATTCTACATCATATATTATTAAAAGATTAAGAAATTTGGAATAAACACATGAAATTACCATTAAATATGTATATTTTTATAATGGTGAATACAATTGATAAAGAAAAGGGTATGGTATTCACAACACAATGAATTTGGCTATAAAATTCACAGTCTATTTTCGTCAGCATAATGGCGTGACATAATAATTCAAAAAAATATTTGATGAGAGGGAAATGGTTGTCTCATAATATTTACATGAAATGGATAGTAATGGGTTTATATAGAAACTTTTCCCAACATATTTAATGGAATTTAGATTTATAATACAAAGAAATTTCTTGAATGTAAATGAGGAGAGAGAAATTCCATTAAGAATTTTGGCAAGGTAACAAGTGTGCATAAGAGGCATTAAATAAGTCCAAAAGGGTTTTTTCATAATTAAATCATAAATAGGGCATTATGGGGGAGGTGATAAATTATACCCCAACAATTGTTATTGATTTTAAATGGTAATAACAATATAATGAAAATGAGACAAAAATTAGAAAAGATGAAATCCCATACATGGAAGTGTGATCCCAATGGCTTTGTAGAGGCTTGAGAGAGGATTCATGGTAGAATGAGTGAAGAGGAAGTGGGATCTTGGGTGGGATTATATTTTAAAGGAGAGTTAATTCTTTATTATTTATTTTTGGGTCAACAATTATTAAACTAATCAATACTACAAACCAATCCATGGTTTTGGCCAATGGTTTTCGCCAAAGTGGAGTGGAAAAAAATAATTTACAAAGAAAATGGTCGAAAATCAGAAAATAATGCGGTTGTTTATGTGGAGGGAAGTCACACTCTCATGGAAATTCATTTAATAATTGAAAATGTTTTATAACTCTTGGAGGGTCCACTAATGTTTTGTAAAATAATTCAAAAAAACCTAAAATTGCATTTTTTTTATTCTAAAACATACATTAGAAGAAAGTATAGTTTATATTATTTTCTTACATAACTATTGGGTCTTTATGATGTCATAAAACACATTATATATTTAAACAGAATTAAATTTTTACCCGAACATTTGGCCATCTCAGAAGATTATGAAAAATTCACCATTGGATAATTTCGACATCCTGATTCCAAAAATAAAATTCCTATTATCTAAAAAAATATCTTTATATGTGTGTTTTTAATTTTCAAATAAAAAATTAAATTTATATTAAATTCATTGGTTTTGAAAAAAATGGCTTTAAAACATTAATAAAAATTACTATTTTATTCATAAAATTATACGATCATTTATATTTAATAAAATTATACGACCATCAATTCATCAAAATACATTTCATTGTTAAATATTAAATAAAAAATACTATTTGTGTTTTAAAAAACTATTTAAAAATTAATAATAATAACATGAATATATATTCATTATTATATAAAATAATAATGAACATAATCAAATATATAAGATTTTGTTACGTAACCCCTTATTAAACTCACATATGACCGAAGGGTAAGGATTGCGTTGGTGACAGACTCATGGGGTGGCTCGAATAACATTGTTTGGTTGGTAATCACTTTCTACTTCAACTTCTCTCATAGTCAGTTCTGTTTGATCATAACTTGTTGAAGCCCTGCTAAGGCTTGGTCAAGAGAGAAGCCCAATGAAGCCACCTCCATTCCGAGCTCTGAAAAATGGGCTTCTCGCAGGGCAAGTCAAATGGATGAGGACATTGCTTCCTTTGTCTGAGTAAATTGAATTTGTTTAAGCCCTATAATTATAGTAATCATGTAATCATTGTTCAAAATCTATATTAGCAATGGTCACAATTCATAATGGAATTTTAAAATCGTGAAACAAAAAAAATCCATCTGTTATATAACCATTTTACATAATATCACATTTAATTAGATCAAGATGAATTTTATTTAATGAAATGTTGGGTCATAACATGGTCAATATATAGGAGGAAGACATTTATTTTGTTATCCAATAGAGGACTGCTAACAATGGAGGAAGGTGATTACCAATGTTTCCAGATACTTTGGATTCTATAAATTATTTAGTGAAGGATCAATTGAAAAACACATGGTGGTCCAATGTTTCTGTGAATATAATGACAACATTCCCTGTAGTTCGGATGAACACACAACATTTCTATTGTATTTCATGGTTCTCGAAGTTCTATGTAGAGATAAGTATCACATACCATGTGTGTCCCATGTATTTCATCTGACCCTGTGCTAGTCTCCTAGTGTGTACTTCGGGAGTACATGGTTAGGAACACAACTAGACACATACAACCGACCCGAAAGACATGCACAAGACAAGGATCGTAAGGGCATTCCTAGGTTGACAAGACACACAATGTAGTTCCAATACACATTATTTAGTGATACAAGTCTAGAATGTTTTATGATGGTGAGAACATGACGAGGTAGAGGAAAGGGGGCACATTACATGTGGACCCATTACATGTTGTATACTTCTCTATCAATCTATATCCTCTAGTATCTCCATCTATTTGACTGGTATTTTTTCATGTGAGTATCTTATACTAATAATTTTTCTAATTATAATTTAATGGTGGGGTTCATAGTGTATTTTTAGATATGATGTAAGATGTTACATGTATGATTATTCTTTAATTATTGCATGAATATGGTAGTGTTTAGTTAGGAAAATCATAGAGATTATATGGTTCTCTACCCTCCTTTATCTATCTAGTGACAGTTACCTAACAGTGATATTAAATTATATCCAATGAATAATTCCATGTATTTTAGTATTTTTATAATATATGGGGATTTAAAATAAAATAATAAGAAATGATTTAAATACTATTTTTAGTTTTAAATGACATTTTTAAATTGATTTGAATTTTATATGTCTAATGTTTATGCATTACCAAAATAAACATGCCAATCCTTAAAAATCCCCCATCTAAAGGCCGACAACCACAGAGTCGATACTAAAATTGATTGATCATCCTAGAAGGGAACAAGGATTTTCAAAATAGGAATTTGAGAAAGCATCCTACGACGATAGTATCCCATGAGAAGGCTTGGGTTGATGCCAAAGCGTGTTAGGTGATGTATCTGGGTCCATTTTTGTTTTTACATGTGTATCTGGATTCCCACCACAGTGTGAGATTCTACTAAAAATATTACATGAGTTGAGTTAGATTTTAAAAAATCTTCACTCCCCACTCTGATATAGTATGGTGAGTCATCGATAACTATTTATCATTTACAAATATTCTTCCATTACCTACATAACCCGCACTCTACATCTCAGATATAAGATGATTCCATTCTCCACTGTGAATTCCAACTTCATCTTTGTCCGAAACCACATCATCACCAAAGATCATATAACTCCAATACCTAAAAAGCTCATGCTCGGTCTCACCCACACTACTAGTTCCTAATGTTTCCATGAATCACCTATTTGTCCCAGAATAACCCCCATAGATCTTTTTTCACAGAACCATCTAGCCGTTGTGAATTATGGATGAAGGATGATCTGCTACTACCACTGCTTTACTCCAATGCTTCCACATTGAACCAAGCCTGAAACAACATGAATTCTATGCACTTTAAAAAGGAGGGGAAGACTTCCCCACTGAGGACAGTCTACACAGAACTATTTTAGAATCCGATATTTCTAACTATTTCTATGTTATAAAAACTAAAGGTCTCATGTTACTAAAAGGGTTTATACATTGAATATTTGGGAGACTTCACACTGAAGTCTCCTATACACCTTTAAAAATATGAGGCCAATACCAAGGTAAGGTGGTTTATCCAATGAATTATGGAAACATGGATGGGGGATTTAATCCATGATGATGGATCTGGATTTTTGTTTTTATCTTACGTCTATTTCTTATATGTTTTCCATTTAATTTTTTATATAAACATAAAAAATTCATTTTTTAATAAATTGTGTTATTCCACCCAATATTCATATTCTATTATTATTATTCTTCTTCTTATTCATATCATTATTTTTCTAATTTATTAATTTTTTTCAATATTATTTTCTTACACCCATTCTCTATCTTTTACATTAATTTGCATCTTCCCTCTATCTCTTTCTCTTATTATTCTATTTTTAGTCTTGTGATTCTATGTGTTCCTATTCTTTTCTCACTATCTTATTATTATTATTTTTTTCTTTGTTATCTTTTATCCACCATGACCACTTTCTCATGATAATGGGAGGCTAACCTGAGGCTTGTATCGTGTGAGGTTAGTAGGGTCTCAATTCATTCAATGGTTCAATTCATATGTTTTAATTATGTTTTTGGGGATAAAGTGTGATATTCAATTTTTTTTAGAATTTATACAGTGACACTGAACTCAAACTCATTTATATGATTTTATTTAAACCTTTTCCCTACCTTATAATGGAATCAATATCTTCAGATGATGGATTTCAGATGTTCTATAGATGAAATGGAATTTGTCGGAGTCATGTCCCAGAAGATGTAACACTTTTGATTAAGGTGTTTCATAAACATTGATAAAATGATGGGGTGTGATTTTGATTTCTATAGGCATTTATGGTTTCCCAATCTATATACAAAAATATAGTTGTTTAAGAATGATATTTCATAATTAAACTATGAAACTAAATTTAAACAACAACAAGAATAATGATGCAATAGCAAAATTAAACCACAAAAGATAAGATCATTATTTTTTAATAATATTTTTTCATTTATTTTTAGTCTAATTTTGAATACATCACATATAAATCTAAAATATAATTCCTTTTACAAAATAATAAAAACAATAATTAGAAACAGAGTTAGGTGAGTTTTTATTTGTAAGTAAAAAACTACGAAGATCCTCAATTGAGATGATCCTGATAATACATTTTGCTACACTAGGAAAAAATTATAAATTTTATTTCTCTATGACTAATAATCAAAATGTATCAATACAAAAACCAATTTTAGGGATCATATCATTCGTTTTCATACTTTTTTTCATGTTGTAGATAGTTGTTCCTTTTTTTCTTTAACAAATATGGATAACTCACACATGACTATAGAATGGAGTGTTTATCTATTTTTTACATAGATTAGGGGAGAAAGGAAGAAAGTAATTATACATGGTAAAATCAAGGAACTCATCTAGAAACATAAACATGCCCTTGAGAAACCAGATGTTGAAGGATTATATTGGGAACTAATCGATCTATAGGAGAATTTATAAGATATTTATCAAGATGGGGCCACGATTCAGTTAGTTTTATCCGTTATTTATACTGAATTTTCTACTAAAATTCCATAGGTAGAATTTTTGGAACAAGGGGATAACAAAAATATCATATACATGATTCAATAGATTGGAGATAAGGTATATGATCAATTGGAAAAAATGGACTGGGTAACTATGTATTTCAAAACATACCTCCTGAAACTCGAACCAGAACCATAAGATGAACCCTTTTTCATTACTTATTTTTATGAGAAAATACAACAAACTGAGCTGATGAAGTATCCACCACAGAACCATTTGACAGAACAGATCAATGATGACCATAATAAGCCGGAGTGGATTCAATATGAGGAATACATTCTTACTGAGCAATGTGTGGGATATCAATACAATCTGGATGTCTTTTGGAACATGTCTGATGTGAAAAATCATCTCTACATTGTCACACCCCGGGATTTTATGAAAAATATTCATTTAATTTCATTAATGTCTTGTGTTGTATGCTACACCAAGATTACTATGCGCTATACGCAACACCGTATTAGCTTGCAGTATACGCAACACTATTCTTGGATCGTGTTACACACAATTTTGATAATAGTTATTCTACGCAACATTGAGTATATATATATATATATATTCAATGTATAAATGAAATATGGTTGTATTATGTTATACGAAACAACGAAGGATTCTTGCACAACACGCAACCCTGACTTGGCTTGCATTACACGCAATCACGACCTTCCTCGATAGTGTGTGTTGTACGCAATACCTGGTTTTACTAAACAATGATATATTATTATAATATTATTATGAACTAGCCGTTATGAATAGTATTAGGTAAATTTTGATTCTTATAACATTATTATTCGTCTTGCACATTTTCTAAGACATGGTATAAGAACAAAATAAATATTTCGGGTAAAATAATTTTTTTTAAAAAATTGCAGTTTTCCTCCTTTTGATGGCGCACCCACTTTAAATATAGTTTTTGACATGTTTATAAGTTCAAAATGACAAAATAAAATTCTTCTTTGCAATCATGAAATAAAAATTTACTTTGGATAAATTTTCATATCATTCTGGTAACTTTCATATTTTGATGAATTGTAAAAACAAGCTATATTTTAATTAAAAACAAATTTTTCAATAGAAATAATTAATAATGATAAATTATTAATTTTAGTGGTTTTAAAGTATATTTAGAATATATTTTTACAATTTAATACAATTTTGTCATTGAATATAATTTCACATTTAAATTAGACATAAACAGGTGTCAATCTTTTGATACTTATTATCTCTTAAGAACATGCTATTTGTTTTGAAGACGGAAATTAATTTTTTAAATTAATTAATGCAACTGATATGTTTTGAATTTGGTAAAATAGACATCATTTTTGAGTTCATAATATCAAATATAGCTTAGGCCTAATTTTTGGTATTTTTCTAAAAACTTTCATTTTTTGATGAATAGTGAAACCACTAAGTGGTAGTTAAAAAAATGAATTTTTCATAAAACATAATTTTACCGCTTCTGTGAATGGAATTTCGAAAAACCGAGAGACACAATTGATTTCAGTAAGTAAAATGTGGTTCAATGAGATGAAAATAATTTTTTGGTGAATAGTAACTTTTTACTTTTTTTCACGGTTTAAAGTAAACAGGGTAATTAAGGGTAAAAATGATATTATTATTACCCTAACACATGTAATAATTCTATTGGACAAGTTTAATTCGGCCAAAAACAACCTTAGGAATAAAATATGACCTTTTAGGCCCACTTGGATTAGATTAGGACATTTATTATTAATTTATTTAAAGAAGGGATAAAATATTTAAAATCAATGTTTAACAAGTAAATCATTTTTAATATGGGGTTATACAGGAGATAAATTCTAATATAAATATTCATTAGAAAGCTAAATATATTTCCTACATAATGGTATTTTATTTGTAATTTTTAGACATTAAATAATTTAATTTATTTATGAAACAACAATGATGCAGTAATTATCATATTAATAAAATATTGACATAATTGATGTTATAAATACCCAAATAAATGAAATTTGAGACTTTTTATGAATTACACTAGTTTAATAGGTTAATATGACATGTTATTATTTATTTAAGTAACTTGTTTCGAACTAATCATTCTGTTATTAGTTTCACAAAAATCAATTACTAAATAGTGTCAAAATTGACATAAAATAGTTTTTAAAACAAATATTATATTATTAATTGGTAATTTATTCCTAACAATCTATGGTTCGGAAAAATGACTTAGATAAGGTTATATATATTAATAATAAATAACTTGGGGTTCTTTTTTCTTGATATAGTAAGTTTATTAACCTTATATTGTAAGAAAACAGGAAGACACGGTAAAAGTTAAATTATCTAACTTAAAGTTAAATGTAAATTATAAGGTTAAAATTGATACATAAACATGCCTAAATATAATTGGATGAGAGGATTTAGACCTATACCCACATTATCTTCTAAATATATCAATTTGGAGCTATTAAAAACCGAGTTTGACTTTATAATAAAATAATATTTTTAGTTATTCCAAAGGTTCCCCACTCCTCCATTATAAAAGGGCACCTCCTCCCCCTATTCCTCACACCACATTGAGCCTTCAAGCTCGGCCAAACCCTGGAAAGTTCCCTTCTCCACTTCACTAGAAACATCCTAGAGGTTATGGTCTTCCTCAAAGAACAATTTTAGTGCCATAAAAGGAGATCTCAAAGAGGCGCTTCAAAGAAGAGGAGGTTCAGACACATATGAAGAAAATCGGACCTAAGGTAAGGGAAATTTCACAATCTAATTTTTATCCTATATTGTTTATACTTTGGTATTTATTGGGGTGTATTTTATCATCCACATCCATGTTTCATAAATATGTAATATTATTTCCATCCACCTACAATTGTTTAAATCCAATTTTACCCTTTGGTGAGTTTTTAGAAAAGGATATGAAAGGAATATTTTGTTGTTTTTCGTATGAGGTACTTTTTGACTTTTCTGACAAAAGTACGAAAAATGTTTTTTTAACATATACGGAATGAATGAATTTTTAAAACATTATTTCCAAGAAGCTTCCTTTACATGTTTTCAAGTTTATTTTTAATCAACTTATTTTAAAATTGTATGACATTTTAAGAAAGGAAAAGTGTTTTTGAAGTAGAAAGGATATTTTCCTCAACAATGGAGTTCAAGTGTTTTATCAAAATTATTTTCAATCTACGATAATAAAAGGGTTCTTTTTTTATCCCTATTATTACATTGATTTGATTATGTTGTGATGGAATTATTTTTATGAATTCATTTATCTTATATGAATTGTTTTATGATGTCATGATGTTTAAGAATCCCATTTTTATTACATGGGTTATTCTATGATGTATGGTTTATGATTTTGTGGCACACATAAGAATGGTATCATTATGAGATGTGTGGGACATATATCTCCCTCCAATTCATTTGGTAAAGATTTTATATCTCATGAGATGGACATGGCTGGAACGGTAGGTTATACCGGTTCAGTGAAGTAGGACTGAAACGAGGGTAACTCGGTTCAGAAATGGACATTGTCCACTATAATAGTCTTGAAAATGAGTCTTGACTAATAAGAAATGATTTTCTATGATTATGTTTGTATGAAACAAAGATTCATGTTTTATGTTATGATTTTTGGGATTACATTTCACTACTATGATTTATCCCAGGTTATGAAATTATGATCTCTTTTGCAGGTTAATATTTCCAAAAGATATGTTCTTATGAATATGACTTGATTGATATTTCTTTTGTTTACCCTTACTGAGCATTTGAGATCACCCTTTTATGTTTTTCCCCAGGACATAAAGAAAGGAATTAGGTTTAAAAAAGAAAAACAAGATCTTTATGGGAGATATTGAAGATCCTTCACCACGATTAGAAGATTATATACCGAGTTTCCAAAGACACTAAACTATTACGGTCCTTTTATGTGTGTTTTTGTTATGTACTAAGTATTCCGAAAAATTAAGGTAATGGAAATGTACGTCATGCTTTGGGTCTCTACAGTTGGTATCGTGGGAAAATTTTAGTCAACCTTTGGAAACTTGGATGCGAAAACGTTAGTAAGATCCCTAGAGATATTTCTAAGGTATGTCTAGGGATGTCCCCAAGGATAAGTACACGTATAGGATATTGTCCTAGAACTATGGTAACGATATTAGATTAAACCAAAGATGATAGATATTGAAGTTACTCCCCCTTTATTATGATTTTTTCCTCTCACACTATTCTTTTTGGGTTTTATAAAATGGCTAGAAACAAGACAATTCACGATAATGGAGGATATGATGGACAATGGAATGATATTTTTCATGAGAAACCAAATGAAATTGGATTTGGAAGTCCAAACATCATTATTATGCCGAATCAGCAATCTCATAATATGATCAATAATGTAAAATTTGTTATGTTTCTTGACTCGGCTAATAAGAGAAAGACGGAGTTTCATGATGATCATAGAGGAAAGAAAGTTCAATTTTCCCTATGTAAATCATGTGGGAAGAGGCATCAAGGAGATTGTTTCAAAGGAACTGGAAGATGCTTTGGGTGTGGAAAAGAAGGACGCAAAGCCAGTAAGTGCAAAGGAAATGGTTTAGTTAACACCAGGGATGAAGATAATGGTATTTCTACGACATCAACAATGGTTAAATGTTTTAAATGTTGAATGTACGTGCATTATGCAAACCAATGCCCTAAGGGAAAGTCTCATGAAGATAATCAGTATGGTCGTATGGGTAGTATTTATGCTTATGATGATGAAGATACTACAAATGATATGTAGGAGGAAATAATTTTTGAAGCTCGGTAAATGTTTTAAGAATGTAGTGGAATGATTACATGTTTATCATGTGTAATGTTGTATATGTAATCTCATGGTACTATGGAATATAGAGACATATAAGGATTGTTACACTGTTGTCTTTCCTTGAGTTTTGAAAGTGTATGATTAATTGTACCAGTATCCATGAAAGGTTATTCAGATATTTTTGGAATGTAGTTGATGTTCACATAATGAAGGGATAAGGATAAAATTAAATGTTTGATAGTATTCATGAGCTCATGACTGATATAAGGAGAAGGGTATATCATGGTTTGAGTATATAGAATTGTTGGATTTTGGTATGTGGAAAGAGTTAACTTTTGACTGCATTCATGTTTTTACTAATGTTCAATAGGTATTCATTCTTCAAGAGAATACATGATTAAGGTATTCAAATGTTTGTAATTTGACCAACATTATATATATTATGATATATGGGGGATAAATGATGGAATTCAAGTGATCATTTTATTTATACTATGATCTTGGACCGAAGTATTTTAGATAAGCCTAAAGATTCGAATGGATTATGTTGGACATAAGTTAGTATTGTTTAAGGATACAACTTTTTTGATATTTTTGATGGGATGTTATAGTAATATAGCATTAGAAAAAGGAAAACCTGCAGGACGGGCGACAACCCATCACGTCGGACAAGGCTATGGGAATCGAACCCACAACCGAAGTGCTACTGGCCTTTATCACCTACCACTGGCCTACAAGAAGTCCATGTTTAGTAGAAACTAGTTTTATTATATTAAGCAGCATGACATATGAAGTATAAGTCCATTTTAGGAACCATATATGATTAATCTCACTATATATGGACTTATGTTTTTTTTATAACTTTTCTAACCTTTTGTTTGAGATAGATGGAATGACCCATCATTCTATCACATGATCTGCTAACACATCACGAATGCCAAATTCAACTTCATTTCTTTAAGAGATGAAGTGGAAATTGTCCAAAGAACGACCAACGGTGAGACTATACCAAAATCACGAAAGTATTTCTTCTAATTTCAATTTCATCAACTTTAGGGAAATGATCTTGAAAAAAAAATGTTGTCCTAGTGCTCTTATATCTAATGAATCAGATGGTAACTTAGATCATCACAAATTTATGGCTTTGTGATTGCTGTATTTTCCATAGCCATGTTCTCTACCACTCTCCATCAGAACATGATGGTTAGATTTCTCTTCCATATCCATATTTCACCTATGTGGAAACCCAGTGATTAGTTTATTTGGGTAACCGTTATGTTTCATACTTTTGTTCTTAAAGATTGGTTTTGGTATTCCTTTTTACGATGAGGGTTTCTATTAAAGAAACTTTCGAATAATAAACCATTTATAACCCCGACGAATTTCGAGGAGGAAATTCATTTTAAGGGGGTAGAATGTAACACCCAGGGATTTTATGAAAAATATTCTTTTAATTTCATTAATGTCTTGTGTTGTATGTTACACCAAGATTACCTTGCGCTATACGCAACACCGTATTAGATTGAAGTATACGCAACACTATTCTTGGATCGTGTTACACAAAATTTTGATAATAGTTATTCTACGCAACATTGAGTATATATATATATATATATTCAATGTATAAATGAAATATGGTTGGATTATGTTATACGAAACAATGAAGGATTCTTTCACAACACGCAACCCTGACTTGGCTTGCATTACACGCAATTGCGACCTTCCTCGATAGCGTGTGTTGTACGCAATACCAGGTTTTACTAAACAACAATATATTATTATAATATTATTATGAACTGGCCGTTATGAATAGTATTAACTAAATTTTTAATCTTATAATATTATTATTAATCTTTCACATTTTCTAAAACATGGTATAAAAACAAAATAAATTTTTCGGGTAAAACAAGTATTTTTAAAAAAATGTAGTTTTGCCGCCTTTTGATGGCGCACCCACTTTAAATCTAGTTTTTGACATGTTTATAAGTTAAAATTGACAAAATAAAATTCTTCTTTGGAATCATGAAATAAAAATTTACTTTGGATAAATTTTCATATAATTCTGGTAACTTTCATATTTTGATGAATAGTAAAAACACACTATATTTTAATTAAAAACAACTTTTCAATCGAAATAATTAATAGTCATAAATTATTAATTTGAGTGGTTTTAAAGTATATTTAGAATATAATTTTACAATTTAATACAATGTTGGTCATTGAATAAAATTTCACATTTAAACCAGACATAAACAAGTGTTAATCCATTGATAGTTATTATCTCTTAAGAACACGATATTTGTTTTGATGACGGGAATTAATTTTTTAAATTAATTAATGAAACTGATATGTTTTGAATTTGGTAAAATAGACATAATTTTTGAGTTCATAATATCAAATATAGCTTAGGACTAATTTTTGGTATTTTTCTGGAAACTATCATTTTTTGATGAATAGTGAAACCACTAAGTGGTAGTTAAAAAATGAATTTTTCAGAAAACATAATTTTACTGCTTTTGTGAATGGAATTTCAAAAATCCTAGAGACACAGTTGATGTCAGTTAGTATAATTTGGTTCAATGAGATGAAAATATTTTTTTGGTGAATAGTAACGTTTTACTTTTTTTTACCACGGTTAAAAGTAAATAGGGTAATTAAGGGTAAAATGGTATTATTATTACCCTAACACATGTACTAATTCTATTGGACAAGTGTAATTCGACCAAAAACAACCTTGGGAATAAAATATGACCATTTAGGACCACTTGGATTAGATTAGGACATTTATTATTAATTTATTTAAAGAAGGGTTAAAATAGTTAAAATCAAAGTTTAATAAGTAAATAATTTTTAATATGGGGTTACATAGAAGATAAATTAGACTATAAATATTCATTAGAAAGATAATAAGATTTCCTACATAATGGTTTTTTATTTGTAATTTTTAGACATTAAATAATTTAATTTATTTATGACACAACTATGATGCAGTAATTATCTTATTAATGAAATATTGACATAATTGATATTATAAATACTCAAATAAATGTAATTTGAGACTTTTTATTAATTACACTAATTTTATAGGTTAATATGACATGTTATAATTGATGTATGTAACTTGGTTTGAACTAATAATTCTATTATTATTTTCACAAAAATCAATTACTAAATAGTGTCAAAATTGACATAAAATAGTTTTTAAAACAATTATTATATTATTAATTGTTATTTTATTCCTAAAAATCTAAGGATCGGCCAAATTAATTAGATAAGGTTATATATATTAATAATAAACGACTTGGGGTTCGTTTGGCGTGATACAGTAAGATTATTAACCATATAGTCTAAGAAAACAAGAAGACACGGTAAAAGTTAAATTATCTATCTTAATGGTAAATAAAAATGATAAGGATAAAATTGATACCTAATCTTGTCTAAATTTTATTGTATGAGAGGATTTCGACCCATAACCACCTTATATTCGAAATATATCAATTTGGATCTATTAAAAACCGAATTTTACTTTATAATAAAATAATATTTTTAGTTATTCCAATGGTCCCCCTCTCCTCCCTTATAAAAGGGCACCTCCTCCCCCTCTTCCTCACACCACATTGAGCCTTCAAGCTTGGCCAACCCCTGGAAATTTACCTTCTCCACTTCCCTAGAATCATCCTAGAGGTCTTAGTATTCCTCAAAGACCAATTTTAGTGCCCTAAAAGGAGATCTCAAAGAGGCGCTTCAATGAAGAGGAGGTTCAGAAACATACGAAGCAAATCAGACCTAAGGTAAGGGAAATATCACAATCTCATTTTTATCCGAGATTGTTTATACTTTGGTATTTACTGGGGTGTATTTTATCATCCACATCCATGTTTCCTCAATATTTAATATTATTTCCATCCACCTACAATTGTTTAAATCAAATTTTACCCTTCGGTGAGTTTTTAGTAAAGGATATGAAAGGAATATTTTGTCGTTTTTCGTACGAGGTACTTTTTGACTTTTCCGAAAAAATTACGAAGATTGTTTTTTTAAATTATACGGAATGAATGGTTTTTTAAAACATTATTTCCATGATTCTTCCTTTTCATGTTTTCAATTTTTTTTAATCAACTTCTTTTAAAATTGTATGAAATTTTAAGAAAGGAAAAGTGGTTTTGATATAGAAAGGATATTTTCCTCAAGAATAGATTTCAAGTGTTTTATCAAAATTATTTTCCATCTATGATAATAAAAGGGTTATTTTTTTATCCCTATTATTAAATTGACTTGTTTATGTTGTGAGGGGATTATTTTTATGAATTCAATTATCTTATATGAATTGTTTTATGATGTCATGATGTTTAAGAATCCCATTTTTATTACATGGGTTATTCTATGATGTATGGTTTATGATTTTGTGGCACACATAAGAATGGTATCATTATGAGATGAGTGGGACCTATATCTCCCTCCAGTGCATTGGGTAAAGATTTTATATCTAATGAGATAGACATGGCTGGAACGGTAAATTATATCGGTTCAGTGAAGCAGGACTAAAACGAGGGTAACTCGGTTCCGAAATGGACTTTGTCCACTAAGAATGTTTTGTAAATGAGTCTTGACTATTAAGAAATGATTCTATATGATTATGCGTGTATTCCACAAAGTGTCGTGTTTTATGTTATGACTATTGGGATTACATTTCACTACTATGATTTATCCCATGTTATGAAATTATGATCTCGTTTTCATGTTAAGATTTCGAAAAGATATGTTCTTATGAATATGAAGTTATTGATATTTCTTTTGTTTAACCTTACTGAGCATTTGAGATCAACCTTTTATTTATTTTCCCCAGGACATATAGAAATGATTTAGTTTTAAAAAAGAAAAAGAAAATCTTTATGGGAGATGTTGACGATCTTTCACCATGATTAGAAGATTATATACCGAGTTTCCAAAGACACTAAACTATTACGGTCCTTTTGTGTGTAATTTTGTTATGTACTAAGTATTCCGAAAAAGTAATGTAATGTCAATGTACGTCAAGCTTCGGGTCACTACACACATTCCTTAAAATTTATATGAACTATTACCATTTAATATATATATATCAATGGAAGAGGATCAATCCACACAAGTGGAAGAATTTGAAGAAAATATTGAGGATCCTGACTACTTAACTATACTAGCCACCATCAAACTCCAAGAGACAATAAATAATGAATAAGATATTAAATCTGAACAAAAAAATTGAGTATATAATATCTCAATTTATATTTCATATGATTTTATTCCATATAAATTGGTTTTTAATTACCGATTTATTTTTGTTTTCAAATTTGGAAAATCATTGTTATTCATTAGTGTAATATGATAAAGAAAAACATTCACTTGTTAGGGAAAACATGGAGCTCCATAATTTTGAGGAACATTCTTTTAACAAGTCCTATATATTTGTAAACATGTATGATGTTGAGGAAAAAATACACAATTTTTTTACTATAAAAGGTAAAAATTTAATTTTAAATTAAATTTTATCAATTGATAATACAGGTTTACTCTCCCTTTGATCACTCAAATAATACTACCCATATTGAGTTAAAATTTTATAAGAAAAAGATGTTTCACAATTAAAAACCATGATTCTGGACGATTCATACATCATAATACACCTTCCATGCATTATATACATAAATTTGAAGGGAATGGACCTAGTATACTCTATCTATGGATCAATACTCACAACCAACCGAGAAGGGAAACATGGAAAAGAATCATGTGTTTCATTAAATCGAAAAATATCCACCCACAACCAAAATATGGATAATAGATGTTATTATCCACTAGAATAATTAAAAATAGAGGCCTCACATTGGGATCAATCAATATCTTATCATTATATTTACATTATAGAAATTTCATTTTCATTTTCATCCTTAGGATTAGTCTACCATGCATACAAACTACCTATATCATTTTTTAGAATTAAAGACCTAATACTTGTGCTTAATTGTTTAATTTACATTTTTTGGAATATGATGAAAATGGATGCCACTAAATAGAGATAAAAAGGAAAAAAAATTCAAGTGAAAATGGAGTTAACTTTTAATGTTGATCCTCTAAACATGCGATATATTTTTTATGAATCCTAATTTGAAAATTGATCTCGAAATTGCATGCCCATTATTAAATTATTTATTTACATTGATCATATTGAAAATATGAGTTTCATAGGAGTCATGGGACTCCATGATTTATATATTATCTTTTATGATATTGAATGTGTATGAAGGAGATCTAAAAGAAATAAAATTAAACATGGATATTAAAATGGGGACTCATAATTTTTGTGAATTATTTGATTCTTTTAGATTAAATTTCCATATAATTTTTCAAGATTTTAATTTTTATAAATCCAAGGGATTTGTTTTTGATTTTTATTTATTCCATTCATTTTGTTTTTTGACTATCATATGTTATTTCTTAAGAGGATTTTTACACCAAATATTTCATAATTTATCTTGAAAATGGTTTTTTGAGTGATCATGGAATATTCCACCTGATAGAAATTTCAATAAAACATTTATAATCATACTACTGTTCAAAGAAACATTTAATATGTTTATGGAATATTTTGAAAATATCATATACATGATACAATCTTTTAAATCAATCATTATTTATCAAATACATATTATTAACAAACATAATAATGAAGATCCACATTTCAAATCCAATTTTATCTATTCCTACCCTACTCTTAATATTTTCATGATATATTAATGTTTATGTGTCTGTCTTGGTGAATTCATGGTAAAACAGATGAAATTCATTGTATTTCAAATGAGTGGGGGTGCTACTTTGGGTATTGAGAATATTTCATCGATTCATATATCATGTTTTAAAATCTTTTACTTGTTGAAAGAAATTATAAAAATAAGTATGTATTATGATTTATAAGAATAAAAATTCACTATCACTAGACCAATTTTGTTTATCATATGTGTTAAGGTGGTGGATGTGAGATTCATTCCTAGCATGATTTCTGAAATAAAAGTGAAAATTAAATTTCAAAATTATTTGTATAGAAGTGGATAAAAATAATAGAAGGTACACCCCATTCATTATTATTTTATTCATAATTATCCTTAATTTTTGTTTTGGGAATATGTGAGTTTCTAAATTGAGGGGGTTAATTTTCATTACACATTAATTTTAATATCATGCTTAATACATTAAAGGGAAGCCTTCTTCTTGTGTCTTAACTTTTTGAACATCAATTCCTACAAACCATTATCCACAAATTCAACATATCCATTATTTAATTTCCTCATGATTTTATGTTCCTTATGTCTTCACAAAGATAAAAAATGCATTTTTTACAATCCTATAGAGATAGTTTATGTTCTTGTGATATGAGAATAACTCTACTTGAATAGTATCACGATTGATGATTATAAAGATTAAAAGTGATGAAAATAATGATTTTTCATGTATAATAAAAATTAATTGAAGAACTTGAATGGATTAAAGAAAAATTTTGAAAAATTTTAAATTATATAAAGTAAAATAATTGAGTTGGTTGTGTATTTGAAAAGTGAGAAATTGAATGGATAGTTTAGGTAGAACATGAAAATTTTATTTTTCTATTTTAGTCAGTTTATCTGAGGCCTACCAATGTATCTAAAAATGGAATGTACATGCCAAATTCAATGTTTTCCCATATTTATGCATTCAATATGTGGGAAAATTTCATCACATTCAAAGTTTATGTCTTCTCCTTGATTTAAAATGGATGATTGGATGAGAGTTCCTCTTTCATTGAATTCCTCTATGGAACTTGACACCTAGTCCAGATCACCCGCATTCAATTCATTCATATTCAAAAAATCCATTCTTACTTCCTTCACATTAAGGATAAAGGTTAATTAAACCACTTATGTATATATATTTTGATTCCATATAGATAGGTTATAAAACATCAGTTAAAAGAGTAGTAACATTGGTCATCACTATCTTGTATCAATGATAGGAAATGTGGTCATTTTTATTCTTCCCCATGGGATGTAATCACTAATTAGGAATCATAGTCTTGGAAACCAAGGCATCTTATATTGATCATGAAGTAAAAAATCCATGGGAGATAGTCATCCAAGGAACTCATCTCAGGAATATTATGTCTTCATGGAGCATTTATTTGGGGTTATTTCACACATTCTAAATCATGTGGAGGCGGTTTAGGGAAAATGGTTGAGGTAGATCGAGGAATGATTTTAGCATCTAGTTGAGATAGATGGATTGATCTGAATTCCCATTGAGGTAGATTAATGATGGGTTTCCCCAGGAGGGACGATTCGACACCTATAAGGAAATAGATGGATGGGAATACTCCGTGGAGGTGGGAACATGATGGTAGGATATATATTCCCAATGCATGCATCATATGGATAGTTGGATCTAACACCTAGTGAGGTAGAACCATGATGGTTGGGCCTAACACCACACTAAAAAGGAACTAGGATGGTTGGATCTAATGATTCATGAATGGATGAAATAGAATGATTGGATATAACACCCCATAGAGGCTGAACCAAGAAGGATGTATCTAATTCCCCATGGAGGTGTAACTATGATTGTTGGATTTAAGGCCCCATGGAGGAGAAACTAGGATGGTTTTATCTAACTCCCCACGGAGACGAAACATTGATGTTTAGATCTGGCACCCCATGGGATCGTAACATGGATGGTTATATCTAATGCACCATCGTGGGAGAACCAGGATGGTTGGATCTAAAAACCCATGAATGTGAAATCTGTATGGTTTTATATAATGTGTTTTTGAGGTCAAACTAGTATGGTTGGATCTGACGCCCTATTGAGGGGAAGCCCTGATGGTTGTATATAATGCCCTATGGAGGCAGAACCTGGACGATTCGATCTAATTCATCATGGAGGAAGAACCAGAGTGGTAAATCCCCAGGAGGGAGCACATAAGGGTATCAATTTAATAAATTGAATGTTTTGTAAGATTCCTATGTAGCATTTTTCATAGATAGGATTCAAATCCAACCATGTTCGTTGAATCAGTTTACGATCCTTTTTTAGGACCAATCCATGAAGTTTATCATCATGTGGTATGTATTCCCATATAGATGAGCCCTGCTCATGTTTTGGAATGGAACATACACTGAGGTGTCCCGGGGGACACATAATAGATGTCTTCTCTAGTTGGGGTAATTATCATACAAGGTTTTCATACCAGAGAACATTGGGAGGAATTTGTATGTTAGGTTTGGACCTCTGAGAGGATTTCAACATATTTCATTAAGTTGGTAATCAATGCCCACAAAATTAGGAATTTTTTGAGATTTCACTCAAAATGAAGCACATTAAAAGTTGTTGTTAGAGATTAAACTATAGAGGTGTTCCATTTTCTATGGATGTTGAGAATTATATCATATATGAGGCTCATTTGAAGTTTATAATCGATTTGAGGACCGTTCGACGTGAAGGTTGGGGCTTATACCTGATAAAATTCCCATTTTAAGAGAATGTTAGAGTTTATATCAGATAAGAGTCCTATTTTTAGTGGAGGTTGGGGATTTTACCAGAGAGGAGGAAAATTTTAAGTGGTGGTTAAGTCTTATTCTAGACAGGAGTACAATTTTAAGTGGAGTTTGGGAATTACATCGGATAAGAGGAACATTTTAGTTAGGGTTTTGGGATTTTACTAGATATAAGGGCCATTTGAAGTGGGGGTTGGGTATTATATCAAATATAATGTGTATTTTAAGAAGAGGTTATAGAATATATTTTATGGGTGTCCATTTGAAATAGTGGTTGGAAATTATAATGCATTGGAGTTGCAAGTGAAGTTTTGGTTGGGGATTATACTAGAAAGGATGCCCCTTTGATGTGGAATTTTGGACTTATACTTCATTGGAGGCCCATATTATGTGGAGGATGGGGATTATAACAAATTAAAGGACTATTTGAAGTGGAATTGTTGATTATGCATAAAAGGAGGGTCATTTGAAGTGGAGTTAGGGGATCATACCAGATAAGAGTCCTATTTAAAAGAATGGTGACATGTAGACATCATGGAAATTGCTAAACTCTACTACTATGTGTGTCATGTTTTGTGTGAGAAGAAAGAGTGAGTGGTAGATCTGAAGATCACACAATCAACATAGTATTCTAGTAGATGAATTCTAGAGTTCTTCTATGAGATACAATGATGTTGGTGGGTCTTACACGTGGAGGCATTCTAGAGTATCTCATTCCATGTGACTAAAACATATAGAATCTTGTGCTTGTGGAATAGGGTATATTGTATTACATAAGAAAGCATCCCAGAATGGATGGTCTGTGTCGTTTGGTTGGGGGACATGGAATCACATTATGATTATACATGGGGTATCCCATGGTCATCTCATTGGGTAAGGATATAGTTTTACATCATGTACCAAGTAAGTTGTCATGGAGTTTAATTTCATATGAGTAGGGTGTGGAACAATACATTTATACTTAATGATGCTCAAATATGGGGGGACTCACTCCATACCCACATGGCTTATGTAACCATATCATATGAATATTTACACACTGAATTACTTTGGAATTTCATGATGAAACGAAAGAAGGATTGGTTGCTAATGAGGACCATGTTAGAATCCCCATTCTCAAGAGAAAAATGAATTATAATACCTATTCATTTGAGCAGTAGGTAAGGTAATAGCTCAATATGAAGTATAAAGAGAATCAATTCGAGGTCCATGAGGTTTTTGTGTGCAAGTTTTTATGTTTTCATGCAAGATTTATGCATGCATGTATCTCTAGCTTAATGAAAGGCCATGGGGCTTAAGGGAGTAATTTTAAACATGATCTGGAGTTTCACTGATGTTTATGGTTTCATGCAAGTAAGACCATTATGATCACCGAATATACGTTAATAGGAGTTGGGAAAAGATTTCCCAACTATTGTCCTAGTCAATCTTGTTACCACATGTGGTCTACCAAGAAATAATTTCTACCTTGGGTGACTCGCATTGTGTTTTGTCAAGAAATATCAGTTTTGCATGATGTAGACCAATTATTCGTCTTCTGGAGAGACCCCCCAATGAAGGATGGGGGTTATGTTCCATTTATAGGTGATGTTTTTTGTGATGGGTGCATGATATTTTTAGCACAGAAGGCCTTTTCTTGCATTTGATTCCATTTCCAACAGAGACTGAGTACACAAGATGCATCCCTTGGCATTGTCTTTGGTGAAAAAGAATATTATTGCATGAAAACTTCATTTATTACATGAGACACAATTTTATTATGCATTCCCACCTAGTAAATATTTATATACATGGTGAATGAATTGGTAAATCCTATTTCCTTCATCATGCGAGCCTTGCGTTTGGAGTGGTGTCTTGTGTGCATGTATGAGATCTTACATAATCCACCCAAATGGAATCTATAATGGTACATTAGGGTGGGATGTAAGCTTGGATTTCCCAAAACTATCTATTTTCATAATCATATAGAATTTTGGTGCCAATAAATTAACCCTCTCAGAATCTGTGCTGAAATGGGATTAGAAGGTCAGGTACTAATGGAAACGCCAAAGAGTTGGGTTAATTCTTATAGGTGAACCTAAAACATGATAACGGATGGGAAATACTATTTTGTATATGTGAATGGAACTAATCTATACCGATAAACTGGTGGGGGTGTTTGTATTATACCTAGACATCACATGTGATATACTATTTATCTTGTGTGTGTAAGTCTATATTTTTCATGAAAATAATTTGATTCAGGTTCTTGTTTCTTGTAAAATCTATCTTCCAATCACTTGATTCTAGGATTAGAACCTCATCTTGGGATACTACTACTAAACATGGATACACCATCATCTTTTTTGCATAAAACCTTCTTTCTTACACAACCCATCCATGAAAATTTTAATGACATCGGAAATGAACCATCAATGTAACCCATGTGATACTAAAACAACAATTTCTTGAAGAGATAAAATGTATTGAAATCCTCAGATCCCATGATAAAGGAGGGAAGTCTCAGATATTCTTGTTCATTTTTCCATTCTGATAGAGGCATATAAGTACTATACACTATGAATCTACCTCCCACTATAGAATTTTGTTATGGAATAGAAGGTCAACATTTCAGCTTTTGATGTTAACATGCCGTGGTTGTGGTTCACAGAAAAGGTTGATCTGAATCACTGGAACACCACTATACATGGTTATACTTCTAAAGATCATGGGGATATATCCATCGACATGATGAATGGATGGGCATGGATGGTCACGGGGGGGGCATAGACAAAAGATTTACTCAACAACTATACCACCATTTTCCATATATTTATGAGAAATAACTACTTCAGATGGAATAAGAACTTAGATCTATGGTCCAAAGAAAACTTCACCAATGAATGTGAATGGGTGTATGAGGTATTCTACACTTTCCTAATTTATGGTGCAAAGATGTGACATATCAGACTATACAACTCTTTCCAGACATTTCAATTACACTTCTACCATCAATAATAACTTGTTTCAGAGCTCCTTAGTATGTGGTACCAAGATATGAATACCTTCCATCACCATTATGGTATGTTCTAAATAAACCTATGGTTTTTCCACTACATCAGAAATATCCCACTTATAGGGTTCCTGTATGATGAGTTACTCCTATTATAGAACCCTTGGTATAACATCCAACAGACCCATATCCAAACATGACATCCTCTGGAGGCGCTGAAGCAGAAGCTAGGTCATGTTCCCATTTTTCATAGGGGCATCCTATTCAAAGCATGGTTTGACAAATTTTTGAAAAAGGACCCAACTTTGAGGGTTTTGGGTTGGGAAATGTAGTTTCTGATATTGATATAGAGGAGAAGTCAAGGATCATATTGGATGATTCTGGAAGAAGGATAGTTTAAATAATTGGGTTACATATTACAAGGAAGCTGGGATCCACTAGTCTGCTAGACCATATTTCGTGCCACAGTCCTAAGTAGTTGGTTACTTGTAGTTATTGAAATGTGGATGGGCTTATGCCAGTGGACACTGGTGATGGTGGAAATTCTATTAACCGATAGTATATTCAACATGGGGGTACACATGATGGCTTGGATATATAGCCTAATAGGCTAGGCGGTGAGGGAATTCCCACCGAGGAGGATCTATGGACCATTTTAGATCTTATATGGATGAATCATGACACACTTCAGTAGATATGAGTTCCCAAATACCGTCACCTCACCTAATTATGGTTTATGACCTTCCTCGCTCAACATTACTGGGGTCCAATCGGTGATGCATAGCAAGGCATGTTACATGATTCAGGTCGACACACATGAAAACGTAAACTTACATCCCTCTATAACCCCTATTGGCCTGATGGTGGAAAACCTACAAGGGACATGGGGTGAAATTAGTACCTATAGATAATGAAAGGAAGAATTCTAGAAGAAAATACTGACATTCATGTATATAGAGAACCATAAACATCATCCAACATTTCTAGGAATCTCATGTGTCTCCAACGAGCGACAACCAGTTTCTACCTGGGTGTCTATGAGGAGAAGAAATTGTGTATCCCTCATTAGATATAGTGTATTCTTGATAATGTAGGCATAAGTGGAATATTTGAACAACCGTAAACAAATGAAAATGTTGTATTGTTGATGGATTATGCTATCAACTAGGTGGCAGGATACTTGGAGGCAATATTGTGAAAGTGCATTCTGGTGATCAAACATGTGACTCCAGTTCAAGATAAACAAGTTGGTTGGAGGACTTTTATTTTTGGAGAAAGCCAGTAATCATTGGTAGCATGGGATAAAATCGCAGTGGGGATGGTGAGAGGTGCAGTCATACCCATGCCTCTTGGAAGAGATTGGTTATAGAAGCGATATTGGAGGATGGTGGGTGGCTTCCATGATGAGATGAGTAGATTCAAGTAGGATGCTATGAACAAGATAATGTTCTTGTTATAGCTATCTGCTGGCATTATCTTCCCCTCTCTGGGTTGATTAGTGGACCTTATGAACATCAACATCAATGGATGGACTATAAAGAATTTTGAATCTAGATGAAATATAGATTCCTGAATTTAGGCCCATTCACATCATGACTAGTGTGAGAGTCCATCAATGGAACACAAATATGATGAAGATGGATCATTATTTATCAGAGTGGGGAGAGTATGAACTTATTTATACCCAATTGAACCTATTGAAAATTCATCTGATGTGGAATAAATATAATAGAACATGGTAGAAACCAGTAAAGAAGAATCCTTGGGATCATCCAATCATCCTGAGAGTCCCTAGGGAAGAGGTGAAATGATGGCCTCCATAGAAGATGTATTCTTGTTTCTCGAGGTAATCCATGACTTAATCACATCCCTTTACCCTTCCCTTCCATTATCCATATGCTCTAAATAAATCATGTTTTGTAATGCAGTGTATTAGAGATGGGTAAAGGACCCCTGCTAAAGGGGGTAAGGGTGCAGCAATGCGTGCTAACGAGCATGCTATGGGTCATGTACCTAAGGACCGAGTTACCTGTGGGCCTGTCGAGGATGTTCAAGTGATGGCCTCAAAACCTCAGGTTCTCCTCCTAATATATGGGGGTTCGTACCCTGGTATTGAAAAGGAGGAACCAACTATTAGGGAAGCAACATACCGTGGGTGACTCATCATCTATGTTCCCCTCCCACAAGGTAAGAACAAATTTTGAGCCACATGGATCTTATTATATTATCATGGATACATTTCTTAAGTTTTTTTTTGTTTCATACAGCCACAAATCAAACAACGCAATAGGTTCCAATGTCGGATGTTAGTGTACAAATGATTTTCTCGGGGTATCATGTGGTAGAGATACCTATCGAGTATTGGGGACTCAATCTGCTGATTCTCAACCTCTATAAGACTTTCTCTCTCACAAGAGTTCAACTAACCAGTTTTTGAACAATTTAAATGAAATGTTCATGTATTATGTAGTTCAAAATGGCAGTGTTATTCTGAAAAAATGATACCTGAGCCACCTATAATCTTGTTTGATAAGAGAAATAGTATTTCAGGATCCAATCGTTGAAACTATTCTAACCATAGTCCCCCAGAAATATACTAGTATAGCTATGACTGACAACACTAGTGGGGTGGAATTTGAGGGTTGTGGGGGTGAAGATACTGAGGAAGATATGAGTGAAGAAGAGCAAACATAGGATCTAGATCCATGATCATCTAATATATTTCCATTCATAGAACCTACTATATCCACTCTTGAATATTTCTCCATATACGAGCATGAACCTCCTGAAAAGAAAGAATAATCCGTATTTAAGGCCTCTTAATAAAATAAAAAAGTCTAATACAGAGCATACAAAATTTAAAATCTCAGATTGATGAACAATACCCTATGAGATAGATGGGATCCTTTCATCATTAGATGTATAATCTGAGCATTGAAGGGGTGGACACACGTGGTCTCCATATTCTGTTTTACGGATTCCTTACATAGTGGGTGAGTGAAATAAGCTATGATTTTGAGATTACATGGAACCAAAAAAGGTATGAAAATATTTTAAATCTCCATGAAGTAAATAAAGAAATCTTTGATCATGGGAATAAATAAAATGTTTTTATGCCCTTCCAGAGGCTCAATCAGAGGTCCTCATCCACCAGAGTCCTCACCTTGTGGAGGCTGTGATGTATATGTGGTAAGTGATAACTCAAATATAAGGGCTTAAATATGAGAGGGAATGATCACATATTATGTATGTGTAAATTTTTCATACATCATATGGGGAGGAAGAATAGCTCAAGAGGTTGTAACAGGTTCTCGATGCCCCAAATCAGATGATAGTGGATCTAAATCGCAGATTTTCTAGAGAAAATCAATAGGGGAAATTTTTACAGGACTCGAGATAGGGTCTAACATATATAAGAAAATTTTTAGATACCAATTTTTTCTTGTTTAAAACCTTCCACATGCTTAGAAAAGTTTCCTTTACTGCTCATAATTACAAAAAAAACATTCATATTTTGGAAATAACCATTGACCAATATATAATCTCATGGAATTCATGCTCGGTGTATGAAAAATGGGATGAATATATGATTTATCATTTGTATGATAGTTTACAATAACCATTAAACAATAATGGTATTCTATTTTTGAAAAACCCTAACAGTGTTTTGGAAATGAGAGACTTCCGATAGAGAAACATGCTCTCAAAACAGCTGATATTCTTTACCAACAAGTGATAGTTCATGAATTTGGTAACTCTATGGGTGTTGAATCCTACCCAAACAAAGGGGAATGTGTTGTGAGAATAAATATGGAAAATATATATATCATAAATAGAGTGGTTTCATGATATTGGATAAATATTGAAAATTATTGACACATAGTGTAATATCACATAGCCGGATAATGAGGGAAAATCAATTAAGGGTTGGTCGCTGACCATATTCAAAACATGGTACCTGTATGAAAATGATACCCAATGTATTTCAGTGCATTGATCTTGGATAGTATGTGATCCTTCGATAGACACCATATAGGTTTGGGGTCCCTTCAGACATGGAGGATAATGTGGATCCAAATAAGGGGCATGAGAAACATGAAAATGAAGTGATGGAATGTTTGAATGAATTTAAACAATCCTAGAAATATGCCATCATGGAATAGTGTGCATTGATGTAGGTATATCGATCTGAATTAAATAATCAAACTCATCTTCCAAGTTAGAATTATCATTATTGTGGAGCTCGTACTAAAAATGTAAATGATTCTTTAGACAATAAGAACTAAACGAGATGACCACTCAGGTGAGTTCCTTGGATTCCTTACACTTTTATGATGTGAACTAAGTATAGTAAACACCTAGATTAATTGAAAATGATAAATATGTTGGGGACAATTATTAATTACATACATTGATGATGTTTAATGGAAAAACTTAATGTTGTGTGATCAGGACACAACATACAGTTTAGTTTTATGTGATACAGATGTTTCAGATATTTTATTGTTGTATGTCCTAGACCATGAAATTTTTTTTAAGGTTATGTTGCACTGAAGGGGGATATTTTTATAGTTTAAGGTCACAAATTTTAGACAAAGGGGTCGGTTTCAAATATTTTTATATCATATTCTTAGACCATAATGGGTACATGGGTATCAAGAATGTGATTCATGTGGAATAATTACTAATAACCTGACATGAATGGAGTGTCTTTGGGACCATCTAGAATAGAAATCTTGACAAACAGAACCCTTGGTCAACAACGTGATATTTTGAATGGAGAGTACCCTAGGAGGATTTAGGGAGGTTCTCAACCCAAGGTAAATTATCTGGGATTCACTATGAGTCACATAAGGATGGGAATTAATCCATTTGATGTTATAGAAGAAGTATGTTAATGAAGACTGATGGCGTTCGAGAGGCTACCCTCTCTAATGAGATTACTGAACCTTCATGTACATGGATATGAGTAATCTTCGATTTATATGGGGTAAGGCTATAGTTTAATGACCTGTGATGAGGAAACTTCTTCATTGTATTAGGGTATGAGGTAATCTTAGCCCACTTATGGGTCAAGGTAGTTGAATGAGTCTTATACCTAAAAGGAAGCATTTCAAACTTTTTGGGGAGATTAAACCATAGATAACGAATGTTTTTGTATGGAATATGTAGCGAGGCCTGAAGACAGAAAGTATATGTGTCACTTTGTATCGCATGAGGATAGGAATCATGCTAAAAATACATATGGAAGAGAATAAAAATATCTTAAGGTCATATGTTTTGGACCAAAGGGGTGGATGTTATTGAATATATTTTATAAATTAAAAGAGCTCTCTCTGAACATGAATGAGCCAAGGAGGATCTTTACTACATGAGGAAATCATGAAGTAGGCTGCATGTAGTTTATGTTCAGACAATATGAACCATAAAAATTATTTTAGTGTCATGTTGTTTTTGTTAAGGGAAATAATTTTAATGTCCTAATGTATGGACTGAAAATGGTTTTTTTTTAAAATAAATCATGTGATGTATAAATAAGGTAAAACCTAACCAGAATTAACCAAGGAGGGCTTGCACCACACAAATATTGAGAGGAAAACAACACATGGTTTATGTTTTTAATGTGTGGACCATGGTTGGATGGCCAAAGGGTTGATGAATTTGTGGCTCAACCCTGATAAGTGAAGTACATGTGTCTCTATGTATCCCATAAGGATTGGAATCAAGCCACATGTATTTTGTGATATATGACGTGGTAGAAGACTGATGATTGTATGTGTGATCCTCTATCGAGAGGAAATTTGAGGATTCCCATATTTATTATGGGAATCCCCAAGTTCGGGGAAAGGGGTTCGGTTTATTGACCATCTCATACTTATTGTACAAGGAATCCCAATTTTAGATGGGGTAGAGTCACGTTTTTTTTCCATGTGTTGAGTTTCATAGTATTCATAGTTTAAATTCATTCTACACACACTATAAGAATGAATATAGTTTACGGACCTAATTCATGGACCAACATCAGAATGTTTAAACATGTGTCACAAGGACATTAAGATGATTGTTAGTTTATGGACATAAATTCTTTTACCAATGAGGATCTTATTTTAAGGTTATAGTGTTTATACCATTGGAATAGGCTTCTCAAGTAGATATGTGTCGTGTAGTGACTTGATGAAACCAACATGAATGAGTGACCATGTGACTCAGCACCACACAGAACCTTCCTAAGAGGGACTCAGATATTGTTTAGAGCCATATGCATGGACTATGGGATCTTTGATAATTCTCATAGATTTTGGACCTGATGTACAATTTATCATCATGTATCCGAGATGTGGACTGTTAGTTTAGTATTCCTTATGATCTGGCCATAGGTTGAGGCTTCTCAAGAGTATATATGTGGTGGGGTTTCATGAAAAACATGATGTGGATGAGGTGAAAAATAGGTCAAACAAGACACAACACATTCCAATGAAGGAAACACACATAATTTTTCGGGATTCAAGTACTATAGGATCCCACTTCTGATGTACTTTTTGAGGAACATGGAATTAGTGGGGGGGGTGATACTATCACTGTAAATACTAATAATAGAGTGTGATCTTTTTCTATAGAACTTATTAATTATATAGTTTCCTTCCCACATTGGCTCCATATTTTGTGGATTCTTGTGGGGTATCATCACCATTTTGAGAGCAAGTACAGTGTCACCCAGGGGGAAAGACTGGATGATAATTTTCTTATAGGAAGATCGATATATCTTGTTATAGTGTAGCTCTAGGTAGTACAAAGAAAGGATATTATTCACTTATAGAGATTCTACCTCATCTAGATAAACCTTTTCAATTCTATCTTGAATTTTCTGGTCATATATAGCTATTTAGAGCAACGGTAAATAATCCATAAAGGACAGGCCTACCTTTGTTCTTCATATCATGGAGCATGGATTCACCTGATTATAATTTTGTGTTGTCATATGATAGGCCTAAAGGGAATTTGTGAGCCTATCTAGATAACTTTTATTTTTATGGCCAGCCATATTTTTAAGATATTAATGAGGTTTTTGTTGAATTTAATGATTTTTCAATTTTTTGGTGCAATGATAGTGGGAAGTATGGTTGGAACAGATTAAATACTTGGCACACAACATTTTTAGATCAGCAGATCAAAATTTAGTGTTTTTGTCGGTGACAATTGTGTGAGGATCTCTGAATCCTCAAATGATATATGAGCACATGAATTTGATAATATATTGATCATTTAATTACTTGAGGGGAATCACTTCTATATACTTGCAAATGAAATCCACTATGGTTAAATTGAACCTTCATTGGGGAGCTATCACTAGTGGATTGGTCCCACAGTAATGAGTCCCCTTACATAAAATATCGAAGAATACTAAATTGTATGGAGGGGCTCTGAAGTTAATTTCACATGTATGGAATGGATCTTACATGCATGATGCCTATTTTCATACTCAATTGAAGCATGGATCATCACGGGACAAAAGAAATGTAGTCTCTGAATATGGTGTAAGGATTCAATCCTATCAGATGGGCACCAAAAGACCTGACACGAAAATTCAGAATAACATAGGGAATATCCTCTCCATTGATGAAACATAAGAGGATTCCATAAAACTGACATCTATAGAGTGTTGATTAAGAGTTAGTCTCACTCTGGAATGTTAATTATGACACATGTTGACAAATTATCTCAGGTTCGGAGTGGTCTAACGGGATGATACCTTGTTAGAGGAACACAATGAAATGACTTTTAGAATTAGATGGTTCATACACTATTTGGGCACCTACAGTCAGATAGTGGATGAAATGGTGGTCAACTAGTTTACATTCTGGATTTTTTTCATAATCTAGAATGACAAGAGTGATGAACCTCTAATGTGTCAAATTAATGATGGAATAATCCTTGTTTGGGTATTCTAGGGATACAACTAAACTGTCCAAGGAATAAGCACAACTATTTTGTAACTAGTGGACATGTGTCACTTCTGGATATGAAGTGAACTTTTCCATTATCATGAGAGTGCTCTTCAATATCGGAATTTTCCCTAGATTCCTAAAAATACAGTCACCATTGACCAATTTCAGGACTAAAATAAAGCCTCCCATCACATGAATGCTGGGGACATTAATCTCAAGGTCTAGTTTAGGACTAGTAACGAGAGAGAGATAATCTACCTCACTATTGGTGAAACCATATAATAGTAGGAATTCATATAGAAGACATCATATGATGAGTTATAAAGAAGATCCATGTGATATCTCTATTGATTTGGGATAAATGATCCTTCTACTAGTTCGACTCTATGAGGAATAATCCCAATAATTTTTCATGAATAGAATGGCCTGGTCTACTGAATGTGTGGCCTCGTATAGGATATTTTCATCCAGAGGAAATTGTTCAGGAGTGAGATGAGTGTCTCGGAAGGCTATTATCACTTGACCCATAACAACATTCTGTAGACGGAACTGAATTTTGAAATACTGGCGGATTATATACCAATATACTAGTTGACCTATCAATATGGGGAAATTTTGGATATACTTCAGCATATTTACATAGGAAACTTGCTTTATCTCACGGTGTTTTAAATAATGATGCAACTTCCACATTACATATACAATATAAGGGGAGCTCTTCTCAATCAGGGAATATCTCGTCTATATCTCAAGGAATGTGAGAATGAGATAGTATAATTTTTTTATGTTCCATCATTATTCATATGGGTGATTAGGGTTCCAAGGTACTATTCCATGGAAGTCACATAGAGGACTAGAAGTTTCCAGGAGATGAGTGTAATTAGAACCAGAGATTTAGGATTATATTTCCTGATTTCCTTTAAGGATTTTTAGAACATATCTTACCCATGGATGAAAATAATGTTCTTTATATACCTATAAAATGGATTACAATTTCAAGATATATTCATGAGGAATTGGTATATATAGTCGAGGTTTCCCTGATGGCCTCAGAGGTCTCCTATGTTTCTCAAGGGAGGTATCCAGCTGATGGATTTGTTCTTCTCTCAATAGATTTTGATTCTTCTATATCTGATGATGACTCTAATAAAGTTCCCATAGGTAACCTTGAAGTTTCACATCATGGGGGTTATCTTCAAATTATAGGAGAGAAAGAAACCATCAAAAATATGAAGATATATGATATTTTTATGATGATAGTGGGATTTTATGACCACGTCATCCATATAAAATTCCATGAATGTACCAAGTATTAGTTTGAATATGTGATGCATGACCCGCTAATATGTTTGTCTTGTATTCTTTAGGATCAATGGAATAACGTAATAGTATAAGGACCCTTGTGGTTCCTTGAAGGCAGTATAATCATCATCCTCATGTTCCATCTCTATACAGTTGTATCCAAATTATCCATCTAAAAATTAGGGATCATATTACCCATCTTTAGCATTGGTCAATAATTTTATCATAGGAAGGAGAATATAATCCATCATAAAATGGTGACTGTGGTCCTATAAGTAAATATGGACTATGATATAGCCATTCTTCTTCTTAAATGGTATGATTTCATCTAAACAGTTTTTTTACTATAATTCCATGATGGAATTGTCCTTGAAAATAATATCAATATCAGCCTGATTCATATCACATTGATAAGGGGGAATCTATTTGGGAGCCTGATTAAATCCACAATGACTCTATAGGAGACCAAGATGGTGGATGACGACCAGGGGGTCTATTCATGAAATCTCATCATAAATATATGAAAATTCATCATGATGCTTCATCAAGAAATAAACATACCAATTCTTCCACTATTGTGGAATGACAACACTGATCAACATTGGCCTTGAATATGCATTATTACCGAGGTTCACCTGATCCAAATCAATGACTATGGTTGATTCCCTCTCTTAGAATGTGGGAGGAGAGTTTTATAATCCATATTAACCATATGATCTAGTAGAATTAGTGGTACTAGGTTCATACTAGCTAATGTATTCTATGTGATTAGTGGTGGCTGCTTTAGTGGATATAGAATCCTCAGAGAAGAGTTCATGCTCTACTAAAACCATGGTGATAGAGGATGTTGATCCAAATCCACCAGGCCTTCAACCATGGAGTACACATTTAATTTAAAAAAATGGTGGATGTTCATGTTACAATTATTCAAACCATCCTTATTGAACATGAAATTGTGTCATGGAATGGTTCCCATGGAGAGACCTTCTCAGTAATTCACATGGGTGGGGGATTCTGGTATCACATGAGGCATTCATGCATCAATGATTGAGGTTTTATATTTATGTTCCATACATTAATGGTTATCAATATCTTCTGGATTTGAAATGAAAAATAGACATCCTAGGTCCATGTTTGTGGCCTCCAATTAATGAATTTGGAGTATTATATCATTATCTAGGTCATTCCATGGACTCACTATAGTGGTAGCGTGTTTGACCTTGTTTGTTTGAACCCTGATCAAAAATATATTATAATAGTTGGCATCAATATAGAATTATGTTCAAGATTATAATGATAAAACATCACCTTGCAGTACCCTTACTTGATCGTTGAGGGATTACTTGAGGTACTAGTGATTCAAGGAGTGAACTGTGACATGAAGATGATGCAAGGGCCTACCCTCTATCACGTTGTTGGGTGTATCATATGATACTAAAAGAAACTCATTAATTAATATAAAGGCTATGAAATGGGTGTTCAATAAAATCCTTCCACATTGTTTTTGGTTAGTCCTATCATAATCCTAAATCACTTGGTAAGAGGGACTGAAATATTCTTTGGTCAGCCTCATCCTATATAACTTCTAGGTTAAGATGAGATTGATCTATGAATGTGTGTCCATGATGTAGTGGTGGATATTTATTCCATTAAAATTTAATATTATGTAAATTTTCATGATGATCCCATGCTTGAAGGATCCCTCATATACTCTATAAAATGAGATGATGGATTATAATTTCTCTCACTCAACCTATTAATTGTATTAGGTCTATGATGAGACTAAATTATCATAAAAAAGATGGGGCTATTCAATGATTATGTAGGGGATTCGTGAATTTATTTCAAAAATAAGAGTGCCTCAAAGATCGATATTAATGCAGTTATGCTAGAAAGGTGCTTTAGTGAATCATATTTTATGGTAGATGCACAATTCTTCTACTAGTGGGGTGCTCCTTAGCTGGAGGAATGATATGTGCTACTAGTTATACCATTGGGTTTTCGATGGTGATGGAAATAAATTGTTTTTAGTTATCTTACTCACCAAAAACAACTACTGTATAATTTTAGATAGATGAGTCCTAGATTTAGTTGGAAAAAAATGATTACAGTGGGGTCAAAATGGTTCCGCTTTGTTAGATAACATGATCAACTATAGTGGTGTGTCTGAAAGAGCAGACTAGGAGGACTGAACCTATTAAGTTCAATGAAACAACTATTTCCTTGTATCAGTATCATGAAGAAATTAGTTTGAGGAATTTTCTTGCAAATTCTAGATAATTTCACAATTTAATCCTCCCCTTTGACCACGTCATATGGAGGCACTCAGTGAGCTTTCCTACTATTCATCTGTAGGAACAATTAAAGGGTCTATCAACTCAATGAAATTCTAAAAACCATTCTTCCATTATTAAAAAAGGGGTATTCTAATGTGAGAATGACCCTAGGGTTCATTCCTAACATAAGAGGAAGGAAATCACCAAGGGTGCAATATGGATATTGAACATGGGGGGACATTGGATTCCCATGGGACATCGGTTCCAAAACTATTAATGTCTGGTAAGATATGATGCATAGTCATAAGAATTTTTAGGGGTAGGTTAAATGACTTAATGAATTTTAGATCTACCTATGATTGCATAGATGACACAATGGGTACAAGAAACTCCCATGCGGTCCAACTAGACAGCATACTTTTGTGTCCCATGGTTGGAAACCCATTTCCACTCACCAAAACCCTCATTGTCACTATCAGTCATGGTAGGGATATGTGCCACTGGTGTCAAGAAGATTCCCAAAATAAAACACCATTATTCACTTTGTCCTAGATCCAATCAATGAACACATAAGATTCCGTGAAAGAATATCCAAGGATCTGGTTGTAGGGGCAGCAATCAAGGCGTTTAGTACATCCAACATCTTGGGGACACTTGCAATCTAGAATCTTCTGAATCTCTTTTTCCATGAAGCCATGTTAATTACCAGGACCCAAATCATTTTTAAAATAATAGGATCAATCTCTTCTCATTGTTAAGGTAACCATGGGATCATAGACCAGTCGATGGGCCGAATCCTAATGAGGGGATTGAGACATATTCTCTCATATAGAAAGCTATACATGGAGAGGTGGTGCAAGATTATTTTTCAGTTGGTGAATATGCACTTTGTGAAGTTTAATACAAATAATAAGTTATAGCAATAGAAATTTATTGACAGATATTAAATCAGTTTATAAAAATACACATTTACAATAGATATTATGTTTCAATGGTACTAATTTTTAATACCAATAATTATTTTTTTCAATACATATATATATTATTATTTTTTTTTAACACAATTATATCATTTACCAATAGTTTAACATATTTCTTTATCATAATAATACTGATGTTTATTTACTAACCTAGTAATCTATTATTAATAATAACTATTACAAAATAATATTTTTATATCAATAAAAAATGTTACTATAAATCATTCAGTAACTAAAGAAATAATTTATCAATAACCAATTAAGAGAAACATAACATATATATAAATATAATTTATACAGAAATGTTTTTTCCCCAACATTTTATTAAAAAATATCCTAATGTATTTTAGTTTTCTACTTTCACAAAATATTATATGTGTTTATATTTTTCAATATTTTTTATTCAATTCTCTCTAAACGTTATCTATTATTATATTTCACAATATTATTTATTTAAAAAATTTATATATTTTTTATAAAAAACTACCCTAGATTACTCTCTCTCATCACTATCTCTACACATGCACATGTCCCGCTACCCTACCCTACCGCCCACCACTATACCTCACATACCACCTCGACCTCACCTCCCATCACCCTCACATCCCCCAATCCTCATGTATTACTTTGGCCTCTGTTCTCCCCACTAATTTGTCACCCACCACCTCTACATCGATGATGTCTTCATGCACTCACTAACCCAATTCATCATTATTGTATATAGGGAAAGATCTCCCTCCCATGGATTTCCACTTCATTCTCGATTTTATCTTCACCAATAATTGTTGATGGGATCTTCTTCTTGATTGTGATTTTATGAAGGGTTGGTATTGTTTGGTGATTTTGGTGTGGTTCATTTTTCATTTGGTGTTTTATTTTTAGGGTTTCTTCCTCATCATATCTGATCAAACCATGAATAAGATTGATGTTCCCTTTCTCTATTTTCTTTTTTATGAGAAGATCAGGATGGGAAAACCATGGTTATTTATAAAAATTTTAATTTAATTATTTTTTTTTTGTTGGATATTTTCATCTCATTTGTGAGTGTGATTTTAGGAATCAGTGGTTGTATGCACAGTTCATCAGAGGTGGTCATTGAAGTGATATAGATACTAGAGGAGAGTTAGTTTCATTTATTTTTTATGGTAATAATGAAAAATGATACATTATGTCCTATATGATATTATTCATGATGTTTTTCTATGATTCTTAGTTTTATGGTTTCCCTGAATTAGAATCATTATAGATCTTATTCACATCACATTCCACAAAAGATCTACATTTTTCATGTCTGGTATGTAATTTATTTTTTCCTAATTTGAACAGAATTACCTTGATATAATCTCGTGTCATTTTTCCTTCATGATATTAGCATCCCATATCTTTTGTTCTTTCATGTCAGCAATGACATCTGTGAGCCCATCTTTCACAATCAATGTTTTTTCACATTTAGCATCATTTACATGTAGGTTAGTCATATTCCTAATAAAATCTGTACATTCATCTTGTTCTACGGTTATAGGTAATGCCTCAAAAAATTAGTATTATCTTTGTAAGTCCACATCTCAATATAAGGCCCCAGCCTTAAACCTTACTTAATATTGAATTAAATGAATAATTCACGTCGAGGATCTTTTCAGTTTTAGAGTTTTTGAGAATTAGAACATAACTATTACATCTCAAAAGATTACAAAGTAGTAACTTATACTAAGTTTCCATAATAATAAAAAAAACTCTTGAAAGAAACATGTCTAGTTCCATGTTTTATATAGCATGACATTCCCTTGATCACATCCTTGACCTTATTCCATATTAAGTCCTGTGAAAAACATTTCAAAAAAAACTTGGGGTGAGCATAAAAAGCTCAGTAAGGGATACAAAAATAATGAAAACTTTTAGTTTTTCAAACATCAAGTAAACCATGTATACTATATCAAAGTAATACCTTCTCCTTCATTAAGTAGTAAAAAAAATCATCACTGAATAAAGTATCATTACTTACCTTTTTGTAACCAAAAGATTACCATAAAACCCATATAAAGAACACATAGAATATATAAAGGTAACTTGGGACATAAACATACTTAAGTGGAATAACCATATGGTTGACTTCCACACATATCACTTAATGGAATTGTCATACGGCCAATTTCCATACATACTTAATGGAATATCCATACGGCCAACTTCCATACCCAATGCATTGGAGGTTATAACGTAACCACCCGTCCTGGTATTCACGGCAACACCCGCCATATGGTTTATAACGTAACCACCCGTTAAAATGTCCACGTACCAATATAAAATCATAAAACATAAAACCAATATAAAAGAATGATAACATTTCCACATTTCAATCACAATATATCATAAATATATTGACATAATAGAATCATTTATCAAAACCATTTTCAATAACAAAATACATAAAATATTATATGGTATTTATTTTATTTTAAAAACATTATGGCATGTTGAGGGAGCCAAAGACCAAATAATACTCGCGGTGGCGGAAAAGGTCGTTGTCACCGCGTACGTTAAAAAAACATTCATTTTTGTCGTTTTGTAAAACGCTTCGTAGAAAAAGATTCCTTTTGTATAAAAGTAAAATTCAAAGGGGTTTATACACCGTATAAAAGAAAGTTGTGTATAAAACGAAATATGCCTCAATGAAAGGAGATTGAGATGAAGTCCCTTACCTTGGGTCCGACTTGACTCGATCGTTCTTTAACGTCCTGAATAATAAACTTGAGTTAATTTATACTTGATTAAGAATTTTTTTAAAGTTCATTATTCTTTTTATATCACTTATTGCCATGTTATAAACATTATGTAACCATTTAAGTTAATAATGTTTGTTTTGTCAATATTTGGTTCTTAAGTCGAAAGTTGACTTCATGTTGTTCATGTGGTCAAAAGTTCTTTATATCCAGAATGAAATTCCCGATTTGGATATAATATGTATCATATATATCCAGCATATAAATGTATTTATAATATTACATAATCATTTATAGGTAAGAAATGAAATGCACCGTTAATGGAGACGGTAAGCCGTACGTACGCATGAACGCTACTTTCATTTCTTTGTCATATTAGTGGAATTAAAACTAAATGAGAGGTATGTATATTTTAATTCCAGAATTATATTCATCATTTAGATATATCATTAATTATATATATACATTATATACATGTAATTTTAATAGTACATTACATTTGGGTATAAGAAATGAAATGCACCGTTCATGGAGATGGTAAGCCGTACGTACGCATGAACGCTACATTCATTTCTATCTCATACATTAATGGAAAGAAATAATAATGATATAGAGGTATATTATAATTCCAGTATAACATCATATTTAATAACTTTAAATACATCCTTTACACGTCCCATATATGGCATTAACGAATCACATCACTTTGAGGGGGCGGTAGTCCGCACTTCCTTAAATGAAGATATCGTGTTTACCCATAATGGAAACCATAAAGGTATTCCCAAAAATGAAAAATACTGAAGCTTAAAGAAAAAATAAACATATTATATATCATATATAAAAATAGTGACATCATAATGGCCACCCATGAAGGTGTTAAATGAGTACTGAACAATCATCGTTTCGGGAGGCAGAATTTCGCCATCCACGGAAACCGTATGTTCTTTAACCATTTGATGTAGTTGTGTGAGAGTGTAGCTCAAATAAATATTATAACAAAATCCTAGTATATTGAAAATACTAGTTTTGTTACAAAATAAGTAAATAAAAAGAGTTTAGAGGGTTGGAGAAGCAAAATAAAACAAATGAACAAGAGAGAATGAATTACCTTTAAAAGTGTAACTCCTTTTTGATTTGAGCCAAAAGGCTTCCTTTGAAAGGATTCTGCCAAAAGGGAATCCTCTAGGATTAGGAGAGGGATGTGTAGAGAGTAATTGGGCAGGGGTTGTCCGAGCCAAAGGCTTGAGAAGTGTGTGAAATGAGGTAGAGGTGGGGGCCTTTTATAAGAGGAGAGGAGGGGCACTTTTGGAATGGAAAGAAATATTACTTTATTTGAAAATGTGTTTCGGTTTTAAAAGGTCCCACATTGATATAATTCGTGGATAATGTGATAAGGGTTCGAAATACCCTCATCCAATTGGTTTTGGACTTGTGTAGTTCATATATTTTACATTATCTTTCCATTTTATTTAAATCGTCAAATAATGATGTCATCGCTGCATCATTATTATGTCATAAATAATTTAATTTATTTAATGTCTAAAAATAATTAAAAAAATACTATGATATAGGAAATCTTTTTAGCTTTCCAATTACTATTTATAATCAAAAATATGATCTTTATAACCCCATGTAAAAATTGTTTTCGTAAAAAATCTCTTGTTTGTGTCATTTTTACTTTAACATTTAATAAAAAGTTATTTATGTCATTTCCAAACCAAAGTGTCTCCATGGGGTCCCAAAGTTGACCCATGGCTTGTCTTGGTCGGCCATTACACAACCAATAAGGTTGGGACATTGTCTAGGTCATTTCATATTATTAAATCATTATTTATACCTTAAACTACCCTAATTACCACTAATCACAATTAAGAACTTAATAAGTTACTATTCACCAAAAAATTATTATAATCTCATTGAACCACATTTTACTTCTTAATGACAACCATGTATGTCGGATTTTCAAAATTCAATACACATTAGTGGTAAACTTTATTTAACTGAAAAATCAGTTTGCTTGATTACCACTTAGTGGTTTCACTATTCATCAAAAATTGAAGTTTTTCAGAAAATTACCAAAAATTCACCCATAAGCTATATTTGATATTCCGAATTCAAAAATGAATTCCATTTTACAAAATTCAAAACATATAAGTCAAATTAATTAATTTAATAATTAATTCCCGCTGTCATGACAAATAGCGTGTTTTTGTGAAACAATAAGTATCAAAAGATTGACACCAGTTTAAGTCCAATTTCAAAGTGAAATTGATTCCAATGACCACCATTGGATTAACGGGTAAAAATATTTTCTAATTTCACTTTAAAACCAATTAAAATAATAATCTAATAATATAAATAATTTAGATTAAAAATAGGTTTTGAATTAAAATACAACATTTTACACTATTCATAAAAAAAATGAACTTTATCAGAAAGGTACCAAAAATTTACACAAAGTAAATTTTGATGTCCCGATTCTAAAGAAGAGTTATATTTGGTCCAAAATAAAGTATAAGAGTGATCAAAACTATATTTAATGACGGTTCACCATTAAAAGGTGATAAGTGAACCTTTAGTGAAACTTAGAGTATATATGCCCTAAAATTGAACTCTTTCCGTATTTTAATCCTTTATCTTTTATTGGGTAAATGTATAAACATTTAAAAACATATCTAATCATATTTTAGTTATTTATATCCATTCCTGCCAGTACAACAGCTACTTGTTAACTAACATTTTAAATAATATTATTTTATTACTAGTGTGCTACGTAAGTTTCAAAGAAACTCATCGTTGCGTATCTTGTACGCTATCGAACATAACAACCCCTTTAAAATAAAATTAATATTTAATTCGTAAATATTAATAAATATGAAAATTCTTTATTCTTTATTTACCTGGGATGTTACATCCTTCCCCCCTTTTGGGAATTGCGTCCTCACAATTTTATTCACTTATCAAAATAAGTGGGGGTATTTATCTCTCATAGCATTTTCAGATTCCCACGTTGCCTCTTCAATCACATGGTTTTTTAACAAAAATTTTACCTGATGAATCACCTTATTCCGTAACACTTGCTCCCTATGGTCAAGAATCTGGACCGGTTGTTCCTCATAAGATATGTTCTCTTCCAGCTGAACTACCTATGGACTCAAAACATGAGATGGATCTGGAATATACTTTCTCAACATCGAAACGTGAAAAACATTGTGTACCTGAGATAAACTCGGAGGTAAAGCCAGTCTGTATGCAACTAATCCAACTCTTTCCAGAATATCATATGGTCCAATAAACCTTGGACTCAGCTTTTTTTTCTTACCAAATCTCATCACTCTTTTCCAAGGAGAATCCTTGAGAAAAACATGATCACCTACCTCGAAAGATAGATCCTTCCTCCGGTTATCCGCATAACTCTTCTGCCTGCTCTGAGCTGTTCTCATGTGCTTCTGAATCAACTGAACTTTTTCTGCCATCTTTTCTACCAATTCTGGTCCCATCAACTTCCTTTCACCCACTCCATTCCAAAATGCTGGAGTTCGACACCGCTTCCCATATAATGCCTCAAATGGTGCCATCTGTATACTGGAATGAAAGCTGTTATTATAAGAAAATTCAACCAAAGAAAGATGTTGGTCCCAACTTCCCTGATAATCCATCAAACAAGCTCGTAGCACATCCTCCAATGTCTGAATTGTTCGTTCTGACTTCCCATCTGATTGATGATGAAAAGCTGTACTAAAATTTTAATTCAGTACCCAATGACTTCTGAAGGCCTTTCCAAAAGTTAGAAGTAAACCTGGGATCACGATCTGATACAATGGAGAGAGGAACTCCATGTAACCTGACTATCTCTTTAAGATACAGACGGGAATGTTGATCAAGAGAGAAAGTATCTCGTATAGAAAAAAAATGAGCAGATTTGGTCAAACGATCAACAATAACCCAGATTGCATTATAACCTTGAGATTTCCTCGGTAATCCCACAACAAAGTCCATGGATATATTCTCCCATTTCCACTCTGGCACTGGTAAAGGCTGAAGCATCCCTTTCGGTAACTGCCTCTCTGCTTTAACCTGCTGACAAGTCAAACACTTCACAGTAAAATCAACAATATCTCTTTTCATTCCATCCCACCAGTAATACTCCCGCAGATCTCTATACATCTTAGTACTGCCCGGATGAATTGAAAACGGAGAACTATGAGCTTCACATAACAACTCTCTCTTCAACTGTGAATCACAAGGCACACATAACCTCTTCACAAACCTCAAAACACAAAGACAAACTTATCCAAGAACTCATGGAAAATTGTATTCAGAAGGTCCATGAATATAGCAGGTGCATTGGTTAACCCAAAAGGCATAACTACAAATTCATAATGGACATATCTAGTACGGAACGCAGTCTTCGGAACGTATGCTTCTTTTACTTTCAACTGATGGTACCCCGACCTCAAGTCAATCTTCGAAAAATACTGAGCTCCCTGGAGCTGATACCACTTCATTCGATGGCCCAACATCTGCTGACGTTGTTGCAAAGGATTTTACCACCCCTTTCTGCTTGTAGTCTAGCTGCATTCCCCCAGTTGAGTTCATCGTTGGACACTCGTTTGCATAATGACCCATTTCATTACACTTAAAACATCTTACTGTTGGCTTTTCATTGCCTGCTTGATCATCTCCCTTACAGTTACGAGCAATATGACCAGACTTACCACACCAAAAGCACTTACCAGACTTGGATAAACATTCTCCAGGACGCATTTTACCACACTTCTCACAGGATGGATATTTGGTTTTCTTACCTCCTTGCTTCTTTGATTATTCTTCCCCTTTGCCTGCCAACTAGACCTCTTATTCTGTTGTTTGTCATAGAACACCTGATCATCGGCAAACTCCATTTCCACCTTCTCCGCACATCGAACAAGTTTTTCATAACTGTTGATCTCACGAGAAGCTAAAGCCCTTCGATACTTTGGCTTTAACCCTGAGTAAAAACGGTTTATTTTACTATCAAGATCTCGTATGAAGTTTGGAGCATACCTTTCCAATAGAGTGAACTTTTCTTCATAAGAAGCCACTGAATCATCCTCCTGCCTCAATTCTAGGAACTGTTTTTCCATCCTAAGACGAACCACCTTAGGAAAATATTTCTCAAGAAACATACCTTTGAATTCGTCCTAGTGAAGATCCTCAATCTCATCACTATCCCTTATATTTTTCACCATCGACCACCACTGATCAGCTTCACCTTCAAAACGGTAAACAGAAAGACTATCCTTTTGATGTTCTGAACACCCCATGACATCAAAAATATTCTCCAGTGCTTTAATCCACCATTCAGCTTGCACAGGGTCAAATGATCCTCTCAATGATGGGGGATGTTTCCTCATGAAGTGTTCCACCACTGACATGTTCCTCTGTGGTTGATCTGGCTGATCTCGTGCATGGATACCACCACCATTTATAGCCTGAGTCAACTGTGCCATCACTGCAACAAACTGTTCAGTTCCGATTCCGACCATCTCAGGTTGCTGATTTGGAAGGTTGTCTTCCTCCTGATGTCGTCCCAACATAGCTGCTTTGTTTCCTCTACGGAAAACCATTCTGAACACAGAAATATCTTAGGCGAAGCAACATGGTAATCCTTAAATGTTATATCATTTCAATCATATTATAATTTAACACTTTTCTAACTCCAAAAGTTGTCTAATCCTCCCTCTGATACCAACTATAAGGCCCCAGCCTTAAACCTTACTTAATATTGAATTAAATGAATAATTCACGTCAAGGATCTTTTCAGGTTTAGTGTTTTAGAGAATTAGAACATAACTATTACATCTCAAAAGATTACAAAGTAGTCACTTATACTAAGTTTCCATAATAATAATAATAAACTCTTGAAAGAAACATGTCTAGTTCCATGTTTTATATAGCATGACATTCCCTTGATCCCATCCTTGACCTTATTCCATATTAAGTCCTGTGAAAAAAATTTCAAAAAAAACTTGGGGTGAGCATAAAAAGCTCAGTAAGGGATAAAAAAAGAATGAAAACTGTTAGTTTTTCAAACATCAAGTAAACCATGTATACTATATCAAATTAATACCTTCACCTTCATGAAGTAGTAAAAAAAATCTTCACTGAATAAAGTATCATTACTTACCTTTTTGTAACCAAAAGATTACCATAAAACCATATAAAGAACACATAGAATATATAAAGGTAACTTGGGACATAAACATACTTAAGTGGAATAACCATACGGTTGACTTCCACACATATCACTTAATGGAATAGCCATACGGCCAATTTCCATACATACTTAATGAAATAGACATATGGCCGACTTCCATACCCAATGCATTGGAGGTTATAACATAACCACCCGTCCTGGTATTCACGGCACCACCCGTCATATGGTTTATAACGTAACCACCCGTTAAAATGTCTAAGTACCAATATAAAATCATAAAACATAAAACCAATATAAAGGAATGATAACATTCCACATTTCAATCACAATATATCATAAATATATAGACATAATAGAATAATTTATCAAAACCATTTACAATACCAAAATACATAAAAGATTATATGGTATTTATTTTATTTTAAAAACACTACGGCTTGTTGAGGAAGCCAAATACCAAATAATACTCGCGGTGGCGGAAAAGGTCGTTGTCACCGCATACGTTAAAAAAACATTCCTTTTTGTCGTTTTGTAAAACGCTTCGTAGAAAAAGATTCCTTTTGTATAAAAGTAAAATTCAAAGGGTTTTATACACCGTATAAAATAAAGTTGTGTATAAAACTAAATATGCCTCAATGAAAGGAGATTGAGACGAAGTCCGTTACCTTGGGTCCGACATGACTCGATCATTCTTTAACGTCCAGAATAATAAACTTGAGTTAATTTATACTTGATTAAGAATTTTTTTAAAGTTCATTATTCTTTTTATATCACTTATTGCCATGTTATAAACATTATGTAACCATTTATGTTAATAATGTTTGTTTTTTCAATATTTGGTTCTTAAGTCGAAAGTTGACTTCATGTTGTTCATGTGGTCAAAACTTCTTTATATCCAGAATGAAATTCCCGATTTGGATATAATATATATCATATATATCCAGCATATACATGTATTTATAATATTACATAATCATTTAGAGGTATGAAATGAAATGCACCGTTTATGGAGACGGTAAGTCGTACGTACGCATGAACGCTACTTTCATTTCTTTGTCATATTAGTGGAATTAAAACTAAATGAGAGGTATGTATATTTTAATTCCAGAATTATATTCATCATTTAGATAAATAATTAATTATATATATACATTATATACATGTAATTTTAATAGTACATTACATTTGGGGATAAGAAATGAAATGCACCGTTCATGGAGACGGTAAGCCGTACGTACGCATGAACGCTACTTTCATTTCAATCTCATACATTAATGGAAAGAAATAATAATGATATAGAGGTATATTATAATTCCAGTATAACATCATATATAATAACTTTAAATCCATCCTTTACACATCCCACATATGGCATTAACGAATCACATCACTTTGAGGGGGCGGTAGTCCGCACTTCCTTAAATGAAGATATCATGTTTACCCATAATGGAAACCATAAAGGTATGCCACAAAATGAAAAATACAGAATCTTAAAGAAAACATAAACATATTATATATCATATATAAAAATAGTGACATCATAATGGCCACCCTTGAAGGTGTTAAATGAGTACTGAACAATCATCGTTTCGGGAGGCAGAATTTCGCCATCCACGGAAACCATATGTTCTTTAACCATTTGATGTAGTTTTGTGAGAGTGTAGCTCAAATAAATATTATAACAACATCCAAGTATATTGAAGATACTTTTTGTGTTACAAAATAAGTAAATAAAAAGATTTTAGAGGGTTGGAGAAGCAAAATAAAACAAATGAACAAGAGAGAATGAATTACCTTTAAAAGTGTAACTCCTTTTTGATTTGAGCCTAAAGGCTTCCTTTGAAAGGATTCTGCCCAAAGGGAATCCTCTAGGATGAGGATAGGGATGTGGAGAGAGTAATTGGGCAGGGGTTGGCCGAGCCAAAGGCTTGAGAAGTGTGTGAAATGAGGTAGAGGTGGGGGCCTTTTATAAGAGGAGAGGAGGGGCACTTTTGGAAAGTAAAGAAATATTACTTTATTTGAAAATGTGTTTCGGTTTTAAAAGGTCCCACATTGAATTAATTCGTGTATAAGGTGATAAGGGTTCGAAATCCACTCATCCAATTGGTTTTGGACATGTGTAGTTCATAGATTTTACATTATCTTTCCATTTTATTTAAATCGTCAAATAATGATGTCATCGCTGCATCATTATTATGTCATCAATAATTTAATTTATTTAATGTCTAAAAATCATAAAAAAATACTACGATGTAGGAAATATTTTTATCTTTCCAATTAATATTTATAATCAAAAATATGATCTTTATAACCCCATGTAAAAATTGTTTTCGTAAAAAATCTCTTGTTTGTGTCATTTTTACTTTAACATTTAATAAAAAGTTATTTATGTCATTTCCAAACCAAAGTGTCTCCATGGGGTCCCCAAGTTGACCCATGGCTTTTCTTGGTCGTCCATTACACAACCAATAAGGTTGGGACATGTGTCTAAGTCATTTCATATTATTAAAGCATTATTTATACCTTAAACTACCCTAATTACCACTAATCACGATTAAGAACTTAATAAGTTACTATTCACCAAAACAATTATTATAATCTCATTGAACCACATTTTACTTCTTAATGACAACCATGTATGTCGGATTTTCAAAATTCAATACACATTAGTGGTAAACTTTCATTTAACTGAAAAATCAGTTTGCTTGATTACCACTTAGTGGTTTCACTATTCATCAAAAATTGAAGTTTTTCAGAAAATTACCAAAAATTCACCCTAAGCTATATTTGATATTCCGAATTCAAAAATGAAGTCTATTTTATAAAATTCAAAACATATAAGTCAAATTATTTAATTTAATAATTAATTCCCGCTGTCATGACAAATAGCGTGTTTTTGTGAAACAATAAGTATCAAAAGATTGACACCAGTTTAAGTCCAATTTCAAAGTGAAATTGATTCCAATGACCACCATTGGATTAATTGGTAAAAATATTTTCTAATTTCAATTTAAAACCAATTAAAATAATAATCTAATCATATAAATAATTTAGATTAAAAAGAGGTTTTGAATTAAAATACAACATTTTACACTATTCATAAAAAATGAACTTTATCAGAAAGGTACCAAAAATTTACACAAAGTAAATTTTGATGTCCTGATTCTAAAGAAGATTTATATTTGGTCCAAAATAAAGTATAAGAGTGATCAAAACTATATTTAATGACGGTTCACCATTAAAAGGTGACAAGTGAACCTTTAGTGAAAATTAGTGTATATATGCCCTAAAATTGAACTCTTTCCGTATTTTAAGCATTTATCTTTTATTGGGTAAATGTATAAACATTTAAAAACATATCTAATCATATTTTAGTTATTTCTATCCATTCCCGCCAGTACAACGGCTACTTGTTAACTAACATTTAAAATAATATTATTTTATTACTAGTGTGCTACGTAAGTTTCAAAGAAACTCATCGTTGCGTATCGGGTACGCTATCGAACATAGAAACCCCTTTAAAATAAAATTAATATTTAATTCGTAAATATTAATAAATATGAAAATTATTTATTCTTTATTTACCTGAGATGTTACACTCAATGCCTTAAATAGACAAGATCTTTTACATAAATGTGGAATACATTAAAATCTTAGTAGAACAACCATCAGGTATGAACTTTTTATTCATGAACATTTTTCTTCCAAGGGTATAAAAATATGAAAATTTCCTTATAATTTATTTAAAATATCCATTGTAGAACACATTGGAAGAACGATGCACGACTCTTTCCCTGAACACTCCACAACAAAAGATAAAAACTATTCACTGATCCACTAGACCAAAAAGCTCCCTAAATTTTTTCCCACATTAGATTCTTATTTATTCGGTCTATTTAAAAAAATATTTCCACAAGAATGTACATCCATGTCGTCATATTTTGCCAATCATATAACTAAAATGAATCCATATTTAATTATGTAATGGATTTCCAAATCACACATCCTGCTATTATTTATAGAAACATTAGGATAGATCATTCGATATGTATTTCATGAACCTTAATGTAATTATCATTTTTCATACTCCCAAAGCATCTTCTCTCACCAACTCTTCATTTTTTGGTTTCTCCACATTATTTTACATGAGAGTAAAATAAAAAAGAATGATTCATGGGTTCACACCCTTTCTATAAATTTTTGGGGTAAAAATATCTCTTATTTGAACATTATACCTTTAAAAAACATTTAATATTTTAATTGGCTTCCAAATAAATTTTCAACCATTATATGCATAATTTCAAGGACTTGAAAACAATGACCAAGGTCCATGTCAACTATTATTATAACTCCAAGTGCTAAATCTGATATGAGATCCCTTAATTTTCTAGTAAATGTGTACCAATGAAAATATTCACCAGTAAAAGGATTACATCATGAACATTCACACTGAAATGCATCGTTATATTATGAAGCACTAAAATTTATTCCTCAAGTGCTTTTACTGTAGGATTGAAAAATTAATATAAACCCTATTAGTGAAATTTATGTTAGATATATATTTTTATGATTGTATATAATCATGGAAAACCTTATTCCATGATTCACACCAGGTGTCTTTGTGAATAGAGCAGCAGTGTTCAAACCCCACTCTTACAACATAAAATTGTTGTTGAGTGGGTTTTTAATGGTGTGATGTTCTCTATTTTTTAATAGATTTATTAGACCTTATTAAAATTTATATTTTCCAATAGATAAATGAAAAAAATATTTTTTGGGAATATATGATAGGAATTATGTAATATTGGAAACATATGACAGTGATATGGCCTTTTTAGAGTTGTTTGTATAGTTAAGAGTGGGGAGAATAGTGTTGATGTGGATAATTGGAGACATGGAGTCTTGTGTTATAAATATCATTATGGTTTCTTTTTATGGTTCTAGAGCATTTAAACATGTATAAAAGGCATTGTATCCATGAACTGTATGTGTTGAAAAATATTGGTGTCTTGATTTGATAATTTTTCTTATTTAATCAAAGTATTTATTTGTAATGTCATCTAAATCAATGTCAAATATTTTAGTTTCCTATGTGTTGTTGTCGTGAATATCTTGATAATGGAAGAAAATTCAATGTTCTCATAAATCCATAAGTCATTTTCATTGTTAGGGATGGTATTACTCAGGTGACCCCTTATTCATTCTAATTTTATACAAGAGACTTTTTTCGCTTTCAATTATTATAATTTATTAAATTTTTTTGTTTGTTTTGTATTGTTTTAAACTAATTCTTTTAAATGATGATAGGAAATTTTGGATATTTCATGTATGAGTTGGTGAATTACATGTGTATTCTATGCTACAGTAGAAACCACTAATGCATGAGAGAAATAGATGAATTAAGGTATGTTATTATATTTGTTTCCACCAGGATAGTGACAACCAATTTTTCCAAGAAATTCAAACACTAAAATAGATAGTTAGAGAAGAAATAATTATGGTTATTTGGGTGAGTGATGTGTTACACATTTCTTTATTTTTTACTGTAATGATTTTTATTCTTTTTTTTTCTCTTTTTTTTGGTTTTAATTATTACTTTTTTCACTCATAGATTTTCATTTAATAGAACCATTGGGAATATAACATAAATTAATTACTAAGTGAGAAAAATCATATGTCCATACTTTTAATCTTCTACCATTTGAGATGTAGTACATGCCGATGGATTGGCATGTTTTTGTTATGTGATACTATAAATATACTATAATTTTGGTCATGTACTCACTGGTTATCTTTTAGATTATATGGATTGGAATATGTTATAAAATTTGTTTACGTATTATTTAATTTCTGAACTAGATAATGATCTTAACAAATAATATTGATGTTCCATATTTTTTGGATTTTTCAAATCATTGTTATTGTCATTATCTCTTGGTCATTGAGTGAGGACTTGAATAGATTATAGATGTTTGACTAGGTTGATTATTTTTTTATTATTATTTGGGTTCAGATTGTTTCTTGGAGATTTTTTTTCACATAGGTTTTTGGTATTCTTCATGGTCACTCATTATCTCTAGGTTGATGTTTTAATTACATATAATCTAATCATTACATGTGAGATTAGTATTTTGGAGAAAAATTGGTTGTTTGTGTTCTCCATTTTCATTACTGATTTTCAAAAACAATAGAGGTAATTCCATTTGATAAATCGACAATGATGCACCTGTAAGAAGTGTTTTTTATGGTTTGTGATAGGTTGGGTTTGTGTTTCTTCTGTTGGTCTATTTCTATATTTGATAGTTCATTTCATGGTTTATTAGGTTTAATTTGGCTTTCATGGATTGTTTTTAGTGGTGTGCTACAGTGTTCTTGGCATGTCTCTAGAAATAGATTCACAGTCATTATTCAAGTGAAGGTGGTTCTATAGGTATGACTATCATTTAGAGTGTTAATTAATGCTAGTTTCATTGTTGTGGTGTATTGTGGAAAACAGTGGTGTGGATTCAGAATCCAAGTGATGATAGGGGAAAATAAAGGTACAGTAATATGCTTTCCTCAGGGTTGTGTTTTAAGGGTGTTTGATTATTGTTACAATGGGGAATCATGACGTGGATGTAGAATTAGTCATTTCATTTTGTCTTTAAGAAAAGGGAGTTTTTTATTTGGGCTTGGATTTCAATTGGACATAACACTCAACCCATTATTTTCATGGTCCTATGGTATTTTCCCTTATTTTACATTCATAGGTAAAGTAATCATGGTTTGTATGATTCACTTTTATTTTATCTTGTTTCTATGATCGTATATATAAAATTATTCTTCGATTCCTTGGCCCATATTATAGATATCATGCTGAATAAAGAATTGAGACAAAAACAATTGTGGCACACGTTTCTTTAATGAATTGATTAGAAACTAGGACTCGTCTTCTGCAAGATAATTATTAGGAACAATATGGGTTGGGAGATCACATTTCATTTTGACAATACCAATAAACATTCACCATAGGGAATCAATTGAATGATGAATTATTCCAGGATTTAGAAGACTACCACAAAGGAACCTGTTTTTTGTCTAGTGTTTTTCCAAGGTATATTGTGAACCAAGTGACCAATGGGGGCTATGATTTCATAAGAAGGGTATTGGATTTTTATAGAGATCTTTTTGTTTCCCTATGTATTCTAAATCATTAAAATTATTTCTTTCAATTTTTTTGATGATTCTTGAAGATCTAATATTTTACTAGAAATATGAAGGTGGAACATTTATACCATTTTGGACTTCTTCTTTCTAAATTGGGTGAAAGTATTGAATGAAATATGATATAATGAGGTTAAAAGTGTTTCACTATTATTTTATGATCTGTGGCTTGGGAGACAAGTGTGACTGAAAAAGATGTTGACAAACTCATGAATAATTTAAGGTTATCGATTTTTCTGTTCATTTACTCTTTTCCTTTATCATTTAATCATGTCTTTTTTTAACATAATAGATGATAAATAAATAAGAAATATAATATATGTCCAATATGTTTTTTTTGTGGTGGTTTTCATAGATTTTATCATAGTGTCATGGTCTCCTAGAATTAGAAAGTTTAAAGTTAAAGTTTACTGCACTTAGCTGGGATATCATAGCATTATTTAATTCTTACCTATATTTTTTTATCTATCACATGGTTTTTAACATATTTTTCATTGTCAAAATTAATTGAAATTGTAATGATTGTTTCTCTCTTGGAAGATTCAGTTAAAATTGCAGGTATTACAACAACAAAAAAATTTTATGTCTTCTTCCACAAAATCACATACAATTTAAATTAAATGAAATATTATTTTGATTCAATATTGATATCCCATTGGTATATTGATGTCTGCAATTGGAATGATTGAATTTAATGTATCTGGGAGAATTGGATAAATATATTTCCTATGAGAATCACAACTGAAACAATTGATTTTGGAAGATCATGGATGTATGCTTGAGAAGCATGAGATGCCGCTTTTGTTTATTTTTTTTAAGGTTGAGTTTCTATTTTGAATTTAAATATTTAAGTACTACTTGAGATTATTTTTTTGTATTTTTTTAATTATATGTTGGTGAAATAATTTTTTTTATAGAATTATAACTAAATTAGGATGATTTTGGAGGACCATGGATGGATTCTAGAGGACTATGAATCGAAGCTCGGGCCTTTCATCATGGTGGTGGATCACAATGTACATTATACTATACCAAAACCTATTTTCATACTTAAAGATAATATTTCTTATATTTATATGTTTTCACTAGAGTTGGAGGTGACTAGATTCCATGGATGGGTTGCTGTCGTGGTTGGGATGTTGGAGATGGAGCTAACTAGATGGTTGGATGGGGTTCTTGAATGGTTGGGGGCACTGTAGATGGAGATGAATAGATGGAATAGATGGGTTGTCTGGAATGGATGGGTCACATAGTGGGGTGGACCGTATTGGGGGATCCAACATGGGGGGATTAAGGGATCAATAATTTCGTATCAAATTTATCATTATTTATAAAATTATTTTTTCCATATGGTTGAACATGTGATAAAATTATATTTTAGGTATTATATATTATAAAATAATAAATATAATATGAAATTATACTAGAATTAGAAACATATAATTTTTATTAAAATTTAATTTATAAAAAATATATATTTTATTAGGGATATATTATTATCAACATATATATTTTTCACCATAAACTATTTCTAAACACTTTAACTAATTTATATATAATTTTTTTGTATAATTATAAAATCAATATAAATATTTTTTCTATCACAAGAACAATTAGCAATAACGATTTTACCAATATGATAGTGATTGGGATATATCTATTGGTAAAACATTGTACAAAGTGAAAATTAAATTTTAACAATACATATGTCATTGTTGGAAAAAGTGAAATATTTTTTAGTGGTTATTGAAATTAGAATGTTTCTTTAGTGAAATATTCAAAAACAATTAGTGGCTTAAGAGACTCCACCTGTACAGTGATGAAAATTTATGCCTTTTCATCTCTTCTCATAGGAGATGGAGGAGGAAATGGGTGTGATTTCCAATCCTATTATAAATCATCTTCGAGATTTTGGTCCTTGTTAAATATATTAAAAAAACTACTAGTTAAATTATGGCTGAATACGGAAGACACTTGTTCAATATTTACATTCCCCATGAACATATTTAATAGAATCTTTTGAGCCAGCAACACATTGAGCGAGTACATGAGCGCTTTCCACTAAGTGACAAAATATGCAAATCACAGATCAGGAAGATGTTTAAACATGATGAATTTTTTAATGATTGTATTGTGAATTAGGGAGATGAATCAATTGATAAACTAACTAATAAGGCCATCCCAACCAGTGATTGATCCAATGGGAAAACTTTTAAACTAGAAAACAATAGGACCTTTCAATATGTGGACAAAACACTATAGTTAAGAGGCCTCCTGCAACTCTGGGGTTCCCAACATCGGCCCCCCAACATGAGATGAAATGAGAGAAATAATGTAGAGGGTCCCCTATTTTGTTGAAGTGGGAAAATATTCTATTACCAAATATTGGGGGTGCTCCCATGTCATCTACCCATGATGGGTACGAATTTCCATCAGGTCAGATCACCACCTCTCTTATCATCATTGTCTCAATGAGAGTGGTGAGAGTGGATAAAAAATCATCATGGAGGTTATCTATATTATATAAATTATCCCTAACCACCATTGTATTGAATGGCTCCTAAAATCGGTAAATAGGCTCTATGGACCGTGGAGCTTCATTATTTGGGCCCCTATAAAGATGATCATGCAGATTGGGAGAGAATGGTGATTTCGTACATGTATGATTTCCAAAAAATACTAGCTTATCTCTTTGTGGAGGATTACTGAGCTCCACAGGAGGAAAATATATAATGACTACATGATTCTTACCTAATGGATGGGCATTGGGATCCCTTTGGGATATTCTATAATCCAGACACCAACTGACCATGAAGTATGTAAGGAGCTTCATGTGTTCCACAATTTCTTATATTAAGAAGGATATCATGGGATTTTCCTCCCTTTTCAATGCATCCTTGGAGATATCAAAGAAAATGACGTTGTCCATACCTTTATTGGTATTCTTATGGGGAATAAACTCTTCATTTTGTCTATACCCAAGGCCAAACTACTTCCATTTCTATCAGGAGAGGACACATATCTAAGGGTTTGTATGGTTTTGTGCTTCCACAGGGGATGAATTTTTATTTTTATACCCTACGTTAGTGACCATTTTCTTGTCTATATTTGGAGAAATCATCATCACTATAACTATACCAGGAGTTTAATTTTCATCATCGATGGGAATTCTAGGTTGTTATTGGATATGGGAAAAGTGGAGAGAATCAAAAATTCCCAATTGCTAATCTTCGCATGTAGAGACTCCCCTTATATTTTTTTTGGAGCACAATGATGATCATGATGCATCACTGTTGGAGGGTCTTTGGGAATTTGGGATATCTAGGTTGCTAAGCCATTGGATGCGTTGCATACTCAACCATTCAACACTATTGATCAGTATCATTAAAGAGATCCTTAATTAATGTATATAAAAACTGATTATCATAGATGTAGTTATGCTTTGACCAAATGGCCTGGTAGAAAAACATGACGTGGACCTCAGTTCGAGACTCTGGGATGTGGATGTTAGAAGTTTCATTTGTCCAAAACATCACAAAAAACTAAACAATATCTATAGTCCCCCATCATATTACATAATCAGAGTTTGGAAATATGCTAGATAACCCTGAAAATAAATCATCAATAGCCAATAGATAAGTATAGGAACCGGTTTAGATCAATGAAGTGGATTTTTTGAAGGTATAGGAGTCACAATGTGATTCACTGATTCGATAAATGTTTTTTTGCCTCTAGGGGGGAGGTACAAATCCCATCATCTCATCATTATAGGACTGATTATTCACCACTACAACATGTATGTGGGTGGGAGCATTCTGTGGTGTCACTTTAGATAGATCAACATATTATGGAGTCAATATATACTAGAATAAATATCTATTATTTTGGGTAGTGGTAGAAAGGGAGACTAATGATGATGAAGATGAAAGTATTGTAAGCCCATAGAAAAGATCCACAACTTCATTAACATACATTTTCCACCAGATGGATCTAGGGATCAAATGTATTTGGAATTCATACATTGTGAAAGTCGCATATTGGGGCCCTACCCTGGACTCTAATCGATGGGTTAGAAACACCATTACCGAGTCATATATTTCCTTATATTCGGAATGATTGATGTGGACATTGGAAACATAGTTCTTTTAAGGACATTGCATTAAAATGTGGTTGTTCATCCTTCTACCATGAAATATTATTCCTAGGATTTGAATGTATTTCACATGGGAAGGACCTCCGCCTTGTATAGTGCTAAAGTAAGGAGGACATGTGTGTTGACTTATTGTATCGTTATGGGGAGGACATCTATATTGGTTGGTTGGAGCACAAAGAGGACGTTTATGCTGGTTGAAATTGACGCAGGGAGGAAATATAAGTTGAGGAGTGAGAATATGAAGAATGAATCCATTCTAGTTATTAAAATCATGGGAAGGGACATATCCTTGAATGATGGAAACATGGGAAAGACCTATTTATTTATTATTAATGAAGAAGAGAGGACCTACACATTTACTGGCCATGAAATGGTGAAGACCTCTATTTTTCTAGTGGAGATAACACGGGGATGACCTCTATATAGATTGTCGATGAAATAGGGAATACCTCCACTTTACTCAGTTCTATAGTGTGGATGACATCTACTCAACATGGGAATGGCTCGAGGAGGACCTTCAAGATGGTTTTGAGACCACAAAAAATTCTACATGGATTGGTGATGCTGCGGGGTGTACCCCCACATTGAAACTCATCATCATGGGTTGGATCCAAGACGTTGTCAATGGAGCTAGTGATTAATAGATTCAACCCAGTAGCCAATGTGGCAAGTGAGGTCTTGATACCAATTGAGTGAAGAAAAAGTATTTGGTCATTGATTCCATGGATATAGAAGAATGTTCAGGTGATAGAAAAGGACACATTATCCATGAAAGATGATTCCCCTTGGTCAGGTATCCACCTAGACCTACCCCTGACATTTTCATCATGTAGTCTAGACTAGGGAAAACCTACATGGGGTAAAGTACACTTGTTCTCTATTTTGAAGGATCTTTCATATTTGGAGATGACGTTTCAAGTTAGGAGACATCCTTCATGTCTCTTGGGATGTATTCATGGATGGGGTGACTTAGTAATCCCCTTCCTCATCAGTATAATAAAAAAACTCATAGGATTAATTTAAGTAATTGATCCCAAAGATATTCCCTATTGGAAGAGGGAGGGGATTCTCTCTACATGTCCCTTGGGTAAGGTGATGTCGGATAGTTGATAGTGTCTCCGGGTCATGGAAGGCCATGTGCCTTTTTGAAATGACCCCCACACAAAAACTAATATAAAAGAGTTCCCATCACCATCATATGGATAACATTCATTGGTTATACAGGGATAGGGAACCCAAAATCTGATGTCATGGTTTAATTCAAGGAAGAGGTGATTTTTTGAGAGATTGAATAATGAAAATTTCTCATTCCCCAACATCAATGGGTATTGGGTTACTAATATACTACTGTTTGAGTATGGTATGGTAGTAGGATTAAGACAACAGTACAGATAAAATAAAATAAACGATCAAATACCAAATATCGTCTAATCTTTCTATGATTGATTGATATTCTCACTAAAAATTCCATAGCTGAGGATGCCCAACTGATAACAATCCAAATTTCTTGTGAGTCCCATGATGGGAACTTTTTTTTAAGAGAAGGACCTAGAATCAGATGTTTGAATATGATGACATTCTAATCTTTTGATTAATTAAATGATACCAGTCGCAATATTAGGGAGAATAATATCATAATGGTTTCACTGTTTTTGTTTCAAGTACTTTATTCAAGGGCCCTCCAGCACATACACAAATGATATTCCTGTGAGGGATTGTTTTTCCCTATATTTCAACATTCTAATGGTGAAATACTTTAATATCCTTTAATGGAGATGTATACTCCATGATCATAATGCGATGACAGGATTTCAGTTCCTCCTTCCATGGATTCATTAATAGAACTCATCGCCTAGATCAGGTCTACCTCATATTGGTATGAGATGTTCATGAAACCCATTCCTAGTATCATATCTTTTAGAATTCCAGTTAATTATAATAATTATGTCTAGGAGTTATGATTCTATCTTGACATCAAAGAATATTTATATTTGGAGAGTATTCATGTTGGGCATCAACAACATGTCAAGATTATGGGCACATTGGTCACCAGTATTATTTCTCTTGGGATGGAATCTCACCTAAGCAATATTAGGTTCATAGCATGAGGCATCCCATGTCGATTACATGGTAACAATTCCATGGGTGAAATTCATCCATAGAACTCACCTCATGCATCCCATGTTTTTTATGGAGTATATATTTGAGGTAATGTAAAATGTACTACATACTAGGATGATGGGTCAAAATGTATGGGTGAGATGGATAAGGTAATGAGTTTAACATATTTAGAGATGGATTGATGGATCTGAATTCTAGATGAAGTAGGTCAAAAAGATTTTACCCTATAAGGGATTATGCAACGCATAGATGGTTTATCGATGGATGGGAAATCCCCATGGGTCTGGAACCAAGATTGTTAGATCTAACGTCCCGTGGAGGCAGAACATGGATGGCAAGACTTAATGCCCCATGAAGGCAGAACCAGGGTAGTTGGATTTCATGCCCCATAGAGTTGGAACTAGGATGGTTGGATATAACAGTCCATTTAGGTGGAACTATGATGGATGGATATAAGGCCCTATGGAGGAAGAACAATGATGATTGGATATAACACCCCATGTTGGTTAAATCAAGATGGTGGATATAATCCCTTATGGTGGTGAAACAAGGATTGTTAGATCTAACATCCTATAGAGGAGGAATTGAAATGGTTGGATATAAATTCACATGGTGAAGGAACATGGATGGTTGGAACTAATTCCTGATGGAGGCAGAACTAGGACAGTTGGATCTAATGCCTCTTGAAGGTGGAACAAAAGAGGTACGCCCCATGGAGGGATCAGCAAAGTATATAGTTTTCTATGATTGAGCCTCTAGAAGGCTTCCTTCGTATTCTTTTTAAATAACATGAATTAAAACCCATGTAGTTCAATGTTGTTGTTTATGATCATGTGACTAGAATGAACCATGTATTTTAACGTCAAACGGTATTGATGCCTTGGAAGATGAGACCTTGTCATGGTTTGGTATGGGATTTACATCGAGGTGGCCAGAGGGACCTGGAGGAGATGTTGTCTCTTGGTGGGGGCATGATCATACTATGGTTTCATCCCAGAGAACATTGGGGTGAATTTAGATTTTGATTTAGTGCCATAGAGTGACTTTTTATATATCCCAATTTGATAGGAATCACAACTGACATAGCTAAGAATGGATGGGTATTACACCTGTAATGTTTTCCATTTAATCTGGATGTTGGGGCTTATATTGGATATGAATCCCATTTGAAGTGGATGTTGGGGTTTATACTGAATTGTAGGCCCAATTGAAGTTGAGGTTGGGCCTCATACCATATTAGAGACCCATATTAGGTGGATTTTAGAATTATATCATATTGGAGGCCCATTGGAAGTAAATATTGAGGATTATAATATATATAAGGCCCACTATAATTGGAGGTTGGACCATATACTAGATAGGAGGACCATTTGTAGTGGAAATTGGGGCTTAAAGCTGATAAGAGGCCAATTTTAGGTGGGGGTTTTGCTTATACTGGATTGATGGATATTTTGAATTTGAGGTTGGAGTATATACAATATATGAGGCCCATTTGAAGTAGAGGTTGGGGCTTATACTGAATAGGATGTCCAATTGAAGTGGAGTATGGGGCTTATAATGAATAGGAGACACATTTGATGGCATGGGATCATGTGGACATAAAGATATCCACTAAGATATAAGACCATGCCAGTAATGATTAGTGTGATAAACAAGAGGGAGAAGTAGATCTGAATATCAAATAATCCAACTTTTTCTTATAATAGACTAATGATGTTGTGCTGTTAGAATCAAAAAATTCATATTGGTGGGGCTTACATGTGACATATTCACAGATTATCTCATTCCAGGTAATAATTATATATAGAACCATCTGGTTGTAGAATAATTTATGTGGGGATTATATAGAGATGATTAACGTCATGGATGTTAGGTTTACCATGATGGGGGGAGGTAGAATCACATAATGACTGTACATTATTGAACCTATGTTCATTTCACAAGGTAAGACTATAGTTTTACATCATGTGATGCAGATATTTTTTTGATATTTTATGTCATACAACTACGAATTGGAACATGATAGTTTTACATCATATATATTGGACGTGGGGGACTCACTCCATTCCCCCAAGTTTTATGTAACTATAGATAATGCACTTTTGGGTGAGGCGTGGCTTTGGAACATCTAGGGTGAATTGATGGTATGAGTATTCCTTAATGGGTTCCATGTTATTATCCATATGCATGTAGGTAACAGTCAGTAGAATACCTATGCATAGGAGTAATAGGTAATGTAATTGATCAATATGGATCTTAATGAGAATCGAGATCAGGACATGGAGGTTTTTGTGAGAAATTCTATATCATTTTTGAATAGTATTTTCATGATCCTATTCTTATAACATATGGGTAGGCCATGGGGTCTAATGGAGTAGGTGAACACTAGACCAAGAGATCCATCAAATGTCAAGCATTCACTCAAGTATGAGATTTTCCTGTATAAGACATAAGTTAAGAGGAGTTGGGTAAGGATTACTCAACTATTGGCAAAGTCATGTTCACTTCCACAAGATGTATATCATTCAGGATTATCTACCATAGGTTATCTACATTCACATAAGATCAATTTTACGTGTAGTAGGGTGACTCTTCATCCTTAAAAAATCCTCCATGATGAATGATCCATCCTTTTATTTATTGTTGAAATGCTTGGTGATGCGAAAACTAGATTTTGGAGGTGGAAGGCCTTTGTGCATGGTGGATTCCTTTTCCTCTAGAGATCTAGCATGTGAGATGTTTCCATTAACATTGTCATTCTCATCATTGGTGGGGTGTTACGAAAAACATTTATTTCATGCCCACAACAAATTATTCTTTTGTAGTCATGCCTTGTCCATCCTTTCAGCCTTGGTAGAATAAGTGTAATATATCATTGCCTTTAGCATGAAATATATTTTTTGTGTAGTGTGGGGTATTGTAAATAGTTATGGAATATTGGATGCACCACCCTCATTGATTCTGGAACGGTCCTTCATGGTGGGATGCATGCCGGGTTTTCCCAAGGCTTATCATTTTCAACATCAGATGGAAATTTGGAGCAAACAATTCCATTGATAAATATTTTATTTTATTGCTTTGGAATGTGAATATTGGTTTTTTCTCTCTCATTGAATACAATGTGGTGATTTAATACTGGAGGGAAAAATGGTTCATGTGTGGGGGTATTTGACACACTATTTTTTCAAGAATATTTTTAATAAAATTTTCATGTTTTTAAATAATATTATAATAATAATTCCATTTATTTAAATCTTTCACTAATATATGGGAATTTATAATTAAATAGTTATAATGGATTTAAATAATGGTTTTAGTTTTGAATTTTAATTTTATTATGTGAATAGAAATTTTTCTATATTATTTATTGGCGCCTTAAAAAATTCCAAGCCTTAGAAAAAACTCAAAAAGGCCCAAATCCACATAGACATATATCGGAATGGTTGGCCAACCAAGAAGATCACCAGGAGAGCCCACACAGGAAGATGAGGAAGAACATGATGATTGAATCAATCCACATGATGGGATGTACTGATTCCCAAATGGGCCAGATAGTGTGGCAAGGTGTATTTTCATGTGTGAATGTGAATCAAGGTGTCAAACCAGAGGTGGGATTTGACTGAGTATAATCCATGAGTTGAATTAATTGTGAGTGCCTCTACACTCTCCACTCCAATGTGGGGCAATGAGTCATCAGGTACTATTCTTAAATTATCAATATACCATCGTTCTGAACATCATCCACAATTATTGTTTCAGATATAACATGATTCTATCATCTCCCATGTTCTTCACTTTCATTATCATCTAACCTCCATTAAATCACCAGCGAACATCCATCCCCTCCCCCTAGAAAGCGTGATCTCAAGCACTCCCACACTTTCGAAGATCGAGGTCACCATGAATCTATTATAAGACCCTATAAGACCCTCATGAAACATATTTTGAAGCTTCATCCAACCACTGTGATGTCCACAGGAAGGGAAACCACTTATTTCACCACATAACTATAAGGCCCCGTCATTAAACCTTACATTATCCTGATTTATTACAAGATTACACATTAAGAATCTTTTCAGATTTAGAGTTTTAGAGAATTAGATCATGAAACTTGCATTACATTCCACTTTTAAACAAAGTGGTTACATAAAAGGCAATATTCATTTTTCCCATCAACGGAATCATATTTAAAATAAAACATGTATTCTTTCTTGACTCATACTTGACACTATAATCACATCATGTGCCTTTCCCTTGACTTGTGAAAAACATTTCAAAAACTTGGGATGAGCATAAAAATCCCACTAAGGGTTATAAAAAGAATGGAAAGGAAACATGAGTACATATATACATAAGAATGAAATCATACATTACCCATAAAGCATAATCAATTTAACATACCTCATAAAATCATGAATAAATAATAGAAATCATAATACATAAAGGTAACTTGAGGCAGTTATAACATTCTTACGTAGGGAGTAACCCTCTTGGTTAAGTTTGGAATACCCACCATAGTATATTCCCTAAATCTCTTCGTAGAAACCTTAACGTTTCACTCCTTTGTGTTACCCAATTCATTGGAGAGCAATATCGGGCTCACCCGCCCATAGTTTATCATGGAACCACCAGTCTTAAAAACAATGCCCAAGAACCATAACATAATCTTATCACATAAAACATGCATAAAGGAAACCTATCATTTTTACCTTTCAATAAAAAGATATCAATACAACACATTTATATAAAAACATTATGAAAGCCATTTTCAATACCAAAATAAAAGAAATGTAAAACATGGTATTTATTTTTCTTTTAAAAAGATGGTATGGTTTGTAGAGGAAGTTGAAACTCATATAATGGTCACGGCGGCGGAGAAGTCGTTGTCGCCGCATACGTGTGACAAAAACATTCCATTTTGTCGTTTAGTAAACGCTTCGTATAAAAAATATTATTTTTGAATAAACGTAAAAGTAAAATGGGTTTATACACCATATAAAATAATGTTGTGTATAAAACAAAGTCTGCCTCAATGAAAGGAGATTGAGATGAAGTCCCATACAAAGACGATATCTTTGGATTAAGGATAAATCAATTACATAATTATGTGTGACAAATGAATACACGAAATATAAGTGGGTATTAAGTGTAATACAATCATAGGACATTTACACATAATCATAGAACGACATATTCAAGGAGTACAAGTCATCCCAAAGAATCAATATTGGGTTAAGAAGTTCCTTTGCAAAAATTCGACAACCTAACGGCGTCACTTCAAAATTCAGAAAAAGAGTTAATGAGAGATAAAAAGGGTGTCTAATCACATGGTCATAATATTTAAATGAATAAGGATATATAATAACATATCCCAACATAATATTATGTGAATTAAAAGGCAAAACAAAATTATTCTTTTAAAAAGAGGAGGGTGAAAGGTTCCCTTATCGACTTGGGTAACATTCGAAACATACACCCCGTGAAAGAAGGAAAATACAAAATTGATGTAAATACTCATAAATGAAATTATATTACACAATGAGTAAAATAATGGGCAATACATACACCACTCAAAGGAAATTGTGGAAAATGTAGCATAAATCTCACGGGAATAAAAGTGAGATGAAAAATCCCTTACGAAAACTCGGCAGCCTAATGGCACCACCTAAAACTTACAAAAATGGATTAATGAGATCAAATAGGATCTCTAATCATATTAACATAATGTTTACATCAAGTGGAATATAAAATATCATCCCCCAACATAACAAAGAGGAGCTTAAAAGAAGTGACATAAATGAGAGTACTTAAAAAGAGAGAGAGAGGTTAGATCTCTTACGAACATTTAGCAGCCTAACGGCGCCACTCAAAACCTCCAAAATGGATTGATGAGAGAGAATAGGGTCACTCATCATATGAACATAAAAATTACAGTTAGATTAATATAAAAGTACATCCCAATCACAAGAAAGATGAGCTTAAAAGGAATGACATAAACGAGTATACATAAAAAGAAAGAGAGGAGTAGGATCCCTTACCTCGTGTCTGACATGACTCAATAGATCTTTAATATCCTGAATAATAAAATTTGGTAAATTTATAATTGAATACGTTCATCCATTAAATATTATTATTCAGTTCATATCAGACGTTTTTGTCGATGTTCAGTACATGAGTAAAAATTGATCTTGATGAAAAATTCTTTTACATGTAGTTATAGGTACATCATCTCCAAAATAGTATTTATGTTTTAAATATCATATATATTCAGTATATATTTATTTTATACTATTCGATAGAATTTTTAGATAAAAAAATTGAAATCACTATTCATGGAGATGGTAGTCCGTACGTACGCATGAACACTACTTTCATTTTTTGTCATATTAATGGAATTAAAAAAATGAGAGATATATATATTATAATTCTAGAATGGTATCCATAATTTAGATGTAATAAATTACATATATATATATATTATATATATGTACTTATAAAATTCATAGCATTTGGAGATAAGAAATGAAATTTACCGTTCATGGAGACTGTAAGTCGTACGTACGCATGAACGCTACTTTCATTTCTATGTCATATTAATTGAATTAAAACCAAATGAGAGGTATGTATATTTTAATTCCAGAATTATATTCATCATTTATATGTAACATACATCATATATAATAACTTTAAATCCATCCTTTATACATCCCACATATGGAATTAACGAATCAAATCACTTTGAGGGGGTGGTAGTCTGCATTTCCTAAAATGAAATTATCGTGTTTACCCACAATGGAAACCATAAAGGTATGCCAAAAATGTAAATTACAGAAGCTTAATTAAAACATAAACATATTAAATATCATATATATATATATAGTGACATCTTAATGGCCACCTTTGAAGGTGTTAAAATAATGTTGAACAATCATCGTTTCGGGAGGCAGAAATTCGCAACCCACGGAACAGTATGTTCTTTAACCATTAGATGTAGGTGTGTGTAATTTTATATCGAATCATTATTATAACAACATCCTAGTATATTGACTATACTGGAGTTTATACAAAAGAAATGAATAAAAAGTGTTTAGGGGGTGGAGAAGAAAAATAAAACAAAAGGACTCAAGTGAAGACATTACCTTAAAATAGGGTAACTTCTTTTGGTTTGAGCTCAAAGTCTTCCTTGGGAAGACTTCTGAACAAAGTGAGGCTTCTAAGAGTTAGAGAGGGATGTGGAGAGACAAATTCGGCAGGGTTTGGCTGAGCCAAAGGCTTTGGTTGTGTGGGTAAGGAGGTAGAGGTGGGGCCTTTTATAAGAGAAGAGGAGGGGCACTCTTGGAAAGTAAATAAATGTTACATTATTTTAGAATGAGTTTCGTATTTTAATGGTCCCAAATTGATTTTTTTCCATGTTAAGGTGATAAGGGTTCTAAATCCACCCATCCTATAGGTTTTGTACATGTGTAGGTCTTAGATTTTACATTCTCTGTCCATTTTATTTAAATCGTTAAATAATCAGGTCATCACAACATCATCATGATGTCATAAATAATTTAAATTATTTAATTTATAAATATTATAAAACAAATACTATGATGTAGTAAATCTTCTTATCTTTACAATGACTATTTATAGTCAAAAATCTGACTTTTATAACCCCATGTAAAAATTTTTTTATTTAAAAAACTCATGTTTGTGTCATTTTAATTTTAACATTAAATAAAAAGGTATTTATGTCATTTTCCAACCAAAGTGGCTTCATGGGGTCCCCAAGTTGACCCATGGATTTTCTTGGTCGGCAATGACTCACCCAATGAGGGTAGGACATTTTTCAAGTTCATTTCATATTATTAAAACATTATTTTTACCTTAAATTACACTAATTACCTCTAATCGCGATTAAAAACATAAAAGTTACTATTAACCATTTTTTTTAATTACACTGAACCAAATTTTACTTCTTAATGACAACCATGTATGTCAGATTTTTAAAATTCAAAACACAGAGGTGGTAAAATTTCATTTAAACAAAAATCATTTTTTAAGTACTACTAAGTGGTTTCACTATTCATAAAAAATTGATGTTTTTCAGAAAAGTACCAAAACTTCACCCTAAGCTATATTTGATATTCCAAATATGAAAATGATGTCTATTTTAAAAAATTAAAATCATATATGTTACATTAATTAATTTTATAATTAATTCCCACTGTCATGACAAATAGCGTGTTTTTATGAAACAATATATCTCAAAAGATTGACACTAGTTTAAGTCCGATTTCAAAGTGAAATTAATTCTAATGACCACTATTGGATTAAATGGTAAAAATGTATTCTAATTTCACTTTAAAACCAATTCAAAAGATAATATAATCATATAAAAGTGGTTTTGAATTAAAATACAAAATTTTTCACTATTCATTAAAAATGAACTTCATCGAGAAAATACCAAAAATTTACACAACGTAAATTTTGATGTCCCAATTCTAAAGAAGAATTTTATTTTGTCAAATATAAAATAAAAAATTTTCAAAAAGTGGATTTAAAATAGGTTCTCTATAAAAAGGCGGTTAATGGACCTTTTAAAGAATATTAGATTGTTTACGCTTAAAATTCGATTCATTCGCATTTTTAATCCTCTAAAATTTATTGTAAAGAGTAAATATATTTGAAAAACATATATATTCATTTTGTAATTAGTTCTGTTCATTCCCGCCATTACAACGGCTAGGCGTTAACTACCATTTAAAATAATATTATTTTATTATTAGAGTGAAACGTAAAATTTCCACGAAACTCGTTGTTGCGTATAGGGTGCGCCATCGAGCATTGCATCCCCTTTAAAGTAATATTAATATTTTATTCAAAAATATGGGTAAATATTAAAATGCCATATTCTTTATTTACCTGGGGTGTTACATCCTTCCCCCATTTTGGGAATTCCGTCCTCGCAATTTTAAAATTGGGCTTGGAAACTTCATTGAAAATCCCACATTGGAACAATAGTCAGTAAAACAATCACCTTAAAATAAAGAAAGAGAAGTACAAAGGTCACCCGAGTTAACCCATACTAGGATTCCATGTAAGAAAATATGGATATGGAGGAGAAAACAAAGGATCATGTTCTGATGGAGAGTGATAGTAAACATGTCTAGGAGAAAGTTAACCATAAGAAAATCACAAACATGTGATGGGATAAACGGTATTCGATTCCCCAATAGGAAAAGTTAACATACAAATTTTTGTTTTAAGTTACTCTTCATTGAGGAATTAATTTTTGAGCTGAACTAAATCATAATTAAACATACTTACTTGTCACATAGACATTCACCTTTTACTATATTCCTTAATCAAACTCATATTTTCTACAAAAGACGAGTATTTAGGATGACATTTTCACATTAAGAGAGCTATAATAAACTTATTGAGAATCACCTAATCCACAAAAGAGAACTATATACATCCTATGTCTTTAGACCTTAACCAAAACTAAAACCCAAAGTTCAAGAAATACCATTCAACAAACAATTGTCCATAAAATTCTTCAAAGTAAACCAAACTAAAATTGAAACCCTAATATTTGAAGTATTTAATCACATAGTCTTCCAAGGTACAAATAAATTTTATCACCAAATAACATCAGTTGATCTTAAATTCTCATACTGAAAAGTAATTAACCAAATCACATATCCTCCATGATAGGTTAATAATTTCAATAGATACCACAAAATAAACTTACTCTTGATTCCAAAAATCATCTAACTAAAAATAATTAGTCAAGCTAACCAGGGAATCCACGTAGTCCAGTGGTAGGCAATAAATACCAGTCGCACTTTGGTTGTGGGTTCAATTCCCGCAGCATTGTCCGACGCGATGGGTTGTCACAGGGTCTGCGTGTTGTCCTTTTCCAAAACTATATAATTCATAAAATATTCCCCAAACAAGATAAAATCATCAAAAATACCATAACATAATTTAACCTCAATTTTATCTCATGCCTTTCACTTCCATCATAACATATAGTAAGGATCATATAAACCCTAATGGTTACCTTTATAATTATTACCTGAACATCCACATCGATTGGTCATCTCGTAGATGATGCATTACATAACATACCAAGGTTCAAGTGGTTGATCATGACTCCTTGATAGTTGGTTTAGAAATACCACGAGTTTCCTCATTGAATCCCCCATTTCATCCAGTCTCTTAATTAGAGAACCACCACAGTTTCCTTCAAACCTATTGTCACTTTGGTGCCTGCTAGATCCATCAATTGGCTAAAAATAGAAATGTCAGTGTGAGTATATCAACAAAACCATCATCTACTACTGTGGAAGAAATAATTACTCATTCACTTTATCTAAAAACTATGACTCTTTCTGAAATCCTAACCATTATGGTAATGTCACTTATGCTTAAAGAATACCCTAACCTCTAAAGTTATCTAAACCGACCTCTGATACCAACTACAACTCCTTGGCCTTAAACCTTACTTAATCTTGAGTTATTACAAGATTACACATTAAGGATGTTTTACGGTTTAGAGATTTAGAGAATTAGATCATGAAACTTGCATTACATTCCACTTTTAAACAAAGTGGTTACATATAAGACAGTATTCATTTTTCCCATCAACATAAAAATATTTAAAATAAAACATTGATTCTTTATTGACACTTCCTTGACACTATAATCACATCATGTACCTTTCCCTTGACCTGTTAAAAACATTTCGAAAACTTGGGATGAGTATTAAAAGCCCAGTGAGGGTTATAAAATGAATGGAAAGGAAACATGAGAACATATATACATAAGAATGAAATCATACATTACCCATAAAGCATAATCACTTTAACATACCTCATAAAATCATGAATAAACCATAGAAATCATAAGACATAAAGGTAAAATGTGGCATTCATAATATTCTTACATAGGGAGTAACCCTCTTGGTTACCTTTGAAATACCCACCACAATATATTACCTAAATCTCTTCGGAGAAACCTTAACGTTTCACTCCTTCGCGTTACCCAATGCCTTGGAGAGCTATATCTGGATCACCCTCCCTTAGTTTATCATGGAACCACTCGTCTTCATAACAATTCCCTAAAACAATAAAATAATCTTATCACATAAAACATGTATAAAGGAAATATACATTTCCACCTTTCAATAACAAGATATCAATACAACATATTGATATAAAAACATTATGAAAACCATTTTCAATACCAATATAAAATAAATGTAAAACATGGTATTTATTTTTCATTTAAAAAGAAGGTATGTCTTGTAGAGGTAGCTGAAACTCAAATAATGGTCATGGCGGCAGAGAAGTCATTGTCACCATACACGTATGACAAAAACATTCCATTTTTTCTATTAGTAAACGCTTCGTATAAAAATGATTCCTTTTGAATAAACATAAAAGTCAAAGGGGATTATACACCGTATAAAATAAAGTTGTTTATAAACAAAATATGCCTCAATGAAAGGAGATTGAGATGAAGTCCCATACAAAGACAATATCATTGGATTAAGGATAAATCAATTACATAATTATGTGTGACAAACGAATACATGAAATATAAGGGGGTATTAAGTTTAATACAATCAGAGTACATTCACACATAATCATAGATCGACATATTAAATGAGTACAATTTTATCCCAAAGAATCAAAATTGGGATAAGAAGTTCCCTTGCAAAAATTCGACAGCCTAACGACGTCACATCAAAATTCAGAAAAAGAGTTGATGAGAGATAAAAAGGGTATCTCATCACTTGGTCATAAAATTTACATCAATAAGGATATATAAGAACATATCCCAATATAATAGTATGTGAATTAAATGACATAACAAAATAAGTCTTTTATAAATAGGAAGGTGAAAGGTTCCCTTATCGACTTGGGTAACTTTCGAAACATACACCCCGTGAAAGAAGGACAATACAAAATTGATGTAAATACTCACAAATGAAAGTATATTACACAATGAGTAAAATAATGGGAATTACATACATGTCTCAAAGGAAATTGTGGAAAATTTAGTATAAATCTCACGGGAATAAAAGTGAGATGAAAAATCCCTTACGAAAACTCGACAGCCTAACAGCACCACTTAAAACATACAAAAAATGGATTGATGAGATCAAATAGCATCCCTCATCATATTAAAATAAAGTTTAAATCAAGAGGAATATAAAAGAACATCCCCCCCACATAACAAAGTGGATCTTAGAAGACGTGACATAAAGGAGAGTACTTAAAAAGAAAGAGAGAGGTTAGATCTCTTACGAAAATTCGGCAGCCTAATGGCGCCACTCAAAACTTCTAAAATGGATTGATGAGAGATAATAGGGTCTCTAATCATATGAACATAAAAATTACAATAACAGTAATATAAAAGAACATCCCAATCACAATAAATATGATCTTAAAAGGAATGACATAAAAGAGTGTACTTAAAAAAGACAGAGAGGAGTAGGATCCCTTACCTCGTGTCCGATATGACTCGATCGTTCTTTAATCTCATGAATAATAAAATTTGGTCAATTTATAATTTAATAGGGTCCTCCTTTAAATATTATTATTCAGTTTATATCACATATTATAATGTTATAATAATTTCTTAAAAAATTGAGTTCATATCAGACGTTTTTGTCGATGTTCAGTACATGAGTAAAAATTGAGCTTGTTGGAAAAGAAATTTCCATGTAGTTATAGGTACATCATCTCCGGAATAGTATTTATGTTTTAAATATAATATATATCCATTATATATTCATTTTATACTATTCCATTGCATTTTGAGATAAAAAAAATTAAAAGCATCGTTCATGGAGACGGTAAGCTGTATGTACGCATGAATGGTACTTTCATTTTTTGTCATATTAATGGAATTAAAAAAATCAGAGATATATATATTATAATTCCTGCATTGTATCCATAATTTAGATGAAATATATTAAATATTTATCCATTGTATATATGTACTTATAATAGTTCATAGAATTTGGAGATAATAAATGAAATATGCCATTCATAGAGACGGTAAGCCGTACGTACGCATGAACGCTACTTTCATTTCTATGTCATATTAATGGAATTAAAACCAAATGGGAGGTATGTATATTTTAATTCCAGAATTACATTCATCAATTATATGTAACATACATCATATATAATAAATTTAAATCCATCCATTATACATCCCACATATGGCATTAACGAATCAAATTACTTTGAGAGGGCGGTAGTCCGCACATCCTGAAATGAAATTATCGTGTCTACACACAATGGAAACCATAAAGGTATACCACAAAAGAAAAATACAGAAGTCTAAGTAAAACATAAACATATTATATATCATATATAAATATAGTAACATCTTAATGGCCACCTTTGACGGTGTTAAAAGAATGTTGAACAATCATCGTTTCGGGAGGCAGAAATTCTCCATCCACGGAAACAGTATGTTCTTTAACCATTAGATGTTGGTGTGTGTAAGTTTATATCAAATCCTTATTATAAAAACATCCTATTATATTGAAGATACTTTATTATTTACAAAATAAATGAATAAAAAGAGTTTACGGGGGGTGGAGAAGCAAAATAAAACAAAAGGACTCAAGTGAAGACATTACCTTAAAATCGGGTAACTCACTTTGGTTTGAGCTCAAAGGCTTCCTTGGGAAGCCTTCTGACCAAATTGAGGCTTCTAAGAGTTAGAGAGAGATGTGGAGAGACAAAATGGGCAGTGTTTGGCCGAGAAAAAGGCTTTTTATGTGTGGGTATGGAGGTAGAGTTTGGGGCCTTTTATAAGAGGAGAGGAGGGCACTCTTGGAAAGTAAAGAAGTGTTACATTATTTTAGAATGAGTTTCGGATTTTAATGGTCCGACATTCATTTGTTTCTAGTATAAGGTTATAAGGGTTCTAAATCCACCCATAAAATAGGTTTTGGACATGTTTACGTCTTAGATTTTACATTCTCTTTCCATTTTATTTAAATCGTTAAATAATCAGGTCATCGCTGCATCATCATGATGTCATAAATAATTTAATTTTTTAAATGTATAAAAATTATAAAAAATACTATGATTTAGGAAATCTTTTTATCTTTCCAATTAATATTTATAGTAAAATATATGACTTTTATAACCCCATTTAAAAATTGATTTAGTTAAATAACTCATGTTTGTGTCATTTAAATTTTAACATTAAATAAAAAGGTATTTATGTCATTTTCCAACCAAAGTGGCTCCATGGGGTCCCCAAGTTGACCCATGGATTTCTTGGTCGTACATGACTCATCCAATGAGGGTAGTACATTTTTCATGTTCATTTGATATTATTAAAACAATATTTTTACATTAAATTCCACTAATTACCTCTAATCGCGATTAAAAACATAAAAGTTACTATTCACCAAAAAATTATTTTCATCCCATTGAACCACATTTTACTTTTTAATGACAACCATGTATGTTGGATTTTTTAAATTCAAAACAAAGAGGTGCTAAAATTTCATTTAAATGAAAAATCATTTTTGTAAGTACCACTTAGTGGTTTCACTATTCATCAAAAATTGATGTTTTTCAGAAAAGTACCAAAACATCACCCTAAGAAATATTTGATATTATGAATTCAAAAATGATGTCTATTTTTCAAAATTCAAATCACATAAGTTACTTTAATTAATTTAATAATTAATTCCCGCAGTCATGACAAATAGCGTGTTTTTATGAAACAATATATATCAAAAGATTGACACTTGTTTAAGTCCGATTTTAAAGTGAAATTAATTCCAACGACCACTATTGGATTAAATGGTAAAAATATATTCTAATTTCACTTTAAAAAAATTTAAATGATAATCTAATCATATAAAAGTTGTTTTGAATTAATATACAACATTTTTCACTATTCATTAATAAATGAACTTTATCAGAAAATACCAAAAATTTACACAAAGTAAATTTTGATGTCCTGATTCTAAAGAAGAATTTTATTTTGTCAAATATAAGACATAAAATTGTCAAAAAGTGGATTTAAAAGAGGTTCTCTATCAAAAGGCGGTTAATCGACATTGTAACGAATATTCGAATGTTTACGCTTAAAATTCGATTCATTCACATTTTTAATCTTATAAAATTTCTTTTAAAGAGTAAAAATATTTGACAAACATATATAATCATTTTGTAGTTTGTTCTGTTTATTCCCTCAATTACAACAGCTAGGCGTTAACTACCATTTAAAATAATATTATTTTATTATTATAGTGCAACGTAAGATTCCCAAGAAACTCCTTGTTGCGTATTGGGTACGCCATCGAGCATAGCATCCCCTTTAAAGTAATAATAATATTTTATTAACATATATGGGTAAATGTAAAAATATCATATTCTTTATTTACCTGGGGTGTTACAATAACTCCACTTATTCCACGTTTCACTAAACCCAAACCATTATGTTTCCGATGCACATTTGAATGTGGGAGAAGACTGCCATGAAAAGGATAGTTCACACTAAATGATTCACTCACATGATTCTTCTTAGTGTTTCCATGTTCAATAAAGCCTGATTCTCATGCTATTCAATTTTTTTACATTAATGATTTGGTAATATTTGAATCAATGGATCATCCGTACATATAAAAATAAGAAGCCAGTGCTAATCCAAGGGAGTTGTAACCCGTAAAGGGAGGCCACCCATTTGGAGTAGTACATCCATGAAGCTTCATATTTTTTTGTTTTATTTTTTATTTTTTTATTTTTTAGTAAATTCGATCTATTTTATTTTTTAAACATAACACATTCATTTTCAAAACAGATTTTCTTCTTCCACCAAATTTTTTTATTCTCTACTCCTTACTTCTTCTTATTTATCTTCTTCTTCTAATTTCTTTATTCTTACCATCTAATATTCAAAAACCAATCCAATTTCCTTTATTTAAAATTTATTCTTCTCTCTATCTCTCTGTTTATTATTCTTCTGCATTTTTTATATCATGTGTTCCTATTCTATTCACATATTCTACTTTTTATTAGTTATATTATATTCCTTCTCTACTATCCACTATTAACTCATACTCATGATAATGGGTGGAAACTCGAGGCTTGTACTAGGTGAGGTATGTTTAGATTCCATTCATTTTTCAATTCAATTTATATTTTTTTAATTAAATTTTTGTTGACCATGAGTGATGTGAACAAGGGTGGAAAATTTACACCATGACACTAAACATAAACTCAATTCAATGATTTTATTAAATATTTTCACTCTATTATATTTGAAACAACTTCTTCATATGACAGAGATTAATCGTTATATATAAAAATTAATTATGATAAAGCTGAGCCCTAGAAGGTTCCACACTCTCAATTGAGGTGTTCCATTATCCTTGATTTTAATTGGATGTTGAATTTAGTTTTCTATATGAATTTCATATTTCATAATCACTAAACAAAAGAACATGATTTTAAGAATTATATTTCACAATTAAAATATCAAAATAAATTTAAACTATAAAAAAATGAATGACTGTACCAATAAAACCAACCATAATGGCCAATTTTATTCACCTCTAATCACATTGTATCATTTCATGTGAGTTTATTTTTTATCATTTCATGTATTTTCAAAAATATCATTCCTTACATTGATAAATATTATATTTTATTACTATGGTATTTTAATAATTGTAAAATTGGTTCAATTTTAATTCCATGTTTATAGTTAATGATAGATGATGAAATGTGGTATAAATCTGGGGATATTTGAAAAACTAGTTTTTCATGCATATGTTTAATAAATTTTAAAAGTTTTCAAAAGATTTTAAATTTATAATTAGATGTTTTATAATGTTTAAATAATATATAGAAAATTAAAATTATATAAATAAATTTTATTTTGATAATGGTTTTATTTTGGTATGTTATTTTTTTTATGTTATTTGAAATTTCTCTATATTATTTTTTAAGTGTTTACAAAACAAAAGGGTCAAGGAATATAAATCCCTTATAGAAACTCCCAAATTCACATAGCCATCCATAAGAATAACTATATGGATACATAGGAAACTAAGAGATACCTCATGGGATGGTGAGGGAGTGTGTGACTATGGGAGCTTCCAGTGTTTTGGGTTGGTCCAAAGCCCATGCGGGCCAGGTAGTATTGCCTATCCCATTTGTCTAGGTGTGTGTATGTGTGTTCCTATACCTTTGTGGGATTCTGCCAAGAAAAAACCATGAGTTCAGTTATATAAGATTTCGTATGCACTCTTCTATCTAATTTTGGATGTCGATTCATCAGGTATTTTTCATCATTTACTAATATGTTATTCAATTCTGCATCGATTGTGCCTTGTGTCTTCAATATAAATCACCTCCATCCTCCATTATGCTTGTCACCTTCATCTATTTCTCACTACCACTACATCATCATATAACCTATATATCCATCCAATAGAAAGCTAGAGCTCAAGACACACCACACATTCAAATCATGGGGTCTCTATGAATCACCTCATAGACCATAGATGATCCTCATGCATAATATATCAATGATCCATCAAGAAACTATGATGTCCAGATAAAGGTGGAGCTTATGTTGGCACTTCTCGACTCCACTAATGTCATGTTTCACTAATCCCAAACCACTAGTCATGACTTTCATGTTTTAAAGGAGGATAAGACCATCCCTCCATGTCCAGTCCACAAAGAAATATTTGAAAACCTAATTTTTCATGTGTTTCCATCTTCAAAAACCACTAGACTCACTGCGTTTAATATTTTTTAAATTAATGATATAGAAATAATCATAATAAAGCATCCTACATACCTAGAAAAAGGGGAGGCCCCTTCCCTATTGAGGGATTTGGAGCCCACGAAGGGAGGCCACCCAACTAGAGGTGTTTGGCTGTGAAGCAGCATCCTTTTTGTTTTCTATTTTTGTTTTACATTTATTTCTTCACTATTTTGAATATTTTTATAAACATAAATCTTGAATTTTGTTTTAACCAATTGTGTTATTCTACTAAAAAATATATTTTCTTCTCCTTATTATTGGTTTCCTTCTTCAAATTACATTATTTTTCCATATTATTTTCTTATTCCTATTCAATTTTTTTATTTTATTTTTATTCCTCTCGATCTCTCTCTATTTCTATTATTTTTTTCTTATTTAATGTGTTCTTATTCTATTATATGTATCTTATTTTTATTTTTTTATTATCATATTTCTCTTTTGTCCACCTTGACCTCTTAATCATGAGAATGAGAGGATGGCCTGAGGCTTTTATTGGGGAGGTAATTGTTGTTTCCCATAATTATGTGCATAATTTCATATGTCCTGTTTATGTTTGTGTTGATAAAGAGTGAATTGAATGAGTGTGATTAATTTCTAACATGATATTTAACTATAAATCATTGATATTATTTTATTTAAAACATTTCCCTCCCTTATACTAGAAAAAAGATCTTTATATAATAGAGTTGATACATTCAATGGATGATACCACATATGATATAGCTGTTTCTTGGAAGGTGTCACATTTTCAATTGTAGGGTTCCATCAACGTTAACTTTGAGAGGATGTGGAATTTAGTTTTCTATAGAAATTAATGATTTAAAAATCACTGAATAAAATAATATTTGTTTAAGAATGTTATTTTACAATTAACTTAACAAATAAAATTTAAAAAATTATAATAATAATGAATGAACCCATATACCAAACAAAAATTCCATTTTTATCTTTTATAGTCATTTTCAGTCATTAACTATTATTTTATGTTTTAACATTTCAGATATTTTCTAAAATATAATTGTTTTCATAAAATAATAAAAATAATAAAAAGAATATTTTGATGTGAATTTGATTTATTATCTAAATAAATTTGTAATATCCCCAACTGAGACCACCCTCATCTTCCACAATTATACAAAAGGAATTTTTTTTAGAAATTTACGTTTTCCATGATATTTGAAAGTTTGAAGTAATACCCCATTGATGGACTAAGTTGTGTATCATCTATAAATCTACTAAGTGGAACACCTAACTAACTTGGACGTGGGTAATTTATCTATCTACTGGGTGGAATATCTAAATGGAATAGGGCATAGGTCCCCTATATAAAGAGTTCTCCCTCTAATAGTCAATAGAGAGGTTACTATATCTACTAAGTGGTTCCCCATGATGAACTAAATAATGGGTCAGGTATCTAATGAGTGGTGCCTCCATAATACAATAGGGCATTGGTCCTCTCTCAACTTAGTGGTACCCCTAACAGACTAGGGGGTTGTTCATCTATATACTGATTGGTATCCCCCAAAAAGTAGGGAATAAGTACTCAATATAATGATTTTTAACCCTTAAGGGAATAGTGAATGCATCCTATAATTGGAGATTGTGCCCCCTCAAATGTGAGGCATAGTGGTGCGGTGTGGGTCATCCAACATGGATTATTCATCTTCCAGACTTGTGAGAAACTTGAAATCATTGATGGACAATTAGAACTATAGGAAGACTCTTTTCTTGAGAAGGTTGTGTGATATAGATCCCATTTATCTCCCATATTAGTTTATAATTTTTCTCCATTTCATTCATATTTCACTGTTTCACTCATTTTTATTCTCTAGAGGTTATTACATGCATGGATTTTAATCTATATATATCATAAATTTATTTATATTTCACTTCATTTCGTCGTGGATATGGTTGGGTGCATACATATATGAACATTAGAAAAACACCTACTATATTAGTCATGCATCCTAAGAGTTTCTTTCCATCCCCAAGCCAACTGTGGTGAAATTATGGTTTCTATAGATTAACCATACACTAGCTAGTTATGACCTGGTGGGCCATTTATGAATGATTGGTATCAGTGGTTATTTAACCACAAGATTCTATTTAGGGGTTTTCCCGTTATGTGGTTTGATGGGGTACATGGGGACACATTTTCATAGTGTCTAGAGTACAATAGTCATTCTAGGGAACCTTGTGTGGTGTGGTTCCGGATGTATAAGTTATCCATGACTCTATCTACCTACATTACAACTCTACATAATAAGAAATTGGTTTTGGGGAATATATGTACTTGCGTAATATATGATTGAGTCCTTTGAATATCCATCTCGAGTTGTATCCCAATATATAAATGCATATATGATTCTGTTATTTATTTATTATACTTTCTGGATTCCTACGTATAGAAAACCATATAAGATAATGATTTAGGATTGTAGAGTGAATCTGATGGGTGATGAGGCCTTTGATCAGTTATCCTCTCATGATATCCATCCTCCAGGTGGGTAGGTAATAACACCCCCACCATCCAAGTAGTATATTATAATAAGAGTGTTGGTATATCATGTAAGAAGGCATAGCACACACACTATGTTTCATCACTAGAAGAAACTAAGGTTTTATAACAAGTTAGATCCTCTGGCGTGGTAGGATTGGCTTGAGTCAGTGATTAAGGATTTCACACTTTTGTAGACCCCAACTGATTAGATCGTTGCACTAGTAGCCAGTCTTTTACCTGATGTAGTTGGGTGATGTTGGTGGTTAGTTATGAAAATTCAGGATGAGTTATAATTATCATGGATTAACTTGAATTTATCATATAATGAGGTTTACCACACCCCATGTTTTTTCTCCATTCAAATTTATATGATTTTGGAGCTATAATAGTGAAGGATGATAGTTGTTGTGTAGGATGTGAGTTTCATTTTCCCTATACAGTAATCCATTTACATGAATCGAGATGGTTACATCAAGGTGTTGTAGTTTGATCAGAGTCTTTACAGATACATACATGAATTTATGGAACCTTTATAAATTCTCATATGTGATGGAGTATTAGAGATGGTGATGGTGATGGAGAGATTCATATCAAATGGATTCCATGTAGCTAGAGCTAGTAGTGTGTGTCATAGATATGAGTCATTTGTAGTAGTTAGTAGGCTCCAACTAAAAGGTTTTCAATGTAAGAGACATCCTAAAGACAAGAATCAGTTAAGTAGTCATGGGGATCTAAAACTTTTAAAAGGACCTTGGTATCCTAGAGAGGGTAAATGATATGAATGTGATGAGAGAGGTAACATTGAACATGATTGAAAAAACTATTGTGATGAGGAGTGAAAGCAATCATCATATGGTACACTATGATAGATAAATCACAATGATAATTTTTCTACAAGGTGTATACCGGTTGAACCCAAGAGTATAATAGATAGAAGGGGAATCAGTGGGGCTCCCCGAGGATATTTTAACTGTGGTTGATTATTTTATGAGTTGTAGCCACCACCATAGCAAGGAGGTCTACATTAGGCTCAGGGAGCTGGCTGGTGGGGCAGAGGGAAGATGTAGATTATGGATGCTTATGAACTGATATAATATGACCATATTAGAGGTATGATCTAGGTTTATTATAATCAATTTTCAATATTAGTATACAAAATAGTGATTCGTTTCTTTATATTATGACCCCTAGTATGAGAAAACAATCTCCAATTTGATACATTATCCCAATATCTTTTCCCTGATATTTACCTGGGGAATGCTTCTTTGATATTGAATACATTTTGGAAGAGGGAGATATATATTTTTGGAGAGACATTATCTTCAAACATATTGGTCATCACAATGATGCCATATGAAATTATCCTTAATATTGACTGGTTTTCCATGTTCTGAGACTTGATTGAGAATAATTTTAAATGATTCAAAATATTTCAGATAGTTAGGATGAGATTCTTATTTGTGGGAAAGATAGATCTCATGGAAGAGACAATGGGGGTATTTAGTAGGAAGCAATAACCCATCACCCATCAGTTGACGAGTTTATCTAATCGAAAATGTTTATCTTCATACTTCAGGTTTCCTTCGGTTTTGGAGGATTATGTTCACGTATTCTCTATAGATTTTCTTGGACTAACATCGACGTGGGGTAGATTTTTTCATCGACATTTAAACCATGTTTCCCAATATAAATTCCATAAAGAATATTCTCAATAGGATATCAATTTAAATGACAAATTTATTAAAATTAATTTAAATATTTTCAAAAAAACTTTTTTTCCTAAAACAATATGACATATATATCAAAATTTTAATAAATAAATATTATATATATAAAATGTATAAAAATTCTTTTATTTATGAATAAAATAGTTATATAAATCAATTCTTTGTAGTCATAATATAAAATATATATCATTACACTATATAAGATTAACTATGGTAGCTTAGTTTCTCGAAATAGGATCCTTACACTACTCATCAGTGATCTCGAATCAATTTGTGTACACATCCCATGACTAGGTCACCATTTATCAACTCCCCATAGTGGAAAACAGGACACAATATTTTTATGTATATAATTTCATCATAATTATATTTATAATGTTTCATATACTATAATTATTATTTTAGTTACCCACTAACTTGTCAGGGTCACATGTGTCTCATTCAAACAATCAATAAATCATGAAAAAATAAATAATTTAAAAAATTTCAATTTGTAATTACCAAAATAAATATTTTAAAATTCCTTTAACGTTATAAAACAAAAACATAGGTTTACATAAATTAATTCCATTCACATAATCGTCAAATTAAATCCTTTTATCTTTAAATCAATTTCAAATCAACCAAAAAAATTCTTCAACACCACCCAATAATTTCAAATCCATAAAAATTAGGGGGGGTTTTATAATTGTAATTCCATTTTAAAAAATATAAATCTAAAATACATGTTTTTAATCATTTTAAATCATATTTTAGATTAACCTAAAAACCTAATGTTTTAATTTTAGTTAAAAACTATGTGGAACCAACATCCATTAATTAATGATCCAATTAATACCTGTACTGAGAAAATTAGAAGGAAGAATAAAAGAAAAGTAGACCAAAATGGATAGCTGATATGAAAAATCATTCAGATCATTCTTTTTTTCTATCAATTAAATGAGATCATATGGTATATAAATAACAGCAGCTGAGAGTGGGTGAAAAAAAATACATTAGACTCAATAGAGATCAAAAACCATATAAAAATGTTTAGAAGAAATGAAATCTCCACAAAATAAATATGTGTCTACCTAGGGATGGGTAAAAGAGGATTCCAGTATAATAAAAAACATTCATTATTTAGTTGAAAAATAAATGGATTAAGGAATTCAGGACATTAATTATCGATTCATAACACAAATTATTTATTCAGAACATGAATATATAGGGTTGTGTATATGCCAAAAAAGGCATCACATCATGATAAAAAACTATGTATTTCAATTAATAAAACCAATTCATGGAATGTAATCTTTCACACCCTGAAACTATTTCATGGATTCTACTAAGCTACAAATTCATTTCATGATATACATTTACATCATTAAACCCTATTGCAGAATGTAAACTTATAAAACATTTTGAAGAAATCAAAAAAACCTAAAAGTCAACCATTAGCCAATGTAAATCCTCTGAATCCTTTTCAAAATTTATACATAGACTCCACTAATTCAATAAATTAGACATCCTTGGACTTTATGTCTTTTATTGGGCAAAATATCTTCACCCTCGAGAGGCCAGAAATGCACCAAAGAGAAATGGTATCAAAAAACGAGTCACTAAATACCTAAAAGAAGATTATAGGATATCATAACCACTTAATTATTTTTGATTCATTCAAAAGATTCAAAAGTAAATTTCAAATGTAAATTTTTTCCTTAATATTTGATAATTTTTTAAATTTTAAAATACTGATTTGATAGTGAAAATGGTATGTTATTCATTAAATGATCTATTGATCTGTTAAATACATTTTTAATCTATGATATCATACTTTATTGATTCTTATGATTTACTAGAGATATTATCCAATGATATCATTTCCTTTAATTTTTTTGATGTGGACTATGATATTGATGATTTTAGGATGATTCTATGAAACATATTTCTTTTCCACATGTTTTTCTATCATTAAATAATGAATCATTTTTGGAACCTATTTCATTTACGTGTTTTATACTATAAAAACTTATTTCTGATCTTATGGAATATATATATATATATATATGATTTTCATTATGTGATAGTTGGTTAAAGAATTATATAGACCTCCAATTCACTGGATAAAGATGAATATCTCTTGAGATAATAATGATAGAATGGGGAGTGAACTGAATTCATTATGAGACGCTGCCCACCCTGAAAATCTTTTAAATCAACCTTCACTAAGGATTGTATGGAATTGGTGGTGAACCCAATCCATTATGAAATTCATGGAAGTGAGAGTTGACTAGAATAATGATTTCTTATGGGCATGTGTGAAACACAAACTTCTATATTATACTAATGTTATTCTATTATGTATCATATTTTTTATTCCACTATGATTCTTGTCTTATGATCATCCATAATTTATTCCATGAACCAATATGTCTATATATGATATAAATGGTATGATTATTAAATGATACTCTGATATTATCATACCATAATAGTCATGATATGTTTTAGTGATCATTGATATCTCCCTTCTTTACCCTTGTAGAGAAAATGTGGTAACACTTTCTTATATATATCATTTCCCTAGGTTATGAAGAAACATTTTTTGTATGATATTTATAAAAAGTGTACTAGATATAAAGGATATTTTGGGATATTAGGTTTACCTATCAAGAAATAGGTTTTTATCTCTCCAATTATCCGAATACACTAAATTTATATAATTCTAGCATGGATCATAATTTCAGGCATTCAATAGTCATTAATAATATTTAATAATTTTATATGAAAAGTATGGGTCTCTTTATAATATTGGGATACCAATTGGATCTTCTGAATCATTTTATTGATATGTGTGATTTATTACAAGTCATGTTGATTTGATGATACTAAGCAAAAAGACTAGGAACCGGTGGAAGCCGGCCCTAATAAAATTCAAATAAAATTTTGATGAAACTATCATGAACAAACTCAATTGATTGAAATAGAATATATTGATATTGAGGTTGGAATTTCTTTTGAGGAACATCTATAATTTATAGTAGATGAGAGAATGAGAAATAATTATATTAATTACATTCCACAAATATGAGTGACATTTCCGAAAGATCATGCATGTGAGGAGACAATGGAGTGCGAGATTGATATAAAAAATCAGTTGCTAGAGTTAATCACAAATTAGGACCAATGATTTCCTAGATTTTACCTTGATAAAGAACATAAATATAATGGGGAGGTTGTAAAACCCCATAACTTTTATAGCTGATTTTGGGATTATGCGTATGTTGATCATTGTTTTAACTTATGTCTTTATCCATGATTTGAGTGGTTATGATGGTAATAATTCTTTCAATGGATTTCCATGTTTTTCAAAACCAAGGGTATAAAAAATAAATATTTTTGTAAGGGAACATGGTAAACACATAGTTGGTTATAACCATGCATCCCAAGAGTATACAAGAGAATAACCTGTAAGGTATTTCCATAAACCCTGAGAAGTGTATAATTGAATTCAAAAACCTTATATTTTAGAGGATATGCGTTTGGTATAATTATATAATGGGTTACCATGTAGTCTGGGAAAACTATTCAAGTTATGACTCCAATAACCATATAAAAATTATAGTTGGCACAAAATACAGCTAACAGTGTTGAAAAACATGTGGTGTGTATTGAAAACCACATGGTTAGGCCACACTCTGGAAAACACAATGGAAAAATGTATTTTTTACCTGCTGAAATAAAAATTTTAATATTATGGTTTTTCCTCTTAGAATATTAATAAAACACCAATATCCCCCTCTCTATTAAAGTATTCATCTTCTACACCCCCTTCATCCCCTCATATTCATTGGGGATTTATCTCTCAAACCCCAATGAAATCACATTCCATACATTTATATATTAATAATGATGTATGAATTACACCAAATCTATAAAAATTATCTTTTACATTAACCATAAGGTGGTATCGTATTTTTTATTCCATTTTATTCCCAATTTTAAAGGTTTTATCAATTTTATAGATTTATATTATTTACACTCAAACTAGTTAACAATATTTGACGAGTGGGACTCTATAAATGTACGGTTGGTGGTCTATATCTTATCAATAAAATCTTGTGTTTCTATTTAATATGCATTGTGCGGTCACACCAACCAAATAAGTGTTGATCTTGGGTATATTTAAATTATCTACATATTATTTTTATTTATATATTTTTCCATAATTAAATAAATTTTGTTAGTTTTTTATGGTAATATAGAGAACATGCATTGGATGTTTTTCATCATTGATTTGGAAAATAAGGACTGTAAATTAAATACGTGTTGAAATGAAATGAAATTTGGAAATGATAAATAACTAATAAATATTAATTAAATTATAGTTGCTTCCTTATGTAATTTTTATAATGTTTTATGATATGTATAATCGATGATTTTTGATCAGGTAATCAATTATTGATAAATATTATGGGTTATTTTATAAGTTGATAGACATATAATGCCATGATGAATGATATTTTTATTAGTGGATTTAAGGAAATTTTCTTAAGATGATGATTCCCTAGGTAGTTATCCTCTAGTTAAATAGATGTTAATTCGTACATCAAATTCGAATTTTCCGAGATTGTTATATTTCCCCTAATGGATTTTTTTAGATGGGAATATTTTCCTTATTTGGTTCCCATATTTCTTTACGGGTATATCTCTTGAGATGATATTCATATTTTAGTGATGATTAAATTTCCCCTCATTAGGTACTAATGTTCAGATACAACTGACATAGGCAGAGGTTGGTAATGTTGAACAAGGGGGTCAACATTGAAATTTAGGATCGATGATGTTGTATATTTTTTTTCTCATAACACACTATTATTTATCACATAATCATACACCTTACTTAGGTACTATATGTTTATTGTCACCATTGGTGGAGCCCTACTAATTAATAATCAAAACCTTATAGGTAATCCACTGGTACTCGAACTAAATTCATTAATTATGAATAGGAAAATGATAGGTTTTCTATGACCATTTCATGTTTTTACGTCTAATATGGATAATTTCATATTTGGACAAGGAATGGACACGTAAACACATTTCCAATAATTCTAGTTTTATTATTTCAATAAATTAGGTTACAGGTGTATATGATTATCATAGAAGGGTTTAGTTGTATTTATGAAATTCCTACCTTTTATATTACCACCATTTTTCATTAGTATGTAATTTTGATTTTAATTTATTATCTCTTTGATGGGATTCTAATGTTTACTTCATTGGTAATATAAAATTGTAATTTTTTCAACTATTATTGATACTCTGATGATATGGACTTATATCCCTATTGTATTTACATAAACCCCCATTTATAGTCTGCAACCATTGGCATATGGGTAGACATGCCTATAATCATATTTCAACCACTACTATTGGAATTTTTTAGGGGACCAACGTAGCGATATGTGATGAATCATAATTTATTTATTCACGTGAAATAATTATACTTCAGTAAGGATAAATAAAATTATATATGAATAAAAATAAAAATAAATTATTCATTAACAAAAGAACATAAAAAATTAATTTTAAATCCAACCACCCTGGTCATTCCGACCAAGGCAAGGTATGTAGGATGCCTCCATGAGGTTCAATCCAACCACCATGGTCATTCCGACAATCTTCACGTCGGTTCACCAACACTTCGGGCTACCTATTGTGTAATCCCCACACCGTCCTGAACTACATTGTCTATGATCCTTGACAAGGAAAGGTTTTTAGGAAGCCTCCACGGGGTTCATGGCCACAACCCTGGGCATTCCGACCATCGTCATGTCGGTTCACCAAAACGTCGTGCCACCTAGATTGTAAGCCCCACACCATCCTATTCTATGTCATCTTTGATGCTTTCCATGGAAGGTGATGTAGGAATCCTCCATGATGTTCAAGCCCACCACCCTAGTTGTTTTTACAATCATGACATCGGTTCACCACACTTCGGTTTGCCTAGAGTGTAAGCCCCACACCATCCTGAACTATGTGGTCTTTGATCCTTTCTAAGGAAAGGAATGTAGGAATCCTCCATGAGGTTCAAGACCCCCACCCTGGTCATTCTGACCATCTTCACGTCGGTTCACCAACACATCATTCCACCTAGAGTGGTTGTCCCACACCATCCTAAACTACATAGTGTTTGATTCATTCCAAGGAAAGGTACGTAGGAAGCCTCCACGAGGTTCAACCCCACCACCATTGTCATTCTGACCATCTTCACGTCGGTTCACAAAAACATCAGGTCACCAAGAGTGTAATCCCCACACCATCCTGATCAATGTGGCCATTGATTCTATCTAAGGAAAGGTACATAAGAAGCATCCATGAGGTTCAATCACACCGCCCTTGTCTCTCATACAATCTTCACGTCGGTTCACCAACACTTCGGGTCGACTACAGTGTAAGCCCCGACCTATCCTAAACAACGTGGTCATTGATCCTTGCCATTGAATGGTACGTAAGATGCCTCCAAGAAATTCAATACCAACAACCTGGATGTTCCGACCATCTTCATGTCGGTTCAACTTCACCCTGCATTACGTTAAACTATAAACCACTTGTTGCGGCAAGCCATTATGTCCCTCAATAATTGCTAAGCCATTGTATCCTGATCAGTGGTAAGCCAATGTGTCCCCTATTCAGAAGCAAGCTGTTGTAATCCCATTCACTAGGACCCATATCTTTGGTCCTTCCAAGTGGCATCAAACCAACCCAGGATACTAACCACCAGTAATCCCCACACACATAATCGGGTTGTTGTCCTATGTGTACACCCCAATTAAATATCATCACCTAACCTTCCCCTCGACCCTATGTATCTTGGTAAGGTCATTCCCCATATCATAGGTACCACTTCTTCTGGGTCTTATCCATGTATCCATTCTCACATACCACCTAATTAGGCATCCCATCACCCTCCTGAACTATGTGGACATTGATTCCCTACCACGTGGATACATAAGAAGTATCCCTGATACTCAATCCCAACATTACTGTCACCCTCACGATGGGCCCATCCCATTCACCACCCATTTCACTCAGCACCCCATCATCCATTTGATTCTTACCTAGGTATCCACATCACATTGAGGTCATGTCAACCCATCTACATTAGAGTGTCCTATAGGGGTTTCACTCATTTGATCCACTCTAGTCAATGTTCTGATAGAAGTAGTGTAATTTACTGTAGGATGCCCAACCTGACTACTCCACTTACTGTAGGATGGTCACCTAACCGGACCCCTTGGAATGTACCGATAGAAGTAGTGTAATTTACTGGTGTTCATAATGATAGGGTACTAGGAAAAGTTTCACGAACAATGTACTACACTTATAAGGGAGAACCCGACTAGGAGATGGGTTATGAGGAGGAATTCACGGTTGGAGGAACGATCATCCCATCATCACGTTTCGATCAAGGAGCAAGAATCCCTGAAAACACGACGGATTCCACCAGCCTTTGGAAAGTGGGAATGTGGGGAAACAAAATAGCGCCTCTAATCCCCGAATGAGATAGACGTGCACACCCCAATGAATGTGTCAGAAACAGAAATGTTTAACCCGATGTGAAAATTATGGTCCTCAAATATGGAGATTATTAGTGCCTGAGGCCTCAATATATTGACGTGTCACCAGATCCAGTTATCCGGCACTTGGTCTCGACATGAAAATAGTAGTCCTAGCATGAAACTGACCAAAATATGGGATTTTAGAACATTTGACATCCCATTTTGTGACATGTCAGTGTGGATCCCTCTTACCAGTCATGGAAGAGGGAATGGAGTTGGGGCATTGGTCGTCAATTCCTTTTTTAAGCATGGATGAGTTAACCTATATGATCTTTCGGAATCATGTTGGTGGTCTCGGAACGTGATCACTCCCTATACACCGATGCAAGGGAAGGGTAAATACCAATTTGGAAGTACCCCGCATCACTGCATCTTCTGGAACAGCCTCTACACCCATGGCCCCGGGGTGCCTACAACCCCATCTCCCCATCCGAGGTTATTTAGTGGAAGGTAATCAATGAACTCTTGCGTCGTTACTAGGAGGAGGGAATAATCTCAACATGGGATATAACCCTCCTGGATCTGGAGGCATCTGCACCCCGTTGCCAATGCTTCCCCCGAGGACTACCCAGGGAGCCTCTGCTCCCCACACCGATGCATAATCATTTCAGGAGCCTCTCTCCAGAATGCTTTGATGACTCTCTACCTTATGCTAACGAGGTAGGTGACATCTTGCCTAGAACGTTTATAGTCCCATTTCAGGGGCTCCCAGTGAGGGCTCCCACCCGACCACATCTATGCCCCCGGCCGGTCTTACTGGCTGAGCAGTAGGTAAGCCACGTCTCTACACCAGTTGGTCTTGTTCGTCGGACCCGACGCTAACGTCGAGCACAAGATAAAGAGGATTTCCTCTTAGGGGCGTCAATATCGATATCTTATATGGCACGTGCCATCGCTGACGCATACAATCAGTTACCTGAATCCACATAGCATGGGAACTTATATGCCCAGCTAGGATTGAGTCTCCAACCACCCCATAGGTAGGCGGGGTTGACTATCTTGGTCTCCAGTACAGGTAGTGGCTGTCATGAGCTAACCCATAGCGATGCCACTATGTACGGAGGTCCTCCCCATACCACTACCATAGAAATCATTGGACTTCCCCACTTCGAGGATCAGCATGGAGGTCCACCATGTGCCACCCTCAATCCAAATGATTGCCCTACTCGCGGAAGCGATGCTTAGCGAGGGTTCTCTCTCGTGCCCATTACAATGGGTATGGTGTCATTCCTCCCTACACCAACAGATAGTGTAGGGAAGTTGCACATTCGGTCTCTCTCCAATGCGAGGATCCCCACCACGTCCACTTAGGATATGAAAAAGGTCCTCCTCACCTCAACATCCAGATGGATGAAGGTCCTCCTTGCTCCTCCTGCACCCAGCACAATGGCCCTACCCATGTTTATATTTCCCAGTAAAAGGACCATCCTTATACTTAGGCCACTACGTGAATCAATCATGGAGGTCATCATCATGCTCCTTCCATTTCTAGTAGAGGTCTTGTCCACTCCAGCACTACCCATGGAGTTACTCACCATGTCCTCTTTAGCATCAGTCTCGGTGCTCCTCGCATGTTGGCATTCTCAGGTGGAAACCCTCTATTCCTCAGCACCAGTGCAGCCGAAGGACCTTGTGTCAAAAATCAACCATTTCATGAGGAGCCACCTAGGGGAAAGAAAGTGGGTCATCGATACCATAAAAAGTATTATAGGATGTTCTGGACAGAGATCAAACCAATCCCCTTCTCAAACTCTGAAGCTAACGATGACTCTTCTCGGGAACCCACCTCTCGTTTAGCCGAGTCATGGGATGGGGCAGGAACAAGCCGCATTAGCCTAGTACTCCCAGAATTAAAGGTCCAAAGGATTCTCTACTCCCTCTACTAGTATATCCAGGATGAAAAAAATCTATCAACCTCATAGGTCACAGTGGGGAAATCACCACCATCGTCACCAGTAGCACTCTCTACATGGCGGCCAGGTCACTAAACTCTTCGGAGGACAGCCTGTGATTCGACGTCCAGTCAACCCGCTCGTCATACTCCCCGCCGGTCAGCCTGCCATCTCAGTGGTCTGACTAAGTACCTCTATAAGTTCCTCAGCCATCTCCAAATTAATATTTGGTCAATCAAGGGCCATACCCTGAATCTGAGCTAAGGAGCTTATGGAACATCCTCACAGCAGGCCAATTCCACGAGATGTTCTAGCATGTGGTAGCAGCGAATTTTCACGTTCCAGATTCCCTCACCCTAGAAGAGTTGGAATGTTTCTGTGAGACCCTCTAAGGGATGCACTGTCACCCTAATCATCAGAAAGTGGTATATCCTTTGATCCATTCGCATTTTGAAGAAATTGACATGAAATGTCGTCTAGTCGATCTGGTTGTGCTCCCAGGGGCCCAGCGCCCCGAGTCCCCAGGCTACCCTAAGTTCCTCCAAGAGTAATGCATTCAGAGTTTCATGATACATCAGAAGATCCTCAAGGAGGATTCCCCCCCCCCCCACATGTTCGTGGATGGGGGCAGCATGCTGCCCAGTTTTTCAGTCCTATCTAGCTGCAGCCCAACCCACTAGGCAATATAGGGGTCATGCCCCTTGGAAGTGTCTCACTCAACACAGCCACCACAGAGGATGAGGAGGATGAGTTGGTGCTTCTTGATGGAGTCTTACCCAATGAGTGCATGCCACCACTATGAGACTCTTCAAGGATGGTCACTCGCTAGAAGAGGAACATACTAGGTCTCCCTACAACATCTGAGGCATTAGTACTCAATAAAAATTCTGGTAAGGGTAAAGAGCACTTCAGAGCCGCAATGCACTCTGACCCGTCCTCCAGAGTGATGAAAAAGAAAGAAGACTCTCAAAAAGCCACATTTTCAAAAAACAATATGCCGAGTAGAATAATTTGGTCGATGAACTCTTTTCTGAACGCGTTGTAGCGCGATGGCCAGACTACGGTGATCCCAGGCCAGTGCAGTAGGGACAGGAACAACTTCCCCTTGGCGAGCTCCCTCCATGAGACCCTTTCCATCCTGCCCTCGTAGACAGGGTTTAGGCTAGAACACACCGAAAGAGGGCATATTTTTTCTCACCAAACCCTTCAGAACGAAATGAAAATCCATGGAAACTTTCTCAGTCTCCTCCATCCCCCTTGAGGGTTATGCCGCAAGCTGCACCACATGCTGTTAGCCCTGTTTACCATGTTGAAGAACCTACCAAAACACTTTTTTATAGGGATCCCCATTAAGAAAGGGACCCCCACCCAGATGATCTGGTGGCGGAGCTCATTTCCCACATCAAGGCTTTGGAAACCCGACAGTTGGTGATCCTGTATGATGGCAAGCCATATCTAGCATGTGTGGATGACATGCCAGCCCACCATGGATTCTGGAATCCAACCTTCTCCTTCATTAACAGGACAGGGGACCCGCCGAAGCACCTGGAATACTTCAATTCAAGTTGTAGGCCCTTTTTAGGGACTCAAGCATGGTAGGAGGCCGCCAAACTATGATGCTTTGTGAAGACATTGTAGGGGAATGTGTTCGTCTAGTATAGTCAGCTTCATTTTGGATCCATAAACAGTTGGGAAGACCTTATCTAGATATTCTTCTACCAGTTCAGCTCTACCACAAAAAAAATGAATCACATACCTATTCATGTGCAAACAGAGTCTAGATGAGCATGTCATAGACTTTATCACCCGGTGGAAAGGACATACATATTCCCTTGACACACCACTAATTCAAGAGAAACTACTTATGATGTGTATAGGAAACATCCAGACAGAATTGGTTCCCTCTATGATCACCCAGAACTACCATAGTGGATTCTGTGACTTCTTCGATAAGGCTCAGCGTCTCGAAGAATCCGTGTAATAGGATAGCTACGCATGTCTGTTACCCACTGTAATTCCTGCGAGAAGAGCTGTCAGAGCCGAGCCTACTGCAGTGGCCCCAATAGAGGCCCCAAGACAGCTGGAATTATTATCAATGGAGCCAATTCCCTAGCCTCTCCAAGTCCCACCACAACAGACACAGCCTCCGACTTAGAAGCGACTTCCTCAGAATTAGCAGGTTCCCCTACAAAATACGCCGCCACTGCCTAGGGGGGACAAATATCCCCCACCTCCTGGATAGGATCCTATAGCCCCTCATCATTTCTAGGATACAAGGCCCCCCTTTCTGGATAGAAGAAACTAGATCAACTCATTCAATAAGAATCAGGTCCCTGGTTATTTCTGATGTTCCCTGGAACAAGGGATCATGCATTTCCAAGAGTGCAGAAGTCCTTAAGAAGCAAACCTCACTGACCGCCCCAACTATTGCTATATCATAAGACCTTGTGGCACACCATCAAGTAGTGATATGTGTTCAAATACTAGGTTCAATACCACCTTGAGAACAACATAGTCAGGTTGGGTCCGACTCTGAAACAAGTGGCATGCGTCACCGTAAGGCTAGAAAACAACAACGACAACGAGGGTGGGTGGAAGCAGGTTTCTAACCATGATTCACAGAAGTATGATGACTGTTTGGCTTGAAAAATGGGTTCTCGTGGCCATGGTATCATTCGTGAAAACATGAACTAGTTGTAGACTTCAGATACTACAGGAACTACTTCGAAATAATTAACTCAGCTGGCCTCTTCTCAAAAGAGCAAGCATCGGCAGCGCAAAGGGAAGAAACGTGCCCCGCCAATGCCATCATCATCTCATAATCTGCAAAATTTTATGCCTCCGAATATGGGGATTTATCCCAGAAGTTACCCAGTAAGGGATGACTCGTCGAATGAAAGTCAGGGGTACTCTATGGTTAATACACTAGAGTTGGTAAATCCCTATATGGCTCCCGACGACGGGGAGATCCAGGAGAATCTCTCCAATGTCCCCAGCCGACGAAAATTTCAGCAGATCCATGACCATGTTGGTCATCAAGGAACATTAGTTGGAACCTCTATTCAGGCCATGCAAGCCACTGGGACTAGGAAGCTGGCCGGGTGCATTGCTCAGCATGCACATCCTCCTCATTTGGTGTCATCAGGCCCTCCTCCAGCACTATTTGTATTGGTAAATCAGGCAGAGCCACATCAACCGTGCCGCGATCAGCCTCACCCTAAAATAGGCTTGCCTCAGTCATCTGACCCTCTTATAGTAGATACTCTATGGGATTCAACTAGTGAGCATCATGATATGGCCACCACATGTCATCCGCCAGCCCGGCCCGCAGGGGCCGCCGGGCCTCTTATCATAGAACAACCCCCCTACATGCCGAATCTCGCACCTGACATGATATTATGATATTCTAAATCACCTTGATGGCATCCCATCATGTATTTCCATCCTTGAAACCCCTTCTCCTATCACAATATATGCATGAGGCCCTCGTTGAGGCTTTATGAATCCCCCTTCAGTTTGAGATGGTGGAAGCATCTATAGAAGCCTTTCATGCTGAAGCAGTCGAGAACACCAAAAGTCATGCCATCATTTAATTTTCTGGAGAAGATGAAGGCTCTCCTTTACAAGGGTAAATCCGAAAAATGTACATTACCATAAAATTGAATGGTGTTGATGTTCTCCACTGTCTTGTTAGCACGGGCTCTGGGATTATCCTTATCTAGATGCAAACACTACGGATGCTAGGGTTATCCAAAGATGACCTGACTCCCTCCAATATAAGAATCCAGGGATACAATTGGACAGAGCAGACCCTAGTCAGTAGGATCCATTTGAAGACCTAGTTTTTTTTATTGTTTTCCATCACTGAGATTATGGTTGTCTCTCAGGACACCGCGTACAATGCATTAATGGAATGACCTTGGTTCCACCTGCACGTGGTGGTCCCCTCATTGTATCACCAATGCCTCAAGTAATCCCTCAGTGGTTGAGTACGCATACTCCCAGGTGACATGTCTCCTTTAACCTCTTTTGAAGCTTGCTACATGGATGCTTACTGTTACAATGGAATCGATAAAAAGATTCAGGATACTGAGGTTGAGCCCGTCGTAGTTGCAACTAACCCGTGGGCTAGTCTTGATGACACCTACGTATTCCCAATCCATCGACTGGAGGCCAAAACCCCGGACATAGGTAAATGTTATGTTGTATCTAGTATGAGGGGGAAGCCTATTACCATGTCCAAGAGACTACTGGAAATCACCTCATACTCTTACAAAAATCACACTCAGGTGATCCTAGAGCCTCCTACCCCCGTAAGGTATCGGGATGTCCACCCCATTGAAATAGAAATACGCAACATATGCATGTTTTTTTGCAAGCTGGAATCAACTGTCTCAAGCCAATGGCCCACTACTACTTGGTCTTTATCATGTGTGTCCCCTTATGCCGAATACCATATGAGATCCGGTTGACATCTTTCATTTTTTATGGTGTCGACAGCACTAGAATCTCCCAATGTGGTGACCACTGCTGCTTAGGAAGGTACCAGCCTCCCGTCAGAACATACCAACCTAGATGAATCTTCTCCCACTGGGGATCCCTCCTCTGAAAAAAAAGAAGAGGATTTGGGGGACCCTCCACCAGCATTTGAAGAGGGCGTCACAACCACGATCGATGAATTGGTCCAGGTAAACCTCAGTAGTGAGGTGGACCCGAAACCCACATTGATTAGAGCAACCATGCCCATAGAGGAGAAAAATAGGTACGTAGACTTCTTGAAATAGCACCGTGATGTATTCTCCTAGAGCTATAACTAGATACCAGGACTAGATCCTCATGTACCCATCCATCGCCTCGGTCTTTCAGCAAATCATCACGTATTCAAGGTACATCCCCGAAATATGCACCCTTCTCATGGTTCCATGAGTGAGGATGAAGTTTAAAGGCTCATGAGATCCAACTTCGTCAAGGAGGTCCAATACCCCATGTGACTAGCCAACATTAGGCCAGTGAGGAAGATGAAGGGACAGATAAAGTCTGCATCAACTTATGTGATCTCAAACATCACTGCCTGAAAGATGATTTTCCCTTTCTTGTGAAGGAGTTTTATATTGATGTTACGGCTGGATTCCATGCCCTCTTCTTCATGGATGGATACTTTGGGTACCACTAGATTTGAATGGCCCCTATAGACATGTTTTCTGCAGCCTTCAGGGCGCCACAATGTATGTTTTGTTACAACATCATGCCCTTATGTTTAACAAATACATGTTCCACCTATCAGTGGGACATGCATCTCATATTAAAACCAATCCTAGGGACATTGGTGTAATTCTATGTGGATGATTTGGTGGTCAAATATCAACAGCGTCAGGACCATCTCATGGACAGTGAGAAAGTGTTCGACATCCTTCGTTCCTGCCACCTGAATATGATCCCACTAAAATGTGCCTTCGGGGTCACCTCTTGGATGTTCCATGAATTTGCTGTCAGATATCGGGGTATCGAGATCGACCTTGAGATGTTAAAGGCCATCAGCCAGATGCCTCCCCTAAGAAATATTTGAGAGCTTCATGGTTTCCAAGGCCACATAGCCTACACATACTAATTCACTTCGAATCTGGACAGCTTGTGTAATCCCTTTTCCCAGCTTATGAAGAATGGCACTACCTATTAATGGGTCAAAGAGTGCCAGACTGCGTTCAACAAAATCAAGCATTATCTGATTCATCCTCGGGTATTGATGCCACCCGTCTCCATAAAACTACTGATAATGTACTTCACTACACTAGAATGATCTCTTGACACTCTTCTCAACCATAAGAACAATGAGGGGAAGGAGAACAGTCTCTACTACCTCAGTAGTATGCTTATTGATACAGAGACCAGATACTCCCCCATCGAAAAGAGCTTCCTTGCACTGGTATTCGTAGTACTTAAATTGCGACATACGTTGCACACAACGAGTTACAACAGGTGTATCAGGTATACCCACTAATGTACATTCTGAACTACCCAATGTTAACTGGCTGCCTAGCTCAGTGGTCAATGATTCTTCATCAGTTCAACTTGACATTGTCCCTCGGAAATCTATTAAGGGGAAATCATTTGCATACTTCTTGCATCCCATCCAGGTTCTGTGGACTTGTCCTTGGATCTCGATTTTCTTGATGAGGATATCCTCTCAGTAGATCATTCCATCCTGTTTTGGCAGATACACTTTAATGGTGTTTCCCAGAGCCCCACCGACAGGAGGTTCAATGATCCTTGACTCAACACAGTAGGTATGTTTATTGTCTTCATCGCCACGGTGTAATCCATTATTCCATACTCATTCATGTTTTCAGAAGGCTACACAACAACGATGTAGAGTATCAGTCTGTTATCACTGGACTCGAGCTGGCCCTTGAGATCAATGTGGCCCATTATCATTTAAAAGAGTATTATGAAATAGTAATCAAGAAAATAATCGGTGACTACGTCGTCCAAAACCCAGAGCTCGTACCATAATTGGAGCACACACTACAGCTAATGGACTGGTTTCCATCTCAGACAGAACATACTCATGTCCCTTGATATCAAAATGGTCATGTGGATTCCATGTCCATCCTGTATGCATCACATGAACAACTCGAGTTGAATAATTTGATTATCCACATGGTACATCGACAATTCATCACTCCCGTCACCCCACACGATGATAACATCCTGCAGGTAAGCCATCTTACTGCTAGGGCCACCACGTCAAGAACATCAGTTTCCTAAAATGCTGGGTATGATGTGACCCCAGACTAGAGAGCCCCCATTGTTGAGTGTCTCGATAATGGTTGCCTCCAGGCTGATCGGGATGAGTGAAAGCGAGTCTGGAATCACGCACTATAGTTTACCCTCTAGAGTGGTCCATATCTTGAAGAGTACCTCAAAATGAACGAGTTCAATGTTTTTTTCCTTAGTTTCATTGAAGGATTTGAGATTTCATAGTTCAAGAAATAGGATCATGCCATTTCATGTGGTGCCTACCAGACTAGGTCGATGCTATCTCACCAGATCCAGAGATTTAGGTACTAATGGCCCTCCATTTTACATGATTGCATCGAGTTCACCATGAGATGTCAAGAGTGCCAAATTATTGCTAACTTCATGCATATGCCTCTAGATCCTCTTTATTCCACCATGTACTATTGGTCATTTGTTGTGTGGGGAATTGATTTTGGGGGACTGTATCCACCGGCGACATCTCGCTAGTGTAGGTTCATCATGTCCGCTACAGATTTATTTTCCATGTGGGAAGAGGCGGTTCTACTAAAGGAGGTCATGGATCATTCCATCATTGACATTGTGAGCTCCAATATCATCTATCGGTTTGGATTCCCTCACATTGTCCTCACCGATAATGACACTAAAATCCAAGAAGTTGAGTTGAAAAAGTTTTATTCCATGTACAAAATCCATTCAAACCATACCTCCCACTATCACGTGCAGGCAAATGGAAAAATCAAGACGTTCAACAACACCATCTCAAAGATTTTTCAAAAAATTGTTGGTCAATACGAGAAAAGTTGTCCAGACAAGATCTCTAATTACCTCTGGCTTTATAGGATGTCAACTCATAATTCCACTGATGGGAATCCATATTCCCTAGTGTACGGTGCCGTGGCTGTCCTCCCCATCAAGATCCAGCTGCCTTCATTATGCACAGTGGTCTATGATCATCAGGCACCTGATAAAGTATCTGAAATTTTCCTGGCTGAATTGCAAGCACATGACGAGAACATGCATCATGCCCTGCACAACCTAGAAAGATGCCAGAACAAGATAGTTAGGGAAATCAAAAATATATTTTTTCTCCGCTCCCTCTTGCATGGTGACTTGGTATTGGCCCTCTGGACACCAATGATCCCTGGCCAGAAAACACCCAAGTTTGAGCCCATGTGGGAATGACCTTACATAATTCACAGGGTTTACCCCAATGGTGCATACTCCCTAGTGACCATGGATTATGAGCATATAACTTCTCCAACCAATGCCATGTTCATCAAGAAGTACTTTCCCTGTGACCCCATTAGTATGACACGACCTTAAACTATTTGATCATGAATTTAACTAAAGGGCATGATGGTCTAGCACAACCATAAATAGTTCGATTCCACATGACCCTAACTGGCTGGATGGTCCATCATGACCTTAAATTTTTCGGTACCACATGACCCTAAATGGAATGATGGTCTAGCATGAACTTAAAATGTTCGGTCCTGTATGACCCTAAATGGCATGATGGTCCTCCACGACCTTAAACTGTTCAGTTCCGCATCACCCTAAATGGAATGATGTTCCGTCACAACCTTAAATTGTTCAGTCCCACATGACCCTAAACGGATGATGGTCCAACATGACCTTAAAATGTTCAGTCTCGCATGACCCTAAATGGCATGATGGTCAGACATGACCTAAAATTATTTGTTCCTGCATGAACCTAAACCGCCTGATGGTCTTTCATGACCCTGAACTGCTTCATCCCACATGACGATAAACTGTATCTCATCCTGCAAGATGTTAAACTACAATCATAGAACTAGGTGTGGCTTGATTTTCATCTGCATGGGATATGTAAGAATTCTCAAACATTTATTCTTGATCCCATTCCCAAACACTCTTCTTCTATGAGAATTACCCTTGTATATAGTTCCCTCAAGGGATCCTTACATGATATAGTATTGGCTTCCTTATCCCCACTCATTCTAGGATTACGACGGTTACACCTTATACCCTCTCCTTGTTCATCTACCATCCAAAATCCTCACCATACGATGCTAAACTGCAAGGCCTTTTAGAACTACGTATGGCTAGATTCCTATTCTCATGGGATACGTAGGAATGCTCAATCATTTCATCTGTTGTACTAGACCAAAAACTAAAATCATCCCTTAGGTTGAGAAATATGTTCTGGTGTAGGATATTTCCCTAATTCACGTTGAGCTCATCTCTATACTATCATACGTCCCACGCCCTAGAGGTGTTCGCATCTTTCACAGATTGGTTCAACTATGCTTCACCCACTCTTTTGATTGGGAATCCATCATCTTTACCATAGAGATGGGCCCCTGAATGGAATGGATTTGAGGCTTAAAGTCCCTCCTACCGCTTTGGGCCAACTCCTTCGAGGTTGTTGAGGAACAAGCCGATAGAAGTCCCTCGTTGCGATTATTGTCAGTGTTCTATTCACATTTGTTGTTCCCAGTCCAGGTCACTATTGGGATGCTATGTTTCAAACATTGTGAACATCTATAATTAGTCATTAGAGCCAACCCATGATGTCACAAACATTGAGTGTAGTGGTTCATTATATCTTGTTGTATCTCCATGAGATGAACTCTCTTCGGGCAATGATGGCTATTAGACCCATACATGACTGGGAGAGCCGAGTGCAGCTCCTAGTTTCCCATACATAGTACTGCTCACATGGGTTTAGGAGCTATGATGTGGCGGTAACCGCGAAAGAAGTTATATAGATAATATTGGCCTGGACGCCCAGCCTCAGGCCCCTCAGCCTTTTCCGGCCCCTTGGTCTTTTCCAGACCTTTGGCCTTTTCCTGTCCCTTGGCCCTTTTTTAACCCCTTGGACTATTCGGTCCCCTGGCTCAGGTTCTCATTTAGGGTATTGTGGTGTGGAGTAGGATTATTTCTACGTACACATCAGGCTATTTTACTATGCCACACAGATCCCCTTGAGACATTGCTCCTGTCATTTATCGTCTATACCACAAGAACATGCTTTGTCACGATTCTCACACGCAACCTCAGGCTCTTGGCCCACGTCATAACTTTTACAGGATTGTACGGTGTGGTATGGGATTATGTCCTCATTCACGTCGGGTTATTCTTTGTGTCATACAAATCCCAGAATGAGATGACCTATCCATACACGTCCTCATTGAAAGAAGTTAAAATGAAAACTAGCCAGGACATTCCAACAGAGGCCCATCATCGTGGACCCTTGTCCTTTTCTGGCCCTCGACCCAGGTTCTCACTCAGGGTTGTACGGTGTGGTGTAGAATTATGTCCCTATCCACATCGGGCTACTCTCCATGTCGTACACCTTCTGTATGTGGAGTATCACACACATTTGTGTCCTTAATGCATGAGGATAAATTTCACATTACTCTATATAAGAACTATGTGTGTCTTGATTCTCATCCTCATGGGATATGTATGTTCTCCCGATCATTTAGACATCGGGTATAAACCTACCTAATAGATTATTTCCCCTCATCATAGCCCCTTGGATTTCACTCCCTAGATAGAGGAATACATGTTGTGGTATGGGAATAGTTCCTCATTCATTTCAGATTTTACAACCATGTCATTAGCCTCCTCCTCCTGAGTGTTTTCCATCCCCTTGAAAAATACTCGTCCTATCAAATCGTCCACTCTGTAGATGAGCCCCTCAGTCCTCTTCATCTACTACTTAATGTTACCATGGGAACTCGGGTTTTTCACATGTAATGTCAAATTCTACTAGAACATGATTTCACCCATTTATCAGTCTTCTTGTTCCTCTTCATTAGGGCTTCCATCACAATTCACACCAAAAGGGACCCCCAAACGGTATGGATTCTAGGACTAAGGACTCTACTACCGTTACGGTCCAATGTACTAGATGGTTTCAGACAAAAAAAATATTCAAGTCCTATGTTGAGAATATGGTCATTGGTCGATTCTCACTTGTTTTCCCCATTTCAGGCTAACAGGATGTGGATGATGTGTTTCGAAAACGATTAACAATTGTCCTCCATCGACACTCCAACCCGCTTTAAGCCCAAAATGTCAGTTACATGATTCAAATCCTTCTCCACCTCATCATTTCCCATAAGAACATCAAGACTCTTGGTACTATTCCTTAGTGTGCATCCATACATTATGTAAAAAAATCCATGATATGGACATCATTTGGGGCTCCACCGATTTCCCCTTTGAATGTATTTCACGTATTGCTAATACCATATCCGCACTTTTTTCTTACACCTAGTTCAACTAATGTTGGCTTAAAGATAGGCTTAAGTTCCTCCTTTACTGGTGATAGTACTTCTTATCTCTAGTCTAAGTTCTGATACTTAAATTTTAATATATTTTCATATTTCACTTTTTTGATAACTATGTACAGCTTGATTCCCATCATTATGTGATATGTAGGAACGCACAGACTTCTCATCTTTGGGCCCTGCTCAGTTCCACTAATTTATCCCTTATACTCTTCCTTTTAGGCCCCCACCCATATAGGGCCACATGGAGTGGCATGTATGGGCTTCTTCCCTCATCCACATTTGGTTTGCAATAGCCACGACACATACACCCCCTATTAGGAGATAGTCCCTCCTACCTAATGTCTAGCATTTTTCATGCATGATGTTTAAAGGTACCTTTGATAACTATGTGTAGCTTGATTCCCATCATCATGGGATACATAGGATCACCTGGCCATCTCATCTATGGGTATAGCTTAATTGAGATCCATTATCTCCTTCTATCCACCCTCTTTCATCTTTTTGGCCCCTTGGCCCGTGGTCTATTTATTGGAATCATGCATAGTGTGGGGTGGACCTTGTCATCATTCACGCAAGGTATGATTTATCACTCTGTGTAATTTTCCCCTATAGATTCGTTTCTTCTATTTCTATGATGAAAAATGCTAAAGTATGTGGTTTGACTTGTCACATGACACTAATCTGTGACTGTACCATCATGGCCTCATGACGAAAAATGGTGATGCATTGTGGTGCCCTTGCTCAAGGGACATCATGTTTGGTATCAGTAATACACATTACCATTTGAAAATTCCTTCATTCATCTTGATTCAAGTTGTGATGCATAGATTCACTATTATAGGCCCATCGCCTCACAAAATTACACAACACCTCCATTCACACTAAAGGACTAACAAGACATATCAAATGCCACTTCTTTGGGTGCAAGGGCTAGACCCGCACACCCCTTTTATCCCAAGCCCTGGTACCTTACTGTGACACCCCTCATAACTAGGTATGGATTGATCCAAATAATCATGGGGTACAAAATAAAGGTTGTTCACCTTGTCTCAGGCCTATCCTAAACATGTTTTTTGGTCCCTCGACATAAAACCTTCCCAACAAACATGATGTTGTTAGGACCCCAGGTCTCATTCAGGTCGGGTTTTATAATTACCCCACCATGTGATTCCCTTGTTTCCGGCCATCCATTGTCTGAGCTCTATGACCATAAACCTAGGCCTCTCTATGTCCTTGTAGCAAGACATTAAACCGCACGACATCTTCCATAACTACTTATGTCTTGATTCTCATACCCATGGGATACGTAGGAATGCCTAGGCATTTTTTTTATCTAGGTCCAGCCCTAGGAATCTACAAATCATTTCCCTTCTTTCAAGGCCCCTTGGCCCAAATCATCTGGGAATACATGGTGTGGTGTGCTCCTCTTAGGTTCTCATTCACGTTTGGTATTTCAAAAGCCTCACCATGTGTTTCCTTTATATTTTCCTAGCGAGGTATGAGTTCTGTGACCTTAAAATAATATCTCCCTATGGGAACTTCCAATCACATTTGACTATTTATCCACCCTGCGCACCACCCATTACATCAATACACCCTTAATGGTCCGCCCTAGGACCTTATGTAGAATGCGTGCAACCCCAAGACCCTTGTCCTTGAGAAGGGACTCAACTCCCTTTATCTGATAAGTCTTATAGTCGTACCAAATGTGATTCAACAAGGAGACTAAGTGTGTAAATTTCACTGGTACATTCCCCACATTCCATGTACAAGATTCATGAGTATGTTATTTTTATCCTCATCCTCTTACACATCTGAAGGGACCCTCTTCACTGCCTGGTCTCATTCCACCTTGGCTCACCGACCGTTTCATGAAAACATTCTTGAAGACTTCGAATGACATCTGCGACATGTCATGTGTTTCGAACGTGGTCAACAGTTGACCCTCATTTTTCTGCCCCCATTTCAGGCTAACTTGATATGGATGATGTGTTTTGAACATGGGCAACAGCTATCCCCAATAGTCATGCCACCATCATTTCAGTCCAGGTTTTGAGCAACAAGATTCACATGTATCCACTCACTTATATTGAAGTGGAATTATAACATACACTTCTTTACTCTTCAACACATCTAGGTGCATTATATAGGCTGGTCAGCATCCGTGGGATGTCTTTCATGTAACTCCCCATCATCCCTAACGTGTGTCTCCATGTGCTAGGAAAGTCCCTTCACTACTTCTTGTTTCATACATCGATTATAACTCACATGGGATTAGTAGTTCTAGTAGGACATGTACTGGTGCAGCCATCATCACACATGCCTCTCTACGTCCCACATGACGATAAACTATGCTCTCAAAACTACATATAGAATGATTCCCATTCTTTTGGGACATGTATGAACCCCTTACATCCTACCTCCAGGTCCACCCTCAGGAGCCACAATTCTCGTCCCCCCTTTTTTTGTATGGTCCCTTAACCTGAGCTCCTTGGAGAACCACAAAATTGTTGCATTACCCCGAACATGTTGGGGATGCCCCCACAATTATCATTGGGATGTGATAGTTTCATCATTGGAGAGGTCCTTTTCAGATGAATTTTTGACCGATGATCTAGCCGGTGTATCCACCTAATGCATTTCCACCACGATGGCATAATTTCAATAGTGTTGGACTCTAATTGAACTGCCCATCACTCCGCACTCCACGCTTTGTGTGCCCATTATTTAGACCCTCGTCCTCTCTCACATATAAAGGAACCCCCTAACAATATGGATGCTCGACCTATGACTCACCAACTATCCTAGGCCAATCTCTCGAAAGTCTAATCGATGACATTCTAAGTCAGGCCCTGTGTTTAGAATTTGGTCAGAGTTCAACCCTCACTTTTCATCCCCATTTCAGGCTAACACAATATTGATTTATTGTTTCAAACACAGTCAACACTTATCTTTTATTGTCGTGAAATCCACAATGTGTTCCTAATTTTTAGTATTATAATTAACACTATTCATTCCCTTATATTCTGGATTATTCCAATTCCCCTAGCGTTACGCCGCTCATGCACAAGAGCACGCTGGGAAAACAGTAATTCGCTTGTTCTGAGAGATTCATTCTCCAGTCAGGTCTCTCTCTTCTCTTCTCAGAAATCTGGATTGGTTATTCAAACCCCTAGATGCCTGATGACTGGTTTGAACTGCATACATTTTAACAGTACAATAAGGTCATCGCAGTTTGATTCTCACATCGGGCCTGACCCATGTGAGCTTAGGGATTGACAGCTGGATGCTCCACAAATGTCACATGAATGCAATTAACCAACACAAATAATAGAACTCTTGCATGAAACTGGCACAAAATAATAAATTAATGAAAGTGTGTTTAAAGGTTACATGAATCACAACACCTTGGGATCATCCCCTCCCATGGACAAGTTTTCCTCATCGAAAGAGTGTAGCAGCTCCGCCATCCATTACCTGCTGGCGTCCAGGATGTGCTGCCACCTATTCTGTTACCACTACTCCTCGGCCGCAATGGAGAATAATTCATTATCCACAATCTGGGCATGCTCCACACTATTACGGATGACTTTAATTTTTTCGGAGGCTCACTTCATTCCCTCTTCATCCTCTATGATCTGGTCCTTCAATCGCAATATTAGCTCAGATTGTGCATTGAGGGATGCTGAGTACTCATCCGCCCGATTCTGCAGCTGATGGACCTCATCCTCATCCTCTTAGAGCCTCTTGATGTACACAACTTTACTCCACTACCAACCCTAACCAAGGCCATGGTCATGCTCCCAAATCGTCTCCACCATATGATTTTAGATGAGCATGTGAGGACATTGGGCATTCACTCCCCTAAAACTCAGTTAGCGCAGTCGTGAGTGGAGTCTGTCTATCTCATCCAACCATTGTTCTTGGGGGGTGTAATTAATGACGCACTTGATCTGCATCCATTTCCGGCGATATATTATTCTATTGTCCTCTTTAACAGAGGCCCTCTCGTCCCATTCATCACGATTGGTGGGATAATATGTGGGGAATGCCTTTACAAACTCATCTGCCGGATCTGTGTCAGCATTTGGATTAGTCAGGACGGGACATGGGTTGTCCAACTGATCCTCATCGTCAGACCGCCCCGTGATGATATCAAACTCACCCTCACTGACGGTCCCACAATAGACCGGGAGTACCACATTTCAATCAATCTAGACCTCCACCTCTACGGTCACCGACATTCCCTAGGGAATGGTGCTACCAGGGATATCGAACAACCTCACCAAAAAAAACCCATAACATTTGGAGGACTTTTCGTATCCAAAATTAAAAGGGAATGTTAGATAACATGGTTGATGGATCAAAATCCTTAATTTGATAGAGGAGAATTGCAGAGATTGAATCCTCAGTCTCATTCTTCTAAGGATTTCATCGGTTCCCCAAAGTGTGGCCCTCCATATATTTTTTTAATGTCTAATGATTCAATAGATTTTTCGGATATTCTGGCCCCGCCAGACATACTAATCTCCCCGGAAGTGGGCGTGGACCCCGAAGATCCTGCGACTGTATCTCTCGAAGGGTGAGAACAAGGTCTATGCACAATGCTCTCTTGCACAATTTATATGTTATCAAAGAGTTATCAATGAATTGAAAGTGGGCCCCAAATAAGGGATGTTGAATCTTTACCTCAAGGGCCTCAGCAAAGTCATCACGATCCGATTGTTGATCTCCAACCTCACCCTCCTCCAACAGGATCCCTCTCCCAGCCTCTTCTCCCTAGGAGGATTCATTTTACACTTCCGGCAGAGAGAACCCTTACCTTATGTCAGCCGCCTATAACTGTAAGGGAGTGGGGTGATCAAGTAGCACCTTGACTCGATCCTTCATCAGACGCGGGGTACCCTGAGAGTGCACGATGTCCTCCATCTCTGTCAGGTATTTCTCCACCTTCTCCTGGTATACCTCAAATCCGTCCATGATAGGGCCTATCCCTATAAAATCCATCCCGAAACAGTTCAGATGTTTCCACATCTCTGACGGCTCGAGGAATTGACGGTTATCTTCCCAGATGTCCCATGCCTCTGGGAAGATAGCATTATCAAGAATTACAATGTGGTGAAACTACTTCCCTGGTGCTTGAGTGGATATTCAATGGAACCCTCTAGGTGGCCTCCCCTCAGGATGGCTCTACTCTTCTAGGACATCCAGGTCTGTCAACATTTCTACCTCTCCCTCAATAGGTGAGGGCCCCGCTGATACGGCAGACTCGCCAACATAGGATGCCCCTTCCACCTTCCAACCTCGACCCTGGGGTTTGGGAGGCTTTCCATCATCAACTATAATGGTTGGTTTCCTCATCCTTTCCCCTAGGTAGGTAGCCTCCCAACTCTGGGCATATTTATTCACTATCCCGATGATAACAGTTGGCAGGGGCATCTAGTTCTGCATCTTCCCATCTTCTCATGGGAACATAATCCACATATACCTCATCACACACATGTGATCCTCATTGTGCACCAACAGATAGACCTACTGGGTCAATGGCTGCATTCACTGAAATATCAGAGCAAATCGGTGATGGGTATACGTCTCGCAGAGTGGATCATGATCCACCCTTGACACCAAAACTCCACCTTGAAAGGCCAAGAGATAGGAACATTGATCCACTATTCCCCAGCCATCATCAGTGAATAGCCCTGTCGGCAACGGTAATGGGTGGAAATTGAACTCCTCCACCTTCAACACTCGACTCACATCCAACCCTATGGTCAGCTTGGCTGGAAAGCTCTTGAAAACGTTCAAGATGGATTGGAGAAAGATTGATCCTAAAGGGGAAATGGGGTTGGGGTATTCGTAAACCCCCCTAACGTCTGCTACTATCCACCCATATAGGAGGTTGAATGGACCACATATTCTCTGCAGCCTCTTTCCCTCACTGATGTGCCACAACATCTTATACAGCATGGGGAGAATCGAGTTCCCAAGGATGACCTGCCCTCCTGTTTCCAACATGGATTCCATAATGTATGTGCTTGGTTGCACTATTATATTGTTTTACCACACATGTAGGATCTTACTACAGATGAGAACCACGATGAACAGATCCATCCGGATTATCGGTTGTTGTTTGATGATGATGCTAAATCCCGACTTCTTGAACCTGTTGTCCTCTAAAAGTCACCAGTATGAGTGATCATTACTCTTATACCCATTCAAGAAAGTTCGAGGCCTCTTCTGATACTGTCTGTTTTCTAAGAAACTCATGAACTATTTAAACCACAGCTTGAAGTGGACATCCCTCCACGCCTCCTTGTCCTATACTAGAACAAGCTCTATCAAATCCATCTACAGTGGTGGATTCTACTCTATGTCCTCCCACACACTCATAACGGGAAGTAATTCATCATACATAGCCCCCAGTATGAGGAAACTATAGATCTGATGGACGTCCCACAAGATGATGTCGACTTCCACGTGTAGAAAATGGAATGTATTAGTCCTCGATGACCACCTTCTCAACAGCTCCAACATCAGCTGAATCGGCTTATAGATGTGAAACTGGGAGGCCCAAGCTGCCTCATATAGGCCCACTCTTCCCATATCCACCCAAAACTCCTCACATGACGTTCCTACTCAGTATCCCCTGGCCCAATCATCTATGAAGTTGCCGCCCGGGCGCCGGTCCCACTCTTCATACTACCCATTCTCTGGGTTCCTCATGGACACCTTCAATATCATCCGATGGATGGGAGGAGATGTCTTTGGCTGAAATTTCTTCCAGTCAAAGTTATTCAGGTGGTGGTTTAAGCAGTTAGCTAAGACGGTTTTGGAGTTCCCATGGGAATAACCATCAGCCACCCTGAACCATCAGCGCATGCATGGTTTGCTCTTGAACCAGTATGTTGGTTTGTCCTGACTCCCTTCTGAGATAAATATATCATCCCTCACCCTGAAGCCATACAAAGGAAACCTCTTGCATAACGACTAGTTTTTATGGATGTCAAATAAAATCTCCACTATAGAACTGTGGTCAGAGTGGCACCGAACTAGCTCCCCTAAGCCAAAGTTGTTCTCTATATCATCCCTTATAGCATCATCTTAAAGGAGCCCCTATGTGACTTCTTGACGAGCGATGCAGTCTTTTAGGTTGGGGAGATTCTTTTGGTTCAGTTGTTAATCTCGTTCATAGAGTGTGTTCGTGGTTTCTGTTCACATAGCCCTACCTTGGCCTCCGAACGCAGAGTCGCAAAGTGAACTGATGCAAAGTCAATGACTCACTATGTGCCGCAAAGCTAAAGGCCTGATTCACATAGAGAAGTCGAGGAGTACGTGGAGCTCCATGAATTGAGAGCACTAAAAGACTAAATTGCGAAGGAGAAAGGAAAATAGAGAAGTCATCCCCTTTATATATAGGCTATGGACCTCGCCGCTTCTAAGTTCATCTCGACCGCGGTGAGAATCGCGGCATGCCTAACTGACCCATCACTTTCCCGCTCGTTGATCCTCTTTCGTGAGCCAGCTTCACGAAATGGATGAGGGTTTTTGTGGATTCACCCCCGTACATTGACCCTTTATTTCTCCAGGTCTCCATGTCTGGGGGAGAATTTATTGGAGCTAAAAAATAGGAAGAGATAATGATAATAAGAATGGATATATAGCTACCTTACGATGACCTTTCACGGAGATCCATGGCCCTTCAAGCCCACCATGAAGTCAAGAGGTGGGATGCCCTGTGAGCCCCATTGACATTCATGAGTCCGCTGTGAATCCAGGATGTGGGATGCACTGTGATCCCCTTTGACATTTGTGAGCATGTCGTGATGCTAGGAGACAAGATGCTCCACGAGCCCCTTTGACATTAGTGAGCCCGCCGTAGAGTAGAATACATTTTCGTGCCGAACGAGCACTACTCTACAGCACCTCTTGTCTATAAATACTAGTATCCCTAGGTCCAAAACCTGGATCATCCATCCTTTCCACTTCCCGACACTCAAATCATGAAGCACTTTTGGATCTACAAAACATGAGCTGCTCAACATACATTTCCTCCATGAAGTGCCTCCCCTTTTCCTTGTTTTCACCCCTATATTAAGGGGATACCTTTCACGAAGTCCCCATCCCTTCGAGATGGAAGGAGATCCTCACGGGGACTCGAGTCATCACAGTGTGTTTATGATTTTCGAAGGACCCCCATTCACACATGACTCAAATTCCATGGCCGAGTAACTATGCCTCACAAAGCATATTGCATCACAAGTCCTTACTTTGCGAGGAACCCATGTTTCATAGGTATTTTCTTCGTGAATGTAATTTCAATTCACAAAGCACTACTCTTATGTACCTATGACCTATGAATCCTCTAGTCCACTTCACTTCCTGAAGCCTACACATTCCCAAAGCCCTTCCATTGCATGGAGCACAAGAGCAATATGAGGTCACTACTCATAAACCCCTATGATCTTCATCTCCATCTCCCATTAAGCCTCCTAGGTTTTTACGAAGAATGTTCAACGTCCCCTAAACATCACATTACATTGCTTTGCTTCGCCTCAGGATTCTCCGCATAGGAGTGCTAATGGATATTGCTTCATGGCATAGACACGAGAATGTGGACACCCCAATGGTTTTCTCCATGACACCCCCATCTTTGGCATTTCATGTTTACTCTCTTCACCAAGGTGCATATGGTACTAGTTATGTATGTGATATGGGTGCAGAGTGAACTCACCTCGTCCGAGATGTAAGATATTGAACTACCAAACACCATCGTCCTCAACACATGACATTTAACTATGACATCCCTCATGCATTCTATGCGGATAAAGGGAACCCACCCTACTGTAAGCCCTTATCTTTTCTTGCATGAGGCAATATCCTACACCCCTTCTTTTTCGGTGCCAAGGGCCAGCAAAAAGGCGTGGTCGGAAATGATTCTCCTCCATTCTTCAATGCCAAATCCCTCTCTCTATGGGATTTATCACCATCGGTCCTCCATCCTGGAGTAAGTCCCAACCACTTCGGGCTGGTAACCATGCCTAATCCTCAGTTTCCCCTTTCAGTTGCGAACACTTGTAATCCCCACCTGCACTACCCAGAGACGCACCTTTCATGACGTGATCATCTGTTCTCTACAACCTCTTGTTTCTCACACCAAGCATGACTCAAGTAGGCTTAGAGTAGGCACCAACCATGAAAAATACTTTGGGCGCCTAGAGTGTAAGACCCACACCATCTTGAACTACGTGGACTTTGATCCTTGCCATGGTAAGGTATGTAGGAAGCCTCCACAAGGTTCAGTCAAACCACCCAGGTTATTCCGACCATCTTAAATGTCGGTTCACCAACATATTGGGTCACCTAGAGTGTAAGCCCCACACCATCCTGAACTAAGATGTATTTGATCCATGCCAAGTCAAGGTACATAGGAAGCCTCCACGAGGTTCAACACCACCACCTTGGTCGATCCGACCATCTTCATGTTGGTTCACCAACACTTCGGGCCACCTAGAGTGAATTCCCCACACCATCCTGAACTACGTGGTCTTTGATCCTTACCAAGGAAAGGTACGTAGGAAGCCTCCATAAGGTTCATGCCCACCACCCTGGTCATTCCGAGCATCTTCACGTTGATTAAACAATGCTTCAACGCAACTAGCATGTAAGACCACACCGTCCTGAACTATTTGGTCCTTGATCCGTTCCATGGAATGTTATTTAGGATGCCTCAATGAGGTTCTATCCCACCACCATGGTCATTCTGACCTTCTTCCTGTCAGTTCACCAACACTTTGGTCCACTTAGAGTGTAATCCCCACACCATCTAGAACGACGTGGTCATTGATCCTTTCCAAGGAAGGGAACGTAGGAAGCCTCCATGAGGTTCAAGCTGACCAACCTAGTCATTCCGACCATCTTCACATCGGTTCACCAACATTTTGGGCTGCCTATAGTGTAATCCCCACACCATCATGAACTACACATACATTGATCCTTGACAAGGCAAGGTACGTAGGAAGCCTCCACGAGGTTCAAGCCCCCCACCTTGGTCGTTGTGATCATCTTCATGTCAGCTAACCAACACTTCGGGCTGCCTAGAGTGTAAGCACCACACTATCCTGAACTACAATGTCTTTTATCCTTCCCATGGAAAGGTACGTAGAAAGCCTCCAAGAGGTTCAAGCCCAGCTCCCTGTTCGTTCGGACCATCTTCACATCTGTTCACCAACAATTCATTCCGCCAAAAGTGTAATCCCCAACCCATCATGAACTACGTGGTCTTTGATCGCTTTCAATGCAAGGTACATAGGAATCCTCCATGAGGATAAAGCCTACCACCCCAGCCATTCCAACCATCTTCATGTTGGTTCACTTTCTTCACACATGATGTTAAACTGTAGACCACACGCTGTGGCAAGCCCTTGTGTCACTCAATCACTGATAAGTCATTGTTTCCTGATCTACGGTAAGCCAATGCATCACCGATTCAGTGGCAAGCTATTGTAATCCCCTTCACTATGACCCACATCTTTGTTCCTTCCAAGTGGCGTTTGACCATCCCGGGATGCTAACCACCAGTAATCCCCATACACAACATCGTGTTGTTGTCCTATGTGTATACCCCAATTCAAGATGATTGTCTGACCTTTCCATCAGGCCTATGTGTCCTAGTATGGTCATTCCCCATCCCAAAGGTTCCACTACCTCTGATTCCCATCCTTGATCATTCTCACGGACTTCCTCCTTAGTCGTCCCATCAGCGTCCTAAATTATGCGGACATTGATTCCCTACCATGGGGATATATAGGAAGTCTCCCTAAGACTCAATCCCAACATTATTGTCACCCTCACGGTGGTCCCATCCCATTTCCACCCATTCAATCATTACCCCATCATCTATCTTGATTCTTACCCAGTCTACCACAACCCAGTGAGGTCATGACCACCCATCTATATCAGAGTGTCCTCTAGGGGTTGCACTCATCTGATCCACTCTAGTCAGTTTTTTGATCAGTCCAATCCTTTTCTGCTAGAAGATAATATTGCAGTATACCCTAGGTTAAAAATGGAATGATGAGAAAAACCTCAGATACATGACCATGTCAAATACATCTCGGCATTCAATGTGGGGTTCCTCAAGCTTCCGTGCCCTATAGAAGCCCTATAATAAGGGATAGAAGACAGACACGCCAGTCTCCCAGTGCCCACACATGTTAGTGATTCAAAACGTAACTACTCCCCAGACTGATGGCTGCTACCCTGACTGGACCCCTTGGAATGTCTTGATAGAAGTATTGTAATTAACTGGTGTTCACGAAGATATGTTTCTTTGATGAGTTTCACGATCAATGTCTTAAATCTATAAGGGAGATCCAAACTAGGAGATGAATTCCGAGGGGGAATCCACGAAAGGAGGAACTAACATTGCATCATCCCATTTCGATCAAGGATCAATATTCCCTGAAAAAGTGACAGATTCCGTCGGCCATTGGAATGAGGGAATGTGGGGCAACAAAATTGTGCCTCTCTTCCTCAAAAGATACGTACGTGTGCGCCCCAATGAAATAGTCAGGAACAATTATTCTTTTAAGTTGAGCCTATATTATCCCTTAAATTGATTGAGAATACTCCATACCAATATTCATAATATTATTTACACATTTATTAATAAATACTTATATAACTTCTTATTGAATTTTTTGTCAACTCACACTATCACTACAATGGATATAACGGTATTTTTTTAAAATGTTTTATTCATGGGTAATTTCAATTTATAATTACATAATTTAGATAACTATGAAAAAAATATTCATCTTAATTTGTTTAAGAAAAATTATTATTAAGACCATATTTTTTGGTATTATATATGAAACATCCTTCATATGTTTTTATGTTTTTCCAAATTAATGTATATTTCTTAGTATAAATTATTTCATTTCAAATGAATGTTAACACATGTAATGTATATTTCTTATTATTTTCAAATATAATTTATAACGATTATATAAAAGTGTTTTCATTATTTTTTTAATCCTTTACTTTTTATTATTATTCATTGGGGATATTTTCTGATGATACCATAAATATAATATTTCTATATGTCTTATGACAGTGTCTTTCAAATATTCTTGTAAAAATAGTTTCATTATAATCAATTAATTATTAAACGTTGTAATGTTGTAATGTTTATTTGGATCACATATACAATGTTTAAATTCATGTTATAGGTGGGTATAATATACAACCAAAAATCATTGGTTAATTTTTTATATATCAAAATATATGGTTATGGTACATGAGTGGTTAGCCTAATAAAAAATGATTTTATATATGGGTTGTTAGACCAATCACAAATGGTTAGGGTTAACAGAATGATTTAACCAACACCAAATGGTTTTGGTACATGCGTGGTTATCCTTTGATGAATATGTTACCTAAGTGGTTTTCCTAATAATAATATATAATGGGTAGAAGATTATCCTAGTCCATTATGTGATTAATTTATTGGTAATTAAACATGATTCATGTTTTATGTTTATATTCATGCAATATTATTTTGATATGCATCATACCCATGTCATGTACAAATATTACTAAATCATAATTACATATCCATATGACTATTATTTTATAAAATAACTGGTATTTCATGTTTTAATATTTTTGATTTTTGGTTTTTTGGGTATAATTGTCTTATATTATGTCAATGCAACTTGGAGATGTGCACACTCTCATATGACCATCACAGGCTCACTGATAACCTTAAATTATTATTACATTTTTCCCTTATCAAAAACCTAATATTTCCTCTTTTTTAACATTCTATTCCCCACCTTACAGAGAAGATGAAGTCAAATACTTTTTCTAAATGGGGTTCTAGTGTGGTGAGACTATTGATAAATAATCACCAAATGGTAAAATAAGATATTTTTTTATAATCTTTAAATACACTAAACCCATAAGTAATGGGGGTTGATTCATTAGGATATGTTATAAATATTATCTAAAATGATGAAATATTTATATGTTTTCGAGGTTAACCTACCTTAATTTGTATCAAACAATATATAGTTTAGATCTAGATATGGGAGAACCATTATGGGTTCTTCAAACATAGGGGTTGGACTTGTTAAAAATATTATAACATAATATCTAATATTTCTTTTCTACATTGAATTTGGTGATATACATTAGGAATACATACACAATATCAATATATATAATATGATATAGAGGTAGTGTATATAAAGGGGTTAAATGTTTAGGTTTGAATAGTTTCGTAAAATTACTCTATACCAATTTACCCCACCTTTTTTGTAACTGTATTATTCAATGGGAACTAAAAATAAAATTATATATTGTATGAATTGGAAATAAATAGTAAATAATAATTTAATAAAATAATGTACAATTTGAAAATGAAGACATTTTATAGGATGATAAGCGTGGTAAAGTTCAATTATAGAAACACATATCTGGGGATTTATTTTTAGAGATAATTACTTCAATCATATTTCAACCAAACTTCATGAATTTTTATCTTCTAAATTATTATGTAAGTATAGATACATGGAAGTCATTTTTAGTTTATAACTAACCTAATAACACGAATACTAATTATTTGAGTAGTTAATAACAAGAAATAAGTCTGTAACATAGATTAAAAAGTATATTAATTATCTTATTAATTCCATTTTTACACACAATTTTTGACATGTTGAAAAACAAAATATGTATAACGAAACACAATTATGTTTTGTAATTCAATTATATGAGGTCATGAGGAATAATATCAGGATGTTGTTTAAGGTGAGTATGATATATTATATTACTAAAAGTGAATGGTCAATCTCCCACCATGTTGTCACCATATAATTTGGAAATATATTATTAATATATACGAGGAGTTACTATTGTCCTATATAATAGAGGTGGAATGTTTTCATAGATTGATAAAAATTGAATAAGAAAACATGAAAATAACACATCCCTGTAATATTTATTTACTAAATGTTTGGAAGATTAATAGTCACAGAACATGATAACTAGAACATATAGAACCATAAAATTCCAAAGTATACTCCCTAACATGCATAATTTACCCAAAACATTTCATCAATATATAATATTGTAACTTACAATGAATTTTGAAATTTTTTTCTTTAAAAAAACTCTTTTCTAAAAATATTTTTTCTCAAAACTAATTTATATTTTAACATAAATAATCATTTTCAAAATTACAATATTTTCTATAAACAAAATAAATTATAATAATTAAATTTAAATATTAATGCTATAAAAAACAGTGTTTTAACTATATATTAATTAATTTCCATGAAATAATATGGATATATTCATATTTAAAAGAAATTCACATTTAATGTGACTGAATTTTAAAAATTTATACATAACCATATTTTAAATTATATTATAAATTTTTATAATAATTATAAATAATATCCGAATATAAAATAGAATATTATAAATTTTTATTTTTTGAAAAAATAAATATCTTAAAATATTATGGCATGTTAAAATATTAATGTTGAAAACATAAAATTATGTTTAAGATATATAATAAAAATATTTATAGTATATATTGAATATACTAATGGTTTAAATTATATTTAAATTTAGAGCGTTAAATTTTAATATTTAAAATATTATTTATAATAAAAATTGAATTTACATTTGGGAAATTACCTATGTCAAGGTAGTTTATTGGTAGTTCACTTAACACAAAAGTGATTTTTTAAGAACCTAGTTTTTACTGCGAAAGACTTTGGGATATTTCTTGATGTTATTCTAGTGCAACGCCTTCAGACGGCATGCGATTCCGAGCCCTAGTGTGGCCGGAATTAAAATTTCAGTGCGTTCACACTAAAAACACCAAATAAATTAGATAACTACTAAACAGTGTTTCAAATCAGAGATCTGAGTGTACAGATGGGTCTGGAATGGGGTTTTTACCTTAGGAATGACATAAAACATGTCAGCGCGGGACGTTTGGACCCCTCGCTCGCTTCTAGAACGTTAAATTGATAAATTAAATAATTAATTTATGCGTTTAATGGTTAAACTCATGTATCACTTATACGGTGACTCAGATTGGGAATCTAAGGGCTCTGTTGAGTTCGGAGTGTGATGTTTATCCTAGGAGGGGTGTATGTATTGCGGGCGCGGCTCGTCTGTGAAAAATGGCCCCAGGGGCGTTTTCGTAATTTAGCGATTTCGGGCGTTCAGCTTTATAACAATCAAACAGGAGCTCGAAATCAAATTCTGAGACCTCCGTTGCGCTCGGGAGGTGGTTTTTACCCTATGAGAGACTTAACCTCGACCCTGTCAAGTCTTTCAGAGGTGGGTCCTTTCATGGGTAATTAAAAAAAATTAATTAAATTAATATTTATTTTCTACTTAAACCAAACCCTCCACTCTCCCTCATTTCCACCCCCTGGAGAAACCCATCCTCTCCCTCTCCTCCTCTACTCCGGCAAGATAGCTCTGGCGAGGCGCAGCTCTGACGGATCACGACGAAGCTTCTGGCGAAGCCCATCGAGGTAGGCGATTGTTGTTTTCGGTTTTAAATCTAGAAACCCTCTTTGAATCCTTTTTTTAGAATAAAATTTAATTTTGATCGTTGAACTAAGCCAATAACCGCGTATTATATTATCTGAGCTTCCCAACGCAATTTTCTTATTTTAATTCCGAGCTCTTAGAAATCCGCAGTTGGCCGACAATGTTTCGTGTGGTTTTTGGTGTTTTCCCTTGAGATTCCACCGAGGCAGGTCATCCAGGTGGCGGTGGCCACGGATCAGGTGTCTGTGGCCACGGATCAGGTGGCGGCATGGCGCTGTAGGCTTCGGTGAGTTGCTGGATGAGTAGGAGTGGCCGGGTGAGCTGGGGGTGCGGCGGCTCACCAGCGGCAGACGGTGGAGGCATCGGGTGAGAGAGGGGCCGAGCTCTAGTGGGGGTCTTCGGCGGGCGTGGGGCGCAAGGTGCAGAAGACCTGGGGTATTTGTGACCCCAGTCGGTGGACAGGACCCGCGCTACATAGGTCCATGTGGAAACGGGACCGGTAGAGACAATCCCAGCGGTTCCGGGCGGTCCCCGCGGTGTGCCGCGGACTGCCTGTCTAGGGTGTGTGTGGGCCGGCCGAACCGTCTTGGCCCACCTGTTTTGATCCCAAAATACTAAAACACTCTTAAAATGATTTCCGGTATGTCAGATTCACGTGCCGTCTATGGCGACGCGTCCCTTAATTTGAGACGGACTTTTTGAGATGGCTTTGGGGAATTTTAGTTCCTGAAATGAGTGGCTCAGTGGTGCGACACCTCTTAAATGAATTGACGTTTTCTTCAGGGGGATCTTGTTTTAGACAGCACGGACACGTCCGACGTCCATTTTGAGCTCCGTCAGTGGAATTTGGACCTTGGCGCTGTGGCGAATAATTCTAGGGAGGTTTCGGTTATTGATGTCGGAGTTGATGTGTGGGCCCCACGACCTGTCTTTTGAGCTGCGAGCATCGTTTAGCGACTTTCTCATCGGGCGACCGTTCGGGGCATGTGACCAGTCGATTCTGGATGTTTTTCTGAGGGGATTGCAATGGTATAATCCTCCTGCTTTAATTCTACATGGAGGTGCAGGCCCCATGTGGGCCGTTTTGGGAGTTGAAGGGGAATTCCAAATCCTTCACCAGGTGTCCGATTCAGACTAGTGGTTGGCCAAACTTGTGTACTTTTTTGACAGGATCGCAATGGTGTGATCTGTTTGTTGTGTTTCAGGACCGAGAAACGGGTCCCACGAAGCACCACTCGTGTGCGGTGCGCCAGAATGCACCTTTTTCTCTGGATATCCATTACACACAAGTGAGTAGTTCTTTTGATGTGTTCTCCCGAGGGGATCGCAATGGTGAGATGCGCCCGACTGTTTTTGGGGTCAAGGCTCAGGATCACGGGATGTTGTTCGGGCGTTAGGAGTTGTTGGCGACTTTTCGGTCAGATATCCATTTGAGGCAAGTAAGTAGTTTATCTATCATGTTTTTCCTTGAGGATTACAACAATACGATCCGTTTGGTTGTGCGGAGCCTCTTGCACAATTTTATTAAATGTGGAAATATGGAAGGTGCCCCAGTATCGGTTCTTCTACAGTGGATGTAGCGGACCCTTGGCATGTGATCGCGTTCACTCCTAGGATAGTGATGTTGGTGGTTAAAGATATGTTTTTTTCCATGCCTCAGCCGTTGAGGTGGCAAGTTGGAGTTGCTACGTTTACACCTTCGCGTTGGCGTTGGGGGCCATGTGCATGTTAGTCTTTGGGCGGGAGACGTGGCATACTTTGGGAGTATGCGAGGACGCTAGGAGGTATGTGTGGAAGGTTTTACCCAAGAAAGTTTGTGCACATGGTTGGGGTTGACATAGGGCCACACGTCGTGTGGTCCCCAGGTGCGTGTTGTTTTCTACTTTGCGTACTTTGACCTCTCAGGGCATAGAGGGTCCCTCTGTGCTTGTTTGTTTGACAAGAAGGGTGGAGTGGTCTCCCCCTGGTTTCTTTCTCAATGGATCAGCCGGTTGTTGTACTAGTGACACCCAGTGATGGAACTGGAACTTAACCTCTATTGTGTGAGTCATTCGAGAGTTGATTGGATGCGGAATACCCACTCAATGCTCGGTTGGCATGGGTTGCACCATCCAGTAGAGATGGCCTAAGAAGATCCAGGTTTACCCTCCAGTAGAGACTAGGTAGTGGGTTTCTCAGCCGACACTTCTTGGGATTACCCTTCAGTAGAAACTTGGCAGTGGGTCACCCGACGACTCTATAGAGTCCACCCTCCAGCAGGGTTGGGCAGTGGGTCACTCATCGTCTTGGTATAGGTCTACCCTCCAGCAGGGCTGGGTAGTGGGTCGCATGTCGACTTATTAGGGTTTACCATCCATTCAGGCTGGACAGTGGGTCACCCATCGACTTATTCTAGGTCTACCCTCCAGCAGGGCTAGGCAGTGGGCCGCCTGTCGACTTTTAAGGTTTACCCTCTAGCGGTGGTGGGTTGTGGGTCACCTGATATCTTCTTCCAGGTCTACCCTCCAGCAGGGCTGGGAAGTGGGTCACACAGTATCTTATTATGAATTACCCTCCAGTATGGCTGGGCAGTGGGACACCTGTTGGCATTCCAGACTCATTCCTTTCTACTAGTCTAGTCTGTGGCTTTCCTCCGTGATTATCGGAGAAGGACCCTTGGTTGTACGGGTCAGTGATGAAATGATATTGACTTTGAGGTGACCTCTCGACTGCGGTGCAATGACGAGTTGTGGTTTGACGTTCCCCTAGAACTCTCATGTACGAGGAGGAATTTCCCCACGGAGACGCGTCCATTGACGCGACTCGAAACCATTTGGGTGAGTTTGTGCCCCCCAATGCAGATAGTGTTGAGGTGCGGTGATTGAGCCCTCTACTTGCAGTTCGGGGCATATGTGAAGGATGCTGGGCATTGATGGTGTTTACTTCTAGGACTGTTGGCGACTCACTTTCTTAGGCTGAGCTATGGGATGGAGATCTTCTTATGACCTTGCTCATGTTTCTTAGTGAGCATATGCATATGTATATACCTTGTTCAGGTACCCACTTCTTGTGTTTTGTTACTCTCTTTCCAGGTGAGGTGAAGACACACGAGGTATGCCACGTGCTTTCTGTGCGGTGCTTCTCCTGGTTAGACGAGTCTAGTCTCCTGCTATAGGTAGCGAAGACTTGACGAGAAGTTAATCTTCTCACCATTTCCATATCCGTGTGTCTGGATGAGTCTACCTCCTTTCTCTTGATGGGTTGAGTTGGACTCTCTACTGTACTCTTTACTGCACTTTCAGTTGTTATCCTCTAATTTTCCCTGTTCGCCGTACTTCTCACCCTTCGGTACCAACTTTGTTTCTCCCTGGAGCTTTTGGGGTATCCTACTGAGTATTTTTATACTGAACCCTGCTTGGGATTTGCCTGCACTTGGCGTGCCCTTGCAGATGGCAGACTGGTTGGTCATGACGTCAGAGGAGCTTAGGACCTTGTTAGTTTGGACCATGTGCGGTGGTCGGAGTCGGGTTCCAGGTGGGGGACCCTACTAGCTGTTTTCTTTTGTTTACCTGTTGTCGGGTTGTGGCACCTTTCTGGTTGGTTGCGTATTTTTCCCCTTTTCTTTTCAGTTTACCTTCAACACTTTCATTGTACTATTAAGAGGTCGATTCACTCTTGTGGTTATTTATAGCAGTTCCCCATTAGTTTTATTTACTCTGCACTTTTTCATTGAATGTGTTGCATGTGTGTGTCTACAAGTTCTTAGGAAAAGGCCTCCCTGAGTTTTTGTGCCTTCAGCGCTGGTCGCCAGCCCTTGGGCTATGGAGGAAGGCTTGGGGTAGTTGCGGCTCGAGCCCGGGTAGGGTCGGGTCGTGACAAAGTGGTATCAAAGTTGGTTCATTCCTTGGGACCCTGTTCGGACGTCCCTAAAAAAGGAATTGGTTGGGATTAAGTGAAACATGGTTAACTTGTCTCTAGAGCAGCTCTCAGGCCTGGGAGTCCAGTGATGGTGTGGCGGCCGACGTATCCATTCACTAGGACTTTGATAACCCGCTTATCGACCTGACATGTTGAGACACTTGTTTTATGTAAATTGGTTTGTGCATCACATAGGATTGAGTCTTTGACTTACTTATTATGTAAGATTCACATCGTTGTTATTGGTATATACATATATGCTAATCTGACCGCGACACTCCTTGATAATATTCAGGATGTCCCCGAGAAGATATCCAGCCAAGATACCAGCTTTAGTGCATGATGACAACCCTGTGAGCTATGAGGCCATAGTCCCAGACCCATCATGTGAACCCCTTTTCTCTGGGTGGGTTGGTATTAGAACCCCACCTGTTGAGCAGCAGGCTGAGCTTGAGCGCAGGTTGAGCGCGCTCCGTGAGTTCTAGTTGCAGAGACCACTGTGGTTCAGTGGTGATCTAGACACTCAGGTTGCAAGGGTTTCTCTAGAGATAGTGTTTTTCCTTTTCCGGCTTGTGAAGACGTCGATAGATCATAGAGTGTCTTTAGTATCCACCCTTTTTCGTGGAGTAGCTCGGCGTTGGCTGAGTTTGGTGACATGGTTTTTTGACGAGTCGTTGATTTCATGGGGCGACTTCTAGTTATTGTTTCGTGAGGAGTTTTTCCCTACTTCTTATGGTCCATTTGGATACATGATATCATATTGTTTCAGTAGGGAGGAATGACGGTGGCCGAGTACACGGCTAGATTTGTAGACAGTGCATGCTTTTACCAGGACTTGGTCCATGAAGATAACTTTTGAGCCTAGAAGTTCGATCAGGGTCTCCATAGAGAGGTTCATTCTATCATAGTACCCTTTGTCATTTACACATGTTCCGGGGTTCTAGAGAAGGCACAAGTTATAGAGAGCTTCCTCTCACGTTCTAGAGTTGGTGGTGGCAGCATGCACGTTGGATCTGAGACGTCTTCCGCAGCTAGCGGGGGTCGCCAAACAGAACCTCAACGTAGGTGGTTTTCTGACAACCGGACTCAGGGGCGTGGTCATACCCCACTGTGGCACTGGAGGGCACCGGTGTATCCCAGAGAGATTTTGAGCTATAATTATTATGGGTGAGGTCACTTGGCACGAGACTGCCCGACCAGGCAAGCGGAGAGCTTCCGGCAGGCAGCAGGTGCGCCACCGTGACAGAGGCAGTGCCGTGATCGGAGTAGTGCCCAGAGAGGAGGTTCTAGAAGAGGAGAGGGAGTAGTTGGAGCTGGGGAACGATGTTACGAGGTCTTCCCATCCCCATCTGGTCGTCCACGTTAGGCTCCGAGAGCTGACAGATGGGAGCACAGACAGCCGTGAGCCTTGGATGTCTACAATCCTGCAGAGCAGGGGATGTTGAGAGGTAACCCTTTTGATTCTTCTACTTCATATTGTATAATTGATAGACTCTGTGTGTGAAGTGATTTTTCTCCGTGCTCCTTTCTTGAGTTGATACCTGGGTGATGTAGGGTGTCGGGTGTAACCCTGTGTTGGTAATGTAGAAGGTGTGAGACCCTTATCTTTAGCCGATGGTGGTGACCCCTTCACCATTTGAGTGTGTAAGAGATTCTTGGTTGTGGGAGATCGACGGTGAATCTTACGTGTCCATATATCCTTGGGTGCTTCACCATATGGATGTTCTGAAGTAGGGAATCATCGGGCCTTATTCCAGGTGTGAGCGGTGATTCTAGTCGCTATGTGCGACGTAGAGGATTAATCGGAGAGGTGAACTACCCCCTAGAGCCTTCGTGTCATCTGAGACTGTGCAGAGGGATGGAGAGGTTCCCTACCGCCTTTCCCTAACCCCAAAGGATGGTTTGGGTGCATGAATTCTCCCACATGATTCACCCGAGAAGAGGTGTGCATGATCCTATTCAGGACATCGATGAGGGAAGACCTTGCATGAACAAATCATATCCTTTGTTCTGTGTGCGGTGTCGTAGAGTAGTGCGAGAGTTTTTCTGGGTACGGGAGAGCCAGGTCTGGGCTTAGTACCCTGGGATGTTCCCTGGATTTTCTTTTCAGGGTTGAAAAGCATGGAGGATGTAATTATTTAAGAACCTATTATTTTCTAAGAAATACTTTGGGATATTTCCTGATGTTATTCCAGAGCAACACTTTCATACGGCGTGCTATTCTGAGCCTCGGTGTGGCTGGAATTAAATTTTCAGTGCGTTCACACTGGAAATGAAAAATAAATGTGATAACTCCTAAACGGTGTTTCAGATCAGAGATTTGAGTGTACGGATGGGTCCAGAATGGGGTGTTTACTATAGGAATGACATAAAACTTGTCGGCGCGGGACATTTGGACCCCACGCTTGCTTTCGGAACATTAAACGGATAAATTAAATAATTAATTTAGATGTTTAATGGTTAAACTCAAGCATCTCATAAACGGTAGCTTGGATTGGGAATCTGAGAGAACCGTTGAGTTTGAAGTATTCCATTTACCCTAAGAGGGGTGTATGTTTTGTGGGTGCGACCTGTCTGTGAAAAATGGCCCCATGGGCGTTTTCGTAATTTGGCATCTTTGGGCGTTCAGCTTTATAACTATCAAAAGAAAGATCAGAATAAAATTCTGAGACCGCCTTTGTGCTCGGGAGGTGGTATTTACCCTAGGGGAGCCTAAACCTTGACCTCGTCGAGGGTTTCAGAGGTGGGTCCTTTCATTGGTAATTAATAAAAATTAATTATATTAATTTTTATTTTCTACTTAAACCAAACCCTCCTTCTCCATCATTTCCACCACCTGGTGAAACCCCTCTTCTCCCTCTTCTCCTCCACTCCAATGAGATAGCTCTAGAAAGGCGCAGCTCTGATGGATCGTGGTGAAGCTTCGGGCGAAGACCATCAAGGTAGGCAGTTGTTACTTTCGGTTTTAAATCTCGAACCCCTCTTTGAATCCTTTTTTAGCATCAAATTGTCCTTTGATCGTCGAACGAAGCCCATAACCACGTAGTATATTATCTGATCTTCCTGACTCTGTTTTTGTATTTTAATTCCGAATTCTGAGGCGTCCGCAACTAGCCAACAATGTTTGGTGTGTTATTTGGTGTTTTTCGGCGATGTTCCACCGGCGACGGGTCATCCAGGCAGCGGCAGTCTCGGCTCAGGCGGCAGCGCGACGTTGTGGGCTTCGGTGAGCAGTCTGGGCTTAGGCATGCCATCTGCGGTGACACGTCCCTTAAATTGAGATGGAATTTTTTGAGATGGATTAGAGGAATTTTAGTTCCCGAAATGAGGGGATCAGAGGTATGACACATCTTAAATGAATTGATGTTTTCTTTGGGGGATCTTGTTTTGGACGGCGCGGACGCGTCCAATGTCTGTTTTGAGCGTCGTGAGTGGCATTGGGACCCAGGAGCCGGGGAAAATATTTCCAGGGAGGTTTCGGGCATTGAAGGCGGAGTTGAGGTGTGGGCCCCGAGACCCGCCTTTTGAGCTGCGAGTAGCATTTAGCGACTCTCTCATCGGGCGTCCGTTCGGGGCATGCGAGCAGTCGAGTTTGGATGTTTTCCCGATGGGATTTCAATGGCGTAATCTGCCCGATATAATTCTGCATGGAGGTGTGGGCCCCATGTGGTCCGTTTTGGGAGTCGATGGTGAATTCCAACTCTTTCACCAGGTGTCCGATTCAGATGAGTGGTTTTCTAAACATGTGTACTTTTTTGAGAGGATTGCAATAGTGTGATCTGATTGTTGTGTTTCGAGACCGGGTTTTGGGTCCCACGAAGCAATGCTCATGTGCGGTGCTCTAGAATGCACCTTTTTCCCTGGATATCTATTCCACTCAAGTGAGTAGTTCTTTTGACATGTTCTCTTGAGGAGATTGGAATAGTGTGATGCGCTCGACTATTTTCAGGGCCGAGGATCGGGATCATGAGATATCGTTCGAGTGTGAGGCGATGTTGGCGACTTTTCTGTTGGATATCCATTTGAGGCGATTAGGTAGTCTATCTCGCATGTTATTCTACAGGGATTACAACGGTATTATTCGTTTGGTTGTGCGGAGCATCTTGTGCAATATTATTAAATGTGGAAATATGAAAGGTTCCCCGTTTGTGGTTCTTATACCGTGGTTGTAGCGGAACCATGGAATTTGATCGCGTGCACTCTTGGGAGTGTGATGTTGGTGGTTAAAGAGATGTGGTTGGACATTCCTCAGCCGTTGAGGTGGCAAGTTGGAGTTGTTACGTTTACACCTTTGCGTTGACGTTGGAGGTCGTGTGCATGTTAGCCTTTGGGAAGGAGACGTGGCATACTCTAGGAGTAAGCGAGGACAATGGGAGGTACGTGTGGATGGTTGTACCCAAGAACGTTTGTGCACTTGGTTGGGGTTGACTTTGTGCCACACGTCGTGTGGGCCCCAGGTGCGTGTCGTGTTCTGCTTTGTGTACTTTGACCTCTCGCGGCAAAGAGTGTCCCTTTGTGCTCGTTTGTTTGACCAGTAGGCTGGAGTGGTCTCCCCCTAGATTTTTTCTCGATGGATCGGCCGGTAGCGGTGCTAGTGACACCCAATGATGGAATAGGCGTTGAACCTATTTTGGGTTAGTCATTCACGTGTTCAGTGGTTGCGCGATACCTACTCAGTACTCGGTTGGCCAGTGATGTACCATCCAGTAGAGATGGCCTGAACAGATCCAGGTTTACCCTCCGGTAGAGACTGGGTAGAGGGTTGCTCACCCGACACTTCTAGGGTTTACCCTTCAGCATAGACTGGGCAGTGGGTCACCCACCGACTCTTTAGAGTCCACCCTCCAGAAGGGCTGGGCAGTGGGTCACTTGTCGTCTTGGTTTAGGTCTACCCTCCAACAGGGTTGGAAAGTGGGTCGTCTGTCGATTTTTTAGGGTTTACCCTCCGATGGGGATGGACATTGAGTAACTCGTCGACTTATTCCAAGTCTACCATCTAACAGGGCTGGGCAGTGGGTCGCCTGTCGACTTGTTAGTGTTTACCCTCTAGCGGGGCTGGGCAGTGGGTCACCGGATATCTTATTCCAAGTCTACCCTCCAGCAGGGCTGGGCAGTGGGTCACCTGATGATGTTTTATGGTTTACCCTCCAGCAGGGCTGTGCAGTGGGTCACCCATTTTCTTATTATGAATTACCCTCTAGAAGGCCTGGATAGTGGGACACCTGTTGGCATTCCATACTCATTCATTTCTACTAGGCTAGTCTGTTGCTTTCCTCCATGATAATCGGAGTAGGACCCTTGGTTATACGGGTCAGTGATGGAACGATCCTGACTTTGAGGTGACCCCTCGACTGTGGGGCAGTGACGAGTTGTGGTTTGACGTTCCTCCAGAACTCCCAGGTACGAGAGGCGCTTTCCCCACCGAGAGGCGTCCTTTTGACCCGACCTAATACCATGTGGGCAAGTCAGTGCCACCCAAATAGTATAGTGTCGAGGTGCGGAGATTGATCTCTTGACTTGTAGTTCGGGGAAGACGTGCGGGATTCTGTGCATCGATGGTGTTTACATCTGGGACTGTGGGAAACTCACATTCTTGGGCTGAGCTACGGGATAGAGATCCCCTTATGACCTTGTTCAGGATTCTTTGTGAGTATATGAATATGCATATACCTTGTTCTAGTACCCACTTCTTGGGTTTTGTTACTCTCCTACTAGGTGAGGAGATGATGCGCGGGGTATGCCACGTGGTTTCCGTGTCTAGCTTCTCGTGGTTGGAAGAGTCTACTCTCCAGCTATCGGTAGCGAAGACTCAACGATAAGATCATCTTCTCACGGTTTCCATATCCTTGTGTCTGGATGAGTCGACCTCCTTTCTCTTATTATGTTGAGTTGTACTCTCTACTGTGCTCTTTACTCCACTTTTAGTTGTTCTCCTCTAATTTTCCTTGGCCACTCTACTGCTCACCCTTCGGTACCTCCTTTTTTGCTCCCTCGAGAGTTCGGGGAATCCTACTGAGTATTATTATACTCACCCCTACTTGGGGTTTTCTCGCACATGGTGTCACCTTGCAGATGACAGACAAGTTGGTCATGACGTCAGAGGAGCTTAGGAGCTTGGGAGCATGGACCGCATGCAGTGGTCGGAGTCGGGTTCCAGGTGGGGGACCCTCCCAGCTGTTTTATTTTGTTTACCTGTTTCTGGGTTATGGAACATTTCTGTTTGGGCCCGTGTTTTTTTCCTTTTCTTTTCAGTTTACCTTTAGCACTTTCATTGTACTGTTTAGAGGTTGATGCACTCTTGTGGTTATTTATAGCAGTTTTCCTTTACTTTTCTTTTTTACTATTCACTGTTTCATTCAATGTGATGCGTGTGTGTGTGTGTACATGTGCTTAGGAAAAGGCCTCCCTCAGTTGTTGTGACTTCGGCGCTGTTTTCCAGCCCCTTGCCTATGGAGACGGGCTTGGGGTAGTTGCGGCTCGAGCCCAGGTAGGGTCTGGTCGTGACCGATTTTGAATTTGACATTAAGGTAGCACTGGGGGTATAAAGGTATCATATCTAAATCCTAACCTATGTGAGGGTATTCAATAAATTCTATAGATGAAATCTAAATCCTACAAAATGGTATGCTAGGTTTTCAAATGGGTAGCCTTTTTCTCTCATTCATTTTGTAATTGTATTATAGAAATAATGTTTGGGTGGGATGGTTTTTTTGGAGTTTCATAAGGGTCAGCTAATGATTCTAAGCATTCTATAATTGTAAAACCTTCATGCTGTCCCACAATAGGGTATTTCTCCACTCCATAGAGTTCACTATATCGTTGCGTAAGATTAATTCTTTGTCTCTCAGTGCACATATGGGTACACCGACACTCACATTAATGTGATTTACAATTTCAAATCATTAAAAAAGGCAAAAAATATAACTAAATATGGAGATCATAATATTTATTTAAGGGTATTTATACACACACTAAAACTTTTTAAAGGGTGTATTATTCCCCATGTAAGGGTTATACAACCTCACATAAGGGTTAAACCATGATTTGAAGCTCCATGTAATGGTAAACACCATTCTCACATAATGGTTTAAAAATGATATCAAATTTAAAACTACAACATCATCAAATTCTTCATGTAAACCCTATTGAAAAAATTGTCCAATATATAAATTTAATATTTCATTATCAGACCAAAATACAAGAAATGTTTATCAAAAAAACATCCAGATTAGTGTATCATGACATGTATATGGACATCAATGTCTATATAAAAATGTTTTTATATCTATATGAAATGGTAATAAATTCCATCCTACTAAATAATTAATGGTATATCTACCAACATAATGATTATAATATGTATGATTATAAATTATTAAAATGATATAATATTAGTAAGATATTGGGAATTAATTTGATGAATTGAAAATAATATTTTCTTCTTTCTAATAACTACCAATAAAAATTTAGATATTGATGAAGGATTTTTTTAGAAGATTATTATAGTGGAGATATTATATTATATACCTCACTAACATATTTGATATAAAAGGTGAAAAATACCTTCAGGTACAAAAACCAAGATTCTATAAAATCATTACCAAAAACACTCATTTCACGGTTGAATGAAAAATACATTTAATGTATAAGAGTTTGTTTATGGAAGGCCTATATTCGAAGAAGGAATTATTCATAGGAGAAAACAGATGGTTAATGTCAAGTGATCCTTAAGAAGATATTAATTTTTTTATCATACCATATGGTAAGGTGTCATACCATGACATTAGAAACTATTTTATTCAATACTTATTCTAATATGGAAATTTTCATTGTGAGTTTTGGATTGAGTCCCGAGTAAAATTTTTGGATTTTAAAACATATGGTTGAGTTTTTAGCCTGGGAATGGTTGGCACATGGACATAATGACCATGTGGAAAAATTATGAAGACTTATCATTATCTAATGAAAATAAAATTATATGAAAAATAAATAAAATTTAAAATAATGAAAAATAAAAATAAAAAAATTATTTATTTATTAAGAAAATTATTACTATTTAAACTATTATTATTATTACAATAAAAACTATTCCTATGATTATTAAGATGATGATGATGATTATTATTATTATTAATTTTAGTAGTATAATTTTATGTTGTTTTTTTTTCTTTATTTTTTTGTGAAACCCTTGAGGGAATGCTCCCCCATACCACAACACACAACCCGACCACCCCTACCCTATCCTCCCTACTCGCGACCAGCCACTAGTGATCTATCATCGTGTGTTTTCACCTACTCCTACAGCCACCCCCTCATCCCTCACACGGTCAGCCACTCCTTTCATATTCCCTTCTCACATGCGACCTACCTTGTACAAGGGATTCCGACATGCCTCCCCCCTTTCCGTCCGATGATTCTCCCTGATTGGTCTCAGTTTTATTTTCTAAATGTCAAGGTAAACTCTATTCTACTTCCACTTCCCCCATTTTGGAAATTATAATTCTCTGTATCGCACCATTTGGTTCTTACAGACTCCTGGGTTTTGGGTATACCAATTTTTTAGTTTTCTCTTCTTTTTAGGGTTGTGCAGATGATGTCTTGTGACCCATTGGTCCATGATACAGAAATTTCAATCAAATGTTAGGTGGTTTGGGTTGATTCTCTCTACCGCCATAATTTTTTTGTCTATTTTTTTACCATTGAATTGTTTTTCACCTTAATTTGAAATTGTTAAGGTGTGTATAGGTTTCATGCTTTATTTGTAGGGTTTTAAATCTGTTCTAGTGGTACGAACACATATACACTCAGATATGAATATATAATAATATATATATATCTCCCATGTGTGTGTTTCCTCATGGAACAGGGAACATGTGCATTTGGTTACTGATATATATATATATATACATATATATATGGATGTATGTGTGGGCGAGTAGGTTCCTTCATGATGTATGAAGCATTGTCTTGACCAAATTTTGTGGTAGGCGAATCCATGTTTTTCCTTTCCAATATAATATAATTGTTTCGTGATTATTTTAATATTTTTATATATAACATTTTCACCCCATCTGGACATATTGTTAGCATATAGTGGTGTTTTATGGTAGTTTAAATTTCTAAAAAAAGGTTTTGAGGCGATTCCCTATTTATGGCTAGGTGTTCTCACACCAAATGATGCTTCAATATTTTTCATAAATGGATAAACATTTTCAACACCCCTGTGGTGATTTTTTATCCTATCATAGTGTATTGGATTTCGAAAAAATTATTAATATTAGTTTTTAAGAACCTTCTTTAATTATAAATTTGTGTTGGTTACATTAAAGTGTTTCATTAAATTCCAATTTATCATTAAATGGTATAATTTGGTTATTTGTTTTGTATTTTCCCACTAATATTTTTAGTATAATAGTTGGGTGGTAATTTTAGTATTTCTTTTGGAACATGATGGTTTGGGTTATGTGGTTAGTAAGTTGTTTTGAAAGGCTCCCTAAAACTTTAAATCATTTATTCTCCATAATAAACATTGTAAAATTGGTTTTATATTGTTTTAAATGAAAGTACCTATTTGTAAATGAAAATGGTTTTTGTTTTTTGATTGGAAATTTAGATGGTATCATTGGATAGTGGCACACCCATGGGTGCACAAAGTGAAAACATTAGTGCGAACTCAAATGAAGATGACATATTAAAGTGATGATTACTTTATTCCATGATATCTAAAATGGTGTGTTTGTTCATTTGTTTGATTTCTAAAATGTCGGGTTTAATGAAATCCTAAAAGGTATGTTTTTTTGGAACTTGGAGTCCGTTTGGTAAATGTTTGGATTAAGGTGTTTTTTTGGAATGCTTTATAAAAATGTGTATTCTAAAAATGATTAGAAACAATTTTATGAAAAAGTATAGAAATTTGTAACCTAATGTACCCTTGGGAAATTCTTAATGAGAATGTGGTTTCACATTATTGTGAAATTGATTTTGAGGTGTTATTTGGGAAATATAATTTAGGTGTGTAATGATAAAGACATGTTTGGCATTTTTTTAATTGTTTTAGAGAAATGGTTTTATGATTAAGTAATAAGATGGCCCGATTGAAACTTTCAATGAAGTGATGTATATAAATATATATATATAGTGGTAACCTATATCTAGGATTTCACTTTATGTGTTATTATATAGGTGATGTTCATGTTTTGGGTATGCAAGTGTGGTGGAAGTAGGTAAGGTGAGTCACGCATGTGAGGGAATCCCACTTACATATTTCACTATTACGATGGCTTCTTGGGCATATTTTAGATGATCGAGTGATGATTGATGATAAAACCCGATTAGATGGTTTGATACCCCCAGGATTTTGGATAGACCAGGAGGGATGCACCACTATATTGGCTAGTTGAGGGTAGCTAGTTGGTTATAGACAATGGGGATTCACCAGATTTTGAATGGTAGTTCCAATCCAAGTACGTTCAGGGGTCTTCTAGATATGGTTCAGAAATTTCATGGTTAACATATTGCATGTTTTTATTTACCTTCTGTTATACATTGTTTCTGTGATGCACTATTTATTTGTTTTCAGCATAACCCTAGTACTATTTGGTTTTAGTTTTTATTTTAAAGTAATATTTTTTTGAAAATTTAATGGGCCCATTTGTTGGCATTTAAAAAGATAAATTCTTGTTCATTTAATAAAATGTAAAATATAAATTTTTATAACTTCGTTTCAAACTAGAATTATTAGACTATTTTTGGGAAAGTTATGTAATGGATTATGTGGTCATTTTCTACTAAGCATCTTGAATATCACCCCTACATTACTTTTTAGTATTAGGTTTCTCTAGTTTTGTATCTCTATTGGATCAAGCATGGTTCTATATTTTGGAGTGACCCATGTGGTAACTTGAGATATGTTTCGTTTACTAGATAAGGTTTATTTTCATTCCACTGTATTTTTTTATTTTTATCATTAGTCTATATTTATTTGAATTCAATTTGATGTAAAATAATTCCCATATGTTAAATTTTGATTCCAGACACTAATTTTCTGCCCGTGGGGACCAGTAATGTCCTTCGATCCATGTCGCGGACCTGATCGGGTGACCAGTTCAGGGTTGGCTAGGGTTGGTTCCTGACAAAATTGTAACAAAGGAAGTTTCTTAGTATTTGGGGTGTCTTGTGGTTGGATATTAGAACTATGAGGATTGGATAGGTAGGAAAGAGAATGGTATGATGAATTCTTTCAGGTAATGATCCTCGAGTTACAAGTGGTAGTCTAGGAATTCAGCCATATTATTCTATTTTTAATTGATGGATGACAATAAAGGAAAGCCAATTTTATGTAGTGATTTCACATGGAGTAGTAATCAATATATAGTTTGATTACATGGTTTAAGATTCTCTCCATTATTCATTCTTACTAGAGGAAAGTAATGGCACCATGTTGTCAGGTTAAGATTGACAACTAGTCCCTCACTCTTGTAATTTGATGCATGTTGAGTGTCATCTTGGTTTTGGTAGGTATAAGGGTGTATTTAAAATTGAAAATTATTTATAAATGGAAATACTTTCTTACAAATCGATTAAACATAGTAAAGTTTTTTTTAAATTTGAAAGTTTTTTTTAAAATTTAGTGTTTTTTGGGATTGGTAAGAAAATGGATTTGGTGAGACCATTGGTTCTATTTATGTATGTTTTCACATGTGAGGGTATGTACGTGGAATGTTCATGTTGGAACATATGGATGAATGTAGATGAACACATGTGAAAATGTTCATGGGATTACATGGGTCTGTATTTGAAATTAATGGCTTGGACTTGTCATTCCGAAGTAAATTAGAAAGGGGAAATGATTTGGGAAATTATATTTGGATTAAAATGTTTGTTTTGGTATTTAGAAAGTTTCCCTAAGAAAATGAACTTTTAAAATTTAAAAATGAAAATGGGAGATTGAAAATGGAATTTTTTGTTATGATTTTATGTGTTTGGTTTTTAAGCCTATTGGTTTGGCTTCAGATGTTCCTCCCTACTATATTCTATATATATGTTGGATTTAGTTTTTTTATCTGATGTTGTTCAGAAAATATCTCCCATAATGGTCCCCAATGTTTCTGATGAGTCATTCTCAGATTTTGGATTTTCTCAACTGTTGCTAGTTCTTCATGAGGGTCAAGGACTATTAGAGGTAGTGGAGTGGATTGAATAGGTAGATCACATCATCAGGTTGTTGGTAACTCGTTAAGATCTCAGAGTGGTTTCTATTTTTGGTCTCTTAGAAGGTCCATATCTGGAAGAATGGGGGTTGTTCAAACTACCTTCAATGATTGTTTAAATGATGTGGGATGTATTTAAATTCATCATTGTATGATGGTTTATAAATGAATATGCGAAGAAGGATAAAATGGAATATCTCATGGGTGTTCAGCATGGCCAACATATGATAAAGTTCTGCACTGACCACTTCAATGAGTGATTTTTTGGATTATATGGAGTTTGAAATATGGTGTTTCCATTTTTCATAATTGTTATCTATCTGGAAAGATGTTAATTCCTGTGGAAGCTGTCTATAATGAATCTCTTTTGTTGGTTTTGGCATCTAGTTTTTTCAGACACTTTAGCAGTGTTCCATTAGTATGGCCCGTAGAGACATGCGAAGTCATCATGTCACATCCCTCAAAAAACCATCCATTATTGTGGCCATTTGGGTACTCTGGAAATGTTTTTTAGGAAGCACCTATAGAAGAAAACATCATGATTATAGGATTTCAAAACTTGACTGTGAGGAAGGAGATGCTTCAGCCATCAAATCCCCAACCTCCGGTCTCAGGGTGAAGCATATACACGACCAGTAGATGCTGGGGATGTGTGTAATCTTGTCCCAATTTTCATTCCCATTTGGGGAATATGTTATTAATGATTCAATGTTATAATTTCATATACTGTTATTAGATCATCATTCCAATTTAAAATTACAATAGACTTGTTCTATTGTAATCCACGTTGTCCACTTTGTTGAAATTTGGCTATTTGAATCATCTGATTCCTTTGAATGTTTATCCATTATTTTGTTCAGTTCCAGTTTTGGGTTTTGTTGTTTTAATTTGGAGGTATTTATATTTTTTGTAATTTATGGATAATTTTTTGAGTTTGTACATTGGATTTAGTTTCATTTCATGATATTCCAATAAAATTTAGTTTTTTGTCTGGTGTTGAAAGCTTTTTGTTCTGATGGGGGTGGTGTTTAATTTGTACAACGTAAGCAAGATGTGTTTGTGTTGGGAATTATCTAGTTGCTAATTTTTTGAATGTGTTATTTGGATTGTGTGAGAAGATTGAGTTAGTTTCTCACGTACCATTTTTTCAGGTCACCCCGTAGTGGGTTTCCCGTTTAATTTTTTCTTCAGTTTTTTAGTTTTTGAAGTCTTCCTTATGGTTAAGGCCTTGTGGTGGGGAGAACCCCCCGATTTTTCTTCCTTTGGTTTTATGCCTTGGTTTCCTCATGTTCATTCTACTATGGCTTGTGGAGTGAATGGTCAGTCCTAGGTTCATAGCTTCTACCAATTTTGATCTAGCATAGACTCTTGTTTTGGATATCATTGGGCATGAAGACATTCAAAGGGATTAAATTCTCTATAGTGGGGAGAATTTTCAGATACCAACCATGGAAAGTATTTATTCTATAATTCTCTTAGTCTTTAATTTTTTGGTGTATGTTTTCATTATGTAGAGTTAAATTTTAAGATTTTAAATCTTTTGGCTGTGTTTTCGGCTTGATCATGGTTGGTGCATGATCTAGCAGACCATGCGACCAAACCGCTTGACCATTTTTATGTCTAAAGGTAATAAAATTAGATGAAAAATTAAAAAATTAAAATTAAAATAATGTATAATAATAATATGTAAATTATTAAAATTAAAACTATTATTATTATTATTATTATTATTATTATTTTATCTAGTTTTTTCATTCTTTTTTGAGGGAAACCCTAGAGGATCACCTCCCACTATCCCTCACAACGTGGTCTCACCCTCGCATCCCTATCCTCCTAGCTCGCGACCCCCATCGCTTCTCCCTTCATCTGTAGGTCACTCCCCCTCTGGTGGGATCCCTCCTCCTCCCTCAAAAGATCGATCCCTCCATTCCCCTTCGCCGCTCATGTGTGACATGATTCACTCGAGGCCTTTTGGTGTGCCACCCCTCTCTCTGTCCGAAGAGTCTCCCAGACTCATCTTAGTGTTGTGGTCAGATCAACAACATAAGCTATTTTCGTTATCCTCTTCACAAATTTGGATGATTTTACTCCTTAATGATTCCCCTTTCAGTTCATCCAAACTCTAGAGTTTCAAGTATACCAATTTTTTAGTTTTCTCATGTTTTTAGGGTTGTACAGAGGGTGTCTTGGGACATATTGTTCTATGTTACGATAACATATGCCGAAGGAGAAGTTTTTTGGGTTAATTAACACTTCCGTCTTCGATTTGGGATATGTTTTTAAACCCATGTATTGTTTGTCTCCCCTAATTTTTGAGGGTTAAGGTGTTTCTGGGTGATAGGTTTTAATTGAAGGGTGATAAAATCTATTTTGTTATTGAGAATGCATATACACTCACATATGAATATATATATATATATATATACGTACATATATATATAAATACATACATACATACATACATATATTTATTTATATATATCCCATGTGTCTGTTCACTCATGGTGCGGTGAACATGTCCATTGAGTTAATGGTATATAAATATATTGATGTAAGTGCGTGCGAGTGTGATATTACAAGAGTTATAAATCACTGTCTTGACCATATTTTGAGGCATTTCAATAGGTGTTTATCCTTAAAAGGAAATTTAATTGATGCTTTATCATTTTCTTAACTTTTTTATATATAATTATCACCTTGGTAGGGACTATTGTTATATTATTTTGGTTTTTTATGATAGTTAACATTGATAAAAATATGTTTTGTTGATATTCTCTATTTATGTCAATATTCATTAACACCAAAACATTCTTGAGTATTTTTACTAAATTGGTTAACATGTTTCACACCCCTATGGTGAATTTTTTATCATATCATTGTGTTTTGGTGGGGGTGATATCTTTTAAAACTAGTTTTTAGAAATAATATTCAATTATGAATGTGTGTTGGTGTCTTTAAAGTGTTTTATTAAATTAAAATTTAGTATTAAAAGGTAAAATTTGGTTATTTGTTTAGTATTTCCCATTTTAAAATATTCACTAAACTGGTAGGGTGGAAATTTGATCATTTCTTTAAGAACATTGGGTTTTTTGTTGTGTTGAAGGTATGTTGTTTTGAAAGGTTTCCTTGACATTTAATTCTTTTTTTGAACATTAAAAACATTGTGAAATTCAAATTGAAATTTTTTCAAAGGAATGTGATGATTTGGAAATGAAAATTCTTTTGTCTATTTGCATGGAAATTTATAGGGTTTCATTGGGTGGTGGAAGACCCATGGTTGCACAAAGTGCACAGATGTGAGTGAACTCAAATGAATACAACATCTTATTGTGATAGTAACATTGTAACTATGTTATTTCTAAAAGGTTCAGTTAAATTAATTCCACAAAGGTAGGCCCATTTGGCACTTTGAGTCCATTTTGTTAAACATTTGCTTTAAGGGGCTATTTGGAGTGTTGTATAAAAATGTGTAATCATTTAATGATTAGAAATAAATTTATGAAAACAAATTTTAATTTGGAACATGAAGAAATTTCTGGAAATGGTTAATAATAAATAGAGTTTCACATTTTTTGGAAATGTCTTTTGAGGTGTTTTTAGAAAAAGGGCATTTGGGTCCGTAAATCTAAAAACCTTTTTAGCATTTTTTCATGGTTTTAAAGAAAGTGTGGAATGATCATGTTATTTGATGGACTGATTGGCACTTTATAGGATGTGATTTATATATGTATATGTATATAGTGGGCACCCCCATCTAGGATTTTCATTTATTGGTTATGATATAATTGATATCTGTGTTTGGGTAGGGAAATGCAGTGGTGGATCGTAAGTTGAGTCACGGATGCAAGGCCCTCTCACATTTAATATTTACTATTACCATTGGTTCTTGGGTGTCTTTTAGAGGATTGAGTGACTATTACTAATCAAACCTGATTATACAGGTTGGTACCCCTTTTATTAGAGATAGGTGAGGTGGGATGTCCCACTATATTGGCATGTTGAGGGGAGCCAATTGGTTATAGACTAAAGAGATTCAGTATACGCTGATAGGTGGTTCCGAACCAAGTACGTCATGGGGTCCACTAGAGATGTTTTAGAATATCCATGGTTACCATATTGTTTGTTCTTATTTACTTTATACTATAAATTTTTTCCATCAAGCACTGTTTATATGTTTTTAGCACATGCCTAGTTATATTTTGTTTTGGATTTACTAATAAAATGGAAATTCATTTGGAAAATTTATGGCAGAATGTGTTGGAATTTAAAATAGGAATGTTGTGTTTTTTAATATAATGTGAAATAAATATTTCTAAAAACATGTTTTAAACATTAATTAATGGACTATTGTTAGGAATGTTATGGTTTGTATTCTGTTGTGACTTCCAACTGAGCATGTCAATGCTTATCCCTAATTTACATTTTTGTATCATGTTTCTCTAGTGTTGGATCGCTCGTGGAGTAATAATGGTTCTTTTATTGGCGATGACCCACAAGGTCACCAGAGGTATGTTTCATTGCATTGTTTAGTTTAATTTATTTTTCTTCTACTATTTTTCATTTTTATCATCTAGTTTAAATTATTTTACTTTCATTTATGTTTTAAATCATTCACATCTATTAAATTTTTATGCCCGAAAAAATGATTACAGCCCGTGGGGTCAGGAACTTCTTTTGGTCCACGCTATTGACTGGCTCAGGTGACTGATTCAATGTTGACTCGAATTAGTTCGTGACTTATAGTAAAATCATTTTTAAGAATTATGTTTTTCTAATTTCAAAGTAAAAAATATATATTTTCGTATATAAACTCTCATATTATAAAATTCTTTTTAATGTTTAAAGATATTTTACTTCTTCATTTATAAAAATTTGGGGATGTTAATTTAAAATTTTATTTTAATATTTCAATGAAAACACGTTGTAAATGAAAATAACTTTATATTGTTCTATAACCCTGTTTACGCGGGGGATAGTTTTTTTACTTTTATTTTAAACTATTTATTGAAAATCTGTCTTGTATAAGATATTTATATCATAAAATTTTGAATTAAAAATTTTCAAATTAATATAAGGGTATTTTGTTTTCTAATTTCAAGGTTGGGTTTAAGTATAATTAATACAATTTTATGTATAAAATTATATTTTAATTTCTAGTATCACATTACTTATTACATGTATTGTATGACTATGCACTATATATCTCATTAACATTCAATATTTTTATGAATTATTTATCGTATGTTTAATTTCTATGAATTATTTATTGGGTTTGCACATGAATTTTTAGATTACTCCAAATATTTATGAATGTTTATAATTTAAATAGGTAATATACTATTTTTTATTTGGTTTGTAATTATTTTCCCTTTTGAAAATATATTTAATATAAGTTTACATTTTGAAAGGTTATTTAAATTTTTATAAAATTATAATGAAAATATTTATAATTAATAATTTATATAAAATATTATACTTGGATATTGGTTTTCATTATGAGGAATGGCGTGTAAACCTATAACCTAAGTAATATTGTTTCCTAAAATTTATATTTCAACCTTTAATATTCCTAGTTCCCATAGTGTTTGTTAATGTTTTTTCAGTATCCTTAAATTCAAAATATATATTTTATTTTAAAAAGTAATTTTTTTAATGTTTCAATAATTATTTCAAAAGATAGTTTGTTTAGAAATAAAATGCGTTTAAAAATTAATAAGTCTTAAAAATATATGTTTCTAAAAGAATATCTTATTATTGATTTCTGAAACCTTATTTTTTTATTTATGGAGATTATGTGAGATATGAAATGTTTCACTTTTATCAAAATATATGATATAAAAACAAATGTTTTAAAAATAATTTTATATAATTATAAATGATAATTAATTTCACTTCCAATTTTAAATCCCCTCAAAATAATTTGGGGTCACCCTTAATTTTAAATTGATTTTCCTAGGTATAATGGTGAATGGGGTATACAAAAATTCTTTATCATGTGATGATGAATATGATTTCATAACATTTTGTTCCTACTCTAATATGTATTTGGGTTTACTAGACCTCCAAATATATAATCCTAGAAGATCATTAGACTTCATAATATTTTGTTAATGACTTCATAATAAAATGTAAACAATTATTTAAGCATATGATAAGGGGTAAGGGTTCATTTATATTATAACGATACATATTTCAAGGTATTATGGGGGGTTCATAAAAGTTTTCATGGATGAATATTCATTATAGGACTAACAATTTAAAATGTTCCCAATAATAATTTACATGGAAATATAATTCTAATGATATATATGGATTTTTATAAACTAAAAGAATAACCACCTAAATCTAAAAAGGATATATACTTGGAAACCACATCTCTAACATAATAATCATGGTAAAATCCAAAATGAATAAATTTATTACATATACATTTTGAATAAGATAATTTTGTGTTTCTAGGATATAATTATTCCTATAGAGGGTTTTTTCAGAATTTTTTGAAAAAATAACAGCCTTTTACTAATATTTTGGAAGGAGAAGACGTAATTATGTTAACTATAAGTGTAAATAATCCACTTATGGATTGAATATAAAAGATTCAATTTCTCAAATAACTGTTTCATCCAACTAGAAAGATAAGTTTGATCTCATTTGTGATAAATATAGTTATACTTTAGAAGCATACTCATGAATGTGTGTTTACCAAATTCTATATCTATTTTATTATGTTGGAAATAATCTTTTAAATTCTCATTGAATTATATGAAAACCAAAATGAAATTTATTATAGTGATCTATACATAATATATTCTTTTATTCTACCTTATGATTTTATTACCGATGCCTATATTGATCAAACTAATATGAAATATTTCCTCAACAAGAAGTATACTAAACTATAGTTAATCCAATGTATCATTTTACTAATGGAGTTTTATATAATGATAAATGAAAAAATGTGATTGAAGAACAAATTATATTACTATATTTCATGATTATACATGATGTGTAGATGAAGTTGTTAAAATCATTGATGAGTTTACAAAAAAACAAGTTTAGATTTATCATATACTCTATAGTTCATAGATATATCAAATTAATTTTACATATAGTAAATTAACATGAACATTACATATAAATAGATGAATATGATTCTATGTGTGGATTAATACTATGTTTGGGATTGTATTTTTTTATTAATAAAATTTGAAGATATAATTATATATTGATCTATATGGAAAAAAATAATGTGAGGAATATTCTTGAATTTAGTCATTCATCAAAATTTAATGCACACTGTGTACTAGATTTAATAATGGATAAAGTTTTCAATTTGGATTATTATAGAAAATAATGGATCATTATATAATTGGGCATGCATTTTATTGTTATAGTAATCAAATTACAATTAATATTATTAAAGGAAATGAGATTATCCTAAAACCCAAACATGATTTATTAGTTTTTGGATTTTGAAGCCTAAATTTCATGGAGACCTTATAATTTTTTTCAACACAAAACATCATATTGTATATTTATTATATTTTATTTTAGGTAAATTTTAAATAGGCTCCCAAAAATACATTGAATGTGGAAAATAATTTATTAATTACAAACCTGTTTTATCAGCTCAGAGTTCTACCATTTCTAATCCAGGATCACAATACATATTTCAAAAATCTTATTTCGAAGGGATTTCGTGAGAAATATATAGTTCTAAACAACAACAAGAATTTTTAAAATCTATTATATTTAGTTCCAGTGTATCAATAATTTAATGAAATCAAAAATAATTTGAGAAGCTTTTGAATAGAATTCATAGCGATTGATATAAGATGTTAAATAAATCATTATAAGAATTCTATATAGACTAACTGAAAATTATTTTGATTGTAGAATTATAGACAGATTTTCAAAGTCCTTTTATATTTTAATTTATTTGAAAAAAATCATATTGATATTTAATATTATGTCTCATGAAACGCTAGGGCTTTATCTTCCATCTCATCATAATTTCAAAAATTATATGGAATTATTATATCTTTAATTCACAAAAAAAAATTCCTTTCCCATGAGGTTCACATTGAAAAAATTTCCATGATATAAGAAACACCCCATTACCTTCCTTCAAGTATTATTTAGATTTTTTTTTCGATTTCCATTTTTGTCTTCGATCATTGTGGGCTTATTTGAAATGGAAAACATTTGTTGGAAAAAATGACCTAAATTCTAGGGTTTTATTTTTATTTGAATTAATGGAGTTCATGTATAATTTTTTTCAATATCATATAGGTTTCTCCCCAAATTCATAGAATATCAAAGGTGGTTCTGAGATTTTGTGTTGAATATGTGTTGTCCATTGTGTATAGTGAATTTTTACAATGTGAAAGGGTAACATTCCATGTATTGGTCACTAGATGATGTCATGAATTTTTCATTGTGTGAATGGGTTAAAATTCTTGACCAAATTTAATATTTAGTATTGTTCCACAGAGAGATGTTGTGAACATGTTTGATGAATGATAGGATTACACATAGTGTATTTGTTTCAAATTGTGTTTTGGTTCAAGTCGATATTTTAAATTCATGGAGATATGTTTCTAATAGTATTTTTAATTCCTAGATATACATGTTATGAATGGGATTCATGGTGTGAAATATTCAATTCTAGTGGTTTTAAATACACATATCAAAGGAATTTTATTTCCATTGGTTTTAATCCTCCCCTATCATGACCCATAACTCTCCCAAGATATATTTGTAGATATATATTTTTTATGGAACATTTTTTTTAAGAACCTGAATCCTATTTTAAGGTTTGGATCTTTTAATCAGTTTCCATTCAAGAAAATTGACGAAATGAATATTTTATATTTAAATGATGTTTACTTCTGAGTACATGCCATATACCTATCTTACGGCATATAGACTGGTTTTTACCATGTAATAGCAGAGTACAAGAACGTGTAGTGACATTTTATACCCTCTTAAATTTGATACCTATTAAGGATAGTACATGGTGTATAGTTTCAATGAAAACTCTATATAGTTTTCTTTTTATATGATATATCAGAGTGGAATCACATCTCATTATTGGAAACACTTTCTTCTCCCCATGTTTCAAATAAGAGCATTGTAAAACGATCGATGAAATTTGAACCCCTATTAATTCTCAATAAGGGATCTGATTGAGACACCATCAGGTTTGTTGGAATCCAATTTGTGTGTTCTCAAAACCATAGATCCTTTCTCGTTGATTCATCATCTCATTTTAGTTATTGAAGGTTGGTTGTTTTTCACTGTTTTGTAGGGATACATCGATCTTGGGCGAATCAAGGATTTACATTCAATTATATCAATTGTAATACATTGTGGTAGATGGTTTGTGTATTTATTTGTTTATATTTGAATTATATATTCTACAAGTAAAGAATTTCTACATTTTGGGTATTGATTGGCTTGGAATTAAATCCTATTATATACCTGTTATTGTTTGAGTAATTAAATAATGGTTATTTCTTATGCCTAAGGAGACATACCTTGTCTAAGGAACACTAAATTTGTGTGTTTTCCTTGATTGATTGTTTATGGCCATTTGGTCTAGGTCACCAATGAGGCATACCTTGTTTTCCCTGAATTTTTTGGTTAGGGTGGTGTTATATTTGATATATATATATATATGAAATCCACATGATATTCATTGTGAAATGTTATCCATGTAGTAGTCATATGTTACAAGATATGTTTTTATGATATGTGTGCCATTAGTTTTCCCAATGGACTATGAGAGCCTTGCACCTAGAAGAGAGAGTATACATCCAATTTTTTTCCAATGAAACATGAGTGACATAGACTTGGAAGAAGTCAGGGACTTCCAATTTATATACACAAAACCATGAGAGATTTGGTGTAGATATTAGAGCTATGGGGATAGGTTGTGAGAGTTTTCTTAGAGAGTATTTATTTAAATCAAATTATTTTATATTAGAAAAAAGGGTTTCGAATATGAGAGCATTCATAGAGGGATGTAATTTAAATTAATTGATGATGTTAGAAAATAGGTATAATACAGTTAGAGATTTCCTAGAGGATCGTTGTGAAAAAATGAATAATTTTTAATGTCAAATGATTGTAATTGAAAATAGTATGATTGGTTACTATTGAGTACTTACTAGTTTATTGCTAATTTTTTTTCATACTACAAGATATATATATTCAATGATAGTTAGGAACATATATTTTGGTGTTTTCCTATTGGGATTTTTTCAGACACTATTTGGGTAATGTTTTGGAACCAAGAATATTTTATTCTTATGGGTATAGATAGAGGAAATCACCATTCTTACTTAGGTACTTGATTGAATTTGGATCTGTAGAGAATGAGACAAAGCTGAGGCTTGTGATGCTACTGGAGTTTATATTTATTTTTTTTTACATTGGTTTATATATTACCTTCAAACATTGTGCCTTTATTGGCTAATTTTTAGATACATATTACATGAAACATATATATATTTTGGATTCTATTGGATATACATTCTGTATTCCACTACTATTCCTATTTGGTGTTATTGCAAATTCTATTATTTAATATTTTCTTTCCACTATGTATAATCTATCATTGAAGGAATAGTTTCCCTAATATCACATCTTGGCCCTCTTTGGTAGTCATAATCCTTTTTTATTTAGGGAAATGTGCGTGAAGTTATATGACCAACCAACTTAGGGGAATCATTGGGCGACACCCAAATCTGGGACATTACAAAGTGATATCATAGCCTTTCATTCAAAAATTTCATACTATTTAAAGACATTATAAAGGGATTGGAAGGAAATGGAGTTTTGTAATTAGCTTTACCAAATAGTAGCTACACCATGTACTGAAAAAAGCCATGTTACCTCAAATATTTGAATTTTTTTATTTTGACAATTGTTATAGTTGTTTTGATTTCACCATTGGGTGATAAAAATGAATTGTGTTGTTATCATTTATATTATTTTATATTTTATTCTATGAAAATCGGATGATTTGATGGTATTCCATCTCGTTCATCATATAGCCACTTGTTATATATCAAATGCCATGAATTCTTATCATTCTATATAGGGTGCATTACTGATAGCATGCAATTGTGATATATGTTGCTCTAGATATGCATGTTTTTGTGATATATGCCCAAAAATAATACTTGATATTTTGATAGGGCATTAGTATATATAATGTTTCATTTGAATGGATTCCAAGCTTTGGTCCCTGAGGTTTTATGTTCCCTCTGGGATTGAAATTTTGTGGATTATTTTTTATCTTTAAGTGAATTTTATTATGTTATGATATGAAAAATGATACCAAACTTTTATTTATATGGATTATGAGCTCTCACAGATCAGAACATGGCATTCCTCCACCAAAAGATTACGATATTGGGGGTTCCAGTGATGTTTCAGAGGCATTCTATCTGAAAAAACACAGAAAAAATGCTTTGTACTATATGTAAATTCCATGTAGTTATTGATCATATTATTTAATTCATGAGTAGAGACGTGGGGTTGGTAAACTCTTGGTATAACAAGTCTTGTACTGGGAGTACATTCCTTACTATAAATAATCGTGTATCTCGCTGAGTGACTAATCACATGGGTGGATGGAAATTTTTTTGAACATGTCGTGTATAGAGTGTGCACATCGTGTATTGATACACCACTAGAACTATGTAGCTTTATCCATGTACATGTTCTTGGGAAAGAGGGAATATTCATGTACATTCTCTATCTTAGGAGAAATACACAGTGTTTATGGGGTGTTTCAAGACCAAGTTTGTCGGGGTACACGCCCTTGTTAAGGATTAAGGGATCACATCATGTTGTTTTTATATATTTTATGTAACCATATTTTGAAAAAAATGAATGTTTTCCTAAACCTATTTCATTCTTGCACGTATGAGTTGTATTTCTATTAATCATGCATGGAGGTACGTTCTTAACCTTGTAGAGCCATGCCACAAAGACATCCTCCAGTTGTACGCCAGGTAAAATACAATGATTAGATATAAGAAATAATATATCATGGACTACCAGTAGATCCTCTCATGATTCCCATCTTGTAACCAACTATTATACTAGAGGTAGTTGTTGATACATAGTTTCATGACGGATTTTTGTCGATGATTCTTAATTTTTAGGGCACATCGCCTCCTGACAAGACTATGGTAAAGTTGAAGTGGGTGTTCCAGCAGTATCATCACCCCACTTGTTCATGGGATGGTGGTCCACATGTTTTAGAGTCATCAATTGAGACTATGAATTCTATCATCGAGCACTAGGAGACTCCTCTTAAGAGGAGGTTGAATCTTTGGACTTACATGCTATGTGATTTCATCAATATATGGTGGGATTCTTTTCACCTGTGGTACATCATCGAGATATGAAATTTAAAGAGTTTTAGTGGTCCTTATATGATTACTTTTACCATGTGATGTTTAGGGCTAACAAAGCCTAGGATATCATGAATTTGGAACTGGGATCTATTTTACCGATGGATTACTCTTCTCGCTTTATAGAGCTTCAGTTCTTCAAACCTGTTGTGGGGGGTGACAAGTTATCACTGGCTAGGATATTTGAGGATGGTCACAACTATGAAATTCGATTGAAGGTGAATGCTTTCAGGTTGAATTTAGTAACTCTTATAATAATCTGGTATTCTATTATCAATCACAATACGAGTGAGTTTAGAGCTGCGAGATTGGTTGGTTCATTATTCGTGGTTGGTAATCCTTCAAGTGATAGCAGGAAGTGCCGTAGGGAGACTTCATGCGGTGATTCAAATAGAACGGTCATATCTTTAGGTTTCCAGGTGAGGTTCTACCAGTATTGAATGATTGGTCACATGAGACCATAGTGCCCGAGAGACCTAGAAGAGTGCCAATATTTCTGCAAGATGGGCAATCTTCAATGTTTTTGAAGGATGTTCTCACAAAAAACTAGTGATAGGGGATTTTTTTACTCCATGTTCTGGAGTGGAGACAACGATATCACATTGGTCAGGGAACTATGGGTCGTCAGGTAGTTTAGGATGAGGATGTGGTCATAGACATGGAAGCTAGAAAATATGTTTCTAGTGAGAGCAGGATAGATCATATCATTGTAGAAAGGTAGTGTTGCAGGTCTGCAATACATGTCATAATTTTGTGAGGGAGCTGACATAGTAGGATCAGGATCCATTACCCTCTATGGGTAGAGGTAAAATTATATTTTCCTTAGTTTTAACTGCTGTCCTTTTTGATATAGGGGCTTACCAATGTTTTATTTCAGTTTCCTTTTGGTTGAATATTGGGTTTTTCATCGTTACTTATGATGATGTCAGGACACTAGACATTGCATTGGTTATTAGGAGGTCTAGTGTATATTAGTGTAAGGAGTTCCCTCTTGATATTGGTGGGTTTCAATTCTTATGGGACCCTTATTCATTAAAGATAACATGGTTAAATGTCATTCTCAAAATTGATTGGTTGGTCTCCTTTCCGGGCATTGCTGACTTCTATCACTATAGGATGAGTTTCACATCACTATAGGGAAGATCCTCTCTACACAAGTGTGAATCAGATGTCTATAAGAGAAGAGAAGGACGTAAGAATCATGGGTTTAGAGTAATTACAACCCTAATTTATTTTCTATATCTAGATGAACATGGACTTCATAGATGGACTTTCCTCTAGTGGTGGATCATTACTAGGAAGTCTCTAAAGACGAATTTGCAGATTTACCTATAGAGCATGAGGTGGATTTCCTTATTGAACTTCTACCCAATGTTTATCCAATGTACATTAATCTTTATAAGACGGTTACATAGGAATTATAGGAGCTCAAAATGTAGTTAGAGGAGTTGCAGGCGAAGAGTTACATCTAACCTAGTAATTTTTCTTGGGATTGGTCCATCCATTTAACCAAGAAGGAAGATCTGACCATCAAAAAAAGTCTGGATTATTGGAAGCTGATCCAGTTGTCGGTCAACAATCGAAATTCCATTTCCAAGGATTGATGATATATTTGATTATCTTAGAGGATCCCGCATTTTCTAGATGATTGATGTGAGATATAGTTACCATAATTTATGTGTTATGCCATTATATATACCTATTAAAAACATTTAGTGCATGAATGGTCTATAGGAGTATTTGGTCATGTCGTCTAGCCTCATGAATTCCTTTACAATTTTCAAACTAATGGACCGAGTGTCCAACCTTAGATTTTATTATTGTAGTCATTGTGGGTGATATCTTGGTGTACTCTCACACTCGACAAGACCATGCCAAGAATATTAAGATCATATTGAGTACACTAATAGAAGATTATTTATTTTCTAAAATCTAAAAGTCCCACTTATTGATGGACCAGATTCCTTTCATGGGTCATATTATCTAAGAGATAAGATAATGAGTGGACTCAAAGAAGGAGAGAGCGGTAGTATACTGGGAGCAGTCAAATTTTATCTTCGATGTATGATTTTTATGGGGATGTATGGTTTTTAAATATAATTTATTTATTACATTTCATGCTTATGATACCCACTGACGATCCTATCTAATATGGGTATAAATTTATTTTAAAAAGATTCATATGATTCATCATTTCATGAGTTGATTGGGAGATTTACTTCTGCACCGATACTGATTTTTCCAGAACTAGATACGAGTTACACTATTCACTTTAATGCATCAGGAATAGGGCTGGGAGTATGCTTTCTGCAGGATAAAAGAGTCATTGAATATTGGTCTCTGCAGTTGAGGACACTTGAGTAGAATTACCTAATACAGGATATCGAGTTGGCTGTGGTTATTCATGCTTTACGCTATTGGATAAATTACATATTGGGAAAGCATTTTGTGGTATTTATAGAACAAAAAAGGCTCAATTAAATATTCAGTTAGCATGATTATCATTTTAGATAGTGATGGTGGGTTCAGTACCACAATTCATTTGACATTGAGCTTGCATATAGGCCTAGGAAAGGAAACACAGTGGCTGATGCGTTGAGACAAAGGACTTAGAAACTGACAGTTCAAGAGGCCACTAGTGAAAAAACGTTTATGTCTACATTATCAAAGATTCATTTGATGGTGAATGATAGAGAGGGGTATAAATTTCTTTATTATATAGTGGTTAAATCTACTCTTATTGATCGATTGTGAATGAGGTAAGTATCTGATTTTGAATGACTATTCCTTGGGGAGAGTGTGTTATGAGAGGACCCTACTCGTGGGTGGACCGTAAGAGAGGATGATGTATTTCATTTTCATGGAAATTTATTGGTGTTATTATACATATGCGAGGAGCTGTTGTGATATTCTCATGTATAATTTTCAAGAGTTCACGCTGGTGTCACCAAGATATTTCGAGATCTACATCACCTATATTTGTGTACATGAATGAAGAGGGATGTTGCTAGTTTTTTTTGAGTTATTCCGCCTATTAACAGGTGAAGGTTGAGGATCAGGGACCAGTATGGATATTACAATTTTTCCCATTCACGAGTGTATGAGGAATGATGTCGCAGTGGATTTATTGTCAATTTTATAATGGTTTCCTCAATGAAATGATGTTGTATAGGTTGTTGTTGACACACCAAAAAAAGATTCAAATTTTCTTCCGATCAAGGAAAACATCATTTTTGATGATTTTGGAATGTTTTACATCCAATATATAGTACATTTTCAAATTGTTCCACATTATATCATTTCTGAAAGGGATTATCAGTTTACATCTCATGTCTGGAAGGGACTATAGAAGGATTTTGGTACACAATTACTACTGAGTACAACATACCATCCCCATATAGATGGCTAGTCCAAGCGCATAATTCAGGTTTTGGAGGACATGCTTCGAGCAAGAAACCATGATTTTATGGGATCTTGGGAGAGACACATAACCCTATTGGGTATTATTTAAAATAATAGATTTTAAGAAACAATTCAGATGGACCCTTATAATGATTGTTATAGTAGTCCATTCCAATCACACCTATGTTGGCTGGAGGAAGGAGATGCAGCTATCTTGGTACCTCAAATTGTCTAGGAGACAACTGAGCTGGTGGTTAAGATTCTGAATAGGATTGATATTCCATTGTCTTGGTAGAAATCATGTGCTGATTGACGGAGACACCCTCTTCAATTTGAGGTTGGAGATTAGGTTCTCCTACATTTCACATAAATGATATGACACATAAGGATTAAGAGAAAAGGGAAACTTTCACCAAGATTCCTCGATCCCTCTGAGGAGTTGGATAGAGTGGGGACAATTTATTATCAATTGAAATTACCAAAGAGGTATTAATAAATTAATGAAATAATTCAGGTTTATTAGCTAATAAGTTAATTTCCAAACACATATCATGTTTTTCATGAAAAGGAGATCGAGTTAGCGGTAGAAACCTATTTTTAAGAGCACCCAATTAAAATTGTGGATCACAACCCTAATGTTCTATGTCTCCAATCTATTCCTATGGTATATGTGATGTAGAAGCATGGATGATGGAAGGGTGAGACCTGGTAGAGGGGGGATGATGCCCGATCGTAGTGGCTATAGCAGTTCGCAAGATAGTCTTCCCCACAATTTGAAGGGAAATTCAGTGAAGAATTGCTTTAAGGTGTCCATTTGTAAGAACATGAATATCAATTTAAGGCATTAATCTCGTTTTCATGTTCTTTTAAGAAAAAAGGAAGAAAATAGGATTTTCTAATTACTTGTTGTGTACATCTGAGTACACAACATGTACCTAGCTTACCACATATAGGATCATTTTGGCTGTGTAATAGCTGAGTACATTCTTGTGTGGTGACCTATCATACCCTCATAAGTCAGGGGTCGGTTAAGGCTAATAGGCAATGTGTTGTTTCAAAAAACATGCCATATTGTAATCCTTTAATTTGAAATATATATGTGGGGTCATGTCTCATATCTAGAAGAACATTAGTCTCCCCGTGATTTTTACAGGAGTACCACAGAACGACCAGTGAACTATGAAGCCCTCTCGATTCTCCATCTGTGCATTAAATAAGAAAATTTCGGGTGTGTTGGAATCCCACCAATGAGTTCTAAAAACCCATAGAGCATTTATTCCTAACTGATCTCTTCTTGTGTTTTATTCAATGTTAGGATTTTTTCACCATTTAATATATCTATGCATATTTTTTTGGAGAATAGCCTTCAAGAATAGGGTGAATTAATTTCCTATAAAATTTTATGATAAAACAATTATTTAAAAGATACCCCAATTAAAATTAAAACATGATAATAAATCAATGTATTAAAATTATAATAGTTTGACAGTTCAAATATAATATCAAAATATTGAGTAATTCATTCTAATAACAATATGAGATATTGGTAAAACTATTGAAACTGCTCTAGTAAGGTAAAATAGTTATAACTACTATCCAAGACTAACTATAAATGTAAAATATTATATTATAAAATATAAGTTAATAACAATGAATGACTAAATTTAAATAGATATTGGATAAAACAGGTTGATCAGTCTCATTCCAAAACCTAAAACACCACACATGGTGATCACCAGCCATATGAAATATATATAAATCATTGATTCACATCCTGTATTTGGGATAACAATAGTACACAGGACATTTCAGGTCAAAAGACCTCTTCTAATATTATACATGGGAAAATTAACAACCAGTTCACGCAATATTTTGTCTATAGATATACGAGGGTAAAACATGGTGTAAGAAGATGTTTGAGTGATCATATCTTGTATCATCCAAATCAGTTCAAGATACTATGTGTGTGTTAATAAAAATACACACACTTATAAAAAATTAATAAAAACCATACAAAACATTTTATTAATAATGAAAAATGGTTTGGAAATTCTCATATTTTTGTTCAATGTATCTATGGACTTGTAGGATGTATCAGATGTGTTTTTTAAGACCTCTTGTAAAAACAGAATATCATGGGTCTCGTGTTCTGGTTTCTAGTTTGATGAGATGTGATTTTTATCTCTTATTATTCGTAGAGTTGTTTTGTGTGGATATTTTATGTTATTATCCAAAATAGTTCATCCATCCATAATTGAATGTTATTCATGAGTTCTTCTGTGTATATGTGTCATGATCTTGTTCATCGAATTCACTTCATGAACTCTAATGCTCAAGTGAAAAAAATTTAATTTTATTTCACGTGAATGTGTTAGAGCTCATAAAATGAATGATTTATACACCTCATACCTTGTACAGTCATGTGACATGGCTCCAAAAAAATCATTAATTATGCCAGTGTCATTAAATGACTCAAATATGATCGTTAAAATGACTTTTAAATTAAATTAATAAATATAGAAAAATGGATAATTATGGAATGATGTCACAATCTGTGTGTTGAAATGGTGGCACAAGGAAAAATTTCATCTCAATTTCCTTTGAGTGGTGAGATAGTCACGGTTAGATAGTCACAATGTGAGAGTCACAGTGAGATAATCACATTTACATAGTCCCAGTTCCATAGTTGCGTTGAGATTTGGAACCAGTAGCACAGTTATGGTGTCTGTTCCTTTAAAAATTCTCAAACCAGTAGCAAGACTACGATGTTAGGAACATTGTGTCACAAGTAAGAGTGTATAGTCCTTTTTCAAAATTCTGAACAGTGTCTTGGTACTGTTTCATGGAAACGTTAGCAATGATACAATTTCAAGTCCTTTGCGATAATCCTAAAATTGTAGAAATATTATGATCCAGGGAATTTGTGAAAATCTAAAACTGCTATAAAAATTATTGTTTCGCAAACTTTTAAAAATATTTGTAATCTTTATTAATAATTCTTACACATACATTGGATTACACTTAAGAATAATCATTCTAAATCTAAATAGAACAAGATTAAACATAGTTTACAAGAATCATACATAATTTTTGATATTTCAAACATGATTTGTGATCATTTAAACAAGATTTAAATTGGAGGATTCCAACAATCTCCCCCATTTTGACGATAAAAACTCATGGTATTTTTAAACCATGGAATTTATAAGACATATATTTTAGTAATGGCACGATATTTCGGTGTATATGTGATAGGTTTTATAAAAATTGTTCTTCTATAATGAAGATCATATATTTAAAATAATTCTTCCATAAATTTATTTTCTTATTTCTACAGCTTTTTCAGACTATGAAAAAAACGAATAAACACTAAATGATGTTATGGAATAGAATATGAAACAATAATGAACATTGTTTTGAATTGAATGATGTTGTTTGTTATAAGAACAATGAATACTTCAATACATCCTTATCCAAATAGATCCTTCAGTTCTCTTAATATCCATAGATATTTTCATTTACCTTAGTAGAGATATAAGGAAGAGAAACATGAGTAGAAATTGATGTGGAAGAAGGGATTTATCTTACTGTGAGAGAAGAAAAAGTCACACCTTCAAAGAAATAGGGTGCAAGAGATGGTTTGGTTGAAGAGTGAGGTAATGTATACTAAATAATAACAGGTCTGATCTAGCTCAGAGCCTGAGATAATGACATAGTAGTAGGACCAATGTTAGTATAGGGGGATTTGGTTGAACCAGGCCACAAAGGGGTAGGTGTGGGATCCAAAATGGCAGCCCTTTACACATGAATATGGGGCTTCAACAACATAATGAAATCAGTTATGATCTCACCTTTATACTCTATAGCCTTCTCAAAGTCATAATTGTTTTCCAAAAACATATATATAGTGGGTTTGAAGTATTTAATATTTATCACATGATCTTTAAAGGATTTAGTGACTGGAGGTATTCACAAATTCTCGAACAGATATTTGATGTGATTGTTCAGATCAGGCTTACAATAAATTATGTTGAAATATAATTCCACTTTCCTATAGATTTCTTCTTATGAATCATTGAAAATTTATGAATAATCCCTTAACAAATATTATACATAGTCAATATTAGTTATGATATCGATGAAACATTCCTTATCAAGAACACTCAATACATACTATGAGTCTACATTGAAAACTACTCAGATTAAGTCATTGTCCATAGGCTGAGATGGATTTATAGAGGTAGTTGAAGCTGTAACAGCTGATGTGAGAGACCTAGACTGATTTAGATCCTTTTATAAATATACCTTATATTCATTAGTCATCTTTTTAAGTCCAACAACAAGTACACACATCTCATTGACTATCATGGTGTTTCTCTCAAATATCATTTCATGAAATATAACATGGTGTGGTTGAATTAGAGATACAACATTCTATGGAATATAATTACCAATATCTTCAATAAGATGTGAAAAAAGATATTTACTAGTTTGAAAAACATTATGCATATATTCAAACATTTATTTTAGAGACTTCACCTCATCCCTAAACTATTTTCTCAATCCTAGCGTTCTGAATTTCATGATGTATTTTCAGTTGAATATTCCATATAATTTTCCCTAACTGTAGACCAATATCTCTTTCACTTAAAATAGTCACAGGAACAAGTGGTGACTTCATGATCTTTTAAAATCATTATAAAACGATGTTTCCAAAATTCGTTAAGTTGCCTTTACTTATAATATGTGGAGTTTATTGGGTAGGATCAGGAATATGAACTGATAGAAGTTATAATTCCATTTGAGTTAAAAATTTTATGGTAATGATTGGTTTGAGATTAAACACTATTGGGGGTCAATTTATTTATCTGGGACTCCTTGAGAATCAGCTACATCAAAACAAAATGTAAATCTATACTAGGAATCCACTGAACATAAATCCACAATACTGGTAACCAAAATTATATAAAAATTATATTTATGCTCCCCATAAATATGTGAATCTATTCTAGGACTAAGAGATTTAGTTTCTTGATCCATTTCAAAATTCTCATCTCCTTCTAGCTCACCAATTTATTTTCTAGCTAGATAAAAGAATGTTGCTTTCTCTCCTTAGTAAGTAATATTATTATAGTTTCAACCATTTAATATAAAAAAATCCATAGTAGAAGGGTATTATATTATAATAATCTATTCCTCAACAAAAATATATTCCTTAGCAGAAGGCTCTTTCACTATATCAATATTTCATTTAACAGCAACTGCATATTTTGGAACTACTTCATGTAGAATATGTGGGGAACTATATTATTTGTCTAAAACAGTTCCTACGATTTAACTTCTTCATCTATTACATCTTCAAATGATTATTCAACAACTTCATCAGGTTCCAGAGCATGATCAGATACATTCTTAATTCTTGAAGGGTTTTCAACCAGGTGAAAACTTTCATAAATTATTTTATTTTCTTCCATCAAAGATTTCTTCCACTGTTTAAAGATAATTTTCATCACTCTAACTGTATCCTTTGATATTAAAAAATCATAACCATAAATTAAATATTTATTTTGACCAACTACTCCTTCAGTTAACAATATTTCAAAAATTGTCCTTGAGTAAAACATAGATGTTTGTATTGAAGTTTCCTTGATTGTTTCAATCATGTTAACTATAATATAATTACACAAATTGATCTCGTTCTAATTAGTCATTATTTGTATCAAGAAAAAATTTCAATAATTAAGGGTATAAAGATCCCCATTTCTTTGACAAATATCATGTTGAAGAAACCAAAACAATAGACTTGTCTCACAATCCACCTCAGCATAAATTTGCATTCTCTTCTTATTATTTCTTGTCAAACATTCAAGATAATATTCTAGGATAATCACAAAACATGGTGGAGGAGGATATATTTTGTAGTCTTAAAAATTCCTTCATGAGGAATTCTAAATAATCCAACAACCATATTATATGAAAAGGTACACCATTGAACATTCACCCAACTTCTTGATACAAAATCATCTTCAAAAATGAATGTGAAATGAACATACTAATAAAACCGAGAAACTAGCTTCAGATAAATTGGTATTTTATATTTTGTTAATTCGTATAACCATACGTGTTATTATAATAAATTTAAATCAAGTATCTTATATATCAATATCCACTATGTAAAATCTTATTTATCTGGCATAACTGTTTGATCATCAAGGCCTATATTCAATAGTTTCTCATGCATTTTTAGAGCCTTTTTCACCTTCTTCGGACACAAATTCTTCTCAATAGTCGATGAAGTCAAATGATTCATTCTAGGAATCCAATATGGGTTTGAGAAATATGAGAGGTTGAATGAGGGATAAAAGTTTGAGAGAGAAGGGTTTTAGCTTTAATAGAAGAGAGCTCATGTGAATAGGGGACTAGAAAATATAGGGATATTATCATTTAGGCATTTCAAATGTTATAAACAAAAAAACATAGTATAGAATCTAGAAAATAATTGATATAGATATATAATAATGAAAATTATAATAAAATTTGTCTTAGTCATTATGATGAGATCTTAAAATGTATTCACAATTGTTGCGTTACGGTGTGACAGTATCATTGAGACAACTAGTGTGAGACCATAAGTGTGAGATAAAAAATATAAGACAAAAAATGGCTAAACCATAAACTGTGAAATAATAAACTATTCTCATAATACTTATCATCCTTTAATCATGAATTATGTAATTTATCCTTTAATAATTTTATGTCTTAGTGAATATATCAGCAAGCTGATGTTCTATGCCAATGAATTCCAATGTGATATCACCTTATCGATAACCATCTATCAAAAAGTAACATATTACATCAATATGTTTAGTACGTGAATGCAAAATTGGATTCATTGAAATGATAATATCACTTGTATAGTCACAATTTATAAGTACATTCATGAATTGATAACAATAATCTATTAAAGTGTATTTTATCCACAATATTTTCTCACAACAACAACTAGGAGCTATGTATTCATACTCAGTATTAGATAATGAAACAATATTAATATTTTTACTAAACCAATAATCTACTGACTTTCTCAATCATTTACATATTCTAGATGTTTTTTCAATATAACATACAACAAAAAATATTATCATTATAATATCTAACTAAATAAAATTATTGACCTATAGGATAAAACAGTCCTCAGTTGGTAGTATGTCTGAGGTATTTGAAACTTATTTTAAAAACTTTAATATGAGACTCCATTTGATTTTATTGAAAACATGCATACACGAATACACTAAATTTAATATCAGCACAACTATAAGACATGTTGAGTATACTTCCAATCATTCCTCTATAAGTTCTTTGATCAAAATATTTATAATTTTCTTCATGATCAAATTTACAGGTAGTGATAATTATTGTATAACTACTTTTAGTGATTTTCAAGTCACAACATATTATAAGATCATTTATATATTTTTTTGATTTAAGATAAAAATTTCATCATTCTAAAAAATTTTAAACCCAAGGAAGAATTTGATTTCACCCATTATACTCATTTAAAAATCATTTTTCATCATTCTTGAAAATCAGTATATAAAGATTTTTTGGAAGATCTAAAAATAATTTCATCTTCATAGATTTGAGCAACTACAACATCTTTTAAAAATATGTTTTATAAAATTAATAAATCATATATACCTTTTTATAACCTTTGGAAATAAGAAAAATATATAATCTATCATAGCACACTATTCGAGATTGTTATAAACTGTATAAAGCCCTAGTTAATTTAAATACATGATTTTGAAAGTGAGGTTTTGTAAAACCATGGGATTGTTCAACAAATACATCATCAACTGCATAACCATTTAGGATTGAAATATTTAAATCCAATTGATATTGTTTGGAATTGAGATGTGTTATATATGAAATCAGGATTTGGATGGCATTTTCCTTCGAAAATGGTGAAAATGTTTCTTCATAGTAAATTCACTCTTATTGAATATGACCCTGTGTAACCAATCTATCTTTTTTTCTAACTATGTTACCTCCATTATCTAATTTTTTAATGAACCCCCATTTAGTTCCTATGTTCATTAAATCATAGGGTCTATCCACAAGTTTCCATTCATTTTTTATTTCAACCATATTTATCTCATCTTGCATATCCATCACCATTAATTCATCTTTTATTCCATTTTTGATGTTTTTAAGCTCAAGATATGATAGAGAGGATTGATGTTCATCCCTATTCCTTAGATAATCTCTAGTCTATGTTCCATTGTCAATGTCTCCAACTATTTAATATAAATGATTTTTCATAAGGGTTCAAATTGATCTTGAAATAGAACTATTAATTTCAGGTTCTTTAGTATGTTCAGGTTCATTAAGGCTAGAATTTGGAAAATTTCATGAATCAGATGTTTTTACAAATTTCTTTATAGAAATATTATTATATTTAGAATTTATGTCCATATATAACATATCATCCTCAAAATTATCTAGTGATGTCTTTGTTTCATGTGGATTAATTTCATCAAATTTGACATGTACAGATTCATCCACACATATCATTATTTTATTAAATACTATATAGGATTTACTAGTGATTGAATATCCTAGAAAAATTCTTTCATCACTCATGGATTCAAATTTATCAAAATTATACTTAATATTATGAATATTTAATTTGCTACAAAAAATATTAAATTAATTAACCATGAATTTTCTATTATCCCATAACTAATAGGGAGTTATTTTAGGAATTGGTATGATAAACACTATATTAATAATATAGCATGTTTTATTGACAGCATCAACCCAAAAGTATGTGGGTAGGTCATACTCACTAAGCATTGTTCTAGAAATTTTTTATAAGGTACAATTTTTCATTATATGGCTCCAATTGTTGTGTTGTCCTAGGGGAAGAGAGGTTATGACTATATCCATTTTGTGAGCAAAAGGATAAAAACTCATAGTTTTTAAAATCATGGAAATTTTAAATTATAAGAGATTTTATCTTAAGTCTACTTAAGTTCCCTGGAGATTTACCATACTTGGTGAATTAATTGAATTCTTTAATTTTGTGAGCCAAAACGTACGTTCAGGTATACCTAGAATATTCATCTACAAGAATACAAATGCAGTGCTTCCCATTTAGAAAACATACTGTAGATAGTCCAAAAAATTCACATGAACCAACTCAAGAGGTTGAAAAGTGAAAACATATTTCTTTTTTTAAGGAGATTTTGTGTCGTTTACCCATTTGATAAGGATTATAGACTTTATCATTACAAAACTCATCTATGGGTAGGTATCAGATTAATCCTTTTGTCTTAATCTTTTTTAGGGAGTTTATATTGTAGTGTCCTGGTCTTTTATTCCAAATCCAAGACTCTTTGTGAAATAAACTTAAGCATGAAACATTTGGAGAAAATAAATACTCTAAGTTATCAACATAAACATTGTCATTTCTAAATACAGAAAATCATAGTTCAATTTGAATGGTAAAAACATTTCATACATCATTTTCAAATTTAACAAGAAAACCATCATCACATAATTGAGAAATACTAACTAGATTATATTTTTTTCCATCAACAATTAGTTCATTAGAAATTAAAATTGAGATTGAGTTACCAATCTGGGTGAGGCTAATTATTTTTCCTTTAACATTGTCACCAAATGTGTAATTCCCACATTAAATAATTATTAAATTATTGATGCATGAGTAATATCCTATAATGTGTCATTAACATCCACTATCCAAGTAACACAAGATTTTTCATGTGATTATCAAACAGTGTTCCTACAAATTAATCAATCAAAAATACATTTTGGTATGCAAATTTATATGGGTCCAATAACATTTGTAATAAGTGATTTATAAAACCCCACACAATTCATGGGTTTCCTATAACCATTGTAATGACCTGGCCCCCATTACCAGAGCTGGTTTCTTATAACAATACATTGGCATGAATAATGGAAGTTGTATCCCAATGGAAGAAGTAGTTTACTATATTTAGAAAAAATATACATACATAATTACAACATGAAATTAAAAACAACATATCAGTTCCATTGGTAGGATCCAACACTCAATGATTATCCCTACAAAGTCATATATAATATACCTCTACATGTCCTTAATAAATGAAGAATACAAAGGGGTGATCTCAGATTCAAAGTAACGGTAAACAAAACATAGGAATATATCATAAACATAAATATCAGGATGGTGAATAATTGAAAATACATGACATTAAAAATATACTTGATGATAATATAGATGGAAAATTATATTATTATAAATTTCCATAACAAGTCATAACCATGGTTATTATAATTGTCAAATAACCCCATGAACTATGAATTTATAGATTCATAACGGGGGAAATGAATCTTCCACTCATTCTAAAAGATACCATCAAGACCTTGGCCATGACGTCTATGAAAGATTATGGTCTTGGACAAAACCATATATCAAAATGGGAAAGGCCTTGACGATGTCTATGTCTATTTGCCTTCTAAGAACTACCAATGCATCGAGGGGATATATTGTTCCCCAACCATTACATAATATGTCAGATTCATCCATTATATGAACAAAGGTAAACACATAAAACATATAAATTAATATTGAAACTATCTTATGAAAGGTAAATAACATTCCTTAAACATTATTATTAAACAATAACCATCCAGAGTAAACTGGTGAATAGTTTTAGGATAGAACATATTCAATAAAACTATTATTAAAAAATTCAATTAATTATGGTAGATGAAATCATTGATAATAATCAATAATAGTGTTTAATAGATGAATATACTCTTATAAAATCACCAAGTAATTATTTTGAAAATTACTCATTTACATTGAATAGAAGTGTTATTTTAGAAAATTATCTGAATATACCCATAAATGAAGTAAAATAGTATATTAATAATACAATTAGTGATTTTATAATGATAATGGATGCTAAAAAAATATATAGTGCCCTTGAAAATATTTATGTAATTGAAAAAATACCTTGAAATAGGATTGTATTTTAGAATTAATTTTGAATGTTCTCTTTTGAAAAGAGTTAATCCCTATAAAATAACTTAGGATTAAGGTTGGTAAAAATATTTAGAACAATAAAAAATAATGTATGAGTATTACATAATAATAAATAATAACATCATTGAGGAATGTAGACAATAAATGTAACATGAACGAAATTGGAGGTTCTAGTGGAAAAACCTTAACATAAGTTCGAATGTGTTCTGCCCTTGAACATAAGGTCCTAGAATATGAAATTAGACATATTAATAAATTAATAAGGAAACTATTATAAATTAATTTATTATATAAAAATTTTATTAAGTTTATTATACCTTTATTTATAATTTATAATATTGTATTATGTTGTTACACATTGTTCATTTCCTTGGTTTTCGTAATCAGTTCAAATGTTTTTAAGCAATGAAGTTCATGTGGAATGGTTGTAAATATCATGAATTAAATTTATAGACTAATTATGAACATACATAGGTTTTAATGGTGACTTATATCATTCAGATACATGAAATGAGGATGAATCATTCGATTAAATATTAATGAAAATCACTTAGAATATTTAAGAGGTATTTTGATTAATTTGAACTAGTTTGGTTATATGATTTAAAATTATGTACATATAGTAGATCATTAATATTAAGTATGTTATAATAAATATATTGTATTCTTGTTAAATAATAAAAATGGTTTCATGAAAAGTAATGGATGATAAATTGATGAGTGAAACATCGTTTTCCACGATGGTTGTAAATTGGAACTTCATGGATGATGATTTCATTTATAAAAGAGGGAGAGAGAGAGTAAAAATATTGATAATTGTTATTACATTAACATAGTATAATTATTTTATTTAGATGATACTAGAGTTATAAGGATCAATTTGATATTTGAGGTTAGGTGATAATAAGAAAATAAAATAAATTGAAATGAAACTTAATAAAAAAGAAAGATGCTTTACCTCTTGAAATAACCTCCTTGACAACCTCCTTAAGTGAAGAGGTTTTGGTCTTTTAGAAACACCAATAGATCCAATATTTGAGTAGGGACTAGATAAGGTTATTTTGGTAGAACATAGTCATATTAAATTTCTTGAGAGGAGTGAAGTGAAGAGGTAGTGGGGGTGGGGGGGGGGTTATTGTGGACGAGAGGAGTGAATAGTGAATATTTTATTCATTATTTTATTATTTCTATCAAGAAAGCAAATAATATGGATTTATGTGACCCACTAATATTAATATGTGAATATGAGTTTGAACCAAGTGTGCTTTCATCTTCCATAATTCTAGAAATATTGTATTTAAATGATAATGTATATATACGGTAAATTAATCTATTTCACTATTCATCATAATGTCGAGTATTTTAGAAATAACCAAAAAATTAACCCTACCTATTTTTTTATGTGTAGAATTCAAAAATGATCTCCAATTTTTTGAAAATAAATTTCCATGTATTAATTATTTAATTTTTAAATAAAATCGTAGTTACTTTTGAAAATAACAATTTAGAAATTATATTTCATTTTATATCACATTGAGAAATTAATCAAGTTCTCATTATCTTATAACCATATTAAAATAAAATAATAATAGTATTTACTATTAATAAGCAGCATATTACTATTCATATTTCTATTTATATGTTATGTTACTATTAACCAAATATTAAGTTGGTTTTATCAGACTCTAAATATATTACTGAATGAAACCGTGTATGTGAGGTTTTTGAAATTGAAATCCCATAGGTGAAAAAATGATGTCTACTAGATATTTTATAATTGAAGTGGTGTTTTCAGAGACATAGTGTTTCCTAAATTTATTATTAATTTTAATTAAAAAAATCTTCTGGTGTTACATTATCCCCTCGCACAAATTTCATCCTCAAAATTACCATAATGTTACCTCACAAAATGTTTTGGGATGTTCTTCATCATAAGCTCCTTAGGCACCCATGTTGTCTCTTAGATTATTTGATTTTTCCAATTTATCATTACTAGTTGAGTCATTGATTTTGCTACAGTTGTTCTTTTGGGTCCATAACCCAGATAGGCTCTTCACAGTAAGATATATCAGGTTCTAATTCAATACCTTCTAAATTGAGGACATGCGTTTGGTCCCAAATATTATAACAACCTTTCGTGGAGATACTCTAAAAAACATGATATCCCACATGAAATTATGAATCCATCCTTCGTTTATTAGAATATTATTTTTGTCTTATTTTATATACTATGATATGACCTTGAATAGTCTTCACATTCATTGTTTTTTTTTCACATGCTCTGGACCCACAATCCTTTTTTCTCCAACTTCATCCCAACATATGGGTGAAAGACATCTCATTTCGTAAAATGCTTCTTATGGAGCCATTTTAATACATTAATGGAAACTATTATTTTTTGAAAACTCTATTAATGTTTAATATTTATCCCACAAAACATGAAATTCAAGTGACCATGATCTCAACATGTCCACTATGGTTTGTATCATTTTTTTCTGATTGCACACAGTTTGTGGGAAATAAGCTGTTCATAATGGGAGACTAGAATCCAAAATATTTATTATTAGTTTTCCAGAATTTAGATTTAAATCATGGATCATGATCAGAAAAAATTAAGGAGGTTCTCTATAAATACTCCCAACTTAATTGATATAGAGTCTTGCTTGGTTCTCCAATGGTAAATCCTCAATTATGGTGAGGAAATGTGACGATTTCTTAACTAAATACGCAATTACCATATTGAATCATTAATTCTCGGAGTTCTTGTTAATTCAGTGAAAACATCCATGTTTATGTCCTCCCATATCAACATATCAAAAGGTTTTAGTTTCATCACTCCTCTAGAATATTGTCTTTGGGACTTCAATTATTTGAAAAATAGAAATATTATAACATAATAAATGATTTTCCACATCATGTGGTCCCACTAGAAATTTTCATTAAAGTATCTATACATTTTAGTGCTACTAGGGTGTATATAAAATATGATAAATGATCATTATCCAATTACTCTTTTTCAGCTTCGGTATAGAGATAACACATAACCTCTAATCAAATTTTATAATTTCATTTTCACATACAAAATCATCCAACATCCCATCTGTAACAAAATTAATTTTCTTAAGAGCTTATCATCATTATGTGGAGAGATTTTAACCCTTTCTAATAATGATTTTTTGGGAATCAAATTTAATAATTAATGATTTTTCCCTTCTTTGATAATTCCATGTCAATCCTTACTAGATCCATATACAAACAATATGTGCCAATCATCATTTTGTTGAGTACTCCATGTTCCATCATACTCAATGTATAGTCTACCTTGTTTTCCTTACTTAGGTGGTATTGTATAGAAAAATAATAATCCTTGAGTAGTTCAAGCCATATGTTTTCAAAACATTGAGTTCTTTCTCTCAGATGATATACTTTAGACGCAAGTGATCCGTATATATCTCAAATTTTTTCCATATTGATAATGTATCCATAAATTTGTAGTAAATATTACAGATTCTATCTTATTATCATGAGTAGGAACGTTTTTTTAATTCATTTTTATCTATCTATTTTCATATACAATAACTCTAGAATTATGAATAAGGACAAAACCATGTTATTTCATTGATGCACCACTATAGACCATAAATCCATTATTCCCCAATGGTAGATTTAGGATCAAGGCATTCAATAATATCTTGTTCAATTATTTGAAAAATTCGTCACATTATTTTTTCCATATGAACATAACCCCTTATGTAAAATCTTGTACATTGGTTTGGCTAAAATGGTGTTGTTCTTAATGAAACACCAAAAATAACATGGTAAACCAATAAAACTATGTACCTTAGTTATGTACGTTGGAGTATGTCATTCTTGCACATACATTGTCTTTGTATGATCAACATATATTCCATCTTCAGAGACAACGTTTCCCAGGAAAGAAAATTGATTGAAGAAAAAATTAACACTTTCCATTCATCACATATAATTCATTTACTCTATGAGTCTTCATAATAGTGCACAAGTTACTTTTATAATCCCCTATGCATTTAAATTATGTCAAGATATCGTTAATAAATAACACTTTAAATTCAATAATATATTACATGAAAACTATATTCATTAGATCCATGAAAATAGAGGCTGCATGAGATAGTCCAAAAGATTTTAATGTAAACTTGTAATGCTCATACATTTTTTGAAATGATGTTTTTGTAATGTCCTCCTCCCTAAAAAAACTGATTTTATCCCGATCGAATAACAATCTTTATAAAATATTGGGCTTTATAAAATCGATCCACTAAATAATCAATGAGAGGTAAGGGATTCTTGGTATATTGTTATATAAATGATCTCCCTGTAATTAACACACAACCACATAGATCCATATTTCTTCTTAACAAAAATAATAGGGTCTCCCCATAGAGAAAAAACAGGGGAATAAATCCATTATCACTAAATTCCTCTAGTTGTTTATTTAGTTTCACTAACCCCACTATGGCCATTCCATAAGGGTTCTTTGATATGGTCCCTGAATCATGAATTAATTGAATGGAAGACTCAACATCCTACTTTATAGGATGTCATAGTAAGTCCTCTGAAAACTCATCAACGTATTATTACGCAAGAGGTGTGCCCTATATTTGAGCATTACCTTCCTCCAAATTAATTGAATTCAATAGGGATATTGGGGTGGATAAAGATAAGTATCAGATGGTGATGTTTCTTGCCCACCGATAATGTATTCCACATCATCCTAAAAAATTGTAACCTCCTTTTTCAAGAAAGATATTTATGAATCATGGTTTGAGATCCAATCCATACCAAAAAATAATATCAAATTCAATCATGGGTATGACAATAATATCATTAGATAATGCATTCTTATAATTGATAATGGGGATTTATTGACACATCTTTGTTACAATGATACTTCCATTATATGTTTTGAATAAACACTACCTTATTAAATCAAATTGGAAATATATAATTTTCGTGGAAAAATATGAATATATGAAAAAAATTGGATGATCCAAAAGCATATAAATATTTGGATAAATTTGGCGATATGGTTAATTTACCAACCAACACATCATTAAGAACTTCAATATCCACATTTGTGATTGCATTATCTTTTCCCTGCTCCCATGGCCTTTTTAGTGGAATCATTCATTGATAGTTTGGACAATCATTATAATTGTGTCCAATATTGTGACAATTATAAAATTTAATATTAATATCTTCATTCTTACCCTTTTAGTCACCAGTAAAAAGGCCTTTCTATCCACATTTATAGCATACTGTTATTACTTTTAAGCAGGCACTAGGGTGTTTCCTTCCATAATTATCACAGGGTAGAAATTCAACTATTCCATTATTCTCTATTTCAATATATCCATATCAAGAGTCCTTAGAAACCCTATTCTTGCCTTTCATTCCCTTAATGTCATAAGACATAAAGAATTACTTTTCTTTCTTTATAGAACATGACACTATATCCTCATATGATGAAAAACATTGGGATATGAGTTCCTGTTAGAGGAATGGATTTATTCCATCAAAAACCCGATCAATGTTTCTTCTTGGATTACAAATTTAATCCAAAAAATTAATTCATATACTTGAATACATATAATAATACATTACAATATTCTAATCTTTCGGTTTCTCAAATTCAGAAACTACCTTTCTATATCATCTCGTCATTCAAGAGGAATTTATTTCTCTCAGAATATTTCTTTAAAGTCTCTCCACTCCATATCTTTTATCTATTCCTCTTATTTTGTTTTTTGGATTAATGTTCAGCACTAATCTATATCTAATAATAGGTGATAGACATCCATTATTACCATCTCAATTTTGTTACACCCCAAAGTGAGAGATATCTTCTCTGAGGAACTTCTCTGCTACTCAGCTACAAATTGGTTTGTAGTCCCCTTGGATGATGAAGGATATTGATTCATAAAGAGATCCAACATATCTCTTCCAAATTGTGGATTAAGATGCTCTATATAGGTAAGGTTTTTGTCCATAACCTGAGGAATTTTTTCTAGTATAGTTATATGTTTATCAACACCAGTCATAGATCAACTGCCAACATCATTATCTTACATTAGTGGGAAATCCCATCATGGGATACACATATTCCTATGTTTTAAATTTCATCCACTAGGATCCATCAATATATAATGGAATACACCAGATTAGGTTATGAATCATATTTTTTATTCTTATCTTATAAAAATACTTATAAAAAATTGAAATCCTATGCATGGATAATCCCATAATCACAAAAATGATTTTTTTGGGACAAATTTACATTTAAATCCCTCATAACATCCTGTAATGAAAATGTAAATTATCCTAAGAATATCCCCTGGGTGGGTCAAATCAGGTGTGCAGTAAGGCTTGTTGTTGTGTACCAGGATACCTAGGGTCATGTTTGATACTCATTGTCAGATTTTTCACTCCTAGGTTCATCTCTACCAGAACCCAATCCTCTTATAGTATCTAGACATGAATGTATTTTATAGAATGATAAAAAAAATCCAATACTTACAAAATTACCAATATGTTCTTGTATGTTTATCCAATAATACCATGATAGTGAATTTTCACCTAATCTATGTTTTCTAAATCCAGTTTCCATGTATTCTACTAAACAACCTCAAATACCAACTGTAACGACCCAACCCCAGTTTCCCAGAGTCGGTGCCTTATTACATTACATTGGAATGTCTACAAGAAAGTATTATCTTGATGGAACACGTAATTTATTAGATTTTTAAACAATATAAATACATAATTACAACATGAACTGAAAAACAACAAATAATCTCTATTGGGAACATCCACCACTCCATGATAATCCATGGAAGTTAGTCATAATATACTTGTTCTTTTCCTTAAAAAATGAAACATAATAATGGATGAGATAAGATTCTACGTAAGGGAAAAAATACAGAGGAATATATCATAATACTAAACATTTGGCATGTCGAATAAATGAAAACACAAGCCTTTAAAAATAAACATGAACATATTATGTCATGAAAATGAGAAGATTAAACATTTCCATAACAAATCATAACCATGGGTATTCTATTATTTGAATAATCACATGAAATATGAATTTATAGCTTCATAATGGAGGAAATCTGTATCCTAACATTCTAAAACATATTGTCAAGAACTTGACAAAGAATTCTAAATATGATTAAGGCCTCGACCAAAACCATATCTCAAAATGGGAAAGGCCTCAAACAAGTCCATGTCTATATGTCACATGAGACCTACTGATGCATTGAGGGGATATAATGGGCCACAAAGGTCACATAATAAGTACAATTAGTTCCAAATATGAGTGGGGATAAACATAAAAAACATAAACATTCAAATTGAAACTAACATATGAATTATAAATATCATTCCCCCGAACATAAAGCTTAAACACTGACAATTCTACGTAATCTATTGAATGGTATTAGGATATAACTTACAAAATAAAACTACTTCTGAGAAATTCAATTAAATAATGTAGATGATATTATACATAAGAATAAATATGTATGTGAAAATAGATGAAGATACTCTAATAAAATCATTGAGTAATTCTTGAGATAAATACTCTTTTACATTGAAAAGAAGAGTTCTCTTACAAAAGTATTTGTATAAAACCATAAATCATGTAAGATAGTATTTTCCTAATAAAATGATTAATTTTATGATGATAATGGGGGATAAAAACATAATATAATTTTACCTTGAAAATAGGTAATGATTTGAGAAATTCCTTTGAAACAGGATTGTATTTCGGCTAGAATTTTGAAAGTTCCCTTTTTAAAATGTGTGACTCCCCATAAAATAAAATACGATTCTGGTTTGAAATAATACATATAACACTCACACATAATTTATGAATTTTACATAATAATACATAATAACTTCATTGAGGACTGTAGACAATAAATGTAACCTGACTGAAAATGGTGGTACATGTGGAAAACCATTACCTTAAGTATGAATGTGTTCCACTCTTGTAATTAAGGTCCATAAATATGAATTTTAACTTATTAATAACTTAACGAAGAACCTATTAGGCATTTATTTAGTTTAAAAAAGGTTTACTATTTTCATAATGTCATTATTTAAATGTTATAAGATTGAATTCTATCGTTATGGATTGTTCATTACATTGGTTTTCGTAATCGGTTCACCTGTTTTATCATAATTGAGTTCATGTGGAATGGATTTAATTCTATTGAATTAAATTTATAGATTATTTATGAATATCTATATGTTTTAATGGTAATTTTTTTCATTTGGTTACATGATATGAGGATGAATTATTAGATGAAATATTAATGACAATCACATAGGATATTTTAGTGGCATTTTGATTATTATGAACTAATTTGGTCATATGATTTAATATTATGAACATGTATTGGCTCCTGAATGTTATGTATGTTATAATAAATATGTTATAGTCTGGTTCATCCATAAAATTTGTATCATGACCAGTAATGAAGGATAAATTGAAGAACAAAACTCTATCATCCACGATGGTAGTAAATTAGAACCTCAAGGAAAATGATTTCTTTTATGAAATAGATATACAGAGAGTAAGAATATTGATAATGGTTAATACAATAATATAGTATCATCCTAGTATATATATATAATACTAGATTTATAGGTATAAATTAGATAGAAAATGTTAGGGGATAATGAGAAATTAAATAAATTGAAATGAAACTCAATGAAAATGAAATATGCTCAACCTCTTGAAATAATATCCTTGAGAACCTCCTTAAGGGAATGGGTTTCTGTCTTCTGGAAAGATCTAGAGCTATTAGATTTTGGGATTAAATAAGGAATGTTATTTGTCCATAACATAGACATGGAATAAATATGGATATGAGTGAATAGATGAGGGAGTGAGAGGGGGTGGGTTACAGTGGATGAGAGGAGTGAATTTTTAATATATTATTCATTTTTTTATTATTTCCCTAAATACATCCAATAATGTTGATTATTGAGACCTGTAATCGTAATAGGTGCATGTGAGTTATAACTATGTGTGCTAACATCGACCACAATGCTAGGAAAAATAAATTTAACAGATAATGTATATATACTGTAAATTAACGTATTTAACTATACATAAAAAATATGAGTATTTCCGAAAGATCACAAAAATTCACGATAGACATTTGTACACGTGTATAATAAATAATTGTAATCAATATTTTTTAAAATAATTTTATAAATATTAGTAATTTTATATTTTAATATAACTATTTTTTTTCGAAAAATAGCAATTTTAAAACTATATTTCATTTTATATCACATTGTAAAATTAAACAATATATCATTATCTTATAACCTTATAAATATAAAATAATAAATTTATTTACTATTCCTAAGGGTCATATTTCTATTCATATTACAATTTATAAGGGTATGTTACTGTTCACTAAAAATTATGTTTATGTAATCAGACTCTAAATATATTACTGAACGCAACTATGTATAACAATTATTTGAAATCTAAATCATAGAGGAAAAATGTTGTTTACTTGATAGGTTTTAACAATGTTTTTTTTTGTAGAGACATAGTGTTTCAGTCATCAAATGATAACTTTTATTATAAAATTATCGGTTGTTACAAGAATTTTGTAAAATATTTTAATATAGACTCTATTCTGTCCAGAAAAACAATAGGTAGTAAAACAGTTTCAAGAACTGAAACTAAAAGTAGAATTTTCATTTTTTAGGTATAAAAAAGGTTTTTCAAATTTAGTTACATACTTGTTTTTTGTGAGATTTCATTTCCATGTTGGTATCCTATAGTAGTAGTGTATCTATAAAAAAATTTATTACCAAGAATCTTTGTAAGTGTATTCATTTTGTTGGTATATTTATCTAGGTACTTTTTCAATATCTCATTAGATGACTTATGTTCATTATTCTCATTGAGTAATTCAGCATTTTTAACTTTCTATATAGTATGATGAGATTTAATAATGGTAGTCAATGCATGATATTTATATTAAGATTTATATTAACCTTTTATTTCATTTCATGTCTTTTCTAAAATATTATTTTATTCAAATAATTCATTAGTATTCATATATTTAGAATCAATTTCATCTTCATAATAATTGGAAATTTTTATAGGAGACTCACCATAGATGTGTTTATAAGAAAACAAATGTTATCCTTATAATTATTTCCATCATGTGAAGTCTCTGAGTCACATGAACTATCCTCATAAGAACTCTATGTTTCCTTGATGTCCTTTTTAAAATTTATATCATTATCCACATACATCGTCATATACATTAGCATGGGACAATCATCCTTTAAATGCCCCTTTCTATTTCATTCCTAGAATATTTTTTCATAATATCTATCAGTTCATTTTGAATCATTATTCCAGTTTCCATTATGTCCATTTATTCCTTTAAAGATGGGAAATATGAAAATTTTATTACTTATATAAAACATCATTAATATTTTAACTAACAGATCCATTTATTCATCCCTATCCGGCTATAATTTTTCACTGCTAGAACATTATACAAGGGATGGTAACATCATCTTTTTCCATTTTTTTTTGATTTAGGTGAATTGGTTTTGAATGCCATTTTCTAGTTCTTTGGTTCATCTTCCTTTTACATGTTGAAATTTAATTCATCCTCATTCATCATCAAAATTCATATCATAACTTTGACTAGTATCTTTCTAGTATCACATGATTCTCTAATTGAGGTGGATGTCCCTCTCCATCTATCTTGAAATAATTTGAGTATTCACATTATTATCTCTTTGGTTGTAACATCTCTTCCCAGGGAGATAATAGTGTTCAAAATTTCAATAAACATGAGATACTTGTTAGAAATAGGATCATTATGATCAATTTTAATGTTATAATATTTAATATTATATGTGTTAGGACTCATTTCATTAACAATAGAGGTTCATCCGTGTGATAAATATAAATTATACAAAATTTCCTTGGTCGTTTGACATGTACATATTCTAATAAACTCTTCATCTTCTAAAGAACCATGTATGGAATTCAGGGATTTTCAATTATTGTTATTTGTAGACTTAGTTGGGTCATCCCATGTATGCCTATCAGTATCAGGAATCTTATATTTGTCTATAAATGAATACCAAATATCCAAACCCATACTTTCTAAGTGAATTCTCTTTTGAATTTTCAATTGTGCATAATCTGTTCCATAAAAGAATAGAGGTCTATTTTTAGGTACAAATTCCAATATATATTTTCCATTGTAATGAAAAAGGATTTTAAATAACTATGGTTTTTTAACTATCAAAAATTGAAAGATCATCAAAACACAATAAAAAATACCGTTGAAAATAATTTTAAATAGATTAAAATATTTAAAAAATTGGGATATTAAAAACATATCTGAAAACAAATGTTGGTCAGATTAGGACACTCACAAAGTGCGGGAAGGGTAAATTGAGTTCCTATGAAAATTTCTGTTAAAAAGATCCTTTAAAATATACCCCAACTAAAAATAAAATACACCAGTTAATTAAGGTAATTAAATTATAATAGTATGCCTAGTCAAATAGTCTCTTAGAAGATTGATTAATTCTCAGTTATAACAATATGATATATTTATTAAACATTTGAAACTAATATAACAAAGGAAATTAGTTAAAAATTCTATCCAAGAAACACTATCAAATAAAAAATTTGTTTTTTGAAATATAAGTTATAATAGACAAATACTATATTGAAAGGGACAATAGATAAAATATATTGTTCAGTCTCAAGTTGAGACCTAATACACTACACATGGTAATCAGTTACCACTAAGAAATATATATAATCTTTTGATCCACACCCAGGATTGGGGTTAACAAATTTATAGAAGAATATCCATGTCGCAAGACCTATTCCACTATTCTGCATGGGAAAACTAAAAACCAAGTCACACAAGACATCTTCACACATATACATGGGTGACACTCGATGTAAGAAGATGTTTGAGAGAGGATATATTTTATCCTCTAGTTATGTGCAAGAGACATTTGGTGTGTTAATAAAGATACACACACTGCATGAAACGTAATAAAAATAGTACACAATAGAGAAAATCTAATGAGAAAGGATTTGAAATGCTTCGAGTGTTGTTCTATTTAACAATATACTTGTAGGATGTATCAGATGTGTTTTCCATGTTCTATTGTATTTATAGAGTGTCATGGGTCTCATGTTCTTTTTTCTAGTTTAATGATATGTTATTTGTATCATTTTTTATTTTTAGAGTTGATGTTGAGAGGTTCTTTGAGGATCTGACCCACAATTGTTCATCCATTAGGAATCGAGAGTTCTTAGTGTGTCATTCAGTGTATATTTGTTATTATATTTTTCAACCAATTCACCTCTCGAACACTAATTCTACAATTCTATTCTTTTCTTTTTATTTTTGGTGTACGTGTTGGAGCTGATAGGAAGCATGATTTCTACACATCGTACCTCATATAGTTAGGTGACATGTCTAAATAAAAATCTTTAATTATGTCAATGTCATTAAATGACCCCAACATGACTGTTATAAATAAATTTTAAATTAAATTGAATAAGATAGAAAATGGTTATGAATGGAATGGTATTAATGATTGTGCATTGAAACGGTGTCACGTGGAATGGTGTCTTACCCTTTTCCTGTTAGTGAGGACATAGTCATGATGAGACAATCAAATTGAGACAGTCACAGTGAGATAGTCATGGCGCCATTGTTTCATTGACATCGTGAACTGGTATCATAGTTACAATTTCTAGTCCTTTGTTTGTTTTTGAACCAGTAGAAAGACTACGGTGTAAGGAACATGATGTCTCATGTAATGGTGTCTTCTCCATTTTCAGAATTTTTTAATTGTGTCATGTTATACGGTGTGGGAAATGTAAGAAAGAAAACTGTGTCAGGGCCTTTTCTAGAATCTATAACTGGTAGTAGGCTTACGGTGTCACATACATTGTGAAAATTATGAACCAGTAGTAAACTTATAGTGTCACACAGTTTTCTATATATTTGAAATCTATATTAAGAAGCAAAACTAACTGAATGGATTGGACATAATCATAATCATACGAAAACATAATAGAACAAGATTATACATACTTTACAAGATTCATGGATGGTTTTTGATATGATAAACATGATTTCTGAGAAATAAAACCTGATTAAGACATGAAAACATCCACAACACCAATGTAGGATGATTCAAAGGCCGACATTAAGGTATATTTATCGGAAGACCCCAATGTAGGTGTTTTTTGCATTTCACTGTTTTTCTTTTGATTATATATGCTACATGTGTTGCATGCCTATGTTTTAGGTATTTCTTGACTTGGAATAAAACCATGGTACTTACCAGATATGGTATGAATAATTTAATAAGTATTTTTTCCTATGTGTAAGGTTAAATACATTGTATAAGGGACACCTAATGGGTTTTTGATACCTTGATAGATTATTTATGGCCATTTGGTCTAGGTTCCATATGAGGCATACCTTGTTTTCCAGGAACTATTTCATTAGGATGGAGTTTGATTCGAAATATATATATATATATATGAAATTATTGTGATATTTATTATGAATAGTTATACATGTATTGGTGTTATGTTACATGAGAGTCATTCTTATTATAAGCACACTATTATATTTCCCAATCTACCATGAGAGCCTTGGATCAGGATGACTGAGATGACTTACAGTTTATTTTTTCCATTAGACTGTGAGGTATTTGGACCAAGAAGACCGAGTTGACTTATAGTTTATCTACATAGAACCGTGAGAGCCTTGGTCAACATATTTGAACAAAAGTTTTAGACCGTGAGATCATTCACAGAGGATCATTATTTAAATAATATGATGATATGTCATATCAAAGGGGTTAGACCATGATAGATTTTCCCAATGGGTTTTAATTAAAATGAATTGATTTTGTTAGAAAAATTTGGGTAAGACCCTGAGTGATTGCCGAGATATTCATTTTGAATAAATTAACATTTGATATATGTAAATGAGTGAAATTGAAAATATCATGATTGATTACTTTTGTGTACTTTTTAGTTTATTGATTCATTTTTTTGAATATATCTTTATATATGGATTCACATATAGTTAGGAACATATATTTTGGTGGTTACCTTCTGATATTTGTCTCACACCCTTTTTGGGTCATGTTTTGGACCTAATAATATTGCATGATTACATGTATATATATGGGAAATCACCATTCATCATCAGGTACATGATTTCTTTTAAATATGGAGATAATGAGACCAAGTCGAAGTTTTCCTTTCTACTAGAGTTTACTTCATTTTGTACTTTGGTTTATGTATTTCCATATAACATTGTTAAATGTCTGAATGTTTTCTTAGAAACATATTATATGCATCACATATATATATTTTGTGGATTATATTGGATTTATATCCAGCCTTCCATAGTTATTCTTGTTGGGAATCATTTCTTCCACTATTGTTTACTATTTTTATTCTGTTGTCTATACTGAAAAAATGAGGGAATAGTTTCCCCAATATTACACTTTGTCCCTCATTTCTAGTCTGCAGCCTCTAGAGTCTGGGGAAATTTCCGTAAGGTTATGTGACCAACCGGGTTCAGGGATCCTTTGGGCAGTACCCTAATCATGGATGTTACATTTTTTCAGACATCTCATCATTTTTTTAGTGATGCATAATGTAGTATAAGATATCTTCCCACTTATTCTTAGACATCAGTTTCAATAATGGAATTTTATGTGGGGTTTATTTAGTTTTATGATATATTGGTGTCTTATATATTTCATTTGGATCTTATTACCATTGTTTGTGTTTTGGATGATGATCTATAAATTTGAAATCATTGTTTTTGATGGAATATTGGGTCTCATGATTATTAAGGATGGTGGATCTTTGAAAGAGTTTATATCTCATGAATTTCTAATATTTTATTATTGAAATATATTTTATTTGTATAACAAGGGTTTATTAAATGTGGTTATTGATTCAAGGACTGGATTTTGAACAAACTATAAACATTTAAAAACTTATTTTCATCAAGAAATAGAGATAAGTGATATTAGTGTTTGTAAAACCACAAGGGGGTTATTTTTTGATAACAAAAAACTGGTGTAGGAATCGAAATTGGCCCTGTATTCTTTTATTTATAGTACATATTCCCATATACTAGATCCCAAATTGACTGTGGTTTATTATAATCCTAGTTTATCTCATGATGGTTTATTTCATGGTTATTTTATCACATGTCTAATTAATTGTTTTTCATCTATAAATAATATAATCCTTTTGGTGAATATGGTATGTTCTTATTGGATCAAAGGAATGATTTAAAAACTATTTTTTATGAAATATTATTATAACAATGATTTTTTAAATTTAAAACATGTGCATTCTTGATATTAAAAAATCTATTGATTCTTTGGTGGTATATTACTATTCATTTTGGTTACACCCTACATTTTCCATTCTGTGATATTATACATTGTTTTAGTGGACTTAGGGAATGAGAAGGACATCATTTAGCCTAAAAAGTTCTCTTGTCATGTGTTGACTTTGTAGTGGGATTGTAGGGATGTGATAGTTGGTCTCAAAGAGACTAGTTAGTCTTTTGGGTTTATGAATTTATGGTTTTCTCATTTTTATTTGGCTGAATATTTTTTTTAATTGTACTATCATTAAATGATGTATTTATATTATACTAAATACTTGATTCTATTATCGTTTATTTTACTCACCAATATAATGGGCCTATTTTGGGGACTTCTCTGATTAACTCAAATTGGTTAATTAAAAACAATATTTTAGTACTGAAGTGAATATATAAACACTTATATATATTTGAATCCTAATTATATGTCTATTATATCATTATTGGAATCATGATCAAGAAATATATCTTACTTTTCTAGAATCAATTTTAATAATGGGAAATATTAATTCATTATCATATAATATCCAGATTAATGTTATCGTTTTTTGAAATTCTATATATACGTATAATATTTTATCCTAATTAGGAGTTTTATAATTGGATGAGTGTTGGAATTCACCTCCATATTTAAAATATTATGACATATAATAGACATTATGGTGAGACTTCAACACTATTTTCAATCCCTCAAAAAATAGAATATGAAGTGTTTGATCAAGATAATACATATTGGATTTGAAATTTTTAGAATAAAATAATTTAAATTACTATAAACTCATTGATGATAAATTATTATTATTTAAAAAATTATGGGTAATTATCGAACATAATGTCTCATGGATTAATACCTATGCAACCTATAAGAGATTTCATCCAACCCCCAAACATGTGTAACTCACAATTCGAGTGTGTTATCTTGTTATTTTCCACTAATGATACAACATGAAGGTTAATTTAGTGAATTTTTTTTTGCTTTATATTTAATGGTTGTAAGATAATAATTTAATGGAAATGGTATATAACACATAAGGAATTTCCATGAAAGGATATGCATGGTTGTTTCTTTGATTTCTTATAGAATTATTCGAATATTTTATATTGAGTGTAAATAAAATATTCCTAATTATTAGACCATATATGATATTCATAAAGAAAAAAAATTGGTAAATTTAACTCTGATATATAAGGTTAATGCCTTGATAAATTTGTGTCCTTCCTATTATAAAAATGAAAAACATTATTTGAGAAAATTTTAGTGCTTGAAAAATTCATATGTGGGAAATGTTTTTCATTATAGAAGAGGTATGGAGATAAGAATATGATATTTATACATTCTTATGTTTACAAGATAAATCTCATAGAGAATCTGAATTTTTTTTGAATGATGATTCATATAATAGTGTTGTTGATGTTGATGAAAACCTCACTGCCTCCTTGTAAACCACCTTTATATTAGTCCAAATACATGACATGGAGGGAATTTTAGATCAGGGAATGTAGTGGGGATATTTTAATCACTCATGATCTTAGAGTGATCAATCATTAAAGCAATGATCATAGAAAAATATTTCTTAAGGAATCCGAGATAACAGAGGTAATTTTTAATCTTAATTTTGACCTCACTCCTACACTATATATCCTTCTACAATCATTCAACATTTTTACCTTTGAGATTAATAAAAATGATGGGATATAAATAGTGATTTATTCATATGAAGGGTGTTCTATTCGAAAAGTAACATGGTGTCTTCTTATCCACATTCTTACGGTGAAACAACCTAATTAATATGATCAGAATAGTACTATATACAAGCGAAACTATACATGAAATCATATATCATCGATCAATAGTAAAAAATATCATACTGAACCTTTATATTATATATTATGAGAAAAAAAATAAGTAGTGGTAGGATCATTAATAGGGAAATCATGATGTCATTAAAATGATAGATAATTTAAGTAGAAAGACTATAGGGGCCAACATTTCTTTGACTTCTGACATGTCAAATGATAATCACCCAATGGTATATATCATTATCTCGAGAAACAAAAAACTTTATAGATTTCTAGAATGGTACTTCAACCTCATATTTATTGAATTTTTGTTGATGTGGTTTTATAACATGGTCCTGTGAAAAATGTTTAGATTCATTAAGTTAGATTGAAATCTTTAGAAAATAGACCATATTTTACAAACTATCTACATAATGTATCAAAAAGATATTATTTACGATAGATATCACTCTATTACAAGCATATATATTTTTATGTGTATTATTGATGGAGAGTGAATCCCATCACCCCAGATATGTACAAAATGTATGTCTCTATTATATAGAAAATAATATGCATAAGAAATTTTAGGACCTTGTTCGATATTCCCAAGAAAATATTCTCAAAGGAACTCTTAGGAACCCCTTTGACTATTGGGATAATCCATGTTCACTATTATAATTATCTTATTAGTTGGATTTTATATCACATTACTATCCTGTCGGATATATTTATATTATAGAGAGGTGGGATTAATCTTTTCCACACTGTGTTCTCGTGATTTCCAAAGAACATGTTATCCCTTCTTAGAGTTCCAAAATAATTCATACTATATATTGAAAATGGAATTTATGGTTTCATTTGGGATTCTTATCAGGAAAGTGAAACATCATTGGGATAATTGAAAGTGATTAGATAATCATAAAGGAGATGGAGGAATCATGTTGATAAGTATAAAAGAGACTATAAGTTCAATGTAAGAAAATATTCCAATGAATGTTATTGGAGGAAAGTATCATTATGACTTGTTTATTGAAGTAATGTAAAGGGGGAATTGTTACTCACAAATTCCTATGAAAGGCCCACAATCTCAGTATTGGAGTAATATTTATGGATTCATAAAACATCATTCTGAGAAGTTTTAATAGATTATAAGATTGTGATATATTAGCTTCAATTGTAATAATTGGTCTAGATACGACCATTGCATCCATGGATCCATAGTTCTGATGATTTCATTTTGTTTATCTAGTTATCAAATGTAATTTATGTACATCATCTCAATAGTGAGAAGTAATATTTATTTTTCACTATCCAAATGGAGGAAAATACAATGATTTGTTTTTAGTCCAGCAGGGTTGTAACCTTCTAGGATGGGAACTTTTCATAGAATATTCCACGTAGAATATAGAATTCTAGCATAGAGACATTTAATATTGTGATAATATCTTCCTAGAAAATATTTAATCTTTTTGGTTATTCCATTCCATCCAAACATGATCTATAAAAATTTATCGAATTGGTCTCTATATGTTTTTGTTTTGATCATTGTAAATTGGATTATGTTTTCATGGTATCAATTTAAGTGGAGTGAAATTGATTTATTAGGAATAACCTCATGTGTTGTGCGTGGGGTTAAATATTGAAACATTAAATTTATAACTTCATGGATTATTGGTTTTAGGATAATAGATTTTAATTAGTGGAAGCATAGGCACATGGAATGGGATTTGTAGTAGGATATTGAATTATATGGGTGGAATTTAATGAGTTTCTGTATAATTTAAGTGGTTTGACATTACATTACATAATGTTAAATATTCCCCATTATCTATTATATTGGATCCTTGATAAATTTAAGGATCCATCGAAAATATTCCTAGTGACTCAGAAATCTCAAATAGTGAATGAAAAATATATCAGAGAAGATGGGCATGTTGGAATGCTACAAATAATGATATAAAAATTATTAAAAATGGAACATGTTATTAGGGTACCATGTGGTAATGATGTATTATTTATCAAATTAATATATTTTTTAGGGAATAATATGTTTTTTAGTAGAATGACAACTCAGTGATAGTGGATTATATAGTTTTTCTTAGTACCCTATCAATATAGAAATTATACATAATAAACGATTTATTGTTGGGAAAATATTGTATTTGGGGTTAAACTTCTTTTCTGTTGACCACCCCACTCAGTAGTCAATTTATTATTATATCAGATCATTATTAGTGTGTCTCAATCAATACATGGACATTCTCCACCCTATAGATAAAAAAACCATAGTAGATGACGTACAAGCATTGAGTGAAAGATATAATATTGATTTCAATGTTATTAATTCATTATTTACCATCATATAGTCCACATGAATATTGTTAGTGGGTTTTATCTTTCTCTCTATCATGAAATTGAGGTGATGAATTTTTATCAGTAAATCACATATACTATGGCCGGATGCATCATTTTCATTCTCGGAAGGAATGGGAAAATCTTATTGGGCATTGAATGGGGTGACGTAACTTCCCGCTAGTGATGGGTTAATGCTTGAGAATATTATATACTATAGTGATAACCATCATTTTATATTAAATTTATTTTAGGATTGACGATCAATCAGTAATGTTGAATAATGTTTGGGTAATATCTTGTAAGGAAGATGAATCCATGAATTATCAAAACATTATATAGAGTATGCATGTCCAATACTACCTATATTTTAGTTGGATTCATGGATTAAACATCGTGATATATTTTGTGACCTAGATACTCCAAAAAATGATAAAAAGATACATTTTCCACAGTTTATAAAGAAATGATTGGTGTGAAGTGGGTTCAAACCATTTTATAAATAGAAAATGTTAGAATCCCAAAACATATATTCAATAATGATTTCATCAAAATATATTTGTTCAAAATGGTGTAATATGGGGATTGAAATATCATTTATAGTATATTGAATGGTATACAATGATTTGGTAAAGCCGAAATGAATTACTTAGTACTCTTACTGTACATTAGGTGTGTAGAAATCTGTTTTGTCGATGTCTACATCATGCATTCTGATTTAGTTGTAGCCAAAGATGAAATTGTTCTTGGGATTAATTTCCCCTTGAAAATCTTCTACTAATTCTTCAAATAATCGAATGGGTAATTTATCTAGAATAATTAATTTTTTCAATGATCAATAAAATGAAAACATACACCTTGTGACATCATTATTTTTACATAGCACTGATATTCGGATGAAAAATGAGACTCTAATTAATGATTCCAAAGGGCACTTCTGGATGTGAATTACCAATTCATATTTTATGACCAGCACCATTGGAAGTGGATTACTCCATATATCATATCAGGCGCATGGCATGGAGTTGGTTATCATGATTATTAATGAAAACCCAACTATGTATATTCTTAAAAAGACCACGAAGAATGTATCTTATGTATTGTTGTTCTATATGATGTTTTATTAGGGAGTGTAGATATTAAATATTTTCAACAATTTCTAGGATAGACCCTACATACTGGTGGGAAGTGAGTCTTTCAAACGAGTATTGAATTTTGAGATTATTAACTAATTAAATTATTTCTTCTTTAATTGTCATCATGTTGACTTGAGGAAGAGCCTCACCAAATTTTTTTGAACAGATGGATTGAAGAGACCTCCATGACCAATTGAGAATGTGGGACCCTTGAAACCACTAAAGTTCTATTTATGAGAATGAAATGTTCCACGCATTTAAGCTAGTCGTACGGATCAGATCCATCAAAGATAGTTAGATCGAACTATCACACATTTTGCAAGGGATGATGTATAATGACTAGTGGTCTGATGAAAATACTGGGTTCATTCATATGTGACTCCTTATTACTAGTGGTTGTAGAAATAATTTCATGGTAGGTCATTGAAACCAAATGAGGGCCATGATAATCTAATAGAAAATTATCTTAGTGGAAGATGATATGAGATAGGGATTTATATAATGCAGCCTGATACGTGTGGTATTAGTTGCATGTGAAGGTCAAGTCTGTGATGGTTATTCCAAAGTATCCATGCACCTTCCATAGATTTCATTTGTATATGAGTGCATATCTACATGATGGGTATCAAATATGAGAGGTGACAAACAAAATTATAAGATCTTAGGAAAAAATAGAATACAATTTTGGTATTACACAACAAAAATGGTTACAAAGGCTAGTGAAGAATATGGAACAATAAATTTGGGATACACTTTGGAATATTTCTAACGAATACCATTGTCGAATCAATAATTTTTTACCCATTCCATATTCACTCAACATCCACTTTATAACCAATATTCTTGTATGGGATCCTCAAACTAATCCTTTATGGGGACCGGTAGTTTATTCCTAGGATCCTGAATCTACTATGTTATTTAGATGCTACATGAGGGGCCAATTCAACTTCCTAAATATTCAATTTTGTTTAAGGGACCAATCCACAAATTGTTTATTCTGTTTTTCTAATGAAGGGTCCACTGCCACCTAGGTTGTAGGGTCCACCTCAGCTACATCCCTCTTCCTAATTCTTAGAAAAAATAGTCCATTATTCTAGATAATCCCATGCTCTATAAAATACAATAAATGAATGAATAAATACCAACTTTATTATTGAGAAACATAAAGACCAAATACATCTAGACACTTAATATGGTATGGAGAAAACATTATTCAAAATAGAATAACACACTATCTACTATAATGATTAATTTTAAAACCCACTAAAGTAAAATAAATGTGTTATCTAACACATAATATATTCAAAATTATGAATAATATATCAATAGAAAACAAATATTACATTTTTATTGATGATTAAAATAAAATAGAATATCAAATCTATAAATGAACATGGAAATACTATTCTAAGAGATTGAATAGAATGTTCAAACATAGAATTAATTTAGGACTATAAATCAACTGATGTTCTATATGTATATCAAGTATTATTGTTATGATAATTTTTAGATTGGAAAGTGTTTATAAATCAAGATAATGTCATATGTAAGTAGATAAATTCAAAAAAAATACCAATGATCTCATCAATCAGTGTCAAAATGATCCCTTGAAAAGTTAATTTTCACCTCAGTGCTATTTTTTAATACTATACCTTTACATTCTTTTACATATTTATCAATGGATATATATTCTATTAAAAATACACAATAAAACCAGAAATTGTCATGAAAAATAACTAAAATAAAACCATTATAAAACCATTTAAAAAAAATAAAAGGACTTATTAAGATCAATCTATAAATATAATACATGTTGTGTTTGAAAATAAGAAACTGAAGAAACTAAAAAGTAATAATAAAAATGATGTTTTTATGAGTTTTAATTTTTTACCTCATAATGTGGCTATTAAAAAGTATTGAATTAGAAAAATCATTAGTTAAAGAGTTATGGGTGTGGAAAAAAGGACATGGGAGATGAGGTCACATCCTACGATTAGAATTTTGATAAAATTTTTATCTGATTCACTATCTGTATTATTCGAAATTATTCAAAGAAAATATGATTATTGAACCTGTATATAAATGTTTAAGAAATTAGAAAAAACTAAAATTAATGGTTAAATGGACATCAATTACTATTACTCTATATAAAACCTACATGTAAAAATAATCACATTCATATGCATGTTACTCATTATTCTTTTTAGTTCATAAAAACCACTAATTATTGGATACATTGGTAAAGTATCGTGTTGACATAAATAAAAATATATATGAAAATATTATTATATGAATATTTATGTAAAAAAATAAAGAAAAATATATTCATAGAACAACTACATTATCATTATTGTATTATGTAATAACTATTTCATTACTTCTCAAATATAGTAGTTAAACACAGATTAAATTGCATGAGGATAATATAAAATAACATAAATAAACACCATTCTAGCATAAAAAATCCCCAACCAGGCTAGATAAAATGGTATTATTGAAGTTTGATGTAAAAGTATAATGATGTGGAAAAACATTTAAATTTGGATCATATGAGTAACACATATAATATGTATTATTATTTAAATATTATTAATATGCAAAAATATATAGATTTTGGGTGGGATCAATAAGTTTTAGAGGTAGAAATTAATATTATGTCCATAAATTATTATTATCAAACTATAATTCTAGATACATATGATTAAAAAATATATTTATACCTGAATACTAACCAACCTAATACATATAAGTATTAAAAAATATAATACATCCTACATAATTATAGACATTTATATTAGACAAACTTTCTACCAAAATAAATAACCTATATTGTTAAGAATTAAAAACCAATATATTTCAGTTCTTAGTACAAATATGTTAAAATAAAATCAAAAATTAATATTTAAATCCTTTACTTTAGAAGAAATTTATGTTAAAAAATGAACAAATATTATTATAAAATATACACATAGATATTCATGTTAGAAAATATGAACATATATGAATAAATAAATAGAATATGAATTTTTCTATAAAAGTGAAAAAATAAATCCCTAAATATAATTCAATAAAATTATAGAATTATAATGAAAATAATTTCATTATACTGTAATATATTAGTTAAACACTGCATAAATGGAATGAGGTGAACAATTCATAACATGAATTAAAACCATTTTCACATCTCCAAATCACCAACCTACTAGCTAAAATTATTGTAGTTAATCATGAATATTGTTAACCAATATAAACTAATACATTTAAATTTTTGATACATATATGTAACAATAAATATTAAAACATTAATATGTACATACATGACACATATATCTTACAAAAAAATATTCAAAACTGCATATTTACAGACATGATACATATAACATACAAAATAATTCAGACCTTCATATTTATAGACCTTGTACATTGAATGAAATTAATTTTAAAAAATGATCAAAAATTATTATAAAATATAAACATAAATATTATAGTTCTTTATAAATATAATTACAAAATATTCAAGACTTAATATTAAAAAACATATAATTTAAAATAAATAATAGTTAAAAAATAAACAGCTATTGTTATCAAATATGTATTGATATGTTCCAGTTATCAAATAAAAATAGAAATGAAATAAAGAATAATATGTATATGTCTACTAAAAAATCTGAAAAAATAGATCCATAAAACATCTTAAATAAAATTATATAATAAGGTAATTAAAATCATTTCATTACTACTCAAATAGATTTGTTGAACATTTCTTAAATGGAATGAGGATAACAAACATACCATAACTTGAATGAAAACCATTTCACATTTTCCTAATCAACAAAATGATGGATAAAATGATAGAAGTGATGTTCAATGAAAGACTATATGGTGGCTGGAAAACATTTAAATTTGGGTCATTTGTATAACACAAGCCTGGAAAATCATTTCCTTATCAGCCAAGGATCATTTCTAAGAGCATCATAGTGGAAAAATACATTACCAATCCATGTTCACTTATCAATCGATCCGTATATTACTGAATAGGGTTCACTTTCCATTTGAACCCTTTATTACTCAACCATGATAATTTCTCATTCCAACCAAATATATCTCATGAGATTGAAATCATTAACCAATGCATTGGACAGAAATATTGGTCCCTCCAATCTCATTATGAAAACCATATATATGTATTCCATAAGAACATTAGTCATTCATCATATCATTTCAAAAATGGTTTACAGAAAAATTATTCCATCATTTTTTATTCAATGGAAATGAAATGGTCTTTAAAAAAACAATTACATCCTAAAAATTACCATATAATAAGAATTATGGGGATAAAATCCTTGAAAAAAAATATTTCCTCTTTAAATCATATATTACATTAAATAATTTAATATTATATGGAAAATAATTATGATAGACACTGGAAAATAATTATTGAAAAAAATATCCTTTTTGATTTGAAATTATTTTTTTAACAGCCATGCTAATTAAAAAAAATTATTTGAAAATAACATTTTAATATTGTAAGGAATTCATGAATGAATTAAACCATTATTAAAGTAAAATATTCTATTCCTGACATATAAGTAATGAAAAATTCTTCTTGTATTTTTTCCAAAAAATTCATAAAGTACCTCATTATGAAATAAAAAATAAAGAATCATTTCAAATAGAGTTGTAAAAAGTAAAAATGGGGTAAAAATGATATTAAATATTTATATGAGAATTGTAAAAAAATTTAGGAATCCATTTTAAGAAAAAATGGGCATGTATGATAAATATTCCCCAATGGAGAATTAAAAAGAAACAATTAAATATTGAAGATATTATGAAATTAATACTCTTAAATTTATATTGAATAGAATCATATTCCATATGAGTTAAAGAAAATAATGAAAATAAAATAATATTATATATATTAATTATATAATAAATTTATGGGGAGTATATATGCCACATAGAAGAAAAAATTATTGAGTATGACATGTGTCTAACAGTAATAGAGTAGAAACAATAATAATCCCCTACCATAGGCTTGATTCTATTTGTACAAATCTAGTCCTCATGTATAATGGTTTGAATAATAATATTTACTTAATCCAAAACCATATTGGTATTTATGATATCATATATGATCATAGTATCACTCATTTAATAATATTTTATTTTTGAGCTTTTTTCATATCTTAACTGCTTCATTTTCTTATGCATGTATTGCTATATAAGTCCCATTTATTTAAATAGTATATAGTTCAATAATTTATAAAATTAAATTAATATTATATATATCATATTTATTCATTACATACATTTATATAATCATGTATCAATGGTGTAAATGTAAATTAATCACATTGCATCGTGGAGACGGTAGACTGTACATATGTACGAGTGATGATATCATTTAATTAATAGTAAAAAGTATAGAAGTGGATGGTATATTTTTTGTTCTATAATCTATATTATGTTATAATAACTATATATTTATATCATATGAATCATTATAAACATCAAAATAATGGTGTGAAAAATAGATTACCCCATGATGCGTAGACGGTAGGTCGTACGTACGCAAGCATGGTGATATCATTTTTCACAGGATGGATAAAAGATGGAATATGGTTCTTCCAAAATTTTAATAAGAAATAAAATATAATTGATATTGTATTTTACATTTATAATGGAAACAACATAGGAATAGGAAGTAGAAGAATAAATGATATTGAGATAATTTGTAATTGATATTGCCTCCTCTTCGGTGAGATTCTTCTAGATCTCCTCTTAGAGACACTAGAGTTGGGATTCTGAGAAGAACAACAATAGTAGAATGTAAAAATTAATGTTGATAATGTAATTGTATAACAGATGGATGTTCTTGGAGGCTCAATGTATAGTGAATAAATGAGATAGGGGGTTTACATTTTTAACTAAGGTGTGGGAAACTATTGGAATCTCCACAAATAATAGTTTTTAATTAAATCAATCCATATCCAAAAACATCCCAAATTTCAAATTTTTTTTACTATTTGAGATATAATTTTTCAATATAATAATCATAAAAAATTCCTATAAGTTTTTCTATCAATTTAAAAAATATCATTTTAATGAACCCTTAGTTATTATATTTTAATTCTATCAAAAGTAAAACATTTTTCAATATTAAAAAAGTATAATTTTTTATTATTTTCAATAAATTAAACCACAATTTAAAAATATAGAATATTTCAGTTCATTGAATAATTATTTGGAAAGATTAAAAATGTTTTATTATTATTTATGATTTTAATAAAACATTATTTTGATAAGTAATCAATTGTGTCAATTTTGACACTATTTAACTTATTAATTTTTAAAAATATTAATACATCATTTTAACATATAATTTTTTTTATTATATTAATAAGAGGTCAAGGTCATACAAAAACATCATTGTATGTACTAATTATCCAAATTATTTTTATTTTAATATTTTTTAAAATTTATTATGTATTTTCGTAAATAAAATAAATACTACATCAATTTTGTATAATTATTTAATATAATTATTTTTTGAATAAAAATTAAAAATAAAATACTATGAAAATGATAAATTATATATATTTTACAAGAATACTTATATTCAAATTTATTTTCCGTAGCATTCTGCATTGAAAATGTTATATTTATTTAAACACCAATGTGACAACATTAACACTATTTTTGATAAAATATTATTAGTGTCATAATCATTTTCTTGTGGCTCCAAATTGTCAATATTTAGACAAAAAATAGACTAAATATAGAAAAATAATAATATTTCGTCAGTTATTTTCGTTTTTTAATTCTTATTATTCTATTAATCAAAATTATTTTATAGATTCTCTATTAATTTAATAATTATGAATCAACATTGTATATTCCTTTAAGGTAATGATTTATTTACTAAAAATTAAAAATAAATTACCATGATAAATAAAATCATTTTATATTTAAAAAGTGTAATAATAGTCGAATTCATATTATTTATATCCTTATACTACAAATTACATGGTTATGAAAATTTGAGTAATAAATCTTTGACTATTATTTAAATAAAATATATTAAATATCCTCATCTTATTCAAGTGGATTCCAAACGACAACATTTGTACCCAAAGATGATTTATGTCATAAAAAACTAATCCAATTACATTAGGACAAGTGTTAGGGAAATTTTTTAATTTTATTTTTACCCTTAATTAACGGATTTACCTTTTTACAGTATTAATAAAAATTACTAAAAGTAATATTCAAATTGTCAAATATAAAATAATGATACATAAAAAATTTGGACCATTGCTTAGAAATATGGAATCTATTATTAAAAATTCAAAACACATAAGTTTCAATAATTAATTTAAGATTATTGTTATTTTCTGAATGAGAAAAGAGGTTATAAATGATAAAACAAGCAAACGATGAAAAAAATTTTACATATAAAATATTTGTAAAATAAATTGCAATGACCTAAATTATATTAAATAATAAAGTATATATGAATTAAATTTTATTAAATATTTACTATTCATCAATACATGAATCTTATTATAAAAATACAAAAAATCCAACCATAGAAATTTTTTATATACCTTATTAAAAGAATAATATTATTAATTTTAGATATAATATATAAAAGTGTCAAAAATTGGATTTAATGAGGGTTAACCATTAAAAGGTTGTAAAATTTCATTTTTGTAAAAAATATGTTTTTATGCATACAATTTGGTTAGATATTATCATATGAATATATATTCTAATTTATAAATAAAGAAAATATTTTTTGAATATATAATATATATAATTCATTAATATCATTCAATTATTGTAATTTAATTAATTTATAATGGTAAAACAACTTAAGGAGAAAAAAAATAAAAATATATCCATTATATTTAATTGGTATATATATATATATTTATTAATTATTTGGTAACCACTGAATTCATCTTATAAAACATATATTTCATAGGTTTGTAAATACTATTTATACCCATTAATTTAACATCTAGGTTATTACCATATTTAAATTATAATAAATTGATGTTTTGTCAAAACTTAGTGTTGTATGAAACTCATTCTCAACCGTTATTGTTTGTAATGAAAAATTAACATGGTTTATAATTCAATGAATGATAGAAATGAATGAAATTTATTTTATAAAAATTTTTGGTCCTTACATTCTACCACCCTTAAAAGAAATTTCACTCGTGAAATTATTCTAGGATTAATAATTGATTGTTATTTTCATAGAAACCATATCACAAAAATGAATAATAAAACATCTCTTAAAGGAAGACTGTTAGAAACATAACAGTTACATAAATACACTAATTTTTTGTTTTCCACATAGGAGAACATAGGTGGAAAGTGAAAACATAGACATGAATGATAAATAGAACTATCATGTTCTAAAGTATTGTTATAGAGAACATCGTTAGGATAAGGTTGACAATCAAAATCCATAAATCTACGATGATATAAGGGACCATATGATTCATTAATATATAATTTACAAGGAAAACATTTTTTTATTCATGATTTATTCCATAGATTTGAATAATGAATAGAAATTTTTACTTGATTATGTATAATCTCATTATTTTGTTCTTCCTTGATCAATTTTCACTTCATATCATATTCCATGAAATAATTGTTGAATTTTCATTCATCGAACATTATAATTTCTTGAGATGCATAAAACGAATGATAGGTAATTCCATCGGTCTTTATCCTAATAAAAATTTTAGCACAAGTTAACAAATCAACATAAATACCCATATGGAAAGATAATATATTAAATTATAATTATTCAAACAATTTTATAATGTTTTACCTTTATATCCCTTTCAAAAGAATAAAATCGGAAAATTTGTAAAAGGTCACTAAATTTATAAAATAAACGTATCATTAATTCTCAAAACAAGTTGACATAGCCCTTAATTATCACAAACCAAGCATGAAAAACTATTATAATGTGTTGTCTAGAAAAAATTTAACAATCTAAAATACCATAAATCCTTATTGAAAGAATGAAATCGTTAAAAAATTAACTATTTCATTGTGCTAGGAATACAAATATTATATTAAACCAGTTTTCATCATATTAATCCCAAGTTCAATAATGCTATCAAACATAACCATATTTCATTATTATAAAAATTTTCTCATATTAATATATATACTTCCCATAATCATGTGTTCTCAAAAAAATTACCTTACAAACTCCATCACCATTCATGGTTACTAGTACCATTAAACATAAACATTAAAATAATAATGTTAAAATTATAGTACAATAATCCTTAAATGTTTTATTATTATGTAATACCATAAAAGTACTTTTATAATCATGTTTTTGAATTAAAATACATAAACATTAAATAAATATAATAACATCATAAACCATTAACCACGATCCATTATCTTATTAAGTAACACTACTTTTATTTCATATATCATTCATTGTCTCTTCATCATCATCAATATAACAATTATTAATATGGATTTCTGATTCTATTCATGATCATTTCCCCTAGGGATTCTATTTTCATATTTCCCATACATTCCATATTTAATACATTTAACTATCATTCATTCCTCAACCATACCAATATCCTTGTTCAATAATTTTACTGAAACTTTTACTTTGAAATTACTTTATTTGTTTCATACATTCCCACACCAAAAGAATATTCTTGTTCCATTGAAAAATTCCCCTTAATTCCTCCTCCAACAAGATTTAACTGATCAAAATGGATCATTATATCCTCTATGGTCACCATGAAATACCATATTTCTATTATTAGGTTGGATAGAAAACTCACCAATGTTGAGATTATTGATCATATTCTTAGATTTATGATTAGGTATAATAATAGTATTTATCCTTCCAAATCCAATTTAATTTGGATTCTCATAAGGTAGATTGTTCCGTTGTCCATCATATTCAGCATTAACATGGATCCTCTTGGTTCCAAACATTGTCAAAAACCAAAAACAATAGTTTGATGAGAAAAGTGATACAGGGAAAACCACATAATCATGGGAAATATCTTTCAATCTCAAACATATTTGTTTTAATATATGGTTTTCCATGACAGTAACAAAAAATTTTGGATTGTAACATATACATATAGTTATCCATTAGGATATGTCTAGATATATACTAGATATATTAATAGGGATCACACTAAAGTATTATCATCATAGTTTACAAAGGATAACTAATCCTTTGATCTGATACCAACTATATTCACTCAAGTTTTACGTACATATAAATTTCATTATTTTTGTATAATATTTAATACATTACACAAAACACTTCAAAAGACCGTATCAGTTTAGGGTTTTTTTAAACTGGGAATATATTATGCTAATTTGGTGAAATGTATTAAAAATCTCATATAAAGATCATACAAATTAGTGTTCCTATCTAAAACCATTCATTATTTCCTAGGGAAAAAATCATATGAATAGGATGTGATCAGATTCTATATAAGGGTAAACAAGGAAAATATGAATAAAAGTATGAAAATAAGAATATAAAAACATGATAATAACTTTTTAAAATCATCCTTTGTATAAAATATATCAAATTCATGAGTCATGGAAAAAATATTGTCCATTCATAAGCAATAAATCATAAAGTAACATGTTCGTTGAGAAAATAGCATTGTCATAACAAATTGAATTTTAGAAAATATATAAGCCTAGAAAATAATTTCCACATCAGCCAAGACACACATCCATGACCATTATTAGGGAAAAATTCCATTAATCAGTAAAGTTCACCCCTCATTCTATCCTTTATTACTGATCTGGAATTAATTTCCGTTCCAACAATGTATTTCTGAACCGAGTTCATTTTTCGAGTGCAACCCTATCTATCACATGAGATATAAATATACACCCAATGCATTATAGGGAGATATAGGTATCACCCATCTCATAATGAAAACCATAAATATGTGTTCCACAACAACACAAATCATTAATTATATCATATCCAAATGGGATTCATTAACCTCATTCTATTATAAAATAATCCATGAAAAATAAATATATTTCATAAATAACATTCCCTCATAAACGAAATCAAATAATATCAATAATATGGATAATATCCTTGAAAAAAAATTCCACATTTATAAGATCCCATATTTCTCTATAAGTTATGTTCTTGTTTATGTCTCAGTTTAAGTCGCTGTTTGTGGATAATTATGATTTTCTACGAGTCCATGAACAGTTTTGAGATTGTTTTGGGGGTTTGGGACATGAAAAAGGTTAAACAATGTCTATTTGGGAAATCCTCATAGTTTTCACATGGTTTGGAAAACCATGTGAGGGGGGACCATGCAGGCAGTATCAATCCACCTTGTTTGTGTATGGTATGGAAAACCGTGAAAGAGAAGCGTGTGTGGGTAGTAACCTCTATATGATTTGGGCATGATTTGGAAATTTTTACAGGTAAACCTTATGACATTGAATCTTTTAAAAAATTACAAAATCGCAATCCTAGGATTTATAACCAAACTATATGTTCTCCTCCATTTCAACCCATTCATTCCTAGAGATGATCACGGAGAACCAATACTCTCATTGGTGGTTCTCTTTTGATTATTGACTTTTTAGAGTGTCGTTGGTTTTAGATTAAAACCCTAGGTAAGTCTAATGGTCCTCTTGCTTCTTTTTTAACGAATGGTATTATTGTGACTTATTCCTTAATAAGGGAACATTAATTATTGGGATAGTAGATAAGGATTGTTTATAAGGGTTTTATGGTATGAATGCCCGACTAACCTTTTTGTGTGAGGATTAATGGAGGTATAGAAGTTGTTTTCAAGTAGAAATGACAAGGGTGACATAAGTGTGGTTATACGCTTTCGCTCAATGGTGACACCCGTGGTGAGGGAGGTCATGTGGGTGAACTCATTAGTTTGAATGGTTTGGTCATTTGTTAGAGATTTAGAGGGTGCCTCAGGGCTGATAAGGCTGACTAACCAGGAGACATGGTTAGGTAAGTTAGCATGAGATTGACTATATGCATATTAAGGTTGCTTTCTAAGATACCAATTGATTGGATTGTGTGTTAGACCATGTGTTACAGTTTTTAGATTTTAGAGACACATCAATATAAATAGAACGGTGTTGCGGAAGTAGTACCACATGGAATGTTGGATCACAAATTCATTGTGAATTAGTCATGGGGCGATGGTAAAACTTGTTTGGAAATTACACCATAGTGGTGGTGGTTAAGGGTTGATGAGATGTGTTTATTAGGGGAATTATAAGATCCTTCTAGTTCATGGTTTCCCATAGTTCAAAATCATAAATGGATAAGTTGGTGGTTTTTTTCATCGATAACTTCTTCTAATAGCTTAGCCAGTGACAAGCAATTCCAATATATTGACATTATCCCATGTACGTTGAAAAGCTCTGGCTCACGCCAATAGAAACGAATGTGATTGATTGGATGTAGGAAAATATCATGTTTATGAACAAGGAAACAATATATTGGTAGCACTATGGTGGGATGTTACATCCCGATGGTTTGGTGTGAGGTCTTAGAGAGGGATTGAATGTCGATAAATGACATGGGTGCCATTTGTGAATGATGGGAAATGGAACTGTGTGATGTCCATTTTCTTATTTTGGGAAAATGATGTATGGAAATGTCTATGTTTGGGATTTGGTTTGTAATCATGTATAATATGTGGTGGTTTGAATCCATCTTGGTATTAGTGGTAATAACACTCCAACAGTGGGGACTGATATTTTGGTCTTGGATATGGTGAAGATATCATCGAGTCAACATAGTTGCACCCAGGTTTCAATGAGGAAACAATGCAGTGCATTCCAGGTTCCACAAAGATTCATGTGGACCGTGGGCATGTTGTCTTATGATCCATGTGTAGGCTTGGGCTTAGGATGGTTCCAAGTAAAGCTTGTAATGTATGTGCTAATTCATAGAAGATTGTTGTTGGATATGAAAACATGTTATGGAAAGATAATTTTGGGATCATATAACAAAAAAAAGTTTGGGGTTAACTATGGTAATTTTTCTATGTATTATTTTGAAACATATTAATCTTGAGAGAACCTTGGTCCTGTGATGTGGTTTCATGCCAAGGGTGAAGCCTGATGATGACCTGGTGGGCGATAATTCTTTGATGAAGGAATTTTACTTGAATTCTAGAAACAACCTTAGTAGTTTTATGGGATAAAAAATATAGGATTAAAGTTAGTAAGCACCTTAGGACGGTGAGAAATGTGTAGCATACCATTAGTAAAATGTGGATTTTTTGGGACAATCTAGTCAGATGTGGTCTGACATGATCTGGTAATAATGAATGGGTTTGCTGAGAGTGACCCACCCCTAGATTCATGTTATATTAGATGGTTTATTTTAAAATGAATTTTTACATGGGTGAGGACAATTTGATCTTTTTAATTGGATTGATAGTGAAGTAATGTCTTTCTAAATGGTTTCAGCGATGTTATTGGATTCCAATGTAGGAAAATTACCTATGGATGCTTGGGTGCATTGAGTTGGATCATGTTAGGTGACAAAAAGTTAGGTTGAGTTTTGGTCGTCTTTCGTCAATGAGGGAGGTACCATGTAACCATAAATAGTGGAGATAACCATATCGAATATATGGTTGGTTGAAGACATGATCGATGTTTCAGGTTGGAAGGTCTTGAGTGGTAACAATTTGGGTAAGTTATCACTGATGGTCAGCCTTGTCACATCTTTAATCAGCTGAGTACTTGAGTGTTTTTGGTGGATTTTGGTTTTACAGTTATGAATTGAAATCATTAGGAAATGGTGTTGGATGTATCATGTGTTTTTCTTCGGTTGATATCGGGTTTGGTCACCATTAGAGTTTAGGGAACATGAAAATGAAACCATGTGATTTGGTTCCTGAGTTTTGTAGAGTATTGGGTTGATGAGGTCCATATTGGTTCCTCCATAAGGATGTGTTGTTGTGTGTTAAGTATCAATGTGTTGTGAGTTTGGTGTTGTCGTATATGTTTCCCCCATGATGTTCTCATGATGGGAATGGTTTATGTTTATGCATCCTTGAGGTGTTTTTCATCTTGTGTTGTAGTTGTAGTGAGGTAGGCTAGCTAAGAATGTATGTGCCCTTGATAAATGTTTAGTGGGAATTGTGATGTACAATAATAAACATAGAGGATTTAATTGGATATTTAGGCCTAGTGAAATAACATATAGTTCTAGAAGATTAGTGATACTAGGAAGAGTGGCTCAAGGACGGGCCTTTAAAAGGTAGAGAGGTTGTATGATCCAAAATTTATTCGTAAGTTATGTTCATGATTATGATTTAATTTATGCCCTGTTTTTGATTAATTAAGTTTTTTACTATGATATTGAGAAGGCATGGGGGTGTTCCGGTGGTTTGGGACATGAATATGGGAAAGAATGGTCTTTCTGGGAAATCTTCAAATTTTTTACAAATTTTAAAAAATAATGCAATGGGAGACCATGCAAGAAGTAGAAATCCACACTATTATTCAATGGTATAGAAAACTATGCAAGAGAAGGGTGTGCTGGAAATATCCTCTGCATGGTTTGACAACCATGTGGACAAGAATATTAAAAAAAAAAATTCCCAACTTCTGATTTTAAACCCCATCTATGGTTTTCCCCCATTTCATCCCATCATACACATATTATGAGTTTGGGTGAACCAAGATTCCCAATAGTGTATCTCCTTAGATTCTTGGCCATTTAGAGAGTCACTGATAGTTGATCGAAGCCCTGTGTATTTCTAATGACGTTCATGCATCGTTTTTCGGATTATGGCTTCTAGTTTCTCACATATTCTTCCAAACCCCAAAAACACTCTTTTTCCTGTGGATCCTAAGTTGGGGATTCATTGGATGTTTGATTCTGGATCTAATATCATCGTTATGTGTGAATTCATCTTCATTTTTGTTGTAGGTGGTCTAAAAGTTATATCCCATAGTATTATAATATATTTTTGCATATGTGTTGGAATTTTTCTTATCCCTTGTAGTGCGTTGGTTTACATTCATATGATTTGCCAAATTTGGTGACTAAATGATTTCCATGAAACCCTCACAATTCATATGGGATGCGTAGGGGATGAATTGACCATTATAAGGCCACCCCATGTGTACAAAAACAATTAAATCCTTAGAGAGTTGTAAGGGTTAAGTGAATGACTGCTAAATAATAATGACTATCCCATGTCGAACATGTTTTAGAAATTTATAATGTTGTAAAAGTAATGGTGATAAATATTCCTAGGTTGTTGAGGGAATAATAAGTTATTGGAATGACATGAAAGTGGGTAATTTGTTTGAACGATATTATGTATATTGTTTCAATAATTTTGGTTATAAATTCCTAAGGGTAATAAGGAATATTAAATGGTGAACCCATACTTTTCTAATGTAATAGGAAATGGAGACTGTGTTAATGGGATGAAATACAAGAATGGATAAATTTGGGATTGGGTTAATGAATGATAATTAGTTGGTACAACCAAATAATTGAATTTAATGAAGGGATTGAGTTTTGGATATTGGAATTGTACTTGAAATGAGTAAGTGGGTAAATTCATGTGCAATGAAAAATGTGTTAAATGTGTTAATGAATGGTAAATGATGATTTTGGATAAGGCATAGGGGTTGTTGAATACACCAAACTAGTTAAGATACAAGAATGGAAATTTATCTAGATGGAAATGAATTGTAATTGGTAAATGTTTTAATTGGTTTTGTAATGTTATAAATTCTCATGTTGTTGTCATGTATTGTCAATTATAATTGCATTAAATATTCTTTTTTTATGGTATTGTTTTGGTGACAAGGTAAATAAACATATTCACATGGCCTAAAAGATAGAGGAATTGACATGAGGTTCCACTCCCATGGTTTGAGTTATATTGGGGCTCTAAAATCCCCCCCCCCCAATGCACGAGTTAGGGATGGGAATCAAGGAAATATTACCCTAATTGTTTCATTCCATCAGGACTGAGGCTTTATGTTGAGGATAATGTGATGATATGATATGTGCATCCCTAGAGGGATAGTTAATTCATTCGTTTTCCATATGATAAATAATTGTGGGACATATACCCATGTATAGATGATGTATATGACTAACCTAATGAAAATGCCTTATTAAATGGTTTATGAAGTAAAATTTTTATTAGAAATGGAATTGGGATAAATACTAGTCATGAATTAAATGATCCTTGTAAACTAATGACACCAGAATTATCCACCATTTAATTACCATTAATTTTGTACTTACATGAACTATCGATTAAACATGATACTTTGTAGACCCCATTGGTGGTGGCCTACTGATTTTTGTACTCACACCATGCTCTAGATTCTATTAGGTACCTGACCGGTTTTCTTGGTTGTAGGCCATGATATTGGAAAAGACCCTACACTATGGTGTTGAGTTGGGCTCAAGATAACTATTGAGATTATAAAAAACATTATCTTTGTTTCACACATAAAAATAATTTGATTCATTAATAATTCACTATATAAAAAACAAATTATTGAGAGGTCTTATTTCATTAAGGCTTAAGAATATTTTATAAAAACATAAAACATGAAATAAAAATCTTTATTAAAATCTTCTTTTACCTGAAAAGACTCATTATTTCATACATACCATTGCATGGGATAACCTGAGGACATGCATAATAAAAGTGTGAGCTATAAATCCTAGTAAAAGATTAAAAAAGGAATTAGATGAAAAATAATATACATGTTATGAAATATGAATATCAATGGAGCATAAGAGAAAAATAAACATATAGGAATGATATAGCATGATTATCATATAATAGAAATATGGAAAAAACATTGAACATGATATAATAATGAAATAAGTGTAATTGCACATGGATTTTTAGTAAACCCTCATTGGACATGAATTTTCATGAGTAAACCATCATTTCACTTGATGTATCATGATATTAATATTTACCCAATGCATTGGATCACATTCAGGGCACAACCCTCTTAATCATTTTATTTCTTGCATAAGTGTTCCACATGGATAATATAACATAGATTTGTTAAACAAAATCAATTATTTAATGACAAATTAATTTTTAATTAATATGTTCTACTCTATAATCAATATGTAAATGTGAATAAAGTTGAATTTCCATGAGTGTGAAATGGGCATAGTATTCACTACAAGATGACATTGACTTTGAAAATTGGCAAGCAGTTTTTCAGCATAAAAGTATGACATAAGAATTCATAATAATGGTTGATAAGTGAAAAATGGTTATCTTATCATATTTACAAAAAATTTAATGTAAGGGGGTCATATAGATACATTTACCAACATAAGTAATGTAAATTATTCATAATACAAAATAATTTATTGAATGTAAATGAGAATAGAGAAATTACATACGGAATTTCATCATGGTAACATGAGTACAAGAGAGGAATTAATGAGAGAAAAAGAGGACTATCATCATTCAGACATATGGAGTGAATTATGGTGGAGGCAATAAATCATACCCCATTATTTTTAATTGAAAAAAATGGTATTAAAACATAATCGAATTTGAAGAAAATTGAGAATAGAAGAAATCTATTACATGGAAGTGTGATCCCAATGGTTTGGGAGAGTCTTGAGAGAGGCTTATTGTGAGCTTTGGGAACACTTTGGGGATACTATAGATTAGAAGTACGATTAGGTATGTTCTCCAAGGGTTATGAGTTAAGTGAGGTGGGCACATGGGTGGGTTTATATAAGAAAAGAGATGGAATGATTTATTATTTAGGTTTTGGACACCACACATAAACTAATCAAAAAAAAATTCATGGATTTTGGTCATGTGTTTTTTCAATGGGGGTGTGGGAGTGGAAAAATTTAATTTATAAGAAAAATGGTGAAACTTCATAAAATATTATACTTGATTATGTGGAGCTGATTCACACACTCAATGAAATCATTTAAAAATTTAAAATGTTTTATAAGTCTTGGAAGGTCCACTAAGGAACAATAAAATTAATAATGAAAATATAAAATAACATTATTTTAATGGTATAACATATATAGGCAGAATATTCCATTTATAGTACTTTATTACATCAGTATTGGGTGATTATGATGTCATAAAGCACAATATATATTTAAACGATATTTAATCTTTACCCAAAAATTCATGTGTGTCAGATTATTATGAAAAATTTACTTTTGGATAATTTCAAAGTTCCGATTCCAAAAATATTATTCATTTTATGTAAATATGTTTCTAAATATGTGAATTTTTATTTTTAATATAAACACCAAAATTTATCAAAAATCAATGAGTTTTGAAAAAACAACTTTGAAACCATAATTAAAACTAAAATTTTATTCCAAAAAATTATAATATCATTTATATTTAATAAAAATTAATTTAGAGTTAATATTATATTAAAATATTATTCAATTAAAAATCCATTAATTCATCAAAATATATTTCTTAATTGAATATTATATAAAAATATCATTTTTGGTTCGATAATATTTTACAAAGTAACAATAATAAAATGAATGTATATTCATTATTATATACATAAACAATTAACATAATAATTGTTCTTCAGTGTAGTTAAAAAAACATAAAACACCCACATATGTCCTAAGGGTAAGGTATGCGATGGTTACATACTAATGGGGGCTCATATATCATTCCTCGGTTAGTAATCACTGTTAACTTCCACTTCTCCAATAGAAGGTTCCGTTCAAGTTTAATGTGTCGATGATTTGATTGGGACATTTTCATTGCAAATCTAAGTGATGCTACATCCTTTCCGAGCTATGAAAAAATGGGCTTTATAATGAGATATTCGACTTGATGAGGCCATCAAATCCTCTTTTCTGAGTAAATTAGATTTGGTAAAGCACTATATTTATACTAATCATGTAATTACAGTTCAATAGATATATTAGGATGGTTAAAAATTATTTAAAGTAATTTTAAATCCATAATCATAAAACCAATGATGTGGATATGTTTTATACAACTGTTTTACATAGTAACACATTTGATTAGTTCATGAAGAATTTTTATTTATAAAATTTTGGGACATTACAATCTTCTTCCCTTAAAAATTTTCACACATGAAATTTTTTTCCTCAATATAATAGATGAGGGTAACTCTTCTTTATCACTTCCTCTAGTTCACATGTTTCCTCTTCAAACATGTGGTTTTTCCACATCACCTTGACGAGGGGAATTGTCTTATATTGTAGAACATTTACCATCGATCTAAGATCATCACCAGCTTCTCATTATATGAGAGTTCATTCTCCAATGGTACCACCTCCTGGTTGAGTACATGCAATTGGTCCGGTATTTACTTCTTCAAGAGTGATGCATAGAATACATCATGTACATGAGATAGGTTCAGTGGGAGTACTAATTGGTAGGCCAATATTCCAATGTGATCAAGGATCTCAAAACAAAAAATGTACCTTGGACTTAGCTTTAACATCATCTCTAATCTCATAACTCTTTTCTATGGTGATATATAAGAGAATAACATGTATCTGACATCAAACTCTAGGTCTCATCAATGATTATGAGCAGATCTTATTTTTCGACTCTGAGAATATTTAATGTGCAGTTTGATGGTCTTAACCTACTCAACCATTTCGTTGTCCATTTTCGGACCTATGAGTATTCTCTCCCCAACATCATCACAACAATCTCGTGTTGTGCACCTCTTCCTAGGAAGGGAATCATAAGGAGCCATTTGGATTCCTGAGAGAAAACAGTTATTATAAGAGAACTCAACCATAGAAAGATATTCATCCCACCTTCCTTTGATTTTCATTGAGCATGCTCTTCACTTGTCCTCATGTGTATGGATATTCCGCTCATATAGGCCATTAGTTTGAGGATGATAAGACGTACTAAATTTCACCTCTGTGTTTAGAGCACGTTGAAGACTCTTAAAGAACCTATAGGTGAATAAGGGATCTCGATTGGATACAATAGATAAGGGTACTCCATGAAGCCTTACCACTTCTCTGATATATATCTATCCCAGTTTATCCAATGATAAATCATCTCGAATTACAATGAAGTGTGCAGTCTTTGTAAGACGGTCCATAAAAACCATGATATAATTTTTTCCTTTGGATGACATTGTAAGCCCATTGAAAAAATGTTGAGTGATGTTCTCCCATTTCAATAGTGGTACCGGTAATGGTTGCATCAGACCCTTAGACTTCAGCATTTCAGCCTTCATTTGTTGGAAAACAAGGCACATTGATGTATAATCAACAATATCCCTCTTCATGTTAATACAATAATAAATCTCTCAGAGATGTCGAAACATATTTTTGTTTCCTATGATAATGAATAAATTTGAACTATTTATATCTTCCAAAAGATAATTATTTAACTCCAAATTTGATGGAACACATAGGCGTTTCTCAGATAACATAATAACTTATTTATTACCATTGAACTATGAGGATTTACCTTTTTTGATAGTTTCCACTTTCTTCTAAATTACAAAATCTTCTTTTTGAGAATCCTTTATCATTTCCAAATGATACAGTTCAAAAATTCTTTGTAAAAATATTTATAATATTCCCTTGTTTAGGATTCCCATATCCATATTCATAAAATCTGAAAATATTGGATCCTTTTAAATTCTAATCAATGACAGAATCATTGGTTCCTTTCTACTTAGAGCATACCCCCCCCCTTGTTCGCTTTCCCAGGGTGTTAATGGATTGATAATTCATAGTCTCTGATTATGTATAACCATCTTTGTTGGTGCATATTCAACTCTTTATGTGTGAATATATACCTGAGGCATTTTTGGTCCATATATATTTCAATCTTCTCCCCAAATAGGGTAATGTCACTAAATTTATAAAGTAAATATTACTTCAAACAACTACATATCACGTATTGTATAGTTTTCCTCACGAACATTCAGTTTACTTGAACCATAGGTAAAGACTTAGTCATTTTTCATCAACACACATCCGATGCCCATCTTCGAAACATCACGAAATCCCACAAATAGATATCCACTTGTGGGAACTTTTAAATTGGCACATTGATAATCCTCATTTTCAACTCCTTGAAGCACTCTTCATATCCGTCACACTAAGAAATTATTTCTCCCTTCTGAGTTATCTTAGTAAGAGGGCAGATAAATCTTGAGAATCATCTGACAACTCAGTGATAATATCCATATAACACAAGGAAGTTATGGATATCTATTACTATCTATGGACTCACCCATCCTTCAATTGTATCCTCCATGGAGGGATACATAGATATCACATTGATTTTTATTATATGTCCTATGGATGAGACCTCCTTCAACCAGAACACAAACTTGTTGTACTATTCATAGAGATTATTTTTTCTCAAGGTCTCTAGTATAGTTAATAGATGCTCATCAAGCCCCTCCTTGGTTTTAGAGTATATTATAATATTGTCAATAAATACTACCACAAATGTGATGACGTAATTTCTGAAGACTCTATTCACCATGTCCCTGATGATGGTTGGGGATTAGTGAGTCTAAATGACATTTCAATGAATTCAGAGTGCCTGTATGATGTATGATAATCATTCTTGGGGATATCTTCCTTCTTCACCATTACTTGATTATATACCAACCACATATAATCTTTGGAGATGTGTTGTTCTTTAGGTAGCTGATCGAACATTTCATCAATTTTTGGACGAGGATACTTGTTCTTTATCTTGTTTTTTTTGAGCTCAAGACAATTGATGAAAAGGAACGTAGACCAATCCATCTTCTTGATGAAGAGGACTGGTGAACCCAGGGTGAAGTATTGGTAATATAAACATTTTATCATGACTAATCTATAGTGGTTTTTCCCCTCAATCTCCCTGATATCTATTCTATATAGAGACTTGTATATTGGAAACACCCTAGGTACATGATCAATAGAGAATTAAACATACCATCTAGGAGGAAGAACAAAAAATCATAGGGAACCACTTCAAGGAGTTCCCTCACAAAAGAAATGTTTTAAGGATGGTTTCTTCCATTGAATCAATCATTTGTGCAAGATACGCATGATCATATCACAGTAGTATACATGCATGAGATGATGGTGCTAAAAAAGATTCATCCCCCTCCTTGAACATGTATAGAATTAGGGGTGATTGACCATATAGAGTGTTATATACCACTCCCAGATATTTATGTTGGATCTATACAATTATTTCTAATCGAATCCTATAATTTCATAAAATTCCAACAGAGGGAGTATGATGTGGTTCTCAAGAAATTTCAATTCACAAATCATGATAGGGTAGGAGATATTTTCAGGTGATGAAATGATTTCACCATTTTCTATTCTCCCGAACATCTATACTTCCATGATTTGAGGTGGTGTTGGGATTTTTCTAAATATATTTATGGATATAAAGGATTTCATAGAACACGAATTGAAATGTATGTTCAGTATTATTTAATGAAAAAATAGAGTACATGTAACCACTTCATTACCGGGGTTCACATCAGCGGTAGTGATGGAAAAATCTCACCCTTGTTTCCTTATAGGTTGGTGGTTTTCAATGAAAACCCTTTTCATAGGGAATTGGTTTTCAATGTGACTTGGTTAATTGTAGATGAAGTATTGAAAAATGCATTGAGGGTCGAATAAGGTGTTCCTCTCCTTTGTCTCATCCACAGGTTTTCCTTGTCAGAAGGTAATGACCAGATTCCCTTTCACTTCCACACCTAAATATTTTCTTCATCCCCTTATGTATATTTCTTGGGTTCTTCTTTCAACACCATTGGAATCTGGGGTGATGTATTTTCATAGATACGTTGGATTTCTCCACTGAACCTCTATAATTGAGGTCCACCATACCCTTATTACCCCCATGATACCCCTAAGATTTTTCAATCACTATTTTGACATTGAGGGATCATCATCCAATTATGTTATAGCTATCGATGTCATGGATCACTCGTTCTTTCTGTAGGCTAGGTTATATCCCACTAAAGAAGCAGTCAACCATGTATTTGGGGGTAACAACAATGCTGGAGGCATATCATGCAAGCCAAGTGACGTTTTACTTGTACTCATGATTGATTTGTCGTCTTTTTAATTGAGGGAATGAATAACCCTTTTCATATTAAGTGAGAGGGTGTGAGGAAAATATTTACCAAATAACATTTTCTAGAAATACTTCCATTCCAACTCCTCGATCACCTCCTAGGGATTTGTATTTTTTATCAATGTAAACCATTGATCAGCTTCACCCTCCACAAGATAATCAACTAGAAGAACATTCTATTGATCAGAACATTGAAGGATGGAGAATATCACCCCAATAAATTTTATCCATTGTTTTGTGATTAAGGGTATAGTTGATCAATTAAAAGTAGGAGGCCTTTTTATCAGAAAGCTCTCGATTGTGGCTTGTTCATTCTTCGGGGGGGGGGGGGGGGTTGAATGTAGAGACCTGAAGCATGATGTTCATGGACATTACATTAATTTTTCATAATAACTAATACATAACAAAAACAGACACACAAGGACTGTAATAGTTTAGTGTCTTTTGAAACTGGGATTATAAACTTCTAATCATGTTGAATGATCTTCAACATCTCCCATAACGATCCTCCCCTTTTTGTTTCCTTACATAAAACCTTTCTTTTAATCATGGGGGAAATGAAAACATAAAAATGGTGAGCTCAAATGCTCAGTAAGGGTAAGCATGGATAAAATAAAACAAAACATATACATTTGAACATAAAAACATGAACAAAATATTTAAACATCAAAATCTTGAGAAATGACATAAAACATGGCAGTACGTAAGGCATAGATCACAATGGATCATCAATCATGATAAAATATCATAGAAATAAATCATGTAATTGTGGAATACATTATGAACATGTAATGATTTCCATAGTAGCCAAGGAATTACTTCAATGACCATCTTAGTGGAAAAATCCCCTTTCTGAATCGAGTTCACTCCTCGTTTCAGTCCTATAACACTGAACCGGATTAACTTACCATTCCAGCCATGTCTATCTCATGAGATATAAATCTTTACCCAATTCATTGGAGGGGGATATATGTCCCATCCATCTCATAATAAAATCATTCTTACTTGTTCGACAAAATAAACATACATCATTCATAATAACTCAATGAATAAAATGGGTTTCATAAAAATCATCCCATCATCACATAATCCATATAAAAGAAATTGATATTTCATCATAAGAAAAGTGAAACCATGTAAATCATAGAGACATTATACTGGAAACATACACATATGAAATAATTTCATCTTAGATGTAAAATTATTTTGATAAAACACTTGAAATGAATTATTGAGGTAAATATCATTTCTTCTTCAAAATAAATTTCTTTTCACAAAACGTCATGCAATTTTAAAATAAAAGGATTTTTTTGAAAATAGTCATGAAATATTTTGGAGGATGTATCATGAAAATAAGGCTTTATAAAACTGTAAAAATTCTTTCATGCCGTATACGTTAAATAAGACATTCTTCTCGTACTTTTGTCGGAAAAGTCAAAAACTACCTTGTAGGTTAAATAAAAGAAGGATTCCATACATACCATGGGGTAAAAGTCAAAATGGGTAAAAAGGACAATAAACATACATGAAAACACTTTTATAAAACATGGACATGGTCGATTGCAATAACCCCAGTAAATAATTACAAATAAGAAATCTCGAATAATAATGAGATTTGAAAAATTATCCCTTACCTTAGGTCTAATATGCTTCATATGGATCTGAACCTCCTATATAATGATTTAACATGGAGAATGAATCTCATCTCGTTGTGGAGACGGTAGTCCGTACGTACGCACTAGTGATGATATTGTTCCCATAATTATTGAATCGAATTGGATAGGATGATACAATATATCACAATCAGTATGATGTCATAATAACTATGTATAGTTATTATTTACACCATTATACCCATCCAAGTAAGGTGGTGTTGGAAAAAAAGATTACACCACGGCGTGCAGACGGTATTTCGTACGTACGCCCGCACGGTGATTTTGTTTTCCGTAGGATTGATAGATGGTGAAATAGGATTGTTTCATACTTATAATAACATATCATTATATTAGTGATACTGATTTTATTACTTCATAATGAAAAAACTAATGAATAATAAGTAGAAGAAGAAATAAAGTTGAAAGAATCGGTAACGGACATTACCTCTTCTTTGAAGCGCCTCTTTGAGACCTCCTCTTAGGGAACTAAAAATGGTCATTTAAGAAGACCATGACCTCTAAGATTTTTTTAGGGAACTGGAGAAGAAAATTTTTCTTGGGTTGGCCGAGCTTTAAGGCTAAAATTGGTTTGAGGAAGGGAGGGAGGAGGTGCCTTTTTATAAGGGAGGAGAGAGGCACCTTTGGAAATCATAAAAATATTAACTTATGATAAATCTAACCCCACTTAGAAACCTCAAAAAATGACTCATATACGAATATTAGATGATATAGGGTTGAACTCCCATCAACCAATCAAATTTATACATTTTTTCATTTTATTTTAAACCTTATCATTTTGATTTATCCTTATTTAATCTACTTAATTTTATTTGTGGAAATAAAATTCTAAATTTTAAATGGTTAAAAATAATCACTTATATGTTGTTAATTTTCCATAATTGGATACTTTATAATATTTTCTACTATATAAATTTAAATTTATAATTTTTAAATATTTTTGTGATTTTTAAACAATTTAATAATATGTTATTTGTATAAAATAACAATAGTGTCAATTTTGACACTATTCATTTATTTGAATTTAAATAAAATATATACAGAATATATGTTCGAAATAAAAGCTTTAGTAGATTAATAAAACTTAATATGTATGTATAAATTTAGTGGATCAAATTAAATAGTTCATATAATATTTATTTTATTATTTTTAAAACCATTTATTGGGTTTATCTCTTAATAAAATAATTACTACATCATTTTTGTATAATTATTTAATATACATATTTTTTGCATAAAAATTAAAACTAAAATCATATGATTAAGATAAATCTATTACCTTTAAAAATAATAATTTTACTAATATTTATCATATTAAAATCACAATATTTAAATTGTTATATTTAATAAATTATGAAGGCGACAACTTTGGCATCATTTAATATAAAATAATATTAGTGTCATATTCTATTATATAAGGCTCCAAATGGTCATATATTCAACCATTGTATGATTATGGTTTACATTTATATTACCAATAAGTTCTTGTCAGGGTTTTGTGCCTTTTATGGTCACTATTAGTTTAATAAAAACTATATTCTTGATTTTTTACTAGATAAACAATTTTCTGCATCCCGATTTTGTGACAAATAATGAAAATTATTTAATCCCTAAAAATTATAAATAAATTCATATGATGTAGATAATTTCATTATCTTTCTGGAGACTATTAATTTTCTAAGTTTCATGACGTTTATAGCTAAATTAAAATTAATATACTTATTAGATTTAAGAGAGTGACATGTTGTCAATTTCATTGGTTTTAATAATAATTAAGTTATTTTCATGGAAAAAAGTCCATTAAATTATTCTAATCCGACCCTTAGGTGATATGGGTATACTTTTAATCATCCAATAGGATTTTGACAAGTGTTAGGGTAATTTTATAATCTTATATTTACCCTTAATTACTCGATTTACATTTAATTATGGTAATAAAATTTACCGTAGTTACTATTCAAAATTTCCAAAAATAAAAATTAGCCTATTAAAATAATATACACCCATTGATTCTAAATATGTAATCCATTTTTTCAAAATTCAATACACATAAGTTGCAGTGATTAAATTAAAATTAATCCCGTTGTTGAAAGAAAACTGGTTTTTGTTTAAAACATTGTAAAAGATTTAATTGATTTAATCTACGAATTCAAGGTAAAATCAATGCTAATGACATAAATTGTATTAAATTGTAAAAATATATTCTATTTATACTTTAAAACCATTTAATATTATAATTTAGCCACATTAATTATTATGATGAAAAAATTTGTTTTTAATTAAAATATACCGTGTTTTTACTATTCATTAAAATATGAAAGTTATCAGAAAAATATCAAAACATTATCCAATGTAAATTTTTATATCTTGATTCAAAAGAAGAAGTTTATTTTGTAATATTGATCTTATAAACATGTCAAAAACTATATTTAATGTGGGTGTACCATCAAAAGGCGGCAAAAGTGCATTTTTTGGAAAATACTTAATTTACCTGAAAAATTTATTTTATTCTTATACCATGTTCTAGAAAATTGGTAAGATGATTAATAATGTTATAAAATTCAAAATTTAGTTAATCCTATTCATGAAGGCTAGTTCATAATAATATTATATCAATATATCACTGTTTAGTAAAACCTGGTATTGCGTACAACACACGCTATAGAGGAAGGTCGGGATTGCGTGTAATGAAAGCCAAGTTAGGGTTGTGTGTAGTGCACGAATATTTTGTTGTTTCGTATAAAAAATAGATTGAATATATATATATATATACTCAATGTTTCGTAGAATGACAACTATCAAACAAACATGAAATTGTGTGTAATAAGATCCAAGAATAGTGTTGCGTATACTGCAAGCTAATATGGTGTTGCATATAGTGCAAGATAATCATGGTGTAGCATAAAACAGATGATATGAAAAATATTAAAATGAATATATCTTATAAAATCTCGGGTTCTTACATTCTTCCCCCCTTAAAATGAATTTCACCCTCGAAATTTGTCGGGGTTATAAATCATTTAATATTCATAGAAACTCACATCATAAAAAGGAATACAAAATAATATCTTTAAAAAGGAAATTTAGAAACACAACGGCCACCCAAGGTAACTCAGCATTGGGTTTCCACATAGGACAGTATAGGTGAAAATATGGATATGGAGGAAAAATCTAACCATCAAGTTCTGATGGAGAGTGGTAGAGAACATGGCTATGAAATATCCAACAATAAAAAAACCAAAGATTTGTGATGATATAAAGTACCATTTGATTCATCGGATATAAGAGCACTAGGACAACATTTTGTGTTTTCAGGATCTTTTCTCTATTGTTGAAGAATTTTCGATTCAAAAGAAATACTTACCTAATTTTTGTACACTCTCACTGTTATTCGTGCCTTGAACAATTTCCACTTCTCTCTTGAAGAAATAAAGTTGAATTTTCCTTTCATGGAGTGTTAGAAGATCATGTGATAGAATTATGAGTCATTCTATCTGTTTCAAAAAAAGGTTAGAAAAATTAATCAAATATACATAAGTCCATCTATGGTGTGGTTAATCGTATACGATTCAAAAAATGAACTTATAATTCATATATCAAACCACTTAATAAAATAAAACTATTTTATACTAACTAGGGACTTCATGTAGGCCATTGGTATGCGATAAAGGCCAGTCGCACTTCGGTTGTGGGTTTGATTCCCACAACCTTGTCTGACACGATGGGCTGTCGCCCGTCCTGTAGGTTTTCCTTTTTCTGAAATTACTATGACATCCCATCAATTATATTGAAAAAAAATTTATCCTTAAAAAATACTAACTTATGACCAACATAATCCATTCCAATCGTTAGGCTTATCTAAAATACTTCGGTCCAAGATCATAATATAAAGAAAATGATTACTTGAAATGTCACATAACAATCACGTGAATGCCATCATTTGTCCCCCATATATCATAAGATATATCTTGTTGGTAAAATTACAAACATGTGAATACCTTAATCATGTATTCACTTGAAGAATGAATACCCATTGAACATTAGTGAAAATATGAATGCAGTTAAAAGTTAACACTTTCCACATACCAAAATCCTCAAAATTCTATATACTCAAACCATGATATCACTTAGTTCTTATATCAATCATGAGCTCATGAATACAATCAAACATCTCATTGTCTTCTTATCCCTTAATTATGCGCATATCATCTTATTTCTAAAAAATATGAATCACTTTTCATGGTTACCGGTACCATAAAATTATTGAAAACCACAATATACTAATACAAAAATATTCTAATACACCACAAAAGTACCTCAACAACATTATTCATGAATACCAATAAAGAAACACTTCAATCCATCCTCTTCAATGATTGTCCTTGAATAAGTCCTTCCTTTATTTAAAAGTAACGTTTTAGGTCAGGGAATTGAGTTGGTTAATTCCCATGTTCTCTACAAATAGGACATTGAACAACATAACAGTCTGTCACTCTATGACCCATTTCTCCACACAGATAACATCTATCTCTCCATTTTAGGTATTCCACAAGGTTCTTCTTCCCTTATTTAGAAATCTCAATCTTCCTTTCTTTATGCTCCTCAACATGCGAACATGCATAAAATTCTATCTTCCTCTTTTTTAATGAATTAGGATTACCACTAAATTTCACATTGTTAATCATATATCGCGATGACTGATTCGGCATTATCACAATATCATTCTCTCTAGGCATTACGAAATTTCATTGCTCATAGTCACCAATTTGTCCATTGGATTCAATGCTAACTGAATTCCTTCTGGTTCCCTCCATTGACTAAAACACAAAAAGAATTCTGTGAGAGGCAAAAATCATACAAGGAAAATAACATAATCAATAGGGAGTACCATAAATATATAACATCTTAGGTTAAATTATAATATTGTTACGGTAGTTCTAGGACTATATCCTATACGTATACTTATCCTTAGGGACATCCATAGACATACCTTAGAAATATCTCTAGGGATCTCACTAAAGTTTTCGCATCCTAGTTTCCAAAGGTTGTCTAAACCTTTTCTCTGATACCAACTGTAGAGACCCGAAGCTTGAAGTTCATGGAAATTACATTAATTTTTCAGAATATCTAATACATAACAAAAACAGACACACAAGGACCGTAATATATTAGTGTCTTTGGAAACTTGGAATATAAACTTCTAATCATGTTGAAAGATCTTCAATATCTCCCATAACGATCCTCCCTTTTTGATTCCTTACCTAAAACCTTTCTTTTAATCCTGTTGGAAAAGAAAACATAAAAAGGGTGAGCTTAAATTCTCAGTAAGGGTATGCATGGAGAAAATATAACAAACCATATACATTTGAACTTAAAAACATGAACATAATATTTAAACAACAAAATCTTGAGAAATGACATAAAACATGGGAGTACGTAAGGCATATATCATAATGGATCATCAATCATGATAAAATAGCACAGGAATAAATCATGTAATTGTTGCACCCATTAAGCACATGTAATGATTTCCATAGTATCCAATGCATTACTTCCATGACCATCGTAGTGGACAAATCCCCTTTCTGAATCGAGTTCACTCCTCGTTTCAGTCCTGTAACACTGAATCAGATTAACTTACCGTTCCAGCCGTGTCTATCTCATGAGATATAAATTTTTACCCAAGGAATTGGAGGGAGATAGGGGTCCCACCAATCTCATAATGAAATCATTCTCACTTGTTCGAAAAAATAAATATACATCATTCATAATAACTCAATGAATAAAATGGGCTTCATAAACATCATCCCATCATCACATAATTCATATAAAATAAATGGATATTTCACCATAAGAAAATTGAAACCATGTAAATCATAGATACATTATACATGAATCATACACATATGAAATAATGTCATCTTAGATGTAAATTGATTTTGATAAAACACTTGAAATGAATTATTGAGGAAAATATCCTTTCTTCTTCAAAATCAATTTCTTTTTACAAAATGTCATGCAATTTTGAAAGAAAATGATTTTGTTCAAAATATTCAGGAAATATTTTGGGGAAATATTCATGAAAATAAGGCTTTATAGAACCGTAAAAATCATTTCATGCCGTATATGTTAAAAAAACATTCTTCTCTTACTTTTGTTAGAAAAGAAAAAAAGTACCTTGTAGGGTAAATAAAATAAGGATTCCATCCATAACATGGGGTAAAAGTAAAAATGGGTAAAAATGTCTTTAAAAATACTTGAAAACAATTTTATAAAACATGGACATGGTATATTGCAATAACCCTAGTAAATACATAGAAATAAGCAATATCGGATGAAAATGATATTTGCAAAATTATCCCTTACCTTAGGTATGATATGCTTCGTATGGATCTGAACCTCCTGTATAATGATTTAAATAATTTCATTTACTTATTACAGAATCATATTCATTGTTATGATATCATATATGGTTCAATTATGACTTTATATTACTCGTTCATTTGTAAATTCCATGTTAAAGAGCATTTGGTTAAAATTGTTTCATTTGTCATTCAAGTTTTGACTTTTAATTATTCATATGATTAATTAGATTATGATTACTTAATTCCATAATATAAAACATGATTTATATATAATATATATTCAGAATATAAACATATATAATAGATCGATAAATGGAACAAAATACACCGTTCATGGAGACGCTAGGCCGTACGTACGCATGAACGCTGTTTTCGTTTCCTTATTGTGTTGAATGTAATTAAGTAGATGACATACATATATATATATATATATATATAAATAAATCCATTAGATTTATAATGTCATATATTTAATTATAATTGCTTATATATACTTTATAATAATTCATAAATGGTTAACATGGAGAATGAATCTCATCCCGTTGTGGAGACGGTAGTCCGTACGTACGCACAAGTGATGATATCGTTCCCATAATTATTGAATTGAATTGGATAGGATGATACAATATATCATAATTAGTATGATGTTATAATAACTATGTATAGTTATTATTTACACCATTATACCCATCCAAGTAAGGTGGTGTTGGAAAAATAGATTACACCACAGTGTGGAGACGGTATTCCGTACGTACGCACGCGCGGTGATTTCATTTTCCATAGGATGGATACATGGTAAAATATGGTTGTTTCATACATATAATAACATATCATTATATGGGTGATAATGATGTTATTACTTCATAATGAAACAACTAATTAAGAAGAAGTAGAAGAAGAAATAATGTTGAAAGAATCGGTAACGGACATTACCTCTTTTTTGATGTGCCTCTTTGAGACCTCCTCCTAGGGCACTAAAATTGGTCATTGAAGAATAACAGGTCCTCTAGGATGTTTTTAGGGAAGTGTAGAGGATAATTTAGCAGGGTTTGGCTGATCTTGAAGGCTAAAATTGGTGTGAGGAAGGGAGGGAGGAGGTTCCCTTTTATAAGGGAGGAGAGTGGCACCTTTGGAAATCATAAAAATATTAATTTAAAATAAATCTAACCCCACTTAAAACCTCAAAAAATGAATCATATTAGTATATTTGATGAGATAGGGTTGTAATATAATCAACAAATCAAATTTATACATGTTTTGATTTTATTTTAAACATTATCATTTTGATTTATCCTTATTTAATCTATTTAATTTTATTTGTGGCAATAAAATTGTAAATTTTAAATAGCTAATAATAATCAATTATATGTTTTTAGTTTTCCATAATTGGATACATTATAACATATTTGACTATATAAATTTCAATTTATAATATTTAAATATTTTTGTGATTTTTAAACAATTTAATAATATGTTATTTTTATAAAATAACAATAGTGTCAATTTTGATACTATTCATTTACTTGAATTTAAATAAAATATATACCGAATATATGTTCGAAATAAACGCTTTAATATATTCATAAAATTACATATGTATCTTGAAAATTAGTGGACCACATTAAATAGTTCATATAATATTTAGTTTTTTATTTTTAAAACCATTTATTTGGTTTATCTCTTAATAAAATAATTACTACATCATTTTTGTATAATAATTTAATTTACATATTTGTTGCATTAAAATTAAAAATAAAATCATTTTTTGAAGATAAATCTATTAAATCTCAAAATAATACTTTTAATAGAATTTATAATATTAAAATCACAATATTTAAATTGTTATATTTATTAAATTATGAAGGTGACAACTTTGGCATCATTTAAAATAAAATAATATAAGTGTCATAATCACTTTTATAAGGATCCAAATTGCCAAATATTCGACCATTGGATGGTTATGGTTTACATTTATATGACCAATATGTTTTGGTCAGAGTTTTTTGCCTTTTACGGTCACTATTAGTTTAATGAAAACAATATTCTTGATTTTTCACTTGATAAAAAAAATTTTGTATCACTATTGTGTCACAATTAATGATAAATATTTAATACCTAAAAATTATAAATAAATTTATATGATGTATATAATTTCATTAGATTTATGGAGACTATTCATGTTTGATGTTTCATGAAGTTTATCACTAAATTAAAATTAATATACTTATAAGATTTAAGAGAGTGACATGTTGTCACTTTCTTTGGTTTTAATAATAATTAAGATATTTTCATGGAAAAAAGTCCATTAAATGATTCTAATCCGACCCTTAGGTGATATGGGTCGACTTTGAATCATCCAATATGATTTTTATAGGTGTTAGGGTAATTTTATAATCTTATATTTACCCTTAATTACCTGATTTACCTTTAACTATGGTAAATAAAATTTACCGTAGTTAATATTCATAATGCCCAAAAATAAAAAGTAGTATATTAACATAATTTAGACACACTAATTCCAAATATGCAATCCATTTTTCAAAATTCAAAACACATAAGTTGCAGTAATTAATTTAAAATTAATCCCATTGTCGAAAGAAAACATGTTTTTGTTTAAAACATTGCAAAAGATTGAATTGATTTAATCTACGAATTCATGGTAAAATCAAGGATAACGACATATAATGTATTAAATGGTAAAAATATATTCTATTTATACTTTAAAACCATTTAATATTGTAATTTAACCACATTAATTATTATGATGAAAAAAGTTGTTTTTAATTAAAATATAGCGTGTTTTTACTATTAATTAAAATATGAAAGTTATTAGAAAAATATCAAAACTTTATCCAATGTAAAGTTTTATATCATGATTAAAAAGAAGAATTTTATTTTGTAAAATTGAACTTATAAACATGTCAAAAACTAGATTTGACGTGGGTGTGCCATCAAAAGGCGGCAAAACTGTATTTTTTTTCAAAAATACTTATTTTACCCGAAAAATTTATTTTGTTCTTATACCATGTTCTAGAAAATGTGTAAGATGAATAATAATGTAATAAAATTGAAAATTTAGTTAATACTATTTATGAAGGCTAGTTCATAATAATATATCATTGTTTAGTAAAACCCGGTATTTCGTATAACACACGCTATCGAGGAAGGTCGCGATTGCGTGTAATGCAAGCCATCCTAGGGTTGCGTGTAGTGCACAACTCTTTTGTTGTTGTGTATAAAAAAATACATTGAATATATATGTATATATACTCAATGTTTTGTAGAATAACTACTATCAAACAAACATGAAATTGTGTGTAACACGATCCAAGAATAGTGTTGCGTATACTACAAGCTAATACGGTGTTGCGTATAGCGCAAGATAATCTTGGTGTAGCGTACAACAGATGATATGAACGAAATTAAAACGAATATAACTTATAAAATCTCGGGTTGTTACATTGACCATTCATCTTGACCCATGTTTCTATTCAAAATTTGAGTAAACTGAGAGAGTATCATAAAAAAATAATTGTGATTGCCACTCCCACTGTATTGGGTATCTCTTTATCTCAGTTATCACATCGATCGTTGCATCGTTCATTATCCCGAGTACTCCTTTTACTGGATACTATCAGGAATAAAAGTAAAGTTAGGGGTAACAAATAAAGGGTTACATGAAGACAAAAACTAATGACTTTTAAATAACATTTATTTCCTTAACTTATGAATTTGTTGGTTTCAATATATTTTATCAATGATATACTTCCCAGAATATACATAAAAGGGATTTTTTAATTCCCTTAATAATGGTTCAGACTAAGAATATGAATTTACCAAAGCATATCCCTCGGGTGTGTTGTAACTATCATGCACCAGTTCCATTTTGTGTCATGCTATTCATATTGTTTTCAGCGTTTACCCCTAGATACATCTATCCCAGAGCTGGAACTACCTAATTATATCCAAGCATGGATGTATTTTTTTTGATAAAACACATTATATATACTCTCCTAAATACAAGTATGTTTTTTATACATAGTCTTACCTTTCACTAGTTTTTTTTCTAATACTAGTTCCAAAAATAAATAAACATATCCTCTCATACCTACTATAACAACCCTGCTCTATTGAACATAAATATTACCTAATATCATCACATGATACAACATATTTGATCGAGTGGTATATTGTAATTATGTCTTAATAACATTACATAACAACATAAAACATGAAATAAACATATTTATTGATAAATTAATTTACAATACCACACACATTCTTTCATACTGATCATTGAATGCGATATCCTATGGACATGCATAAAAAATTGTGAGATATAAAGCCCAATAAGAGAGTAAACAAGTTTTAACATTAATAATCTGGTACATTTTAAGATATCGGAATTTAAATGTATCCAAAAAGTATCATGAACCTGAAGGAATGATATAACATGATTATCATAACACAGAAATATGGAAACAACATTTAACATGATATTAACATGAGTAAAGGGTCATTACACAAGGAGTTTGAATAAAAACACATTAAACATGAATTACCATAAGTAAACCCTCATTTCACATGACATATTATGATACTAATCTTTACCCAATTCATTACAGCTCTATCTGGGCACACCCTTCTTAGTCATTCAATTTCATGAATAAGTGTGAAACATGGATCATATAACAAGGATTTATTAAACATCATAATATATTTAAAAATAAATGAATGTTTAATTAATACATAAAAATATATAATCAATAATTAAATGATCATTAATTTGAGTAATCTTGATTTAAAAATGGGCATTGTATTCAATACACAATGACTTTGGCATGGAAAGTCACGGTGCAATTTCAGCTATATAAAAAGGTGACATAATAATTCATAAAAAATGGTTGATGAAGGAAAATGGGTATTTATCATATTTATATCAAATGGAATGTTATAGAGTCATGTAGATACAATTCCAAGAACATGTAATTAATTTATATTCATAATACAAAATGATTTCATAAATATAAAAGAGAAGATAGAAATTTATTATAGAATTTAAGCATGGTCACAAGTGTACATGAGAGGCTTTAATGAGAGATTAATTAATATATAATTATTCAAACATAAGTAGGGATGTATTTGGGAGGTGATAAATCATTCCCCAACATTAGTAATTAAAAAAATGGTATAACAATGAAATGAAATTTGGAGAAAAATGAGAAATAAAGAACTCCCATTGTTTTATGTGTGATCCCAAAGGCTTCGAAGAGGCTTGAGAGAGGCTTATTCGGAGAATGGAGCACATTGGGAGGATAATAGAAAAATTATTGAAGTGTAGGGACGTGCTCCAAGTGTTTTGGGTGAATATAAGTGGGAGAAAGGGTGGGTTTATATAAGAAAAGAGAGGGAATTCTTTATTATTTATTTTTTGGACACCACACATTAAACTAAAAAAACCATCCCATTGTTTCTTCCCATGTTATATGAAAAAATGTTGTGGAAGAAATTATTTTATAAAGAAAATTGCAAAATTATTATAATATTAGGCCTGATTATGTAGTGTTTGGTCAACACTCTCAAGTAAATCATTTTAAATGTTAAAAGGTTTTATAAGTCTTGGAGGGTCTACTAAGGGAGAATTAATTAATAAAACAAATCTAAATCACATTATTAAAAATGAATAACATATATTGGCTGAAAATCATATTTATAATATTTTATTACATCACTTTTGGTCATTATGATGCGGTAAAACACATTATATATTTAAATGATACATAATTTTAACCCAAAAATTTGACTGTCTCATATTATTATGAAAAATTTACCGTTGGGTAATTTTGATTTCCTGATTCCTAAAATATTATTCAATTTATCTAAATAATTTTATAAATATTCAAATTTTTACTTTTAAAATAAAAACTGACATTCATAAAAATCCATGAGGTTTGACAAAAACATCATTGAATATTTAATAAAAATTACAATTATATTAATAAAAATAGTAAGATCATTTATATTTAATAAAAAATAATATAGATGTAATATTTTATTAAAATAGAATTCAATTAAAAAATCCATTAATTCATCATAATATATTTGTTAATTTAATATTAACTAAAAATATTATTTGTGCTTCCAAAACTATTTACAAAGTAACAATAATAAAATTAATTTATATTATTTATTACATAAAAAACAATGAAAATAATCATAGTGTTAGGGTCTTGTTACATAAACCCTTCAAAAAACCTCATATGACTCTAGGGTTTGGTGTGCGATGGTGATAGACTCTTGTGGAGTCTCATATATCATCGCTTAGTTGGAAATATCTACTAACTTCCACTTCTATCGTAAGAGGATCCGTTAAAGCTTAATGTTTTTAATATAGGCTTGAGATTTATCAAGAGAAAATCCCATGGATGCTACCTCGTTTTTGAGCTCTGATAAATTTTCTTTGTATGGAGCAATTCCACTGGACGAGGTCATCTTTTCCTTTATATGATTAAATTGGATTTTTTAAAACCTTATATTTATACTAATCATGTAATCACTTTTCAAAGGAAATATTATGATGGGATAATATTATTAAAGTCATATTAATATCCAAAAACATAAAACCAAATAATTGAATATGTTTTATAAAAACATTTTACATAGTATGACATTTAATTAGATTAATATTAGTTTCCATTTATAAATTTTTTGTGTCATTACAATATTCCCCCCTTAAAAAATTAGTCCCTCAAAATTTCTTATTTTCACACTAAAACAGTGGAGTGTATCTCAACATCATCACTTCCTCTGATATCCACATTTCCTATTAATACTGTTCTTTAATCCACAACACATTGACAAGGGGCATTGTCTTATTTCATAGATCTTTTTCCCTATGATCTAAGATCATCCTCGACTTCTCTTCATAGTTGAGTTCATTATCCAATGGTACCACCTCATGATTGAGTACATGAGAGGGGTCAGGTAAATACATGGAGTACATCATGTACTTGAGATAGGTTCTGTGGGAGTTATATTCGATAGGCCACTGCTCCAATGCGATTAATGATTTAAAATTAAGATGTACCGTGGACTAAGATTTCCCTTCTTCGAGAATCTGATAACTCATTTCCACGGTAATAAGCAGAGGAATACCATTTCTCCAACATCAAACTACTGGTCTCATCAATTATTATCTGAATAAAACTTATTTTGTATCTTATAAGAATTAATATTCTACAAGATAGTCTTAGCCTTCTCCGCAATTTCATCGATCATTTTTAGACCTAGGAGTTTTTTCTCCCCAAATTCATCCCAAAATTTCGGTGTTCACCACCTCATACCACACATAGATTCATATGGATCTATTTGGATTATTGGGTAGAAACTGTTATTGTAAGAGAACTAGAGAAGAATAATATATTGATCTAATCCCCCTTTTATGTCAATTTAGTATTCTCTCAACATGTCTTCAAGTGTATGTATATTCTGCTCAGATGGGATATTAGTTTGACGATGATAATCCATACTAAAGATCATCTCAGTATTCAGAGAATCATGAAGACTCCACTAGAATTTGGAGGTGAATATTGGATCTCGATTAGATACAATAGATAGTGGTAATCAATGAAGACTTACCACTTCTATGATATATATTAGTGTCATTTGATCTAATGATAAATACTATCTAATAGCAATGAAGTGTGGGGTCATTTTAAGACATTCCAGAACAACATGGATATTATTGCATCATTTGGATGTATTCAGACATCTGGTGGTATAGTTAATGGTTGCATCATCCCTATAAACTTATACCACTGAGATGTCACATGATGACATACCATGGACATTGATGTTTACTCAGCAGTCTCCTTTTTCATGTTATCCCGCCAATAATGATATTGGATATGTCGAAATATATTTTTATTTCTTGGGTTATTTGAGAAGTTAAAACTATGTTCATCAACCAAAATTTCATTCCATAACACCAGATTTTATAAAACACGTAGTCTTCTTCCAAATCTCACAATTCCTTCTTCATTAACATTGAACTATGAGGATTTCATTTTTTATAGTAGTTTGGACATTCTTCTGAATTACTTCATCTTCCTTTTGAGCATCATTTAACCTTTACAAAAGAGATATTTGAGAAATAATTTGTCAATGGATTGATATTTTTCCCTTATTTAAGATTCCCATGTCTATCATCATAAAATCTTTGAGGATTGGATCCATTTCAATTATCATCAACAATAGAATTGATGGGTCCTTTCTACATAGAGCATACTCCACCTTGATTTCTTTTCTAGGGTTGTAATTGATTTAGTAGTCATATACTTTGTTAGCTATGACCATCATCATTTGCGCATATTCAATTCATTCTATGTGAATATATACATGAGGATTTTATGATCTGTATATATTTTACATTTCTCCCCAAAGCGGTAATGTATCCAAATATTCTAAATAGAAGATTACATCATCAAAATCCAGATGATTTGTTTTATAGTTTTCTTTATGTAAATTAAATTTACATGAAGCATAGTTAATTAATTTTTCATTTTTCATCAACATGCGACAAATGACCTTCTTTAAATCATCAATAAATACCCGTAAAACTTCTTCAATTATTGGTATTTTGAGAACATGCATAGTGATAAGGCAATTTTCAACTCGTTGAATCTATCTTCACATTCATCACTCGAAAAACATTATTCCCTTCCGAGTTAGATTGGTAAAAGTGTTAGAAAATCTGGAAAAATCTCTCAAAAATCAGTGATAGTATCCAGCTAACCTCAGAGAGCTATGGATACCCATTACCGATGTTGGTCTCACCCATTTATCAATTGTACCAGCCTTTAAGGGATCCATAGATATAAAATTTCTTGTGATCTTAGGGCCCACGAATGAGACCACCTTCCCCCAGAACTCACACATTCTGTTCTTTTCTCACATTTTCTCCTTTCGCATGGTCTCTAGTACATTACATAGATTCTCATCATTCTCCTCATTGGTTTTGTAGTATATTTGAATATAATCATTAATGACTACAAAAATATGTTGAGGTAATCTATATAGACTCTATTCATCATGTACAAGAAGATTTATTGAGAATTAGTGAGTCATTAAGGAATTTCTATGAATTCATAGTGCCCATAACTTATATGAAATGTAGTTTTGGAGATATCCTTATTCAAAACCCAAACATGTTAATATCCCAACCAAAGATCATACTTGTAGATGTACTGTGATCCACATAGTTGATTGAACAAGCCATATATTTTTTGTATGGGATACATTTTCCTAACCGTGATTTAATTGAGCTCCTGATAATCTAGGCAAAGGCGCATTGACCCATCCTTATTCTTGACAAAGATTATTAGTGCTCCTCTTGGAGAAGCACTTGAGTGTATAAAACATTCATCCATATTCTTCTGTAGTTCTTTCATTAGATCTCCAATCTTCAAAATAGAAATTCAATATGTAGTATTGGATATTGGCAACAACCTATGTATATGTTCAATTTAAAATGCAAAATATATTTTAAGAGGATTACATATTAATTCCTCTAGAAACACTTTATTGAATTCCATCGCAATAGAAATGTCTTTAGGGATGGTTTATTCCTTATACTAGATCATCTCAGTAAGATAAACATGATCCTAGTGCAGTAATATACACTATTTAGATAAAGGTGCTAATGAAGATTCACTATCTTCCTTGCACTTGTATATAATCAGTGGTTGACTCTCTATATAGAAAGCTATATCATTCTCAGATAAATTTTATGTTGGATCTATATAAGGAAATACAATCCATTATTATTGTTACATAAAATTCCACTATAGGGAGTATAAATAAGTTCACCGAGAATTTCAATCAACAAATTATGACAGGGGAGGAGTTATATTCATAGGATGCAATGATATCTACATTTTTATTATCACCAACATATTTAATCCCATGATTTTCAGTTGTGTTGGGATTGATCAAATTCACTTTTGGGATGTAATTGAACCCTAAAAATAGAACAAAAAATTTCATTCTCAATTCATGAATTTATAACTATTATACATATCACCACTTCGTTGTCAGTGTTCTCTTCTGTGGTAGTAATGGAAAAATCTCTCCCTTTCTACCTTAGAGGTTGTTGGATGCCTTTAAAAAACCATGTCTTAGGGAACTGGTTTTCAAGGTTCCTTGGTTCTTTGATTTTGAAGCAATGAACAAAAAATTGAGGGTATACCGAAGTGTTCCTCTCCTCTGTCACAGTTGTGGGGTTTTCTTGTCACCAGTTAATGGCTTCATTCCCTTCTCTTCCACACCAAGATAATTTCGGCTTCCCCTTCAGGTAAATTTTGAAGTGCTTCTTTCCGACCCTTTGGTAAGTGGGATGATGAATTTTTTTAGCACCATTGTATTTATCCATCGGACTGCCATAATTAATTTCCACAATACACTTATTATCCCCATGATTCCCTTGAAATTATCGATCACTATTTCAATATTGATGGAACATCGAAATATTTTATCATATTTATCGAATTCATGTATCTCTATGGATTTTATTATGCTATGTTTTTTCCCACTAAAGAAGTTGTCAACCTTCTACTAAAGGGTAACGATAATGGCAGAGGCATATCGTGCCAGATGTGCGATGTTTTCCTTCAACACTCTGATGGATTCGATGTATTTTTTCTTTATTTAAAGGAATCCTCTTTCCATCATATGTTAGGGGGTGCAAGAAATATAATTATGAAAAAAACAATTTCTACAAATCCATCCAATACAGCACCATGATATCATCCCCATGATTCATATTTTTGATCAATTTCCACCTTTTATCAGCTTCACCCTCCAAACGATAAGCATCCTGAAGTTCACTTTCTTGTTCAGAACATTGAAGGAAGGATATGATCATCTCAATGTAGTTGACCCATTTTTCAGTGATTAAGGGATTTCATGATCTATTAAAAGTAAGAGTCCCGTATCTTATAAAGCTCTCGATTGTGACATGTTCTTTCTGGGGGGGGGGGGGGGTTAAAATTATTCTTGACCCATGTATATATTAAAATGATGAGTTAACTAATATGGTATCGTGATAATGATTGTGATTACCTCTCCAATCGGATTGGGCATATCAATAAAAAAATCACGAATTTGATCTTCACATTGGTTGTTAGCCTGAGTCCTCATATTACCATCTATTAGCTGGAATAAAAGTAAATATAGGGGAAACCGATAACGGGAAATCCAAATGCAAATAATGATGACTTATATATTAATTGTTTTTCGTTAATTTATGAATTTATAGGATTCAATATATCTTATCCATGATCTACTTCCCAATATATATTCTTATGGGATTTTTTTTATTTCCCTTAGTAATGGTTCATAAAAAGCTTATGAATTTAGAAAAAACTATCCATCGAGAGTTTTATAACCAAGATTGCAACACAGACCATTTTCATGCACTACTTCCCATTTGAGTCTAGTTCATAGTAGTGTTTTCTGGTTTTACCTTTAAATACATTTGTGTCAGAGATGCCTCTATCTACTTGTATCTAGAAAGGGATTTATTTTATCGACGAACCACATAATCAATACTCACAAAAATTTGGGTTCATTTTATTTTACTTAATCTTACCCCTATGACATTCACTAGGGTTTTATAATCTTAATACATAAAATAACTAAACTTATTCTCTGATACCAACTATAACAACCCTCCTCTTTAATTCACGTTTAAAAATAATTTATTTCATAAAATATTCACTTCATACAATATATAAGATCAATAGGTATGGTGTCATTGGGGTTTAGGAACATTACATAACAATATAAAACATGAAATGAAAATCTATATTGAAAACACCTTTTACATGACCACACTCATTCCATCATGCATAGCATTGCATGGGATAACTTGAAAACATGCATAAAAATGGTGAGATATAAATCCATGTAAGGGAGTAAATATGGAATAAAATGAAAAATAAAATGTATGTTAGGAAATAGGAATATCAAAGGATAATAAGAGAAACATGAACACAATGGCATGATATTCCATGATTATCATAACATGGAAATGTTGAAACAACATATACCATGATTTTAGCTTGAGCCAAGGATAATTTCACATGGTGCATGAGTAAAACCTCATTGTAAATTAAATATAATGATTCAAACCTCATTTCACTTGATTTATCATGATACTCATCTTTACCCAATTCATTATAGTGCTATCAGCGCGCACAGTTCTTAATCATTTCATTTTATGAATAATTTGTTCACATGGATCATATAACATGGATTCATTAAATATAATAATTTATTCCAATGTAATGGAACGTGGAATTCATACATGAAAATATACAATCAATAAGTAAATTTTCAAAAATATGAATACCCTTGATAGATAAATGGGCATGTTATACACAATATAGTGACATTGGCTAAGAAAATCGCAGTTCAATTTCCACAGCATAATGACCAAACATAATAATTTATAATAATGGTTGATGATAAAGAAAAGGGGTGTCTCATAATATTTAAATTAAATGGGATATAATGGGGTCATATAGATACATTTCAAAACATATATAATGGAATTTAGATTCATAATAGAAAATAATTTATTTACTGAAAATGAGAAGGGAAAAATTATTTATGATATTTTTGTATGGTAACATGTTTACATGGGAGGAATTAATGAGATATAAATATATATATCATCATTAGAAAAATATTTAGGGATGTATGTGGGTGGTTAGAAATCATACCCCAAAAATATTACTTGAAAAAAATGGTACAACAACATAATGTAATTTGGAAAAAAATGAGCAAGGAAGAAATCCCTTACATGGATGTGTGATTTCCAAGGCTTGAAAGATCTTTATGAGAGACTCCTTGGTATTTTGAGTCACCTAAATAGGATTATAGAGAGACTATGGAAGATTACATGCATTTTAAAATCGGTTTTAGTGAATATATGTTGGAGCTTGGTTGGGTTTATATTGGAAAAGAGATGGAAATCTTTATTATTTAGGTTTTGGACAACACACATTAAACTAATCCAGAACAAAAACCAACCCATGGGGTTTCCCATGGTTTTTTTTCCAAGGGGATTGAAAAATTTTATTTTATAAGGAAAATGGCCGAAATTATTAAAATAAGTGTCTTTCTTATGTGTAGGTGAGTCACACTGTCAACGAAATCTTTTAAAAAGTTAAAATGTTTTATAAGTCATGGAGGGTCGTATAAGGCACCATAATATTAATAAAAAAAATATGAAATAATATTTTTTAAGTTACAACATATATCTAATTATTATAATTTTTTTAATATTTTTACATCAATATTGGCTCATTGTTATGTCTTAAAACACATCATATATTTGAACACTATTTAATTTTTGCCGAAAAATTCTTCTATCTCAGAAAATATTGAAAAACTCACCATTGGGTAATTTCAATGTCTAGATTCCAAAAATATTATCCTTTTTATCTATATAATTTTCTAAATATGTGAATATTTACTTTTAAATTAAAAACTGATATTTATTGATAATTCGTGGGTTTTGATAAAAACAGCTTTTAAACAATGATAAATATTAATTCTGTAGTCATTAAAATTGAATGATCATATTTATTTAATAAAAATGAAATTAGAAATAATATATTATTAAATTATTATTTAAATAAATTATCAATTAATTCATAAAAATATATTTATTAATTGAATATTAACTTAAAATACAATTTGTGCTTAAAAAATCTATTTACAAAGTAACAATAATAACATGAATGTGTATTATATTTTCTATATATAAATTATTCACATAATCATATTACTATTTTCATATTACATATCCACTTAAAAATTCTAATAAGACTTATGGGTAAGGTGTGCAATGGTGACAGACTCTTGGGGAGGCTCAAATAACATTTCTTAGGTGGTAATCTCTATTAACATCCACCTCTCTCATTTCCAGTTCCGTTTATGATTAATGTGTTGATGCTGGACTTGGGAATGATCAAGAGTGAAGCCCATTGATGCTTCCTCATTTACTATCTCTGAAAAATGGGTTTCATAATGTGAAATTCCACCGGATGAGACCATCACATAATTTTTTTGATTAAATTTGACAGGATAATGACCTAAATTTACACTAATCATGAAATAAATATTCAACGAATATATTAGAAACGATATTAATAATTAATGGTATTTTAATATCCAAATAAAAAAAATAAGTGCATATGTTTTATATAACCATATTACATGTTAATCAATTTAATTAGAACAATAAAAAATTTCATTAATAAAATTTTGGGTCGTTATTGGGATGGAACCAGACTTAGAGTCCGGACCTGTATATCGTTTTTTCCATTTGTTTTATTTTGGGTTTTATTCACTTGCAGAACTATTATGGCATGGAATAGTAGTATTTGATTTGTAAATTTTCACATCATATGGAGAAACATGTTTTTATTCATGTTTATTGATTTTTCATATTTATTTCTCTATTTATATTTTGTTCTTTTTGTCTTACTCTTGTAAAGTGGGTTCAGTCTCCCCACATGACTTCTTAGACCCTCACCGCCTGTCGGCAACGTCTAGCATATAGGGAGGTGCACATGAGGTCATTTGGAGACTTAGCTCAGAGCACTACTTCAATGGATTCTTAGAAAGGTATGTTAAACAATTATAAAATATATATCATCAACTAATGTGATATTATATGGAAAATATTTTTGATAGAAACATGAAAATAATTCATGAGGAAAATATGATTATTTCATCAAAATTGATTAATTTTGTTAAAAGGACACACTATTTTAAAAGAAAAAAATTTATTTTAAAATAACATTTTAATATTTTAAGGTAATGATTATGGAAATAAAACATTATGAAATAATATAAATATATTCATTTTGTGTAAGTTAAAAAAACGTTCATCTTGTACTTTTTCTAGAAAAGTTAAACATTAAATCATTTGGGAAATGGACAAAGGATTCCTTTCAAAAAATGTAGTAAATAATATTAAATTGGTAAAAAGTCATTAAATATTCATAGGAGAATATTATAACATTTTATGAAAGATTTTTTTTAAAACATCTATATAGACAATAAATTTCCCTAACGAAGACATAAAATACAATTAAATATTAATGTGATTTAGAAATAAATATTCATTAATTTATAATAATAATAATCGAATGTACTTTTTAAGAAATAAGATGATGAAAATAACATACTCTTCAGTTTAATAATCCTAAAAGACATTCATGTGGAGTATATAAACAACTTATAAGAAACAAGTAGTCTATATGGAATGAGTCTCACAAAAATAAGGGTGAGTGTAAAATAATCCCTTACTTTAGGATTGATTCCATTTGTACGTATTTGAATCAATTATATAATGTTTTAAATAACGTTATTAACTTATTATAAAACAATAATTAAATTTATGATATAATATATGATGATATCGACACATTTTTAAAAATATTTTATTTTTACGCCTATTTCGTGTGTTAACTGATACATTTTCTCACGCATGTTTGGTCATATAAGTCCAAATTCCTGTAAATAGGATATGGTTACATAATTTATAGAATTATATTAATGTAATAAATATAATATTTATTAATTATATAACATTATATTATCATTCATGAATGGAGGTCATGGAAATTAATCAAATCACGTCGTGGATACGGTAGGTCGTACGTATGCACGAGCGATGATATAACTTCCTTAATAGTAAAAAATTTTGAATTGATTAGTATATATGTTTTTATAGAATAATTATAATTTTTCAATCAATAATTATTTATATTATTTACATCATTATACCCATAAATATATATTTGTGATAATAGATTACACCACAACATGGAAACTGTCGGCCATATGTACATACTCATGATTATTTCATTTTTCATAGGGCAGATAAACGGTGGAGTACCGTTGTTCAATAATTATAATAACATATCAAAATATAATTGAAATTTTAGTTATTAATTTATTATTGAATAAATATATGAAAAAGTATTATTATAAGGAATGATCTTGAGAGAGTTGGTAAAAGATATTACCCCTTCTTCATCGAGCTCCCGTTAGAAATTCTCTTAGAGACACTAGATATAGTCTTTTGAGAAGAAAAAAACCTCCAAAACGTGAATATGAATGTTTTTAGTGGAATTTTAAATGATATGGATGATATTAGAGGCTCACTGTGAAGTAATAAAAGGAGGGAGTAGGTGCCCTTTTAAAATTGAGGTGAGCGACACTTTTGAAATCTCCAGAAATAATGATTTATAATAAACTCAAACCACTTTTAAAAACCACCAAAATGTCATATTTTATAATATGATATGATATAAGGTAGTGATATCATAAAACAATAAATTTTAGACATGTTTTTATATGTATATAAACATCATCATATTAATTAAGCATTAGTTATTTATATTTTAAATTTAACTATGGTATCAAATTTATAAATATTAAAAGATTGTAAGTTTTATTTATTTTATGTCAGTCACATAATAAATGCATGATTTATAATAATTTATATTGTATCTTGATTTTTTTATATTTTTTGATTTTATTTATGATTTTTAAATAATTTAATAAAATATTATTTCGATAAACAATCATTAGCGTCAATTTTGACACTATTAAATCAATGGATTTTTAAAAATATTACGATAACAAGTTACCTTCGAAATAAATATTTTATAATATTACTAATAGTTCTGGGTAATCTAAAAAAATTAATTGGTTATATTAATTATTATAAATCATATTAATTTCAATATTTATATTAACATTAATTTTGGTATTTCAATTAATAAAATAATTACTACATCAGTTTTGTATAATTATATAATATACTCATTTTTTGAATAAACAAACAATACAAATAAGATAAATTGTCTATATTTTATAAAATTATTTTTAGTATAATATATATCATATAAAATTCATCGTTAGAAGAGTTATATTTATTAAAACACTAATGTGAAAACATTAACATTATTTTAGATAGAATATTACAAGTGTCATAATAATTTTTATGTGTCTCTAAATGGTTAATAATTCCACTAATTAATGATTATGGTCATGAAATACTAGACCCATAATAGTTTTCCATGTATTTTTGTTCTTTAATTGTTATTATAATTTTAATTAATATTATTTTATTGATTTATATCAATTAAATTATTCTACATGATCATTTTATAAGCCTTTAAGGTAATTATTTATTTCCGAAAAATTAAAAATAAAATACCATGAAAAAACAACTTATATTTTAAATTATTATTTATATTTCAATTTATCTTTGGTATATCCTTATAATAAAAATAATACTGTTATTAAAATTTGATTATGAAATCTTTAACTTTACATTAAATAAAATATATTAAATATCATAATCTCATTCAAGTACCTTCAAAATGATTCCATTTCCACATAAGAATGAATTATATAAAATAAAAATCATCAAATCATATTAGTAAAAGTGTTATGGTAATTTTATAAGGTTATTGTTAGCCTTAATTTTCTAATTTACATTTTTACTGTATTTATAAAAATTAATGAAGTTACTATTCATAATAAAAAAATAAAAGTAAGATATTTAGAAAATTTGGATCCAATCATTAAAAATATGGAATCCATTTTTAAAAATTTAAAACACAAAATTTGTAATAATTAATTTAAAATTAATTTGGTTTTTGGAATGATAAAATGTTTTATAATAGTCAAAACATGTAATAGAATGAAATGTTTTTACATCTAAATTTAATCTAAAATTAAATACAATTAACTAAATAATATTAAATTATCAAAATATAATAAATTTATACTTCAAAACTATTCAGTAATATAATTCATCCATATAAAATATTTTAATGGAAAAAAAATTGTTTTTAATTAAAATTAAGTATATTTTAACTATTCACTAAAACATTAAAATTGACAGAAAAATACAAAAAAGTCAACCAAAGAATTTTTTTATTTCCCTAATTTAATGAATAGGATTTTTTGTATAATATAATATTTTAATGTGTCAAAAACTGTATTTAATGTCGGTTCACCATTAAAAGGTAGTTAATTTACAATGTGTAACAAATGTGTTTTATGTATAAAATTTTGTGGGTTCTTATAATATGCATATAAAATATAATAAATAAATATAAAATTAATATTGAGTATATATATATATATTTAATTAATCTCATTCACTAATTTTATTTGATTTAATTTATTAAGTTAAAAGAACATTAGTTGCATTAGGATAAAAAATTTCTTATATATGTAATTCGTATATATTTTCATTTATAATTATTTGGTAACCATTGAATCCATATTATAAACCATATAAAACATAATTTAGTAAATAAAAATAATAAAATCTTATTAAAGTACTAGGTTATTATATTTTTTAAATAATAATTAAATGATATTTTATAGAAACTCACAATTGTTTACAATTCTAGTTAAACTGGAGTTAATTTTATTGCCAGATTATCATGGTTTAGCCAACAATGAAATACAGTAATGAAAAGAAAAATATATTTCATAAAAACCGCAAGGTGTTATATTATGGGTCTCAATATCCATTAACCCTGATCTTTGAATGGTTTGGGATTATTTAAATGTTTAGTATGTATTCCCATAGACTGGTGGCCAAATGGTGTGATTTATCTCATATGATTTAATTTTCATTTAATAGAATATTTCTTAGTTTTTGATCACTTACTTATCATATGATGTATCCATAAATGGTTGTGATTATTCTCATATATTTTTAATTATACTTTTTATACTCTACATTATAGTAATATGGAAGGGTTTATTGAAAACTAAATCATGATATTCAAATCATTTTTATCTTATGAATATGATTGTAAGATAGATTTTTTTTAAAATATAGAACCCACATTTTCTAGTAATTATACATTGTATTTATTCATTCATTAAATCATAAAGGAATAAGTTTCTAAACCCTATTTTTTACTTTTGGTAATTTGTTGTTGTGGTTTTTCAAGAAATATTTTTAGGAAGAAAAATATTTTAGGGGAACATCATCTCATGGGTGTTGTCTCTTTTCTTTACATGGATGGGTCAGTAGTGATTGATGTACACATTGTTTATAGATTTTGGTATGGTCATGTATTCTTTGGTTTAGAAATTTTCCACTTGATGATATCAATGAAATATTTTTTATAACTATATTCCATTTTATTCTTTTATTTTTTACCTTTGTTGGTAATACATGAGACATTTTTGGATATTTTTATGAGATTATCCTGGTGGTAAGTAATATCGGGAGATGGCATTAATCGACCTATGTTATTTCAGTACAAAATATTATTAGTGGGAATACCCAGTATAATGTTTCATTACTCAACACAGGTTTGGTTTGGTATCACTAACCGAGTTAACATGTCTATTTTGGTGTCTTATTCTAAGCATGGGAATTGGTGTTTTTGGTCATTTTAATAAAATATATTTGTAGTTTATTTGCATATAACAATTCTATTTTAAGTAATCATATGGTGGTTTTGGAATCCATAATTAATTAAAAATATTATTTCTATACAATATATATAGGTTATAGATGTTGGCATTATGATTTTGGAATTTTTACAAAAGTGGATTTCATATTATCTTGTGGCTGTTAAAAAATGACTCCTAGATATACACTTCAGAATTTGAGTGAGGAAACAATGATATAGGTTCCAAAGAAAAATCCTCTAGTTGATCCTTCATTGGTAGAGGGTTTTATTTTCACATTTCAATCATTAGTTTAAGTGGTTATTAGGAACCTGAGATAGACGGTGGATCATGGATTAGAGTTTACCTAGAAAATCCAATAATCGTTTATGGTAGCTATAGACCATAGGAACATGATGAGTGGATTAAGTGTATTAAGATGATTGATTGGTTTTTCAATTTCCTAAAAACTCCAAAGGTATTTTTTTGGGTTTTTCAACATACATGCTAAAGGGATTGGGAAGTAAATTATGGGATCTATCATGAAATATTTATAACAGGATGACCAAACATGGAATTCATTCAATAAAATATTCAATCATAATTTTTATTCTGACCTCTTTTGTGTAGATAATTCCCAGGAATTTCTTACCATAGGTCATGGGTATGGTATAATTATAAATTAATTTACCCATTTCTTTTTATTTTGTTCACCAAACACCCAAGATTGTAAAAATCATAATCAAAAGGCATTGATATCTAAGATTGTTTTAAAAGAAGATATTTGATCGACACTAATTATATTGAACCTTTTGACAATCATGAAGGTGGTTGACCATGGAAATGTGGATAAAGAAGATATTCAAGTGAATACATGTGTATTTGGAGATTTGGTATCCATAGTTATTATCCAGAGTGATTCTTCAAGATAAAATATTAAACGTACGTGCAACCAGTTTAACTATGGGATTGTTTTAGTGGATTTATCAGAAATTAAGTAGGTTATTTTCTAAAAATTAGGAACTACAAGTTACACCAAGTCTTATTTTATATTATTGACCTCTAATTCTCACTATTTTGGAAAATCAGATCCTATAAATCATTTTTGTGGAAGGGTTTACCAAGGAAATAAGGAAAGATCCACTCATCCCAATGGATATTAGGTTTTTTATGAGGCTTCCAAGGTTCGTGTTTTTAATTATAATGTGAAGAAGGATGTTCATGTCACTAAGAATTATTATGGAGGTTATGAGAATGTTGGTCATTATAAGGTTGACTATGAACAAGTAGAATCTGAAGCATGGCTACTTATTGTTAAAGGTACAATGATTAGCTCAATTTTTTATATATAGATTTTTTGATACATTTTCTAAATATTAATTTATATCATCAAATTTTGTTGAAATGTAATGATTTTGTTTGGGGCTTATATAACTCCTATTTTTTCATTCCATGACATTTGAAAAGTGGTTTGAATGTTTTTTTAAAAGTTGTTTTTTCCATGCGATGATTCTCGACATCAAAGTGGTCTAGGATTTCTTGGTGTCCAATATTGATATATTGAACATGAATATTAGAATGGATTGTATGGTCAATATTGAGAAATAGGTTGACTGCTATCATCAACAAGTTTATTTTTATCTCTTGATGGAGTCACTCATATCATTCAAGTTGATAATGTCTCCAGATCATGGAGAGAGAAACCTATTGTTCCTTATATAAGGATAATCAAATCACTATTTAAACACATTTTTTTGATTTTGTTAACATGGATTATACACAACATATACTGTTAGATGTCAAACAAGAGTTGTTTTATGATTTTTTTATTGATTACGACCATATAGAGTGATCATTTTCTTCATTGACCTTCTTCTCCGTAGAAGGACAATATATATTTCATATCATATAGTGAAACCTATGGGGTTAATGTAAATAAATTATCATATTTCTTATTTTGTGGAAAATTGATTTATTCACTGAAGAATATCACCTCGGGTAACGATTACACACTTTAACAATAAGGTAGAGAGGAGCCTCAAACATTGTGTGGATTATAAAAAGATAAATCTAGTGATGGTTAAGAACAAGTAATCCCTCACAAGAATAGCTGATCATGTTGATCATGATAGAGGGTCTCGGTAGATTATTATGATCTAACTTTAGGTAGTGTAATACGATTATGGTGAACAAGATGATTATATTCCTAAGACAATGTTTATGAGTTAATACAAGTATTTTTTTAGTTGTGTCATTTTTTCTCACTAACGATAATCTTGTATTTAAGTCATTGTTGAAACTGATCTGTCATTGATTGTGGATTGTTTTGTAGTTCTTATTGGGGATGATATATTGGTGTACTCCTTGTCAGAGGGGGAGAACATGGAAAATTAATGTAACACCCAGAGATTTTATGAGAAATGTTATTTTTAATTTCATTGATGTCTTGTGTTATACGCTACAAAAAGATTATATTGTGCTTACGAAAGACTATATTATCATGTAATATAATCAACATAATTCTTGTCTTTCTTTACACACAAGATAAACCTTCCTTGATTGCTTGCGTTGTACGAAATAATGAGTTTCACAAAACAATGATATGTTATAAAAATAAAATTTGAAATAACCATTATGAATATTAATAACCACTTTTTGAAATTTTATAAATATATATCTTTCAAAATGGACTTCATTTTTGGATTTGGAATATTGAAATTAGCCTAGGGTGAATTTTTGGCATTTCTCTGAAAACATTAAATTTTTTATGAATACTGAAAACACTGAGTTATTTGTTAAAACTGACTATTTATTTGAATAATAATATATTTTATTTATATATATTTTAGGTCAAAATAGATACATAATACCTCTATAATTTCAATGTAATTAATTGGAGACATTTTATAATAATTTTAAATATATAAAAATTTTGTTGATCTTTAAACCATCTTTTACCCACCTCCTATGAGCATTTGAAAATTTACATAAAATTTAATTTTACCTCTTCTGGTAGTTTAATTTCAAAAATCCGAGAGACATAGTTGATATCATCAATTAAAATTTCGTTCAATGAGAGTAAAATAATTTTTTTTGTGAATTTAACTTTTACCTTTAATTTACCACGATTAAAAGTAAATAGGGTAATTAATGGTAAAAATGATATTATTATTACCCTAAAATATGTCATAATTCAATAAGATAATTTTAATTTGAAAAAAACAGCTTTTGTAAAAAACTATTACCCTTTAAGTCCACTTGGATCAGATTAGGACATTTATTATTATTTTATTTAACAAATAGTTAAAATAGTTAAAATCAAAGTTTAATAACTAATTTTTTTTTTAATATATGGTTATACATAAAATTAATTAGATTATAGATATTAATATGAATGATAATAATATTTCATACATAATTATATTTTATTTATATTTTTTAATCATTATATAATTTAATTTATTTATGACACAATGATGATGCAATAATTACCTTATTACTAATATATTAACATAATTGATAACATAAATACTCAAATAAATGTAATTTGAGACTTTTTATGAATTTAACTAATTTTATATGTAAATATAATATATTAGGGTTTGTTAGATGAATTTTTTTCAAAGTAATAATGTTGTTATGAATTTATAAAAAACAAAATACCAAATAGTTTCAAAATTGGAATAAAAGTGTTTTGAAAAAAATATATTATATTATTATTTTATATATTGGTCCTAAAAATCTAAGGTTCTTCCAAAAGACTTATATAATAATATATATGTCATTAGTAAACTATTTGGGGCTCGATTGGCAGTTTATAGTATGTTTATTATCCATATAGTTTAAAAATACAAGAAGACAGAATAAAAGATAAATTTTTTAAGTAGAGTTAAATCTAAATGATAAGGTTAATATTGTAACCTAAACATGTCTAAAAACTATTGGTTTATGGGATTTATATCTATCCCCATCCTAGAATAGAAATAAGTCACTTTGAGCCATTATAAACCGAATATGAATTTATTATAAAATAATATTTTAAGTTTTTCTAAGAAGCCCCTCACCCCTCTTATAAAAGGGAACTCCCCCTTCTCTATAATTCACACCTAAAAATCCATTTGGCTCTTCCAAACCCTGACTAAATACCCTTTAAAATATCCTTAATGTATCCTAAAGTCCTTTTATTTGTCATAAATCCAACCTAAGGAGTCCTTTTGATCAAATCAAAAGGAAGAACCTGTAGGAGAGTTTAATATCTCGCCACCTATTTCAAGTTCCTTTCTTCTTCCACTTCCTCCATTGTTCATTCCATTCTAAAATAATAACTCCAATATAATTTATATACTGTGATGTTATTATAAAAATTTTACAATCATATTAGTTATTTTATCCATCCTATGAATGAAAAAGTCACCACACGTGGGTACGTACGGCTTACTGTCTTCACGTCATGGTGTAGTTTGTTATTCAAACATTTCATCATTTTTATGGGTATAATAATGAGTATAAATGATATAAATAACAAATATAAAATTATTATGATCCTTTATATATGATATAAAAACCAATTATATATGAATTTAATATCAAAAGAATGATAATGTCGCTCATGCCTACGGACGGACTACCGTCTCCACCAACGCAATGAGATTCATTTTCCATAATTAACATTTCAAGTATGATTATAAAGTTTATATAATAAATAACCTTGAAAGATATAAAATAATAATTATACTGTATTTATGTACATATATGGTTCATTTACTTAATGCCATTCAATTCAATAAGGAATTGAAAATAGTGTTCATGCGTACGTACGACATACTTTCTCCATGAACGGGGTATTTCATTTCATTTATCGGTCTATGATATATATTTATATGCTGAATATATATTATATATAAATAATTTTCTACATTCTGGAAATAATTAAATCAGGATATAAGTAACAATATCATGATCAATAAGTCGAAACACGCACGATAAATGAAACGATTTTACCCAATACACTGATTTAACATTGAATTTATAAAAGAACAAGTAATATAATGTCATAAGTGAATCATATATGATATCATAAATATTATTATTGTTATTTTACAAGTAAATAATATTTTCAAACCCACTATATATGAGTCTCTGTCACATACATAAGAAATTGGACATATGGTAAGGGATAATTTTTCAAATCTCATTTTTATCTGAGATTGCTTATACATGAGTATTTACTGGGGTTATATTTTTCATCTATGTACATAAAAATGTTTTTCATAAATTTTTTAATATTAATACATGTATTTTTAAAGTCATGATTACCCCTATTAGACTTTTATATTGTTTTGTGGATGGAATCATTCTTATGATTAACATACGAGGAAAATGTTTTTTTAACTTATACGAAGTGAACATATTTTTACGGTTTGATAATGCCTTATTTTCAGGAAGCATACTCTAAAAGATTTAATGATTATTTTCAACAAAAATTCTTTTCTTTTAAAATTGCATGGCATTTTGTGAAAAAAAAAAATATTTTTAAGAAGAAAGGATATTTTCCTCAATAAGTCATTCCAAGTGTTTTATCAAAACAAATATCCTTCTAAAATCACAATATTTAATATTATTATGTTTCAATAATAATGTCTCTATTATTTAAATGGTGTGATTTTTATTATGATGAAATGATATATATTTGTTTTATATTGGTTTTTCTATAATGGGATGAAGTTTTTGAAACCCATTTTATTCTTTAGGTTATGATGAATGATTTATGTTATGGCACACAAAAAATAGTTTAATTATGAGATGGGTGGGAACTATATATCCCGCCAATGAATTGGGTAATGATTTATATTTCATGAGATAGACATGGCTGGAACAGAAAGTGGATCTGGTTCAGTAATACAGTGATGGAGTGACAAGTAAGCCCGATTCAGTAATGGGCTTTGTCCACTATGATGGTCTTGGAAGAAATACCTTGGCTACTATGGAAATCATATCATGTGTTTAATGGTTTTCCACAATTACATGTTTTATTACCATGCTATTTTATCATGATTGATGTTCTATTATGATCTATGCCTTATGTACTTCCAATTTTATGTCATTGCTCAAGATTTTGATGTTCAAACATTATGTTCATGTTTTTAAATTCAAAAGTATATGGATTGTTTTATTTTCCCCATACTTACCCATACTGAGAATTTGGGCTTTCCATTTATATATTTTTTTACCAGGATTTAAAGAAAGGTTTTAGGTAAGAAAAAAAAATGGGAATATCTTTATGGGAGATGATTAAGATCATTCCCCTGGATTAGAAGATTATGTTCCGAGTTTCCAAAGACACTAAACTATTAGGGTTCATGGGTGTTTGTTTTTGTTATGTATTATGTATTCCCTAAAAGTAATTTACTGCCCATATACATCCTGTATGGTTCTATCTAATTAATATATCATCCTTATACCATTATGATTATATCTTTTAAAAGGAAATTTTTCCAAGTGTGTGTTTTGATTCAAAGATGTGTAATTAAGAGGGAATGTTATATCTGAGAGGGGAATATCAGTGGATCTTAAAATGGTATAGGAAGTAATTTATAATGGTAATCCTAGAAATGTGTTTTATGATTGATGCTTCTTAGGTGTGGTTGTTTATTAAAAGAAATATTATTCAGTAATTCTTTATTCATTAATGTCTAATGATAGTGTGTACCCACAATGGTGTAATTTTTTGTGGGATGAAAATAGTTCATATATTTTCAATAACTAGTGGTGTAGCTTAAATTGTCTATAGTTTTAAATATTTTAAAAAAAGAATTGGGATATGATTATTTCTATGTTTCCTATAGAATAGGTTTGTGTTGCATCATAATGTATGTAATGAAGGTGTTGGCCTTTGGATGTCATCAAATATAGGATCGTGTGATAAACAACCCAACACAAGATCTTGAGGTGGTAGTGGTTAAACATGCATGCACTCAAAACATTGCATCACCACCTTTTTGTGGAGAAATTTGTAGTATATTATGTTTATGGGAACCTAATGTATATTTTATCATATATGGACCTGAACATATGATATAGATGATGGGTTTAGTATCTTCATAATTTTTATTTTTATATTGTTATACAACCTAGAAATATAAGGTGTTCCCTAATTCATGGAGATTAAACTTACCAACTCAAGACATAAAGGTTTCCTCAAGGGAGTGACGTTGAAAATATTTTTCACAAATATTACTTTTGGAATCTAATACGTGGATTGATAGGTATTCTTATTTTTAGTAAGGGCTGAATTTTTATTTGATGAGAAGGTTCATCTTGAGGAATTGATAGACACAAATTTCTTGTGATTTGGTGAAATCCTAATCATTGGGGAGACCTTGGGTGAATGCTATTGGGAGTGGATAGTTTATAAGAGGGTCATCTCATGGGCTTCATTTCACTTTGGGATACATCTCTCGATAGAATTTTCTCCATCATTAATCCCTCCTAATACGGAGAGGGGCTACTTGAGAAATGATTGTCCTCCTCCTTTCTCTCCTCCCACTTACTCTTCTAATCTCCTCCCTCCCTGACCATCAATCTCGACCCCAATGTACCATAATTTAGTAATGTTTTTATTAAGTTCCAACTCCTAAATTGAGAATTTAAATAAGTTTATGATCATCATAGACTCTCCCTGGTGAATCTATTTAGAAAAAATCACACATCACCTGATGCATTAGAATATTATATACCTAATTTAGGGAATCTGTAATAACAAACTATTGTGGAGTTTTTCATTTAGTTCTTATGATCATTTAGTTTTCTATTTTAAATGATATTATCTATAGACGGAATGGAATCAGTCGATAAGACTACAACGTTTGGTTCAATCATTTTTATGGACCTTTGACTTCCACTAGATACATGATACAACTATATTACCAATCTATTTTACTTTTCTAGGTCTTATGCTCCCTTTTCATAATCCCTAGATAGATTGAATTATAATAAATTTAGTTGGGATAATCAAGTGTTTTGAACATAGATCAGGATCCCTTTATCATCCAATATTATTTCTTATTCGCAATGAAATTGATGTATCGAATTCTCCAGTTGGTTTTATGTGGATTTGGATAGTGAAAGAATATTGGATGAAATAGACAATGATTTTTGTGTAATTTTTGAATTTCATATTATCCTACTATAATCTTGGTCACTCTCAATGTTTTTGTATGTTTGGCTTATAAATAAATGGCCTTAACCACTAGGTTCATGCATCTACTAAGAATACAATGGGTAACCCACAATACAACCATGTTTCTCCAGACACAGATTGTGGTTTCATCCAATCCTCAACTCCACATGGGGTGTACCAGTCGTCTTAGGAAGTGATCACCATGGGAATCATTTTCAATCAAGTCGGAATAAATTATATATTGAAACTTGATCAAAAGAATAATGTTACAATAATGGAGTTGCTTAATCTGAAGCTTTTAATGATTTTTAGCTTGTTGAGAAGGGATTTGGAAGTTCACAATTTGGTGGTGTAGGTCTAGCCCAAAGTAGAAAGGCTAGAAGTGGTGTGTTTTATCAGAACCGTGAACTCTATGACCAATTTTTCAATGGTTCCATACACTGAAGAGGTATTGCATATGATAAATGATGATATAAATAATGTGGATTTTTAATAATATACTACGAGTGTACATAAACAATCAAATCCCATTGGAATTAAAAGGTATGGGTGAAGGTATCATGTAGGTTGAGTCAATGAATATTTCCCCCATATATTACCCTCCCAAACCACATTGGTGGCATAGAGGCTACATTCCATGGATATGAATAGTCAACAGAAGACAAATTTGGCATGAAAAATTCCACTACCAGATGAAGAATATGATAATTCTAGTCTAATATTTATTGACAATAGGGTGGGTTTGAGTGTTTGTGGACTTAATTGATTAAGGAAGAATAATGGAACGAAATTAAAGTGAGATATGGGGTTTGTATTGTGGTAAAATGAATTTAATCTAAAGGGAGGAAATGTTACTCACATTATCCTAAGTCGATGGAAACTAGATCAACAAGATGGTCCAAGGTGATGAAATTTGAAGCAATTGTTCAATTCCAATAACTTATTATCGTTTCAGATATAAAAAGTTGAATACATGAGGACAATGGTGGATATGATAAGGATCAATGGCAAGGTGGTTTGGTAAAAAAGCATGATTGGAAAAAATATTGATATACCTTGAGAAAATACATTATTCATAGGAAGATATTAGGGAATGTGATTTCAAGATCAATGCCCCGTAATTTTATTTGAATAGAATAATACAAATAACAGATTTAATTGATGATAAAAAGAACCTAAGGGACCAGATCTACCAAGAATATCAAATTTTTTGAATAATTTTTCAATGAATTGAAGTTAAACATTGAGTACTAAATCAATAATTTATAGAAAATACATAATAATTTTTATGGTATAATCTATGATGACCTGAATATGAATGATAAAGAATTAATTAAGGTCTATATTGTGTAAATTATTTTTATAATCTTATCTATTTTTTTTATTTTTTATATTCTCTATAGTGTTTTCTGATCCTCAGCATTGGGATACAAATATTTTCAACTATATTTATAAAAGTAAATTTGAAATGAAAATTTTAATTTCCAGTCAGTGATTTTAGTATCCCAGTGGCATTTTATGTTTTCAGAGTAGGTTGGTCATTTCATTTTCTATGATGTTAGAGTTTATATATTTTGGTCTCTGGTATTGTTAGTTCATTCAAACTAGAGATATTAAAATGTATTATGATTTTTTATGTCTATATTAGTACGTGTAGATGAGGCCATCAATAATAGTATTCATAACATAGTCAATATAAAAACAGAATGTGATATGGGAACACAAAAGTCATTCTGGTTTGTTGGAACCGTTACATATTAGCATTGGGAAATGGGAAAATATTTCCATATAAATCACCAATGGTTTATTATAGAATTATTTTGAGATGGATGAAATATAAAAAATTAGTGATTTAATTACAAAATCGGCTCAGTTCATCTATATCATGTAGAATATGAATGTGTAGATGTTTGGCGACCTATATATCTAAGAGTTTTTTATACAACATGAGGTTCCATTTGTTACTTTTTCTTAGGGGCATACTATTCATATCATAGTTTTGGAAAGGTTTTAGAATAATATGGGTTGTTATTATAGATTGAGGAAAATATATCATCCATAGATAGATTGGATAAATGCGTGAGATTTTCAGGTTCTTAAAGATATGTTTTTATCATGTTTCCTTTATTTTGATGGTTTCTAGAATAAATGTCATCATGAGGTGGAATTTTTTTATAAAAATATTTATTGGGCTTCGATTATGTTGGTTCCCTTAGAATAATTGTATGTGAAGGTAGAAACTTCCCTTTGTGGTTGATATAGTTCAGAGAGTGTTCCATAGTATAATTGAGTCTTGTTTCAGAAATAATTAAAATTCTATAGTTGATCTAAAAAATATCATTCTCAATATAGAGTCCTCATTAATCCTATAAAAACCATCATTATTTTCTATTGGAGGTTGATTTGGGTGATTGGGTCATTCATCTAGTTTCAACTCACATGGGAAACTATCTATTGAGTATGTAGGGTATGTTGGCACTATGGAATGTAAGACACTTTGAGATCATGGTGAATATTGTAATAGAGGTATATCAATTGTAATTACCGTATAGTTTGACCTCGAAAAAAAATCCATTTCAGGTTTCCCTATTGAGGTGGTATCACCCAAACCCTTCCCATTTGACTGAATGGTAAGATTTTTATCGTGATTCTAACACCACTATTTTTTATAAATACGTTGATATTATGGATTGATAAGATATATTATGATGAGTTAAAATAATTACGTTAATAATTTTAATGTAGTGTTATGGACATGAGAGCCATGAGTTGTGGGCGCCAGAATCCATTGTAAGGATGAAGTGATCTTCTCTCCTTTATATCCTAAAATAATAATAAATTTAAATGGACATAATTAATTTATGGGTGGGAGAATTATGACACACTCTAGTAATGGGGGGATACATTGTGGGTGATGAATTCTTCGGCATGATAAATTGCTGGTAGTGCTTATGTTGAGCTAGATGCAGGGTAGTTTCCTAAGTAGTGATACTCCGATAATTAGAATAGTTGTGCATGGTCACCGAAAGAATCATGGCCTTATTATTCAATTAACTATAGGTTTTGGAGTGAGAGGCTATATTATTGTGTAATGGGGTTGGATTTGGTCATTTTTTCAAAATTTGGTACAACTAAAACAAGGACATAAGCTATTTAATTACCCACTTATCTAGTGGATTGGTACTATAGAGAATTTTCATTGACTATTTTGTAGCTTTTCCTCATGAGAATAGGATATGGATGAGGAAAACATCATTGTTTCTAGAGGCCAATAGTAGAAGGGGAAATTATTGTGTAACACTATATCATGCACTATTTTCTATCCATTTATCAGTATCACAGTGGCATGGTTTTGAGGACTGCATGATGAAATTTTATTCTTCATATTGGGTATATAAATCCACAACCCCTATGAACCAACACTAATTTATTCTCATTAAATTGAGATATTGTCTCATAGGAGAAATCTATGAAGGTATTTGAATCCATTTGATATTGGATTCAATCATAGGTTTCAAGAGATCTTTCCAAGGTGTTTCCCATATGTTAATGAAGTATTTCTGTCTATAAAATGATGCTAATCATTGAATTTTTTGATTTTATTATTAACTAAATTTTTTACTTTTATTAGAAGTAATGATTTTATATCAACATGTTTTTTCATCATTAGTTTCCATTTATAAGGGGGGGGGGTTTAAAACAAGTTTTGATTCAAAAATGGGGCTTGATGTTTGTATGTGGGAACCCCACATTGTGAAAATTATTTTATAAATGATTTGTGGCTATTTTAATTAAGATACAGGTATTCAATAATAGATGTCATAATTATTCACTATGAATTTTTTAATAAAATTTAATGATTGGTTTAATATGGTTTTTTAAAGTATAACACATAAGAACCATTGGTGTGTCAGGATATAGAAATTACACATTGTGTGGGTAATTCCTCTATTGTTTTTGGTTATATTGAAAAAACATTATTGGAATGATTATCAGTGTGTAACAATGTGTGCCATGTTTATGCTATCTTTTGTGCCTAATAAGTACTCCCATATTATATATCCAATTTTTTGTGCTTTTATTTTATGATTTCCCTTTCATGTGATGGTATATTTCAGGGAATTTCTAAAATATTTATCATATGGGGTATCCACTGATGGTTTTTCTCATACTCAATGTTTCATACATATAATTTTCATACTACATATTTTTGGAATATGAACATTTTTTATAAAAATTGATAGTATTATTTAAATTTATTTCAATATTATTTAAATTCTTATAAATATTAGTTTTTAAAATAAATAACGAATATTTTTTGGGAATTAAAATTTTTATATATACTATAGAGAAATCATACTAGGAATCATGATCAAAATGTGCTTTTTTTTACTTATGGTGTTTGTTGATGCGGTTTTTTGGGGATCATGAAAAGGCATGGATATCTCGTAAGTGTTCTTCTTATCATGGTTGTGGTCTCCTTCGATTTGTAGGATCTTTCTCTAGTGATAAAAGGTCACATAGTGGCTTAGTGTAGGGTTAGATATATATAAATTTAGGTTAGCCATTTATCTTGGTGATTTATATATAATGTTTCTTTAGACCTTTGTCATTCATTGTAATCTAGTTTTTTACCATTTTTTATTATACCTAAATCATGTGTTGTTTTTTTTATTATATTCACCTTGTTGATATTCAGCTTAGGGTGTGTGTTTGATTGACTCAGGTGGGTTTGTTACATTGTATGGTCCCTTAGTTTGGTTTTTTATCTTGATGAAAAGATGTTTTCGAACAATAAATATAGATCAATAATAGTTTTTGATAACATATTTATATTTAACATCAATTTAACATGGTTTTATAGGTAAAATAATTAATGTTAAGTAACTCTTAGTGTTTTTAACCTAGACACCATGGCCTCAACTAATGAGAGATGAGTATCATGCATTATTTTACACACATCCCACTAAGATTACATAATTTTAATGGTGTTTTATTGGATATTCATTGATAAATGGTAGAATGCATGTTTTATTTCTATAAATGGTTGGTCGTTCTTTAGATGAATCTGCTAGTTTCTAGGAACTACTTTTCAGAACCTCTAAAATAAGGCTTAGATTTTTGTTGTGTGCATATTATTACTGGAATTAAGTATTGTTGGCTTCTTGGGATTTTAATTCATTTAAAAAATTTAATAATAGAATTAAATGTGAACAAAAATTGGTAAATATTTTGGCCTAATGAAATGTGGAATCGTAACTTGAATATACGATACATTAAGATAATGTGAAAAATTCAAGAATTAGTAATTAAATTCACACATTATTATTTATTATATTTTATTTGTAATAAATTATTATCTATTTATAGATTATAATACTCTTTAACATGACAAAATAAATTTTTTTATCATCTCATCAAAGGTTTCTATAGAATGACATACCTTGTCTAATATTATATGACATCAAAGTATAGTGGAAGATTGTAATTTGATAAAAATAATGTAATAAGTATATTATTTTTATTATAGTTAACATTAAAACATTATAAATAATATTATATTGTTGTAACATCATGAGATATATATAATTAGTGAAGGATCTATAGTATAATGTGATAAATAACAAGTAAAATACGATATCTAAATAAGAAAACCTATTATATATTGTAATGTTGTAATAGTATATTTCAATTGACATTTCAATAATATTGGAATATATTTGAAATATATAACATGTTTATTTATGTTTTTTGAGTATTTAATTTATTGATTATTCTTAATTAGTAATGAAATAGTTTCAATAAAATGTTTACATTTTGAAATTAATTTATAAACATAAAACTAGGGAAGTTAACACAAAAAATTGTATTCATTTTTGGTAAAAATATATTAGTATAAATTAAATTATTTTAAAATAATGTATCTTTTATTTGTTTACCTCTACCTAGTTGAAATAGATCAGTGATTTTCTTTATTAATAAATCGAGGCTTCATCCCCGACCTTTTGAAAAATGTATTTATTCTTTTTATTATCTATGATTCGAGATAATGAGTTGATATTGAAGATTGAAATTCTTCTACTGAGATGAAATATTACTTGTATATCGTTGAAATATTACTTATTGATTTTTTTTTGAATTTTGGTTTATTTAGTGAAGTAGTTGATAAATTCATGTTTTTTGGATAAATATGTTCTCAGATAAAGAATAACATTTAATGATTTTTAATAATAATAATTTTTTTATTTTATTCTTATTTTAAAAAATAATTTTTTTAAATTTTTTACAAAAAAATATTATGCGATTTTGATTTGATGGTGAAATTAATTACATGTAATTAAATGGATTTTAGGGTGATATAATTTCATAAAATTAATCCTTTTATTAATTTCAAAATATAATTTTTTATTTTTAGAATGTTTTTTATAAAACCATCTTTCAAACATGTCAATCTATAAAAGATATTTTATAAAATGATTTATGGGTGATTGGATTTCAGAAAGTCCTTTTTAAAATATTTTTTTATAAATTTATATGTTTAATGAAAACATTTTAATCTTTTGGATACTTGAGGTATTTTCATTTTTGTATGTGTAATTTTGTATCATAGCGAGTTTCTAGGTGGAATCCTTATGGTGGATTACTGGAATTTGCAGTTGTGGGTAACTGCTCTTTCAAATTATTTGGATCGATATTCGATTAGTTATTTTTTATCCTTATGGTTTGAATACAATATATTCGTATTTAAATTGATATTATTGTTGTTATTCCTCAATGATTTCACTTGTTTCACTTGAATTGGTAGTTTTTTTTGAGATGTGGATTACTTGATATATAGAAGGGGATAACTAGGATTCCATGATAGAATGAGGTATCAGGGGAAAGGTTTTAATACAATATAATGTTAATGGGATATCTAGGGATTTATATTTGTCTCCATAATCAATTAAAATTGACATGGTCTAGTTTTAGTGGAAGTTACATACCATTAAAATAAGTATCTGGTGTATAACCTTGGGGATCAATGAATTTATTATATTTAATGTCATTTTTATTTCTGTACTAGTTGATTCACTCTTGCATATTTATATGGGGTTAATCAACTTTTTAATGTATGATTCGGCCCAAATTTTTTATGGGTATGTTATTTATTGAAATTGTGGGAAAAATGTTTTTGGTAACTGGTCACCCTATGTGAACTGTGATTCTGATCGGGTGAACTTGAAATTATGGCTGAACATCATTTTTGGGAAAAAATATTGGGTAAATTCATAAGAAAACATTGGGTTGTCAAGAGTGGTTTTATGATTGGTATTCTCATTGGATGTTTTCTTCTATATGGTTCATGAAATGGTTATATACTGTAGCGACCCCCAGGACCAGGGTTCTTAATGAGACATGATTTACTTAACATTACATCATTACAAATTAAATATCATGTCTCATTACTACAGAAGATCGCGAGGCCCGGGATTCTTGGAAACCAACTACTTCCGATTAACTTCATAGGTATCAACCATGCCGGAAATTTTTTAACAATACGTAGGGTGAGAAAAAATGCCCAGTAAGGGGTTTTAAAACATTTTTAGAAAATACTTTCTCAAAGAAGTTCTTTTGATGAGAATAAAATACTTTGCTAAAAAAATACTATCTTTTCTTAAAACATGAAATCCATCATTCCTTGAAAACCACTTGCACAAAGAAGCACGTACTTGAAAATGAGCTTTAATGGAAACATGATCAGAGTGCGCAATATAATAAAAATAAACAATGAAAAATGTAACAACAAGGTACTTTAATTATAAAATAATTATATGGCTTAGAAGGGAAAACATGAATATCATGGTTCATGAGTAAAATGCAGATCATCTAATGGTTTACCATATGAAAAACAGTTCTTGTCACATAAAGTACATTTTCATGATCTTGGGAGCTTTCAACTAGGGGTTGTCCTGTTAGTTGAACTGACCCCTGATTAACCTTTATCATTACATGCAGAGGGAATGTATAATCCTGGACTTTGTCAAGACTTTTCATCATGATCGTATAACATACTTAACGGGTCAAGGCTCACTGCCCACCCTGTTTCCTTAGCTCAAGTCAAGGAAAACTACCAAGACCGTCGCACATGTTTGTCTCATGAGACTCCTGCTTTACCCAATGCATTGGAGTGTTGTATAATTCTGGGCGCACCCGTCACATCATTCTTGTTGCGCAATATAATTCCGGGTGCACCCGTCACATGTAAGTCCTATTAATCCATCACATTTCTTGACATGGTGATTATTCATAGGGTTTCATGCATTCTTAATTAAACACCATTTTCACATACGTATTCATAACCTGAAAACAGTTCTATCATTAAAAATGTGATGACATGCATGCTAAAACTCCGTGCACATAACCAGTTATCTTAACATTTTAAAAACATGGGTTTTCAAGAAAATGAACATAAAACTTAACATTACGTAACATCTTAATACCCAATTAAAGTAGGGTTGTTCATAACTTACACATATGATGATAAATGGATGTCATAGGCATTTAATACAGGGAGTTGAGGTTACAATGTGCATAATCAAGTCCATCTTGGGAAATCATGTATATAATTGTGTAAAATCTTACATTAGCACATTAAATAAACATGAGTACATACCTATGAATACATGTATGCATTTATAAAAGTTCAAGGAGTCCATACTATCCATTTTAAGAAAAATGCTGATTATCCAAAGCAGTGATAAATTAAAATTCTAATTTTAAAGAATGATTTTGAAATCCAACCAACCCATAAACATCATCATGCATTATTGTAAAAATTTCAAACATGGACACTAATTTCATATTAATGTATATACACATACGTGTATGTATATACAACAACAATATACATCATTCACTTGCATAATTTTACCTATTCCTTCAATAACTCAAAATCTCCATTTTATTATAGGAGAAAAAGAAAATCAGGGGTATAAACATAGAGGAACGGTTGTATACTTACATTTATCATCTTATTCATATGTGAATATATATATGTATATATATATATATATACACATATATAAACATATGGTGTGAAAAGTAAGAACCCGCACCCAAAATAAAAACAGAACCTTCAGACCTTTACCCCAAATTTTATGGTTTCACAAAGAGGTTGTCAAGATCAGTTCTAGGAATAGGTAAAATAGGTTTATATGGTCTTTTATGTTTAATACAATAAGTGTATACAACTAAATAAAACTTATAAAAAAGGTAGGAAACAATGAAGAGGCTCTTCCCCCTCACTCCTAACCAATTCTTTAAGCCGAGAGGGAGATCTCAAATTCTATGTTCGCACTAGGTTCAAACATACCAGAAGCGTATATATATATATCATGTATACATAAATATATACATATTTATATAAACCCCAATCTTTTCAAAACCCAACCGAAAGTAAAACATGATTCTTTCCTTGCTTGGAGAGGGGAAGTAACCGAGGCCGGAGGGACTGAAGGTATAAACATAAATGTTATACACATATAAATATATATATATCCCGAATATACTTATATATGTGTATATGAAAACCGAAGTTAAAGACAAAGCTTCAGATACATAGTTCAACCCTTACCAAAATGGAGAGGAGGAGTTGTCAAGGCGGGAGGATCCGAATGAAAAAAAATAGAAGGTGTACATATATACTTATCACATGTATACACATATATATAACTATATATAAAACCAGGTGTTTACACAAACTAAAAAAAGAGACACACCCTTACCTGTTCGACGAGGAGGAGGAGAGGAGATGATGCAGCAACCGAGGTCCAGAAGCCGAAGAGATCAGGGGAGCCGGAAGCAAGCCCTTCGCCCTTCGGTGCAACAGGGAATTTAAAAGAAACAGAAGAAGGAGAAGAGGACTTTGGGGGAGGTCATCAGCCCACGATCCGAGGCGATGGGTCGGTGTCGACATGAAGAAGGCAAGAAACAGCCGGGCTACTCACCGGTCTAGAGGAGAAAAACGGATCCCCTATGTTCTACTGGTCTGGCGAAGTGAGGAAGGAGAAGAACCACGAGCGCAAGGAGGATGATGGCTGGAAAATGACGGACGGCGGGGATTAGAGGAAGCTGGATCGGGCAGCTAGAGTTGATGCGGTTAAAAAAAATGGACGACCAAGATAAGCTGGGGGGGATCGGACGGCTGGGGGGTGCGACGTGGTGTAAACAGGGAGGAAGAAATGAGGGTCTCCCCCCACCCCCTTTTCTGCGTCCCCCTATTTTTTTTGAAAGAAATTCTCCTTATTTTTATACCTATTATAAACTTTATTATTGTTTATACTTCAATTATTTATAAACTTTATTGTTTTAAGAATGGTCAAGATTCGTTGTTGATCAATTATATGCGGTTATTATTATTTAATCTTCAATTATTTAACTTTTTTTAAGAATATGAGGACATTGAATAACAATATCATTAAATATGTATTGAAGTAGAAATTATGCGACACAAGAAACCATAATTTTTTACATTATTTCCAAAAATGATAAAATTAACTTATAAACATCTTTATTTATATGCAACTCTAGATGTTTAACATATATGGTCATGTACACATATATAAATATATTCCAAGGGTTTGCACATATTTATTCATACATGAAATAAAATAAAACCCCACAAGATTTCAATAAAACAAAGATTTTCTTGATTAAGATAAATAAAATATTTATATTTAAGTGGAAAGATAGTATTTATTCCCACCATTGTGAAATATATATATATATGTATAAAAATATATCCTTTTCATATAACAAAATTCAGATACATTATTATTATTTATTTGTTGTTTGTTTACATCAAATATCATGCTTAATCTTTTTGAACCTGCTGGGGTATTCAATTCTTAGTTAAATGGTTATAATTGGAAATTAAAACATTAAAATACAACAAAACAGGAGAGAGCCAACAACTATATTTATAACCGTTGGTGCTTAATAGTCAGACCAGGGTGCTTATAAAAAGGGTCTGGTCTCGGGGTGTCCCTTACTCCAAACGACCGAAGGAGAAAATGAATGATGGTTCGTGTGATCCCCTTGGTGCTGAGCACGGTCGCAGTGGCTTCAGCCATCCTCATGTTCCTTATGATGGACACTCGAAACCCCTACCGCATTCTCGGGCTCTTAGTAGTTTTAAGAGGTATCCCCATCATTGTAATCAGGTTCTTAGTTGGGATTCTCGGTTAGTTTACCTTAGTGGATATTGTAGCCGAATGGTTGCTTATTTGAATTAAAGGAATTTTTCATCCATTTGATGAATTTTATTATTAATACCATATTAGTTATTTTTTGGTTCACTTAACGAGTGACATTCGAAAGTAAACTTGTCAAAAAAAACAAAACATGGTTTCTCAGGTTGTTACATTACTTCCCCCTACAAATAATTGCACCCTCGCAATTCTATCATAAAAAGAGAAAAACAGAAACTCCATACGTACAACTCTACAGAAAAAGCGGATCTGGATCTGTTAACAAGACACCAATGTTGGCACACAGCTCTTCCTTTTCCCTAGACCAGATGCACCTCGAACAGTGCTCCTTGAACTCTTGTTCACGTGTACTGCACACAGGCTTCCAAAGGGAGGCTCGTGCGATGCAAAGCTCGGAAACGTCTGAGTAGATAAACTCCCGGATGAATCTTATGGCCTCATCATGCTCGAGGTAGTCGAGAGGGATGATGCGGTTTAGGAGACTGAGGATCAAGACTTGGAACATGTAGGCTGCACTGAGCTGGCCATCCTGGGCGGCCACGAGGAAACACGCTCTGGCAGAAAAATTTTGTGCCAGTGTGAAACACTGGAATAGGCCATCAAAGTACATTCCCCTTCACCTATAGCAGGGGAGTTGAGCAGCGGCGATGAGGTGAAAGACGCGATCATCCTCTTGACATAACCAAAGAATCTCTGGACCGTTTTCTAGATTGAGCAAATGCTGGTAGGACCCTCGCAGGTGGAGAAAGGACGGGTAATCCACCATGCATGCCTTGATCAATATGACTTCTACTAGATCATCGGGTAGGGATGAGATGTTTGTTTGACCAGCCATATTAAAGCAAACATCTAAGGGAAACTCTTAACAACATAGATAAGGTGATGACATGATAGGAAATAAGGAACTTCTATTTATGAAAATGTTTACACGGAAAAGTCTGAGTTTACAAGACGTACACCACAAAGAGTGGCAAAACTTCCTAACTCGTCAAACCACACACAGGATGAACATACATGACTAAACTCATGGGAACATTTATAACGCCTCCCGAGTTTAGCGTTAGGGGTGTGGAGTTGGGAAACATCGGTGTACACTTCTTGCCTAAGAGACACATGGATGGTCTCATTTTCCAACGCTCCAAAGTCCATTAACTGGACCCAGAAGCCATAGTGCAAAATTTGGCAGAGGTAAGCCACTCGGAGGTCTCCGGCAGTAGCAGCTTCTTGAAATGGGTTATCAAGCATTGTGCTAAATTCCTCTCTAGTTGTAAACACTCGGAATAGGTCTTCGTGATACCTTGCCCGACGTGCATAAGAGGGAAATTGGGTCATCATCATTAGGAGATAATCCATCCCCAATCCCCGGTGGAGACTAAGCACCTTAGATGAGTTTGATACATCGTATAGGTGCTTACACGTCATGCGAATTTGGGCATATTTTAGAAAGTTCTCGCGACTAGCTAGAGATATAATGTTCTCTAGAGACTCAGTGGGAAGTGACAAAAGGTTGGTAGGAACATCATCCATCTGAAAGTTATAACATTTTTACTTAGTTAGTCTTAGAAATATATTTATATCACCTGGTTTTCCAGAGTTTCCTGAACCCATCCTATGATACCAACTGTAGCGACCCCCAAGCCCAGTGTGCTTAATGAGACATGATTTACTTAACATTACATCATTAAAAATTAAATATCATGTCTCATTACTACATAAGATCGCGAGGCTCAGGATTCTGGGAAACCAGCTGCTTCCTATTAACTTCATAGGTATCAACCATGCCTGAAAAATTTTAACAAAACGTAGGGTGAGAAAAAATGCCAAGTAAGGGGTTTTAATTTTTTTTAGAAAATACTTTCTCAAAGAAGTTCTTTTGAATAGAATAAAATACTTTGCTAAAACAAAACACTATCTTTTTTCTAAACATGAAATCCATCTTTCCGTGAAAACAACTTGCTCAAAGAAACACATACATGAAAATGAGCTTTGATGGAAACATGATCAACGTGTGAAATATAAGAAAAATAAACAATGCATAATGTAAAAAAAGGTACTTTAATTCTAAAAGAATTATATGGCTAAGCAGGGAAAACATGCATATCATGGTTCATGAGTAAAATGCAGATCATCTAACGGTTTCCCATATGAAAAATAGTTCGTGTAAAAAAAAGTACATTTTCATGATCTTTGGAGCTTTCAACTAGGGGTTGTCATGTTAGTTGAACTAACCCCTGATTAACCTTTATCATTACATGCAGAGGGAATGTATAATCCTGGACTTTGTCAAGACTTTTCATCAAGACCGTATAACATACATAACGGGTCAAGGCTCACTGCCCACCCCGTTTCCTTAGCTGAAGTCAAGGCTAACTACCAAGACCGTCGCACATGTTCGTCTCATGAGACTCCTGCTTTACCCAATGCATTGGAGCGCTGTATAATTCCGGGCGCACCCGTCACAACATTCTTGTTGCGATATATAATTCTGGGCGCACCCGTCACATGTAAGTCCTATAAATCCCTCACATATCTTGACATGGTCATTATTCATAGGGTTTCATGCATTCTTAATTAAACCCCATTTGCACATACGTATTCATAACATGAAAACAGTTCTATCATTAAAAACGTGATGACATGAATGCTAAAACTCCATGCACATAACCAGTTATCTTAACATTTGAAAAACATCGGTTTTCAAGAAAATGAACATAACACTTAACATTACAAAACATCTTAATACCCAATTAAAGCAGGTTTGTTCATAACTTACACATATGATGATAAATGGATGTCATAGGCATTTAATACAGGCAATTGAGGTTAAAATGTGCATAATCAAGTCCATCTTGGGAAATCAGGTATATAATTGTGTAAACTCTCCCATTAACACTTTAAATAATCATGAGTACATACCTATGAATACATGTATGCATTTATAAAAGTTCAAGGAGTCCATACCATCCATTTTAAGAAAAATCCTGATTATCTAAAGCAGTGATAAATGAAAATTCTCAGTTTCAAGAATGATTTTGAAATCTAACCAACCCATAAACTTTATCATGCTTTATTGTAATATTTTCAAACATGGAAACTAAGTTCCTATTAATGTATATACACATACGTGTATGTATATACAACAACAATATACATCATTCACTTGCATAATTTTACCTATTCCTTCAATTACTCGAAATCTCCATTTTTTTATAGGCGAAAAAGAAAATCAGGGGTATAAACATAGAGGAACGGTTGTATACATACATTTATCATCTTATACATATTTTTATATATATGTATATATATATAAACATATATAAACATAAGGTGTGAAAAGTAAGAACTCGCACCCAAAATAAAAATAGAACCTTCAGACCTTTACCCCAAATTTTATGGTTTCACAAAGAGGTTGTCAAGATCAGTTCTAGGAATAGGTAGAATAGGTTTATATGGTCTTGTATGTTTTATAAAACAAGTGTATACAACTAAATAAAACATATAAAAAAGGTAGGAAACAATGAAGAGGCTCTTCCCCCTTACTCCTAACCAATTCTTTAAGCCGAGAGGGAGATCTCAAATTCTATGTTCGCACTAGGTTCAAACATACCAGAAGCGTATATATATATATCATGTATACATGAATATATACATATTTATATAAAACCCAATCTTTTCAAAACCCAACCGAAATTAAAACATGATTCTTTCCTTGCTTGGAGAGGGGAAGTAACCGAGGCCGGAGGGACCGAAGGTATAAACATAGATGTTATACACATATAAATATATATATAACCCGAATATAGTTATATATGTGTATATGAAAACCGAAGATTAAGACAAAGCTTCAGAGACATAGTTCAATACTTACCAAAACAAAGAGGAGGAGTTGTCAAGGCGGGAGGATCCGAATGAAAAAAAAAAAGAATGTGTACATATATACTTATCACATGTATATACATATATATAACTATATATAAAACCTGGTGTTTACACAAACTAAAAAAAGAGACACAACCTTACCTGTTCGACGAGGAGGAGGAGAGGAGATGATGCAGCAACCGAGGTCCAGAAGCCGAAGAGATCAGGGGAGCCGGAAGCAAGCCCTTCGGCCTTCGGTGTAACATGGAATTTAAAAAAACAGAAGAAGGAGAAGAGGACTTTTGGGGAGGTCGTCGGCCCACGATCTGAGGCGATGGGTCGGTGTCGACATGAATAAGGCAAGAAACAGCCAGGCTACTCACCAGTCTAGAGGAGAAAAACGGATCCCCTATGTTCTACTGGTCTGGTGACGTGAGGAAGGAGAAGAACCAAGGGCGCGAGGAGGATGATGGCTGGAAAACGACGGACGGCGGGGATTAGAGGAAGCTGGATCGGCTGGCTGGAGTTGATGCGGTTAAAAAAAACAATGGATGACCAAGATAATCTGGGGGAGATCGGATGGCTGGGGGGTGCGACGTGGTGTAAACATGGAGGAAGAAAAAAGGGTCTCCCCCCACCCCCTTTTCCGCGTCCCCCTATTTTTTTTGAAAGAAATTCTTCTTATTTTTATACCTATTATAAACTTTATTATTATTTATACTTCAATTATTTATAAACATTATTGTTTTAAGCATGGTCAAGATTCGTTGTTGATCAATTATATGTGGTTATTATTATTTAATATTCAATTATTTAACTTTTTTTAAGAAGATGAGGACATTGAATAAATATATCATTAAATATGTATTGAAGTAGAAATTACACGACATAAGAAACCATAATTTTTGACATTATTTCCAAAAATGATAAAATTAACTTATAAACATCTTTATTTATATGATACTCTAGAAGTTTAACATATATCTTCATTGACACATATATAAATATATTCCAAGGGTTTGCACATATTTATTCAGACATAAAATAAAATAAAACCCCACAAGATTTCAATAAAACAAAGCTTTGCTTGCTTGAGATAAATAAAATATTTATATTTAAGTGGAAAGATAGTATTTATTCCCACCATTGTGAAGTATATATATATATATATGTATAAAAATATATCCTTTTCATATAACAAAATTCACCTACATTATTATTATTTATTTGTTGTTTGTTTACATCAAATATCATGATTAATCTTTTTGAACCTGCCGGGGTATTCAATTCTTAGTTCAACGGTTATAATTGGAAATTAAAACATTAAAATACAACAAAACAGGAGAGAGCCAACAACTATATTTATAACCGTTGGTGCTTAACGGTCAGATCGGGGTGCTTATAAAAAGGGCCTGGTCTCGGGGTGTCCCTTACTCCAAACGACCGAAGGAGAAAAGGAAGGATGGTTCGTGTGATCCCCTTGGTGCTGAGAACGGTCGCGGTGGCTTCAGCCATCCTCATGTTCCTTATGATGGACGCTCGAAACCCCTACCGCATTCTCTGGCTCTTAGTAGTTTTAAGAGGTCTCCCCATCATTGTAATCGGGTTCTTAGTTGGGATTTTCGGTTAGTTTACCTTAGTGGATATTGTAGCTGAAAGGTTGCTTATTTGAATTAAAGGAATTTTTCATCCATTTGATGCATTTTATTATTAATACCATATTAGTTATTTGTTGGTTCACTTAACGAGTGACATTAGAAAGTAAACATGTCAAAGAAAAACAAAACATGGTTTCTCGGGTTGTTACATTACTTCCCCCTACAAAGAATTGTGCCCTCGCAATTCTATCATAAAAAGAGAAAAACAGAAACTCCATACGTAAAACTCTACCGAAAAAGTGGATATGGATCGGTTAACGGGACACCAAAGTTGGCACACAGCTCTTCCATTTCCCTAGACCAGATGCACCTCGAACAGTGCTCCTTGAACTCTTGTTCGTGTGTACTGCACGCAGGCTTCCAAATGGAGGCTCGTGTGATGAAAAGCTCAGAAACGTCTGAGTAGATAAACTCCCTGATGAATCTTCTGGCCTCATCATGCTCGAGGTAGTCGAGAGGGATGATGTGGTTAAGGAGACTGAGGATCAAGACTTGGAACATGTAGGCTGCACTGAGCTGGCCATCCTGGGCGGCGACAAGGAAACACGCTCTGGCAGAAAAATTTTGTGCCAGAGTGAAACACTGGAATAAGCCCTCAAAGTACATTCCCCTTCGCCTATAGCAGGGGAGTTGAGCAGCGGCGATGAGGTGAAAGAGGAGATCATCCTCTTGAAATAACCGAAGAATCTCTGGACCGTTTTCTAGATTGAGAAAATGCTGGTAGGACCCTCGCAGGTGGAGAAAGGACGGGTAATCCACCATGCATGCCTTGATCAATATGACTTCTACTAGATCATCGGGTAGGGATGAGAAGTTCGTTTGACCAGCCATATGAAAGAAAACATCGAAGGGAAACTCTTAACAACATAGATAATTTGAATACATGATAGGAAACAAGGAACTTCCATTTATGAAAGGGTTTACACGGAAAAGTCTGAGTTTACAAGACGTACACCACAAAGAGTTGAAAAACTTCGTAACTCTTCAAACCACACACAGGATGAACATACATGACTAAACTCACGGGAACATTTATAACGCCTCCTGAGTTTAGCGTGAGGGGTGTGGAGTTGGGAAACATCGGTGTACACTTCTTGCCTAAGAGACAAACGGATGGTCTCATTTTCCAACGCTCAAAAGTCCATTAACTGGCCCCAGAAGCCGTAGTGCAAAATTTGTCACAGGTAAGCCACTCGGAGGTCTCCGGAAGTAGCAGCTTCTTGAAAAGGGTTATCAAGCATTGTTCCAAATTCCTCTTCAGTTGTAAACACTTGGAAGAGTCCTTCGTGATACCTTCCCCGACGTGCATAAGAGGGAAATTGGGTCATCATCATTATGAGATAATTCATCCCCAATCCTCGGTGGAGACTAAGCACCCTAGATGAGTTTAGTACATCTTATAGGTTCTTACACGTCATGCGAATTTGGGCATAGTATAGAATGTTCTCGCAACTAGCTAGAGATATAATGTTCTCTAGAGCCTCAGTGGGAAGTGACAAAAGGTTGGTAGGTACATCAGCCATCTGAAAGTTATTAAATTTTTACTTAGTTAGTCTTAGCAATATATTTATATCACCTGGATTTCCAGAGTTTCCTGAACCCATCCTCTGATAAAAACTGTTGCGAACCCCATTCCCAGGGTGCTTAATGAGACATGATTTACTTAACATTACATCATTAAAAATTAAATATCATGTCTCATTACTACAGAAGATCGTGAGGATCTGGATTCTGGGAAACCAGCTGCTTCTAATTAACTTCATAGGTTTCAACCATGCCTAAACAAAATTTAACAAAACGTAGGGAGAGAAAAAAGCCCAGTAAGGGGTTTTAAATTTTTTTAGAAAATACTTTCTCAAAGAAGTTCTTTTGAATAGAATAAAATACTTTGCTAAAACAAAACACTATCTTTTCTTTAAACATGAAATCTATCTTTCCTTGAAAACAACTTGCACAAAGAAACACGTACATGAAAATGAGCTTTGATGGAAACATGATCAAAGTGTGCAATATAAGAAAAATAAACAATGCATAATGTAAAAACAAGGTACTTTAATTCTAAAAGAATTATATGGCTAAGCAGGTAAAACATGCATATCATGATTCATGAGTAAAATGCAGATCATCTAACGGTTTTCCATATGAAAAACAGTTCTTGTCACATAAAGTACATTTTCATGATCTTTGGAGCTTTCAACTAGGGGTTTCCATGTTAGTTAAACTGACCCCTGATTAACCTTTATCATTACATGCAGAGGGAATGTATAATCCTGGACTTTGTCAAGACTTTTCATCAAGACCGTATAACATACTTAACGGGTCAAGGCTCACTGCCCACCCCATTTCCTTAGCTGAAGTCAAGTCTAACTGCCAAGACTATCGCACATGTTCGTCTCATGAGACTCCTGCTTTACCCAATGCATTGGAGCGCTGTATAATTCCGGGCGCACCCGTCACAACATTCTTATTGCGCTATATTATTCTAGGTGAACCCGTCCCATGTAAGTCCTATAAATCCCTCACATATCTTGACATGGTCATTATTCACAGGGTTTCATGCATTCTTAATTAAACCCCATTTGCACATACGTATTCATAACATGAAAACTGTTCTATCATTAAAAACGTGATGACATGAATGCTAAAACTCCATGCACATAACCAGTTATCTTAACATTTGAAAAACATGGGTTTTCAAGAAAATGAACATAACACTTAACATTACATAACATCTTAATACCCAATTAATGAAAGGTTGTTCATAACATACACATATGATGATAAATGGATGTCATAGGCATTTAATACAGGCAGTTGAGGTTAAAATGTGCATAATCAAGTCCATCTTGGGAAATCATGTATATAATTGTGTAAACTCTCCCATTAGAACTTTAAATAAACATGAGTACATACCAATGAATACATGTATGCATTTATAAAAGTTCAAGGAGTCCATACTATCCATTTTAAGAAAAATCCTGATTATCTAAAGCAGTGATAAATGAAAATTCTCAGTATCAAGAATGATTTTGAAATCTAACCAACCCATAAACTTTATCATGCATTATTGTAATAATTGAAAACATGGAAACTAAGTTCCTATTAATGTATATACACATATGTGTATGTATATACAACAACAATATACATCATTCACTTGCATAATTTTACCTATTCCTTCAATTACTCGAAATCTCCATTTTTTTATAGGCGAAAAAGAAAATCAGGGGTATAAACATAGAGGAACGGTTGTATACATACATTTATCATCTTATACATATGTGTATATATATGTATATATATATATAGACATATATTTACATAAGGTGTGAAAAGTAAGAACCCGCACCCAAAATAAAAATAGAACCTTCAGACCATTACCCCAAATTTTATGGTTTCACAAAGAGGTTGTCAAGATCAGTTCTAGGAATAGGTAAAACAGGTTTATATGGTTTTGTAAGTTTTATACAACAAGTGTATACAACTAAATAAAACTTATAAAAAAGGTATGAAACAATGAAGAGGCTCTTCCCCCTTACTCCTACCCGATTCTTTAAGCCGAGAGGGAGATCTCAAATTCTAGGTTTGCACCAGGTTCAAACATACCAGAAGCGTATATATATATCATGTATACATGAATATATACATATTTATATAAAACCAAATCTTGTCAAAACCCAACCGAAATTAAAACATGATTCCTTCCTTGCTTGGAGAGGGGAAGTAACCGAGGCCAGAGGGACCGAAGGTATAAACATAGATGTTATACACACACATATATATATATATATATAACCCGAATATAGTTATATATGTGTATATGAAAACCGAAGTTTAAGACAAAGCTTCAGAGACATAGTTTGACCCTTACCAGAACGGAGAGGAGGAGTTGTCAAGGCGGGAGGATCCGAATGAAAAAAAAACAGAAGGTGTACATATATACTTATCACATGTATATACATATATATAACTATATATAAAACCTGGTTTTTACACACACTAAAAAAAAGACACACCCTTACCTGTTTGAGGAGGAGGAGGAGAGGAGATGATGCAGCAAATGATGTCCAGAAGCCGAAGAGATCAGGGGAGCTGGAAGCAAGCCCTTCGGACTTCGGTGCAACATGGAATTAAAAAAAAAGAATAAGGAGAAGAGGACATCGGGGGATGTTGTCGGCCCGAGATCCGAGGCGATGGGTTGGTGTCGACTTGAAGAAGGCAGGAAACAGCCTGGCTACTCACCGGTCTAGAGGAGAAAAACGGAGCCCCTACGATCTACTGGTCTGGCGACGTGAGGAAGGAGAAGAACCGCGGGTGCGAGGAGGAAGATGGCTGGAAAACGATGGAAGGCGGGGATTAGAGGAAGCTGGATCGGGCAGCTCGAGTTGATGCGGTTAAAAAAACAATGGACAACCAAGATAAGCTGGGGGAGATCGGACGGCTGGGGGGTGCGACACCGTGTAAACAGGGAGGAAGAAACGCAGGTCTCCCCCCCCTTTTCCGCATTCTCCTTTTTTTTTTGAAAGAAATTCTTCTTTTTTTATACCTATTATAAACATTATTATTATTTATACTTCAATTATTTATAAACGTTATTTTTTTAATCATGGTCACGATTCATTGTTGATCAATTATATGCGGTTATTATTATTTAAACTTCAATTATTTAACTTTTTTTAAGAAGGTGAGTACATTGAACAACTATATCATTAAATATGTATTGAAGTAGAAATTACGCTACACAAGAAACCATAATTTTTGACATTATTTCCAAAAATGATAAAATTATCTTATAAACATATTTATTTATATGAAACTCTAGAAGTTTAAAATATATGTTCATGTACACATATAAAAATATATTCCAAGTGTTTGCACATATTTATTTAGACTTAAAATAAAATAAAACCCCACAAGATTTAAATAAAACAATGCTTTGCTTGCTTAAGTTAAATAAAATATTTATATTCAAGTGGAAAGACAGTATTTATTCCCACCATTTTAAAATATATATATATATATATATATGTATAAAAATATATCATTTTCATATAACAAAATTCAGCTACATTAATATTATTTATTTGTTGTTTGTTTACAACAAATATCATGCTTATTCTTTTTTAGCCTACCAGGGTATTCAATTATTAGTTCAACGGTTATAATTGTAAATTAAAACTTTAAAAGACAACAAAATAGGAGAGAGCCAATGGCTATATTTAGAACCGTTGGTGCTTAACGGTCAGATCGGGGTGCTTATAAAAAGGTGATGGTCTCGGGGTGTCCCTTACTCCAAACGACCGAAGGAGAAAAGGAAGGATGGTTCATGTGATCCCCTTGGTGCTGAGCATGGTCACGGTGGCTTCAGCCATCCTCATGTTCCTTATGATGGATGCTCAAAACCCCTACTGCATTATCGGGCTCTTAGTAGTTTTAAGCGGTCTCCCCATCATAGTAATTGGGTTCTTAGTTGGGATTTTCGGTTTGTTTACCTTAGTGGATATTGTAGACGAATGGTTGCTTATTTGAATAAACGGAATTTTTCATCAATTTGATGCATTTTATTATTAATACCATATTAGTTATTTGTTGGTTCACTTAACGAGTGACATTAGAAAGTAAACTTGTCAAATTAACAAAACATGGTTTTTCAAGTTGTTACATATACATTGATTTTAAAATATTTGAGTTATTACATGAACCAAAATGTAATGGTATCATTTCAAGATATCTCATGTATTCATTCCTTGATTTCTTGGTCTGATATTTATAGATTATAACTCATTCCTCTCTCTAAATAGCCTCACCATGGATTTAAGTACAATATATTTACTCATTATAAACCATATGGTGGGGTGATTGTTTACACATAACATTGTATAGGTCAGGTTTTTAAAATCTGAGACAAATTATGAATCATTGGTTGACTTTACCATGCACCATGTTTATGAAAACTCAGATAATGTTTTGTTATTACTTCTTGTGAATATCAGTACCTAGTTTGTTGAATAACTCATAAGGTAATTAATTATAAAATTATGATATCCTTTCTATAAATTTAAGATGCAATTTTGGAGAAACATTAGGGTGAGGGAAAATAATGAAACATATATCTTGTTTTCAAGATCCAATTTTGGTAACTCATTGTGTCAATATAGGTAGGCTTATAATAAAACAACGGGGTTATCATTGGGTGATCCAACAATTCGAATTTTAATGTAATTTTGAATAATTATTACTTTTAATGTTGTAACAATTAAATATAGTTTTAGAAAGATAAGAGTATATTATTATAGGATTTCACATCATTTTTTCTGGAATACATCAGAACAATGGTGTTAATTTATTGGTAGTTAACATCCTGGTTTGGGGTACTTCATTGATTTCTATGGAGTAAAACCTACAAAAATCATTGTTTGGGGAAAATATAAGAGGTATATGAATATTATTTTGTATGTATATCCATAACAACTATATAAGACCCATGTATTATTTGTGGGTGTATTCATCATTTCATTTTCCATTGGGATCCTGGGTATCTATGAGTATAATATTCCAGCTTCTATCTATGGGTTATTTATAGTTACCATAAATGAAGATTTTATTTAGAGAAGGTAAGATAATATTTGGTTAGTGGAATGGTTGATTTCATTGAAAGGGATATTATAAATATTTATATATATTTAATCATTCTTATGGATATAATTAATGGATGGTGAGATCATTCATTTCATTATAGTGATTCCAAATTTAGGTTACCATTGTTTTTTATTATAATTAATGAGGGTAAATTAGTAGTTATTATTGGTATTCCCATGAACATGGATTTATTTTTTGAGTTAGGCTGTTTACTAAGATCGATTGGGATTTTAACTCTTTGTAAATGTGTGTAATATCATTTATTTCAATTAATAGTTACTATTTAATATTCAGGGTTCATGATATTATTATTAATCGGCCATAATTTAATAAATGTGAGTTGGAAATTTGTGTCCATGTTTTGGAATCATGTTTATATTAAGTCATATGATTCAATGAGAATGTTTTTTTTTGACAGAACATGATATAAGAAAAAGAATATATTTTTATACTAATTAATAACCATGATTTAGTTTTATATCATCATAGTTATAACATTAAGGAGCCTTTAGATAAAGAAACTGATATAATGCACATGTTTCCCCAAATTTTTCCTTGACACCATCAACCCCCATTTTTTCAATGATAAAAGGATTTATTGTGTGGGTAATGTGTAATTTTCAGTTTGTGGATTTAATCTATTCATTATATATTTCTAATTTAAGAGGTTACTTAGGATTATATTAGGTGTTTTTTTATGGCCTCATGTTTAGAAGGGTGTCTTGGATCACAAAGGTTCTCAAGGAGTTCAGGTGATCCATAAATAACATACATAAATATTTCTTCAAAATTAATGAATATTCAATACATTTCACAATAATACACAACTAAATATTTTAAGGGTTAAGCGTATTTGGATTCTAGATTCATAGTCAATATATTTCATAAAATATATTCTATATCTTCTAAATATTTATTCTCTCACAGTACACGTTATGGATAGACCCAAATGTATGACTTTCTTTGTTACCTAGAGAACTGAAAACTAAAGAACATGAAAGATCAGCATCTCAGTAATGTTAAATGTTAGATAAATAAATAAATTATCATAAGTGAGAATAATAATAATGATATGAGTACAATATCATGACATCAATAATATTTATTTTCAATATATAAATGATCATTATTCATGTATCATGGAATTACTATTTTTAATAAAAAAAATACATAAGTCATAGGTGTGAGGAATAAGAAATAATCAATCAAGATCGAAATGAAAAAATAATAAGTATAATACTTGTTTTTGTGTTATATAAAATAGTATAGAATACAATTTCCTTATTCAATGCTCACATCCAAGAATATCATAGTGGATTTGGTTCACTCACTATTCCATTATTTTATTAATCAACATTCAGTCCCAATTCTATCATATTACACATATTACCTTTCTGGAAGTGGATCAATCCTCATTATAGTACATATTATATCATGTGATATAAATTTTAACCCAATTAATTAGAGGGATATATAATTTATGGCCAACCCACCACATAATTAAATCCATTTATATGTGGGACATATGATCATAAAACATTTATATTGTCATAATAACACAAAACATGTAAAATAAATAATTTTCCTAAACATTTAATCATTACTTGATCACAATCTATCAAGAGAAGGGATATGTAAGGTATAATAAGAGAATTAATTATCTCAATATATACTAATTATAATTACACATGGGAAATGAATAAGTATCATGTAGTCATACTAATTTTATAATCAATATATGTAATCTAGAAAAATGATGAATAGATAATATAATATCCATAGTGAAATATTACAATCTATATAATACGATAACCTTGATGAAAAAACCATTAGATGTAAATTTGACCATTTCATAAAAATAGGCAAAACAACCTTTTTCCTAATTTTTAAAAGATAAAAATAATAATAATATTGATAAAAAACATTTTATTGAATATAAACATGATAAACATTAATATAATGAGTGATTGAAATGTACTATTATAATATTTGGAAAATCTACTAATGCCATATATATTAAAAGAAAACATTGTTTTCACTCATATAAAAGGTAAAATATAAATGGTTTGGGAACTATTTTAAAAATATTACATGAAATCGGTAAAAAATGTAAATAAATGTACATTGTTAAATAATTTCATTTATTGGTAAAATATTCTATACATTTTTCTAAAGATAATGGACATGAAAGAAGTTGTTTGTTGAAAAAAGTTGAAATATTATCGTCTTTTACCTTATAAATTACTCCCTATTATTTTATGTAAAAAAGAGTCGAAAAAAGTAATATACCTTGAATCATATTGAAATGACTATAATATAATTAAAATACATGGTTTCAAAGGTAGTTTTATATAAAATTATCCCCAAAGAACATTTAGCATATAAAATCCTAGAACAAAATGGAATTGTTACAAAAACAATTACCTCAACTCTCGTCATGCACCATATGAATTAAAAACTCATATAAAATAAATATATAATTATTATAAAACTATTATACAAATAGAATAATATATAATATACAATTTATCATTATTTTTATAATTTTGATTAACCATTTAATAAAAATTAATCATTAAAATAACTATTTAATTGGATATTAGTAAATTTCTATGTTTGTTTTGGATCAATGGTTACGGTCCTTTTACCATATTCATGTTATTTTAAACACAAGAATATAAATCATTTCAAAGTATCATATATATTTATTATGTTTTAATTTTATTACAATTCATATAAAGTAGTGATGTAATATGACAAACATCGCTGTGGGGTGATGATAGTCCGTACATGCACATGAGTGACGTTTCCACATTTTTGATAAATTGAATTAATGAAAGTTAAATGATAGATAAAATTTATAGAATCAAAATTATTTTATAAATATCATATTTATTTATCAAATCAATTATTTTGACCCTCTATGTATCGTGTAAATTAAATATGAATCGCATCGCTTCTTGGTGGTAGTATTCAACTCATACACACGAGAAACATTATCATTTTATAATGGATGGAAAGGAGATAAAAAATGAATATAAAAACATATATTAATGAATTTTGATATTTTGTGAGTAAATTGGATTATATTTTCAAAGATAAATGGATTATTTGGTGTGTATATGATTGGATAAAATGATTCCTTTTATTTTTGATGTATGGTGAAAACATGCAAATAAAAGAAAATTTATTATAGAATATATGAATGAATTAAATAAAGTAGATAAAAAATTACAAATAATAGAATATAAGAAGGATATGGAGATAATACCAGTATAAAATCATATTATATCACGTTTTTGTGATATTATGATCCATTTCCCTTATTTTAACACCCTTCTAGATATTTCAAGCCATAACGTGGTAACATGATTTTTACTATGATAACTGTTCATTATGGAATTTTTTTTGTTTAAATAATTAAATATTATTAAATATTATGATTAAAAAAATAAAATCCATTTTATTGATTACATTTTTAAATTTATAATATATTTATTTGATAATTTATTTTGAAAATGTTGTAAATATCGTTTTTAGACAAATTCATTTTTTAAAATAAACCAAATTTTATATTATTCATTAAATTATAATAAAAATTAGATGAATTAAATAAATATTCTGATAAAAATAATATATATAAATTTAATTAATATTAATAATCAATGTAAATTAATTGAAACTGTTACGATAAAAACATGTAGTGCACAAATTGTTTTTTTTAAGAACATCGCTTGTTTACATTCAGATGAATTTATTTATATTTCTTAACAATATATAACAAATTAAATACATTTATATATTTGTAAAAATTAATTTTTCATAATTTAAATAGTCACATTTACTCCTCCAATCCTAAAACCATATGATAACTATCACATTTAAAAATATAATATTAATAGTATATTACGGTTCGTCAAAAGTGAGGGTTGCGTTTAAGGCAATCAATAAATGAAATTAAAATTTTTTAAAAGTGAAATATATTATAAAATATCATAGAGATATATTATCACACCTTATAAGATATTTAAACTTGAAATTACATCCCTCTAATATAAAAAACTAAGGGTAATTCTGCCATACCAAATCATTTTTTTTCATGTATCTTAAAAAATTTATAATTTCACAAAAAAACATTGAAAAGGTAAGTGATCTTATGATGCATAAAATATTTTATAGATCTATGATCTTTTAGTTAATTATTAATAAGAGTTACAAAAATCTATTAGCAGGGCCTATATGATTAGTATATGTGAAACAATATGTATTTATATCTTCATGAGTGATACATGTAACACATTGGGATCTTGGGAGGGATTATGTGGAAGTGCCAAGATGTGAGAACCCATCATGATCGACAATAAATTCTAAGGGGGTAGATATATAACAACATCATCTTTCTATTAAATATAAATCTTGTAACAGAATTCCTTGTAGATTTTGTTAATCATATATTTTCAACAACATCAAATTTTGATTTCATTATTTTTGTCATCATAACATTTTTGTTGACTATAAGCTTCCTTGATACATTAAAAAATGGAATTAACATTTTCTACTATTTCATTAACTTTCCTCTGACCTAAAAAATATTTTTTTCCTTTCTTCATCCCATATTTTTTGAGCGATAGACTTATTTTTATAGAGGGAATAATAAGGATCCATCTCACCACTTTAGTGAATGATATTATTCTATGAAAACCCTACCAATCAAATGTATTAATCAAGAACATATTTTCAATACATTGGTTAGGATACTGATAAATCTCAAGTTTTAATGGACATTTCAAATATTCCATTATCTGAGGATGAAAGGTAATGATAATGTTCCACTTCATATTCATGACTTTATGAATACTTATCCATAACATTAATGAAATCCTCATGACTTGATTAGGTGGAATAAGATTTAATAATTTATATATCATTCCCAATTTCGTAATGTATACTTTTCAATTATTGTCAAGAAATATATATTTTGAAATTTTAATGATAGTTAATGACATTATATGGTGATATACTACAATCCAAATAGTATTATATTTTGTAGATTATTTAGTGAGTCCAACAAAAATATCAAGGTTAATGTTTTCCAATTTCTTGTTTGGTATTGGTAATTATTGAAACATATACTAATACATTTTCCTCTCAAAATATTCTTTATGAAATTTTATAAACGAATATATATACTATGAAATATCTAATTTCATGTTTCCTACCATAAATACTAATTCTGATCTCTATATATATTCTTGCTTCCAATATGAATAGAGATTTATGAACTACGAGAATCATCCAACAACTCCTATAAAATTGGTATTAATAGGACATATAATCTATTTTTGAACCTTATTATTCCATCACCATAATGGTTTAATGCATGATCATTACTCACCTTCAATTGTTTTTCTACATCATCCTCATCAACCTCATTAACCCTAACATGGATGGATGTATGATCATTAATATGAGAAAGAAAATATTTGTCAAATATACGTATGAATTAAATTGACATATTATATAAATTAATAATTATTTAATTTAATTAAATCATCATCAGAGAAAATCTATAATTTCTTTTCAAACTCAAAACAATGGTGACATTATTCTCCATCACTAGGTGGTAATGTATTGAGAACTCGTAATATATAATAGAGTACTACCATCTACTTGTGTGCATGTTAAACTATTTCAATATGTATTTAAAATCATAATTTTTTTATATATTAACATATATATATATATATCACACCATTCCCAACAAATAAAATTCTTTTATAGTTTCAATTTAAAAAATTATGTTAGCACATGCAAAACCAGGAGTTAGGTAGTTATTCTCATTAACATTCAATTATTGTGAGGCATAATACGTTACCATATAATTATGCATATAGAAACGTACTTCTAAATTGTTAAATTCATTATCATATTTCAAAATCTATTCTCCAATAACAAATAATATATGTACAGGTGCACTGAACAATATTTTATTTATTTCCATGAAATTTACCTTACATTCATTCACACATAGTGACATGGTAACATTATGTATAAACATGTTTATTAGGATAGTTATCCATTATATATCTCTAAAAAAGCTAGTACTATCTTACCAACCCACTATAACTATAGCAAGTTTTTACTATGGTTGCTCAAGGACATTACATAATAAATTTCTTCGTCAAATTAATATCAAAATTCCATTTCAAGAGATTAAATGGCCCCAATAATTAATCATTTTATACCTAAAAATCACTCATATTAAATTTTGAATACAAATTCTCCATTCAAAGTATTTAAAAATGGTCCTCAAACTCTCCTTATGAAATTCCCGTAATATAGAATATATATATAAGAATATTATCTATATAGAATAACACAAAAAAATGTCAATATATAATGAATATATTCTTTAGATACATAAATATATTAAATGTATTTGTATGTCCAAAAGGAATCTCAATAAATACATTGTGACAATATCTTTTATGAAAGGCTCAATTAGTTATATCCTCATTCTCATCGCTTTAATTTTTCTATATAAAACGAATTTCAATCTTTGAAAAGTGTTAATATCTGTATAGTTGACCAAAAAATTTATTAATATATAGTAAAGGAAACATGATATTTAAATTGTTCTTATTATGCTCCCTATAATCAATGAAATTATTAATTTACCCATTTTTATTCTTCAAAAAAATAATATGTGTACCCTATGGTGATGCACATGGGTGAAAGAATCCCTTTTGAATATTATTCAATAGTTTCTTCATTAATTCTTTAAACTCAATCATGGACATTATATAGGATTCATTACAATTTTCATAGCACCATGTATGAGTTCTACTGAATATACTTTGTAATAAACTGACCCGAGATACCCTCAAGCATGGCAGTCAACCCATTACGTGATAGATCCGAAGGGAATTCTTGATCCCCATGGGCTTGTGACAAGAACCTGAGAATCGAACAACACACCCGAGGGAATGATTTATCTCAACACATCTAAACACATGAAATATATTTATACAATGAAAAAATTAGAAAATGGAAGGCTAAATATATATATACATATTTTACAACAGTAAAAAATATAGCAGAAATAATAAAATAATAAATTAGTCAAATCACGAAAAATAATTCCAACAACATGGTCTAAAACCAAACAACTAATCGATGTAATTGTATGGAAGAACTCCCACTATCTAACCATGAGATAACCAAAACTAGTTGACATAAAACTCACTGCCTCACAACATCACCTTACATTCCATACATTGGTAGATATACAAAGGACTAGATACCACCGAGGAGGTGTGTAATATGTGAGCTAATAGGCTCAGTAGGATCCCACCCTGGTGTTCCATATCATGTATCTCTATAAAAATGTCCGTATTATTATATTAAATATAACATGCCATGATAAAAGTATGTTTTTATAGAAAACATGGTAAACATTTACTTTTATTATAGTTCTAAACAAAAGTATGTATAACATGAATATCGAGGCAAACACTGAAATCGAAGATTCACAAAATAGAAGTAGCATCATAGGTATAAATCTTGATCGGAGTGGACACTCAAGAGGGGGTGAATTGAGTTCCAATTAAAATTTTTGTTTAAAATCCATTACTAAAATCCCCCAAATTAAAATACTAATTGAATAATTGGGAATTTTAACTAAAGAAAACATTCAGTCAGGTTCTCAAGGGATTAATTAATTCCCAATTAATCTAATCATATGATCAGATTAGGTATTGAAACTAACCTTATGATTTGCATGTAATGCAAACACTTGATAATTCAATTACCAGAGAAACTTTAAAAAACAGTTTATGTTTTAAAGCACTTAGCAACAGAATAAAAGGTTTTAGATAAAACTATATAAAGAACATCAGATATAACCAAGAGGTTCAGTATCAAGATGAGACTTAGTCCTCTAAACAATTTATAGATTTGATCCACACCCTCGATTGGGGTTCACAACAGTTTACCACTATCCAGGTCAATGACCTCTACCACAATTCTTCATGGGAAACAAAAACTACAGCAAATACAGTTTTCCAGGTCACACACGGCCTCTACCACTATCCACAGTAGGAAATCGAATATGCAAGGAGTTTGAATGAGGATTTACAGATCCTCCAGTTAAGGATCAGGAGACAATGTATGTGTAAATTAAAACTGTTGACACACACTTCTTGTAATGTAAAGAATAAATCACTGATCAAGATATAGACTTTTGAATGGATCTAGTGATTGCAGTGTAACTATGGACTCCATTGAATTGATCAGAAATGGTTTAGAGTCCTCTTATGTTTTTTGTCTAGAAAACCGAGTGCCTTTTGCTTGACATCTAGGTTCAGAGACAGTGAAAGAGTAGTCGCTGAAGTTCTTAAAAATCCTCGTGAAATTACACAACTCTTCTTAAGTAAGTGTGATTGTGTATGATCTTCTGTGTCTTCTTGGTCGTGCATGTATATCTGTATGAGATCTTCTTGTGTATATCACTTTTAAATCACTTCTGTATTTCCCTTGTGTCTATAATTTCTTTGGGGGGTTTTTTTTGCAGCAACAGGTACTTCTTATATTTATGGAATCAGCTCTGGCAAAAAAATGATATCTTTTTGTAGGTACGAGGTACAGTTCCCTAACATCCAACAAAATTCATTAAATAAATGATAGAGTGTTAAAATATACCTGATATGACCATTGGTTAGATTAATCAAAGATAAAGAAATTAAGGTAGCGTCAGATTCTCTGGAACGGTAGCTTTGGATATCGGTAGCCTTGTGTATCAGTAACCTCTTGTGTAACAGTATCCTTTCTATTCATTAGACATCATGTCTGTATGTAGACTTGATCAGTAGCAGTAGACTTAATGTACTAGTGAGCTTTCGTGTACCCGTAGCCTTCATGTACCGGTAGGCTTGCACAACGGTGACTTGTCTGTATAGGTGACCTTCAAGTATCGGTAGACTTGTTGTACCTATGGACTTGTTGTATCGGTGAACTTCACGTATGGGTAGACATGTTGTATCAGTGGACTTGATGTATTAGTGACCTTCACGTATCGGTAGACATGTTCTACCGGTGGACATGATGTATCGGTAACCTTCACGTATTGGTAGACTTTTTGTACCGGTGGACTTGATATATCAGTGACTTTCACGTATCGGTAAACTTGCATAACAATGACTTTTCTGTATCAGTGACCTTATACATAACTGTGGACTTTTCAAATCGATATCTTTTTTATGTAATGGTGACCACTTTTCTATTTAAGCATTATATTAGAAAAAATGGTTAAGTTAGAATATATATCCATCCGGTAACCGAATTCTCTGAAGATAATATAAATATGAATATGTTCATGGTGTATAGAAATACTGAAATAAGTAATTAACCATTAATCAATATAGGAATTATCAGACTATAATTCAGCATAATTGGGATTATCAAAATATGAGTTCATCTAATTCTCCAGAGGGTTCATCAATCTCCCCTTTTTGATAATCACAACCTATGCGAATGTATTACGAAAATGAAAATGGGGTCAGAGGAAAAATTTCCTAAAAAATAATTTAAAACAAAGTTCTCATTTTTATCACCCATTAAATTTCACTCACAGTTCTCATTTGTTTTATTTTCTCCCCCTTTGTGATTAACAAAAAGAAGGGTAGAATTAGATAAATGGAGAGACAAAAAGAGAAAAGATGGAAAAGAAACATAAACACAGTAATGTGGAGATTGTAAGAGTAAATTTACATTATGTTACAAAAGGTAAAAATGGATAAAGTCGGTATTAAAAAAATAAAAGTGAACCATATCAAAAACATCCATAAGAACTCAATCATCCTCTTGAACAGGAGTCTTTCCCTTAGGATTAGATGAGGGTGCATGTTCAGATTGAGTAGACAGCTTGGGAATAGCTGAATGAACAACTGGATGGTCAACCACTGAAATTGTACCATATCTGAAATTTGTGCTTCTCTGTGGGATCATAGGAGTTAAGCTTCGAATATCCTGAACTGAAGTCAACTGAGGTGTACTCCCAGAGGTAGAGGCAGGAAGAGTAGGAGGTAAAATCACAATTCTGGTATCCACATGAAAGAATGGTAGAAACCGGTTCCTGAAATCCATAATAACACTACCTCCTTCCTCCATTGCTGACACAAAATCGTCTTGATTTTCAATGAATTTATCCAAGGCAGAAGTAAGCTCCATGATCTTACTAACTTGTTCACTTAAAGAATTAGTCACTGGGGGAAACTTCATATTCTCCATCAAGAGCTTTAAATGATTGGTCAGTTGTTTCTTGGTTTAGACCTTATCAAAGTAAGAATCCACCTTAGTCTTAATAGCCTCTTGAGAAGCAGTAGATGCCCGTAGGTGATCACGAACAATACTGATAACTTCCCTAGTGGCAGCAAGGATCTGAGTATCTGAGGTTCCACTAGTACTGGCCGTAGACAACTCTTCCTGGATCACAGTTCTGATATTCTAAATGTTTACAGTGGAGCTGGATGAGGGAAGGGGTTTTACCGAGAAAGCTATTGTCTCTTTGAAAGATTGTGTCAAATTACTAACCACCTTCTGAACAAGTGCATCCTGACTATTCAAATGTTAATTGAATGATGTCATAAAAGCCTCAAATACTTCCACAATCTTCATGACTACTTATTTGATATATCTGATATCAGTATTCACTTGGGTTTGAGAGTTGTTCATGGAAGTCAATGAAACAATCAATTGTCTTAGAGAAAACACAGCTCCTGTCCAACTCTCAATTTTAGTATGACATACATTAACTTCATCCATCATTTCCTACATGAGAATAGACACATAACATCCAAGAGATTGATCCAGGGATTGCTCCACACTCCTCATTTCATCAACCAGACCTTTATTCAAATCTGCCACTAATTCTCTTAGTTCTTCTTTCATTTCAGCCTTTAAAGACTCAAGGTCCTCCTTGGTTGCCAAATTTTTAGCCACAACAGGTAGGATAACTGAATCCCTTTGGGGATGGTCTTACTCATCCGAATCTCTATATTTAAATCCAAGTACCACATATCCTAGATCTGATGACCAACCTTCAATGTCATACAACACAAAAACTGAACCAAGATGCCCCTGCTCACATAGAGCATTCTCCTGATGAATCTCCTCAAACTATTCTGCTCGTGGTAACTCTACAACTTCCAATACAACTTCAGAAGATTCAATAACCATTTTCTCTCATAGTTCAATAGTGGGTTGAGTCCTATCCTTTTCTGAATCACCAATGACTCCCTTAGTAATGGCAGTAGGTGCCACTACTACTTCCTAATTAGGCACTATCTTGACTATACTATCTATCAGAGGGATCAAACTAAGATCTTATTCTTCATTTTCCTCGTTATTTTCTTTAGCAACATCCTCCTTTTCTTTATGAGAAAACTGATCTGACTCGATTGCCTCATCCTCTACAGAGGTGTTTTTGACAATATTCTGATGTTCCTCTTCTTCTTTTCTTCAGTGGACTCAGTATCACTGTCCTTTAGAAAAGTTTATATCCATGGTAGTTCTTTGCGGGGGGGGGGGGGGGGCTAGCTGATCCATATGAAATATTTTGGTGCACAGGACTAGGAGGTAAATCTGGGTCTCCTCATTCCTCAACTAAAGTCTCTTCCTCCTCAGTTTCAGCTTCAACATCATTGTAGATCATTTCTGGCTCATCTGTTCCAAGACCAGGATCCCACACATCCTTTGGTCTAAAATGATGGTCCGCAAGAGTGTACTTGTCATAGATTTTACGTTCATCATTAACCCATGATTTCTTCCAGGGGTTCCAGCTAACTCTCATAAACTTACAAACAGTCCTGGTGATGCAAAAATTATCCTTAGCCACAATTGTTTCATCTTGAGGTCCAGCTACCTCCTTTGCCTTAAACATAATAGAAATCAACATAGAAAAGAATAGTTCATTGGACATAGACTTCTTCCTAGTCATATCTTCAATCGGAATCATTAGCAATCTGACCAAATTCACCTTTACTCCATGCTTTAACAGATACAACAAATAAATATCCTAAAATCTGAGTTTAGTAAAATCTCCTCTCCTTGGACTAATCACATGCTGAATGAACATAAAAAGTATTTTATCCTCCCCTGCCATCTCTGCAGCAATGATCTTTCTAGGAGTTCAATTTCTTTTCAATTCTAACAAGGCATCCACATAATTTAAATAGTCACTAGCAGAAGGTATTGATTTTGAATAAAATCCATAATTACCTCTATGAGGAAGTCTAAGGTTCTCATCCCATTGAATAGATGAAAACAAAAAAGTTTGACCATTCACAAAGGAAATCATCCTATTCTTCTCTTCTGATGTTTCATATAGACAAAATCATAGAACTCTTTTACCAGTACTAGAAAATATTGTCCATTATTGTTCAAGAAGCATTCGAGCCATCCATTCTCTTATAAAATCTTTAGAATCAAGGAATTACTTTCCAACATCCATTCCACACATAACTCATTTTCCACTACAATTTCTCGCTTCAATAAATGTGGATTCATAGGATTCCATTGAACAACACCTCTACTGCTTCCACTATCACCATCATTGGTTACTTTCTGCATCTTAGCTTGCGTTGCATCACTTCCTTCAACCACTGAGGGTCGCTTCACACATGCCATTTAAGATTCTGAGGCTTAGGGTTTTGCGAGCTTGAGAGGTTTTAGGTAGTAGGGATTCGAACAAATGGGTTCTCGGTGGATGATTAATTTCTATATGTAGGTTTAATATCATTTATGATTCACATATAAAATAAATCTCATATTAAAAAAAAGGTTCGAATTCTCAGCCTTAATAAGAATATTTAAAACAGCGCGAGAGATGTACATGTGAGGTGTCCTTAAACGGTGAGGTTTATCCTAACAGTGAGGTTTATCCTAACGGTGAGGTTTATCCTAATGTTGATGTTTATCCTAATGGTGAGTTTTATCCTAACAGTGAGCTTTATCCTATCGGTGAGGTCTATACTAATGGTGAGGTTTATCCAAACGGTTAGGTTTATGCTAACAGTTTTAAGAGTAAGTTATCATTCCTAATTCATGTCTAATGAAACTTAATCGTTGTGAACATAAAGGCATAGTGAATATATAATCTAATTGGAGTTCAGTGCCTATAAATTCAAGGGTTATATCACCTCTTTGATAATGATCTATTAGAAAGTGGTGTCTAACATCATTGTGTTTGGTTCTAGAGTGAGACACAGGGTTCTTAGAGAAGTTGATCGCACTAGTGTTATCACAGTTAATTGAAACATGTTTAAAATCAAATCCATAGTCCAATAAAGTGTGTTTCATTCACAGAATCTGGGCACAACAACTACCAGCTGCTATATACTCTGCTTCAACAGTAGATAATGCATCTAAGTTCTTTTTCTTACTACACCATGATACAAGGGACTTCCCAAGTAAATGACATGTTCCCGATGTGCTCTTTCTATCTAACTTGCATCCATGAAAGTCATCATATGAATATCTTTTTAAATCAAATGATTTTCCTTTTAGGTAAAATAGTCCAAAATTAGCATTAAATTTAATATATTTGAAAATCCTTTTAACAGCAAGAAAGTGTGACTCTTTAGGGTTAGCTTGAAATCTAGCACAAATACATACACTAAACACAATAGTAGGTCGACTAGCAGTAAGATAAAGTAGACTCCCAATCATACCTCTGAAATTAGTTTGATCCACTGGTTTCCTAGTTTCATCAATATCCAATTTATAGGTGGTACTCATAGGTGTATCAGTTCCCATAATACTATCCAAACCAAAACGTTTTAATAAATCCTTAGTATATTTTCATTGATTTAAAATAATACCATCTTTAGTTTGAAAGATGTGAAATCCTAGAAAGTTATTAAGCTCTCCCATTAAGCTCATTTCAAACTCATTTTACATAACCTTTGAAAAATCAGCACATAAAGAATTTTTAGAAGATCCAAAAATAATATCATCAACATTGTTTTCAACTATTAATACATCTTTTGAAATTCCTTTTATAAAAAGAGTGGGATCAACAATACCTTTTGAAAATCCTTTTGAAATAAGAAAATTTGTAATTATTTCATACCAATCACTTGGAGCTTGCTTTAAACCATATAAATCTTTATAATGTTTAAAAACATGATTTTGAAAGTGAGGATTTGAGAAACTAGGTGGTTGTTCTACAAAAACATCTTCAACAATAAAACCATTTAGAAAAGCACTTTTAACATCCATTTGATATATCATGAAATTCAGATGTGATGCAAAGGAAAGTAAGATCCTAATTGCCTCTAATCTAGCTACATGTGCAAAGGTTTCCTCATAGTTAATTCCTTCTTCTTGATTGTAACATTGTGCAACTAGTCTTGCTTTGTTTCTAATGATGTTTCCAGATTCATCAACATTGTATCTAAACACCCACTTTGGGCCTATGGTTAATGTGTCCATAGGTCTTTATACTAATTCAAAGACTTTATTTCTTTCAAATTGATTTTGTTCTTCTTGCATAGCCATTACCCAGAATTCATCATTGATAGCATCATTGATATTTTTAGGTTTTAACTCTGAAATAAAGTCTTGATGTTCAACCTGATATCTTAGAGAAGCCCTAGTCTATGTTCCTCTATCTAGATTACCTAATACATAATCTAAAGGATGGTTCATTAGAATCCTAGTTAGTCTCGAAAAGGTAGGGCTAGAGATTTCAGGTTCATCAACAGGTTGGGAATCAATAGAAGCAGGTTCTAGAAAATTTCCAGAACTGGATGTTTTTATTATATGTCCACTATCTTTATCATTAAGGTTCAAAATAGAGATATCATCTTCATGGTTTTCAATATAGGTCTTAGGTTCATGTGGGTCAGTTTCATCAAATTTGATGTGAACAGATTCCTCCACACATTTGGTTCTCTTATTGAAAACTCTATAGGCTTTACTAGAAATAGAGTAACCTAGTAAAACTACTTCATCTCTCATGGATGAAAACATGTAAAGATTATCTTTGGTATTAAGAATAAAGACTTTGCAACCAGAAACTCTGAAGTAGTTAACCATAGGTTTCCTATGGTTCCACAACTCATAAGGGGTATTCTTAAGAACAGGTCTAATCAAGACTCTATTGATAATATAACACTCTGTATTGACATCTTCATCCCAAAAATAAACAGGTAAGTCATTCTCATTGAGCATGGTTCTGGAAATTTCCTGAAGGGTTCTATTCCTCCTTTCTACTACACCATTTTTCGGAGGTGTCCGAGGGGCAGAGAAATTGTGACTATAGCCATTGTTTGAGCAGTAGGATTCAAACTCACGATTCTCAAACTCATGACCATGATCACTTTTCAAGGTTTTAATATTAATTCCACTATGGTTCTCTATAGACTTGGAATATTTGACAAAGTAAGAACAAGCTTCACTCTTGTGAGCTAGAAAATGTACCCATGTATACCAAGAGTAGTCATCTACTAAAACATAGACATAGTGCTTCTAATTTAAACTAGAAACTCTATATGGTCTAAAAAAATCCATTTGAACCAACTCAAGAGGTTGATAAGTTGAAACTTTTTTCTTTGATGTTAATGAAACTTTTTGTTGCTTTCCCTTTTGACAGGGATTACAAACGTTATTTGCTGGGGATTCATGTTTTGGTAGGTCTCTAACTAAGTTTTTCCTAGTAAGTTTTCTATGTGAATGTACATTTCATTGTCCTAATCTTCTCTTCCACAGCCATGAATATTTATGAAAATAATTTAAACAAGTAATAGTTTGAATAGTTAAAGAATTTAAATTAATATCATAGACATTTTCATTTCACAGTGCAGAAAATAATAAAGCATTTTTAGAATTAAAAACATTTCAAGAATTATTTTAAAATTTAACATTAAAAAGATCATCACATAACTGATAAATACTTAGTAAATTATACTTAATCCCATCCAAAAATAAATCTTTAGAAATTAATACTGAGTCAGTGTTACCAATCTGGCCTAAGCCGATGATTTTCCCTTTAGAATTATCACCAAATATGACAAAAACTCCATCAACACTAACTATGATTTTAAAGCCTGAGATGTATCCTGACATATGTCTTGAACATCCATTGTCCAAGTACAAAGTCGTTCTATAATAGCTCATTAACCAGGTTCCCTACCAAACAGATTTAGATAGGAAATGATTTTGGTACCCATATTTTCTTGGGTACAGACAGGTTAGACAATAAAACATTTTATACCTAAATTTGTCTTATGAGTCTCATAAAATTTGTAGAATCAACATATTTTGAATGATAAACCGTGTTGGAAATATAACTATGAATATAACTACTTGAAGCATATGAACTTCCAGAACTAGAACTATCTACATTCTATCCAGATTTATAAATAAATCTAGTTTTGGTAATTTATCTTTGTCCAGGTTGGTATCCTATAACAATAGTATATCTAGGTGCAATCTTCTTACCTAGCATTTGAGTAAGAGTATCTTTGCCATTTGTGAACTTTTATAAATCCTCTCTTAGTTTCACATTTGATAATTTCAGTTCAGTTATTTCATTATGTAAATGAGAATTCTTGTCCATTTCTATGTCATGATCAGATTTATGTTTAATAGTTAAAGAATACTATTTATTTAAACATTTTTATTTATGTTTCAGCTCATTACAAGCTTCTTCCAACATATCACAGTATTCAAACAGTTCAAAGTTTGAAATATTTTCAGAATCAGAATCATCTCCAAAATAATATATATTTAAATCAGGAGTTTCAGATGTTACCTTAGAAGTGTTTTTTATAAAACAGATGTTTGCCTTATTTCTATTTTCAGTCTCATAAGATTCATATTCACTGGAGCTATTCTCAGAAGCACTTCAAGTATCCTTCATGGATTTCTTATACTTATTGTTCTTATACTCATACTTCTTCTCGTATTTCATCTTTGGGATATCTGCTTTTATAATTCCTTTTCTTTAGCATTCATAGTAGTCAACTACATTAGGTTTTTCAGAATTCTTCCAGTCCTTTTTATAGTGACCCTTGTTGTCATACATACCTTGGTAATTTGATTTTTTGAAAAACATCTTCTTCCTATACAAATTCATAAATCTTCTAGCTATGTGAGCCATTTCTGCATCACTGTCAGATGCACTTTCACTTTCTTCATAGCTTGAGCTATCACTCATGGTCTGAATTTTCTCTTTATCCTTATTCTTTGAAGTAGATGTCTTAAAGGCAACTCACTTCCTTTTTGGTTCATGTTATTATTCTTTTTTTATCTTATGTTCTTCTTCATACACCATCAACTTACCAATATGTTCCTTGACTGGCAGTTTACAAACATCACAAGATTCTCTAATTGAAACAGAAGTGCCCCTCCATATTTCAGGTAGGCATCTCAAAATTCTCATTATCTTCTCCTTTGATGGAACATCCTTTCCTAGTGAGGTCTTTATATTGAGAATTTAGTTAAACCTGAGATACATATCAGAAATGGGTTCATTAGGCTTCATCCTAAAATTATCATAGTTAATAGTGTAGGTGCTCAATCTCATTTCCTTAACATTAGTTATTCCTTCATGAGAAACACATAGTGTATCCCAAATTTCGTATGCAGTCTTACAAGCAGATATTATATTAAATTTCTCATCACCTAAAGCCCAAAACAGAGCATTTATAGCCTTGCATTTATTATTGTAAGCTATCTTAGTTGCTTCATTCCAAGTAGATCTAACAGTTGTTGGAAATTTAAATTCTGATTCAATGGCAGTCCAAATATCAAAACCCATGCTTTCTATGTTAATTTTCATCTTTATTTCCACTGAGCATAATTGTTTCCATTGAAATATGGTGGTCTATTAATAGCAACACCATCAAGTCTCATATCCATGATAACTAGGTTAAAAAAACTTTTATGGAGATAATATTTTAGAAATAACAGAAATTTTAAGAACTTTAAAATACATCTAAAATTACAGTTTAAAAATAGATTAATTTAGAAAATATTTTAAACCTTTGATACCAAATGTTTTTTGGAGTAGAAACTCAAGAGGGGGGTGAATTGAGTTCCAATTAAAATTTCGGTTTTAAATCCTTTACTAAAACCCCCCAAATTAAAATACTAATTGAATTGTAGTGAATTTGAACTAATGAAAAACTTCAGTTAGGTTCTCAAGGGATTGATTAATTACCAGTTAATCTAATCAGAGGATCAGATTAGCTTTTGAAACTATCATGATGATTTGAAAGTAATGAAAATGCTTGCTAATTCAATTATCAGAGTAACTTTGAAAAACAGTTTTTGTTTTAAAGCACTTAGCAGCAGAATAAAAGGTTTTTGATAAAACTAAATAAATCACAGCAGATATAACCAAGAGGTTTAGTCTCAAGCTAAGACATAGTCCTCTCAAAAATTTATAGATTTGATCCACACCCTGGATCGGGGTTCACAACAGTTTACAACTGTCCAGTTCAAAGACCTCTACCACAGTTCTTCATAGGAAACAAAAACAACCAGAAATACATCTATCCAGGTCACACAAGACCTATAGCACTATCCACAGTAGGAAATAGAAGATACAAGGAGTTTGAATGAGGATTTAAAGATACTCTAGTTAAGGTTCAAGAGACAGTGTATGTGTAAATTAAAACTGATGACACACACTACTCGTAAATGTAATGAATAAATCACTGAGCAAGATATAGAGTTTAGAATGGATATAGTGATTGTAGTGTAGCTCTGGACTCCTTCGAGTCGATCAGAAATGGTTCTGAGTCCTCTTCTGGTTTTTTTCTGGAAAACATAGTGTCATCGAATTGACATCCAGGTTCAAGGACAGTGAAATAGTAGTCGATGAAGTTCTTCAAAATACTTATGAAATTACACAGCTCTTCATGAGTAAGCGTGAGTGTGTATGAGCTTCTGTGTCTTCTTGGTAGTGCATGTATATCTGTATGATCTATTCTTCTGTATATAACTTGTAGATCACTTCTGTATTTCCCTTATGTCTCTATTTTCTTTGGGGCTTTTTTCATCAACAAGGACTTCTTATATTTATGGCACGAGCTCTGGAAAAAGAATTGATTTCTTTTTATAGGTATGAGGTACGGTTCCCTGACATCCAACAACCTTCCTTAAATAAATGACACATCATTAAAATATACCTGATATGACCATTGGTTAGATTAAACAAAGATAAATAAATTAAGGCAGTGTCAGATTCTATGGAATGGTAGCATTGGATATTGGTATCCTTGTGTATCAGTAACCTCTTGTGTAATGGTATCCTTTCTATTCGGTAGACTTCATGTCTGTCGGTAGACTTGATCGGTAGCGGTATTCTTAATGTACCAGTGACCTTTCGTGTACTGGTATCCTTCATGTACTAGTAGGCTTGCACAATGGTGACTTGTCTGTATCGGTGAACGTCACATATCGGTATACTTGTTGTACTGGTGCACTTAATGTATCGGTGACCTTCACATATCAGTAGACTTGTCGTACTGGTGGAATTGATTTATCAGTGACCTTCACGTATCGGTAGACTTGTTGTACCGGTGGAATTGATGTATCTGTGACCTTCACTTATCATTAGACTTGTTGTACCATTGGACTTGATGTATCAGTGACCTTCAGGTATCGGTAGACTTGCATAACGGTGACTTGACTGTATCAGTGACCTTATACATAACGATAGACTTTTAAAATTAGTAACATTATTCTGTAACGGTGACCACTTGTCTGTTTAAGCATTATATTGGAAGAAAGGGTTAAGTTAGAATATATATCCATCCAGTAACCGAATTATTTGATGATAATATAAATATTAATATGTGCATGGTGTACAGAAATACTGAAATATGTAATTAACCATTAATCAGTATAGTAATTATCAATCTATAATTGAGCATAATTGGTATTATCAAAATATGAGTTCAACTATTTCTTCAAAGGGTTAAAAAATAATTAACAAGGATTCTTATATGACCATCTAGAAGAATAATCATACTAGAATAATTCAAGTTCAAAATCTAGTTCATAGAAAAAATTCCTCGGAAGCAGAAGAATACCCCATGAGTAAACCACATGAAAATGTAATTATCCATCCACATGAATAACAGGACTTGGAAACAATGAATGTCCCCAAGAGAACACCTCCTGATAATTAAAAAATATAGATTATGTCTTCAATATAAACCTTTCACCTTAGAACACAAGGTAACTCATGTACTCACTTCCACAAATCAATTTCATTATTTCTAAACTACACATTTTATTTTCATATATTAAAAAGAAGTTAAAACCCATTTTATTTTAAAAACACCTTTTCGACATACAAAAACAGTCATTCCAATTTGATAAATCCCTTTATAAAGTAAGTGTAATCAGGATAACTATTATAGGCTAGAGGTAGAACTACCTACTTCAATGATTGGGTCACACACACCTACAACAGAATCCACCAACCATGAAACTCAAAAATTCAATTGGAGACCCTCAAGAACAAAATCCCACAACAATGCAAATATCAATGGAATTCCCTCTAGAATTGGATCACGAATTGGATCTTAGTATAGGAATTGATAAAACAACATCACAAATCATTGGATTCGATAATGAAAAAAAGGTGTAACCATGATTCCTAAAAATGAAGATATAAAAAGATAACTTACCCAAATAAAAACACCATAATCCAAAAAAACACGAAATGAGAATTAGATTGATCTAGAAAGAAATATGACTACAAAAAACACTGGAGATAATGATTGGTTTGATAGAATTAAGAAAACAGGTGGATAAATGGGCACAAAAAACACAAGATGTTCCCTAAAACATCCCTTCATAAGGATTTAATCAATATAAAACTCCAATTCATATCATGAATTCAACACTATTTAAGTACGATAAAAAACACCCATTTCCTTGGATTAAAAATACATTAATTAAAAAATAAACTATGAAAAACTGACTTTCATGATGTGTAACCTTTCTTAACGGGACCCATTTCATGACATGCACCTGGAAACCATTACACATCATTTAACCTAGTAACATGGAATTAAATCCTCCGTCAGCCTATTGAAAAAGCTGGTTAAATCAGAAAGTCATACAAATATATGAATTAGCCCTGATTGTTTTTCTCTCAATTCCTCCTTGGACCTCTATGAATTAGGGAACAAATATGCTTATTTTAAAAAAATACATTTATATATTGACAATGAAATATTAATATCTTAAATGATGAGTTTCTCCCATACCATTTGAGATAAATACTCCCATGTATAAGTAGAAATAAAAATCCAATAAAATAATTTTTTTGGATGTTCATATTCATCTGAACAGTATGATAAGTTCCTAGGTTGATTCAAAATATCAAATACTATCTATTTTTTCAATAAATGTTTGTGGAATATATGTACATAGAGTAAATAAATTACCAAATCACATTAACTTAATCTAAATGATGAATAAAAATATTTTCATAGGGAATATTCTTACAGACATTATTAGGAAATCACTACTTCTTTGGTGGATTATATGTGTTCTTTAATTATCATTGTTCAATTTTAAAATAGAAATAATAAATTGACTTATATTCTCTATGTGTTTTTACATTGATTAGGCTATTGACTCTCATATTTCTATTCTTCCACACACATAATACAGTGATATATTTGTCATTTTTTCTGAATAATATAATTTCCCTGTATAATTATATTTATTTTTCATTGAAATATAGTAAATGTATTCCCTTTTACCACACATGTAACACCTAACCATTACATTGATACATTTCTATTGGTTCCTCATCCAATATCAATGTCATGTATATAGTTGAATATTTTTCCATCCATGGTCTTCATCACATTAAATTTCCTGAAGTTACATTTTTCTCTTATTTGGTGAATTCATATTTTCACCTATGTTATGGTTGATAAAAATAAATCAAGATACGATTTTTTTAAAAATTAATAAGGTGATTCATCTCATATCTCATTAAATTTTGTTTCTAATGTGGAAGGCCTTTTATTTATACATCACAATTATTCTCCACATGATTTATCCTAGTCGTAACCATTCAATAAATCCAAAAAACATAGTGAGATAATAGAACATTAATAATAAATGTAGGTAATAACATGGCCATGAAAATAATTTGTTTTATGTCCTAAATTATGAATCCTCCTTTCAACCCACGTCATATTAAGTTCTTCTCAAATTGAATTCTCTTATAATAGGGTTCATTTATTCAATAATTCCATTCATCATAATGGTTTATAATGATATTTTAAATTAACTAATACATATCCCCTAGGTGGGTATAGCTAGGTTTGCAGTATTACGAATAATCATCGCACATATAGTGAAGATAAAGTTGATACTATAGTGTAGATTGTTTACCACAAGGTGAATATATTACACAAGTGAATCCATTTTCAAGTATCTAGATAAAGATTTTATTTCAAAGAAACCACAAAATCTATACATTATGAAAATATTAGGATGTTATCATGTATAAGACTTTAACTTAGTGTCTCCACAAATATTCAATAACCCTAATATCAAATAATAAATGAACTCTATAGTAATACCAATATAGGTGACCCGACCATAACATTGATAGTAATTGAATTATTTTAGATTAAAAATAAATACATTTTACCATAGTACATTCCCAAGATGCATAATTTTTTTGAGTATTTTGAAACTAGATACATAATAAACATATTTGATAAAATGAATTCAATCTATAAAAGAAACTTGATATATTATATTACATTTCTATGAAATACCCTACATTAATCAATTTTTTATAACCTAGAGAAATACAAATAAAAATAAAGGGTGAGATAATATGATAAGTATGTGTAAACATAGGATATATAAATCATATATAAAAAGAGAGAGTTAAAATAGGATTACGATATCACTATAATTAAATAATAAATTCATACCTAATCAGTCTTAGATATTTCATCATTAATCGTTGCATAAGGTTTTTCCATAAAAAATATATTAGGTCACAAAAGTGTAGAATCATCAAAAATAAATAATGATCCAAGATAAAATATCATAATCATAAGAAATATGTTTTTATACACATAAGTATAAAAAATAATTTATTTAGTTAAGGATCACTATCAAGACATTAATAATGGATATGGTATAATCTTGATACCATCATTTCCTTTATAATTTTTCACTCCCAAGACTGTCATATTAAATAGAATCCTATATTGAACATGGTTTAATCCCATCTCAATTATACATTATCTCATGATCTATCAATATTTACCCAATTCATTATAAGGATATAAAATTCTAGTACCACCTTCCACATAATGAAAATGTCTCATATTTTTTCTTGAAGATCACAATCCATTCATCATATCATCAAAAAACAACCATTATAAAATAAATGGGTTTCATATATATTTAATCACTAAATGTTCATAATATATAGTGGTAAATTAAGTGGATGGTATCATATGAGAATACATTTTTACATCATAGCTTAAATAAACATTGGGAAAAAAAGAGCTTAATGTAATAATCTTACAACAACTATTATCATCGGTAATCTAGAAATGATTCTAGATTAAAAAATATCACATGTAAAACATAAAAATATTTTATGTATAATGAATTTGATGAAATATAACATTAATAGAGTAATTGAGAAATCATTTTAAAATGAGGAAAATACCGTTTTCTATATATTAAAAAAAATAATATTTCAAATAATATTAAGAAAATGATATTATTATAAATTGATAGTGGGATATTTTGAATAATGATTAAAAAAATAAAGGCCATTAGAATTGGAAAATTTATTCATGTAATATTCTTTAAAAGTGAACATCCTTCTAACTATTTTTAAAAAATACAAAAATTACATTTTCTAAAATACTTAAAAAAAATCAACTTAGACTTCTATAAATACAATAAATTGTAATATAAATGACCTTATTAAAATATTTGAATCATAGAAAGAAACATCATATAATTATTTTAATGATAATGGAAGTAGAATGAAAATTACATTGACTAATGAGGAAGTAAGGTTGTCTTATCTTTAAAAGAAATTTCTAGTTCATTTTATATTCTAAGGAAAGAAGTCTACTATTATATTAAATAATTATTTATTATACATCTTTTATAGAACTATATTCATAATTAACATATTAAAAATCATTACTTTATAATTAAAATATTAAATTTATGGGTCACATTCCATTTTATATAAACATTTATGGATACTAAAGTGTAAAACATTTATATTACTATATTCATCAAAATGGTTCACGTGGGGTCCGACCTAAGAGACAAGGGTGAAAATTCTACCTAAACATTTACAAATTTTATTTTATTATACTATTTTTACTGAACGATGTCTTATATATGAAATATATTAGGTCGATGCCACATGAACATGAAAATAATATTATATAAATTCAATAATTATGTAATTCTAGGTGTTGCACTTTCCTTAGTTATAAAAGGGATCCTAACATCAACTCTTCCTAAAAGTTATTCAAAAATAAAGTTAAAACAATGCCTTCCTAAATCTATACTCAACAGTACATCCTATATCTTATTTGTCACATTATTACAAAATGAAGAAACATAAATTTATAAGTATTTAATCCTATGAGCTTATCCAGGGTGAAGGTATTAATTATAACTGATCAATTTTAGGTATATTTTATCATCAAACAAAACCAAAAATTATCAATCCCTAAAAAAATAATAACATAATAATCATAAGTATATTTAAATGTTGTAAATATTATGCTAAAACCAATTTTAATCATTTCATGCCCTGTGGGGAATGAAAACTCGGCACATACGTACATGTGGGTTAAAACCTCCACAAAGTGATGTGTTTAATTCCTCATCACCACCTCAGAAGGATGGTTGTTATGATGTATTTAATTAATATATATGATAATAATTACATAATTATTATTTAATAATGATAATATATCAACTATAATAAAATAATTTCATCCATTGAAAAATGATAATATTGTTCTTGTATATAATTGGAGTACCACCTCTATGATGTGATGTGATTCATTTTTCATTAACTACTTTCTGGATACTTATAAACATTTATAAAATGTATATAAATAGTAACCATTTCACGATTTATATATTTTGATATGTTGGAATAACGAGGTCATTATTCACGATCATCAATCCAAAGATATTTTTGTATCATGAACTAATTATCCTCAAAATGTTCGATGTATGATCAAATTTTTAATTAAATAATTAAAACATGATAATTAATGAAATAAAATAGAAAATTGTAATGTAATAAACATGAATATGGTTCATAATAATGTAAATAAATAAAATAATAATATTATTCCATAGTTAATAATTCATTGATTCAATCATGTATTTAAGGTATATATTTTCTCATTAAAACCATTATTTGATGTATTCCTTTAAACAATAACTCTTTTATAAACATTTCATAACACCCCCAATTTTTAAAATAATACTACACTTGATATATTAAAATACATGCAATAATGAGGTTAAATTAACCAGTAAATAATATTATTTTAAATATTACTATTGTAACCTAGTGGTTAAATTGATGGATATTAATAAGATAAATGGTATTATAAATTATATATAATGTGTACACAAAATAATAAATTATAGATATATTCAAAGATAATTATCACCCATTTTTTAGAAAAGTCATTTTATCATTCAAAAATTCCTTTCTTTAAAAAAAATTATTTTTTAATGAATAATATTACTAATATATTATAATTATAGAAACATTATTTGATTAATGGAACATAAATTTAGAAATTATAGTATCAACACTATTAAATGGTGAAATTTTGATAATTTTATTTTACTTTTTTTCTAAATGAATAATGAAAAATACTGATTGATATTGAAAATGTTATTTTCTATTAATTAATTTACAATGAAATGTTCAAATTTTGATTAGTTTTAGAAAATCATTAGTTACTTTTAAATAATATTAATCTTATTATGGTATTTAAATGAATTTAAAAATTGAAATTTGTATAATTTTTTAGAACATAAATGGAATTCTTCTAAATTTTTTTCCATTGAGTTTATTGGATTTAATTTAAATTGAATCAGTCATGTGTTAGAATTCAGTTTTGAAAAATGGATTCCTTATTTAGAATCATGAGTTTAAAATTTTATATATATTTCAATTTAATTTTTTATCATTATGAATATTAAAAATATTAATATTTTTTCACCATTGTAATTGTAAATAGACTGATTAAATGTAAAAATATAGTGATAATGACTAAAAACTAACCCTAAAATTTTACTTTTATTAATATGGTGAATATATAACAAAAAAATCATACATAGTATGAATATATGGCCATTTTTATCTTTATTTTTTTGATTTATAGAGAAAGCAAACATTAGTTTAGTTATGAATATTAATTTTAAATGTAAATTATAATATTTTTTCATGATAATTTAATTGTAGTTGTTAAAAATTAAATAATCATCATAAGGCTTACCGAACACTAAAATGGTTCATGTGAAAGAATAAAAAATCAATAAAATGATTTTAAAACATTAAAAATAAGATTATTTAGTTATGATATTGAGTTGAAAATGTTTTTTTCATAAGACTACATATTAGAAAGGTGTCAATTAATTATATAATAAATTTAATTTTTAATTGTCGTTTTTAATTCCAAACTAAATTAATCATGCCAAAAGTAATGTTAATTTAATTTTACAAAATATTATATTCAATTAAATGATTTAAAACACTAAAAAATACTATATTTAGACATGTGATTTGTATAAGGCTAAGGATGTCATCTATGACCTATGTATGGACAATTTTTAGATATATAGTTGTTTTCTAAATCCCTAAATAGTAAAAAACATTAATATCATGGTAATTGTCAAAATAATGAAAGAGGGTCATAAAAAAGAGATAAATGTAAGAAGAATTATCTATACATGTCTAAATTTAATTTTTTTGTGTGCTTAGACATAACATAATATTATATTGAAAACTAAAAAAATTTCATTTTTTATGAGATATAATTTACATTAATTTAATATTTGTGACATTCAAAAAGTGATCATCCACTACCTTATAAAAGGTCACCACATATCTACTATTCTTGAAATTTAAAATATAGAATATTTCATTTAATCCATACATAGTCCAATAAATTGAATTCCTTTCTTTATTATAAAGGATATTTATAAATAATTAAACAAACCATAAAATGATTAAGGTGTAATTAAATGTTGATGTAATAAAAAAGGTATTGGATTTATCTTAATGTCATTTATTGTTTATTCATCCACTGAATTAAATTATTGTTCCACCATGACGAGATAATTGCAGAAAATTTTTACATATATATATATATATTCTTATAATGAAAATGTATCAAAATAATTATATATTGTTTTCCTTGAAATGGGAAATTAAGAAATCATTCTTCTGAATGGTAGACTACATATTTATAAACTGATGTCACTCATCTTCCATTAAAACATATCATTGATGTTCATAATGAAAGATTAAATGTATATATATTTGATATAAATGAAATATTTATCAATTTTAAAAATTAATATATAATCTATTTTCTTAACATTTCATTCTTGGAAAATAATAATGTCATTTGTGAGTAAGTGTGTCTTACCACCTCCATGATGCGATGTGATTTTTTTCATCCCCAAATAATATAGATGATATATATGTAAGTTTATTTAAATAAATAATATAGTATTAAATAAATAATGAACATTATGGAATAAATTTTTTTAAAACATCTTTCCATAATGAACATTGAAATTTTTTAACGTTGCTCATGTGTACTTACGACCTACCATCTCCGTGATTAAATGTTAGTTAATTATTCTTAAAAATATTAAATATGTGATTTTAAAATTATATTTGATATCTAAAAATTATAATTATTTCATTATTATTATTTTAGATAGGAATAAATAATTTTCTAGATTACTATATTCACCATAATAAATCTATTTTGGGAACATGAGTTGAATATCATTGGAAAGTACAATATGTGCAAAATTGATTAAATAATTTATCATTAAATAGTATTAAATTAAATTTAAGGGATAAAAAACATGAAACATATTCTTAAGAATATATATAATCAACACAATTTTATTATTAAACAAGATAAATAATGTATGTGACAAGTCATACTCAAGGTAAGTGTTTTTTTAAATAATAATTTAATTTTTCATTACAATTACAACAAATTTTCCTGCAATTGTAACGATATATTGGAATATTTTATTACATTAAAATAATTCACAATTTTGTTAATTAAAATAATTCATTCCCTATATTCATTTAGTTTTCCAAAAGGGTTTTATAAATTGATATTTTGAGATCTAGATTTTTTTTTCTTATAGTTGAAAAGAATTTATTTCTTAGTGTAATGATATGAATAAAATATTTCATATTTTTTTAGGTTATGGTATTTGGAATTAGTTTTTATGGATAGGTGGTTTGGTTATAGACCAAGAAAGGATGAGTCTGTTTGAAATACCTAATGCATTGTCTATGGGGATGGATTTTACTAATTGTGTTTCTCACATGATATTATTGGAATACACTATAATATATCTTCCAATTCTAACTATTAACCTTATTATATGTATAACATTGAAGGTTATTCCAGGTTTAACAATGAATATTACTGAATTTTTAAGAGTTATATTAGTTTAAAGCATCAAGATACCTATATTTTTTTTTATTAATACTCACTATGGTATTTTATAAAAAAATTTCTACAGCAAAAAACGAATGAAATGAGATTATTTCCAATTATATGTAGCTGTTACTTCTTAAAGTTATAAATTATAATTTTTTAAAAATAAATTACCATGTTTTTCATGATTGAAAATTATTCTATTATTTTTCTCTTAAAAATTATTATAATTCTTTTCAAGAAAATATTTTCGTAGAGAAGGTCATTTCATGGAAAATAAAATATTTATTTTTAACCTAAACTTTATTTTGATAAAGAAATATTATATGATTATTCACAAACTAATCATTTTTTTGTTTGTTCCAATGTCCCATTATAGGATTTTTGGGATCATCCAATTTTTAAAATTATTTTCATTGTGTTTTAAATATTATTATTAGAAAGTATTATTTCATGAATAAAATTGTGAAGATATTTCAAATTATATTTTAAAAGTATTATATTTTTGAAAAAAAAGTATATATTTTGGAAGTGTCTACATCCAATTAGATTATCCTAATTCTATATAAATTTAATCATAAATCCTCCTCATTTATTTATGTGATCTAAATTTAGGATTGATTTTATATGTATGGATGATTATATTTGGTCACAACTTTTAATTTCAAATATATAAATGAATTATTAATTTTTTAACTGTTGATTCTTGGTCAGTGGATTCAAGACTACATAGTCGGTTTCAAATAATAGCCTTAGGTTTCTTTGGATATTATTACATTTTCAAAATATGTCAACATAAGAGTTATAGGAACCATAATGAGTTTACGTGTTTAAGGGTGATTATAAATTGAATGTCGTAGACAACACTTTTGAGGTTATAATTGATGGGCTTTTTTGATGATTGATTATATTTTGGTAAAATAATTATTTTTTCCATGTTTATGTAACCATTAGAATTAATGTAGAGAATTATTAATGAATAATTTTATTATTTCATTAGTAATGAAAACTAAAAGGTATGAGTTATTCATTGAGGTCATGTATTTCTTTAATGTTGTAGTAATAATTTTCTATTAAGATTATTTAATCTTATGGAAATGAATAATCTCCATATATATATATAGAGGATAAAATAAATTTGGATGAGTAATATTTTTTAATGATTTTAATCTTATATAGGTAATGTTATTGGATCATTGTAAATGATGAGTATGATTATCAAATATATTTTTCCACAGTTTTAGAAAATTAAAACCTAAAAAACATGAGATGTCCCATTATGTCCAATATTTCCATGTGGGTTGAACCAACAACCAAAGTTTAAATAGAGTGAATCTCCCAACGCTGGCTTTTTTGGTGTCCTGTTTAGTATGAAAAAAATTTAATTCATATTTTTTATAGACAAATATTTTTCTACTTTTGGGAAGATTTGTTTTATCAAATAGATAAACATGTGATTGAAAGGGGAACTGTTTATTATGTGATTAATGATATATTGGATGAAGGTCACTATAATTTCGAGGAAAATTAAATTAATAACGTAAATATAAATACAATTTTATGGGATGAAATTTTATTGGAGTTAAAATGATTAAATTAATGATTTTAGGAGCATATATGAATATAATGTGGGTTGATAGTGATCGCAGTTATTTATTTAAATGACTATTCTATAATGGAGATTAAATAATTAGGGTATATAGAATTAGTGGGGTGAAACTATAATATCAATTAATATAATTTATTGATAAATGATAAAATTATATTTAAATAATATGTGACAATCACTCTAGTTTTTAGCTTTAAAACATATAGTATATTGATGGATTTTCTATAGAATGATTTAGTTTCACAAATATGATACCTAGAAGAGTTTTTGAGTGCTTGAAATTTTTGTCCATGAGGCCCAAGGAAATATCTGGTTGGAGAACTATTTCTATGTTAATATAACAGTATTGTGGTAGGATCTATGGATGGTACTATAGATGGTAATGTTGAGTACTGTATGAGCCATAACTATTAATCTTCTTTGGATTTTGAGGCCTAATTTGTACCTTGAGACATTCAAGTCCTTCAGGCCCCCATGGTCATCACGTTGGTAAGACTTTTGGGCCACCTCAAGGCCTTCCTTCCACCACAAGTCCTTCAGGTCCCAATAAATTGAGCTTAAATAGACTATGAATACAATATAAGGAGATAGATCAATATGATGATTCAAGTACAATAGCAATTTACCATAGTAGAGCTAACAAATTTTGATGAATCAAAGGTAATGGTAATTTCAATCAAGACTGCACTATGCATGCCCGAGAAGCCTGGCCAAACAACCATGTGAAGGTGGGGAGATGACACCATAATGTAGATTTTTGGGAGGAGTTCTTCCAATTAGTTTTAGTCGGGATGATTTTCTATTAGACATATAGGTCATGTAATATCACAAAACATGGGGACCATATATGGATCCCCTTCAACCCATAAAAAATATAGAATATCAAAAATTATTCAATATATAATTTCAATGTGCCATTCTGTATTTTTTTGTTTCAAATATTGTATTTTTGTATCATTTTAGATAATGTATTATTTATCCTTAAGAATGTTTGCTATGTTCCAGAATTCTGATAACTTGTTCAAATAATTTTGGTTTTTAAAATTCCTATATGTATGAGGAATCATATGTTATCCTGTTTTGGATCATGTGATATGTTTGAATTTATTTTAGTGATTTACGTATGAAAAATAAATCTTGAGAAATCATTGTTTAGATAAAAAATGTGAATAGGGTATAAATTGAATAAATGATGAAATAAAAAATGTTAATTTTGTATATAAAGATATTTCCATAGTCTTTAAGGTCAATGAATTTCTAAAATAAACGAAAAAGGATCACAAAAAAGGTTATCATATTTCCTTATTTTCTGATGAATTGACAGTTTCTTCATACATCAGATATATATGGTTTTTGGTCTTTACCATTCTCATGACCATGTTCTCTATCACTCTATATTAATCATATAAATCTTGTTTTCTTTTCAATGTTAATTTTTTCACATCCCTTTAATGTTATCCTCGTCTTAACAGCTAGTTTTTTTGTTATTTCAAATAACCTTTGTTTTTCCCATTCCCACTTTTAAATAGGAATATTTACAAAGACTTTTTATTATGTATGGTTCTAGCAATGAAATTTTCAAATTTAAAAAAATTATTTAAAAAAATAAGATAAAATTATGAGGAAGAAAATTTTTAAATGGGTGGATATTGTAACACCCCAATTAAAAGAAGTCTACTCTTGATAACATAAAAGACACACGACAATGAACATAAACTAATGGAAAATTATTATTATATTAAATATTACCTTTATAAAATGACTATTAAAATGGAATTTATAAATAGGATAAAACAGATTTAGAAACATAATCCCTACTAAATATAAATTTATTGATGAATTATTATTTTATTATTACTTAATTTCTAGTGACGTCCTATTATCATTCAAATATATAATTTATTTAATAATAGTTTATATTTATTTGTAAGAAAAATTTTTATAATTAATTTTGTAAACATTTATAAAATCAATTTGATAAATGTAAAATTATTATTGGAATTAACATATCAAAATGAAATTCTATAGAAATTTTATTAAATTTCTTAAATTTTGGTATTTCAATGAATACTAAAAAATTATGATTTATAATGCTTATTATATTTTTATTTAATGCATTTAAATAATGATGATATAATTAGGAATATCCTTAATATTTTAATAGTTCATTTTGATTAATCCTAACACAATTATATTCTTAGGAAGGAATTTTATAATTCAATCTTTTATGAAATCATTTTTATACTTAATATGTAATTTTTTCCAAATTTTTTTGGTGTTTTGAGGTTTTAATTTTTAAACTAAATTTTCCACTTTTTAGAATTAATATTTTCAAATTGTATTCCACTTTTTTTATCTTGAGGAACATTTTTTAAAATATTTTCATTTTATATTGGATCATTATGAATATAAACCATAGTAAAACAAATTCACCTCGATAAGGGTAAATCAAGTAATTAAGGTTTAAAATAATGTGATAATGACCAAAAAGTAACACTAAAAATTGAATTATTTTAATTTTATGAATATATATTGTCCATATCCATATAAATTATCAATATATTCCATTTTGTATAATTTTTACCATGATATCAACTTTTACAATATTTTATGTGATTAAAAGTTAAAATTGCAATTCAATTTTTTTTGTTATCTTTAATATTTTGACGTATGGATGATGAGAAGATGTTTTTAATTATAAATAATCATCCTAACTATAAATAATTTTTCTATCAATATCATTTATTTATATCTTTTTAAAAGAAAATTATTACAATAATGTCTTATATAACATCAGAAGAGTTCTTGTGTAAGCTTAAAAGATCATTATAATTAATTTCAAAACGTTGAAAATAATATTGTTGTGATTATATTCTCAATTCCATTAATTTTGGTTTATAAAATTTTATATTAGAGAGGTTTGAATTCATTATATTGGAATTAGCTTGTTGTTTTGTAGTTCTGAATTCCAGCAGAAATGAATAATTTAAAAATTAACATTTATATTTTTTTACAATAAATAATATTTTAAAAACCTACGTTAAACCTTGAAAATGGGTTATGGTTGGAGATATAAACAATTACCCATGAAATGGATGTTTTCCCTTTCAATTTATTTATCCACTATAGATTAAACACTTTAATATCGTGATAATTTTCAAAAGGTTAACAGAGTGATAAAACAATGTGATTAGTGTAAAGGCCTGATCTATAATTGCCTAAATTTCATTTCCTGATAGTATTTAGACTCATCCTAATCATAGAAATAATACATATAAATTTGGAGTGCTTTTTTATGAGAAATATTATATATATATATAAATATATTATTAAAATAATTCCAAAAGTCCCAAGCACTTCATTATAGAAGGGAAAATCCTCTCCACTTTTATTCATAGTTCATTTCTAGACCCCTCCTAGTGGGGCCCATGACAAGACTCTTGAAGCCCACATCCAATAGACCAGGTGATGGTGACTAGAAAGAAGTAGGAATAACCCTAAAATTGGAGGAATTTCTTGTGTACTTGTACAAATGTACACATATCCAAGGCCACAAATACTAAAAATTAAAATCTGAGGAAGATAAGTATGAAATCCACTAAATAAAACATAAAATGAGTGAAAAAAATGTATATTATAGGGTGGAAGGCAAGAACAGTATACAAGGCCACTTAAAATAAAATAGAAAAAATATAAAACCCAATGTCCCATTTGCACGTCTGTTGAATACCCTACCAAAAAGGAATGTGAAGGGTAGTTTCCTGATGTCACAATATTATGCCTCGTCTATCTAATCTCACTAATCACCACCCAGCCCTGGTCCTCTCTGGACATCTTCAAAGCATCAATCATATGCACAAAACATGACATGTTCGAGCATGGCCTGTGTTGGATTGATTAAAAAATACTCAGTAGGAAACACTTAATCCAAAAAGGAAATGAATAAGGTAAAAAAGGACAATGAAAAGAATATTTATCACTAAATAAGAATATTACCAAAAATATACCAATAATATCCAGATATACTTATTCCAAACACAAAAATTAATAATGTCCCATCCTCATGGCCAATATCAGGATTCTCATTTATGGTTCTAATGGTTTCACACAAAACAAAGAGATCACATTCTACGAGATATACTGTCCATGATGGAAACAATCTGAGTGATACATTCAATAATGAACTAATCTACCATTCCAAATACTACATATGAGAGAAAAATCTCCACCAGGATGATTCTTCTAGGTACATCACAAGTTCCCAACACTAGAGGTTCAATCATAATTATTTTTTACCAAACAAAAGACAAAGAGAACCTAATTTATGTGGCCCACCATCACCATAGTACACATATAATGGATCATTTATCCAAAACAACTCATGAAACCTCTATCACTCCTATAAAGCGTGTCATACACCTCAATCCATAAATGGAGAACTAGGTTCTATCTAGGATACGTTTTCATCAAATGGAAGGGACCACATCCCATAATTGTGTCCGACAGCTGAGGGAGATCCAAGTACAATGGAGAACCCTCTCTCCATCGTTACATGGGATAAGGGAGTGAAACTCCATAAGTGAGGATTCGCACCCTGATCCTACAAGGGAGTACGTCTCATGAAGGACCTACACCCTAATCCCACAGGGTTGTACTACTTCATAACTTGAGGCCCATCACCCTACCCAGTAGGGGAGTACAACTCAGTGTCTAGTGGGCCAACAACCTGGTAAGACATGGGAGTAATGTCTCTATCAGTTCACGTATAGAGGCCCCACATCCAATAATGATTGTTGAGTACTAACTCGTACAATAGAGGACCCACACAAAACCTGATAGGGGTGTATTGACTCCATGCACGTTAAATATAGTGGATCATAACCATAGTCTTAATGGGGAGTATTGCCTCCACAAATATACTAACCACTCACTAGACCCATTGGGGAGTACCTACACTTCATTTACCAACATCTCTGGGAACCCTCCTCCTAGTCCGTCAGGGGAGTATCACCCCCAGAGGAAGATACCAAAAGGAAACAAACCCATTCACACGATGTGGGGGGAACCAACATTACGAAACACATAGACTCCCATTTAGATGTTCTTGTTCTGGGTGTAACTATTACACAATCCATTAGATATCCTACCAACTTCTACAAAAATTCATTTAGAGTAATTCAAAAGGCCAGTTTCATTGTAAGGGTCCCAACACCATAAATTCCTCTTCAACTAAACACTCCATTAGAAAGTTATGGGATTTTTTTAAAAGGAGTTGGTTTGGTCCAATCCAACCCGACAGACCATCCAACATAGCCAAGGGTCCACTGACACGAACATCCCCGTGGTTTGATTTTGTCCTTTAAGATTGCTCCACCATCCTAGACCGCCTCGGATGGCATAAGCTTTTCAGCCCATAGGGCCACCCGGTGGCCCGCTTCACCTAGTCCAGCCTACATCATGGGGGACGATATCCTCTGGAAATGAAATTATCCACATGACATGTCAATGGTTACAAGGGGTAACACTAGACCCAACACATCCAAACAATCCACTTATATGAACTGTGATTCTTGCACATGGTATGTTGACCACATTTCGCGGACTTGACATGGCACAACTGCGTTGCCGGCCCACTCTACCATGACCCTCCATGCCCATGAACCAATTTCCACATGCATTCGAGCTGCCAAGTGTGTATCCAACCACCATCAGATATAGATGGAATGCTAGTACGGAATTTTCTGGGCCACTAGATGCACTCTGATGGTCCGTTAATTGATTTGGAAGAGGTTCCAAAATCATCATGTAGTGTTTTTCATTACTAGGGTATCATAAACACATTTCAACCCATTACAAAAAAAATAATCAAGTGACAATATCTCAATTTTTGTTTCTATATGTCAATCACCATCATTGACAATCCACCACTAGGTCATCACGAGGCCAGATCATTGATTTGGAATATTACTGCTGTAAAACGGGTGTGCAAAGATCTTTTGTTTACAATCCTGTGAAGAATACGAATAACGCACAGGTCATGGGGGAGAGGAAATACAATTTGGAAATTGAGTAATGAAAATCCTTTATCATCTCTCATGGAATAAATCCACTTATGTTAGACGTATCAAACAAATAAAATGAAAATATGAATTAAATAAAGCCTAGATTAATTCTCCAAATTAATATAAGATAGAAGACCCCCTCGAATGAACGAAAGATCTGTGGGTCAACCTGTTCTTCGGTTGATCTACATTTATCATTTGAAACCAATAACATTTATATAAGAATTGGAATGACAGCCCCTGCCTATATTTGGTTCGATTGTTGATGAAAAGTGAAGTTGATTCATCGTTCTCGCCAAACTGTTGAAGAAGCATCTGGATCTGCACTTCGATTTATAAAATTTATTCATCATTATTATTTGTGGAAGGATATACACTCTTTTTTCCTTAGGGGACCTCTAGAGTTATGTTGAATTTTATTTCAAAACAAAATCATTGATTCATCAAAAATAAATTTTTTTAATAAATTCTAATGTTGTCTATGTCCGAAAACTATCATTATTGTACGGACCATGCCAGACAATGTTAGCCCATTCCTAAGGTAATGTCACATTATCGAACAAAATAGTGTCTTCATATTTCAAATATGGGGATCCGTTTAAAGGATATTAGAGTTCAATGTTCACCATTTGAGTGATTTTAGTTAATTACTAAACGTTGTTCAAATATATATTTTGGTTACATAGTGCCCCGAAATCGAAGGTCCTCACACTGCCATGTCTAAAAATTTTCTTAAATAATTATTAAATATAAATTCATGAAAAATAAAGGTCATTACATTCTCTCCAACTTACTGATTTTCCATCTCTAAAAAGTAAAATCTTAAACTCAAATTTTGATAAACTTAGCTTCCTACTGGGCTCCCATGCCAACGAGCTCCTTAGGGCTCCCTATGCTTCATACAAGAATGAAATCAGAGTAACAAAATAGATAAACCACTCTCATGTCCACCTTTTAATAGGAAAACAATGGAAAACAATTGTAGAAATCTCTTTAGCTATGGCAAGTGGGAAAGCACTACGCACTATGGTCCATATGTTATCATGGGGTATAGTGGCTCACCTCCATGCTAACCTGATGTAGATACTGACAGAACTCCACAGTCCATATACACCCATGGAAGAACTATACAAAAAAATTCCAATAGTTTTTAACATTCTAGGATTTCGTTAAATTCATATGGGTATTTATGAACAAAACATTCCTTTCAAAGATAGAACGATGGGTCTTACTAGGACCTCTATCTATAAACTATAGTTTCCACACGACATGCTAAAAAACTACACCACCACACCCACTAGTTGGTTTTTAGCAAACTATGGATTGTAAAAAACCAATCTATACTACAGAAACATCAAAGGGTGTAAATCTACCACAACATAAATGATCCCAATAAAATGAAGTGGAGTAGAAATACTCTACTGGTAGGGCCAGGATCTTCTCTAATGCTTCATCGTAGAACCTCACCAAGAATACGTAGGTCCAAGGGATTCTCCCACCATACATCAATACTAGGTTTCAAAAACCTCATTCTACATAATCCATTTGAGAGCGTCCAAACTATGATGCATTTTATTCCCTTTCAGTGACAATGAAACCCCATTTAATCATTATGGACACACCACACACTTCACCTGGAATAGTCAATCTGGGCATGAACGGTAGTAATAAATAACAAGAATGATGTTATAAAGCCATGATGATATGACTGAGATATACCAACCCCTACTCTCTCCTATAATATTTGGGTCACACTGTCATTATTAATGTGTTATTATTATGTATCCTTTAAGAGATGTCTCTAAGAGTAGGGTTCATGTCCCTGGGATGACTAAAAGTTAAAATTATTTAACAAAACTCGTGACAGAAGGGGGATAAGTAGCACATGTTTCCATTAGTACGACATAATAAAGAAAGGACATGGTTTTTACCTCAGATATCTCTTGGTACCATGGGTCATAATTCATGACTAAATGCAGTTGTCCTCACCCATGACCTCTATCTCCCGATGCCAGGCACATACCAGCTGGAGGAAGTGGGCGAAACTAACAAACTATCGGTCACATCTTGAAACTCTTCAAGATCCTCTATATATCAGACTATCTTAGGTAATTCCATTCTCTATGCGTTGTCTCATATAAGGAATCTCATCATCCGGATTTATTCCAAATACATTGTAGGATGGAAAATACATAGCAAGATACCCATGGCTATCACAAGTTTAACAACTCCTCTACCACGACTTCCCTACTCCTTAATGCATCTCCTACACTACAAACCCACATTTGTGTGTTCAGTCATGGCTATTCCTATAATGAAAAAATCATGTCACTTATCATCTACTAGCTCTTACAAGAGCCTTTATCTTATGACCTATGTGGTAGGTCACATCCAACTACTCCTTGATCGGAAAAATATCAACCACCAGGTATCACTATAGTACTATAGCATATGTCATAATGCTTGGGGATATCATTAATTCTATGATTTTATAGTGTAGTCCCCACTCCATGTTCAGGAAACAGATGTATGTCTCCTTCAATATGTCTACAGAGTAGCAAGATAATTCTATTAATCTCGCTGAGTACTCTACTATTTTCAGACTTCCCTACAGTAGGTTAAGTAGTTCTTGTAAATGCATTGTTCATAAAGTCACCAGAATGAAATCCTCCCCAAAGTGGCACTCAAAGACTTTACAAGATAGGTGTTCCGCCATATATGTCTAGATCACTAAGCTCCACCCTTAGCCAGCTGAGCCTTGAATAAAACATGCGCCAATACTGCAATCTAGTATGGAGTTGTCCTCACAAAGAAGCTGATGTATGTGAATACCTCTAGCTAATCTTTAGCGACAAGAGGATATATCTCCCCTCAGAACCTAGGAGGTCGCTGCATCTGTTAATAATTAAAAAACTAATCACATGTCCACCCTCTACCAGGTGTCCTAGCTGAAACTGTTGATCAACATGTGGTGGAAGCAATGGTGCACCAACGAGTGGGCCTATCTTCATTACTAGTCCCAGTACCTATTCCTCATTTTCAAGTGTACTATCCTCATTGTTACAAAATATAATCTTGGGTGAATGTATACAAGGAGGCTTCCAAAAGTAGATCAAGATGAACCATGTTCAATAAAGTATATATGAAGATCAGAATCAATAAGGACATGGAAAACACAATCCATTCCTATATAATGCATGTACCAATCCATTCCCTATAGCTAGTGTTTTCATGTATTGAGTTTTTAAGATGGTGTCTAGAGTCATGGTGTTTGGATATTTAAGTTGTCATACTATCACTAGAGTCCTTATACTAAAATACAATCTTGAAATACATATCACTATAATACCAAACCAAAATTGCTGAATTCTAGTCCAAATGTGAAACCAACTTACTCTGATACCACTCTATCAGGACCTTCCCAGAGGGCCCCATGTTGCGACTCCCCAATCCCACATTCAATAGGACAGAGGATATTGATTGGAACGGATTAGGTATATTAAAAACATAGGAGGCATTTCTTATATACTTATTCACACATATGCACACACAAATCTTCAATCCCATAAATTAAAAAATGTAAAAATCCAATGAATCTATGCATGCAGAGCACTAAGTAAAACAAAACTAGATTGCAACGAAATGTAAAGTATAGGGTGGAAAATTTGGACAATATAAAATCCCACCAAAATAATGGTAAAAACATTAGTAAACCCCTATTTCCATTTAGCACGTCTGCCGATATCCCTACCTAAATGGTAGGTGAAGGATAACTACTTGAATTTGTTGGACTGCGCCTTGTCTGTCTAATCTAACTAAGCACCACCTTGTACGGTTCCTCTATAATCTCTATTAGAGCATCTGTATTAAGCATAGGACATTCCATGTTCGGTCATGGTCTAAGTTGGGGTGAGTAAAAAAATACTCAAAAGGACACCCCAAAACCAAAAAGGTAAATAACAAGGGAATAAATTCATAAAGAAATGCACAGTCAGCTCTATAATGGATTGTACCCATACATATAACACGAATTTCCGTATACACTCACTTCAAACACTAAGAATAACGAGATCCCAAACTCTTATCTAGTATTAGGATTCTCATTGAAGGATCAAAAGGTAATACAAAATAATAGGAGATCACACTCAATGAGCTCAGCCATCAAATATTCAACCCTTCAAAGTTATACACTCTATCGAGAACCACTATACCATTCCTAATGGTACATCCTTGAGAACATGCTCTATCATGAACATTCGACAAAGTAGAGACCTATTTCCCAACAATATAGGTTAATTCATCACTTCCTTACATTATTTAAATGATAACCCAAGTGGAGGGCCCACCCTCACCACTGTAGAGAGATGAGAGATCCCTTCTCTAAACTATCTCATAAAACCCATGTCGCTCCTATATGAATTGGCCCACATATCAAGCTACTTATGGAGCACATGATCTAATCTAGGTATCATATTCATCAAGTGGAGATTCCCAATAATCATAACTATGTTTGATAGCTGAGGGAGCTCAATGTCCAAAGGAGAACCTGCTCACTGTCGCTACTCGGGACAAGGTAGTGAAACATCGTATGTGGGGACATTCACTGTAATCATAGAGGGATGTACGACTCTGGAAGGACCTGAACCACGATCCTATAGGGTAGTACCACATCGTATGTTGAGGAACCTGACACCACATGATAGGGGAGTACATATTAGTGATTAGAGGAGCCATACCCAGGTACAATAGGAATGTCTAGACTATGTATGTCCATGTGGGGAGGATCCACACTCTTATCTCATAGGGGGGTATGAACACATATAATAGAGGCCCCACATCCTACCTATAATGGGAGTACTATCTCAATTCGTGTTAGAAGTGGAGGAATCACAACCAAGTCCTATAGGAGAGTACAGACTCTACATATAGTTGACAATCTCCCTGGTCCCACATGGGAGTATCTACTCTTCCTTCATGAAAATATCCATGAACCCTCACCCTAGTAAATCAGGGGAGTAATACCCTCAGAGGAATCTACCCAAAAAAAACAAACCCACTCCCATGACATGGGGAGCCCCATCTTCTTGAAACATGTTGATTCCTATTCAACTATGCTTGTACTTGGAGGACAAACACCTCAAACAATTGTTTTTCTTTACAACATACACAGAAACCAAAATAGTGTAAATAAAAAAGGTCGTCTCATCACAAGGTTCCTTACACAACAAATGGCTTGTCAATGAATCAATTTGTTTAAATTTTATGGGCATTTTTGAGAAAGAATGGCTGGTGGGGTCTATTCCAAGCTGGTTGGTCCAATCCGACCTCACCAGGCCTAGGGTCTTACACCCCAACCCAAAGTGTCTGGAGAAACCCAGCCTATTGGTTCCAGCCATCCCCAGCTAGGCCAGACCTAATCCGCTACCCCAACCTACCTCGGCTTGGCTGAGTAGTTCTACCCACTAGCCTGCCCAAAATTGTTTGGGACAGTCTCCTCTAGCACGAGGATCAATCATGTACCGCATCACCCAGTTCATGGAGTATTCCACCCCCACTGTGTCTAGCCAGTCAACTTTCACCCACCTAGATTATTGCATGTGGTTCGTTGACGACATTCCATGAGCTCGACGTCGTGCAGACACAACACCGACTCTCTCCTCCACGACCTATGTAACGACACGAGATATTATGAAATCTATTCCTTCAATTTCATTGATGTCTTGTGTTGTAAGATACACCAAGATAACCTTTCTCTATACGCAACACCGTATTAACTTGCAGTATACGCAACACTATACTTGGATCATGTTACACACAATTTTGATAGTAGTTATTCTACGCTACATTGAGTTAGTGTATATATATATATATATTCAATGTATAAATGAAATATGGTTAGATTATGTTATACTAAACAATGAAGGAGTCTTGTATCACATGAAAACCCGGCTTGTCTTGCATTAAATGCAATCACGACCTTCCTCGATAGCGTGTGTAGTACGCAATACCGAGTTTTATTAAACAACGATATATTGTTATAATATTGTTATGAACTAGCCGTTATTAATAGTATTAACTAAATTTTTAATTTTATAACGATATTATTCATCTTAAATATTTTCTAGAACATGGTATGAGAACAAAATAAATTTTTCGGGTAAAATAAGTATTTATAAAAAAATGCAGTTTTGCCACCTTTTGATGGCGCACCCACATTAAATATAGTTGTTGACATGTTTATAAGTTAAATTTGAAAAAATAAAATCTTTCTTTAGAATCATGATATAAAAATTTAATTTGGATAAATTTTTCATTTTATTCGGATAACGTTCATATTTTGATGAATACTAAAAACATGCTATATTTTAATTAAAAACAACTTTTTTCATCACCATAATTTATATGGATAAATTATCTTTTTAATTGGTTTTAATGTTTAGTTAGAATATATTGTTGCCATTTAATCCAATGATGGTCATTGGAATTAATTTCACTTTGAAATTGGACATAAACAAGTGGTGATCTTTTGATAGTTATTGTTTCTTAAAAACACACTATTTGTTTGGATAACGGGAATTACTTTTAAAATTAATTAATGCCACTTTTATGTTTATAATTTTTAAAAATAGACATAATTTTTTAATTCAGAATATCAAATATAGCATAGGCTGATTTTTTTATTTTTCTAAAAAACTACAATTTTTGATGAATAGTGAAAATACTGAGTTTTTGGTTAAAACTGACTTTTTATTTAAATAATAATTTGTTTCATTTAAATATATTTTAGTTTAAAATAGATACATAAAACTTATATAAGTTCAATTCAATTTATTGGAATATTTTTAAAATAATTTTAGATATATAAAAGATTGTGTTGAACTTTTCACCGTCTTTTACCAACCTCCTAGGAGCTTTTGCAATTGTTCATAAAACATAATTTTACTGCATCTGTGAGTTGAATTTAAAAAATCCAAGAGACACAGTTAATATCGAGAAGTAAAATGTGGTTAAATTAGAGAAAAATAATTTTTTTGTGAATAGTTACTTTTTACTTTTATTTACCACAGTTAAAGGTAAATAGAATAATTCATGTTTAAAAGAATATTATAATAATTAAAAATTACCTTAACACTTGTCCAAACCTTATATGATGAGTAATGGACGACCATGGGAATCCTTGTGTTGACATTGGGACCCCGTGAATCAACTTATGAAAGGCAATGACACATTAGATTAACAAATTTAATTTAAAGACAAAATTGGTATTAACAAAAATACTTTAGTAATTAATTTTTATAAGGGGATATATAAATTATCATTTCGACTATAAATATTAATTGGAAAGATAATAATATTTCCTAAATTTTTGTATTTTTTTATAATTTTTAGACATCATATAAATTAAATTGTTTATGACCCAATAATGATGCAGTATTTACCTCATTAATAAATGATTTAAATAAATAAGATTATAATGAATAAAATATCATCAAAGACCTGTCCAATTCCTATTGAATTATTTTATTTCGAATATGAGTCATATTATTGTCAACATTAATTTGTTTTTTACGTCTTGAAACCGAAGATTTGTTTATAATAAAATAATTTTTTCACACTTTCCAAAAGAGCCCTTCCACTCCCTTATAAAAGGAGACCACTTCTATGCAATTCCACACACCTCTCAAGCCTTTTGGCTCGTCCAAACTCTTCCCTACTAAGCTTCCTAAATCCCTATACTCCCCCTTGAATTCTTAAATTAGGAAGAAGACACTCCAAGAAGTCCTTTTGGTTCAATCCAAAGGAAGTTACCCAAATTAAATGTAATAGTTTCTCTTAAGTTTTTTTCTTTTATTCTACTTTTCCAATCCCTATAATCTTTTTAATCCATTATTTTTTGAAAACAAAAGTATCATAAAAATAATAGGATGTTGTTATGAGAAGGATTAGAACTACACTAACACACACATCCATCTAATGGATGATGCACATAATGTTTCTGTGATGGGAAACTAACCCCTCATGAAACGATGATTGTTCGATTTTCTCCTACCGCCTCTCATGGTGGCCATTATGATGACACTGTATTTATATATGATATATATTATTTTTATTATTTCCTTATTCTTCTTTGAATCCCAATTATATCAATACTTTATGGTTTCCATAGTTGGTAAATACAATAATCTCATTTGAGGAAGTGCGGCATATCGCCCCCTCAAAGTGATGTGATTCTTTAATGCCTTATGTGGGATGTATAATGGAAGGAGTTAATGATATTATATATGATATTATACTGAAATTATTATATAACTATGTATCATTATGTTTAAATTCCATTAAAATAATAAATAGAAATCAACGTAGCGTTCATGCGTACGTACGGTTTACCGTCTCCATGAACAGTGAATTTCATTTCTTACCTCCATATGATATGTACTATTATAAATACATGTATATACTGGATATATAATGAATATATATGATATATAAATCATGATTTAAATTCTGGAAGTAATTAAATCAGGATATAATTAATAATATCATCAAGAACACCAAGTCCAAAAATGCACGACAAATAAGATGATTTTACCCAAAATGTTGCTTTAACATGGGATTTACAAAAGAAAGGGTAATATAAAGTTATAATTGAACCATATATGATATCATAACAATGAATATGATTCATTAATAAGTAAATGACATTATTTAAATCATTATACTGGAAGTTCGGATACGTATGAAGCATAACAGACCTAAGGTAAGGGATAACATTTCCAATCACGTTCTTATCCGAGACTATTTATTCATAAGTGTTTGATGCGGTTATTGTTATCATCCAAATACATGTTTTCTAAAAGTGTTTTTATGTATGTTTAATGTCCTTTTTACGTATTTTTCCGTTTACTATGTTTTATGTAAGGAATCATTCTTTTGTTTACATTACGAGGTACTTTTTGACATTTCCAACAAACGTACAAGGAGAGTGGTTTCATAACTTATACGGGCTAAATGGACTTTTACAGTCTTATACAGCATTATTTTCATGAAGCCTCCTACAAAATATTTCATGACTATTTTCGAAAAAATTTCTTTCTTTTATAATTGCATGACATTTTGTGAAAAGAAATTGTTTTTGAAGAAGAAAGGATATTTTCCTCAAGAATTCATTTCAAGGGTTTTATCAAAACCATTTTTTCATCTAAGATGAAATTATTTCAAATGTGTATGTTTCAATTATAATGTCTATATGATTTACATGGTTTAACCTTTCTTATTATGAAATGATATCTATTTGTTTTATATGGATTTTTTTATGATGGAATGATGTTTATGAAACCCAATTTATTCATTGGGATATGATGAATGATGAATGATTGTTTTGTTGAACATGTAAGAATTATTTAAATATGAGATGGTTGAGACCTATATCTCCCTCCAATTCATTGGGTAATTATTTATATCTCCTGATATAGACATGGCTGAAACGGAAAGTAAATCCAGTTCACTAAGACAGGGCTGGAACGACAAATAACCCCGGTTCAGTAAGGGACTTTTTCCACTAAGATGGTCTTGGCAGCAATGACTTGGCTACTATGGAAATCATTAAATGTGATTAATGGATTCCACAATAACATGTTTTATTCCCATGCAATTTTTTCATGATTAATGTTTCTTTATGATCAATGCATTATGTACTTCCATGTTTTATGTCATTGAACATGATTTTTATGTTTAAACATTATGGTAATGTTTTTATGTTAATATGTATATGATTTGTTTTATTTTATTCAAGATTACCCTTATTGAGAATTTGAGCTCACCGTTTATATGTTTTCTTTTCCCCAGGATATAATGAAAGGTTTTCGGTGAGAAACCAAAAGGGAAAGATCTTTATGGGAGATGATGATGATCTTTCAACACGATTAGAAGATTATTTTTTCGAGTTTCCAAAAACACTAAACTATTACGATCCTTTGGGGTTCTGTTTAAGTTTTGTATTAAATATTCCGAAAAAGTAATGTAATGACTATGTACTTCAATCATTTCATCTCTACAGTTGGTATCAGAGGAAAGGTTTAGTTAACCATTGGAATCTAGGATGTGAAAAATGTATTGAGATCCTTAGAGATATTTATAAGGAATGTCATGGGATGTCCCTATGGTTAAGTATAAGTATAGTTTATAGTCCTATAAGTACAGTAATGATATTATAATCAAACCTAAGATGTTAGATATTGAAGTTACTCCCCCTTTATTGTGATGTTTCCCTAGCATGTTTTTTTTCATATCACACTATTCTTTTTGGGTTTTAGACGATGGTTGGAACCCAATGGAACGGTGTTGATCAATGTAATGGAAAATGTAATTATTGTCCTCATGAACAACCAAATGTGATGGGAGATGGAGTAAAAAATCTTATTTCTATACTTACACAATCTATGAATCATTCTGGACTTCCAAATGAGCAGAGAAGGGAACAATAATCTATTGAGTCCTTCATGTGGAGACATCCCCCTTCTTTCAGTGGATCGTCTAATCCACTTGTTGCTGAAACATGGATCAGTACCATTGAAAATATATTTTCCATACTTCGCTGTTCATAACATGAAAAAGTCAATCTGGCTATTTACCAATTAGAAGGCGAAGCAGATCAATGGTGGACTTTAATTAAGAATACAAGGCCCCAAGGTGAAATTGATTCCATGGAATGGGATGAGTTCAAGAACATATTTTTTAATAAGTACATCCATCGTATTCTTCGAAAAAAGATGGAAAAGGAGTTCCATGAGATTATGAAAAGGGATGATGAATCTGTTAGTATATACGAAGCGGATTTTACAAGGCTTGAAAGTTATGCATCTGGATTTATCATCCAACCTGAATGTAATGTTGATCGATTCTTCATTGGATTAATACCAAGTATTCTAAGGTCATTATATATAATATACATAAGTAGATATTAAGAAATTGTGAGATGTTCTATCAAGGTAGAAATGGATGTTGTTGTTACATATCCATCTCATTGTTTTGACAAGAAATGAAAGATGGAGTTCAAGGAGAAATCTCATAACAATGGTGAAAAGAAGATGAATGTTTCTTTATGCTCAAAGTGTGGAAAGAAGCATGGTGGAGATTGTCTTAAAGGGAATAGAAAATGTTTTAAGTGTGGAAAAAAAACATCATCGAGCAGTTTATTTTCTATGTAATGGGAAATAGGTTGCAAATGATGTGAATAGAGAAAAGACAACAGAGAACACTCCACTAACACTTAAATGATTCAAGTGAAAGGAAATGGGGAATTATTCTAATAAATGCCCTAATCCAAGGGTTAATTATGATCAACATGAGAAACCACATAAGGAAATGGACAAAGGGTGTCACATGCGATCACTATTGGCAATGTTTAATATGAAAACAATGTGGTGGAATGCTTTAGTGTTCATGTAATGGGATTCCAAAATAATGTTGCATATAATACTGTGGAATATTCGAATATTTATGTATTGGTCTATTGTGGTTTCCAATAATTTTATGGTACTAGTAACCATGAAAAAGTGATTGAAATATTTTTGGAAAGCAGATGAAATGCGCAGAATGAAGGGATAAGGAGAAAATAATATGATAGTAATCATGAGCTCATGACTAAAATAAGGACAAAGTGATATCATGGTTTCAGTATATAGAAATTTTGGGATTTTGGTATGTGGAAAGAGTTATCTATTGACAACATTCATGTTTTCACTAAGGTTCAATGGGTTTTCATTTTTCAAGAGAATACATGATTAAGGTATTAAAATGGTTGTAATGTGATCAACAAGTTATATCAGGGGTAAATGATGGTATTCACATGCTCGGTAGATGACATTTCTAGTAATTGTTTTCTTTATACTTTAAGTTTGGACTAAATTATTTTAGATATTCCTAAATATTTGAAATTGATTATATTAGACATAAGTTAGTATTTTTTAATGCTAGAACTGTTTTTGATATCATCGATAGAATGTCATAATGTTTTAATTTTAGAAAAAGGACAACCTTTAGGACGGGCGATAACCATTCGCGTCGGACAAGGCTATGGGAATCGAACCCACAACTGATGTGAGACATGCCTTTATCACCTACCACTGGCATACAGGAAGTCCCTATTTAGTAGAAACCAGTTTTATTATATTAAGCAGTATGATAGATAAAGTATAAATCCATTTTGGAATCATATATGATTAATATCACCATATATGGAAATATGTATATAACTTTTTCTAACTTTTGTTTGAGACAGATGGAATGAACTATCATTCTCCCGCATGATCTGCTAAAACATCGCGAAAGACAAATTCAACTTCATTTCTTTAAGATATGAAGTGGAAATTGTTTATCGCATGGACAACGGTGATTTTATACCAAAATAAAGTAAGTATTTCTTCTGATTCCAATTCCTCAACTTTAGGGAAATGATCTTGAAAACCAAAAACGGTGTCCTAGTGCCCTCATATCTGATGAATCAGATGGTACCTTAGATCATCAAAAATTTATGGATTTGTGATTGTTGAATTTTTCGTAGCCATGATCTCTACCACTCTCCATCAGAACATGATGGTTATATTTTTCTTCCATATCCATATTTCCACCAATGTTATGCTATGTAGAAACCCAGTGATTAGTTGATTTGGGAAACCGTAATGTTTCTTACATTAGTTTTTAAAGATATGTTTTTGTATTCCCTATTACGATGTGGGTTTCTATAAAAAACTCTCATGTAATAACCCATTTATAACCCCGACAAATTTCGAGGGAGAAATTCATTTTAAGGGGGTAGAATGTTACACCCCGAGATTTTATGAAAAATATTCCTTCAATTTCATTGATGTCTTGTGTTGTAAGCTACACTATGATTTCCTTAGGCTATACGCAACACTGTATTAGCTTGTAGTATACACAACACTATTTTTGGATCATGTTACACACAATTTTGATAGTAGTTATTATACGCAATATTGAGTGTGTATATACACATATATATATATATTCAATGAATAAATGAAATATGGTTGGATTCTGTTATATGAAACAACAAAGGAGTCTCGCGTCACAAGAAACCCTGACATGGCTTCTATTACACGCAATCGCGACCTTCCTCGATAGCGTGTGTAGTACGCAATACCGAGATTCACTAAACAATTATATATGGTTATAATATTATTTTAAACTAGCCATTATGAATAGTATTAACTACATTTTGAATTCTATAACATTATTATTCATCTTACATATTTTCTATAACATTGTATGAGAACAAAATAAATGTTTCAGGTAAAATAAATATTTTTAAAAAAATTCAGTTTTGACACCTTTTGATGGCACACCCACTTTAAATCTAGTATTTGACAAGTTTATAAGTCCAATTTGACAAAATAAAATTCTTCCTTGGAATCAGGATACACAAATTTAATTTGGATAAATTTTTCATATTATTCTGATAACTTTCATATTTTGATGAATAGTAAAAACGCGATATATTTTAATTAAAAACTACATTTTTCATCACAATAATTTCTATGGATATATTATATTTTTAGTTGGTTTTAAATTTTAATTATAATATATTTTTACCATTTAATCCAATTTTGTTCACTATAATTAATTTCACCTTGAAATTGGACATAAACAAGTGATGATCATTTGATAGTTATTGTTTCTTAAAAACACGTTATTTGTTTTGTTAACGGGAATTAAATTTAAAATTAATTAATGCAACATCAATGTTTAGAATTTGGAAATATAGACTTCATTTTTTAATTCAGAATATCAAATATACCCTAGGCTGAACCTTTGGTATTTTTCTGGAAAACTACAATTTTTGATGAATAGTGAAAACACTGAGTTTTTGGTTAAAACCGACATTTTATTTAAATAATCATTTGTTTTATTTAAATTTGAATTAGTTTAAAATAGATACATAATACTTATATAAGTTCAATTAAATTCATTGGAATCATTTTATAATAATATTAGATTTATAAAAAATTGTATTGAACTTTTCACCGTCTTTTACCCAACTCATAGGAGTTTTTGAAATTATTCATAAAACATAATTTTACCACTTCTGTGATTTGAATTTCAAAAATCCGAGAGACACGGTTAATATAAAGTAGTAAAATGTTGTTCAATTTGATAATAATAATTTTTGGTGAATAGTATCTTTTTACTTTTATTTACCACGGTTAAAGGTAAATATGGTAATTCAAGGTTAAAAGAATATTATAATAATTCAAAATTATGATAACACTTGTCCAAACCATATTGGATGGGTAATGGCCGACCATGGTCATCCTTGTGTCGAATTTGGGACCCCATGGATCAAATTATGAATGACAATGAGACATTAGATTAATTAATTTAATGTAATGACAAAATTGGGATTAACAAAAATCCTTTAGTAATTAATTTTTCTAAGGGGATCTATAAATTATCATTTAGATTATAATTATTAATTGTAAATATAATAATATTTCCTACATGTTGGTATTTTTTTTATAACTTTTATACATAAAATAAAATAAATTGATTATGACATAATAATGATGCAGTATTTACCTCAATAATAAATGATTTAAATTAATAAGATTATAATGACTAAAATAACATCCAAAACCTATCCAATTCATATTGGATGATTTTATTTCGAATATGAGTCAACATATAGTCTACATTAATGTGTTTTTGACCTCTTGTAACCGAAGATAAGTTTATAATATAATAATGTTTTCACACATTCCTAAAGAGACCCTCCACTCACTTATAATTGGAGACCACTTCTATGCAATTCCTCACACCTCTCAAAAATTTAGGCTCATCAAAAATCATCCCAACTAAGAACCCTAAATCCCTATACTCCCCCCATGAATCTATACATTTGGAAGAAGACACTCTAAGAAGTCTTTTTGGATCAATCCAAATGAAGTTACCGAAATTAAATGTAATAGTTTCTCTTAAGTTGTTTTCTTTTATTCTACTTCTCCAACCCCTAAACACTTTTTAATCCTTTCTTTTGTGACAACACCAGTATCCTAAAAATACTAGTATGTTGTTATGATAAGTATTATAACTAAACTGACTCACACCTCCATCCAATGTATGAAGAACATAATGTTTCTGTGATGGAAAACAAACGCCTCACGAAACGATGATTGTTCGATTTTCTATTACCGCCTCTCATGGTGGCCATTATGATGACAATATATTTATATATGATATATATTATGTTTATTATTTCCTTATTCTTATTTAATTACAAATTATATCAAGACATTATGGTTTCATAGTTGATAAATACGATAATCTCATTTGAGGAAGTGCGGACTACCGCCCCCTCAAAGTGATGTGATTTGTTAATGCATTATGTGGGATGTATAATGGATGGAGTTAATGATATTATATATGATATTATACTGAAATTAAAATATAACTATGTATCATTAAGTTTTAATTGCATTAAATTAATAAATATAAATGAAATTAGCGTTCATGCGTACGTACGGTTTACCGTCTCCATGAACAATGCATTTCATTTCTTACCTCCATATGTTGTGCACTATTATAAATACATGTATATACTGGATATATAATGAATATATATGATATATAAATCATGATTTAAATTCTTTAAGTAATTAAATCATGATATAAGTAATAATAACATCAAGAACACCAAGTCCAAACACGTACGATAAATAAGATGATTTAAACCAAAATGTTGCTTTAACATGGGATTTACAAAATAACGGGTAATATAAAGTCATAAGTGAAGAATATATGATATAATAACCATTAATATTATTCTGTAATAAGTCAATGACATTTTTTAAATCATTATACAGGAGTTTCAGATATGTATGAAGCATATCGAACCTATGGTAAGGGATAACCTTTCCAATCTTGTTTTTATCCGATATTGTTTATTCGTAAGTATTTGTTGAGGTTATTATTATCATCTAAGTACATGATTTATAAAAGATATTTTATTTATGTTTAATTTCCTTTTTACCCATTTTTTCTTTTACTACATGGTATGTATGGAATGATTCTTTTGTTTACGTTATGAGGTACTTTTTGACTTTTCCGACAAAAGTACGAGTAGAATGTTTTTTAACATATACGAAATGAAATGATTTTTACGGTTTTATAAAGAATTATTTTCATGATTCTTAGACCAAAATATTTCATGAATATTTTCAACAAAATCACATTCTTTTAAAATTGCATGAAGTTTTGTTAAAAAAAATTTATTTTGAAGAAAAAATGATATTTTCCTCAAGAATTCATTTCAAGTGTTTTATTAAAACAATTTTTCCATCTATGATAACATTATTTAATATGTGTATGTTTCAATTATAATTTATATATGATTTACATGGTTTCAATTTTCTTATGATGAAATGATATCCATTTGTTTTATATGGATTATGATACGATGGAAAGATGTTTATGAAACCCAATTTATTCTTTGGGTTATAATGAATGATTTATGAAAATTTTGTGGCACACGTAATAATGATTTCAATATGAGATGGGTGGGACCTATATCTCCCTCCAATGAATTTGGTAATGATTTATATCTCATGAGATAGACAAGGCTGAAACGACATGGAAATCCGGTTCAGTAAGAAAGGGCTGGAATGACAAATAAACCCGGTTCAGTAAGGGACTTTGTCCACTAATATGGTCTTGGCATCAATGCCTTTTCTACTAGGGAAATCAATGTATGTGCTTAATGGATTCCAAAATTACATGTTTTATTCCAATGCTATTTTATCATGATTAATGTCTGTTTATGATCTGTGCCTTATGTACTGCCATGTTTTATGTCATTTCTCAAGATTTTGATGTTTAAACATTATGTTCATGTTTTTAAGTTCAAATGTATTTGATTTGTTTTATTTTATTCATTCCTACCCTTACTGAGCATTTTAGCTCACCAATTATATGTTTTCTTTTCCCTAGGATATAAATATGGGTTTTAGGTAAGAAAAAAAAACGGGAAGATCTTTATGGGAGATGTTCAAGATCTTTAACCACGATTAGATGATTATTTTTCCGAGTTTCCAAAGACACTAAACTTTTACATTCCATTAGGTGTATCTTTTTTTTTGTATTAAGTATTCCGAAAAAGTAATGTAATTCTTACGTACATCATGCTTTGGGTCTCTACAACCCACCATGGCTGCGGCCCCATCCCCACCCATGGTCGAGCTGCTGGGGGTTCCTCTAGAGACAAAACTGTGCTGCCACTGGCTGGCACCAGTGCATTGGGGTGGTCCTCCGTGGGGACCCAGATGAATTGTGGTGTTCCTTTCTTCGATCTAGAAAAGGTTATAGAAATCTCAGTCAGGGGTCTAAAATGCCATCGACTCGAATACACATTGACAGCCATTCCACCAGATAATTCTCGACTGATGGTATTTCAAGTTCCACTTCTATCTGTCTGTCGTCACCATCGTTGCACCTCCACATGGTAGTCCCAAGGATTGACCATTAATTTCAGATCAATGTTCTATGAAACAGGTGTGAAACTATCCATTGATCAAATTCATAAGAAGAATGTGAATAATGCATGATTCAAATGGGATAAGAAATACAAATAGAAAATTGAGGAATGAACCATCCTCCATCATTCATCATGATGTTAATCTAATCCAATTAATGATACTTAATGGAGAAAATAAAAATATAAATCAAATCAAGCATGGATTTATTCCATAAAATATATTTCGATAAAAGGCCCTCCTATAAGAACTAATGATTAGCAGGTCAACCGGTTTATGGGATTAACCATGTTCATCATTAATGTAAAGACCCATAAATTTAAATGAATTTTTTTAAATTTTATTTGGAATTTTACAAAAACGCAGTTTCTGACGGCTCCTGATTCTGAGGCCCGATGTGCCCGGAATCATTTTTCGAAGCTTGACTCAGGTACGTTCCATGAACGGACGAGCGGGTTTTTCTAACTTTTGAACCGGTGCCCGGAATCGAATTCTGAGGGCACCGATGAAATCGCAGTGCCGGTATTTGTTAGAAATGCCTCTTCCAGAGTTGTGTTTGCTCGGGTGTGGTTTTTAATTTTTGGGCTTAAAGTTAAGAAATAAAATAATTTGTTCGACAAACATTATTTTATTTCTCTTAAGCCACTTGAAGCCACTTGAAAGCCACTTAAACTGAGTTAAAAAGGATAGGGTGCTATCCAGAAATATCCTACCCTCTTGGTAGGATATTTGTGAGGTGGGGCCCGCATGAGCCCCGCCGTTTCATTCCGCTAAGTAACGCACCCGCGAAAACCCGTCATTATGAAAGTCACCTGACACGTTTTCTTAAATCCTTAATGCACAATTTAAATGGGCGGTTTCTTTCGTTGAATTAATTCAAAGAATTGATGGGTCAGTATTTACCTTTTTTTTTGTTGCCGTAATAATAAAATAATACCAACGATTCTTTTAGGAGGATTACTGGTTGATAGGTTTTGTCAGAGTTCTTGGGTCTTCATCCTCCTTCGCGAAGAACGCGAAGAACGTGAAGAACGTCGGTCTCTGACGAAGAACGCCGAACCCGCGGAAGTCGACGATGCGATGCCCTGTTCCGCGGCGCTGATGTTCCCTTCCTGCAATGTTCTTCTACGACGTCTCTTCCTCCGCAACGAAATATTCGATCAGCTCTTTTAGTTAAGAGACTTCGGGATTCTCTTAAATCTCCCTTGTGTTTTTTTTATCAAAACATGGATTTAATTTTATATAATTAAATTAAATCTGTTGTTTCTTGGTCTATTGAGTTCGCTGACTCAACACCGTGTTCCGTGATGACGCGACGCCATTCCGCGACGACACGACGATCACCTCCTTCCGTGACGAACAAATCCGCGAAGAACATGCTTACGACGACGACTACGAGGTAGGGGTTGTTGTGATTATTTCCTTTTTCCCGTGATCATTTCTTTTAAAAGTGACGAACCGGACAATAAGAACAATTTTAATCCATTAAAATTATCGATTCAATTGTTGAATATTTTTTTCTCCCATTTTTTATCTAACGCGGAGGGTGCGGGCCAAACGAACACGGCCCGACAACCCTCTGTTGTTCTTCGTGTTGTGCGGATTTGACGGGCGACGACGAAACGTGCCGCAACAGAAGTTTGATGGTTCCTCAGTGAAGAACGAGTCCCGGGAGGAGCAGCAGCACATATGGGAATGGAATCGGACCACCGGAGCGACTCCAGGGGCCCGCGGAAGCTTCCGGCGGCGCAGGTCACCAGTGCGGTGGCGCCAGCAGCCGGGGGCAGCTGCTCCCCGTCGCGCCGCCGGACAGGGCCGCTGCGGCTGAAGCTACGGCGGCGGCGCCCGCAGACCCGCGGGCGCGCGGTTCCGACGCATGTGGGACGCGGCTGAAGCCACGTCTGGCTATCCTGGGCGACACCCCGCAGGTGCCGTGGGGTTGTCACGCGGGGGCGGTGGCTCCCCCCCGCGTCGCTCGGGTTGTCCAGGGCGACACCCTGCGGGTGCCGCGGGGGTGTCACGCGGGGGCGGCGTGTAACAGCCCGAGATTTTATGAAAAATATTCTTTTTTATTTTTTCTTGTGTTATACGCTACACCAAAAGGAGCTTGCACAACACGCATCCTTGACTTGCCTTGCATTACACGCAATCGCAACCTTCCTCGATAGCGTGTGTGGTACGTAATCCTGAGTTTCACGAAACAATGATATGCTATTAAAATATTATTAAAACTAGCCGTTATGAATAGTAATAACCACTTTTTAAATTTTAGAAATTTTAACTCTCAAAATGGACTTCATTTTTGGATTCAGCCTAAGGTGAAATTTTGGTACTTTTCGGATAACTTTCATATTCTGATGAATAGTGAAAATTACTAAATTATAATTAAAAACAACTTTTTTAATCGAAATAATTAATAGTGATAAATCATTAATTTGAGTGGTTTTAAAGTATATTTAGAATATATTTTTACAATTTAATACAATGTTTGTCATTAGATGTAATTTCACATTTAAACTAGACATAAACAAGTGTCAATCTTTTGATAGATATTGTTTCTTAAAAACACGCTATTTGTTTTAACATCGGGATTTAATTATAAAATTAATTAATGCAACTTTTATGTTATGAATTTGGTAAAATAGACTTCATTTTTGAACTCGGAATATGAAATATAGCTTGGGATGAAATTTTGGCATTGTTCTGAAAAACATCAATTTTTGATGAATAGTGAAACTACTAAGTGGTAGGTTAAAAACTGAATTTTGCATAAAACTTAATTTTACCGCTTCTGTGAATGGAATTTCGAAAATCCGAGAGACACGGTTAATATCAAGGACTAAAATGTGGTTCAATGAGATGAAAATAATTTTTTGGTGAATAGTAACTTTTTACTTTTTTTACCACGGTTAATAGTAAATAGGGTAACTAAGGGTAAATATGATATTAATATTACCCTAATACATGTCCTAATTCTATTGGACAAGTGTAATTCGACCAAAAACAAACTTAGGAATAAAATATGACCATTTAGGCCCACTTGGATTAGATTAGGACATTTATTATTAATTTATTTAAAGAAGGGTTAAAATAGTTAAAATCAAAGTTTAATAAGTAAATCATTTTTAATATGGGGTTATACATTAGATAAATTCGACTATAAATATTCCTTAGAAAGCTAAAAAGATTTCCTACATGATGGTATTTTATTTGTAATTTTTAGACATCAAATAATATAATTTATTTATGACACAAACATGATGCAGTAATTATCTTATTAATGAAATATTGACATAATTGATAATATAAATACCAAAATAAATGTAATTTAAGACTTTTTATGAATTCCACTAATTTTCTAGGTTACTATGATATATTAGTGATGATTTAATCAACTTGTTTCGAACATATAATTCTGTTATGACTTTCACAAAAATCATATATCAAATAGTGTCAAAATTGACACAAAATAGTTTTTAAATCAAATATTATATTACTAATTGTTATTTTATTCCTAAAAATCTAAGGATCGGCCAAATGACTTAGATAAGGATATATGTATTAATAATATACAATTTGGGGTTCGTTTGGCATGTTATAGTAAGTTTATTAACCACATAGTGAAAGAAAACAAAAAGACACGGTAAAAGTTAAATTATTTAACTTAGAGTTAAATCTAATTGATAAGGTTAAAATAATACCCTAAACTTGTCTAAATCCTATTGGTTGATAGTATTTTGACCCATCCCTACTTTAGCTTCGAAATAATACCCTTTGGAACCATTATAAACCGATTTTGACTTTAATATAAAATAATATTTTGAGATATTCCTAAGGTGCCCCTCTCCTCCCCTATAAAAGGACACCTCCTCCCCCTCCTCCTCACACCAATTTGAGCACAAAAGCTCGGCCAACCCCTGCCAAAATATCTTCTCCACTTCCCTAGCAACATCCTAGAGGTTCTGGTCTTACTCAAAGACCAATTTTAGTTCCCTAAGAGGAGGTCTCCAAAAGGCGCTTCAAAGAAGAGGTAATTACCGTTACCAATTCTTTCATCTTTATTTCTTCTTCCACTTCTTCTTCTTAGGTTGTTTCATTATGAAGTAATAACATCAGTATCACTCATATACTGATATGTTATTATAAGTATGAAACAACCCTATTTCACCATCTATCCATCCTACGGAAAAAGAAATCACCGCGCGTGCGTACGTACGGAATACCGTCTCCACGCCGTGGTGTAATCTATTTTCCACCACCACCTTACATGGATGGGTATAATGGTGTAAAGAATAACTATACATAGTTATTAAAACATCATATTGATTCTGATATATTGTATAATCCACTCCAATTCAATTCAATATTTATAGAAATGATATCATCGCTCGTGCGTACGTACGGACTACCGTTTCCACGACGCGATGAGATTCATTCTCCATGTTAACCATTTAAGAATGATTATAATGTATATATAAGAAATAATAATGAAATATATGACATTATAAAGCTACTGGATTTATGTATATATATACATATGTATGTCATCTACTTACTTCCATTTCAAGACAATAAGGAAAGGAAAACAGCGTTCATGCGTACGTACGGACTACCGTCTCCATGAACGGTGTTTTTCATTTTATTTATCTACCTATTATATATATATATATACTGAATATATATGATATATAAATCATATTTTATATTCTGGAAGTAAGTAAATCATGATATAAGTAATAATGATGTCAAGAACAACAAGTCAAAACACCTACGATAAATGAAACGATTTTACCCAAAACGCTTCTTTAACATGGAGTTTACAAAAGAACGGGTAATATAATGTCATAAGTGAACCATATATGATATCATAACAATGAATATGATTCTGTAATAAGTCAATAACATGATTTAAATCATTATACAGGAGGTTCGGACACTTACAAAGCAAGTCGGACCTAAGGTAAGGGAAATATCACAATCTCATTTTTATCCGAGATTGTTTATTCGTAAGTATTTACTGGGGTGTATTTTATCATCCACATCCATGTTTCATCAAAATGTAATATTATTTCCATCCACCTACAATTGTTTAAAACCATTTTTACCCTTCGGTGAGTTTGTAGTAATATGTATGAAAGGAATCTTTTGTCGTACGAGGTACTTTTTGACTTTTCTGACAAAAATACGAAGAATGTTTTTTTTAACTTATACGGCACGAACTGATTTATACTGTTTTATAAAGCCTTATTTTCATGAAGATTCCTCTAAAATATTTCATGACTATTTTCAATAAAATCTCTTTCTTTTAAAATTGCATGATGTTTTGTGAAAAGAGATTGATTTTGAAGAAGAAAGGATATTTTCCTCAAGAATTCATTTCAAGTGTTTTATCAAAATTATTTTCCATCTAAGATAATAAAGGGTTCTGTTTCTATCCATATTTTTACATTGATTTGACTATGTTGTGATGGAATTATGTTTATGAATTCCTTTATCTTATAAGAATGGTTTTATGATGTCATGTTGTTTAAGAATCCCATTTTTATTACATGGGTTATGCAATGATGTATGATTTATGATTTTGTGGCACACATAAGAAAGGATTCATTAAGAGATGGGTGGGACCTATATCTCCCTCCAATGCATTGGGTAAAGATTTTATATCTCATGAGATAGACATGGCTGGAATGGTAGGTTATACCGGTTCAGTGAAACAGGACTGAAACGAGGATTACTCGATTCAGAAAGGGACTTTGTCCACTAAGATAGTCTTGGCAATGAGTCTTGACTAACAAGAAATGATTCTATATGATTATGTGTGTATGCCACAAAGTTTCATGTTTTAAGTTATGATTATTGGGATTTCATTTCACTACTATGATTTATCCCATGTTATGAAATTATGCTCTCTTTTGCAGGTTAAGATTTCCAAAAGTTATGTTCTTATGAATATGATGTGATTGATTTTTCTTTTGTATACCCTTACTGAGCATTTGAGCTCACCCTTTTATGTTTTCTTTTCCCCAGGATATAAAGAAAGGTTTTTAGGTAAAAAAAAGGGAAGATATTTATGGGAGATGTTGAAGATATTTCCCCACAATTAGAAGATTTTATTCCGAGTTTCCAAAGACACTAAACTATTACGATCCTTGTGTGTGTGTTTTTGTTATGTACTAAGTATTCCTCAAAAGTAATGTAATGTCCATGTACGATAAGCTACGGGTCTCTACAGTTGGTATCAGAGGAAAGGTTTAGTCAACCTTTGGAAACTAGGATGTGAGAACGTTAGTGAGATCCCTAGAGATATTTCTAAGGTATGTCTAGGGATGTCCCTAAGGATAAGTATACGTATAGGATATATTCCTAGAACTACGTTAACGATCTTAGAATTTAACCTAATATGTTAGATATTTTGGGTGCTCCCCCTTTACTATGTTGTCTTCCCTAGCATGATTTCGCCTCTCACAAAATTCTTTTTGTGTTTTAGTTAATGGAGGGAACCAGAAGGAATTCGGTTAACATTGAATCCAATGGACAAATTTGTGACTATGAGCAACAAAATTGTGTGATGCCTAGAGATAAAGATATTGTGATTATGCCGAATCAGTCATCGCGATATATGATTAACAAGGTGAAATTTAGTGGTATGACTAATTCATCAAAGAAGAGGAAGATAAACTATTATGCATGTTCGCATGTTGAGGATCATAAAGAAAGGAAGATTGAGATTTCTAAAGAAGGGAAGAAGAACCTTGAGGAATACCTCAAATGGAGGGACCGATGTTATCTGTTTGGAGAAAAGGGTCATAGAGTGACAGATTGTTATGGAGTTCAATGTCTTATTTGTGGAGAACATGGGCATTACCCAACTCAATGCCCTGACCTAAAAAGATACTTCTAAATCAAGGAAGGACTTATTCCAGGACAGTCATTGAAGTGGATGGACTGAAGTGTTTATGTATTGGTATTCAAGAATAATGTTGTTGAGGTACTTTTATGGTGTATTGGAATATTTATGTATTGCTCTAATGTGGTATTCGAAGTGATTGAGGTATTTTTGGAAAAAAGATGATATGCGCATAATGAAGGGAAAATGAGAAAATGAAATATTTGACAGTATTCATGAGATCATGATTGATATAAGGACTAAGTGATATCATGGTTTGAGTATATAGAATTTTGAGGATTTTCGTATGTGGAAAGTGTTAAATTTTAACTGCACTCATGATTTCACTAAGGTATTCAAGAGAATATACGATTAAGGACTTTGAATGTTTGGAATGTGACCAACAAGACATATCTTATGATATGTGGGGATCAACGACAGTATTAAATCTCTGGTAATAGTTGTCACTATATTATGAGAGTGGACTGCAGTATTATGTATAAGCCTAAAGATTAGACTGGATTATGTTGGACATAAGTTAGTATTGTTTAAGGATAGAAGATTTTCGATATTATTGATGGGATGTTATAGTAACGTAGTTTTAGAAAAAAGGACAACCTGCAGGACGGGCGACAGCCCATCGCTTCGGACAAGGCTGTGGGAATCGAACCCACAACTGAAGTGCGACTGGCCTTTATCGCCTACCACTGACCTACAGGAAGTCCCTGTTTAGTAGAAACTAGTTTTATTATATTAAGCAGTATGATATATGAAGTATAAGTCCATTTAGGAACTATATATGATTAATCTTACTATAGAATGACTTATGTATATTTAATAACTTTTGATTACCTTTTGTTTGAGACAGATGGAATGACCCGTCATTCTATCACATGATCTTCTAACACTTCACGAATAACAAATTCATCTTCATTTATTTAAGAGATGAAGTAGAAATTGTTCAAGGCACGAACAACAGTGATATTGTATCAAAATAAAGTAAGTATTTATTCTAATTCAAATTTTCAACGTTAGGGAAATGATCTTGAAAACCAAAAATGTTGTCCTAGTGATCTTATACCTGATGAATCAGATGGTACCTTAGATCGTCACAAATTTATGGATTTGTGATTACTGGCTTTTCCATAGCCATGTTTTCTACCACTCTCCATCATAACATGATGGTTAGATTTCTCTTCCATATCCATATTTTCACCTATGCGGAAACCCAGTGATTAGTTTATTTGGGTAATCGTTACATTTCATACTTTAGTTTTTAAAGCCAAGTTTTGGTATTCCCTTTTACGATGTGGGTTTCTATTAAAGAAACTTTCGAATAGTAAACCATTTATAACCCCGACGAATTTCGAGGGCGAAATTCATTTTAAGGGGGGTAGAATGTAACAGCCCGAGATTTTATGAAAAATATTCTTTTTTATTTTTTCTTGTGTTATACGCTACACCAAAAGGAGCTTGCACAACACGCATCCTTGACTTGCCTTGCATTACACGCAATCGCAACCTTCCTCGATAGCGTGTGTGGTACGTAATCCTGAGTTTCACGAAACAATGATATGCTATTAAAATATTATTAAAACTAGCCGTTATGAATAGTAATAACCACTTTTTAAATTTTAGAAATTTTAACTCTCAAAATGGACTTCATTTTTGGATTCATCCTAAGGTGAAATTTTGGTACTTTTCGGATAACTTTCATATTCTGATGAATAGTGAAAATTACTAAATTATAATTAAAAACAACTTTTTTAATCGAAGTAATTAATAGTGATAAATCATTAATTTGAGTGGTTTTAAAGTATATTTAGAACATATTTTTACAATTTAATACAATGTTTGTCATTAGATGTAATTTCACATTTAAACTAGACATAAACAAGTGTCAATCTTTTGATAGATATTGTTTCTTAAAAACACGCTATTTGTTTTAACATCGGGATTTAATTATAAAATTAATTAATGCAACTTTTATGTTATGAATTTGGTAAAATAGACTTCATTTTTGAACTCGGAATATGAAATATAGCTTGGGATGAAATTTTGGCATTGTTCTGAAAAACATCAATTTTTGATGAATAGTGAAACTACTAAGTGGTAGGTTAAAAACTGAATTTTGCATAAAACTTAATTTTACCGCTTCTGTGAATGGAATTTCGAAAATCCGAGAGACACGGTTAATATCAAGGACTAAAATGTGGTTCAATGAGATGAAAATAATTTTTTGGTGAATAGTAACTTTTTACTTTTTTTACCACGGTTAATAGTAAATAGGGTAACTAAGGGTAAATATGATATTAATATTACCCTAATACATGTCCTAATTCTATTGGACAAGTGTAATTCGACCAAAAACAAACTTAGGAATAAAATATGACCATTTAGGCCCACTTGGATTAGATTAGGACATTTATTATTAATTTATTTAAAGAAGGGTTAAAATAGTTAAAATCAAAGTTTAATAAGTAAATCATTTTTAATATGGGGTTATACATTAGATAAATTCGACTATAAATATTCCTTAGAAATATAAAAAGATTTCCTACATGATGGTATTTTATTTGTAATTTTTAGACATCAAATAATATAATTTATTTATGACACAAACATGATGCAGTAATTATCTTATTAATGAAATATTGACATAATTGATAATATAAATACCAAAATAAATGTAATTTAAGACTTTTTATGAATTCCACTAATTTTCTAGGTTACTATGATATATTAGTGATGATTTAATCAACTTGTTTCGAACATATAATTCTGTTATGACTTTCACAAAAATCATATATCAAATAGTGTCAAAATTGACACAAAAAAGTTTTTAAATCAAATATTATATTACTAATTGTTATTTTATTCCTAAAAATCTAAGGTTCGGCCAAATGACTTAGATAAGGATATATGTATTAATAATATACAATTTGGGGTTCGTTTGGCATGTTATAGTAAGTTTATTAACCATATAGTGAAAGAAAACAAAAAGACACGGTAAAAGTTAAATTATTTAACTTAGAGTTAAATCTAATTTATAAGGTTAAAATAATACCCTAAACTTGTCTAAATCCTATTGGTTGATAGGATTTTGACCCATCCCTACTTTAGCTTCGAAATAAGACCCTTTGGAACCATTATAAACCGATTTTGACTTTAATATAAAATAATATTTTGAGATATTCCTAAGGTGCCCCTCTCCTCCCCTATAAAAGGACACCTCCTCCCCCTCCTCCTCACACCAATTTGAGCACAAAATCTCGGCCAACCCCTGCAAAAATCTCTTCTCCACTTCCCTAGCAACATCCTAGAGGTTCTGGTCTTACTCAAAGACCAATTTTAGTTCCCTAAGAGGAGGTCTCCAAAAGGTGCTTCAAAGAAGAGGTAATTACCGTTACCAATTCTTTCATCTTTATTTCTTCTTCCACTTCTTCTTCATAGGTTGTTTCATTATGAAGTAATAACATCAGTATCACTCATATACTGATATGTTATTATAAGTATGAAACAACCCTATTTCACCATCTATCCATCCTACGGAAAAAGAAATCACCGCGCGTGCGTACGTACGGAATACCGTCTCCACGCCGTGGTGTAATCTATTTTCCACCACCACCTTACATGGATGGGTATAATGGTGTAAAGAATAACTATACATAGTTATTACAACATCATATTGATTCTGATATATTGTATAATCCACTCCAATTCAATTCAATATTTATAGAAATGATATCATCGCTCGTGCGTACGTACGGACTACCGTCTCCACGACGCGATGAGATTCATTCTCCATGTTAACCATTTAAGAATGATTATAATGTATATATAAGAAATAATAATGAAATATATGACATTATAAAGCTACTGGATTTATGTATATATATACATATGTATGTCATCTACTTACTTCCATTTCAAGACAATAAGGAAAGGAAAACAGCGTTCATGCGTACGTACGGACTACCGTCTCCATGAACGGTGTTTTTCATTTTATTTATCTACCTATTATATATATATATATACTGAATATATATGATATATAAATCATATTTTATATTCTGGAAGTAAGTAAATCATGATATATGTAATAATGATGTCAAGAACAACAAGTCAAAACACCTACGATAAATGAAACGATTTTACCCAAAACGCTTCTTTAACATGGAGTTTACAAAAGAACGGGTAATATAATGTCATAAGTGAACCATATATGATATCATAACAATGAATATGATTCTGTAATAAGTCAATAACATTATTTAAATCATTATACAGGAGGTTCGGACACTTACAAAGCAAGTCGGACCTAAGGTAAGGGAAATATCACAATCTCATTTTTATCCGAGATTGTTTATTCGTAAGTATTTACTGGGGTGTATTTTATCATCCACATCCATGTTTCATCAAAATGTAATATTATTTCCATCCACCTACAATTGTTTAAAACCATTTTTACCCTTCGGTGAGTTTGTAGTAATATGTATGAAAGGAATCTTTTGTCGTACGATGTACTTTTTGACTTTTCTGACAAAAGTACGAAGAATGTTTTTTTTAACTTATACGGCACGAACGGATTTATACTGTTTTATAAAGCCTTATTTTCATGAAGATTCCTCTAAAATATTTCATGACTATTTTCAATAAAATCTCTTTCTTTTAAAATTGCATGATGTTTTGTGAAAAGAAATTGATTATGAAGAAGAAAGGATATTTTCCTCAAGAATTCATTTCAAGTGTTTTATCAAAATTATTTTCCATCTAAGATAATAAAGGGTTCTGTTTCTATCCATATTTTTACATTGATTTGACTATGTTGTGATGGAATTATGTTTATGAATTCCTTTATCTTATAAGAATGGTTTTATGATGTCATGTTGTTTAAGAATCCCATTTTTATTACATGGGTTATGCAATGATGTATGATTTATGATTTTGTGGCACACATAAGAAAGGATTCATTAAGAGATGGGTGGGACCTATATCTCCCTCCAATGCATTGGGTAAAGATTTTATATCTCATGAGATAGACATGGCTGGAATGGTAGGTTATACCGGTTCAGTGAAACAGGACTGAAACGAGGATTACTCGATTCAGAAAGGGACTTTGTCCACTAAGATAGTCTTGGCAATGAGTCTTGACTAACAAGAAATGATTCTATATGATTATGTGTGTATGCCACAAAGTTTCATGTTTTAAGTTATGATTATTGGGATTTCATTTCACTACTATGATTTATCCCATGTTATGAAATTATGCTCTCTTTTGCAGGTTAAGATTTCCAAAAGTTATGTTCTTATGAATATGATGTGATTGATTTTTCTTTTGTATACCCTTACTGAGCATTTGAGCTCACCCTTTTATGTTTTCTTTTCCCCAGGATATAAAGAAAGGTTTTTAGGTAAAAAAAAGGGAAGATATTTATGGGAGATGTTGAAGATATTTCCCCACAATTAGAAGATTTTATTCCGAGTTTCCAAAGACACTAAACTATTACGATCCTTGTGTGTGTGTTTTTGTTATGTACTAAGTATTCCGCAAAAGTAATGTAATGTCCATGTACGATAAGATACGGGTCTCTACACGGCGGCTCCCCCCCGCATCGCTCGGCCGCTCGGCCGGGCCGGACCGGACCGGGTCCGGCCGGGTCGACCCAGTTCGGTCGACCCGGGGGGGGGGGGGGTCGGGTCGGCCCGGGCCTGGACCCCCCGTCTTCGGACCGTTTTCGGTCAAATGCCCAGAACATGAGTTACGGGCATCCAAACGACGCGCCGTCAAAGGAAACGCGATCCTTGGATCGAGACGGTCGTTTCGGTATATCGCACTCAAGGTTTAGGAATACATTGGGTTAGCCCGGGTTGGTTCGTACACGAAACCAACCGGGCCCCCGGAGCGGAAATGCTCATATCTTGAGCTACGAACGTCCGATTGATGTTCCGTCAGCTTTGGTGGATTCCTCTAAGAGTGACAGATCTTTTTCCTCACTCCGCCCAAGGTTTGGACGCAGGTGGAGTACGGTCGGGATGGTTTTTCCTTAAAAACCAACCGGGCCCCTGGGACGAAAAGGCCAATAACTCTCAGACCGGGCGTCCGATTGACGCGCCGTCTGCGACGTTGAGTTCCTGTTGATGATACGGAACTTTTGGATACATGAACTTCAGACTTTGTGTCAGTTGATGTATCAGCCTCTCAGCTCGTGGAGCGGACCCTCTCGAATGAGCTTGCTGTGTGTGGGAACCCTAGAGCTGGCTGCGACTACTACTTCGACAGTGACGACCGTGCAGAGATCCTCAGTGGACTGTGACGATGACCGTGCAGAGATCCTCCGTGGACTGCGACGACGACAGTGCATAGATCCTTAGTGGACTACGACGACTACTGCACTTAGAGATCCTACATGGATCAGTGCTACAGATCCTGTGTTGGCCCGATCCTGTGTGGGTCCGATCCTGTGTGGGTCAGCGCTCAGCGGTTCTGTGTGTGCCAGCGCCTACAGGTCCTGTGTGGGACCGATCCTGTGTGGGTCTTTGCGGGGTTTAGTACCTATCGATCCTTTGTGGGTCTGACGACATAGATCGATCAATGATCATCTTTATCGTCATTTGAAGTAGTATACATGTGTGAGCTAAATCCTGTTTACCCTACATTGTGGATTGCGTTGAGCTATCCTGTGTGGATTTACTGTTTACTCTCCTTTGTGGATTGTGTTGTGCTATCCTGTGTGTGTATACGTTTTTCTTTCCTGTGTGGACTGGGTTGTGCTTGGGCTCGGACGTTGGAGCCGAACGGGAATTGATGACTTAGGTATATGTATGGGCATATACCTAAGCAGTGTTGGTTGTTACTTCGTGATTGCATCTTTCCTTTTTGGTTATCCTTTGTGGATTCTGGGAGACATTCGGGGGTCTCAAGGTCTCTACTGAGTAGCTTATACTCACCCCTGCACGGGCTTTGCCCGCATTACGTTGTGTTGGTTGCAGACGACAGACATCGCTGATTATGGTGGACGTGTGCGGAGCAGGACGGTACCTGGAGGTGGACCACTGGGCGGGACGTACTCGGAGCAGTCAGGTGGACCCGAGGAGCAGTGGAGGCTATCTGTACCCACCCTTCAGGTGGGACTTCCAGAGGACGGTTCGATGCTAAGGATTTTCTTTTCAGTTGCTGTTTTTCCCTTTCAGTTGTACTTTACAGTTGGGCTTGTATTTCTGGCCCCTTTTACTTTCAACACAGCTTGTTATAGTTTTACTTAGTGTTTACTTTCCGCTTGCTTACTCTATGGTGCTGGTTTACGTTTCAAAGGAAATTCCTTCCCTTTTTGTTTGGATTTACGCCTTGGTGCTAGTCGCCAGCCCCTGGCCTATGGAAGGCGGGCATGGGGTAGTCACGGCACGGGCCCCGAGGAAGGGTCGTGACAAATTGGTATCAGAGGTGGTCGGTTCTACCGCAGACTCTGATCATTCTTCTATGTGAATCAATAGTGATTGGCGTATTGAGTGTGGTTATCAGTCCAGGGAGTCCAGTGTTGGTGCGGTGGCCGACGTATCCGTACACCAGGACCCTGAATTCTGATTTCCGACTTAATGCATGAAAACATTGATTGCATGTGTGTTTCAAGTTTTCTTTGTGATTACTTGTGTCAGATCATCAGGTATACTGTTCTGAGCGTTGCGCACCTGTTTCCTTTCAGGATGGCCCGATGACAGCAGCCATCTAGGGTTCTGAGAGTAGAGCGTGACGACAGCCCGCCGAGTGACGAGGCCTCGGTACAGGGCCCGTTGACAGCAGAGGCACCGGCGGTACCTTTACCCGCCGAGCCCCCGATGCTTCCAGCGCCAACCGCTGATGATGCACGACGACTCGGAGCTCTGAACGAGTTCCAGCGCCAGTGACCACCCAGGTTTCGTGGGGAGACGGACCCCCAGGCAGCCGAGGACTGGCTGGAGGCAGTCGTCCGAGTTTTCAGGCTAGTGAGGACACCAGCAGAACTCATGGCGATCCTCGCGGCGAGCCTACTGCACGCAGTAGTGGGACGATGGTGGAGCTTGATGCTCCAGGTGCACGATGAGGCATCTATCATCTAGATTGAATTAGAGAGCCTCTTCTGCTTAGAGTTCTTCCCGGCCACCCTCCGTGCGGTGCACATTCAGGAGCTTCTTCACCTGCGACAGGGCAGCTTGACGGTCACACAGTACGCGGTGAGGTTCACTGATCTTTCTCGCTACTCGACCGACATGGTATGGGAACCCTTCTTCTGGGCCTGGGCCTTCGAGCCGGGATTGAGACATGAGATTAGGGCATCACTGATCTCCCTCAGCATCCCGACCCAGGCAGGGGTGCTAGAGTGAGCCCTTCTGATCGAGAGCTTTCTGGAAGAGTCCACACCGAGACCCACCGCAGGGCGGCAGGTAGCGGAGTCTTCGGCATCATGTAGCCGACAGATGACTCAGGGTTCCAGGCAGACCAGACCCTCTCGTAGATGACCTCAGGACACTGGCTCCGTAGTGCGGGGCACACAGCGCAGAGCCAGTCTTCCGAGAGGCAGGCAGTGCTACGCATGCGGCAGGCAGGGCCACATGGCTCGTGACTGCCCGACCTGCCGTACCGAGGAGAAGAAGACGGTGGAGGGGCCACCCAGGCAGAGGCCGAGGGTTTACCGTGGCGGTCCGCAGGGAGGTGGCGGACGAGGCAGAGGAGATGGATGAGGAGCAGGTGTTGGGCGACGCTTTGAGGCTCTTCCACCACCACCCCCACCAGGAGGTCCGCCCCGACCACAGGGAGCTGGCGGGCAGAGACAGGAACAGCTCCAGGCAGTAGAGGCCTATGACCATGGTGCGCCAGAGATGATTTGAGGTATGATCTGTGTCTATTCCACCCTTTCTTAAGTTCTTATAGACACAGGAGTGAGTCACACTTTCATAGCCACTGCCCTTGTTCAGAGCTCGGATATTCCGAAAGATCCGTTGGCTCGATCCTTAGGGCTAGAGACTCCTACGGGAGCAGACTCGACAATTACGCACTGGTGCCGGCAGTGTGAGCTTACTCTAGGAGGTGAGAGATTAGGCTGGGATCTTCTTGTAGCGGCGTCGAGGCCTTACGACATCATATTGGTCATGGATTGGTTATCTACAGTCCATGCTCAGATTGACTGTTTTAGGCGCAAGGTGCGATGTGTACGCACCGACGGGAGAAGGTTCACCTTCACCGGCGAGAAGGGAGCCTTAGCAGCATAGGATGGACTCCCGCAGAGGAGAGGACAGCCCATCACTCATCAGTTGGGTAGCCTCATCCTTGGAGCAGTTGACGTGCGGAGTCCTAGTTTTCCTACAGTGGTGGATCAGTATGCCGACGTCTTCCCCGATGACGTTCCAGGGCTACCTCCTCGCAGAGACGTAGACTTTTATATTGATCTTTACCCCGGGACAACCCCGATATCCACTCCAGCGTATCAGATGGCCCCCGCTGAGCTTCGAGAGCTACGAGTACAGTTGGAGGACTTGCAGGGAAAGGGGTTCATCCGACCCAGTGTTTCACCCTGGGCACTGCCGATTTTGTTCGCCAAGAATGCGGACAGGAGCATGCGACTGTGTGTCGACTATCGTCACCTGACCTAGGTGACAGTGAGGAACAAGTATCCGCTTCCGAGGATTGATGACCTCTTCGATCAGCTCAAGGGAGCACGGTGGATCTCGAAGATAGACCTCAGGTCAGGCTATCATCAGCTCAGAGTTCGAGATGAGGATGTGCAGAAGGCGGCCTTCAGGTGTCGGTATGGCCACTATGAGTTCGTGGTTATGCCTTTCGGCATAACCAGCACTCCAGCAGTGTTCATGAGCCTCATGAACAGGATCTTTTATCCATACATTGATCAATTTTTTGTGGTCTTCATCGACGACATTTTGGTGTACTCGACCACAGAGGAGGAAGACGCCTACCACTTGCGGGTTGTACTAGACACACTCCGAGAGAACCATCTTTATGGAAAGCTCTTGAAGAGCCAGTTCTGGTTACGTGAGGTCCACTTCTTGAGGAACACCATTTCTGAGGCGGGAGTTGCAGTGGATCCCGCGAAGATCGAGGCAGTGATAGCTTGGGAGCCACCCAGGAGCGTGACGGAGGTGAAGAGTTTCTTGGTTCTAGCCGGATACTATCGGAGGTTTGTACCAGACGTCTCCAGAGTTTCCAGCCACTCCCAGCTTTGCCGAAGAAGGGGAAACCCTTTGTGTGGTCAGACAGATGTCAGCAGAGCTTCCAGGAGCTGAGGCAGAGATTGACCAGTGCACCTATCTTGAGGTTGCCTGAGGAGGGAGTTGGATACGTAGTCTATTGCGATGCATCAGGTACCGGACTTGGGTGTGTCCTAATGTATGAGAGGGTCGTGATTTCCTATGTATCACATCAATTGAGGCCGCATGAGCAGAACTACGCTACCCATGACCTGAAGTTAGCAGTAGTGGTCTTCGCTCTGAAGACATGGTGACACTATCTGATGGGCGAGTGCTTTACAGTCTTTTCTGACAACCAGAGTCTCAGGTACATCTTCTCGTAGAAGGACCTGAACCTGAGGCAGTGGCGATGGCTCGAGTTCTTCCAGGACTATGACTTTGAGATAGTCTATACTCCTGGGAAGGGGAATGTGGTAGCCGATGCCCTCAGCAGGAGGACGAGCATCCAAATACTTGAGGAGGCGACAGAGCAGCTATCCGCTTTGCAGATATCCTTCATGGATAGGGATGGAGAATCCTTCCTTTAGTCTCTCACAGTCACTCCTCCACTACTGCAGCGAGTCAGAGAGGCACAACGTGAGGATGTTGACTGTGAGACGCGGCATGCATAGATATCCTCGGGACAGGCACCTGATGGCTTCTCCATTGGAGCAGAGCACGACATTCTTATCAGAGGACGTACCTTGGTACCAGTCGCTTTACGATAGGAGGATCTTAGAGAGTTTCACACTTCTCCTTTGGTGGTACATCTTGGAGTAGTGAAGATGTACCAGGATCTCAGACAACAGAACTGGTGGTCAGGCATGAAGAAGGTTGTGGCAGAATTCGTTTCACGGTGCCTCACCTGCCAGCAGGTGAAGGCAGAGAATCAGGTACCAGCAGGCTTGGTACAACCCTTGGAGGTCCTGGAGTGGAAGTGGGACGGGATATCTATGGACTTCGTGACTAGACTTCCACGCACTTCCAGAGGTCACGACTACATTTGGGTGATTGTTGACCGACTCACCAAGTCGTCACACCTCTTACCCATCAGAGACCAGGGCTCAGTGGAGAGCTTGGGGCGTCTCTACGTTCAGGGGATTGTACGGCTTCACGGTGTGCCATCAACTATCGTCTCTGATCGGGACACTCGTTTTACTTCCCGGCTTTGGAAGGGGTTGTAGGAGGCGTTCGGGAAGAGGCTACGTCTGAGCACCGCCTTTCACCCTCAGAAGGATGGTCAGACGGAGAGGACCATTCAGACTCTCGAGGACATGCTCCGCACATGTGTCCTCGACATTGGTCGCAGCTGGGAGGACCGCCTACCCTTGGTGGAGTTCGCGTACAACAACATCTACCACTCCACCATCGGGATGGCACTATACGAGGCGTTGTACGGCAGGCCTTGCAGTTCTATTTTGTGCTGGAAAGACCCTAGGGAGTCAGCACTCGTGGGACCAGAGATGGTCCGGGCCATGACAGAGAAGGTCTAGGTCATCCAGGAGCGGATGATGACAGCTCAGAGCCGGCAGAAGTCTAATGCTGATAGGAGGCGGAGGCCATTAGATTTCGAGGATGGAGACCACGTCTTCTTGCGTGTCTCATATCGACGTGGTTTGCAGAGATTTGGACGAGGCAGCAAGTTGTCTCCATGCTTCATTGGACCATTCCAGGTCCTCAGCAGGGTTAGCGAGGTGGCTTATCGCCTGGCCCTACCACCTCAGTCTCACCAGGTGCACGACGTCTTCCACGTATCTCAGGTGAGGAGATACGTGCATGACCCGACGCACATCATTGACTATGGGGAGCTAGACGTGGATGATGGGGCTACTTTTACGGAGGTCCCAGTGGAGATAGAGGATCGACAGGAGTGGGTCCTACGTGGGAGATCGATTCCTCTTGTTCACATCAGATAGCAGCACGGGAACCTCCAGGAGAGCACATGGGAGCAGGAGGCTCAGATGCTTGCTCAGTACCCACATTTGTTTCCCTAGTTTATGATGTATCTTTACGGGGACGTAAAGCCCTGAGGTGGGAGTAATGTATAGACCCGTAAATTTCTAAGGAATTTTTTTTCTTATTTTTCTTTGGAATTTTACAAGAACACAGTTTCTAACGACACCTGATTTTGAGGCCCAGTCTCCCCGGAATCATTTTTCGAAGTTTGGCTCGGGTACGTTCAATGAACGGACGAGCGGGTTTTTATAAAATTTTAACTGGTGTCTGGAATCAAATTCTGAGGGAACCGATGAAATCGTAGCGCCGGTATTTACTTAGAAACACCTCTTCCGGATTTGCGTTTGCTTGGGTGTGGTTTTTGATTTTTGGGCATAAAGTTAAGAAAAAAAATAATTTGTTCGACAAACTTTATTTTATTTCTCTTAAGCCACATGAAGCCTCTTGAAAGCCAGTTAAACTGAGTTAAAATGGATAGGGTTCTATCCAGAAATATCCTACCCTCTTGGTAGGATATTTGTGAGGTGGGCCCCGCACGAGCCCCGCCATTTCTTTCCTCTAAGTAACACACCCGCGAAAACCCATCATTATGAAAGTAAACTGATGCATTTTCTTAAATCCTTAATGCACCATTTAAATGGGCGGTTTCTTTCGTTGAATTAATTCTACGAATTGATGGGTCGTTACTTACCTTTTTAGTTGTTGGCGTAATAATAAAATAAGACCAACGAGTCTTTTTGGAGGATTACTGGTTGAGAGGTTTTGTCAGAGTTCTTGGTTCTTCATCCTCCTTCGCGAAGAACGCGAAGAACGTGAAGAACGCCGACCTACGACAAAGAACACCGAACCCGCGGAAGTCGACGACACGGCGCCGTGTTCCGTGACACCGACGTTCCCTTCCTACAACGTTCTTCTGCAACGTCTCTTCCTCCGCAACAAAATCTTCGATCAGCTGTTAGAGGTAATAGACTTCGGGATTCTCTTAAATCTCCCTTGTGTTTTATTAGAAAAACACGGATTTAATTTTATATAATTAAATTAATTCTGTTGTTTCTTGATCCGTTGAGTTCACCGACTCAACACCATGTTCCGCGATGACGCGACACCCTTCCGCGATGAAGCGACGATCCCCTCCCTCTGTGACGAACAAATCTGCGAAAAACGTGCGTACGATGACGACTACGAGGTAGGGGTTTTTGTGATTATTTCCTTTTCTCTGTGATCGTTTCTTTTAAAAGTGATGAACCGGAAAATAAGAACAATTTTAATCCATTAAAATTGTCGATTCATGTGTTGAATATTTTTTTCTCCCGTTGATTATCTAACGCGGAGGGTGCGGGCCAAACGAACACGGCCCGACAACCCTCCGTCATTCTTCATGTTGTTAGGATTTGACGGGCGACGACGGAACATGCCGCAACTGAAGATTGATGGTTCCGCAGTGAAGAATGAGTCCCGGGATGAGCAGCGGCGCAGACGGGAACGGAATCGGACCACCGGAGTGACTCCGGTGGCCCGCGGAAGCCGTCGGCGGCGCCGACAGCTGGGGGAGGCGGACCCCCAGCACGCCCCCGGACAGGGCCGCCACGACTATAGCCGCGGAGGCGGCGCTCGCAGACCCGTGGCGGCGGTGCACGCAGACCCGCGGCCGCGCGAGTCCGGCTCGCGCGGCACGCGGCTGAAGCCGCGTCCGGATGTCCAGGGTGACACCCCGCGGGTGCCGCGAGGTTGTCACGCGGGGGAGGAGGCTCCCCCCCACGTCACTCGGGTTGTCCAGGGTGACACCCCGCGGGTGCCGCGCGGGTGTCACGCGGGGGCGGCAGCACCCCCCCGCGTCGCTCGGCCGCTCGGCTGAGCCGGGCCAGGCTGGCCGAGCCCGACCTGTCCGACCGGCCGGGCCGCGCCCTGGCTGGGGCGGACCGGGTCCGGCCGGGTCGATTAACATGTTTATTCATCTAATAATTGTTTGTTTAAAGTGGTTTTCCATAGAGGAAGTAATGGACATGAAGTTGGAAGGAAAAAAGTGGAAAACGTCCATAAAAATTAAGAAGCCTTAAATGGATGAAATTATATTGATGAATTTTTTATTGTGATGGGTTATTTGAAATAGGATACAAATTTGGTGGAAACCATGTTAGAGTTTATCAAGATTTACAATCAAGGAACATATTAACAGTTGATTTTTTTTTGAAATGACACCTTTTAGTTTTCAGGGGAACCACATATCCCATGGTAACTAAAGGATGGATCAATACTCTAGAAAGTATATTTTAATTCATAGTATTTTCAAAATGTACAAAGGAAACTCTATTTAATTACCATTTTGATGTTTAGGCTAACTGATGGTGGTAATTCGATAACAATTCCAAAGAGAGAGAAGTGATTTATTCCATTTAATGTGGTATACATAAGAATATATTCCTGAAGCTATATTTCACTAATTTTTTAAATTAATAATGGATTAAGAATTATTTTAATTGCGAAAAATGGATGATGATTTTATTGTCATGTGTGATTTTATCTATAGATAAATCATTTTCCATATCCTTTACTAACCTATGTGAAATGGAAACGTTACTCATGTGTATGTGTGGATTACCACCTATATGAAGAAATTTGTTACATTAATCATAACCAACTCACAAGAAAGAAAATAATTATGGATTTAATTAATTTTTATTATACATCATTCATATTTGTCTCCGAATTTTATTTATTGTATACAAATGGAAAAAATTTAATTATTATGATTTTATATATTAGGAAACAATGACCCATATAATCATGGTCATCCTATAAAATCTATTTTGGCAATATATTTTGAACATCATCAAAACATTTGACGTAAAATTTAAGAATTATATAACTAAATATAAAATAGAAATAAAAGACATAAATCGAAACTTATAATGGAATGAACAAAAAAATTTATATTAATAATGTAAATAAACATGATAATTTTAATATTCAGGTGATAATAAACATAGGATGCTTGATATTATTTATGATAAGGTAATTTTCATTAAAAACTTATTTTAATGTTTTCTAATCAATCATTCCTATTTCAGGTCCATATTTATTAAAATGTGTGAATATTTTTATTATTTATACCAAAAAAGAAAATATCATTTCATTTTCAACTATCTCTGAATTTCATTACAATGTTTAAAAAATCATTATATCATTTTATGAACTACATACTTTTACAAATAGGATAATGGAATCATTTTTTTACCATTTATGGAATGAAATAATTTACCCCCATCAATAATTTGTATTTTATTTATGAATTATTTATAATTTTAAAGGTTAATTTTATGTGAAATAGTTTCTAATATATTTTGGTAATTTATAAATTTAATGAGTTTTAAAAATAATAGGGCAGTTGCCCACTTTTTATGTGAAAATGGAATGTTCTATTCATAAGAGTTTAAAAGTGTTTTTCAATGGTTCTATTTTGAAATAGTTGATGAATAATAATTTATGGTTAATTATATGGTAACTGAGCATTAAATGTGATTATAGGTGAGCTCATACAACTTCTATGATGAGTGGGACTGATATAGATCCCCAAGGTAATGGGTAATGTTCTTTATTATCAATTTTATGAATGAGGGAGATTACTAGAGATATTTCTCTTATGTATTTGACTTGGTTCCTTTAATCTCTAACATGAGAGAGTATATGTTATGAATATAATACAATAATATGAATACAAGGGTTTTTAATTTTTTATTATGTGTTTTAAATAGTTTATTTGAGAAATGAAATTTCGTACATGTTGATATGATTTATATTATACAGTAATAGAATAATATGGAATTTCTAATAATTTTATGTTTTTTTATGTTTTTCACCTAACTGGTCAATTTCATTATTTTATATATCATAATTAGTTTTTATGTACTCATCACACACATATAATTGTTTTCCATTGGGTTTATAGATTCTTATGATAAAAATAAAATTCATCGAGAAAGTAATAAAGATTTATCAAGAAACCAAAAAATGATTCAATTTAAAAGTATTATTTTGTTGAAACAATGGATAATAATTGTAAGTGTCCACCTAGTAATATATGGGCTTTGAATTTATGAGTTGTGAGATAATTCCCTAGAACTCTAAACCAAACTGATTATTGAAAAGAAAGAGAGTGAAATATTGTTCAAATAATCAACATTATGTAATTTTTAATGGATTTTCCATTATAAAAATTATGATTATAGAGTATTTGATTATATATTAATCTAAAATAAGGGGTCACATTCCATGTAGAATAGTGTGGAGGATGTGACCATTTATAAGTGAGGTGGGTGGAATAATTTTAAATACATGAATCATTATTATATAATATATGTCACACACATGCAATGTGGTTAAAAAATTATAAATATTCTATTATAAGTAAGATGTGGTATAAATAATATCAACCAATCAACTTAAATAATTTTTTGGACATTTTAAACCTTATTACTTAGGTCAAACCTTATTCTACCAATTTTAAACATTAATGTTGTAACATGATTTTTCTATGGTGACAATTCATTATGAATAAAGATTAATTTGAACATATAAAATTATGATATTTATTATATATATAAATAATTAATAAATTTTATGTTATTTAATTTCAATAAATATCACAATGTTTTTAAATTATGTTCACAAAATGACATGAAAAGTAGTTCTAGTAAAATTAGTTTATTTAACATAAAACATTATTTATTACTGTTAATTTCATAATAAAAACCTACATGTAATTGTTAAAATCTATGAATTAATATAATATATAAACATTTAATTAAAATAAATCACCAATATTTATTTATTTAATATATTAATTTAGAAAATACATCATGCACGTAAAAGTATTTTGTTTAAAACATCTCATTTTACCTATAAATTATTTTATATTAATATCAACTAAATTGATATCTAATGAATGAAAATTTTTACCTTTTAAATTTTATATTCTCATAAATTATTCATTCATATACGTAAACATAAATAAAATATCCAGGTTATAACAATCACAAAAAATAATAACATTCAAATATTATATCATGTTTTATCTAACATTACTATTGAATATAAGGAATGTTATCAATGAAATATTGTTTATTTAAAGTTAAATATGTAATTAAATATAATAGTTTTACAAATATAGTGAAATAACTAATTATTTTTATGGTTCAAGGTGTAACAATATTCCTTGGTTTGTGTAAAAGTTACATAGTTGATGTGAGGGTTATTTTGAGTTGTATGAGGGTAACACAAATGTGTAAAAGTGGTTTTAATATTATGTAAGGGTCGTACTGATTTCTTTAGCAACATTAAGTTCAACCAAATCACACTAATATTACAGTATCATTCATAAGGTTGAACCTGATCCCATATCAGGTTCTTGGATTGACAAATAATGTATTAGCGTTAGTAAGTTGTACATGAGGGTATTTATAGAAGTGTTCATTATGTTTGGTCATATGTTTATATGATGATAAACATTGAGGGAAATGGATCTGTTGTCCATTTTGATTATAAATATTTTAGAGTGATCCTCATATAAAAAAATTATTCTTAAATGAATGAAATGTATGGGGTGGTGTTTTATAGAGTCGAAGCGAGGATTATATTTGATGGAATATTGTAGTAATGAATATTAGTTTTCATTTACGTTATAGATATTTTTTTTCATGTTACGGTTATCTTATGAAATAATTTTAAATATAAATGATCATATCAATATATGTTATTGAACTTCTATTTGGTGTGACTGAGCACTACATGTGAGATAGAAACAGGGGATTCTGGAATCAATACTTCATCAAATTAGTAATACATTATGACAACCCTGCTTTTTATTACAACTTAAACATGCTTTATTACATAAAACTTCACTTGATAAAACAAAGAAGATCGAGAGGTTTAGTGTCTTTGGGTCTTAGGATCATTACATAAAAAAATTTAAACTTGAAATACAACATATTTATTGAAAACTTCCTTTACATGAACACTACATTACTTCGTACTTAGCATTGCATGGGATAACCTGAGGACATGCATAAGAAAAGGGTGAGATATAAAGCCCAGTAAGGGAGTACACAATGAATAACATGAGGAGTAAAATACATGTTAGGCAGTAGGAAAATCAATAGAGCATAAGAGTAACATGAACATAAAGGCATGATAAAGCATGATAATCATAACATGGAAATGTGGCAACAACACTTAACATTGAATTAGCATGAGCCAAGGGTCATTGCACATAGAGAATGAGTAAACCCTCATTGCACTTGAAGCACCAGTAAACCCTCATTGCACTTGAATTATCATGAATCAACACTCATTGCACATGACGTATCATGATACTATACTTAACCTAATGCATTGGAGCGCTATAAGGGCGCACCCTTCTTAAACATTTCATTTCATGCATAAGTGTGCCACATGGATCATAAAACATGGATTAATAAAACATAATCATTTGTTCCACGATAAAGGAATGTGGAACTCATATATGAAACTTTATAATAAATAAGTAAATGTGAATAATGAGAATACCCTTGATGGAGAAATGGGCATGGTATTCACTACACAACGACATTCGCTTAGAAAATCGGTGCGATTTCGGTAGCGTAACGGCGTGACATAAGAATTCACAAAAATGGTTGATGAGAGAGAAAGGGGTTCCGCATCATATTTACATGTAATTGACAGTAAGAAGGTCATATAGATACATGTACCAACAATTGAAATGGAATTTAGATTCATGATACAAAAGTATTGCTTGAATGTAAAAGAAGAGAGAGAAGTTCCTTTCGGAATTTCGGCATAGTAACGGGTGTGCATGGGAGGCATTTAATGATAGAGAAAATGGTCTCCCATCATTAAAAAAATAAGAGGGAAGTATGGGGGAGGTTCTAAAACATACCCCAACATTCATAATTTAAATTAAAAGGGAAATACAACTAAAAAAATTGACAAAAATGAGAAAGGAAGAAAAAACCATTACTTGGAAGTGTGCTTCCAAAGGCTAGAGAGAGGCTTGTGAGAGGCTTCTTGGGAGCATGGGGCACCTTGAGAGGATTATAGAGAGAGTAGGGAAGAGGTTGGATGAACTCCAACGGCTTTGAGTGAGGAGGATGTGGGAGCTTGGGTGGGTTTATATAGGAAAGGTGAGAGAATTCTTTATTATTTAAGTTTGGGACCCATTATATTAAAATAATCCAAACCACAAACCATCCCATGTTATTTGCCCATAGATTCTGGAAAAGGAAAGAGGAAAAAAATATTTTACAAGGAAATGGTCTGAACTTATTAAAAAATTAGGGTTTCTTATGTGTAGGTGAGTCACACTCCCATGGAAATTAATTTAAAAAGGAAAAGTGTTGAATAAGTCTTGAGGGCTCCATTAAAGCTTTGAAAAGTAAGTAAAACAAACCCAAAAACAAATTATTTTAATGATAAAAAATATATTGGCCGAACATAAGGATTATGGTATATTATTACACCACCGTTGGGTCATTATGATGTCATAAAACACATTATATATTTAAATGGTATTTAATTTTTACCCAAAAATTTGACTGTCTCAGAAAATTATGAAAAATTCACCGTTGGATAATTTCGACATCCTGATTCAAAAAATAATATTTATTTTATCTAAATAATTTTATAAATATGTGAATTTTCACTTTTATGATAAAAACCGACATTTATAATAAAATTCCCGGGTTTTGACAGAAATGGCTTCCAAACCTTAATAAAAATTTTAATTGCATTCATAAAATTATAAGATCATATATATTTAATAAAAATTAATTTAATATTAATAATAATATTTTATTAAAATATTATTTAATTCAAAAATCCTTTAATTTAATAAAATATATTTCTTAATTAAACACTAACTAAAAAACCATTTGTACTTTAAAATCTATTTACAAAGTATCAAAAATGACTAGAAATTATATTCATTATTATATAAAAAAATAATGTACATGAACATATTACTACTTATTTGTTACATAACCCCTTAAAATAGCTGCATAAGACCTAAGTGTAAGGTGTGCGATGGTGATCGACTCTTGGGGCCGCTCGGATAACATCGCTCGAGTGCTAATCTCAATCAACTTCCACTTTTCCCATAGATGGTCCCATTAAAGCTTGACATAATGAAGATCTTCTTGGGCTTGGTCAAGGGTGAAGCCCAAAGACGCCACCTATATTTAGAGCTCAGACAAATGGGCTTCGTATAGGGAAATTCTACTGGATGAGGCCATCACTTCCTTTGTCTGAGTAAAATTGGGTTCGTTAAAGCCATATATTTATACTACTCATGTGATCACTGTTCAATGGATATAAATGTAACGGTCAGAAATATTGTCATAAAACCAAAGAAGTTGACATCTTATAAAAACAGTTTTCATAAAGAGACAATTAACTAGATCAAGAGGGATTTTCATTAATGAAACATTGGGTCGTTACAATATTCCCCCCTTAAGAAATTTCTCCCTCGAAATTCTCCTTTTCCCACACTAAAACAAATGTGTGTAACTCAGCTTCAGCATGTCCTCCGACTCCCAAGTTGCTTCTTCAAACTTGTGGTTTCTCCACTACACCTTGACGAGGGGCATTGTCTTATTTCATAGAATTTTATCTCTACGATCTAATATCTTCACTGGTTTCTCCTCATAAGAAATATCATCTTGCAATTGTACCACCTTGGAAGAGAGTAAATGTGAAGGTTCCAGTATGTACTTCCTTAAGAGGGCTAAATGAAAGACATCATGCACCTTGGCATAGTAGGTGGAAGTGCTATTCTATTGGCCACAGCCCCAACACGATCAAGAATCTCTAAAGGGCCGATGTACCTTGGACTTAACTTCCCTTTCATTCCAAATATCACGACCTTCTTCCACGGTGATATGCATAAAAACACCATGTCTCCGACTTTAAACTCAAGGTCTCATCGACGATTATCTACATAACTCTTCTGTCGACTATGGGCTGCCTTGATATGCTGCTGAATGGTTTTCACCTTCTCCACCATTTCTTCAACCATTTCTGGTCCATGCAGCTTACGTTCACCGACCTCATCCCAACATGTCGGTGTTCTACACCTTTTTCCATACATGGCTTTATATGGTGCCTTTTGGATGCTCGAGTGGAAACTATTCTTATAAGAGAACTCAACCAGAGGAAGATGTTGATCCCATCCTCCTTTAAAGTCCATTGAGCATGCTCCCAACATATCCTCATGTGTTTGGACAGTCCGCTCGGATTGGCCATCAGTCTGAGGATGATAGGCCGTACTGAAGTTCAGTTCAGTATTTAGAGCACGTTGAAGACTCTTCCAAAACGTACAGGTGAATCTTGGATCTCGGTCAGAAATAATAGATAGTGGTAATCCATGAAACCGTACCACTTCCCTGATATATATTTGTGCCAGTTGATCTAACGAGAAATCCTCTCAAATAGAAATGAAGTGTGAAGTCTTTGTAAGACGATCCACAACAACCCAGATTTCATTGTTGCCTTTGGATGTCTGTGGATGTCCGGTGACAAAGTCCATGGTGATGTTCTCCTATTTCCATTCTGGTATGGGAAATGGTTGCATCTTCCCTTTTAGAATTCTACCTCTCTGCCTTCACTTTCTGACACACCAGGCACATTGATGTATATTCAGCAATCTCCTTGTTCATGTTATCCCACCAAAATTTTTCTCGGAGATCTCAATACATCTTTGTGCTCCCTGGGTGAATAGAGAAATTTGAACTGTGTGCATCATCCAAAATTTCCTTCATCAGCTCCGAACATGATAAAACACATATTCTTTTCCCAAAAAGCAAAATTCCTTCTTTATTAACATTAAACACTGAGGATTTTCCCTTTTTGATAGCTTCCACTTTTTCTTGAATTCCCGCATCATCCTTTTGAGCATCCTTTAACCTTTCTAAAAGAGATGGATGAGCAATCATTTGTGAAAGGATTGATGATGTTCATATCTTTATGATTCCCACATCCATCTTCATCAAGTCTAAGAAGATTGGATCCTTCTCAATTCTCATCATTGATAGAATTGCTCGATCATTTCTACATAGGGCATCTGCCACCTTGTTAGCTTTCCCAGGGTGATAATGTATTGAACAGTCATAATCCTTGATGAGCTGTATCCATCTTCTCTGGCGCATATTATGCTCTTTCTGTGTGAATATATATTTAAGACTCTTCTGGTCAGTATATATCTCACATTTCTCTCCATAGAGATAATGCCGCCAGATTTCCAAGGCAAAGATCACCGCCGCCAACTCCAGATCATGTGTTGGATAGTTTCGCTCATGGATTTTCAACTGCCTTGAGGAATAGGATATCTCTTTATCATTATGCATCAGCACACATCCTAATCCCTTCTTCGAAGCATCACTGAATACAACAAATAGCTCCCCACCTGTGGGTAAAGTGAGCACAGGTGCAGTGAGAAGCCCCCTTTTCAAGTCCTTGAAGCTTTCTTCGCATTCGTCACTCCAAGCAAACTTTACTCCCTTTTGAGTTAGCTTGGTAAGAGGGTTGGACAATCGTGAGAAATTCCTCAAAAATCATCGATAATATCCATCTAACCCCAAGAATCTACGGATATCAGTTACAGATGTTGGCCTCATCCATCCCTCAATTGCATCTGTTTTGGAGGGGTCCACAGATATCCCATTGCTTGTAATGATATGGTCCAAGAATGAGACTTCCGTCAACCAGAACTCACACTTACTATACTTTGCATAGAGCTTCTCCTTGCGCAAAGTCTCTAGTATAGTTTTTAAATACTCCTCATGGTCCTCCTTCATTTTGGAGTATATTATAATATCATCTATAAAGACTACCAAAAATTGGTCAAGGCAATCTCTAAAGATTCTATTCATCAAGTCCATGAATATTTTTGGATCATTGGTGAGTCCTAAAGTAATTACTATGAATTCATAGTGCTCGTACCTTGTACGAAAAGAAGTCTTGGGGATACCTTCCTTCTTCACCCTTACTTGATAATATCCCGACCGCAAGTCCAACATGGAGAAGTATTGTTCTCCACGCAGATGATCAAACTATTCCTCGATTCTTGGGAGAGGATACATGTTCATTATCGTGATTTTGTTAAGTTCATGATAATAGATGTAAAGCCGCATTGACCCATCATTCTTCTTGATGAAGAGGACTGGTGCACCCCATGGTGATGCACTTGGGCGTATATACCCTTTATCCAGATTCTTCTGTAGTTGTTTCTTCAGCTCCTCAACTCAAAAACAACCATTCAATATGGAGTCTTAGATATTGGTAGCACCCCAGGTATAAGTTCAATTGAGATCTCAAAATCTCTTCTTGGAGGAAGACCAGGAAGTTCTGCGGGAAACACTTCAGCGAATTCCCTCACAATAGGCATTTCTTCAAGGGTGGTTTCTTCCTTGTACTCAATCATCTGAGCCGAATATGCATGCTCATAAGGTAGTAATATCCATGCTTGAGATGATGGAGCTAAAGGAGATTCATCTTCCTCGTGACACTTGTAAATAATCGGGGGTCAATTATCCATATGGAGTGTGATTTCCCTCTCCCGACAATTTATGTGGGCTCTATATATGGAAAGCCAATCCATGCCAATAATTACATCAAATTCCACCAGAGGGAGTATGATGAGGTTCTCCAGGAAATTCAATCCACAGATTATAACAGGGGAGGACTTATACTCATGGGATGCAATGATTGACCAATTATCCTTATTCACCGACATCTTTAATTCCGTGATTTGTGGTGGTACTGAGATTGTTCTACTAAACTTTTGAGATATAAAAGACTGCGTAGAACCTGAATCAAAAAGTAAGTTTGCTATTCTTGAATGAATAACTAGCGTACCTGTCACAACATCGTTGCCGGGGTTCACTTCGGCAGAAGTGATGGAAAAAGCTCTTCCTTGGTGTCTTGGAGGTTGTTGGTTGCCTCCGAAAACCCTTGGATTAGGGAACTAATTTGCAAAATGACCCGATTATTTGCATTTGTAGCATTGAACAACGCGTTGAGGTTCGAATGGAGCATTCCTCTCCTCTATCGCAGCTGCGGGTCCTTCTTGCGGCAGTTAATAGCTAGGTTCCCTTATCATCCACACCTGAAGCATTTTCTCGTCCCCTTAAGGAAATTTCCAGAGTGCTTCTTTCCGCACTTTTGGCAAGTGGGGTGCTGGAAATTCTTAGCACTGTTAGATTTATCCATCGGACCACCAGCATTGAAGTCAACCTTATTCTTTTGTCCCCATGATACCCCTGTGATTCTCCGATCTCCATTTCAACCTTGAGGGCACATCAGACAATTTCCTCATAACTGTCAAAGTCACGGATCTCTAATTATTTCCGCAAACTAGGCTTCGGCCCACCAAAGAAGCGGTCAACCTTGTATTCGGGGGTAACAACAAAGCCAGAAGCGTATCATGCAAGCCTTGTGAAGTTTTCCTCGTACGCTCCCACAGATTCTTCATCCTTCTGCTTGAGGAAAAGGAAGTCCCTTTCCATCTTAAGACGGAGGGTGCGCGAAAAATATTTATTGAAAAACATCTTCTGAAATTCCTTCCATTACAAAGCCTCGATCTCCTCCTCAGGCTTCATATTTTTGATCAACGTCCACCATTGATCAGCTTCACCCTCCATACGATATGCCACAAGGAGAACCTTCTCTTGTTCAGAGCATTGGAGGATGGAGAATATCTTTTCAATGGAGTTGATCCATTGTTCAGCGATCGTGAGATCAGATGATCCACTAAAAGTAGGAGGCCTTTGTCTCATGAAGCTTTCAATAGGGACTTGTTCTTTCTTAGGGGGGGTTGAGCGTTCCTTGTGACCCGTGTTTCTATTCAAAAGTTGAGTTAGCTGAGAGAGAAGCGTGAAAAAGTTCGCGATTCCCGCTCCCATTGGATTGAGCATCTCATTAGTACAATCATCACATTGATCTTCACAACATTTGTTAGCCCGATTCCTCCTATTACCGGCCATTGGATGGAATAAAAAAAATTTTAGGGGTAACACATAATGGGTAATCCAAAGAAAAAATTTGATGACTTATAAATACACTTTAATCTCTTTAACTCATGAGTCTATAGGATTCAATCCAGGCTTTTCATGATATACCTTCTAACATATATTCTTAGGGGCATTTTTCCCTTAATAAGGGTTCATACTAAGATTGTGAATTTATCAAAACATATCCCCTAGGAGTGTCGTAACCATGAGTGCAGCAAGGCCCATTGTCATGCACCAGTACCCGTTCGAGTCATGCTCAAAGCGGTGTTTTCGGGTTTTACCCCTAGGATACATCTGTGCCAGAGCCGCCTCTACCTGATTGTATCCAGACATGGATGTATTTGTTTGATAAACCACTTACTTAGTATTTACCAAAACATAGGTATTTTTAATTATACTTAGTCTTGTAACTAAGGCTTTTCTAGGGTTTCATAATCCCAAAAATAACTAAACATATCCTTTGATACCAACTATGACAACCCTACTTTTTATTACAACTTAAACATGCTTTATTACATAAAAATTCAATTGATACAACAAAGAAGATCGAGAGGTTTAGTTTCTTTGGGGCTTAGGATCATTACATAAAAAACTTTAAACTTGAAATACAAAATCTTTATTGAAAACTTCATTTACATGACCACTACATTCCTTCATACTTAGCATTGCATGGGATAACCTGAGGACATGCATAAGAAAAGGGTGAGTTATAAAGCCCAGTAAGGGAGTACAAAAAGTATAACATGAGGTGTAAAACACATGTTAGGAAATAGGAACATAAATAGAGCATAAGAGTAACATGAACATAAAGGCATGATAAAGCATGATAATCATAACATGGAAATGTGGCAACAACACTTAACATTGAACTAGCATGAGCCAAGGCTCATTACACATGGAGCATGATTAAACCCTCATTGCACTTGAAGCACGATTAAACCCTCGTTTCACTTGAATTAGCATGAGTCAACACTCATTTCACATGACGTATCATAATACTATACTTTACCCAATGCATTGGAGTGCTATAAGGGCGCACCCTTCTTAAACATTTCATTTCATGCATAAGTGTGCCTCATGGATCATAAAACATGGATTCATAAAAAATAATCATTTGTTCCAAGAGAAAGGAATGTGGAATTCATACATGAAACTTTATAATCAATAAGTAAATGTGAATAAAGGTGAATACCCTTGATGGAGAAATGGGAATGGTATTCACTACACAATGACATTGTCTTAGAAAATCGGTGCGATTTCGGCAGCGTAACGGCATGACATAAGAATTCATAAAAATGGTTGATGAGAGAGAAATGGGTTTCTCATCATATTTACATGTAATGGAAAGTAAGAAGGTAATATAGATACATGTCCCAACAATTTAAATGGAATTTAGAATCATGATACAAAATTATTTCTTGAATGTAAAAGAAGAGAGAGAAGTTCCTTTCGGAATTTCGGCATATTAACGGGTGTGAATGGGAGGCATTAAATGATAGAGAAAAGGGTCTCCCATCATTCAAAAAATAATAGGGCAGTATGGGGGAGGTGAGAAACCATACCCCAACATTCATAATTGAAAGTAAAAGGGAAATACAACTAAAAGAAAATTGACAAAAATGAGAAAGGAAGAAAAAACCCTTACTTGTAAGTGTGCTTACAAAGGCTAGAGAGAGGCTTGTAAGAGGCTTCTTGGGAGCTTGGGGCACCTTGATAGGATTATAGAGAGAGTAGGGCAGAGGTTGGACGAACTAAAATGGCTTTGAGTGAGGAGGAAGTGGGATCTTGGTTGGGTGTATATAGGAAAGGTTAGAGAATTCTTTATTTTTTAGGTTTGGGACCCCTTATATTAAAATAATCCAAACCACAAACCATCTCATGGTATTTGCCCATGGTTTCTGGAAAAAGAAAGAGGAAAAAAATATTTTACAAGGCCAAAGTCCGAACTTATTAACAAATTAGGGTTGCTTATGTGGAGGTGAGTCACACTCCCATGGAATTTAATTTAAAACGGCAAAGTGTTGAATAAGTCTTGAGGGCTCCATTAATGCTTTGAATAGTAAGTCAAACAAACCCAAAACCACATTATTTTAATGATAAAATATATATTGGCCGAACATAAGGATTATGGTATTTTATTACATCACCCATGGGTCATTATGATGTCATAATACACATTATATATTTAAATGGTATTTAATTTTTACCAAAAAATTTGACTGTCTCAAAAAATTATGAAAAATCCACCGTAGGATAATTTCGACGTCCTGATTCCAAAAATAATATTTATTTTATCTAAATAATTTTCTAAATATGTGAATATTCACTTTTAAAATAAAAACTGACATTTATAAAAAAAATTCACGGGTTTTGATAGAAATGGCTTTCAAACCTTAATAAAAATTTTAATTGCATTCATAAAATTATAAGATCATTTATATTTAATAAAAATAAATTTAATATTTATAATAATATTTTATTAAAATATTATTTAATTCAAAACTCCTTTAATTTAATAAAATATAATTCTTAATTAAATACTAATTAAAAACACCATTTGTACATTAAAATCTATTTACAAAGTATCAAAAATGACTAGAAATTATATTCATTATTATATACAAAAAAATGTACATGAACATAGTACTACTTATTTGTTACATAAACCCTTAAAATAGCTGTATAAGACATAAGGGTAAGGTGTGCGATGGTGACATACTCTTGGGGCAGCTCGGATAACATCGCTCGAGTGGTAATCTCTATCAACTTCCACTTCTCCCATAGACGGTCCCATTCAAGCTTGACATAATTAAGCTCAGCTTGGGCTTGGTCAAGGGAGAAGCCCAAAGACGCCACCTATTTTCCAAGCTCCGACAAATGGGCTTCGTATGGGGAAATTCTACTAGATGAGGCCATCGCTTCCTTTGTTTGAGTAAAATTGGGTTCGTTAAAGACATATATTTATACTACTCATGTGATCACCGTTCAACAGATATAAATGTAACGGTCAAAAATCTTATCATAAAACCAAAGAAGTTGACATCTTATAAAAATATTTTTCATAAAGAGAAATTTAACTGGATCAAGAGGGATTTTCATTAATGAAACTTTGGGTCGTTACATACATGGTCAAAACAGTTAAAGAATTCCTGGAATTCCATGGGTTTTCATTTTTTGGGGGTCAAAATAGTTTTAAATGTTCTAATAAAACATTTATTGGTGGTTGGGTGCAATGAGTTTGAAAATGAAAACCATACGTGATATTTTCTTGATGGATTATTACTCAAATAATATATAGCGACCTTTTAAATAAAATATTAACCTTCATCAATACTCAGTTTTTAATTATGGATCACAAACTTGGAGGTCCTTTTTTCATTTTAGTGATCATTACATCAGTATAATGATGTTTTTTGGAATGATATTGGTTATTAAATGTCTGAGATGTCAGTTTTTTAGTTACTATCCTTTACCTAAAAGCATGACTACATTTTATTTTAAATGAAAAATAATACATGTTGTTTTTTGAAGGGGTTTTAAGGCTTATTAATGGAAACTCATATCCAATAACCTTGTTTAATTTTTTTATCATTTTCATTATTGGTTGATGTGTAATTGTTATGGATGTGTGTGTGTGAGTGTGGTGATCATGGATGATAAATCTATTCTGGAAAGAGGATATATAAGTGGTGGTTTGTTGTGTGTATTTAGGATTCACTATATGGTGAATTTGTTCTTTTAGAATAAGATACCAGTTCTAAAAATTAATTAAAAAAATTAATTAATAATTGATAGATTTTGTTGGATTAGTATAGTTTTAACATTTATTTTATGTCCTTTATTAGAGTCCCTCATGGTATGAGGGATGTATTTGATGCATGGTGTTTTTTCTTATGGGAAATGATATGATCGATTAGATGGGTGTGTGTATAGGGAATGTGTGAGTGACTTATCATGTGGGGTATTTTTTAAAAGAATAATGGATTTAAAATAGAAACATGTATTTTGTTAGTTATCTATATGTTTTTTTGTATTTATATTTTTATATTTCTCTTCAATTTTATATATATTATAACCTAACTAGATCATGGTTAAGTGGAATGTGTGGGAAGTATCAATTTAATTGATTACTATGTTATTATACTGAATCCATGTATATAAAATTTTATTTGTTTGTAGTCATTGTTGTTTATTATATATGTAATGGGATGGCCTAAAATGTTTTAGAGGTATATATTGATATTTTAGACTTGTATTGAATTGATATTTTAATGAAATTAATCACATAGGGAATGAGAGTATTCCATGCGGGATCCATGACATTCATTTTAGGTCTCCATGTTTTATAGTGATATATTAATGTTGGATACTACACTATAATTATAGAATTTTTCTATGATATGTATTATATTTTAGTCCTTTCTAATTATTATGTCATGTTTATTCTTTTTCATAGGTTTCTCTCTAAAGATGGTTTTGTATATTAGTTTAAATCATTTTGTATGATATTTCTAAAACCTATGAATTATTTTCCATCATTTGGAATCTTAGTAATGTTTGGTGAGGTTAGTGGGACATATCTCCCACCCTAGACGATTGTTTAGAACTGGGATGTTGTATTTTTCACATCCACATTCGTTGTAATCTTGTGTTATATTTTAACTACAATCAATTTAACAATTACATCAATGATTTTATTGAGACGTATTGTCTTCTATGAGAATCATAGTTATTTATATTAAATTTTTAAATAATTTTAATCCTCAAGAGACTCAAATAATATATCAATTTAATATTTAATAATTTATATAAATTATCAAATTTACGATTTTCTATGATTAAAGCAAAGAGATAGATAGTTAAATAAAAAAAATTTGTATCACTAACCATACTCTCCCCTTCTTTAATACATTATTATTTGGTATATGTTTCAGAAAAAATAATTTTATTGTTTCCTTAAATACATAAATTACATAACATAATTTCGTTACTATTCTTTAATTTCCTAATAAAAATATTTTTATTTCGATTCTTGAAAATAATCTATCATTTTATGTTTATCCATTTATTTTAATTTTCTTTTATTTCATTATTTACGATAAACATAAAACATGTTTCTACAATATTAGATTTTTTAGGGATCATCCAATCATTGTTATTTTTTATTTCAAGACAACAATCTATAATGATTCCAATATTCAAGGAGTTAAATAAATTAAATGAACATTTTTTATTATAAATTAAACTGAATCACTTGATTTATTTTAAAAATAATGAAATGAACTTATTAATGTTCATTGGATTATATTTTTATATGACTCCTCCTTAGGATGACTCATAGTTATAAATTTTTTGTACATTAGAGAATTTATTTCAATAAGCTTTTTAGATTTAACATTTTTAATGTACAATGTCTACACATTTCATTTGAATGCAGTATATTATTTTTTATATAAATGATCAATGACCTATATAATAGTACTTATGTGTAAAAATCGTTTCATTAATAATAATTATAAAATATTCATCAATTTATTCACTACCAATGAATATTAATGAACATCGCTATAACATTGAATTGAGATAATAATATTTTTCTCCAAATTGGATAAATCATCCAAAAAAATATATAATATAAATTAAATAATTACAAGATGAGATTAAATTTTTTTTTCATTAATCATCAACACTATTATATCATAGAAGAAATTCATTGTGTCTTCATTAATATATATTTACTGTTTTACAGAAAAAATTATAAAAAATAATTCTTACGGTGGGAAGAGAGTTATATTTTTCTCACTCTCCAATATGATTTAATATTATTATTCCCATGTTTATTATAAAATATCATATCCTATGAATATGAAATCCATTCATTGGGATGTAAAAAATATCCAAGAAAATATATATAAGATATGAAAACATCTACTTCTTCTCTATATTGATTAAATACATTGTTTTAAAACATATAGACATAGGTTTTATATATTCAATTGATGATCTTCATATATATTTTCAATGAAAATATGTTTCGGCAAAAAAAATGACAATTCACAATAAAACCTAAAACCAATGTCATGTGATCGGGTAAAATTTTTACTAATTCACTCCAATATAATACTGATTTTATGGCCCATGTGTGAGATATGTAATAATTGTGTTAGTATAGGTTTAAACAATGGTTACCAATATAAATAATTTAAATTAAATATCTTGTTCCGATGTTTTTATGTGAAATATTTTTTTAATTATAGTAGATTAAATTTTTTATGAATATAAGTAGATGACTTCATCTTTCTTAATGATATGAAATTTTTTATAACAATGTATATAAAGAATATTAATATTCATATCATTATAGTAAGTGTTATTTATTAGCTCATCTCATTACATTTTTAAATAGAAATATTTCAAGTATTCTATAATTAATAAATAAATAGTTAATATCCCTATATTCGTATTATAACTAATGTAATGGGAAATATATTTTCTATGCATAATTAATTATAATTTTTAAAAAAGTTCATTTTTGTTTTTCACATCATTCGGTAGATATTTTAATGGTTCATCAATTTTTATTTATCATAATCAATGAAATGAGTAAGCTATGTATATTTTTATTTGACTCCGATGATAATAAAATATGATTTGTTCATCCAAAATATGATAAATATTTGAATTCTAAAAAAAAATTGAATTCATAATAAATATCATTTGTTTGTGTTCATAAATATAAATATTTCACCACCAATAGATGAATGCCTTAGAATATTTTTTAGTTCCTAAAATAAATAAAAATATATTATATCATCAATAGGATCAACTTATTTACATCATATCAATAATTATTCATAAGAATCACCATACACATCAACTCAATATCATATAAACATTATTTCGAGAATTTTATAAGGATAATAATGTCTACTAAATGGAAAAATCATTTTATGTAAGCATGATTTCCCATATATAAGCATAATTTTAGAATCTGTAATGACCAATTAGTTTTTATAAGCCTCAACACATACAAAATATATATATTTCAAAAAACCCAATTTTAATATTAATATAGATTATTCTAGCCTATGTAATAATCAATTTTTGTTAAAATATTTTCCACTAAGAAAATAAGAATCTGGGAATAATGATATAAAATAAGAAAAAATATAATTAAACAATAATTAGAAACATGATATTCAATTAACATAAAATAATTATTGAAACCAACAAGTGTTTATATTAACATGAAAATATATTATTGAATTGATTATTTTAGAACAAAATTGGTGTGTCTTACATTTAATCTATAAAAATTCAACGTGGTTCAAGTGTCATACAATCCACTAATTTCCAAGAAATAGATCAATAATAATATATATTTTTAATTATCAAATTTTCTATATAGAATGGTTTTTATTATATAATTAATATTTTTAAGGTGATTAATACAAATGGTGTAATATAATGAATAATATAGCATAATAGGATAGATCCAAATCAATGTATTATGTGGATTTATGAATAAAATATTAATTAGATATTTTATAAAATAATTCACATTAAATATATATATAATTATTGGATTTGAATCAAACTGAAGATGAATATGTTTCTACCAAGGGTGAACAATTCACATTAATTTGAAGTATTTATAATGGTTATATCATGGAGCCTAATAAAAAATAAATCATTAATTTTGTGTATTAATTTTTTTCAAAGAAAATTGTAATACCTAAAGGTCTTTAGTAGATGTGATGAAATTGTTTTTTGTGTTATAATATTAAAAATGGATATCTGATACTCCATTTATTCTCATGTTTTTAGTTATAAGAATCTATAATAGTATTTTCAGGGACCTCAAATGATAAAACCCACAGCGGAAAGAAAATTTGTCACTATATAAAGTAAATATATGGTAATAAGAATTGAAAAATCTACATCAATTGAATTGGTAAATACTCCATGTGTCGGAGAAAATGACATGAAGGACATAAATTTTGAATGGATTTGATGAATTGATGTGATGATTAACCTAATGATCTACCAACAATCCAATTATTTTATTATATGAAATATGTAAATTCATTGAATCATTGTACCTATCTATGTGTTAATGATGATTATTTACATAAGAAGCATATCATGGAAAGGGAGAAGTGAAAGGATTATCGAATCACAACTGCTAAAGTATTTAAAAAATGATGAGGTTTATGGTAAAATCATGATCCACTATATTACAGAAAATTAAATATTCAATAGTTGTTCTAATAACTCCAATATATCTGAAAATATTTCTAGCCGAATAAAATCACCACTCAAATGAATTGATATTGAAACATTAGTGAAAATTTATTGTGGTAAAATGATATAATAAAATTTATAATACACTTTTAATATAGATTTTTATGGGAATATCCTACATGAAAATTATATTATTCTACCTTTATTAGAATATATTTTTTTCTTCATGGACTAGTTATCTCTTAATAGATAATGTGTTAATTTGTAGGATATGGAAATCACATTTCATATCCTAAAACAAATTATCATCATCTATCAGAAAAAGATTTTATATGAACATTCTATGTAAATTAATTCCATTTTATGGGATGTAATATCCACTCAAAAGGGGTACCTGGATAAAATGGTTGAGAATAAACTCAATAATTGGTATATTCCTACTATGTGTGAACAAATTATTTTTTTAGTATTACATAAGATAGTGTTGTCAGTATCTTATATGAAATTATAACACATGTCATTTCTATCATATGGATACCCATGATTTTTATCATTACTTAGATATAATAAAAATTCCAAGGATGTATGTTATTAAATGGGTTATACAATATAACACCACATATATTAGGGTAAATGTCACTTCTTAAACGATATGTATATCAGTCATATAACATATAAATTTTTCTTGTGGGTATTTTTTGTTTATATTTATATTTATTCTTGTTTCTTTCAGGTATTTATCAATGGTATTAGTGGTTACGAAGAGATAGGGTGATCCTTATGGTGTTTCAATAGGTGGATCCTTGATTATGTAAAAAATGGAGGTTTCAGTTTTGGCATATGGTAAGATTATTATTCTCACTATGATGATACCTAAACTTTATATTTAGGATTTCATTGTGTGTCATTCCATTAATAATATATAGTGATAGAGTAGGCCAAAAAATATTTAAATGATTGAAAAAATTAACTCAGTTATATCATTTGTTATCAAAATATTCACTCTATCCTTGCGAGGTGTTATTCATAAAATATTTGGAAATGTAGGGTTGGTCAATGATCTGGAAAACTATTCGGCCAAATATTATGTTATACCTAGTGTCATATATATATATATATATATATATTCATCATGAATTTTAGTACTCCAAAACATCTCTTTATCTACCCCTTTGTTTTGGAAAACCTATCCCACATACACCTATTTTAAATTTATTTATTATTTGTGATTTATACCTCAAACCATGATGGAATCAGGTGTTATTCATTCTCGTGTCATTCATGAGGTATGCATCACACTCTATAACTATCCTTTCTATATTTATTTTCTTGTCATATATTTTACATTTTTATTTCCTATTTATACAGTAATTTAGTGTTTCCATTCACTTATATTGTTTATACTGATAAAAAACAATGAATTGGCCAATATTGGGTGAATAGGATTTTACTAATCTAACATAGGTTTCCATTATTATTTCCATGTACTATCATATTTTTATATTATGTTATTTGTTTCTCTGACCAAACAACCATTTGATGACCTAATAAATAAATAATTTCATTATATATGATTTTTTCATAAATAATAACCACTTATCAAAAGAAAATGGGTCCTTTTTTGGAGGGTGCTTTAGATAAGATTCCTTCAATTTGGTATTGAACCATGATTTAATAATTAAGAATGTTAATTTGAAAATTTGTTTTCTTGGATTTAAATTTTTAATTATGAAATGAATATTGGTGTTGGACAAAATGGAAATTTATTACTCATGAAACAGTAAGAGAATTTTGGAAAGGGGATTAAGAATAAAAAAATTGGTCAAAAAAGAGTAATAAATGTTAAGGGTGAATCAATAATATGTTAATGGCATAATTGGGTGTATAATGATAAATAATGAGTGGCTTGGGGGCATTTTTCATAGTATTTTTTTTATCAGGTGGTTTTACTATAATTATGAAGATAGCCTTCTCTCTATGTGTTTTCTCAAGATCTGATATTGGTATATTTCCCTTGTTTGTTTTTTATGTTTTAGTACATGTATATTTCCCATAGAGGGATCTAAAATTTCAATAAGGTGCTATTTTATTGGGCTATATTTATATTCTAGGGTTGACAATATTATCTCTAGAAGGATATTTATATTTAGAGACATCTAACATGGGAAGAGGAATGTCTGGTAAACACTGGGTGTCACCCTATGACCCGAGGATCAATTAATTTACTTATTTCATAATTATTCATTGAATTAGTTATTATAATTTTATATCAACATGACCATTACATAAGCTATATATTTTTATTTACTCCATTGGTGGTCACCTACTTACTTATACTCACCATCTTTTTAAAATTCTATTGGTACATATAAATTCATCATTATTATATAATAGGGAAAGAGAAAGAACATGATGAAAAATGTATTATTTTCCTATTTATGATAGCACACGTGTTATATAGACAAGGCTAGGACTTATTATTCTTTTTTGAATCATAAATATTTATTATTTTGTTCTTGTGTGTTTTTTTATATGATTAAACTAAGAGGGATATTTTTTTAGATTTGGATAATATTTATATTACCATTGATTTTGATATAAAATGTAATGATTATATTTATTTTTAGTGGTTCTTAAAATCTATTATGTTTACTATGTTGGTTAAAATCTATATCCATTTCTCTTCTTCTATATATACTTCAATAAATGGGTATAGTTTTCTAAAGGTATTTTTATAGATCCTCACCACTAGACCACATCTTTTGGCATATTGAGAGATTTTCTTTTGGTCACATAGACATTGTTAATCAACAAACTGTCAAGAGGTTTGAGGTGAAATGTATATGTAATTCGGTATAAAAAATTATTTTTTCTGAAACTTTGGGTACGGTAGAAGGAAGACCTAGTTTTTTCAAGATATGTTGTAGAACTAAACCCCAAGAGAATCTAACACAAATTTTTTTAGAAATGTTATGTCTCTAGTGATGTGATTATTTTCCTTCATATTATCACTTATAGTTGATATAAAATCCCTATAATAACTCATCTTATTTTTTATTTATTATTTATGGTATTTAAACTCTTGGACCCAAATGGAATGGGGTTTTGTATTCAATCATAATACCAGGAATACATGATTTACTTTCCTTTTCCCATCATTTTTTTTGCTTTTGTTAATAAATATGAGACAATGTTATTTTATTTATGGTGTTAGAAATAATTTATAAATTAACAATATATATATAATTTTAGTGTAATTTTATTTGAAAAAACCTATAAATGGATAAAATCATATTATGTGATCACTTGTATTTATTTTTATGTGTAACTAGTAAATGACATACCAATTACAACTTATAATGTTTTTTCTAATATAACTAGTAATTGAAATAACAATTATCTTATGATCTATTATTGGGAAATCATATTACAAGTTGAAAAGCTATAAATGAAACGTGGATCTTAATTCTATATAGATGTACCATGTACATGGGTATGAAGGACTCTAGAGAGTGACCATCTGTTGTGATATTATTATACCTTGGAGTGAGAAATGTAGAATACTACTATGTCTATAATTATTTTCCCTAAAGGTGGATAACATGAATTATGATTTAAATATTTATTGATATGTAAAATCATAAATGTAGATATCCTCTTAAAATAAAACCACTAGTGGATAACTAAAAGAGTGGGGGTGGGACCGCCCCATGTTTGGTAGGACTGGAGCGTCATGTAGAACTAGTGATGGGGGTGAAATTTCATCTATAAGACCACCTACTAAAAGAAATAATGTTGATTTTGAGAGAGGATCCATGATAAGAACCAAAAATTTATATACTATAAATAGAGTTTCAATATTATTACCCCCCATTTTTTACTAGTGAGGCTAGTACGCAAACTGGTAAATCTTGAAATGTGTCCATCAAAGAGATTTTTGGTTATATTGTGATAACCTTGGTCTGTTGTATGAATCTCATCAACTATATGATACAATAATCTATAATTAATTGATTAGAAAAAATATTTATATAGGGAAAAGTGGGGCTTTCTTGGATAGAGATATAGATGCGTTTATACAGTAACCTTTATCCAGGGATTTTGAGTATAGATATGTCCAATATGTTATTGAATTTTTCCTAGATAGAGATATATAATTTGGCTTATTGAAAATTTTTATAGATCATTAGAATTTAAACCATTTTAGGGAAGAGGATATTCTATCCCGATATAGATTTAGGTACGATATATGAATTTTGGTTAATAGTTTACTTATTAAAACTTTTATTGAGGTGGTAAACGGAGTCATTTTTACTGAGTGGGACCCAGAATATAGAGGAATATTAGTGATGTCTTCTATTACTATGATATTAATCTATAGATCCTTATGGTAAAGTAATCTCAATTTTGATAATTCACACAAGGCTGGTTATATAAAAAGTTTCTCGGTAAGTGTAATATATCATCAAACTAATGGAGACCATGATAAAGAGTACTTATAGTGTGGAATATTTGGACATACTCATCCATTATGTAAAATACATGTATTTTATTATTTTTTTCTATATTGAGAAACATTAAAATGTTTTGAATGAGTCCTTATGTGAAGCTACATAAAAAGTATCCAAAAAGGTACATGGATGGGTAGTTGGACCAACAATACCATTACAAGTTGGTAGATGGGGTTACACTTTACATACAAGCTATTGACTAGAATGTGGAATTATATGATAAGAGAAATATTTGTACCATAGTTGTGATACTCATCCATTTCATGTAGGGGATTTGACCCAAGGTGAGGATTTTTTATATACTTTTTATCCTTCTCATTCTAGCAAGGATATTGAACATTCTACTATCATAGGTATGATACTAATTACTCCCACTCAAAATTATCCATTCGATAAAATTAGAGCATCATAATACATCAAATAATCTCATTGTGTTTTTTACTAACTATTGATTATTTATATGGATTGATGTTTTAAACACACCATTAGTGGAGTGGTCAGAGGGTGTTATCAACATAAAAGAGTGTGCCCCTAGGATTGGTGCTCATATATTTCATTTAGATATCTTTTCATTAAGGACATCCAATTTTGATTAAAATCTTTGGATGGAATGGTTAATACTCTAATGAGACCATAATAACTACTGCTTTCATTGGGTTTGTTTCAAATCATACATGGGTGATTGGTATATACATGTTTGAGAGTTTTATATTCAATTTTTCTATAAAGGATATGATCATCAGTAGTTTGTAAATATTATAACTCAAGTTTTTTTCATTACATTGAATTATTTGGGAATGTAGTAGGATTACCTTTCTTATATTTTTGAGTATATTGGTGATGTATTTTTTTATGATTTATTAGTGTTTCTAATCTGGTAAGAGGTTGTTTTTGTTATTCCTCTTGTACTGAGTGAAAACTCAATTTATATTCTTCCTTTTATGATTTCCATTGAAGATATTTACTAGATTGAGGATAATTTTATGGAAAATAAGGTCAATGGATTGTTTAAATTGTGTAAATATTATTAGGGTTGTTCATTAATTTTCACCAAAATGAATGGTATCACCTTTGATTAAGTGTTTTATGTTATAAGCTAAAGAAAGTGACTGATATGAGCCAACATTTGATACCATGTATTGATGTTTTATTTTATCAGTGAAGAGTTGATCATGTCTTATCAAGGATAGAACATATATTATGTAATCACTAGTTGAAGGTAAATACATTAGATTTACCTTTCACTATTTGTATGACAAGGTATGTTATTTTTGAGTAATTAGTGATTTTGTTTGGATAGATGAATATAGAAAAATTATGTTTCAATATTTTTAATTGATTTTTTCACCGTTAGTAAGAAAATTTCATGGAAATATTTGTTAATTATAATATCTTATATTCTATGTTGAGGTATTCGAACATGTGGAATAATGATATCATCATGCATACTCTTCAAGAGAAAAGCCTATAAGCCATGACATCAATGAAAAAAATTATGAATGACTAGGATAATCTATTGTTTCATGTTATATTTGAAAATTTAGTGTCCATTGGCCCTAATAAGTTTAGTATAGTTATTTTTTTCAAACAAATGAAGAAATATTTTTATATATTTTTTATAAATTTTATCCATTTTTGTCATATATTTATCAAGAATTTATCTTTATGAACATAATTAATGATAGGATTGACCATGATTGGGTGATAGTTTTTGGTATATATGATCACAAAAAATGTTTTCATGAATTTTAGGGAGTAGTTGACTATATCACTCATCAAGACCTTATCCAAGTAAGGTTTGGAGTATATCATGATTGTGATGAATCGTATGTCAGTATGGGAGTAGTCCTGATGGATGACAATGATGTGTTCATGTATCAACCCTCTAAACTATGTACTTTTGAATAATGTTGACTACTAAGGACTTGGATCTAGAAAAATTAGAAGATTCTTTCATTTTTTCACAAAATTAAATATTAAGAAAGATTATTAATGAATTTAAAAAACAGATAATGTAAATATTCTCATAGAAGGATCCTTTCCTTCTGTAATGATGGTTTGGGCAGTATTTTTACTGTCATTTTCAGATGGTATATAACCATAGTTTGGGTAATGTGGTTAAAATTGTGTTGATATCTAAGATGAAAACTCAGAGGATTTAATGGTCTAGTAGTGAGTGATAGTTGATAACCCTCTTTGTTGGCATACATAAAGATATTTAAGTGAACAGGGATGAGGGACCTTCAAATCCTTATATATTACATCTTACATTCTCAACAAAATAAATGAGAGAAATCTTTTTGATTCAGTGTTTTTATCCCTGTGGGAGAACATATAAGGTAGGGTGCCACAACCATTTTATACCATTTATGATGAATATATTTTTTATTTCCATAATCATATCATGATTCTCACAAGAACACATAAAGAGTTGACAGTGGACTCTAATGCCACAAAGGGGGTCGTTTACCTCATGATGGCTAATGTACCATGAAATTTTTACGAATTAATAGTGCACTTGGATTTAGATGGTATATTGTGTTTTGTTATATATTTACCATCTTTACATTTTGTGAAGAATGATAACTAGTAACCTATTGGTATTCCAGAGTCATTAACTATTCCAAAGTAGAATTGAAATAAATTTACTATGGAAATATTGAGGTTGTGACATGGTGGGGGTGATCATGGATTCAGAAGCATAGATGGATCACATTCATCTAAAAAATATTTTAGTGGATTATATAGGGATGATCTATGTTTGTATGATCACACACTTAAATTATGTTCTATATAGCATTGTCTCATAATGGGATTATCTCTTTGTGTATTGTTTTTAGAAGGGGTTACTGAAATCACTTGTACTCATGTTCATATAAAAGGATCTTATCATCCTAAGACTAATGGATATTATAATTAGACTATTTATCTTATGGAGGACATTATATAAACAAGCAAATTTATATTGGTGGATCATGGGAGAACCACTGGGCTATCACAATATGTTGTACAATAATAGTTAACTATAATCAATAAATATGGAATCATACTATGATCTATATGGTTACACATATAGTTCAACCATATATAGCTTGGTGGATAGATATTATGTTCTTATTGGGCTGAGTCTCAAATGAGATATTTTAGAGTGTATACTATTGATTCAATAATGCATAGAATCATCTATATGGAGGTAGAGGTAGTATATCAAATGATGGTGTCATACTTTTGATTATGATGTGGGTGATGATGTATTATAATGTATTTATCTATTGATTTTATATAAAATTTTTTAGATGAAAGTTAATCTAGGAACAAGATATATTGGGTGGCGTGAGGTCATGGAGAAAACCGATGTAGTGGTTTATTGGTTGTCTCTCGCAAAACATTTCATGATATACATGATGTATTCAAAATATATTTTTTATAATGGATTATTATATCCTGATCTATTTTATTTTATTTAATCCAATGATATTTATATTTTAGTTGATGAATCATTTGAGGAGTGTCATGTTGAAATAGGTGATTAGATGTATTAAAATCTATAGAATAAGATAGTTCATCTTGATTCAACGATGATACAACATAGGTGTATATAGTTAGTACATGGGAGAGAATGTTTAAAATTTCTGATTATCCATTATAGTATTACATTAATTGGGCCTAAAGATTCTAGGTATTGTAGGATGAAGAATGAACCTCAAAATTGTTTGGTGGATTTAAAACACAAGACCTTGTCAAGGTTATTTCTTATTTAGGTTTATCTTAATACTCCATCCATCCAAAATAAATTTTTATTCAAAGAAACACTGCAAGGCACCAAATGGCCCCCATGCTTATGGAGGTCTAAAATTTTTCAGGCGAGGGCATCCCCATTAATTAAATTTACAACCTCTGGTTTTAGGCATAAGAAGAAAGAATACTACTGTGGATGAAGACATGCTATGTTAACAAAGCCATATAGTCTTTACCCTATTTACCTCTCACCATGTGTGGGACACTTGGAAGGTATCATGAATTAAGAATATGAAATTTCCGACAAGGTAGGATATATTCAATGCTGTAACGCCTTTAACCATTAGAGAATCTTGCAAAATTAAGGAATCTGTCTCTACCTGAGTAAGTAACACGTGCTCCTGAATGAAAAGAGTGATACCTATGAGAAATTCCTTGGCCTCAATCCAAATAGGAGTGAACATTCCAAATCATGGAATAACTGACGACATTAAATTACACCGATAGTCGCAAGACGCACCTTCTCCTTCCATGATTCCCAAAAATTAAGAACCATCCATGTTTAGCTTGAACCCGGAACCGGGATTTTTCCAGCACACTCAATGTCCCTGCATCATAGTTGGTTCAGGAATGGACACTGGGTTGCTGAACTGGATACATCTCAATGAAAGAAAAGATCACCAATCCAGGGAGTGTGAAATAATTCCCAGAAATAGGAAGAATGTAGTTTCTAGTATGGTTCTCATAATAGAAATAGAACCGTCAAATCATGCTTGTTTGCTGGAATGCCACAAGCTCCATAAACCATCCCTCAATATCCCTGATTGAGCCAAGTGATCCTTCTCTAAACTAGTCCATCCTTGAAACTAACATCCTAGGAAAGAAGAAAGGTTCCATTGATGAGTAGACTTAAAAAAAGTTCCTCTATAAAAGGAACACCCCTCTGAATCCCACTCCCACTAATAAAATAAGTGATACAGAATCTCCTCCATCCTAATCGAACAATAGTGGCTTGACGAGGCCATGTTAATTCCCAGAATTCTGATTTTCTCATCTATAGCTACAACAAAATTCCTCATGCACAATATAATGAAGTTGATCTTCGCTAGGATCTTATGGCACTAAACCCCTCAATTCCACCTGTTATGTTTGTTCTACTCTAAAATTAGCTTTCTGTACTCTCTCGTGGAAAATATGCGCGAAGGCGAAGGAGTAAAAACAGAAGAATCTAGTCTTGTAGTGATCTCAATGGACTCGATATGATCTGGTTTGAGTTCAACACTGCATTGGTGAACATGGGATGGAGACATGCCTTTTTTAATGATATAAGTGGTGAAGGGCATCGTGGGAAGGCGAGAATAGATGTGGCCTAGTTTTTGTGCTAAAAGAGTAAGTCCCCATAGACAACAATCCATCAAGAGCTCGATTGAATAAACTGGACCAGAGTATAAATTTATGCCCATAGGGGAGAAAAGAGATATGGAAAATTTCACACTTCCGATAATTGTTTTGACAATGATTTTACCCATAACATATGATCCATCAAAATTTCCCAATAAATCATGGCTTACATGAAGTGAATTGTACTTTGGATACTCCTTACACTGTTCCCACCATCGAGAACCGGCCTCGCCATATTTCTCCATGAATGCCAAGGATTTTTACCTTCTAAATTAACATCCTTGAAGAAGAAGAACAATATTTTGTCAACATTATTATTCACTCATTTTGGGATATTTCAGGAAGACATCACTTGAATGGGGATATCCAATAGAACACTATTAACTAAAGCAATCCATCCCCCAAATAAAATGAATTGATATTTCCAGTTAATAACTATACTAGTAATCCTACTCATAAAAATATCAAAATCATGTACCTAGATTCTACCAGAGGATATTGGAATTCCCAAGTACTCCATTGGAATAAAAACTAGCTTCATGTCCAAGCAACTCCATTGGGATGATACTTGACAGAGAATTCTATTATTAGAGATAAAAAACTACTCTTAGTTATACTAATGACTTTCCCAATCAATTGAAAATATTCCTTTATAGTTCCCTGGATCCCTGGAACTGAATCCTCACCACCATTCAATAAAATGATGGTATCGTCAGCAAATAACAGATGAGAAATCGGGAGGACGTTCAACCTCCACTTGAAAGGTCTCATAACTCCTTGACAAAGGCCTCGGTTAATATGTCTACTAAATATATCTTGCACCAGTATTAAAATAATGGTAGAGAGGGGATCTATTTTCCGAATCACTCTTTTTCTCTTGATGAATCCTTGAACCTCTGAAAAAAAGGATACTTCCATCTATGAAGAGCTAAAGCTTCTTAAATATGAGGACCACTACTCTGGCTAAGAACCCAATACTAGAGAGGATTCTATTAATGATGCTCAACTAAATCTTTTCATAATCCTTTTTCATATCAACTTTGATTTCCAAATTATAATGATGATCAATTATGTAGATATCTCTTGTCATATCTAGGGTTGGAGATATTACTCCTTGAATAATGTATCCTTTCACGAACTCATGTTACTCGGGGCATATCCATCCTGGGAGGAATTTTGAAAACCAAGATTAATAATAGTAACCAGAATATTATATGGGATGTTATGTAATCTCATTGGTCTATAGTGAGATAGATAGGATGTATTATTATTCATTAGGATGAGAATAATTTTAGTAGTACTAACAACCCGAGGAATAGTCCTACCTTGAAAATAGTCATGAATTTCTTCTATTATGTCCATCATAACAACATCGAAAACACCTCTGTAAATAGATCATGGGAAACTATCCGGTCCAAGTGCACTATACAGGTTTTGTTTCTACATGGCCATGTTAATTTATTCCTCAAAAGTAATCGCCACCACACCCTCTTTGTTCAGCAGGGAGACCAGCATGGGAATCACCTTCCATAGTTCACCTTGCCTACTAGGATACCCCGTATTCATCCTTGGATTTGGACCCGAAACGAAGATCCTTAAAGAATGAAAATACCATGCCCCAACTGTATCACAATTCCTACTGTAATAATCATCATCAATCAAACGATTATGGGAAAGGAAGTGCTTCATTTATCTAATACATACATGAAAATAATATGTATTTTGTCTCATTATTGCAACCACCTTTCCTAGGATGGATCCCACACCAATCACAACTACTTTAGAATAAAATCCACCGAATAAACCTTTATGCCAATTAAATTTTTAAACAAATAATCCTTCCACTCCTCCTACAGGTTAGACTCCAAACATTCAATACACTGTTTAAGAATCTCTATGTTATGATAAAAAGGTGGAATTTCCCTGGCCCATTACTTCAGCCCCTATTTCAACTGATACAGATTGTTTTGAATAGGTACCCACATATGACCTGGAGCAGTTTATTCCCATAGCTCCCTTACAGTCCGTTGATAACATTGAATTTGAGACCATTGATGATTGATTCTGAAGGTCTCCAGGGAATCCTTCATGGGAACCAGTGAAACCAATAATGGGGAGTGATCCGATATGCCATGGCCTAGGTGTTGGACATTGGGATTTGGTAATTTGTTTATCTCATTATTTTTATCTATGCACAGATCACTCATACTCCAACATCTCCTTCCAATATATTGGTTTTTTCACCATGTATAGTGATCCCCTCAATAGGTATTTTCAAGAAGAACCTTATCAGTCATAAACTATGAGAATTCCTAACTATACAAATAGAGAAAAACACCTCTTCCATTCATCTCATCTGGGTTGAGAATGGTGTTGAAACCCCCCTCAATAATCCATGGTAGTTCTAGAGGATCAAATGAATCAAGACTTTTCTACAACCATTTATATTAATGTAATTCAAAACTACCATATGTGATAGAAAAGATGAAGCAGTCCACTCCCTTCGTTACTATCGTAGTAATTAATTGATCTATTTCCTCAATCAGATACAATGAAATAATTTTATTCCAATGAAGACAAATATTTATGTTTATTGGGTTGGCATAAAAGGGACCATCCATAAAAAATTTGATACTAAAGACTTTGATCTTTCTCATTTTCTATTTATGCACATGGAAAGCCATAAGACTGGATTTATTATTCTTAGGTTATGAGAAAATTAGTTCAGACTTAACCCAAGAACCCAAGCAATGAACATTCCAAATAAAAATGAATAACATTAAAAATTAGGTATCCCTCATTTGGCCCCAGCCACATTAGTCTTTTTTCTATTGGGAAATGTGCTTTCCCTATTATGTCTCATATGTGCCCTGGTTTTATCGTGAGACTCATTTGGGTTTTTGTCTTCATACATAGTTAACATGATTAGGGTGATTTAGAGTCTTCTCTCTATTCATTCAGGTTATAAATGATATATATTTAAAAATAATAATGTTTATATGTGGGTTTTTAGTTATTTCTAACATCTATACAAAAATCCAAAAGGGGGAAACACTGATGCATAGTTCCCTTATGCACGAGAAGTGTTAGAAGAGGTTATATAATGGTTATAATTTGTTGGAGTTTTGTCCTTCGTAGTTATTAAATATGATTCCAAAAATTGTAGGTTAATTACATGAGATGTCGTTCCAAATTTATTTGGAACAATATTATTGTAAGAATTTTTTGGAAATAGTGTGGGAAAACCATGTGGTGTTTTTTTCATAGAGAAATGAGAATCGTATAGTCAGAGGATGTTTTGGAAAATCTTGTGGTAAAAATATATGGTCATCCAAGTGGAGTAAAGTATATAATTTTATTATTTTAGCCAATTAATATTAAAAACAAAAACCCATATTCACCACCATTCAAGCATCCATACCTTGTGAAACACCCTATTACAATCCTTATCTGTGATATGAGACAAACTAATAAGGGGCTTCACAAGGTATGGAAAAACATGACTTGACATCGTTAAACTTGTATTGTATTATATAGTACTAGGAATTCTCAAAACATTTGGGGAATTGAAGAATCAAATAGAATATGAGGAGTATATATTTTTTTTCAACAATTGTTGAACCCAATAGTTGATTATTAGTGTTAATTTGTTTAGGAATGTTAAAGAGTATGGAAATATAAATATTGTTATTGATGTTGGAATTATGTTAAAACATGAGGCCTTTTAAAAGATACTACACTAGAATATACAGATATTCTAAATATTCTTTTAGAAGATGAAATTGGAGATGGTTTTATGATAGCATGATTTTTAAGAACGATCTGAAAAAGTAATCCTTCATAAGTTATAAATTCAATGCTAGTATAGAGTGTTAATTTAGATTTCATGAATAAGTACATCTTGATGAATTTTGATATGAACTTATTTTTAATATCTCAAGTATATAATAGTTTATGAATGAAAAATTGTATACATATTCTTGTTGTTGAATGTGAGAACCTGTCACAGTGGTTAAATATATTTTTACAATACATGAGAAGTTAAGTAGGGTATTTATGAATTAGGAAGTTTCATTACAAAAAATTTACATATGATGGTAGAATATAGTTTTCACACCTACCTGGGTAATAATTATGAATGTACCATTTCCAAAAGTTACATGATTTACTCTTAGATAATATGTTAGCTAGATAATACTCACTAATTTTGATATATCATTTCGACAAATTTTATGATCTTGAACATTCTATCCTATTATATTTAGATCATATATATATATATATAAGAAATTTGTCATAATGGAATACCTTGATAAATTAACAATAACATCAATAGAATTTTCTTCATCCTTCACATTAACATCCAATTATTCTCATCAATATTAACTAATTATATTGTCTTCAAATATATCCAATTCATTCAACTTAAACCTATATTACTCTTACAGATTAGTATACATCAGTAAATGTTTGCTAAATATCTCATTTTTCTTAGCTCTAGGAACCCTATCACCCTTCTCAAACTCTAGAATAGCTTCAATATCATCCTTCTAGTTCTTAAACATCCATGATAATTATTAATATCAATTACTTTTACTACTACATTTATTTTTAAGCACCCCTATCAATATTCCAATTATTCTTTCATCATAAATTTATCATATCATGACTCACAATTGATATGTAAATCCCCCTGATTTTCCCACACTGAAAAAATAAACATGGAATTAGTTGAATTTATTTTCAGACTAACTTTTGAACATCCATCATATTATTAGTTTTTGATAACCAATATACTATAACACTACCTCTTATGAAGGGATTCTTGGACCATGTAGTTTATATTACTATTTATTGAATCATTACAAATAAAATTACAATAATAAACATTATGGATTTAATATTAATAGAAATGACACTCAAAACTCAAAAATAAGTTAAAACCATAGATACCCCTTCCAAACTAATAACAAATTATTCATTCAGAAAGGAACTATACAACAAAATGTAAATGAAACTTAGTGTTTCGTTCCATGGAATGTTACATACCATATATGATTGATTCCACTATGTGATTGTAATTTAGAAGAGTAAATATATAAAAATAATAATTTTTTTACTACAATAATATCCCAATGACATTTAACACCCTTGATAATGACCATAATTATTAAAAAAACCTTTAATTTAAAAAAACACCATCATAGTGTAAAGGGTATTTTAAAAAAATTAAATATATAATAATTGGATGTTTTCCATGTTATTTTATAATTGAATGAATATATACGATGTCATGTATGTAATATAACTATTGTATGATCACTATAATAGTTCATATTACCATTGTGTATGATAATATTAACCATATATTCCATTTAGAATTATATATTTTTTTTAATAAACCTTAAAATTAGGTAGTTCTTGAAAAATTAATATTTTCATTATAAATAATATATCTAAAATAAAGAGAAAAGTTTTAGAATAAAAAAAATATAATAATCTATTTCTGTGAACACATTTATTATAAATAAATTATTTCCATAAAATATTCATTTATATAGAATATATTACTTTTAATGAATGATGTCAATAAAATGGATTCATAAAAATTAATGAATATATAATTTAAAGAAACAAAATTAATTATATAGTTAATGAACTATAAGAAATATTGATTTTGTAATTCATAGTCATTGGAATATGATTTATTTAAAAAATATATTTTATTACACACTATAATTATCTATATAGAAAAATAATTATATCACTAGTAAAATAATAAATTTATTGTAATTTATTTGAAATAAATATAAATATAAAATCAGTATTAATGTAATGAATAAATATATTTAATAAATAAATAAAGAAATTGTTAGTGAAAAAAGTAAAATTTTACCATGAAATATTTTTCAATGTTTTTTGAATATTTTTAATAATTTAAAATATGAACTTTTAAATTATTAATATCATGTAATGTTACAATCAATAATAATATATATTATTAAATAATTAAAATTGTAATTTATAAACAAAATGTTGAAGAACATTTAGTGTTTTTGATGTCATTTTATTTTTATGATGTTATATACATATAGGGTATATTTTCATTTAAAATTGAAATTTCATATATTTATAAATTGACTTCAATTTCACTGATTCAAAATCTATAATTAGAATAGTGGAATTAGTTTACATGTTAAATTTCAATTTTTTAAATTTAAAAAGTTTACCAAGTTAAAAATTGAGTTAACAATGTAAATGTAAAATAGTGTACATGGGGTTAAACATATAGATGAATACCCAATAAATCCTGAAAACTCATCTCATTATTATATTTATGAAGGGATTCATGGACCATATACATTATTTTACTATTTTCAGAAACATTACATATAAAATTACAACCTTTAACACAAGGGATTTAAAATTAATAGAAATGGGACTCAAAACTCTCCAATAAAATAAAACCTCACATACCCCTTCCAAACCAATTCATAAACCCGGTTATCTCTTGATGTACTACCCATTTTCCTCTTGTAAATAATTAAATCTTGTTTAGGAACCTTATACCCCAAAAATGAATCATATATTTGTTATTATAAATGAACACCTTTATAGAAGAAAATAATTCATCAATTTAAGTATTTATTTCTTCTCCAAATTTTTTAATTTTTTCCCCAAATCAAGTCCTGTTATTTAATATTATCTATAATATTGATGTTCTATTGAGATCATTAAAATCACATGAACATGGTACCATAATTATATAATTAAAAACCACTAGACATGTAATTATCACAACATGTTCTTCTTTAGGATGGTTTATATACCTACAAGAATGATTCTATACAAAATTAATCATTTCCATAAGACATATATATGAAGACATAAATTAAAAAAATATTTGATATTAAAGAGTAATTTATATCTTATATATGGTTCAATAATTATGACTTCAAAATCAATGGCCATTATATATTATAAAGTATATATCATTAAATTAATAAAAAAACATATTATGGAAGACATCTTGGAGAAACAAACAGGAACCCCACACGGGAACAAAAACTATAATATCACAATAATTATAAAACATATAATCATGTACCATTAATATTTAATATTTGATGTAACTTTTAACACATCAAAATATCGTATCATAAAGCGTATTTTTGTTGTAAAACATTAGTATAAGAAACAAGGAATCACAATATGATGGATCAATCAGTTTATCAGTATTTAGGGGCAATTTATATACATGATTTATATATTACAATGAAAAAACATAGCAAAAAAACATTATCTCATCCTTAATTATCTTTAAACTATTGAATTCCTCTTATCATTATGAATATTAAATAAAATATTAGGGGAGATAAAATACTCATTAAGGTAATTTGTACAACATGAGTTGTCATGGGTCGAAATGGAATTAATAATAATAAAGAGTGGATAAAAAATACCAAAGAAAACGAATCAAATGATTACACATGAAAATGAATCAATGAAAAATGTGAGCAAAACATTATTATTCATAATAACAACAAAAATAGAAATGAATTAAATGAATAATGTTAGTATTAATGATCATTCCAAAAGTACATCATTCCATGATATTTGAAAATATACCATAAATTTATTATGATATGAAATTTTAAAAAATCGGTATATATAAACAAAATACCGAAATGATCTAGCCAACTATTTATATCAGGAGAATTATTGATGCATTAGGGGATATTCAAAAATAGGACCCACCCATTAGTGAAAGTATTACATTTAATTACTCAATTATTTAGAAAATAATATAATACATAATAAATAAATGTCATTATTGAAACAATTTTACCATAGAATATATTTTACATGAAAATAAATTAACTTTCAAAACAATAATACATAAACAGACACAATATATTTAAATGGTATAAAAATAAGTATATTTAAAAGTTTTGTAAATGATATTTAATATCTCCATGATACTATGAATATGGTTATGAATGGTAAAAAGTAATTTCAAATGAATAGATAAGAGTGACATACTAATGATCACATGAAAGAGAATGATAAAAAAATAATACATAATCCACAAATCATTAAGTGATTATATAAAAGGCCCCTACCTAAAATGATAATTAATATTCATTTACTAGAGAATTCACATTGATGATATGTTCTGGTTTAGAGTTTTACAAAATTCGTCCATAACTCTTACTCCAAAAACCCTTATAAATTCAAATTGTACACGTCCAATATTAACCATTTATTTTATAACACAAAAACATCTAAAATAAATCATGATTTATTTTCATGTTTATTCATCATAACATTTCCTTGATTCCATTCTAGAATCTATTCTCTCTTAAATGTTGGGAATACATTTAAAAATATAGGATGAACAAGAAAATAATAGTAAGGGATAGAGAAAGAAGGAAACTGTCCACCTTGTAAAAACATGTAAACTATGAATACTTTATGATAAAGTAATTTTATTCACCTTTATGATGTAATGAATACTTTTCACATAATAAAATATCATTTAATACCATTATTCTCATTAAAATATTACTAGAAACCCTAATGATATAACACATAACATATAAAGGTAATGTGGGATATAATCATACTAAAATGGAATAACTATACATTTGACATCACCCATATCACGAAATAGAATATACATATGACCAACATCCATACCTAGTGTGTGGGAGGTTATAATGTAACCTCTCATCATTGGTTTGTCATAGAGCCACCCATCTTGGGTTTATCACGTAACAAACCATCCTTGGTTTATCTTGTGACCATATGTATTTGGATTATCTCGTAACTACACATCAAATGTCTAAATAGCAGTATATAATAATAACACATAAAAGACTGAAATTATTAACATTTCACTCATATAATTTTATTTTCAATCACAACAAATAATTTCATGATATTTGAAATGTAAACAAACTTTCAAAACCATATTTAATTAAAAAACAACCAAAAAGGGAATAAGGTATAAAATTTTATTTTAAAAACATTATGGCTTATAAAGAAAGTTTTACATCAAATAGATGTTATGGTGGAGAGAAGTCGTTGTCTCCTTATACGTTAAAAAATTCAGTTTTAATATTGTAAATAAATTAAAATTATTCATATAAAAAGTTTTTTTTAAAATCCATTGAATTAAATTAAAATTAAAAAGTGTTTATTATACACCTTATAAAATAAGGTGGTGTATAACATCAAAATATTTCTCAGTGAAATGACATTGAGATGAGGTCTCTTACCTTATATCCAATTAAACATGTTTGTTCCTTGTTCTTGTTGAATAATAAACATAGTTTAACTAATAATTTCACGATTTACTTTTTCATGTTTATTATTATATTTAGTTCACTTTTAATATAATTTTATAATGATTAAAAAATTATGTTTGTTCATGCAAGATGTTTTGTCGATATTCGTTTCATGAGTCCAAAATGAACATGGTTTGATGTCATTAGTCCCATTAATCATAGTTCCATCATCAATAGAATAATATTAATGAAATTATTATGATTTTATAAATCAATAAAAATTTATTATGAAGAAAATATTTATTTTTCTAAAAAACAATCAATGCTATATTCATATAGATGAAAAATTATGTGTACACATTAGTAACATTTTTCTATTTTTCATTATTCATTTTCAAAAGAAGGTATGCATTATCTTAAGTTTACATAATTATCATAAAATTTTTAATATCATATTAATAATCTAAATATACATTTAGATTTCATATAAGTGATGTAATGAACAAAAACGAGTCACATTGCATCGTAATGGTGATAGTTCACAGGTATTCACAAACGACATCTTCATTTTTATGCACATGGAATGTTAGAATATAATTTATTTATTATTATATTATAGTGATTAATATTCCAATAATATAACATATGAATATAAATTATATTATTATAACCTGTAATGAATGTTGGTTATGAAAAAAATAGATTAGTTCATAGAGGTGATAGTTCACACGTATTCACGAACAATTAATTACTTTCCCATTAATTGGAATTGTAGATGGATTTAAGAGATGATAAAAAACATAATAAAATATCATTTTATTGAATATATTGGATTTATTATTTCATATTGGAAGAAGAATATTTGAAGGAAGTGGAATAAAAAATAAAATAGAAATACTTAATTAAAAACATTATCTTTTATTTAGATGGTAACATTTCTTATCATCTTAATAACTTTCAAGAGGGTGTTATAAATAAAATAGGTTTTCAAGAATGTGGGGAGGGATTATAAGAATGTTTTTATCGGATCTTATATAAATCAATTTTTTGTATTTGTGAGTAATATAGAGGAATGAGATTCCTTTTATAGGACAGGAGACAGGATTTCTCAAAATTATTAAATGTATTAAATTTAATTAAATTCATTTTATATTCCAAAAATGTAAAACAATGATTTATATACATTAAATGATAATATATGTTCTAATAATCATCATCCAATTAATATTAGATATGTTTTGAAAATTTTGTAATCTATATCTTTTTATTTTATCCCTTTTAAACTCTTACTGGTTTTTTAAGTAATTTCCACATTGCGGGTAAATATAATTACCAAATTAGAAAAAAATGCCAATTAATTGATCATTAATGTCATATATATACATATAAAAAATTTCTCTATTTTTATATTTTTAAGAATCATAAATAATCTTATTAACTATATTATATTTAAAAATGTTTTGTCCACTAGGTCAAATACTCTGGGGGTAATCAAGGTATCACAGCTTAGGAAGTTTCCAAAATCAAAACAAATTTTTTTGTTAGAAAAAACCCAATTCTCAATTCCTCCTATAAAAATATAAAAATAGATATGAAATCATGCACAGAACAGAACAATTTTAACTTTGTTAACCCTCACTGTGCTACGTCCAAGGAGCATAGAAAGACAATGTGCCGATATAAAAAATTCACTAAGGATCACGAACAATAATGAGTACAATGTTTGGGATAGATATTTTATTCCCACGATAACTACATTTACAAGGTTTATGGAATACTCACTGAATTTCCAAGGGTTATTCTATGTGACACTTTCTCTAGCTCACTGCCAGTGAAATGGGTCACCATCATTCAATTCATTCACTCAATAATATTGGAATGGAATCCAATAAATGTTTATGGAAGTATAGGACAATATAATTTTATGTAAATGTAGGTCCCGTCATTTACATGTATTCATACATCTTCAACAATATGTAAATGCTCTGTTAATGTCCCCTTTTCACCCAGAGATGAATTACACCATCCTAGGTACTATTATGTACCATAAATTCTTATCACAAATATATTTGAGTTTTTTAGAGAAACATGGTGCAATTAGATAACCAAAATCCTCTCTTATATACTGATTTACTAGTTCGGTATGAGGATCACCTTTTCCATGCACTATTTCCACTTCTACGACCTGTTATCACCTCAGTGTACCGCTTCCTTCACTCCACCTTTGCGAACTGGCCACTGTCCATGAACTGATTTTTGATCGAATATTGTATTCACATTCACATACCAGATCTCTCCATATACATACCTATATCAAATATCACTCTCTCAAATACAAGATATTCCTTCTCTACATACAGAGTAATCTTCTTCTATGTATCAGACCTCCTCCTATGTATACCAATCATTTTTTGCAGATTTAGAATCATCGAAAACACAATCGACAGATTTACTTCTGCGTAAATCACTTTTGAATTCATGTAATTACTCCTCGTGAACCACTTTAGATATTTAAGGAATTATTGGATCTAAAATATGTTCTAATGATTTTTTATCTCCACAGTAAAAAGTGGGAATATAAATTATTATATATGAAATGATATCTTCAAAATTCGCAAATCTATATTTTACCAAATCTTCGATACTGCCTCCACCGCATACCGATCCTTCTCCCTCGGCGAACCACAATCCACCCATGAACAATTTTTCCATGCTATCCATGTACGTACATTTCTCCTATGTGGTCGATAATCTTTATTGACGTCGAGACATCCACATACCGTAACGCCTTCCGCCGCAATCCATTTTCTATTTTGAAAATTTCGCTGACAAACCGTTATTGCATCTTCATGTACCATTCTCAGAACATGGAACGCGGTATATGTTTAATTATATGTGGTTCTCATCCTTTTCAAATTTTCATCAACATTATTCATATCATTCATTGCTTTGAATAAATCATTCCTTTTCAATCATCAAACTCTTGAGGGGACACCTTAAAAAACATGTTTATCAAAAACACCAACCATTCTCATTTGTGATCACATAGGTTGGCCAAAAAAAACAACCATACGCAAAAAAAATCCAAGGGGACACCTTGATAATTTTGTTCCAAACAATCTCTCCTTTGGTTTTTTCAACATCACTTCTCCAAAAAATTATATTCAATTTTATATCTTTCTAAATCTATTTCCATCTACAACCACCATTCGCTTAATGTGATTAAGATAGTGATCAAGGATTTACATAAAAAATAATAAAAGTACATAGGATCCATGATCAGTGTGAGAAGGAAGAGTATCATAAAAATTTCATCAATGAACCACTTCATTTGTAAACACAAACTGTCGATACCATACTGACACACGAATAAAAATGAACTTCTTTCAACACGAACCTCATGCTTCATGATATCTAATCATTGATTAATCATTTCTAGAATCATCTTATTTAATGCTATGATATCATATAGTTCTTCAAAATAGCCTTATCACATCTTTAACTCCCCCATTACCACTTCTACACATGATAGCTTCTCCTTGCGTCCTTTCTCCCCAAGGAATTGGAAAACATTCTATGACTTCATCAATGAAGTTGAAGGTCACTTCTTGTTTTTCTGAAACTGGGTAAAGAACACATATCCGCAGATTAGATAAAAAAACATCCTTCCTCTAAAAGAGTGGGATCCCACATACACAAATTTTCAAGTGAAGGAAGTCAACTGAACTCCCAAATCCAATCAATGCATTTCAAGTGCTTCTTTGGGTGATGTATTTGTAAGAACATCTGCAACCTGTATTGTTGTAGGTACAAACTCCAACTTCATGAGACCTTGATCCACATTCTCCTTGATAGAATTATATTTTATTTCAGTGTGATTTGTCCTAAAGTGATAGACTGGATTTTTTCTCAGATATATATCACATTAATTATCCTAATGATTCTAATCGATGATTTTAGTACAATTCCCATATATGCATGTTTTTTCATTATCCACAACAGATTCATGCATGCTTGAGAATTTGAAATGTATTCAGATTATGTGGTTCTCAATTAAATGTAATGTAGTTTTTTTCATAACCAAGTAAAACACAACCCTCAAAGATAATTGGTACCTCCTAATATCGATTTTCTATCATCTCTTGAACTGGCCCAATCTACATCTTTATATAACAATAACTCTGGATTAGATTTTCATTATACATTATACAAAAATAAAATGTTCCCATGATATATTGAATTATAATTTTTTACTGGAATAATGTGGATCTACATAAAATATTTTTGATACCATGATGCTTGGAATGTGGAAAACAAAATTTCATGCATTGTGGTTGTTAGGTACAATAGTATTCCAATGATTTTCCTATATTCTATGGTAATAACCGCCTTTCCTGCATCATCCTGTGATAGTTTCACCTGATTAACAAACATAGTATTTGTTTCATTGTAATGATTCATTCCAAATCTTCTCAAAACCCCATTGACATATTTATGTAGAGAAATAAAAGTTCAATTACTTCCTTGTGTCACCTATAAGGCAAAAAAATATTTGAGCTCACCAATCATTGACAATTCTAACTCAACATTCAGAAATTAAGAAAATTTTATGCATTGTGAATGATCTAATTCAAAAAATATTATGTCATAAAAATTAACCTATACTTCCACCCTTTTAATATTTCCATTATGAAAATATAGATTGTAATCAACTCCACCATGTAAGAAACCGAGTTTTTTTTAAATTGATCATTCCTTGAATACCATGCTCTTGTTGCTTTCTTCAATCCATATAAAGCCTTCTTCAACCAAAAAACTATTTTTTCATCATCATGAATGAGAAAACTATATGGTTTCATAATGTAGATTTATTCTTCCAGAACTAAATTAAGAAATAATGACTTGACATCCATCTGAAAAAACATAATATTTATTTTCACTACTATAGACTAGAATAATCTGATTGACTCCAGCCTTGCAATGGGTGAAAATGTATCATCAACATCTATACCCTCTATATGGGAGTACCCTTTTCACAACTGTCATGCTTTGTTTCGAATCACAACACCATATTCATATTTTGTTTTTGTGAAAGACCCATGTTTCCAATGAAATTCTCATATTCTGGTCTCAAAACAATTTCATACATTTGATTTTTCTCAATTTGGTCAATATCATTAGTCATTGCCTAAACCCAATTATCATATCCAGTTACTTCATCAAAGAATTTAGGCTCCACTTTTTATAATTATTATTCTTGTTTTAGAGACATAATTCCTCTTGTATTTAATTTTTTTGTATGATCAACAATTATATTCTACCTATTAGTTTTATCTCTTCTTGCTGGTATTCATGATGAAACTGATTTAATATCATAATCTGAGTCTTCTTCTGAATCCATATCTAGAGTTAGGGAATCTTCTTATCTACTCATATCTTCATCAAAATCCTCTGAATTCTAATGATGTGTTTTCTGAACATTCTATTAATTTTCTACTATAGTCACGTCAGTAATTTCAAAAATAATTTCAACCACTTACGGAATCATTTATAATCTTTTCTTCAATATGAGTATCCTAGAAATATCTTTCATCTACCAGACATTCAAATTTTTTATCATTATCCTTATTGAGAACGAAAAATTTACTTCCAAATAATTTAATGTACATTAACGATGGCTTCATTCCATACCATAACTCTTATAGAGTATTTTCCACTTTTGGAAAAATTAAATCTCTATTTAATGTGTGTATTTTTTTCATTACTGGGTCTTTCCACAATTTATCTGCAATGTCTTTCTCAATGAGCATTGTTCTGGCCCTGTTGTTGACTATCTTATCTCTTCTCTCAATTACTCCATTATGATGTGGTGTTCTTACTACTAAGACATTATGAATTATCTCATGTTTTTTAGATAATACTCTACTTGGCTATTTGTGAACACTATTTGATTATCAGTTTGAATCAATTTGATTTTCTAACCAACCAACTTTTCACATTCATGTCGATATCATGTAATGAAAATGAACAATTAATATTGGTGTGTGATTATTGAAACTCATGCCATTATTCAACAGTCATCAATAAAGGGAACATAATATTGCATCCCATCAATTGTCCTTAGAGAAATTTTCCCACACACATCAATATGCACTAACACAAGCAATATTTTTTAACATTTTTTTTTTCATTTTTCACATATAATTTTTAATTTATCCTTCCATGTTGGAAGGCATCGCACATATGAGTATGATCACATGATAATAAAAGGATATTTAGAGATGCATCATATTTCACCAGCTCTTCCATGTAAATTTGGATTCTGTGGGAAAGAAACTTATTCCATAACTTTTTTTATTTATCTGTGGACAAAAATCACTTATCTTTTTCACAACTCACAATGTATATGGCCTCATTCATTTCCTTCCTTGAAACACAATAGAACCATCATGTTCTATGATGATACAAAATTTCTTATAAGATCATATTGCATGCCATGAGTCACACAATTAACTGACAATAAATAAGATGTGACTATGCCTGTAAAAAACCAAAACCTCTGCTCGTCTAATGTATTTTCTTCCAATATTAGCTTTTTATGAACCAATAATTTCTAATCCCTCATAATTAAGAAATCATACAATAACATATTTTTTAAAGCAGCATCCGGTCACAAGATCCATATTTCCCATCATATAGGAAGTGCATCCACTGTCAATGATCCATGTCTCAGTGTGATCTGAAGCCTTGAACGTAATTTCTTGAACCCATTCCCGCACTTCTATTTTTTTCTTGACCCAATAATTTGACTTCAACTCCGACATCAAATTATAATATTGATCTTTAACAGTATATGATGTTCCATCTTCATCTTGTACAGTTTCAAACCTATTTTTAATTTTTAGCTCTCTTGATGATACATTTATCTACTTCTTATGAAAAAAATTAGTCTTCATCAGTATATCATTCTACATTATTGATTTGAAATATATTTTCTTATGTCTGAGTCCTTTACACCTGAAAAAATTACCATCAAATGATGACCTATAATTTTTATCTTTGTATTACATCCTTTGTTGTTATTTTTCACTTTTGAAACCTATATTCTACGTAACATACATTTTTATAATTTCCCATATCACCAAAACAATAGAATAATATGTGTGATACATTAATATCTGGAAATGTTTCACCACAATTTGTGACTTGGATTCTCTAAATCTTATTATTCTGCATTGTACCCAAAAATATCATTGACATAGAGATTATTCTTGTCCTTGAATTCCACTACCTTAGACATCATCTTATCTACTACATCATTATCAAAGATTCTCATTTAATATGATTTAAGGGTACTCAGTAGGATATTTAGTGTTAGATATTTTTTTCATTTAATTTCAATACCGAAACATTCATATTGAACTGTGGTAGAAGTTTCCTCAATATATGTTTCAAAATATTTATTTCCTCAACGACTACTCCATGACACTACATGTCTTCTACAATAAAATGTATCCTATCCGAAAATTCCTCAAATGTATTATTGGGATTCATTATTAGATCTTCATACTTGTTCCATAGGTAGTATAGCTCTACTTCTCAGACGTTTGAGTCACTCTCATAACCATTGAACAGTTTTTCCAAAATTTCATGTGATGTTTTTGGGGGAATCACGTTAATATATATTCGATTTGATAAGAATACCACTAAATCATGGAGACCTTTATGATTATCCTCCAATTCAATTATTTTAGTTTATGATAACGCACCCCCATTATTGTCGGTAGATATTAAATTCATAGATGTTGTGAATACTTCCATCCATACTGGTCGGAAGTAGTGCTACTTTCGATTCATCCATACTTGAGAATTATTTCCATCAAATATCGGAATTCCTTTATGATTGAACACCTCCATTTATTCCCCTTTAGAGGGAACAACTAACATTAAACCTTTCCCTCTGATAACAATTGTTTGGTCCACTATTTCAAATACCATGAGGGGGTGAATTAGGGTATAATAAATTAAAACTTTTCCCCATTTGGATCTTGTTTTGTTGTAAGGAATAATTCAATTATCTATTTATCCCATAGAAATATATGAACATATAAGAAATGATACCAAAGACACAATGATTTTTACTTGGTTCACCCATAGTGGGCTATGTCCAAGGGGCATACAATGAGAATGTTTTGATATACCAAATTCACTATGGATCTAATCCAATAATGAGTACAATGTTCCGGATAGATCGTATATTGCTAGGATAACTTCCTTTAAATGTTTTAGGGTCTTCTCACTGCATTGTCAATGGTCAATCCCTATGCTTCTTTATCTGACTCACTGTTGGTGGAAGTGGTAACCATCTTCCTCTTCTTTTGCTCATAGATCTTGGATTGGAATCCACACAAAGTTTATGGAAATATCGGTAAAAAATGTTTATGGACTTGTAGGTCCACTCATTTCCAAGAATTCATGAATAATTCACCACAATTAGATTCTCAGTTGAAGTTACTTTATCACTCATAGATGAATTCCTCCTTCCTGGGTAATTCTATGTACCAGAAACTCATTTTGCAAACATACTTGAATCTTTTTCAAGCTTCCTTGTGAAAATTTCAAACCACATTCATATCCCGCATACTAAGTATTGGTTTTGGTATGCATATCAACTCCTCAGTGTACTATTGTCACATCTGTGAATCACTATCGCCTCTGTGTTCCGCTGCCTTCGCCCCACCTATGAGAATTGTCCTCCTTCTATGAACTGTTCTTTGTTAGTGGAATGTCTTATCTTCTACGTACCAGAGCTCCCTATCTGTGTACCTCTGGAAAAAATATCTCGATTTTGTATCGAATATTCCTCCTCCACATATTAAGTCCACTTCTTCTATATACCACACTTCTCCATCCGTGTACCAGACATATATTTGGGATCAGAATCTCCACAAACATCTTCATAAGAATTTCTTATGTGTGAACCACTATAGATTTCGCAGAATTCCTCCTCACAAATATCCTTCAAGATTTTCAAAAATCCCATATGGAAAAGGTTTTGTAATGATATTAGATCACCACTGTAAATTGTGAGATTCTCAATTTGTATATATCCAATGATATCCACAAAATTCAATATTCCAATATTTAACGAATATTCGATTCAGTCTCCACCACATAATGATCCTTCTGCCATCACGAACTGCATGAAACCTACAATACATTCTCCAATGTCATCCCCATAATCTCTTAGATCCTATTCATTCGATCTTCTCAATGGACTCCATGTCATCCGCATACCGCCAAACATTCCACAGTGAACCATTTTTAGTTTTGTGGACCACTCTGAAAAAATTATCCAGCTGCTCCACGTACTGTTCTGGGAACATGGTACACATTTCATGAATAATGGTATGAGGATATTATCCTTCTGTTGTCATAAACAATTTTTTGTTTCGTGAACCGCTCTGACAAAATGATCCACCTTAAAACGTTGTCTTTGAGAAACACCAACCACGATCATTGATGATCATCTGAATTTTTCAAAAAACACAACCATTCCCAAAACATTCCTTCGGGTACACCTTGAGTGGTTTTTTCCCAAAAGAAATATGAAATATTTCAATTTTTAGAGAAATTATTACAGGACTTTTTTAAAATACCATAACAACATCATTACTTAAAAAATAAATTTATTCAATCATGTTATAGTCATGCATAAAATTTGTGGATGGATTAAAAGATTTCAAATTATATTTATTTTAATATTATTAATATAATATGTTTGATTACTTTATTTAATAAATCTTTTAATGCATCATCCTTGTGTCTTAATTAAATATAATTATATAATTTTTAATAATTATTTATAAATTTCCCTGATATAAGTAATATTTTTTTTACAATTAATAGTCCTAGTTGAAGATATAACTAATATAACACCATATTGAAATTGTTATAGTTATGAAAGACATGATTATGTCATCTTACTCTTTACATTAAATAAAATGTTATATGTGTCAAAATCACACCCCTATTACTTGAAAAGGACACAATTTCTTACAAATTATTGTCTTGGTCAAAAATAACTCATCTGATAATATTATTATATATGATATAGTTGATTTATAATATTTATAACATTATTTTATCCTTTACTTATGGGATTTACCTTGAACCATGGTAATAAAAAAATTACTAATGATGCTATTCACAATGTCCAAAAATAAATGGGTCCTATTTATATTCCTTTTACCATATGATTCCAAACATGTAATCCATTTTTTTTGAATTTAAAACACATCATTGAATGAAAATAATTTAAAATATATCCTAGTTACAGAATGAGAGAGCATGTCTATGATATAAAACATTAAAAAGATCACATAGTTTTTACATAAATATTAAATTTAAAAAAGAATCCAATGAACTAAATAGGATTAAATTATAGAAACACCATATAATTATATCTTAAAACCATGCAAAATGATAGTATATTAATAAAAAAATGAACGATTTTTTTAACAAAAATGGAGTATTTTGTACTATTTGTTACAATATGATATTTATCATAAAAGTATCAAAAATTTATTCAATGTTTATTATGATGTATCTATTTCAAATAATAAGTTTTATTTTTTCAAATATGTCATATAAAATCGAAAAAATAGATTTAAAATTGGTTCTCCATAAAAAGGAGGTAAACCATTTTTTTAAGAAAATCATTATTTTTTTGGAAGATTGTATTTGTTCTTATAAAAAGTAAAGAAAACACATATGATTAATTTTAATCATTATATTTAATAATTTATTAATTAATATAATGAAAATTTTTGGTTTTATTAATTCATATACACAATTAAACACATTTAATATATTTTTCATAAAAAAGCATTATTTATATTCAATTGGTTATTATTTAATTTCCTAATTAATTTTGTAAAAAATTAATCAATATATAAACATGAGTAAAAAATATTTAAATATTTTATTTAATCCTATTAATTCCCACCATTATAATGGTGACATGAACCTCTCATTTTATATAATAATATTAAGTTGTTCATTTAAGCTAAATGTGTTTTATCATGTGTGCTATCGAACATATTGTTTATTTTTAAAACTAGAGGATGATACATTATAAATCATTTTAGAAATTATGTTCTTGAAATTATAATTTTTTGTTGGAATATATGTTATGATATTTCAAAATACCTTATTGCAATCCCACATCATAAAAAGGATTAAAATAATTTCCACTTTAATATAAATAAAAGAATGTAGGAAGGATACCATAGATCACACAAAAAATAGTTCAAATTAGGAAAACATGGATATGAATGAGAAAAAAATGGTCAAGTTTTGATTATGAACAATAGAAACCATTATTATGAAAAATTTAACAATCAGAAGGCTGTAAATTTGTGATGGGTTAAACATCCACTGTCTTTATAGTAGGAAATTTAAATAAAATACTTATTTGTTGTAAGAGCCTTTTAATAAATCTATGTAATTAATTTAGAACTTTTACTAAGATCACAAAGAAGAATTCATACTGGTCATGTAGGATTTCATCATTAAATCAATTTATACCACAAAACTCATAATTTTCTCTTAACTATGACTATTTTAGATGATTTTTTTTCTCACACCATAAACAATGGAATCTACTTCTAAAGAATCACATAATCCCTAAAAGGTAAACTAAATATTCATTATTTAAAAAAAAATTAATGAAAACTAAAATGGTAATTCCAATATCATATTACATTCACAAAAAGAATAAACCATTTAATAATTAAAGAAAACTTTTAATCTACAAAAATCAAAAGTAATACCAATATTTAACATATACCATATGATAAATAGATTTAATTAAAATTCCTCGAAGTAATTCAAATTAATATTTAAACACAAAAATTAGAAGGATTTGATAACATAATATTCAATTATAAAATATATCCTTTATCTCCAAATAACATCAATAACTCTCAATATCTCATTCCAAAAAATGTAATTTTTAAATTGACATATTTTCTATGAAAGGTTAATCATTTCCATAAATAAAGTGAATCACCATAAACCCACAATAAAAACATAGATTCATCCAAAATAAATTTCAACCACTAATTCTCAAATAAAATCCCATTCTATACTATTTAACATAGGCATATAGGGTTCCAAAAATAGTGAACATCTTCTAAAATAAATTTTTTCAATTAATTCCAAAAATCATTTTCTAATTACATGTATATCCATTGGATAAAAAATATGTTCCCAAAAACAAATATTTCTTATTAAATATTGTCATTTAAAAAAATTTATATTAACCTAAGACATCATGTAGGCTAGTGATATGTGATTCACCCTTATATCCATTTAGTCAAGGGTTTGATTCCAATGGCCTTGCCGGATGAGAAAGGTTGTCACCCATCCAACTTGTTTTAATTTTTATAAAACTATATAATTATTTAAAAATTCATAAAATGAGATAAAATCATCAAATTAAGCATAAAATATTTTAATCTCACGGTTCATCTCATGCCTTTCATTTTTCATCACACAATGTAATATCTCCTATTTACCTTAAATCAAAGATCATATAAACCATAATGGTTATTTATAAATTTATATTTATTTCCAAACAAGAAAAGTTATTTCTTATTGGAATAAAATAGTCAAATATCAAACTCAATGGTTCTAAATACTATAAAATTTCCTCCAATGTAAGACCATAATAAAAAGAGAATTGATACATTTAAACATTTCATCATACATAGATCTGTTCTAATTTTTAATCCCTTATATATAGAACTTTTAATCTATCAGAATTATTCATGTTACCCTATCCATAATTTTCATTTTTCCATAAAAATTTTGTCCTAAAAACAAAAATATGAATCATGTATTAATATAAAATAATGTCTAAACATGTGTGAATTAATAATTCATAACTTTTACAAGTCATTTTTAGTTTTTTCTACCTCAATTGGAATAGAAGTTTTTATTACTAAATGTATATTTTCATGGTCCATCAGAACCCAATCCCAAACATTCTTCGTAGGGAACCTATTATCATTAGTTCCCTACTCTGAAAATTTAAAACATTCAATTAGTAATTTTGAATGAACTTCTTTTTGTTTCATACAGTTAACTGAATGCTTCCTATTTCTATGAGAGTTTATTCCATTACGACCCTCATTACAATATCTATAACACCATCCATTACCTTTAAAAAATTTCTCCATGTGTATATTTCTACATGCTACAAAATACTAATGATCAGTAGTATTTAATTTATGATCATTATTAATTGAAAATCTATTGAGATTTATTTACCTCAAATATGAAGCATCAGAAAAATAAACAAGGTTCAAGTGGTTAATCATTACACCCGATTGTTGATTTAGAAAAATAATGGGAGTTCCAATAGCAATGACCCTTTCATTCAGCCATGAAATCATTGAACCACCGCATTTTCCATCACATCCATTATAAATTTGGTGCCTACAGGATCTTTCAATTTACTAAAACAAAAAGGTTAGTTTTTTTATATTAAAAAATCAATCATATATTATCATATAATGATGATAAACACTACGATATAATTATTAATATTATTTAAAACTAATTCAATTTATCAAAAATAACTATGACACTTTCAATTATGCTAACCATTTTGTTTATTTTTAATTTGTAACATATGATTAAATATCATCCTGAACCTTAATGATTCATAATCCTCCCATTGAACCAACTATAAGGCACTAACTATAATCCTTACATAATCCTGAGTTTAGTCAAGTATTTATATTAAGGAACATTTTTGGTTTATATATTTAGGGAATTAGACTATAAATATTACATAAAAACCATATAAATTCATTGTGGGAACATCCACCATCATCCCTTTATTAAATAACGTAATATTTTTTAAAATTAAACATGAATTTATCTCATTTTTAATCATCATAACTTTTCCTTGATACCTTCTTTGATTCTATTATCCCATAAATTCAATGAAAAACTATTAAAAATATTGGATGAGAAAAAAATTCTCAGTAAGGGATACATAATAAAGGAAAACTGTTAGCCTGGTAAAAATAGGTAAACCATGAATAATTTATCATAATGTAATACTTTTCACCTTTTAAAAGTAGTCCATAATCTTCACTAATTATAAGCACATTGCTAACCATTATTGTTATAAAATTATTACCATGAAACCCATAGAAATATTGTATGTCATATAAAAGTAACTTGAGAAATAATCAGACTAAAATGGAATAACCATTCAATCAATTACTATAGATATCACTAAATGGAATAGCTATATGGCTGCCTTTCATAGCCAATGCATTGGAGGTTATAACATAACCACCCATATTTGGTTTATCACACAAAAACCCATCATTGGCTTATTATGTAGCCACCTATCATTGGTTTATCATTTAACCACCCATATTTAGTTTATCATGTAACAACTCATCAAATATCCATGTACTATTATATAATCATAACACATAAAAGATTTCAATTATCAACATTTCACCCATAATATTTCATCAATAATCCCAAGAAATCATTTCAAGTAATTGAAATAGTTTATCCAATTCCAAAACCATTTTAACACCAACACAGCCAAAAATTTTATAAGGTATTTATATTACTTTTAAAAACATTATGTCTAGTAGGGAATTCCAAATATCAAATAACTGTTATGGAGACAGAGAAGTTGTTGTCACAGTATATGTTGAAAAAAAATTCTTCTTCCATTCTGTAAATAAAGTAAAACACATCATATAAAAATATTCCATATGATTTTTTTAAAATTTAATGTTAAAGGATATGATTATAAACCATATAAAAGATGTTGGTGTATAATATCAAAATATTCCTCAATGAAATAATATTAAGACGATGTCCATTACCATAAGTATGATTCATCACGTAAGCCCCTTATTCTTACTGAATAATAAAAATATGCCGATATATACTTTATTAATAAAGATTTTCATTTTTATTATACCATTTATTTGAAATATTCATAATCTTACAACAATTAATTATTTATTTATGTTCTTATCATGATTTTTGTAGATATTTATCTCCTGAGTAAAATATGAAAATAGTTTGATTTAACTTGTCCATGTGGTCATAAGAATATAATATATAAAATAAAATTAATGAAATTATGATCATTTTTATACATAATTTATACTTAAAAGCATACCATTATTTCTATTTATAAAATATGATCAATGATATATTCTTGGAGACGGTAAGTCATACGTACGCGTGAGTACCATTTTCCACTTTTCATTGATCTTCATGGAAACAAGGTAAGTATTTTTTTTACCTTTATAGAATTATCCTAACATAATTAATATCATAATAATAATTTATATATACTAATATATATAATATATGTGATGAAATGAATAAAAATCGAGTGACATCACTTGGGGTGGTGATATTTCAGACACACACACAAAAGAAGTTATCATTTTTATCTGCATGAAAAGTAATAATTTAATTGATATATTATTATTTTATATTTGTTAATATTTCATTAAAATCACATATTCAACATTAGTACTTTATTATAATATTTCATGAGATATTGTTATGGAAAATGAATTAGATCGGTTTATGGAGGTGATAGTCAACACGTACACATGAAGGATTAATTCCATTACCATATAATGGAAGTGGAGATGGATTTATGTGATCATATAAGCCTTATAAAACATCAGTATATTTAGGATACTAGAGTTAATATTTAATCTGGGAAGAAGAATATTTTATGGAAGTGGATGATTAAATAAAATAGAAATACTAAAATAATAATGTTTCCTTTCTTTCATACGAACACATTTCATAACACCTTAACAACTCTAAAGAGGGTGCTATGACTAAAATAAGTCTAAAAAAATGTGGTTATGGATTCCAAGAAGGGTTTTGAGTATATATCTAACAACCAAAATGTTTTTTATGTGTGAGTAATTGATAGAAATGAGTTCCCTTTCATAGCAGTGAGGAGGGGCACTATCATAATTATTAAAATTATTAAATTATCATAAAATAATTTATATTCTAAAACCATCCCAAATAAGTTTATTTCAAATATATTATGAAAAATAGTTACATAATGATTATCCAATTTAAATTAGGCGAGTTTTGAATATTATTTAATCATTATAATTTCGTTTTAAACCCTTTTAACTCTTACCGATTTATCATGTCATTTCTACATTGTGGGTTAATGTAATTATGAAATCATTCCAAAAGTACAATTAGTGGGTCATTAATAACATATGTATAATTATATGATATATTAGGTGTAATATAATATTTTTTGGAATTTTTTATCTTTTAATTAAATAATTTATATTTAAAAGTATTAATTATTTCAATTTTGACACTATTCAATCCATGTCATTGTTATAATATCTTAAAAACATAATTAATTCTTAAACATTTTGTTATATAAATCATAAATATTCATAATATTCCAAAAAATTTATTTATGGAATCAAATATTTCAGATTATATTTATTTTAATATGGTTAATTTCCTTTATTTGATTAATTCTATAATAAATATATTTCTGTATCATCTTTTTTCCTAATTAAATTTAAATATATATTTCATGATGATTATATATAAATTTCTATGATGTAGGTAATATTTTAATATTTATATGTAATATTTATAGTCGGGGATATCACTTATTTAACCCATTGTTAAAATTATTATAGTTTTGAGCGATATGAATATGACATCTTTTACTTTACATTAAATAAAATGTTTTAAGTATCATAATCACTCCCTAGTGGCATAAAAAAGACAAAATTTCGACCAAAGTATTTTATTAGTCGTCAATAACTCATAAAATATAAGTATGACATGTTTTAGGGTAGATTTATAATATTTATAATATTATTTTAACTTTTAATTTCCTGATTTACCTTTAACCATATTAATAATGATTATTACTCAATACTATTCATAATTTAAAAAATAAGACACCTATTAAAATTATTTAGACCTTATGATTTTAAATATTCAATGACTTTTTACAAATTTTACACACCAAATTTGAAGAAATTAATTAATAATTAATGTTGTTAACAGAATGAGAAAACATATTTTTAATGTAAAACGTTCAAAAGTTCGCAATGTATTCCTATCAAGTATAAATTTGAAAAAACAGATACCTACCTATTTTGGAAGAACAGATAAAATAATAATATAATTATACCTTATGAACATATCAGTGGGTAATCATTCAAATAAATAAATTAGATGGAAATTAGTTTTCAAATAAAATGCAAATTATCTCATTTTTCAATAAAATATAAAATTTATCAGAAAAATACATAAAATTTATCCAAATTAAATTTTGATGTCTCTAATTTGGAAAATATATTTATTTCTGTCAAATATGAAATATAAAATTTTAAAAAATCGATCTAAAATGGTTTCCACATCAATAGGCAGTAAAATTGCACTTTTAGAAAAGAACTCAATTTATTTGTTAATTTTTAATTGTTCTAATAAAAAGTATAGAAACACATAAGAAGAATTTAAAAAGGTATATTGAATTTATATTTCAAAAATTCAATCCAAACAAAATATATTACTCTTTTATATACATAATTGTTTGCATTAAAAAAGTTTTTCAAAAAACACATCCTTTATATTCATTTGATTTTTATTTTATTCCCTCATTAATTTGGTATCAAATGAATCATTGTATAAACATGTGTAAACCATATATTACTAATTCATTCATTACTTTTCATTCAAACCATTTTAATTGATATATGATAACTTTCATATTATATAATAGTATTAACTTGTTCATTTAGGATAAATGTAGTGTATCATGCATGATCATTAACATGGTGCTTCCTTTTAAAAACTCAAACTTCTACATTATAGAGGACCATAAATTCAATAGAAATAAATAATTTAATGTTACAGAATACATTAAACAAATATATAATAAAAGGATATGATACTCTAAAAATAACTATCATGAAATATTTCATAACATTGTTACTATAACAATGGTATAAATCATTTCATAAATTATATTCATCATTTTATATAATATTTATTTTTTATATAAAATATAAAAAATCAATAAATAGTTGAAAAATTATTTTATTTGAAAAAACATGATATCATATAAGGGAATTTTTTTTAGTAATAATGATGAAAGCAGGAAATATAATTTATAATGTATATGTAAAAAATAAAAATCCTTTCACGACATTTTAAAATGAAAAAAATTATTCTATTTGGAAAAATTTATGTTGATTCATTTATAAAACATTGAAAATAATTTATAATAAATTTATAATGAAATTATATAATCATTTTGTGATATTAAATAATATTCATCAATCATTTTCATAAATCAGGAAATGAAATAAACATATTCCCAATCAAAATGGATAAATTAGTTTTATTTTACATAAAAAATCTTATTTTAGACATTTGGTGCCCAAGAGATTAAATGTTAAAATAGAAACATGGAAAAACTTATCATAATTAATATATTATAAAGTAATTTTTTAATAAGTTAAATAGTATAAAAATATTCCAATATAAATGTAATTATGAACATTTCTATAAAAGAGTGATATTGTTAAATAAATAATAAAAAATGTAATAACAGCATAATAAAAAACTATTATAAGTGAAAAAAATGAAATGATAATTTTTATTCATTGAAAAATATAAATTATTTATAAAACATTTATAGAGGTAATTATATATACAATATTAAATAAATAAGGATCCTAATATTAAAGATTTCTAAATATAGTTGAATTGAGATAGGACACTTTTTTACATTGAGCCCTTCTTGGTCAGAAGAATTAAATTTAATTGATTACACAATACAATAAGATATTATTTAATCTAAATTACAATTCATATGTTTCTTTTGTAATCAGTTTTTATGCACTCATTAAATATTTCTACCTTATGTCGACCACATTAGTTAGTTCAGTCAATTTCTCCAAAAAAAAATCGGTATATTCAACATGGTTAAAGTTGTTAATGAATTTTTCCATCACCTTCATAATTTTCATAATGTAATGAATAAAATTTATATTAATTATTTTCAATTTTATATCTATCATTTCATGAGGAAATAGAAAAAATTTCAATTTTGGAGGTGGTAGTTTACACATAAGCAGTAGAGATGTTATTCGTTTTCAATGGATAGAAGATTATAAATTTAGATGATATATTATTTTTTTAGAGGAAAAATTCCATCTTAAATATAATATATATTTACCGAATCCCTATTTGTAACCATAAATGAGAAATTGTGGTGAAAAAATAATTACTCTACTACATTTAGAGGGTAATCCATAGGAAAGACATAGTGTTTTTTCATATTCCATAGAATAGAAGGGAGATATAAAATAGAATTTTAATTAACATAAAAAATTAATTATTCAATATATAGTGATTTAATAATTTTATAATGGCTATATAATTTTTTAATGTGGGTTATGATTGAATTAACTTGAAAAAGATATATAAGAATGAATACCTATTTTTTGTAAACTTATTTGGAATACTTCTTAGTAATTCTTGAAATAGAATATATGGATAAAAAGTCCTATAAGATGTGTTTAGGTTTGTTGGAATTTTATTTGCGCGGGTATTGGTTATGTTATGATTCACATTCATAGTGTAAATGTGTATTAGAGGTTCACTTTTACAAGTTAGGTGGGTGAATAACTAATAAAAAGTTAGAACATAAAAATAAAATAAAGTCAATCTCAAGGGAAAGTGAATCCAAAGGGGATCCAAGATGAAAATATGATAAATTATTTTATTAAAAAAATAAAAAAATTAATATTTAGAAAAAAAAATTAGGTTATTTACCTATAAAAACTTTAGTTTAACCCTCTTGTTTATCCTTTTTAACCCCTACCATAGAGATATGTTTTTACCATATTTATTATTAAATAAGTAAAATTTAAATTGAGCAAATTTCATAAAATACATTATTATGATTAAAAATTTGTAATTAATTTAACATTATTTGATTCATTATTTTATTCATTGAATTAGGATAGATTACATTAAATACATGTTCACAAAAATGAATGAGAAATCATTATGAGAAATATGTCTGCTTTTTGCATGAAATTGTATTTATACCAAAATCATATATAATGATAATTAAAATTTTATTAATTGGATTATGATAACTAATACAAGACATATATTAAATTTATGTCAAACTAAAAATTGAATGATCCTTTGTAATACACTAATAAAATAGATGATGAAAATAGATTTCTTTTTGAGTAAAACCATTAAATATATTACAAAATGTTGAACATAAATCATCATATTAAACATTATATTTTGAAATGAATTATATTACATAATAAATATATATTTATAACATAAAAAAGGATTCATAATCTTTTAAGAAATTATTATTCAAAACAATATCATTTAAGTGAGATTAATTTTAAAACTGCCATTTTTCACTATACAACAAAAAAATCATGTATTTATGAAATTCAAAAAATGTCACCCTAAGTGAATTTTATAATTTTATAATCAAAAATGAATTATATTCCATCATAATAAAAATATAAAATTCTATAATTATGGATAAGATTATATTATATAATAATTCTATGATTATTATATTATTTTACATTACAAATGAAATGTATACTCAATATAATTTAAGCACTACTTCTAAAAACATGACATTAATGAAAGAGGATCAACATTCCCATTTAAACCATTTTGTGATATAATAAAAAACTTAGCATATAATTTTTGGAGTATAAAATATTTTATGATGATTTTTATAATTAATAAATATAATTGAGAAGAATTAAATATAATAGATATAAATAAAGTTCTCAAATTTGGGATTAATATGGTTCTGTTTAATATAACGAAATTTAATGTGAAATTTTAGAATTTAAGATAACAAAAAAAAATTATAACGATTTTCATAAATTGATATTTCTTTCAATTGAAAACTTTTTTCCTTTATTATTCTGAATATTCTAGCTGCGAATTCTTTATTATCATGGATTTTATTTAATTTAAGGTATTTAAAAAAAATCACAAGTTATAAAATTGAAAAAATTTGTTCATAAATAAATGTCAATGTATTTAAATAATATATTATTTTGTTCTAAGACACAAAATAAATTCTTCTATTTTTTATTTCAATATTTTATATGACTTATTTTCATTTCACCTACATTTGGTTGAGAATATTTCTATTCTATTTTCATACTCATTATAATATTTTTCTTATATACTTATTTATACTCATATAACATCACATATTCATTTTTTATTTAATAAATCCTTATATATAATTATTTAAAAATATTTTTATTAAACATTTTTTACACGGGTTATTGCATAATGACTGACTAGATAAAAAGGGTTTCTATGTCAGTGTTTCGAGCTTTTTTTAACATGTGATATACTTGCATGGGTTGTTCAAAATATGGTTTTTCTATCTGATACTGGCAACAAATTTTAAAATCTATATTTTACATCAATTTTTATATGAACTATTTTAGAAACAATTAAAAAAATTCATAATCAATTTTTTTCCACATCCTTTATTATGTAACAAACATAATAAAACCTTTATCATGTAAATTACTGAAAATATCTAACTTAGTAAACTATATTTCACTTGAGATATATAATATCTAAGGTGAAAAATATTTTTTTTTCTTTATTTCACATCATTTATCTTATGTTTTTCCAGAAGAATATTTATTTCAAATTAAAATAGAATAAAATAATCGATTAGTACAATATTACAAACAAAACTAGATAATAAAAAAAAGAAATTTTAATTAGGAATTTTTTTACTTCATAATTTGAAATTTATATATGAAAATATAAATTTAAGGTAAATTAAATACAAACAAAACTAGTTAAATAATATTCCCATGATCCTTGTAAGTGATTATCAATTTTACATAATAATTTTGATGTTCATCAAGATGTGATGAATTCAATGGGAAATATTTAATATTAATTCTATATATAAATATAAGGTAAATATAACGGGGTTTTGTGATAAAATATATCCTTATTGACTTTTTTAACTATCTCAGTTGAAGTTGTATCATATATAAATCATAAAAGACTATATACATATTAAATTTAACCTTGTTCATGATGAAAATTATTTTTGAAAACATGATTTCAATTAAAAATAACATTTTTTGTACATGAAACCAAAATGTAGAAATTGTAAATGAGATGTCACTTTTTCACACATATATTGAAACATTATTTTCCAATTTCCTATTGTATCTCTAATGAAATCCAATTCCATGGTCTAAATAATTATATAGGAAATTAAAAAAATACTTTTAGAATATAAATTTATTTAAATAATAAATTATATGTGCCTAATACACTATAAAAATTTTAGCACATTACACCGTGAACAATGAATAACTAAATTTCATCTTCTATTCTGGAAAACAATCACACAAAAACTAATGTCAACTGATATTGGAAAAATATAATTTGAGTTCTTATTCAGATAATTGAAATAATTGCTTAAGATATATGGTTTCTATATTCATTGAGATATGGAATAATTGATTAGTTTGTTATAATATATTTAAGAAACTAAAAAATATATACTATTCATTATGTATCAATAATTTTTATCATTATTACTGAAATAAATTGTGGGTAAAAAATCCATAAACTGATTTTATATCATACTAAATAAATATTGTATAATGTAACCTGGTATTAAAAATCCATAATTATTAATTATTTTTTTATTTAAATTGTATAAATATGATAATTTAATAACTTGAAAATTATTTCATCATGTTGATGCCCAAAAAATAACTAGTTACGAGCTCCATGATATATCTCTAAAAAATAATCATATTAATTTCATGAATAAAATTTTAGTATCCATTGGATTCCCTTAAACTCCCACGAAAAGATGAATATGTTAATAATTTATAAATTCACAAAAAATAATCATAAGACATTATGGTCTATAAATGTTTCTATCAAACTAGTTGGCCTTTACATTGAATATATTCCTATAAAAATGTTCTAAAATATATAGATATTAATATTTTAAAACACATTGAATATTAATATAAAATAAAAGATATTATATATATATATTTTATAGTGTGAATTTTAAAATAAATAATGATGTAAAAACTAAAAAATTGTCAAAACATTTTACAATTATAGTGAATATAGCTATAGAAATGGTACTCTTGCTGATATATCTATTATATCATAAATTGTTAAAATATTATGATCTATATTTATTTATTTCTGATGAAATAAAACAATAATGAAGTATATAATCAATATTTAATAATACTATTATGAGGAGACTCAACATATAACTCAAAAAAGATAGGTACATGTTGAGAGGGTGTAATAGGTGGATATATAGTTAGATGTGGAGGGGTAGGATAGATAGATGAATGTGGATGAGTGTAATTCAAAACAAAATTTATCATTAAACATATGAAAACATAATCTATATCAATTATTAAATCTATTCCTCTATTTTCTCACATATATACTAAAATTTTTTTTCTAAAGCTTTTATTTTTATTTAACATGAATCCTTAATTATTAACACCCAAAATGAAATTTTTTTACTGATTCACCCACCTCATATCATTAAATGTTTCTAGGGGATTTGGGTTCTCCATTGTAGTAGCTAATATATCCTTCCATCCCTCATTTAAAAAGGTCACATATGTTCTATATTCTGCAAAGTAAATTTTTATAGAATTTTGAAAATCATTACCGAATCTAATAATTATAAAATATTAAATAAAATAACTAACATAAATAAATTATAAACAACAAAAAATAAAATCATATAAAACCCTTGAAAATTATTTAAAATATCATCAGCTTTTATTAATGTTAAGCCTCTTTGAATTTCAATTTCTAATTAGGTGGTAGAGGGTTATCATCATTGGAGCCTAAAGACACTAATCTAATTTTTTTTTCAATTTTATCATCCATAAATTGTTCTTATAACAACATATACACACTGTGATATTATTTAATATATTATTTTTTTAAAATTGGATCTTCTGATGAAATCAACTTGTTTTCAATTAAATTACGATTAAAAAAACTATCAATATAATAGTTTTTACATATAAACATATAAAAGATAATATTTCACATACAAAAAATGATTATTTTAATCTAATTTAAATAAACCAAATTCGTATATATTAATTTAGAAAATAATAAATATCAAATGGTTTTTTGGCTTTCCCTAAAAATAAAATATGGTGTAATGATATATTTTAACTTCCAGCATCCTCTTGCAACTAATGACTAAACTATATATTGACTTATCATATATTGGGAATATAAAATATCTTCTGATAAAAAAGGAAATGTAATTTATTACTAAAACATTGTCTTGATAAACAAAAAAAATCAAAATCAACAAACCAAATGTTCCTCCCATAATTCAGACAAGAGAGATTTATCTACAGTTTTCCAATCACAAATCAAAACGATAGCATTATATCAACAATTCATTAATACAAAATAGTTAAAATATACTAAATTTAGACACCAAGGATTATAATTATCATAAAATTAAAATTATTTCTTATAATCATTTATATGATTCATTAATAATTTTGGAAGACATTTGCTACCATGTTTACAAACCTTGAAACCCTTATCATCCCCTACCGAAGAAGGTGTATAATGTGGAAATGGAAGAAGAGGATCCTCAACAGATGTATGTGTATGATCCTCCTTATAAGCTCATGGCGACTAGTATGTTGGGTATAAAATTATTATATAAATCAAACTAACAATATATTATTAATGAAATATTAGAATCCAATGGTTATGTATATAACTAAATAAGTCAAAAAGATATCCCAAAAAGTAAACTATTTTAAATATTTATTATTTATATTTCTGAATAATTTTATTTAAAATATGACAATTTTATTAAGATTTGATATTTTATAAGTTGTTAAACAAATTAATTAAAATTTTATAATTATCCAAAAACAACAATAAAAGTTGAAAAAATATTATGATAATATACAAAAAAAATCCAAATAATTGAAATCAATAAAATTTTTACTACATTCATTAGATTGGATAAAAACATTTTTAAAAATAATAATTAGATTATTATGGTTCTTTTACATTAGTAGTAAAAATATTTAAAAAATAATGATATTAATTTTTAATAATAAAATAATATATATAAAATTGAAAATATTATGTTAAAATTTAATCAAATTTAATTGTTTCATTTATTATGGAATGTTTAATAATGATTCGAATAAAACATAAATAATCTAAAAATTTATCTAATTTTTTAAAATATATTTTGTGAGAAAAAAATTTTAAAACAAATATATCAATAATTTTATGATTTTTAGAATTGTAGAAATGAAAAAACATATGTCAAAAGATGGTTTCCAAGATGAGGAGTATAAAAAGGCATTGAGGGGGGTTATTGGGAAGATATTCATAGGAATAATCATGTGTATACATAAGTACATGATTTTTAGTGGAGTGGTGATAATGTATATTAGAAGGATGGTTTTTATTCTCCGGTGATATAGAAATGAACAAAATGACACTCTATGAATGCTGCGTATTGTTATCTTGAGGTTTTCCATCTCCAAAAAATTATGTATGATAGACTAAAATTCCAAACAAATATAGAGAATACTATTCATGATGTATATGATAATATATATAATATGACTCTGAATACATCGAATTATTAGGGGTCTGATGGAGAGTCGGATAATGTATTGGAATTCGCTGGAATGGCGGCTAATAATTTTTCTATTACATGCACTCAGAACATAAAGGAACTCTTCAACCAATAGAGTTTAAATAAAATTGGGGAAAAACTACTAAGACACGAGGAATGATGAATAAAAAAATAAATATCTTATCGAGATTCTACTAATAATAGAAATGAGATGAATAATTATTGTTTAAATGGATCCTACGAAGGAGCTACTACCAATAATAGAATACTGTGACATCATGATATTTTAAGAAATATATTGTTTAAAATTAATATATATTATTTGTTAAATTTTTTATACATTAAATAAAAAATATAGGTGTTTTAGAAATAAACCCCATGAATATATTTCATTACATGTATCATTGAGTATTTTTGATGACTTTTGTTACATGCATGGCCGAGTCTTATTGAATAATAATATACTATTAATATTTTTTATTTGACCTCGTAGTTACCACCTAATTATTGTATTGGAAGGAAATTTTGTGATTATATAAATTATGAAATCATATATTACACATTTTTATAGAATTAATTCATTAGTCCCAATTAAATTTAAATGAAAATAAATCCCAATCGAACAAAAAGATGTGATTTTTTGAAAAAACTAATTTTATAAACACAATTATATTTTATCTTAATATATAAAATTAATCAATATTATTGAAATATGTTTATTAAATTTATTAGTTATAAATTTAATCAATTTTTTAAAATTCATCTAATTAGCTATTGAGGATTATGATAAGAATAAATCAAAATTTAAGCATAAAATGTGATATATTTTTAACAGGCAGTTTTACCGCCTTATATTGGACGACTTGTTTTAAATTTTTTTTGACACTTTTATAATTTACAATTCGAAAAATAATCTTTATTTATTGAATCATGTTAGAAAAATTTAAATTTGGTAATTTTTATTTATTTTTCTGGTAACATTCACATTTTGAAAAATAATGAATGAAAGTGAATTTAAATTAAAGACTCATTTTTTTAATAAATAATTAATACTCTTAAGTGAATTTTAAAAATTTTAAATGTATAATTAGATACCTTTTATATCAGTTAATATAATTTATTTTATTATAATAAATTACAATATAAAATTGAATAAGAAAAGATTTTGAACTTTTGAACTTTTCCCTTCAAAAACCTGTTGTCTCGTCCAGTCTGTGAGATTAATATAAAATTATTGTATAATTCTTATGTGATTATAATTCAAAAAAAATTATTAAATATTTTATGTTAGAATAATTTTTAATTTCTATGTTGGGAATCATAGTTTTATTTATAAAAACAGATTAATAAATTAAATTAAAATTAATTATAGCGATTGCATTAAAAATGTGTTTACTTTGTGGTTAAAATTTAATATTATGTGGCCAAATGAACTAAACAATTTTCCAAAAATGTTATATTTACATGATTTTAACATATTCTTTATTTTTTATAATATTACCATTTTTTGATGCATATTACCTAAGGTAGAACTCCCAATAGTTATTATCTTTTTATATTTACAAAAATTCTACTCCCCCTATACTATAAAAGAAACCAAACAACCCCAATTATTTACACCTATAAACCCATTTGTATCCAAAAAATACCTATAGAAATAAACTCTAAAAATACATTATCTAATCCTAAAGTCTTCACTTTCGATTGAAAGAGAACCACGAGATTCCAATGGTGCAAAACAGATAGAGTTACCCAAAGAAGATGTAACAAATTTTTGACGAGCACCGTTGTTTAATTTCATTATACAGAAATTAAAATATTATTATTATACTATTATATAATAAAAATGGGATAAATAATATAAAAATATCTCTTTTATGTTAATTGATAAATCTACAGCTACACATATTTCATCAAATTGGAAAAGAAACCAGTTTTTGTGTCTACGGTGAACTACCGCATCATGATATGATGTCATTTATTTTTATTTCAACAATTATTATGATTAAATATTATGATGAGAATACTATTTTTATATTATATTTATTACAATTATAATCTCTCAATACTTCTTGAATTATTATATAACACATACCTCTATGAATTTCGTTTTCTGGGAATACATTAACAACGTTTGTGGACATACCGACTACTGTAACCTCAAATCAATGTTATACGTTCATCCTTTTCAAGAAATGTATTAATTATGGGTATATTTAATATATATTTTATAAAATAAATAATTAATATAGTAATGAAATAATTACTTACATTGAAATATAACGTATCATTTTCTTCATTCCTATTGACACACTGAAAAAGTGATAATGTTGTTCATGGACTTCGGGACAACCACCTCCTCGAAGCAGTGCAAATATTCTTTTTACATAACCACATAAAAAAATTATATATATATATAATTATATAAAATTTAATAATATTATATTTATTATATAATTGATGTCTGGTAATGATAAATGTTAATTTATTTTTTCTATAATGACCATTGAGAAATGTGAATGCTACTTATGCGTAGGTATGTCCTAAAATCTCTATGATCTTATCGTTGGTTCATTTTTAATAACCATTATTTATTTATTATTTTAAAATTAAAATTTATGTAAAATCATGATAATTTTTTATGATTATTATCATGGATATCTTTAAATAATGATGGCAGTGACCATACTTGACCCATCATTGTCAGTCTTGACACAAAAGATGAATAAGGTCAAAACATCTAACATAAACAATATTGATCAAGTAATTGTATATAAATGTTTTAAATTAAATAAATATAAATATAAACCTATAAATGTTTATGATGCATGAAAAATAAATAAAATAAATTTATTTTTCATGAAGATAGTAGTCAAGCATGAGAAATTAAAGTCAAGGTAAGTGATTTAACACATCAATTTCCAGTTATTGTGTTACAATGATGTGTCCTTGGATATGTTATGAGAAAAATTTGATTAAAATGAACAATAATTGTATTATTATATATTTAAAAATTCATTTATTTTGTATTTAATCATTTAAAACATTATTATTTCATAGATATATTGTCACTCAAATAATATGACCATTCTAAAGGGTTTTCTAATTTTATTTTTGGGAGATGTATTCCATAATCATAAATAATTTTTATTTTGTGGTATATATACTAAACATGAATGTATATTAATATTATTAAACATAGATTTATGGATATTTACAAATCTTATTGATGATCTCCCTTTTACAAGGTTTATGATTCCAAGGTTACCAAATAGGTAACAATTGTTTTGTAACAATTTTCCATTTTTTAGAAATTTTGTTATCTTATACCCCTATATTATTTTATGTGGTGTGTGGAATGATAATTTTATATGATATTTCATGAATATAATTATTTTTATGATATTATAAGTTTCATTTAACATTACTCAATCTTGGGTCCCATGATTCAAATGTTTAAAGGTGCTATGTGTCACTTTGAAATGGTTAATAGTAATTTTCCCCATGATCATTTTTAATAATATTTTTTAATTTATTTCTATTCATAAAAGTAAAAAAATAAAATTCACTTATCTTCAACTCTGTATATGTTGTATTTATATCATCCTCATTATTTTATGTGTGGGTTTGTATTGTCTCAAATATATTGTTTTTGGAAGTTGTTTCTTTTCCTTTGACTAACCATGTTTCAAAAAGATTATTTTAGAACCCATTTCTTTTAGATTGGATAATCATATCATAAAGTAATTGTATTCAAATCCATTATTTTAAATGGGTTAATCATTTTCTAATGATATTATTTGGAACCCTTTTTCCCATTGGTGAATGGTTTTATAAAAATATTTTTATAGAACCCATTTCACATGAACATGTTAATCTCATTTCAAATGCATTATTATTAATCCCATTTAATTTACATGAATTTATAATGTCATAATTTTATTATAATGGAACCCATTTTTCCATGGATCTATTGGTATATAAATAAATAATAACTTTTAAATGATATTTATGATGACTTTGTTTTTTTATTGGTATTGTAATTGATAATTATATGAAGCGGGTGAGACCAATGTAGCTTATACTAAGGGTTGAGTCCTATTATAGATCAATGGTGAGGCAGATACAGCTTATATGATGGGTTGAGACGCATTATATCTCACAGAAAATGGTTGATCTAGATATAATTATACGATCGGTGACCCCCATTTTAGATATCCAATGATTTGAGTAATAAAAATGTTGGAAGTCATCTAATGTTTATTCCAATAATAATATGTATGAAATGATTTTGTAAGGGTTTTATGAAAGTGATGATGAATGTTACCAAAAATAGTTTAAATTTCTTATTATGAGTTTATAATGATTCTAATAATTATGATTTGAATCACATGGATTTTTATTATTGATTCTAATGACTTAATAGTTTACTATGTTTTAATATTTTATGATCTAGGTATTAATTTTTATGAGTTATTTTTTGAGTTTCACAATGCACATGGATTATATAATCACACCCTTAAGGACACTTATGATCATCGAGGACATTCAATTATTAGTTATTATGTTTTCCCTTACTGAGTGTATGAGATAACTCTTCTTATCTTTACTTTTCTATAGTTTATAAAGAATTATGTGTCACAAGTTATGTAAAGTAGGGATATTATATGCAAGATTATGACGTTTTAATTTTAAAAAATAACATCGACGACATTCGAGATAAATTCAAATAAAAATGTCATTGTATTTTTTATGTATGAGTTTCACATAATTCTCTTAAACTATAAATATAAGAGGTCCTCCATAATGTATGGGTCAATTTTTTTTAGGTTATAAGGTTTTAAGAAATAAAATTGCATCCATGTTGTTGGCATCAATGATGGGAATGTGATGGTATGGATTTAATCATAGGATTTCGGATTGCAGGTTCATGGCTATTATAGTTGGTATCAAATTTCATGTTATATTACATATATGATAATAAAGTTTTCATATGAGGGTATATTAAAAACTTTGTATACCATTATAGGTATATAAGTACAATAATGATCATATTTTTAATGTATTATACACCCCATTGTGGTTTTATGTGATGAGATGTTAATGTGATTTTTGGGGATTTTTTTGCTTTGATGATTTATTTTTAAACCACAAGATCAAAAGGAATTATTTTTTTTGCTGAATTAGTTAACATGTTTAATGAAAAAACTACAACCCATATGATCATTAACTAGCCAAAACATCTAGCAAGGTAGTGGGGATTTTATGCATGACCAAATGACGATAAGGGTTTCATAAACTACCACTAGACTACAATATTTCCTGGCCAACATAACATTTTTTTACAGGTAATGATTAAGTTAGAAACACAATGTGTTTTATTTTAGTAATAACGATTAATTAATCTTAGATGAATATATGGTCAAATACTTATAATGTTTGGGTTTCAAAAAAATCATTTATTTTTTTATTAATATTAAGTGTTTTTATTTATGTAATTATTTGTTTTTAAATTTGGGAATTACTGATGAATTGTAATTATTAGTGTATATTTGATGTTTTACTCATCTAGGGAACTATTTTACCACGTGATTACCATTTTGGTTTTTTTAATATCTAATGATAGGTGGTATATATTTATTTTATCTTTTATAGTTATATAGTCATTAAAATTATATTTTAGTGCTTTACGAATTAAAAAATTTTATTTAATACTATTTATTTAGAGTATAATAAATGATTTCAATGGAAATTGAATAATGTATATAATTGTACAAATAAAATATTTACATTTACATTTTTTTTCTATTTTCCTGGTAAGTAAAATATTTCATTAATAGTATTAAACAAATAATGAAACAAAAGTATTATCAATGCAACATTAAATTTGATAAACTGATGGTATTTATTATTACAACAAATTTAAGTTTTGAGGCCCTTAAAATTCCATTTATCATACAATAATTTATGATAAATTAGATAAATAACTCTATATAGTAATTCAAACATTTCCTCCATTCCCACTAATGAATCCCCAATATGAAAAATTAGTTATTAGTAACTTTTGGTGAACAATATGTATGAGACATTCAATTTTTAGGAGCATATTTTATTAAAATTTCTTAAAATGTTTGTTTCAATAATGGAACTATACATTTTTAAAATCATTGATAAACATGATAAATTTCTAGGGAGAAATTATTTTTATGTGGGGGTGGGGGGTTAGTGTGACATCCCATGATTTTATAAATAAATTATTTAAAATTAATTAATATTATTTGATTGATTTTTCTAAATGAAAATAATAGTTTATATTGTTTTGTATGCAACAAAATTTTTTTTTATTTCATTACACATATCATCACGTATCGTCAAAAATTTGTGTTACAATAAAGGGTGAGTTTTACCAAAAAACAATATAATATTATTATTATATATATAACATAATAGTTATCACATATTTCTTGGAATGGTGTGATTGAATTTGATTTACTAAATTATGAAATAATATTTCACACATGTTTATAAAATGAATTTATTCCTTCACAATTTATTATAAATGAAAAAAAAGACAAATTAAATATAATGGATATGTTTCAATGAAAAATTATTTTTATTACCAGAATAAAATTTTATATTTGTATATTAAACTAATTACAATTAATTAAATATATTAATAAAATTAACATGTTATATATTAAATAAAATTATTTTTAATTTAATAAATAATTTTAATTGGATTAAAATGAGAATAAATCCAAATTTATGCACAAAAGCTATATATTATTAAAAGGATATATTAACTCCTTCTAAGGGATTATTTGTTTTTAAAATTTTCACAAACTAGATTGAGTCATCCCTAAACCGATCACATGGGTCTCTCCATGAGAAGTCTCGAGAGGATTTATTAATCCTAATGGGATGTCGACAAGCATCGAGGGAATAAATTTATTATAAAAGCGAATGATTTCAACCAAATATAAACAATAAAGGAAAAAATTGATAGAATGAACAGCCTAATATGAATTTATTTAAAAAAGGAATTGAAATTATTTATATGAAAAAACTAAAAGTATAACATATCGATACCACTAAAATTAACATACCTGATGACCATCATACCCCAGGTGACTTCTCTTGTCACTCTCTAACAAAATGGTCCCACTTCTCTCATGGAAACCGAACTCTGGTTGTAACATGCACAAGGGATATGAAAAAGAATAAAAGTATATGTGTGTGTACTAAAACGTAGTAGGTAATCCCAATATTCTATTCCCAATTCACTTCCACTTAAAATAAATGAAAAATCAATTTAATATTTGAAATACAATATATAAATGTATTTTTAACCAAAATAAGTTTTCTTACTACGGAATTTATCAGACAAAAGCATGCACGTTTAATACCGAATAATGCTACAACAATTTTCAATTATATGAAACATAAAAATGAATACTATTTTCAAGAGGGATACTTTAAATAATGTGAAATTTTAAATAACATGCACGTGCAACTGAATTTTCATTCAATGTATTCCATATGCCAATGGTTAGTACAATCTATCTAATGGGCATTATTCATGGAAACACCCTTATGTGACAATTCTTTGTGGGCCCATGTACCTCGTTTCTCTTTGTGAAAGTAACCATAAAAATATTCATTCTCATTTAAATACTCTAGTAGGGAATATAGACATAACCTAGTGGCCGCAATAATTAACATTGTAGTTTTTTCATTTTATTCAATTTCAAACATGCTAAGTAAAATAGGGAAAAAACCACTCTAGATCACTAGCATACTTGTAAATGTAATCCAAGAAATATACCTGGGTTTTCTGCATTGTGAAAAATCAATATCCACATGTTAAAAATAAAAATATCAAATGAACTTTACATTCACAAATAATACATAGATTGAATAGCCTGCAAACATTTTTCACATATCATTCATGGATAAATAAACCACTTAATATATTCATGAAGAAATTTCATGAATTGGAATGGGGATTTTCCAAAAAAAATCCATTAAAAATAAACTTTTTTGAAAAAAAACACAAATACTATATCAAACAAGAATTTTTATCCCAAAATCCATTTGGTAAATAAATTTCATGAATCATAAAGTTACCCCAAATGGTTCAATATGAAATACAACAGAAACCCATATATATAAGAAAAATTCTAAACTGTCCTTTATGAATTTTTCATAAAAACTAAATTTATAAAAAAATTAAACCATTCATAAATTGGTGTAAAAAAAGAGAGAAACACAAAATTTACATAAACCTCTTAAAAATTCTGGTTACACAATCAAAACCCACCTATTTCAATAAATATTCAAGACATGCCTTCCATTAGAAACTCATGCCAAAGAAAAATAAAATACCATAATCATCTTATTATAAAATCAAAACCCGTTTTTAAACCACATAAAGGATCCATAAACATTGGTCACAAGAACCTATCATTTTTCATTAGCCAATGAATCAATTTATAACATCTTAAACTCACAGGATCCAACTGGGCACTTTATCGAAAATTAGGCATGCAACATTTTATAAAAGAACATTATTTAACATAAAAAATTGTATAAAGAAAAATATAAAATTCCAATAACTTGTAAAAATAGTCAAAACATGTCATGAACATCAGAAACCATATTCCATAACTAGTGGAACATTTATTTAAACATGAGGTGTGCATGTTTATAAAAAACAACTCTATTTTAGACAAAATAAGGAATAAATAACCATTTTCACACAAAATAGATCATATTAAGGTTGTAAAGAAATAATAAACATTTATAAAAGGTGATAAAAATATGAAAATAATTAAACTTAAATAATCATGTTATGTTTTTTGGGGAACCTACCTCAAAACCAAGGCAGAATGAAAACACACACCTCATAACACCGTCCGAGGATTTATAATAACCATACCAATAAATAACAGAACCAAACAAGAAAACCCACATAAATAACCATGTTATAAGATTAAAATAGTTTTTTGAATTTCTAGGTAGGAATATAGACCCACGAAAAATTGATGGAGGAGGAGTAAGGAGGAGAAAGGGGAAGGGAACTCACCTTGAAATCTAAAGAAATATTCTTCATTACATAGATTTGAACACATAGAAGAGAGGTAATGGATTGTAACTCAATGGAGAGTATAAATAGTTTATATATAACCAGGGAAATAATATTTGGTTAAAATTGTAAAGAAATGATTTCTGAAATAAACAATTTACCACTTTAAATTATGAGTATTTGAAAAACATTTAGGAATTTCACCTGAATATCTGATGAATATGACCCAAAAATATATAAAATAAAATATGGGGATTATAATAGGGTTTGTTGGATCTATTTAGAGGTAGAATGGACAAATAATATTAAAAATTTAATAATATATTAAAGAAACCAAATATTTTTTTAAAACTGGAAAAGGGATCACATGTTGGCCTATTACATAAATAAATAACCAAAATCTACAATGATTATGAGTTCCTAAACATTCAAAATGGATATTACAGTTTGAATATTCAAGGGTAGGACATGTATAATGTTTACTGAATTATTAATATTTAAAAATTATGGAGTTATAAAAAATTTTGTTATTAAATTTGGAAATGGGCTCATGGTTGGTCTCAAATCATTAAGTAACCACCCTTTTCTCCAAAAACACAAAAACAAGATTTGGGGAACCCAATGTAAGATTATTAGACATATATGGGACATAAAAAGTCAACATTATTCTCAGCCAAAACCCATGAAAGGGATTAAGATTTCAATCAAACCAGATCAAAACCAAGACATGAAAAACCGGTTGTTGCAATTCACCCCACCATAAAATCCTTCCACACCTAAAAATCCATAACACATTCCAGTTGAAAGAAAAAAAACTATGGATTCCTTATTAACATGATACATCCTATTAATCCAACAAATATCATCTATCATCAATGTAAATTAAGACTATTTCCAAAATGAAACACTAACTCACATACAATTTCTAACAATCAACGGAATGATAAATCCTCCTCCTCCACTATCACAACCCGTCCTCGGAGCCCGTGCCGTGACTACCCCAAGCCCATCTTCCATAGGCCAAGGGCTGGAGACTAGCACCAAAGGCATAAATCCCAATTAAAAGGGAAGGCATTTCCATTATAAAAGTAAGCAACACAATAGAGTACAAGAGGAAGAAAACACTAAGTACAAAAGAAAGTGATGAAAAGTATATGGGCCAGAATACAAACCCAACTAAAAAGTACAGCTACAACTAAACGAATGTACAATAGAAAAGACAAGAATTTGGAAGAAAAGAAGTAGCTCATGGGTCATCAACCTCTAATCTTACCCGAAGGGTAGGTACAGATAGCATCCTCAATGCTCTCTCCCATCAACCACCTCAGAGTACCGTCTCATCTTGAAGTCCACCTCTGGATACTGACTCTTCGTGAGGTCCACCTCCGGATACTGACTCTTCTTGAGGTCCACATCCGGATAATGACTCATCAGGAGCTTCACCTCCGAGTATCGTTCAGTCCTCGAACACTAGGCCTCCATCTGCGATGTTCGTCGTCTGCATCCAACACAACAAGGTGCAGCATAAATCGTGCAAGGGTGAGTATAATGAGACTTAGTAGGGACCCCGAGACACTCATGGTATGACTAAATCCAACAAGGATAACCACAATGATGGATCTAAACAGATAACCCTTACTTAGGTATAAAACTATACTTATACCTAAGTTATCAAGTAACCCATCTCAATCAAGAGGTATCACACAGATATGAAATCAACAGATAACCACTACTTAGGATTATTCCCTTACATATGTGTATGTTATCAAGTAACCTATCACAATCATGAGGAAAACACAAAGGTCATTAACTCATCTCAAACCATGATTTTCATTATCAAAATTGTAACTACTGAAGAGCTCCTCCTCTTTCGAGTACACTGATCTTGTCATGACTCGGAGGCGCTACTCACTAACCTTAGACTGTTGAGGTACTCCTCCTGTCGAGTACCATGGGTCAGCCACCCAGAAACAATAGTGCTCCCCGCCAGGGTCTGCCACCCAAACACAGTAGTGCACCCCCCTAATAGCCTGTAGAGGTACTCCTTCTGTCGAGTACCGTGTGTCTGCCACCCAAACAGATTAGTGCTCCTCGTCGTGAGTCTGCCACCCAAACACAGTAGTGCTCCCCACTAGTCTATTCAAGTAACTCCGAATCAAATCAGACAAGCCTTCATCAGGTCTCAGACAACTACATGGTCTCCATACTCCATACGCTCGTCTCCGGGAGGGTCCACTCAAAGAGCTACTTTTTGATACACCACGTATCACAAAGTCCCACACAAAAGTATCAAAAAGGACCGCCTCATCATAGGGGTCTCAACGCAATAGAAGACGTGTCAGTCGGATAACTGGTCTATGAGTTATTAGCCTTTTAGTCTCAGGGCCCGGTTGGTTTCGTGTACGAACCGACCCGGCCCTATCTCAAATGTACCCCGAACTCACACAGGGTATACTCCAAGGGACTGTTTCTCAATGTCATCACCAATGCCATTGACGGTTCATCAAACATGCATCCGGTCTGAATGTTATTGGCTTTTCCATTCTAGGGGCCCGAATGGATTTTGGGTACAATCCAACCCAGCCATACTACAACTGTGTCCAAACCACAGGTGAATTGTAACAAAAGATCTGTCTCACTAAAAGAAAACCAACAAAGTTGATGGCACGTCAATCGGACGTCTGGAGCTCAAAGTTATAAGCATTTCCTCTCAGAGGGCCCGATTGGTTTTGAGTTCAAAACAACCCGGCCATACCCAAACATCGCTTAAATCTTGAGTGTAATATAAAAAAACGACCGTCTCAATCTAAGGATCCCTACGCAACTGACAGTGCGTCGATCAGAGGTCTATAGCCCACGTTATAGGCGTTTGAACGATCCTGGTCTGGAAATAGGGGGTTTGGGCTAGGTCCGACCCGACCCAATACCCGCTGGGTCGGCCCGGTCTAGCCCGGTTGGGTGAGGCCCGGACATGTGTGGCCCAGCCGTGGAGCGTGGGGGCTCATCCCTCACAACTGATTAACGCCGGTAGTTTCTTGTGCCACCCCGCCGTCCCAGATCCGGCGGCCGCGCGGGATCTCCCACCTCGCCATCGCGAAACAGCCGCGACAGATCCTCTTCGGCGGCGCACTGGGCATCGTCACCTCCAATGGGACGGATCCGCCGGCCACCGCCTCTTGTAGCCGGCTCCACCGTGCCGGCGAGTTTCACTGGCAGCATCTTCCGTGGTCCACCAGACGTGATCTGGTTGTCCTTTTTTCCCGCAGTCAGCGCCTTAGGACACCATGAGTCCCGATCTTCACTAGAGAGGCTTCAAATTTCCCTTGCGGTCCTAATTCATTGTCTTCGTCAATCCACGCCCCAAAAATAATCTGCGGAGGGTTGTCGGGCTATGTTTGTTCGTCCTGATCCCTCCACATTAGTTGTTATCAATTGGAAAAAATCAACACATGTTTTCAACAACTTTACAAGGCACAATGTTAACCAATTAAAATTGAACCAAATTCTCAACAATACTCCCGTAATTAATTATTCTCATCATGAAAATAAAAAGTTCATGGATCAAATTGATAATGAGTTGATCTACATTCTTTGTTTGGAAGGGAGCAATCACGAGAATATTATCATTCTAAAATCAAACCCCTACCTCAAAGAAGGTTTACGGTTGTCAAGCGTCATGGACATTGGCGTCATTTTTGTCATCATCGGTGTGCACCCGAGGAAGTGATGTCTCCTCTATTGTTGTGAAGGAAGAAGAGGATGGAGAACCATGGACGCCGAGTTATTCTATGTTGAAGGGAATGTGTTCTTCGTCGAAGAAGAACTGTTCTTCGTTGAAGATGCGCCGTTCTTCATCGGAGAGAAGTTCTCTTCTTCTTCACACAACAGTTCTCCCCAAAACTATAGGACATGATAATGACTTCTCATAGACACAAAAGCTCTAACACAAAATAATATCTCATGATATTATCATTATTCACACCACAAATATTTTAAAATTCAAACCAAACCACTTAATTAATTAAATGAAGAGGCTCATTTCATTAATTAAGGAATGTTTGAAGGAATTAATGGTGGAAGGAAAAGGCGAAGAGTTAGACAAATTAAGAGGAGATAACAAATTTAATGGGAGAGGAAATTAATGGGGAGTTGGCACATTAAATTCATGGGTGTTTAAGGGGGGGCGGGGGGTTGAAGAGTTATACATTTAAACACAAGGGGTATTAAATGGGGGAACGTTCGTGGGAGTTAAAGGAATGATGAAGGGTTGGGGATTCATGCGGACCCCACCACCCTTGGTCATACCCTCTCATGGTATATTAGGTGGGGTGTGGCCCCACCTCCAACTTCTCTATGGAGAAATTAACTTCCACATAAAATAAATTGTAACACTACAATTTATTTAAGACTTATCGAATCCCCAAAAATTAACTACATTATGTGACAAAACACAACTGCGCTTAAGATCCCCTTAAGAAATTATCGGCACTAAGAGTTCATCAGAGCCTTCAGATTTCAATTTTGAGCACCTGTTCAAAAGACTGAAAAAACCACCCATCCGTTCACTCAACGTACCTGAGCTAAACTTCAGAAAATTATTCCGGGGTCATCGGGCCATGGAATCCGGTTCCGTCAGAAAATGCGTACTCGTAAAATCCAAATGAAATTAAGAAAAACATTTCCATGAAATTTACGAGTATTTACTTCGACAACCACCCCAAGAAACATATTTTTGAGACTTCTCCCAAGGATCCAACGATCACCCAAACCGATGTTCAATCATGAAATCCAGCAACATGGGGAGGGGGAGTTTAAAACTAGATCCCCTCAGAAAATCACAACTACCATATGATAAATCCTTAATGGAATGATCATCGAGTCCCGGATTGGGTATACCCACCATTAGAGACCAACTAGAAATGGACAAATAAGAATTCAACATGAACTATTATTAGGTATCACCAATAAATTTCCCTAAAACTATACCTAAACTACCTAAAAACCCATGTTAATAGGGTTACAAAATGAAATTTTAAACCACCCAATCATGAATGGAGGGGATAATATCTGGTCCATCACTTTCAACACAAATAAAATCCCCCACCACACAGGGCGGGGAGGCAATGGGACCTAATCGTTGGGCCACTGAAACCCAAAAATAAATTGAAGAACCACATATAACTCTCAACCTATGAACACCATAATACATGACCACACTTGATATACATTGTCGGCCCACACATAGACATTGATCGGAAACCCAAAACTAAGATGGCATAACCATAGAGTCTACGTGAAGGTTAAGTCCACCACACTCATTAAGAAAAAAAGGAAATTGACTGTGATGAAAAACCACAGTAAAAAAAAGAAATTGCCTTACTAGAATGGTGAAAAAAGATGCTAGTCGAGTTCCCCACACCTCTAGGGATTTCTTGACTACGTGAAAATCTTTACTCTAAGGAATATGGCTAGTGCCCTAATGTTTGAGGCATATTCAATGCCGTCTCTAGAACATAAGGATCACAACACTAGATGAAAATCACTTTCTCAACCGCACACCTTCATCAAAATATGAACTCATATATACGTGGAACCATTCTCTCTCTCAGTGAATGAGGAGAATAATTGGAAAGGAATATGAAAAACACACCAACATCATCGAACAAAACTGTTATATCCAATATCATTTTCACAATTTTTAAACAGTTAAATAAATCTCTATTATCTATTTATTCAATAAAAAAATTTGAGGAATCATCATAAGTGGAAGATTTATTGTTTTGAATGAATCTTTAGGACGATAAACTAGAAGTCTTTCCAACCGATATCCATATGTGGCCATATTACATCATCAAACATATCTTTAGAAACCTACTGAACATTTCTCCTAAACAGAGAATCAAAAAATATTTGATCTCAAAAGGCACCAAGAGTGTCACTTACTGATCATGAAGAATCTTACAAAACAAACCACAATTCTAAAACATGAAAAAGAAACCCATATAAACAACGACATACAAAAAGACAAAAAATATTCATCTAAAACACTACTGAAGAACTAACTAACTTGCTGAATTTTCACATTCACCAATGGTGTTTCCTCAAGCGTCAGTTGTATTTACTTTTTCGTGCCACCATTGAAACCCAACCACTCTAACATATCAAAAATCCATCAACATATCTATTCAAAACCATGGAAGTAAGTACCAATGAAAACACCAAATGAGAGAAAACACATCCTTATTTTACAAGACAAAGAAATTCAACGGATTTCAAAAATAATTTATCTTTCAGTGGCACAGAAAACACAAAGTCAAAACCATTTTCATATTTCCACACAAAAAACATTTTAAAATTCTTGAAAAATAAACCCCACAGGTATCCATCAAAATCGTCTTCCATTACTCAAAAAAAATTAGCATCCTCACAAACCACGTTTTTTCAAGAACTATTGGATTTATAACCCATTTAATTTGTTTTAAAACAACTACAAATGCAACCATTGCATTAAAACAACGCTTTCCCATTTTAAAAATTTCAGCATGGTTACTTTTCATAATATGACTGTCACAAAGGCCATAAACTTTTAGGAATACACCGACTACTCAAAACCAATTCGCAAAAAAAAATTCATATTCAAAAACCCTTCCACAAGCCAAATCATCTAATTTCAATAAAATTTTCTTAATTCTTTTATAATAATTCATGTCATCCAAAAATTTTATTTCAATAATTCATATGTTAAAATTAATGAAATTTGATCTCTTTAATTCATTACACTTTCTCCCAAAAAAAATTTTTTCACTAATAACCCAAAATTACAAAAAGGGTTCATATATTAATCATTGAGACCCTAATTCCACTATTCTCACACAAGGATTTACAAAAAAAATTAATAATTCAATATTTTTTTAAGAGACTGAAAAAAGAGAACGTTTGTCGGTTGTTGACATGACCATATGTTTGGAATCCAATTGTCAACATCACCACTAACACACAAATCCTACTTAGTACTATGACCTGGCCCTGCATGGCTTTCCACACTCTACAAGCTCATGGATTCCATTAGTACAACTCCCCTTATTTAATCTGAATCACCATAAAATCCTTAAGAATGAATGAAACTAATAAACGTTGGCATCCCATAGACACTATAGGATCAGAATGATAAATAGATCGTGAAACTCTCCCTGAAACATACCTCTCATGTTCTGAAAATTATACCACATCAATCTTGACTTCCCCAAAACAACAAGGGAACTCTAAAAAAGAAAGGTCCACTATAATCCGACCTCCTCTGATATGATTTTGTCACGAACAAGCCCGTGTTGACCCCAAACTAGTCAGTTGGGATACTCTATGAGAAGTCCCAAAAGGAATTCTAGATCCTTCATTGATGGAGACAATCACCTGGGTCATAAATAGAGTATACAAGGGAACAATTTCGTCCAAATATAAAAAATAAGGCAAAAAAATAATGAATTAAAATCCCAATACACATTTCTATAAAATTCCATCTACATAATTTTTATGACAATATAGAAAGTATAACTGAACAACCCAACTATATAGACCAGAGCGGATGACCAACTTAATCTATGTGATCTCTTTGTTCACTCCCCAACACAACGACCCCATGTCGCTCAAGGTAACTGAACTGATGTTGAAAACATCACAAGGGATAAAAACAGAAGAAAACCATATGTGTCAGTGTTAAAACTCAGTAGGGTAGTTCAATATTCAATTAAAAAACAACATCCACATAAAATAAAATAATTATCAATTTATTTTTTTAAATAAAATACATAATTTTTTTTATAAAAAAGTTTATATACTGTAGAAGTTATCAGACAATGACCTTTATATTTTAAACACAAGAATGGTAGACCATTATCCAAATATAAGCATCTTCAAAATGAAATCAATTTTCAAGAGGGCTAATTTAAATAAAACGCTCATGACAATAAATTTTTTAGATAAATACACCATATGATGATGCTTAGTACAATATATCTAAAGAGCACTATTCACGGGAATACCCCTAAGCAATAGTTCGTTGTGAGCGCCATGTACTTCGTATGTCGGTGTGAAAGTAACAAAAACAATATCAATTATCATGCACGATCCACTAGTTGGTAAAATTACCATAACATAAAGGTCCCAAATAATATCCCTTACTATTTTTGTAGTGGTGTCAATGTCAAACATGCTAAGTGAAATAGGGAAAAAAACTACTCCAGATTACTTACATACTAGTACACATCTACCCACCAAGATACATGGGATTCTATCATTGTGTTTAATCAAGTTCCACATGATATCAATACACATTGAACATGAGAATAAAATTCAAAAATCATACACACATAGAACATTTCACAATTGTGTTTCATATTTTATTCATGGTTCAATAAACCAGTTAAGATTTTAATGAAGTAATTTATAGAATTGTAATGATGCTTTGCCTATAAAATCCATTCAAAAATGAACTTGTGTGATCAAAGACCCAACAATACCTTATGAAAGAATATTTTATTCCCCAAAACAAATTATTAAATCAATTTCTTGAATCATTAAATTTCCCCAAATGATACATCATGAAATACAGGGGAAACCATCTTTATAAAGAAAATGCCGAACATGAATTTAAGCATTCTCCCCAAAAACAACATTTATCATAATGACCAATTAAATCATTCATAAATATGTATAGAAACAATATTTTTTAAAAAAATTAATTAAATATTCTAAAAAGATAAAAAATCAAAACCCACCCTTTTATATAAAGTTACCAAGCATCCCTTCCATTGGAAACACATGCCAAAACACCTTAAAATAGCATACTCATTTCCATATAAAATAAAAAAAATTATCCTAAAAAACATAAATAATCCAAAAAACATTATTTCACATGCTTCCAACATTTTTTATAATCTATACCAATCATTTTATAACTCCTTGAACACAAAAAAATCCAATATGACACTTTTCTGAAAATGAGGCATGCAATATTTTAAAAAAACAAAATATATTGAACATTAAAAGGGTATAAATAATTATTTTTATTGAAAAAACATATTAAAGTAGTTAAACCAGGCCATTAACATGAAAACTAATATTCCAAAACAAGTGGAAATTTATTTAAACAAGTATTGTGTGTGATTATACAAAATAACTCAATTTTACACAAAATATGGTATACATAACCTTTTTTCAAACCAGACAGATCATACAAAGGTTTAAAATAAATAAAAACTTTTTCAAAAGCTTAGAAAAATATAAAAAATATGAAACATAAATAATAAAAGAATGTTCATGGGATAACCTACCTCAAAAACAAGTCAAAATGGAAACACACACCGGATAACACCATTTGACGGTTTATAAACAATAAACCTATGAATTACATCACACAAAAAAAAGAAACACCACCATAAATAATCATGGAATAATATAACCATAGGTTGTTCATGACTAGGAAGGATGATATTGTCAATAAATATTGGACGGAGGATGAGAAAGCATGAGAAGGGAGAAGGAAGCACAGCAAGAAAATTAAAGATCTTTTAATATTACCTTATATATACACCCATATATGAGAGGTAATGTCTCGGATCACAGTATAGAGTAATATTAGGTCTAGGATACCTAGGGATGGATGATTTGCGGGAAAAGTGTAAAAACTGATTTATGAATAAAACAGTTTACCTCTTAAAAATGGATGATTTGAGAAACCCCAAGGAAGTTTGCAGTAATCCTTTATAAATATGAGATCAAAAAATTTATAATGAAATATTGGTGTTTGAATAGGTTTCTTGGTCTCGAGTTATATTTTTAATTAACAAAAAACACTAAAAAATGATTAAGATAAGAAATAAACAAAATATTGTTTTAAAATATGAAATGGGATTATGGGGGTTCCCAATACCTAAATAAATAACACAAATCACCAATTATTATGAGTTTTTTTATAGTTACAAAATGATATTTTGGTTTTAATATATAATCAGAGGCCTTGTTATAAGTGAAATGATTGAAAATGTTTAAAAACATAGGAGTTATATAAGAAACAAATTTAGTTTTTTAATCTGGAAATAAAATCTTGTTTTTTCCCAAATCTTGATGTAACCACTCATTTCTCAAAAAACACCGAATGAAGCAATTGTGAAACCATGTTAGGATGATTATCCATATATGTAACATAAAAACCCATCAATAATCTCACAAAAATACATGAAAATGATCAATATTTCTAATGAAACAGATAAAAACCATGACATGAAAAACCTATTTTGAAAAAAATAAATATATAAAATTTTATAATTTTTTTTTAAAAATATAAATAAATTTCAAAATCAGAATTTCAAATTTTATATTTTATTATTTTTTGGTATTTTTATGAAAACATTAATATTTTAATGAATTGTGAATGACGTCGAATTTTAATTAAAAACTATTTTTTCGACTAAATAATATATAGCATTACGTTATATTATTAATTAGTTTTATAGTACGATTAGATATATTTTATATAACTTAAACACATTAAGGAAATTTTAATATATTTAAAATTTAAATTTCATATATAAAAATTTTATACATTATATCTTTTATCTTGATAACACCATTGTCCAATCCCATATATGGTAATCATTTTAATTTACTTCTGACAATTTTGGACTGGAATTTGGAGAAATGGATTCTGTATTTGGAATATAAATTTTTTTAATGTATATAAAGGTCAAAAAATATTTTTTATTAATCATTTTAGTGAAATAAATCTAAATTAATTAAATTTATTATATAAAATTATGTTTACATAGTGGTCTAACATTAATTCTTAGTCTCCAAATGTCTATGAAACATGTACAAATTTTTTTTTGATGGGAATAATTTGACCATATAACCAATTTTATGAACTTTATATAAATATTATAGTAACATTATTTAATGTAGTGCTCAAAATAGTATTTATATTTTTTTTATTTATAATGAAAACCACTCTCCCTCGAATATAAAAATGAACTCACCCTCCACACATCATCATACCTGTAAATCCCATTAGATCGTCAAAATTGGTGAAATTAAACTACAAACACACCTCCTCTAAAATTATATTCATCTCTTGGTAATTAATCAACCCATGGATGTTCTTTGGTGCCAACCAAAATGAAATTACCTGAAAAATAGGTATCATTCTTCAATGATAACTTTTGTTTTAGTTTTTTATCCAATCATTCAATTTTTTATTATTCGAATATTATATTATAACCCAAGTATTATATATATATTAATATATTTTTTGTTAAGGGTTCTACCAACACCAACACACACTTCAGTATAATGGGTAATGAAATCATCTTTCTTGTGTACTTCGAACTACCATCTCACAATAAGAATTCATTCATTTTTCCTTTTCCAACTCTTATAGTTGGGAATTATAATGAAAATACAATTCATATACAATATCTATATTATTTATAAAATATTCTTTCTTTTGGAAATTATTATATAACAGATAAAAAAATGCTTTATATTTTGTGGGAATATGATAACATTATTTGTGGCAATATGGACTACTTCCTCCTCAAAGCGATTTTATACGTTCACCAACTACATGGGATGTATTAAATATTATTTTGATAAATATGTATTTTATTAATGAATAATTAAGATATTAATGACATTATTATCTATATTTATATATATCATTTCATTTCATCTTTCTATTTCAAACACTAAAAAACTGATAACATCATTCACAGACATGTGCACTATCACCCCCTCAAAGCGATGTGATTCATTCTTTTTTCATAACCAAATCACTATATGATATATATATATATATATGTATATATATTTAAATTATCAGATATTGATGATATAAGGGTGATTCTAAAATGATAAATTTTACTTAAATTATTTCCAAAATGATCATTGAAAAATTTGAATGTTCTTCATTTACAAAGAAGACGTTCCGTCTCCATGATCATAACTATGGTTCATTTTTCATAAAAAAAATATCCTGAATGATGTAAAATTTATAATTACTAAAAAATGTGATAAATAATTAATGATTCTTATTCTAGATTTGATTTAATAATGACCTCATTGACCTTATTCGACCATTCAAATTCTGCTTTAACACATAAGATAAATATGGTCAAATCATCCGAATAAATAAATATTGATATTGAAATTGTATAAAATAATATTACTAAGAAATAAAAGTAATAATAAAAAATAAAAATTATATTATGTAATTATATAATTAAAATAAGTTTATTGTTGAGTAAGCTAAAGGAATGTCATGAAAAAATCGGAGCCATGGTAAGGTATTTCTTAACTGAATTTCTATTCAATGGGTTAAAGATCTATGAAAATCATTATGTTATTCCATGAATATGTATTAAATAACATATTATTGTATTATTATGTATTTAATTTTTTTTAATTTTCCTGAAGAATTATTTCATTGATTTATTCTCACTCAATGGATACAATCATTGTAAGCAATTTTCACATCTTGATTTTATTTCCCTGAAATATTATACATTTTCCAAAAATACTTTTGTTGTGTGGTGTATATAATGAATATAAATTTATTTTATTATTATTATATGTAAATTTTGGATATTTTAACTATTCTTTTGATGATCTTTCTTTCAGGTGGATTATTGTTTCAATGTTACGAAAGAATAAATGGGTTTTGTCAAAAAAAATCTCTTTTAGACGTTTATCATGTCATACACTGATATTATTTTAGGAGGCATGTATGCATATCCTTTGACATGATATATCATGAATCCAATTATTCTAATCATTAATAATTTTTCCCATAACATTATTACTTCATGGTTGTTGTGATTCAAATGTTGCAATGTGGTATGAGACACTTTGGAATGTTTATGGGTTATATTCCTCATGAATGTTTTTAATGATATTTTAGTGGTATGTACATTACTCACTCTCAACATCCATTTCTGTAACATATCATTAAATATTTATATTTTGTATTAATATCATCACCATTCTTTTAAGGATGGATTATTATATTTCAAATATATTGTCAATGAATTGGTTTCTTTTCCATGAGATCCCCATGTTTCAAATATATCATTATATAACCCATTTATTTTTTATGTGTTAATAATGTTCGATGAGATTGTTTTAGAACATATTTGTTTTATTTTGGTTAATAATATCATAATCATATGTTTTTGAAACCCATTTTTTTCATCATTTTAATCTCATTATAAATGTATTGTAATGGAACTTATTTATTAACCCTAGGGTAATCTCACTTCATAGAGATTGGTATTGAACAAATTTATTTTCCATGGGTTAGTCATGTCCTATATATGTTTTTATGGATCAAATTTATTTTCTAATGGTTTATCAGGATATAAATGAGTGATAAATGATTCTATGAGTGGTATAATGAATTTTGATTAATCATGATATTGTACATGAGAATTAAATGATGTAGGTGAGATCGATATAATTTATACAAATTATTCATCCCCATTAAAGTTTATATATGGGACCTACATAACTTATAAAAAATAGGATCCATATTATAGATCTCAAATGAAATGAGTAATGTTAATTTTACAAATCAAGCATATTTTTATTCTAATTAAAATGGTTTTCAGTTTTTTATGATATTAATGATCCAGGTATATTAAAATATTTAAAGTTGATTAATATTCATTTATAATGTACCAAATTATCAATATTGATATCAAATGGATTTTAAAAATTGATTAAGATTAATCATTAAATTTTTATGATTTCATATATTATGATCTGTATATTGATGGTTATTAGTTCTTTTATGAATCACTTATTCACATGGATTATTTTATCATATATTTATTCACTATTATACTAATTGATGACGTTAAACTATTTATTATTATGTTTACCCTTACTGAGAATATAATTTCACCTTTTTATGTTTCCTTTCCCATAAGTTTTAATAAATGATTTTGAAAATGTAATGTCTATAAGGTATATCTTATGGATGATGATGTTTTATTGTTGGTAAAATGAAAAGGTGAGTTAAGTGGGAAAAGTGGCCATTTAAATTTATTATAACTATTTATGGTGAATTATTTAACCATTTACCTAAATTATAATTCGACAAAGTCTTGCAAAAATTTAAGTGTTCATTTTTCTCATTTAATATTTTCTGGTTTTGATGGAAAATATTTGGGTTACAGTTATCAACATTAAAGCTGAAAATGTGATGTTATATATTTCAAAACACGATCTTGGATATTTTGTTATGGGATTTTATAACTACACCAATATAAATCCTACTATTATACCTAGATCACATTCAAGAAGGTGAAAAGATTAAGATAAATACTACAATCGTTTACAATGAGAATTTGATTGGGTTTTTGATAATTATAATATTTTTTACATTGAATTTTTATATTACTTTTAAACCATTTTTTTATTGGATGTGGGAGGTTAATTTTTTATGAACCCATTTCCATCTTCCATCTATCTTTTATTTTTCATTAATAAATTTTCATGCCCCCCCCCCATTTCAAAATATATGTAAACTATAAATTTAAAAAATTTCTAGAATAATTTCATCCCACATTCTATCCCCATTACCATTAGGTATGGAACAACCTGTATCTATGAAATGGCTATCAATATTATATATCAATATTTATATGGATGTAGGGATGTCAAATAAATTATCAAAGATGCAGATTTTTCATCACCAAAATAATATTTTTCCTTGTAAAATGACTGATCACTTCACATTTTATTAATATAGAATGAGGATTTATTTATATTTTACAATGACAATGTAATAATTGTGTATACCAATATATTCATATCATGATGTTTTGTGGGTAAATAAACATTTCTAACACTATTGGTATAGATAAACCATTTACAGTTAAACACTAGATTTAAACATATAATTTTATCAATCTCTGTTGTTTTTCAATAACTATATAAAATAAACATGATGTAATGATTTTGTTTATTTCATTTTTACATTAACAATTAATTCCTTTTTTTAAAAACAATAAAATACTATTCTAATTACATATTTATTACCTATATCATTGGAAAAAAATTATAACCATTAATTTTATACATTATCCTTATTATAAAATTTAAACATGGGTCACCCGTTAACCATATTAATTTTTCATATCCATATTCTCTTCTTAAAATATGGAAAAATATGTTTGGTTAACTAATTCAAAATTTACACATATATATTTGTTGTGTAAAATTGTTTTAACACATTAATAAGGAATGATTTATATGCATGAGAATAATTTATGTTATTATAGATGTATTAATGAAATTTTTTTACCTTTTCACCAAAAAATTATTTTACATTAAATCCTTGAATCCCTTTTTTTGGAAAAATTGATTTTTTCTTGTTAAGAGATAGGAAAGATGATTTACCCTATAATTAAAAGGTATTTTATAAAAATGTCTACAACAACCCATGAAATATACTTCTAAAAAATGGATACTACAAGTGGATATAAAATAATAGAATTTACATTTATAATCATAATATACAATTCACATGGATTCATATAATGTAGATATATAGAACTATAAATCATTATTTCATATAAAAATGATATTAAATGCCCTATAAAATCAAAAAAATGTAGATAAAATTATATTTCTAGTTGAAAAGGTATTGACACAACAAGTTTTAATAAAAATTTTATTGAATTCATATGAATCATGTTATAAAAATAGAATTTAAAATACTAAAAAACATAATGATTGTAATTATTTCACAAATGTGTAGTATTACATGTAATGAAACTCGTATGAGAAGTTTCATCCTGACCAGAAAATCACGATATTTTATTAAAATTTACCTCAAATATATTGGTGACACAAATTAATCTTCTTATTAAGTATAGTTTTTTCGAAATTTTAATACAATGGAGGCACTAAAAACACTAACTATATCATTTTGGGATAGTGTATGAAAATTTGTTGTTCGATATGTTCTACATCCATTAGAAGAGGGGGATAATTCCATACATCATACCATTGAAAATAAGTCAAATATGTCATTATATATATCACTTCCATTGATTTAATATCATAAAATGTTCCAATAAAAATATATAATATATTATTATCCATATTCATTTTTTTTGTTTTATGTTTCAACTCATGATTTTTCCAGTGTGGAATCTCCAAAATTAATATTTATTTGAAAAAAATATTTTTATCATTATGATATTTTTTTCTCATTATGAACGCGACATAAATGTTCTAATACACTAAAAATAAAAATAAATTAAGATTTTTTTGAGAAATATCATATATTTATAATCCATTTATTATCTTATTAAATATTCTAAATGAGTGACCTATAAAAAACCATTCTAGGACCCATGAATATTATTTTATCTAATGGTGTTGTTTATAAAAAAAAAGTTATTTATTTTCATTTTAGATAATATTGTTTCCACATAACACAATGTCTAGAAAAATTTCCATATGTTGGGAAGTTATTTATAGTGATAATAATAGTTTTATTCATTTGGAATGATTAAATTTAGTAAAAATCATAATACCGAATACCTTCCTCCAATAAATGTCTCAAATCGTTAACTAATAATGAAAAAAAAAATCAACATCTTTTTCGATGAATTTTGGTCCGAAATTAACAACCACTACTTGATATATTTCTACATCATACAAAATTTATAATAAAATTTATATATCAACAAAAATAAAATCCATGAAAAAAATTTCTACTAAGGAACAAATGTTTAATCACTACATATTTTCGCAATCCAAGTATGATATTTGTGACATCATTTTCATAGTTAGGAAATTATTGACATAATTTCATATACTATGTAGAATTAGGTAGATGAAATAATTTTCAACTATAAATTTCAACTATTAGTTCCATTGTAATATTAATGGAATCTTTTGAATAGTAATTTAAATTATCTAAATGTGTTATTTTGGGATTATATAAAATATAGTTTTCTGTGTCTTAGTAACTCATCAATTGGCATGTGATTATTTTTCATTTTATAAAATGATGTTCTAGATATATTATACTCAAATATGATTTTTTATTCCTTACAATATATAACATAGAATTTATATAATGATGTTTTCTTCTAAAACCCAAAACCAAACTCGTATAATATTTTTATTGCTTTATATTTCAAATTTTTAATTTTTTTTCCTTAGCATGTATATCAATTAACAGTTGTTGAAACGATTTAATTTTGTTCTTAACTTTCTATTTCTCACCATGGAGTTAATAAATTTTAGAATCAATGTAAAATAATAAATTTCATAAAACATATATAAAATGGTTTTTGAGCATCTACATATCGGCCACGGATCATCAATTCTTTCTCAATTACCTATACTCTAATATAATGAATCATTTTTTAATTGGATCAAAATTTTCATCATGAAAATTTCAAGCATAAATATATGGTTAATTTCTCCAAATTTAAATATACCATGTACACATACTGTAACAATGATTAAATCCATGAAAAATTAAATTATAATTTTTTTTCATTTCAATGTTATCATATATTAATATATAACTATGGGTTGAATAATAGGTCAATATTTGGAACAAATGTTTTGTAAAATTCAAAAAATGTGTCAAAAACATTCACATATTCTTCACTTGTACGCCTTACATTAATCATAATTCGACTCATTATTATCCATTTCCAATTTCATATATAAAATAAATGATAATGTAGTTTGAATTTAAATTTAATTTTACTTTTATAAATAGTAATAAAATCAATGAAATGTAATAATATAAATGGGAAAATAATTTTTGAATGTTAATAATTTTTTTGCAATATTAATTATCATGACCCCCTCCTATAAAAGATACCGAAGAAAAGAGAGAGAGGTAGTGACCCCAAATTAACACCTCTAGTAGTCTCAGGATGGTGACTAGCACTCAAGTAATAAAAATATCATGATATTAGAGGAATTTCCATCTATAAAAAAAAATTACGAGATAGAATGAATCAACCACAAACAATTACTTGAAATAGTAAAAATAAACCCAAAATCATCTCACAATGTATGTAAAAATAAAATTTATACAGAGAATGGTCTCCATATGAAATTCACAAAAAAAATATTAGGTAGTGACATAAAAACATATCCAAAGGAATAATTTATTAATGTTCATCATTGTCTATGAAGTCCTCCTATAAGAAATAAAAATGGTTTTATATATGTGGAGTGGACACAAAAGTATACTAAATTGGATAACTGATGTCTATCATGCATATATTGAAATAGTATGTTGAAGAATTTTTGAGGAAACAAGAAAACCAATAAAACCTAAACTGATCATCTAACCTATCCACAAATTCACCAAGGCTCACTCATAAAATTTCACATCCAAATATAATAAAATAATATAAATCATATATATGATAGGGTATGCCAAACCGCATTCTCATTGATTTTCTACTATCACACCACAACGACGTATATCATGGTTCCCCCACATTTAATAAATAACATCCCAACACATCACATCACATCGCATCTATAGACACATATGCCATTACATCACATCAAATCTTAAAAAAGGGTAGTAGGGTATCATGAAATTAATGGAAATAAACCATGTTCCCTCCTCCAAAAATGCATGACCACTAATTTATGCCATATCATCTCATCTTTCCACAAACACACTTGGATCCTCCCATATCATCACATTAATACACAAATACGACACCTTTGAATCATGGTCATCATAACCTATACATGTCATTCTAGTCTCCTAAATGATGGACTAGGGAAGATCAGGTATGCATCCATCCATCCTCCGACCAATATATTGGGACCCCCCACCCCAAAAAATTTGGTTTCGGTACATAAGACTCAACAAGGGTGAGTTGCATATAGAAAATAATAACAATATATAAGTTATATATATATTATCAATGGAAAAAATCCTTCTTATAGGATTGAAAACAAGGTACAAGTGTTTCACCGAAATCATAGTTTCGCTACCACCTATAAAATCAAAACACTATATAAACATACAAAAGGCCACTAGCCACATTCATGTTGAAAAATAATTCATTTTAAACGTTTCACATTTACCAACCAATTTAATTTGTTAAGTCATTTTATTTATCCTTACCATTATTTCACAGATATACATCAACAAATTAATACTTGTTAAAATTAAATTTGTTATTCCATTATCCATTTAAACCCATTTAGTATCACAACAACACTTCAAATCGACCACAAGAAAACCTCATCGCAACCACACACACGTATATAAGAACAACCAATATTCAGATTTTCCTATTTTAAAAAGGATTTAATTAAAATTATTTATTATAAGGTTATTATGATAAAAACCATAATTCTATCAAATAATTGTTTTTATAAATAATTTTTACGTTCTTAAACAATTAATTTTTTTGGTGAAAAAACATCACACAATAAGGTATTTATAATATATCATATATTATGTAAACAGAACTCCCAATGTAAAAAAAATTCAGTGGGGAATCTCACTCATACAATTCACTATCACAAAAAAATGACTAATGTCATTCTATTAAAAAACTATTCAAATTTTCTTTAGTTCTTTTTGACTTATTATATTTATTTATTCATCTCTAATTATCTTTCCAAACATGAACAATATCAAAATGCCACTAGTATAATGCTTCTAGATGATAAAAAGGATCCCCTTCCTTGATTTGATGACCCAAAAAATAAGAGAAAACATATTACCAAGAACCAGTATGATTCCATATTCATTTTAATCTCCATATTCTATCAAGATGAATCTGATGTAACTAATGTTTTATAAATCAAATTAATATTTTGAGAGATAAGAAAAGATGATGTTAAAATAATATATTGTTTTAATTTATCATTTTTTTAATTATGAAACAAAACACATTATTTAATTTTTTTATTTAATTTCCTTTATTATTTCCCTCATTTATGTCCTTAAATTAATTAAAAACTATTACACAATTATTATTTAACATTCATGTATCGATATTAATAATTTTAAAATAATAATTTAAACTACACATTTTTTATATATAATTCCACACACCCCACTCACTTTTTATTATTCATAAATTTTCATTATCGTTCTTTTTCCTCAAATTATTAATATCAATAAATTTCTTTCAATAAACATAATTTAATACCCATTTTAATCCCTAGTATTTTCTACCATGGTTTAACTGTTATTATAATTATAATATTTTATTAGTGCAACATGAAATCTATTTAGCATGCCAACCACTCCCATTTTAAACTCTCTCTCTCTCTTATCTATTATATATATCATTTTTTATATTTATTCATCATCTTTATTATTTTAACTCAAAATAATCACTCTATCTACAATCAAATAATCCCTAAATCCACCTTTTTTTCATATATTATTTTATTTTCTTATTTAGAACACTCTCATTAATTCTCTTATTTATTTTTTGTACTTTATTAATTTCAATTGGTTTTTAAAAATGTTTCTTAATTATATATTTTAATCATTTCACATATTATATATATATATATATATATATATAATTTCAACTCATATATATATATAAACATTATATTTATATAATTTTTTACCTAGTGTTGCGTAGAAACATGATTATATATATTACAATATGAATATATAGATATACAAACAAACAATAATTTGATATAGAAACACTTTTTTACATAAATTCATATATATGTGTGTGTGTGTGTGTGTCTATGTGTATGTGTGTCTGTGTGTGTATGTACATAAATCATTTCATAACCCATTTTTTTTTAAATTAACCAAATTGAAATCACTTATGTAATTATATATATTTACAGATATATATAACACGTCACATGATGTGTGAAAATTTTAGTATCATGTAGTCTTTCCAGAATTTTGAAAACCAAATACACAGAGTTCTTATTTTATGTAAAATATATTTTATAACGTTCATTAAAAAACATTGTATATAATGAATAATCATTTTCTATGAAAAAAAGTAATAATTATTATATTATATATTTACTGAACCCTGCTATTAGTTCCCATTTAATGATACATTGTCCAATCTTTTCATTCAGACATTTTTCATTCAATAAAATCAAAACTCCAACACACACCAACCATTCATGTGTCATATTTAATTTAAACTTTTCTCTCCTACATTTAATTCAAATCATTGTTTTAATCATTATTATAGAAAATATTTTACAATTATTATTATTAAAGAACCTTACATATATATATATCACATCATATATGATTTACTTATATCCTTTTATTTCACATTTATGAACAATTCAATGGTAATTCCATCTTTCAGGTAATAACCGATTTGTATTTCCAATATTATTTTATATGTTATTTTTTCTATTCATTTTTTAATATTTACATCACCTAGAGAATAATAATAGTTAAATAATTATAATATTTATATATAAATTATACAACTATGATAAATCATTTATGTTTTATTTGAAAACAATTTACATTAAAATCATCGAAACTGTAGGCTGTATATACACATTAATAACATTTAAATTTTTAAAATATCATTTTGGAAAAGAGGAATGTAATATATCATCATTGAATATTTATAATATAATGTTACATTCCGTTTTATTTCACTAATTGTACATATAAATATCATTAAAATGTTATGGTGATGATAATCGAGCCACAATATTGGGTGAAGGTAGTAGTCCACACATACACGAACAATGTAATCCTCATTCAGAGATCGAAAAGCTAAGAAATAAAATGATACATTATCACTTTAAATTATAAATATTTAATTATTATAATAATTATTTCATGAATATCACATATATTTATCTTTATTATCTCCCATGTAATGTGTCAGTGAAAAATGAACTACATCTCTTTGTGAAGTGGTAGTCCATTGTGCACACAAGTGATGTTATCGTATTCCCTATGTAATGGAAATTGAAAAAAATATTATTTGATATAATCATTATATAAGTATAATTATGTAATAAATTTCATATATATATCTTATATCGATCAAAATATCCATCCATGAATGGTTGTAATAGAAAAATGAATGTCATTAGTTCGTGAGGTGGTAGTCCACCATACATAGAAACAATGATTTTGTAACCCATTTGATGGAAGTGTACATTTTTATTGTTCTTAACATAATATAAAAACCATGAAGTATATTTAATTTTTTGATTTTATTATATAATCATGTTTTAAAAATAATTTAAGGATTATTATGTGGAAATAAAATAAAATCATGTGTTGAAGACTGTTACCCCCTTCTCAGTGTATTCTACTTTGGTTTCCCCAAATTCCATACTAGGATAGATTTATGAAATGAAATGTATTATAAAATAATATAAAGTATTTTTATGTTATTTTGTAAGGTATTTTAAAAAACAAAATGGTTTTATGGTGTGATGAATAGGGGAGATTGGTGGCCTTTTAAATGTGATGTGATTGACTCGTTTTTAATTTTGAAAAGATAAAGGTGTTATCTTGATGTTTAAATGAAAGGGTCGAAAATTGAGTATTTTTGAGTTTTGGAGATTATAGGATAACAATAGTTCCATATGATAAATTTTATAAATTTTTTTATTTCATTTTAAACATTACATTATTAGTTTAACTCCCTGTGTCACGACCCGTCCTTGGGGCTCATGCTGTGACTACCCAAACCCACCTTCCATAGGCCAGGGACTGGCGACTAGCACCAAAGGCGTAAATCCCAATGACTGGGAAGGCATTTCCTTTATAAAATGTATACAAAACACCACAGAGTACAAGAATAAGTAATACACTATGTTAAAAAGAAAGTGATGAAAAGTAAATGGGCCAGAATACAAACCCAACTGAAAGTACAGCTACAACTGAATGAGCGTACAATTGAAAAGAAAAGAAGCTGTAAGAAAAGTAGAAGCTCCTAGGTCGTCCACCATGGACCCTAACTGAAGGGTAGGTATAGATAGTGCACCTCCTGGATCATCCAACACAGATCTTACCTGACGGGTTGGTACAGATAGCCTCTCAACGCTCTCGCTCGTCAACCTCCTCTGAGTATCGTCTCGTTGTGAAGTCCCCCTCTGGGTACCATGCAGTTCATGAACCCTCAACCTCTGTCTGCGTTGACCATCATCAGAAACCAACACAACGAGGTGTGGGCATAGCCCGTGAAAGGGTGAGTATACGATACTCAGTAGGGACCCCGAGACCCTCAAGGTCTCACAAAATCCAACAAGGATAACCACAAAGAAGGATCTCAACAGATAACCCTTACTTAGGTATAATCCCATACATAAACCAAAGTTATCATGTAACCCATCTCAATCATGAGGAAACACAAAGGTTATGAAATCAACGGATAACCACTACCTAGGTATATGCCCATACATATACCTAAGTTATCAAGTGACCCATCTCAATCATGAGGTAAACATAAAGGTCATAGACTCAGATCAAACCAGGATTTTCATTATCAAAACTGTAACTGCTGAAGAGCTCCATCTCTGCAGAGTACAGTGATGCCGTAATTACTCCGTGGTACTGCTCACTAACCTATGACTACTGAGGTACTCATCCTATCGAGTACCGCGGGTCTGCCACCTCCCAAAGTAGTGCTCCTCCGCCATGGTTCTTTCACCTCACACAGTAGTACTCCCCCTCATAGACTACAGAGGTACTCCTCCAATCGAGTACTGCGTGTCTTCCACCTCACAAAGTACTGCTCCTCCCCCATGGGTCTGCCACCTCACAATGTAGTGCTCCCCACTGGGCTATGCAATTCACTCCGAATCGAATCAAACAACCTGTCATCAGGTCTCAGCCAGCTACACGGTCTCTGTACTCTGTACGATCATCTCTGGGAGGGTCCGCTCCTCGAGCTACAGGTTGATACTCCACGTATCACAAAGTCCCATGATGAAGTATCTCAAAGGACCACCTCGTTATAGGGGTCTCAATGCAATAGACGACGCATCAATCGGACGCCCGGTCTGTATGTTATTAGCCTTTTCGTCCGAGGGGCCGGTTGGTTTCATGTACGAACCAACCCGACCATATCTCGACAGTACCCCAAACTCACATAGGGTATACTCACAAGTACCTTTCCTCAATTTGATCACCAACGCCGATGAAGGTTCATCAAATGGATATCCGGTCTGAAAGTTATCAGCTTTTCCATTCTAGGGGCCCCGTTGGAATTCGGGTTCAATCCAACCCGGCCACTATTAAACTCCATCCAAACCTCAGGAGAAGTATTCCAAATGTTCCATCTCATTAGGATGAATCCAACAAAGTTGACGGAACGTCAATCGGACGTCCGAAGCTCATGTTATAAGTGTTTCCGCTCCGAGGGCCTGGTTGGTTTCGTGTTCGAACCAACCCGGTTGTACCCCATGTTCTCTGAAACCTTTAGTATAATATACTGAAATGACTGTCTCGATCCATGGATGACATCGCAACTGATGGTGCATCGATCGGAGGTCCTTATCCCATTTAATGGGCATTTATTAAAAACTACCTGAGAATAGGGGGTTCGGGCCCGGTCCGATATGGCCCGATACCACCAGGGTTGGCCCGAACTGGGTTTACCCGACCTGGGTCCGGGTCCAGCCCAATAGGGCGCGGCCCGGCCCGGCCTGGGAGGCCTGGCCCAGTGTGGCAGGTCCGCGTGGCTAGCTTGGAGTGGGGGGTTACAACCCCCCTCCCCCCTCCCTCGCGGTTGAGCGAAACTGATGTGGCGTTAAGCCGCACCGCCTTGACTCTGGAACGGCTAAGTCATTCCGGTTTGTTCTGCCACCGTGGCTCAGCCACGATAGTTCTGTTCCGGCGGTGTGCCACTACCACCATTTGCAGAACACAGGACGCGCTTCGGTGGTCCCGTTTCGCCTACCGTCTTTTCCAGCGGTCCTCCCGGGACCCAATCTTCACTGCGATGGCTTCCAATCGCCTCTACGTTCCGTTCCGACATCGCCCTTCAATCCGAACGTCAATAAAACAAACTGCGGAGTCTTCGAATCGATTCTGCGGCCACATCTCCGACCGCAGTTTCATTTGGCCTCAACGGTGCGGCGCGATGGCGCTGCACTTCTTCGCCACATTCTTCTTGTTTCAGCGCGGTTCCATTGCACCACGTGCCTTAGTTCATGCCGTGACAAACACAACATCGAAGGGGGAGGAGATTCGGCCGTGTTCGAGCGGTCCGACCTCCTCCTGTTATAATGATAACCAATGGCGCAAGAATAGAAGTCGAAGAATGATAAAGAATTCACGAACAAAAAAATAACCCCTACCTCAAGGTGTTATTGAACGAAGGTTTCTCGTGGGAAAAGAACGTCACGAAAGAAGGCTTCGAAAGCGTCGTCGGTGTCACGGAGAAGTGAATAGTCAGCGTCGTGGTACATGATGTCACGTCGTCGATCTCCGAGGATTCAGAGTTCTTCATCATCCTTCGTCGTAGGTCGGTTGTCTTCGTCGATGACGTTGCGCTCTTCACGTTTTCAAGGAGGAAGAATAAGATTACAAGGCTTGAGCAATTCCTCTCTAATCCCTCTCGCACAACGAACCCACCCTTAATGAAATAATACTTCTCTTATATAATTAACACACAACCCAACATCTCAATTTGAAATTCAAAATAATTCATTCAATTAGTTGAATTAATTGAAGCGTTTTTACCATCCAATTAATGTGATTGTTGACTCGGCATTTAATAGGGGGTGCAGGTGTGTTAAAAAAATGGGGGTTTGAGGAAGTTGAATAGGTGGGTATTGTTTGGGCCCCCCACTAATATCCTACCTAGTGGAGTAGGATATCATGGGTCCCTCTCCAACCACCATGCTTAGGTTTTGTCAACATAGAAATAAATATAAAATTGGTCGCACAAATTTTATTTTTATTCATTACTTAACCCATTATTTTAATAACCACACCCAAGAAAATGCAACTCCAGAATAGGTCATCTTATGCAATTACTGGCGTTGCGGTTTCATCGGTGCCCTCAGATTTCGATTCTGAGTACCTGTTCAAAAGTTAGAAAAAACCCGCTCGTTCGTTCACTGAACATACCCGAGCTAATCATCGGAAATTGATTTCGGGCACACCGGGTCTCGAAATCAGGTGCCGTCCGAAATGGAGTTCTTGTAAAATCCAAAATAAATTAGGAAAAAAAATTTCATTGAAATTTCCGGGTCTTTACACCCAGAAAAAACCAATTTTTCATTAATCAACGGTAATGAATGTATTACTATTTACGATATAAATGTTTTTTAAAAATGAGTTTCATATATCATATAATATAAAATTATATGGTTTTAAAAATTAAATGAGTTTTGTAAAATTCAGTTTATATAAGTGGAAAATTTTAAATTTAAAATTTATCTTGTAAACTAGTTGAGGAAATGAGTCTTTAAAGAGAAAATGCCCAAATGTTCAAAAAGATTGAATACCAAAATTTATTGTTAAAATGTTTTCCATAACCTAAATTGGCTTAATTTATATATAATTGAACTAAATTTACTTTAAATACTATTCAATATATAATTTAATACTATAAATAATTTCAAAAAAAGAAAAATTTCAATTAAAATCATGTATTTTTTCATTAATCATCAAATAATTAAAACCTTTCAAAATAATACAAAAAATTCACACTATAGTTATTTTAATATTTTTATTTAAAAAAATTAAAATTATTTGAACAAATAATATTTCTAAAATTTTAAAAATTTATAGTTGAATTAATTTCAAAAAATGGGATAAACCCGCTTTTTAAAAAAATACTATTTTTAAGCAAAAAATGTGATTTGTTATTAACTCTTCTATTAAAAAACATAAGATAAATGTATAATTTTTCACTGCATATATAATATAAAAAATTATTTAAAAATTTCTACTATATGTGGTTTTTTAATTTATTTTAATTAAAACATATTTATTTTCTTAAAATTTATTTCTCAGAAATCGATTTCTTTTAATTAAAATTAGTTCTGATTTTTAAATTTTTTTTAATTCGTGATGATTAAAATAGTTTTTTATTCATTTATAAATATATATTTTAATATTTTAATTAATTAAATCATAAATTCCATTCTAATGGCTATATAGTAAATTTTATATGATAGTATTTTAATAATATCACACGATTTGTTTGAACTTGGTGTTGACTACAATAAAAGAAAAACTTAGTGTTGAATGAATGAAAAGCTAATGTCAGTGTTACTTGTAATGGATGATAAATTCCACATTTCAGATAAAAATTGTTATATTTCATGTTATATATACAGATAAATACTAAAAATAGTAAATTTAATTGAAAATATATTTTTCACAAAATATTTAGGTGTTTGAGTAATTCATCTTATAACCATGTTTCAAGAGAATATGTTATTAAGGATTTCACATGTTTTGTATGTAATGAATAAGATCAAATTTCAATCATCTTGGTTAATGATATTTCCATTTTATCAATTCAGTGAATTTAATTATATGAATATTAGTCTTTTGTAAGGGTCATATTGAAAACCATTTATTAAAAGGATTATGATGATCATTGGATTAAGCTTTATAAATTAATGTATTACTTCATCAAAAAAATATTTATGTATAATGGATACTCTATGATAACTATTTTTTAATAATTATAACCTGATATCGATTAACTGTCTTATCATCCAAATATAGATTCTATGATCTGTTAAAATTTATTTTTTGTGTTTCAGGCATAAAAAAGTCCATATTTGATTTTTATTTATTATAGTCAGAAATGAAGTGTAAAATTAACAATTTACAACCAAAATAGGAAGTAGTTTCAGTAAGATATATAGGTATTAACTATATATATTTTTATATATTTTCAATCTATAAGGTAGAGGAAGTACTCAACTATTGGAAAATAATATTAAAAAAATATCCTAATAACGTATTTAAAAATTTAGGTCCTTAGCTTTACATTTATTATTTAGTTTATTTTGACCAACAACCTCTACTATATGATATGATGAAAGGAGTAACAAATATTATTCTTTTTACTAATCAGTTATTATAAAATATGATTAAAAAAAATTCCATGACCAACTATAAGATTCACAAAATATGAAATGATTATATATCCCTATGGTTTTTGGCAGTAGAGACCACATATGAAAGAATATTTAGTTTTCATTTTGTTGAAAATATTTGACGAAGAACTGAACATAATGTCTCAAATGAATGAGAAGATGATTCATGTGTAAATAAGAATGTCATAGTGTAACAGAATTCTATGTAATAATAAAATTATTAGTAAATAAAATGGGTTAGGATAATGGTTTCACTAATGTATCATCTATGGATTAATGTTTCAAATGTAAAATTTATGGTAATTATTCAAATTTATGTCCTTTTGTGGAAGACCATGAATATGATCAACAATGTTATAAGAGTAATGTTTTTTATACTGATAAGAAGATAATTCATATGATATATGAATGGATGATTGTTTTATGGAAGAAGATTATGAATCCTAGTTAGTGATTTAATAATAAAGAGGACTTATTTATTTGTTTTTGTATCAAAAATCAAGAATTGTGTTTTATTATTAATAAAATATATAAGGATTGTGCTGTAAATAATTATCAATTTTGATTCACAAGAATATCATTAATGGTACATATGACATGGAATATTGAACTAGTGTAAGGTGATATTTCTAGGAAAACCGATGATTAAGAAAAGCATAAAATAAATATATTCTGGATGTTGGGATAGTGATGTTGGGATTAAATGATGATCTATATAGATTAATTAAATTGGATAGTATTGCTGAATTATAAATAATTAGTCACATGGGGAAAAATTTGTTTATAATATATTTTATAGAGTTTTAAAAATTTTAGATTCATTGTATATATTAGATAATCAATGAATTTATTTAATGAATAAGTGGAGAGTTAATTTTATTAAATCATGCATTTTTTTCATTATTATTTTAATAGTAATTCATGTTTTTACCATTTCCAGGAAATCATATTACATAAGTATTCACATATTTAGTTTAGTACATTATTATGTACATAATAATTTTTGAGGGATTAATGCTTAGTTTATTTTGGAAATTTAGTAACTATATTCATAAATTTTCAGATTTCAAACTTTTTTACCCATATTTAGGAGGAAAATTAAGGGAAATATTTTTTGGAATAGATTAAGATGATATATGGATGATTTTAGACAATATAGGGTAATAATTTTCGTTTTGGTAAATATATTAAAAATAGTGAAAACAATTCATTCTTTATGGATATGATAATCTATTAAATGTTAATTTCTGTGCTTCACAAATGGAAATTTCATCATGAATACTCATTTTTTGGAGAAACATATGAGACTTTGTTGAAATTTAGATGATTGATAAAATCAACCATTTCATGTATTTTTTGTTTACGTTACTATAATGGGTGGATATGGAATCCCTAAACATTAGGAAAAGGATCTTGATATGACCCTTTATCCCTTTAATTTCATTTTTGAAGAATCAAATATCTTTTTACTCGTTATAGATTTACAATGTTTTGGTGATCAAATTTATCTAAATGAATTTCTTTATAAAACTATATTATTTATTATGAGTTATTTTTTACCTATTGTTATAATTTAATTTACCAATAATGTTTTCCCAATGTAGGAACCTGGGAATTTTTTATTTTTTATAAGATTTATATTTCCTAATTTAACTTTTTAAGGGATGTATTATTATTCATTTATATAATTTGGGATTTCAAAATTAATTTTAAAATGTTAAACTATTAATTACTGAGATAAATTGTGAGGTTATAGTTAATTATTTTATTTGTAGAAATTAATGATGTTTATTTTTTATGAATTATTATTATTTTTAATAAATATATATTAATTAATTGATTGTGTTACATGAAACACTAAAATTCCCTAAAACATGATATACTATTAAAATATTATTATTTAATTTGATAGTTGTCATGTATATATTGGAATTCTAGGTTTGAATTAGATTAACCAAATAGTGAAATAATATTTTTTTTTAAATATTAAAAATGAAATATTTTATAATCAATTAATTATAAAGAGAAATGAACAAGAACTAAAAATAAAGGAAGGCATTTTCTAAAAATCAATTTTTATGCAGCCAAATATTTCTATCTCAAAAAACTAAATAAATCACATTTGGTGAATTATAATAAAAAATATTTATATGATATATTCAATCAAAATTAATAACATTCATCTCATATTTTTACTTATATAAGATAAAAAAAAATTAATGTTAAAGTATATTTTTCCATGAAAAAAATTCCATCGTATTTTGCATAATTATTTTAAAATTAATATTTTATAATTATAGAAAATAAAATAAAATTTTAAAATATAAATGTCAAAATTATTATAGGGTAATTTTATGAAATTTTTCTGGAATGCTTATTTTTTCAATGAATAATGAAAATACTAGTTTTTATTAAAAATTATCACTTCTTTTAATGATTTTAAAAACATAAAAATATATAGAAGATAATTTTAGAAGTAATATTATTTCAATTATATATTTTCTAATGAAATTTATTTCATTTGAATCAATTTCATATTTATTTTTTATATTAATTTTTTTTAATAATGAGAATTTTATATTTGGGAACTACTTTTTGTTGTGTCTATGGGTTTAATTTTAAATTTAATTATGCCACTTATACGAATGGAATTTTTGAAAATATATTCTATATTTGGAATAATAATAATATATATTTTATGATGACAAAAATTTATTTTTTGATAGTAATGAATACTAAAAGTGTATTAATTACAATGATTAATGTAAATATGGGTTTACCAGGGGTTAATGAATATATAAGGTGTAATGTCAAACGAACCTATAAAAAACCATTTTATGAAAATATATCTTCCATATATCCTCCATGATTATATAAATAACAATTATTTATCAAGTTGTCATTAATAAAACACTGGTACATCTTTTTTCTATGAATTCAATGTGTGACTCCAACTCAATTTATAAAAGGCCACCACATCTCTCATACTATTAACACATCCAACAAAATTTGTTTTATAAATTACAATCCCAAAAATCATCCATAAATCATGTATCACATACTATAAGCCTTAGTATTATCATCAATCAAACCATTAATGGATTTTCGTTCAATCATAAGTATCTTAACAAAAGAAGAGGTAATGTTCTTCAATGACTATTTTTATATTATTTTTCCCCCACCATCATTATATTATATTTAACCAAGATCATATAATAAAATTAGTAACATATATATGTATATATATATATATATGAGATTTTGTTATTATATATTAAAGACCTAGATCCATCTCATTTTCCCTAAAATTGGAAATGAAACCATCAATCATTTGTACAGTCAAATAGGGCATCGTAATCCATCTTAGATCATTTTCCAGCACCACATATCTTGGATTTTTATAGTGATCAATTAAAATTTCATACATAATATTTGTATCATATTTATAGATAAATAATTATTATATCACATATATCTTTTCTACCGTATAAATTTTTGAGAGATTTGATAACTTCAGTCATGTTCATGGAGGCAGATGACCTCACAATGTTATGGGATTCATTCCTCACTTTCACATTACATTGAATATAAAAATTTTAATTCTTAAAAAATTATTTATTTTTTAAATCCCAAAACATATTTTTGGATATATATTACTTTGTCTAACTTTTCACAACACCTCCCCCAATGTTTACCCCACATCGAACGAAAATGGTACAAGATAGATATTGACACCCCGGTCCCATCCCCAGTAGTCCCCGAAAAGGAGACTAGCATTGAGTGTATAATAAACACATAGATGTGAGGAATTACCCTCCTAGATATCACATGCAGAAGTGAGAGATTATACATACACCAAACAAATAAAAATTATACTCCAATATAAAGTAAAAATGAAGTGTACATATATAATTTCATTCCAAAATTACAACGATTAAATTTAAAACTTCATGTATGAAAAGAAAAGTAAAGAAGACAACAATCATGAAGCCCCCCAAACGACTCAAGCTAAACCTCAAGCTAGTGATGTCCTTCTAGATCACCACCCTTCTATAAATAATGTAAAATCAATATATATATATATATATATATATATATATATATATATTAATTGTGTGCATATAATACTATACCCAATAATATCCTCCCAGAATCCTCTCATGCAAATGTAAGGAATGTATGCTAAATCATTTTGAAGTGCAGTTGATACAAACACATCACCTAAACATGTATACTATTTTTCCATCCAAAACATTGATAATCACACTCGACACGGCATGAAATATAATCTATTATAATAATAAATATCATGGGAACCCATTTAGCGCTTCCCCAATGGGTTTCCACTCTACTCCAACATCACATATCCTAAGTATCCCAATACAAAATTATATAAATTAGACACCTAGGTGAACCACCATAGAGTGAACCATAGGAAAATAACTTCCAATTCCTTATAACTAAAAGTAAATAAGTCGTTTCCATGATCAAACATATCCAATATAATGTGAATCATACATCGATTATTATACCTCATATCATTATTGTACATTCACAATGTAAGGATCCTCAAGCCCTCAGACCATGTACAGATTATCAATATTGTTGTCCCCACGATAATACATTCATATTACATGTGTGAGAAACAACCAAAATCTATTAATTCCATCTACACACATATATTGTGAAAATAAATGACCATTAATACTAGTACATGTAATCACAATGATAATATAGAAGGTCCAAAGGGGGTAGTCATCTACCCATCCTCCCACTAGGATGTTATAAAAGACACCGCTAAAGATCTAAATCCCTTAGGTGTCAATTTATCTAAAAAATAGTGAGGTGTATCATATAATAAAATGTACATGATAAGTTATACATCACAACCAAACTATGAGAAAAACATAGACTTAGACTAAATGGCAGCTAATGTCACTCAGACTCCTGACTACCATGACTATGAACATATATCCTATAGACACACAACCATTTAAATACATTTGTAAAATTACTTTATTCCTTTTCATTTGTTTCATTTAATGTTAATTTATTTATTAACCATTATTTAACCATTATAATACATTAGTATCACATTAATGTTTCATTCCATCATTGTATAAGTGAACAAAGTCCACAATTTTGTAAAATCATATACTCATCATTATATACATGAATGATCCAACAACATGGGTTAAACATCAGTTCATTTATTAATATTATCACTTTACATATTCCAATGACCATAGGAATAAAATCTTAATATAACAATCATGGAAACCAACCAAGAAGATCCATTTTCCTCATGTAATATGGAAATATAAGCAGATAAATTTACAACCTATCCATCAAACATGAAATAGATTCAAATAACTATTAAACCTTAATATCAATGGGTAATACAATCTCCAACCTGTTCAGTCATATCTGGTGTCTGCTATAACACCAAGATGAATATCACGATGATTTTTTCAACAACATGTGTATACTGTTTCCATAAAAATAGAGCCTTTCTACACTACGTAGCACAACATCCCACTAGGCTCATCCATTTTAGGATAACTTCATATCCAGTAATCCACACCCCACATAACTATTTTCATTTCCATAGAACATTACAATAAATATGAAACAACATAACAACATGGAACATAGCCATTAATAATGACATCCATCCATTACAAACACAATGATCCCTCAAAGATCCAATGAAAAAGGAACTCATCATTTATTGGAATGTGTAAAATCAGGCCTAGATAATGGAATTATTTTTTATTAGATGAAAAATAATTATTCTATCTTTAATTAGCTTAATAATTATTCACAGGATCCATTTATGGGAAACATATGACTCAAACTAGCATATGGTTTAACAAATTAAATAAAAAATTGTATTAATACACTTTTAATTATTTTATCAACAATAATCCTCATCATTCAAATATTTTATCAATTACATTAACACATATAAGGTAAAATGATTTAAAATTATGGAAACTTTAATATAACAGTGAACCAGATTCATTTAACATGAATCTACACATATTAAAGTCAATTAATTATAAATTAAATTCGGCTTTACATTCATTACCAATACTACAAGAAAATCAATGAATAAAAATCACAACATAGATATCAGAATGTCTATAAAATAAATTGGTAAACCATTGTCATGGTATAAAACATAACATCTAAATGTGATCAATATAAATTATTTAATCAAGTTCAAGTTATTATTTTCTAAATTTTATTGGAATCCAAGGGGCCAAATCATGCTCAGACTTTTATTTTAAGTGATATAAAAGGGAAAAACGAATCCCCAACATCAAAAATGTTTTTAAAATTATTTGCATGAGAACAAACCAACCTTGTTGATCCTGATCACATCTACCACATGAATTACAAACACATCAATAAATGGTGCAACATTTATGAAATAAAGACAAAATATCCAATAGAAACAAGAAGATCATGCCCCATTATATGGATAGAAGAATTTTATGAAACTAATTGATGAAACCTCATGAACTGAGTTATAACATACCATGCATTAAAGATAGATCAAATGGGATAAGAGAAAGATTAATCCTTGACAAAAAATTAGCCAAAATGTTGAAGAGTAGGTTTCCAAGTCACCTGGAATTAGTAGAGTGGCAGTACAACCGTATGTTTTGACATACATGATCTGTTGAAAATGATTAAAACATAGGACTTTGGGGATTTAAATTATTTGTAATCCCCTTTCACATCATTTAATCAACATGATTTTTTTCCAAAAAATTCTGACACCATTTTTATTTAAAAACCATGATTTATTAAATGTCATGAAACACACTTTCTTTTCATGTAACTTTAAATAGTATGAAATCTCACTACTTCATGTTTTTATTAGTGGACTCCCTCTATAAATTCATTGAGTACCTTTTTCTTTATAAAATCATAAAGGGTGGGTCTGTGTGGATCTAAGCCCTTACATTATATACCTCTCAAATTATTCTAGTCCCCATGAATCAAAAAAAAACCCATTGAGGAATCAAAAGTGTCTTTAAAAAATCCAACATGCTAGATACCACTCAAGTCTCTGACCACAATAGAAGCTCAACCACCTCATCACGGGGATAAAAAAAATCATAAAAGAACAAAAAATTTCTAATAAGCACTATTTAGATGGAGATTCCACTCAAAAGAGAGTAATCCATGAAATGGAATAACTGAAATCTAAATCAAAAACAAAAAAAGGTATATAAAAAACAGATAGTTTCACAAGTGAATAGAAAATTATAAAATACCTCGGTGCATTAAGGACATATCTGTGTCTCATGTTCCTAGGTATAATCATCCACCCCATTCCCCCCACAACACATGAAAAAAAAAGAGATAACATTCCCACACGACACCATCTATTGGTTTTTCTGGATCTCTATAGGCAGCTCCACAAAAGGGCACATCAGCATCAACATCAATTTAAACAAAATAAATGAAGATATAGTTTTAATTAAGATAACTATGGTTTTTTGAGTCACAAAAAATATTTGGTATCCGTATCATCAATTGGGGAAGAAAATTTTGTTAGGTCATAGCTCCAACATGAGATAACACCTTGAAAGGTCAAAAAATGAGGAGACTACTTACAACCAATATTCACCGTCATGGCCTATGATGAGAATTCACTAATATGAATACATGATCCCAAAAATAGAACTACAAAGGTATCCTTCTATGATCGACATAGGATTTATGATGATATTGTGCTACTTACATCTTCTAATGGATCACCTGAACCAACTCTATCTTATTTTGCACTAGTTAGGGATTGAAAATTGTGGACACTCTGAAACAGTCCAACAAAATGAAGTATTTAATGGTTTTCCCAAAAAGGTATCAAAATGTACAGTACAGATGGTGGTGTGGAAACTATTCTTATACATAAACTTTATCATGTGTTGATGCTTCATCAAAAAACCTCCAAAATCTATGACCAATGAGTATAACATGTCATCAAGAGTTCGGATGATCGTCTCTGTTTGATCAAACATTTATAGATGAATATAACTAATAAGACGCCTCTAAAAATAAAAATAATTACATACACCACTCCACGCCCTAGAGATAAAATGAATCTTTTAGTTGGAAATGATCATCCTCCGGAACCTATTTAGTCTCACCACCTCCTCTAAATATTTCCTTGAAAAAACATCCACTAGTTTAATTCCATGATCACTATAAATTGTTATTATTTTTTCAACCAATAATATACCATACATATATCATCATATCCTCCCTGATCTCAAGATAAACTATGATAAAAGACTATCAATATGGCCCCATACTTCAATAGTGGGATATATAATGGTTGGACCCAACCACTAGGAACATGGTTATCAACCTTCACAATTTGGAAGACCAATCATTGAGACAATAACTCTTCAATAGTATTCTTCTACCAATCCCACAAAACATACATTTAAAAGATAAAAACATACTTTTCACCATAGTGGGTACCTTCAATGGTGAGCAATGGAACTCTCGAAGAACGATGTCACACATTTCCAAAGGCCCAAAACCCATTCACTAAAACAAAACTCTGTGCTCTTCAACCTCAGACCAACCCTAAGGGGCCTAACCCCAAACAACTCGGTCTCTCCCTAACATCACCTCAAGATCCCAAATTGGTATTCCTCCAGCTAATTCACCAATGTGGATTGCACCTTCATCTCAAAAATACAACATATTCCCCTAACTTCCCCCATATCTAAATGCAATAATGAATGTTCTTCCATCACCAACTAGGAATAATATGATTCAAGCACAACAACATTATGTTACTTAATCATCCAAAAATCAAAAACAACATTCACATTTCATGGCATATATATAATCTCAATTTCATAATCTTTTTAGAAATACATCCACCGAATCAATGACATATTCAGGTCACAATGGATGAAATCATAGCTCTAGATTTTATAATCAGTGAAAAACCCAACATACTCTCTAATGAGGTAATTTGACCACAAAAACATATAAAACAAAACCTACATCAAATCAAGATCATGGGTTTTAAATTTACACTCTTGGGTAAATAACTACCATTTCCCATATAAAACAACTAATATCTACTAGTTCAAAATAGACCCCAACCCAAGATGTGAAAAAACAAATATAACATCAATCTAAACTATTTATATTGAATGATAACGAACTAGATCACTAAAAAAATTCAATGAGGTATTCAAAAGATATTATACATTAATTAGTATATAAGAACACATAATCCTTTTTTGTTAACATTTTCATATTATTAGAAAACTCAAAATTAATCTATATTGAACCTCTTGTAATTGCCCACAAAAAAATAAATCTTCACACCTCTTCTATTGTCATGTGTGAATACAAAGGCATAACTACTTATAACATAAATATAGCAATAGATAAGCCCTACTAGGATACAACATTCTCAATGAAACAATGTTCTCAAGCATAAAAATCACACATTATAAACATATCAAATAGTTATTCATGAAGGAGAACTCAAAAAATGCACGTTGATTCTATACATTCTCATCCTTAGACATGGAGTACACAATGACGTCATTGATGAAAACCCAATTTAACATTTCCAATAACTCATTGAAAATATCATTGGTTAACCACATGATCATCGATGGAGTATTCATCAAACAGAACAAAATCACAATAAATTCGTAATTCCTCTAACGAAATCAAAAACCAGCCTTTGGGATATCCTTATCGTTTATTTTCATCTAATGATATCTTGAACACATATATATATTAGAGAACCAACTTTCACCATTTTATTGATTGAATATATCAAAAATCCATGGAATAAGACATCAATTATTAATTATATCTTATATCAACTGATGATAATGAATACATAACCACAAACTTCCATAATTATTCATCCCAAAAATAACAAGTGAACCCTAGGATGACATGTTCATCCGAACAAAATCACACTAAAAATGACCATATAGTGGTATAAACATCTCTCACAACTCAAAATTTTATATCCTATATGGGGAATTAAATATAAGAGACACACCAATCTATAGTTTTAGCATGTATTCGACATCCCCTCATGGGGTAAAGATACATCCCCCTTTATAAAGACATTAGAGTACACTTCTATGACTCTATGGAATGATGAGTGGTGAACCAATGATGAAATCAAATTTATCTCAAAACTAATGAATTATAAAGATATAATATTCCTCTAACTATATGTGGGTCTCGCTCTCCAACAAACACTACTACCTCTACATCAGTATCAAATAAAAAAACTAGCATCCTAATGAAATTTATGATTACATGTACCGAGTACAACCAATCCATTTCATTAATGTTGATATTGGTTGTATATAGAAACATAGGAAATAAACAAGATTGTTATGATACCACAAAAAATTCTAATAGCCTATGCATAAATCAAATAAGCCATCACAATCATCAACTGGAGGGGTCAATGCTAAGGGTAGAGGACGCTTATTTTCCTCATGTCTAAAAACATTGATAATGGCGGGAGTTATGAAGGTGTTTCTCTATACTAGATCAAAAAATGAATAAACCCTATTAGATAAAATGAAAATTATTCCTCAATGGTTTCCTGCATCACCACGCACTAGGAAAACTAAATCCAGAAGGTTACCATGACCTACTCTAAGGGATCTCTAACCATGCTAATGAATACCTCCATAGACACACTCTACTCTCTAAGGATGGGGAGAATCCCATGGCTATCCTCTGCCTTCTTTATCTACTCTATGCTGATCCCAAAATAGATAAACCTACCACTTATTCCTCGACATGAACTTTCTTATAGGAGGAACGTATAGAGGAACAGTTGGCTCACATTGATTACTCAGAATGGCCCTGAACTCTCACTGCTAAAAACCTCATCCTCCACATGAAAATCATTCATTTGATCAATTTCAACGAGCCTAAGCGAAATATCCCTAGATAAATGATACGTTGAAGGGTGGGACACACCCTTGGATGATTGGGAGCTCGGTAACCATTTAAACTAGGAACCCTAGACAACAACTATTATTCAAGAGGAATACTAATGAGAACCATCTCATGATGATCTAATTATTGATAACATCTTCTTGATGACCATTTATTTCTCTGGATCCTCAATACACATATATATCATAAATGGATGGTCCTAAATATTTATAACTGAATGCAATGAATCCTCAAAATTCCTCACCTTGGAATATTCATCTATTAATATGTTTGAAGAATATCACAAAATATTCCTAAAATGCATCATGAACTCTCTCAAACTAGATATCCCCTCCCAACACATATGAAGATCTCAACGACTATCCACCTTCAGAGTCGAAGAAAGAAACTAAGCTCTAAACTAGTGTCAAAACACATCCCCTGAGACTGATAACTCCCCTTGATCTACTAGGAATAAGAACCACCAAAACCTTATTTCCCTATATAGCATCATCATAACCAATGATACAAAATTATTTTCTGATCATTTATCGAATTAAAGTCTATCTCAATATCCTCCAACCACGATTATGTAAGTATATCTTAAAAGGATCCCCCATACATTTAATGAATCTAGTGCTGAATATATCAGAGTTTTCTCCTCCAAGATTCTTCATTAAAAACCGTTACACAACAGAGATATGCTGGCGCAACCTCCTGAACATCTTTTTTGGGAACTGGAGGAGAACATCAACATGGAGCCACTCTAAAAATAAGAAAAATCATATTATTACTCCCTAACATGGAATATGGGAGATCATAAAATTAATTATTTTTACCTGTATACATATAGTTTAATCTATATCATGGTCTAACCATTCAATCAAATTCATTAGGAATAATGATGCATGTTCATTTCCTAGGCTTCTGCCCTATAACCAGTGTAACTTGTTTTAGTACCCAATGTAATCTTAAAAATTTGTAATCAGTACATAGGGCCCCTGAATACCCCTTTATAATATGGTATCCCTTATTTATAGTGATTTATAACCTCATATGGAAACATTTATCAACTAAAAAACGCAACCTCACCCATGTCTAAATCCAAAATCTATCATATCCTTTAAAAACCCATTTGATACCACTCTTCCAAACCCCCCTCCTAAAAATGTGCACCCCTCCTAGGATGGAAATGATAGAAGATAGATAGTGACGCCTGAGTACCTCCCCTAGTAGGCCAAAGGTGTAACGAATAGACCCTAGAGGCCCATAGCCATTGCATTATTTAAATACATTAGCATGATTACATGGAATCAACTCGTGAAGATAGATTAGTTTAACAGTCTTGGAAAACAGATTGCGTACATGATCGGTACATTACAAATTAGAATAATAAAAGAGAAAATAAATGATACATTAATAATTCCACTAATCCCATAGCTTAACAATTCTTATCAATCATAATACACTTCTTGGAATCCCGGGAATATAAAACACCAGAAAGGGGTGACCTCAAATGCTCAGTAAAGGAAAGCAATACAGTGGAAGAAAACATAAACATTTGGCATGGTGAATAATTTAAAACCATTTCCTTTATAAATAATAAACATTAACACATTATGGAATGAATATGAGATAAGAAAATAATGTTATAATAAAACATAGTCTAGGATATTCTACTAGTCGAATAACCACACGAACCATCTATAATATTTTCATAATGAGGGAATGAATAATGTCGAACATTCTGAAACACTTTGTCAAGGCCTCAACCAATATGTCTAAAAATGATATATACTTCGGCCAAAACCATATATCAACACATGGGAAAGGACTTTTCCAATTCCATGTCTAATTGTCTCATGATACTTATCGATGCTCCGAGGAGCTATAGCGAGATCCCCAAATCACTTACTAAGACCAATACATTTCTCATATAAAATGGTATAAAAATAACATAATAATTTGTATTAAAATTAGAATATGAAATTTCAATACATTATCAATAAACCATTAAGGGAAAAAAATAACACATCCATGGTCAAATATATCATATAATAATTCAATACAATATGGATGATTTTTATCATAAAAATCAACTTCAATCAAAAATAATATCCTGTAAAGGATGTCAACATAGTTGAAAATGATCTGAAAAAATAATTAAGAGAAATATAAATTTTTCATGAATACATATTAAAGTCACACTTATATAAATGAAGAAATGTAAATTATATTTTTGGATAAATGTGTCCCATACCACTTTGAAACATTGGAAATTAATTATCTTTTCCAAACATTTATGTCCATATAAATAAGTCCTTAAAATCATTTTGAAAACATTGGCATTAAATAAATGGATTCAGAAACATAAATTATTAAGACATTTAAAATGTTGTTTTTGTAAAAAGTTCCTTAAAAAAAATTCCTTTTAAAACACTTTTATGATACATGGACATATATAATAAATATTTCCATATTGAATCTTACGTAAAAACAACATTGGATAATAATGAGATTGTGATATTAACCCTTACCTTGCACTTTCCTTTGGTCGAGGGTACGTTTAACCTCCTGTATAATGACCATAGTTTGTTAATAAATTTTAATAGAACCATATTCAAATTAATTATATCATACATGATTCATTTATGACTTTATACAATCCATTTGATAATAAATTACATGTTAAATTAATATTTTTGGTAATAGTCGCTTTCTTTATCATACATGTTTTAACTTTTTTTTGACTGTATCAATTATATCATAATTAAAATACATTAAGATTTTAAAACATGACTTATATATCATATATATTTATAATATTATTATTTAAAATAGATAGATATATGAAATGGAAGGCACAGTTTGTGGAGACGGTAGGTTGTATGTACGCATAAACGTTGTTTCCGTTTTTATATAGTATTTAATGAAAGTATGTGAATAAGATATATGTAAGTAAATATATATATATATATATCTAGTAGAATAGTTATTTCATGTATGAAATAATTTTTAATAATATATATTTTTACAATCATTGTTGAATGGAGAGCGTTGGAATGAATCTCATTACATCATGTAGAAGGTAATTAGTACGTATGCATGAGCAATAATATCATTATATTTATGTTGAAATCGTATGTAATTGGATGGTATATCATATATAAAGAATCAAAACTATGTTATATTTTTTATTTACATCATTTATACTCAATATTATACACATACAAATAATTAAGTGTTTGAATGACAAACTACTCCACGACGTGGAGATGGTAAGCCTTACGTACACACGTATAGTGACTTTGTCTTTTATAGGATGGATAGAATAATTAATATCGTTTTACCATATTTATAATAACATAATTGTATTTAGGTTGTACTGGAGTTTTTATTTAGGTATAAAAACAACAGTGAAAGAGGAATTGGAAGATGAAAAGAATTTGATAGAGGGTGGTGATATTATTACATCTTCTTCATGTGTTTGTTTCTGAGTTGATCGAAATGGCCCCTTAGAATGAATTTACGATAAAATTAACGACACTAGGTTGATATTTGGGAGTATGGGAGGATATTTGGGTAGGTTTTGGCTGAGACAAATTGATTTGGATATGTGATTTTGAGAGAAGGAGAAGCACCCTTTTATAAGAGGTGTGATGGTCACATTAGGAAAAAATTAAAATATTAATGTATTATAGAATCATATTAGGTTTATAATATCTCCAAATTAATTAATTTTGATCCTCAGTTTGTTATGGGTCGAAATAATATTAGCCAATATGTTTTAGAAAAGATTATTTTACCTTTATAACCATATGTTTTAGATTTAACTATTAGTAAAATAGTTTATCTTTTACCATGTCTTCTGGTATTCTTAAACTATATGGTAAACAAACATACTCGAAACATCCAATAGAACCTCAATTTGTTACTTAATGATATTTATAATATTATTTAAGACATTTTTTCGAACCTTATATTTTTAGGAATATTATATCAACCAATAATATTGTATTTATAAAAAAAATTAATTTATATCTTTTTTGACACTATTTTGTTTTTTATCTTTGTGAAAGACATAAAAAACATATCACATCGATAAATTATTATATAAGCAACCCTAAAATGCCATATTTACCTAAAAAAATTCATGGAAGCCATCAAATATTTTAAATTCGAGTTATTTTAATATTTCAATAAACATGTAATTACGACATGATCAATGTGTCATAAAAAATTTAATTATTTACGCTTTTAAATTTAAAAAAAATAAAATTATGTAGGAATTTTTTTATTTTTATAATTAATATTCACAGAATATTTTTTCTTTTGAATTACCCTATATTAAAAAAATTTAGTTAATAAACATTGAATTTAACAATTTTTACTCTTTGTTAAATAAAAAAATAACAAATTTCATAATCGAATAAAATTGTACAAATAGGATCATATTTTATTACTAAGGTTGTTTTTTGTTCTAAATACAATTATAAAATAGAATTAGGACATGTGTTTGGGTATTTATAATATAATTTTTACCATTAATTACCCTATTAACTTTTAATCGTGGTAAATAAAAGTCAAAAGTTTCTATTCACAAATTATTATATTCTTCTTATTGAACCATAATTTACTTACTAATATCATTTTTTTCTCATTGATTTTTTAATTCAACTCACAAAAGTGGTAAAATTATATATTCTACAAATTTGTAAATGCTCTTAGAAGGTTCGTAATAGATGCTAAAATGCTCAATGAAGATGTATAAATCTAATTTTATTATAAAAGGAATCCAAGGAATTAAATTGAACATTTATAGGTATGATATAACTATTTTGACTTAAAATAAATTTAAATAAAATAAATAATTATTTAAATAAAATGTCGGTTTTAAACATCAATGTAGTGTTTTTCAATATTAATAAAAAAATTGAAAGTTTTCAGAAAAATATAAAAAATTCACTCTATGATAATTAAGATATTCTTAATTAAAAAATGAATTATGTTTTAACAAATTCAAAACATATAATTTTCATTAATTATTTTTAAATTAATTCATGTTGTTAAAGCCAAAACGTGGGTTTTTAAAAGGTAAAAACTATAAAAATATTAACTTGTGTTTATGTCAAATTTAAATGTGTAATTACGTATAATGAACTATATTGTATTAAATGATAAATATATAATCTAATTATGCTTCAAAACTAATAAAATTCATATTTTAACTCTATAAATTATTTCTATTAAAAATGTTTCATTCTATTAAGACATAGTATTTTTCAGTATTCACCAATATATTAACATTATCAGGAATGTACCAAATATTTATCCAAATTTTTTTTGACTCTATTATAAAGAAGAATATAATTTTATTAAATTTAATATATAAATGATTCAAATATTGATTTTAAAAAGGGTTCATCATTAAATGTCGGTGAAATTTCATTTTTTAAAAACTACTTCTTCATATGAAAAAATGAATTTGTTCATTTATTATGTCTGAGAAACACATAATATGAATTTTAAAATTATATAGAGTATTTAAGATTCAAAATGTAGTTAATATTATTCATAACCACTTTTCTAACGACATGTTTGTTATATTGTGGTGAACTTTTACTAAGTATTATGTGTAGCATAAGCTATGGAATTACTTTAATGAGATTATGTACTATGAATTCTTGGGGTGTTACATTTTCCACTCCTTCAATTAATTGTGTCCTCGAAATACGAAATTGTTCTTCAATAATAAATGATTAGAAATAGAAAAATACCAATGTGGAAAACCAACATAAGAAATTTAGTTAATAAAATTTAGTCTTAATAAGAGGGAAATGGATATGAATAAGTCACCACCAAATTATGATCTCGATTAGGAGAAACTTTTTGGCAATTTGATACAAATAATTACAGGGAAGGTTTAAATATTTATATGGTGTGATTGAGGTCATCAATCACAAACAAGTGTACAATTTGTGGCCTCAAATCCATAAATCAATGATGATTTAAAATGTCAACACTTCCACAAAACATAATGTATTAAAATAAAACATTTTTTATTTTTAGATCCCTAACATAATGTTTAAAAATTAATTTTCTCACAGAATAAGAGAGAAAAATATAATTGACACATAGAGTCTCATCCTTTAACTAATTTCTACCACAAACTCATCTTTCACTCTAAAAGACAATAGAACATAAATATTTTCTATTTATCCTAATAATATAGGGTTCCAATATTTGAATTTATAATTCATTTATCAACCCTTTTAAAAATACTAAATTATACAATCAAGGGTATCACGTGGGCTAGTAGTAGTGATGCACCCTTGTCGCCCATCGGTTACGGGTTCATGTCTCGCTGCCTTGCCGAACGCGGTGGGTTGTTTCCCGAACTATAATTTTTTCTTTTTATTACAATACAAAAATAATCCCAAGAAATGATTTTACCTTAACAATAGTATCCAATTTCAAAATTAATTGATTCCAACGACTATCATTTCCCAAAAACACTTATGTCCAAACTCACATTCTAAAATTTATATGGAATGTAAATACAATGATGATTTTTTCCATATAATAACATTTTAAATCCTTCATTTTGTATTCTGTTAAAATGTTGTAACACCCTTAATTACCATAAAACCTTTTTGAGTATATTAATACTCCATTATACCTTATAGAATACTGGTTATACCCCTTCTATCCAACCTTTTTGTGAACTCAAACAATGATATAATATACAAATCATTATTCACATTCATGGTGACTAGAATACCCAATATAATTAATAAAAACTAGTCACATATTATTCCAAAAATACTACCTTAGTATCAGAACCATATTATGGTTTATCATTATCTCAACCATATATTTTTCAAAAATAATTAACCTACTATTGAGTCTCTTTTCTTGGTTCCACACAATCTCAAGTACATATTGCAATAATACTACAGTAAAATATTTATATACACTATAATTATTATAACATGTACATCAATAATAAAATACTCAAATGAAACATTACTTTTACAAAAACATAAGAACTATAATCAGTCATATTCATCTTTGGTATTATCACAACATTATTATTATCCAATAACAATATTTGGGGTATACACTGATGATTTGGACATTGATTTGTGTAGTGTCCCAAATCCTTGCCGATGAAGCATTGTACATTTAAAAACATTTTCATAGCATTGCAATCACGAACTTGGTATCCTTTTTCTTCATACTTATAACAAACTCTCATTCCCATCATGCATTTACCAATGTGATTCTTTCAAAAATTATCACATATGGGAAAATACTTCATTCCCCTCATCCCTTTATACTTAATTATCTCTTACATCATTTTCTTATATTTCTTCCCTTTAAATCCATAGGATATAGATAATTCTTTACTTATATTTTTAACACATGATACTATTATGAACTGCAATGTGCAATTCCAAACACGTAAACTGCTTAATGTAAATTTCAATGATTATGCATATAATCTATAATCATAAAATGCTTTCATTGAGGAAGTACTTACTCTTAAATCCTTCATAATGGCTTTTAATGATAATATGAATTATCTTAAATGTATCCCCTGGGAGCATCATAACCAAGAGAATAGCAAAACCAATTATATTGTACCAGGATACCCCTGGTCAAGCCCAAAACACTTTGTCATAGTTTTCACTCTTATGTACATCTGTTCCAGAGCCGCCTCTACCATCTAATATCCAGAAAATGATTTATTGTATTGAACATAAAAAAATCTCTATATTACCACAATTTTTGGAATTTCATCTCTATTAATCCTAAATGTCTATCTTAGGTTAATTTTTTAAAATCTAATTTTATCTAAATCAATTTCCAAGGTTATTGCTAAACGTCCATTGATACTAACAGTAGTGCCCCAAACCAGGAATCCTAGAGCCGCTACATTACTTAAATACAATGGCATGGTTACTATGAATCAGGTCTCGAAGACCTCTTAGCATAGATGTTTCGGAAAATAGATTACATACATTAATGTTTCCTTACACATTAGAAAAATAAAACACAACATAAATGATCCTTTGAGAACGCCATTAATCCTCTATCTTAACCCTAATTATCAATCATAATACACTTCTTATAATTCTAGAAGAAAACATAAGAATGGGGCGAACTCAAACACACATTAAGGGTATGCAATACTGCAAACGATAACATAAACATAAGGCACGGTGAATAATTTAAAACAGATGCCTTTAAAAATAATAAACATGATCACTTTACAGATGGAATATGAGATGAGTAAATAAATAAATAATAAATCATAGTCGTGGGAATTATAGTAGTCTAATAACAACATGAACCATCGATAATATTTTCATAATGTGGTAATTTATAATGCCAGACATTTTGAATCATTTTTTCAAGGCTTCGGCCAAGGAATTTAAAAATGATTAAGGCATTATCCAATTACACGTCTAATTGCCTCATGAGTCCTACCAATGCACTGAGGAGCTATAGCGGGTTCCATCCGTCACATTCTAAGTCCAATACATTCCACATATGAAATGGTTGAAAAATAACATAAAAATTCGAATTAAAACTAGCATATGAAATGTTTATAATTTAACCATAAACCATTAATGGTATGAAAATAACACATCCACAATAAAATATATCACAAAACATTCAGTACAATATGGAAGATTTCTATTGTACTAAATCAACATTGATCATGAGTAAGATCCCATAAAGAATTTTGACATAGTTTAAAATTATCAGTAAAAATATTTGAGAGAAATATACCATTTTCATGAAAATATTTAAAAGTCACACATTTATAAAGGAAGTTATTTTAAATAGATTTTTGAATCAAAGTGTTCCATAACACATAAAAACTTTTTAAAAAAATTATCATTTTAAAACATTGATTCCAGTGTAAATATATCCATAAAATAATTTTTTAAAAGTGGACATTAATTAAAAGGATTAAGAATTATAAAATTTTAAAACATTTAAAATGAGGATTTAGTAAAAATTACCTTAAAAATATTCCCTCTGAATAATCTTTTATGATACAAGGACATGGATAATAAATATTTCCCAATATATACTTATGTAAAAAAACCTCTGATTATAATGAAATTGTAAAATTAACTCTTACCTTGCACATTCCTTTGGTTGTGGGTATGTTTAACCTCATGTATAGTGGACATTTTATGTCATTAAATTATACCAGAAACATATTCATATTTATTATATATTACTTGATTCATTTATGACATTATAATACCCATTTAATAATAATTTTCTATGTTAAATTATCATTTTGGGTAATAATCTCTTTCTTTGTCGTACGTGTTTTAACAAGTTATTATTGATCGTATCATTTAGATCATGATTTAAATACATACAGAATATAAATGTTGATTTTTATATCATATAGATTTAGAATATGTATATATATTTATAATATATAGATATATGATATAGGAAGCACCATTTTGGGAGATGGTAGGTCGTACGTACGCATAAACGTTGTTTTCGATTTCTTATCGTATTGAACGGATGTAAGTCAATAAGATATATGTAAGTACACACAAAAAGATATATATATATATATCTAGTAGATTTATTATTTAATATATTAAATAATTATTAATAATATATATTTTTATAATCTTCTTTGAATGGAGAACTTGGTAATGAATCTCATCGCATCGTGGATATGGTAATTAGTACGTACGCACGAGGGAAAATATCATTATATTGATAGTGAAATCATATGTAATTGGATGGTATGTCGTATATAAATAATTATTAAATTTTATATTTATTATTTACATCATTTATACTCATTATTATACCCATAAAAATAATAATGTTTTTGAATAACAAACTACACCACGACTTGGAGACGGTAAGTCATACGTACACATGAATGGTGACTTTTTCATTTTTAGGATTGATAGAAAAACGAAAATGGTTGTACCATATTTATAATTACATCATAGTTTGTAGGATGAATTGGAGTTATATTTTGGTTTTAATACAATAATTAAATAATAATTGTAATAAGGAAAGAACTTGAAAGAAGGTGTTTAAATTATTACCTCTTCTTCGAGTGTTTCCTTTTGAGTTCATCAAAAGGGCCCCATAGGATGGACATATAATAAAAATACTAACTCTAAGAGGATTAGAGGGAGGTTGGGAGGATATTTGGGTAGATTTTGGCTGAGACAAATGACATTGGACGTGTTATTTTGAGAGAATGGGGGTTTCCCATTTATAAGAGGGTGAGTGTCACTTTTGGAAAAGATTAAAATGTTAATTTTTTATACAATCATAATCAGTTTATAATGGATCCAAATGAAATAATTTTGAGCCATAGGTTGTCATGTGTCGATATAATCTCATAAAATAGGTTTTAAACAAGTTTATCTTACCATTTTAACCTTATCTTTTAGATTTAACTCTTAGTTAAATAGTTTAACTTTTACCATGTCTTCTTGTATTCTTCCACTATGTTGCTATAAACTGACTCTTAACATCCAAAGGAACCTCATGTGGTTCATTAATGACGTATAAGATATTCTTTATTTTCTTTTTTCCTATCCTTATATTTTTTGGAATGTTATATCAACCAATAATAAAGTATTTGTTTTAGAAATTAATTTATGTCATTTTTTACACTATTAGGTATTTCTCTTTGTGAAAGTCATAAAAACATTATCACTTCGAAAAACATTTATCTAATAAACCCTAAAATGTCATATTAACCTATAAAATTTATGGATGGCATAAAAACATATAAATTATATTTATTTTAATATTAATAATATAACATATTTTAATATTTCGTTAAAAAGGTAATTACAACATCATGATTGTGTAATACAAAAATATTATTATATAAAATCTAAAAATTATAAATAAAATACCAATATATAGGAAATATTTTTATATTTCTAATAAATATTTATAATCTAATTTATATTATGTATAACCCAATATTAAAAATGGTTTTGCTAAATAACTTGAAATTTTACACTTTTTACTCATCTTTAAATAAACTAATAATAAATGTCCTAATCTAATCCAAGTAGACATAAAGGATCATATTTTATTCCTCAGGTATTTTTTGGTTGAATAAAATTAATCCAATAGAATTAAGACATGTGTTGGGGTAATTATAATATCACTTTTACCTCTAATTACCCTATTAACTTTTAACAGTTGTAAATAAAAGTCAAAATTGACTATTCATGAAATACTATTTTCATCTTATTGAACCAAATTTTACTTATTAATATCAGATATGTCTCTGGAATTTTTTAAATTCAACTCATAGAAGTGATATAATTAATTTTATATGAATCTCCAAATGCTCCTAGAAGGTGGGTAATAGACGGTAAAAAGTAAAAAAAATTATACATGTAATTATGATATAATATGACTCCATTTAATTACATTAATCATATATTGGTATTATATAACTAATTTTTCCATTAAAATAATTTAACTAAATAATTATTATTTAAATAAAATGCTGGTTTTAAACAATAACACAATGTTTTTCAATATTGATAAAAAATATAATGTTTTCAGAAAAATACCAAAAATTCACCCTAAGATAATTTTAATATTATTAATTCAAAAATTAATTCTATTATACCAAATTAAAAATATAAAAGTTTCATTAATTTATTTTAAATTAATTTTCATTTTCAAAGACAAAAAGAGGGGTTTTAAAAAGTTAATACTATCAAAAGATTGACATGTGTTTTTTTCAAATTTAAATGTGAACATAATTATAATGACCTATATTATAATAAATTATACAAAATTAATCTAATTATACTGAAAAACAATTCATATGCATAATTTAACACTATAAATTATTTCGATGAAAAATTTTCTTTTCAATTAAAACATAACATTCGTCAATATTCTTCCAAATATGAATGTTATCTAAAAAGTACCAAAAATTTATCCAAACTAAATTTTTAAGTATGGCTTCTAAGAAGAATTTTATTTTCTTATATTGAATATAAAAAAGTGTCAAATACGTGTTTTAAAAAGGGTTCTCTATTAAATGGCATTAAAATTGAATTCTTTGAAAAATAATGCTTTTATCTGAAAAAATGTATTTGTTCCTATATTATGTCAAAAAAAATATAATATGTATGTTAAAATTATATAGAGTATATAATATTCAAAATTATGTAAATACATTTCATAAAAACTTTTTGAACGGCTATTTTGTTATGTTGTGGTGTGATCGAACTCGGTGTTGCATGTAGCTTAAGATAATGAATTACTTTAATGAGATAACGTACTTTGAAATCATAGGGTGTTAAAAAAGGTTTGAAACTAGCACTGAGAGTATAATAAACACCTAGTTTGAAGGTATTACCCTCATAGTGAACACGAGAAGAGGGTATGTATAAGACAATCACCATCCAAATGCTATTCCGACTCCAATAATAAATAAAAACATGTACAGATATGTATTGTCAGGTAATAACAAGTACAACTAAAAGGAAATATCGCATTATGAAAATAAAAGTAAAGATTGTGATAAACATAATGCCCAAACATATCATAATACACCCTAATATAGTGATATCTAGCTCAATATCCAACCTAATACAATTGAAATTAAAACTATATATATATATAGGGTGATTATAACAATGTACTCAGAAGAATCATCCTCAGAGACTCTTTTACAAAATCAATTAAATAATGTTAAACCAAATATCACAAAAAATGAATCTAACTCATCATCTAAATAGGTATAATATGTTCCCAACCGTACCATGATTACTATCACTATGTATTTCATAAAAGAACCTATATTATAAAAAATATCATGGGTACCCTCCTATCTCTTTCCAACTGGTTGGCAGCTCTACTCGAACATCACATGTTCTAATTATCTATATCTAATATTATGGCTCCCAAACATATTGGTGAAGAACCAAAATGTTCAACTCATGCCACACAGAACCACTTCCACATATGATAAAGTAAATAAGTAGTTTCATGGAGCAACAACAACCAGTATAATTTGTATTGTACATCATGTATTTTACCGCATGCCATCACATCCCAAACCCGGAGATAGGATCCTCAATCCATCACTACGTATACATTTCATACCTATAATATTCCTTATGAAACTATATCCAAATTATATGGCTTCAAAATAACTGTGAGTCATTAAATAAATTAATACACGTATATGGGGAAAACTAACCTACGTGCAAACCAGCATAGGTAAATATCAAGATAAGAGAGCATGGCTAAAGGGGGTACTCAGCTATCCATCCTCGCTCAATGATGATGGGGAAAACACCCAAGTGATCATAATCCATAATGTGTCAGTTTCTCTAACTGAAATTGTGGTGTATAATATTGAAACACAAAATGTAAAAGATATAATATATCTGACAACCAAATTATGGGTATAACCTTGTCTCAAAATCAACTAGACCAAATGTCTCTTAAACTCTCGACTACCATTGCTAAGACCAGATTCGTATAAGAACGAAACCATTGACAGAGATACATTAATGTAATTTATCCATTTTCATTATTTTATTTTATGTTAATTAATTCATTAACCATAAATTAACTATTGCATCACATTAGCATCATAATAAATTTAAATTCTATCTAGCCATAAGAAAACTATGTCCATGGCATCTTAGAATTATAACCTCAGCATTGAATACTAGAAAGATCTATCACCATGGGTTAAACATTTGTTCATTTTTTTAGAATAAGTGTGGTTAGGATGATTCTTAAAATTTTGTCACCATTTTATTTTCAAAACAAAAATTTATTAAACATCGTGAAACCCACTTTCACATCATGTAACATTAGAAGGCGGGAAATTTCCGTACTTCTATTCATTTGTTGATTAGCCCCTCTAGACATTCTCTGAGCCTCTTCCAAGTACCTCAGTCTTTATAAACTCGAAAGGGTAAATCCTCATGGATCTTGGCACTTATATAACATCATACTTTATAACCCATAGAGAGTAACAATATTGCTCATGTGTACGATAGGATATAGCCTCTCTAACAGATGTGATGTGTTTTAATTATTGTTCTATATATATGGTAACAAGAATATATTTAATGAAAGTTATATATGAAATCATAATTATTCACTAAGGGTTACCTATTATTTAACAATATTACATTTCTTTTTTCAAGAAAATGAAAATGAAATTCATGCATACATATGGACTATCTTCTACATGAATGGCGTAATTCATTTTTTATTTCTATAAACAATGGATAAATATATCTATATACATAATGAATATATATGATATTTATATCATCATTAACATTATATATATTATACAACCATGATAAATATAAAATGACCTAAAATGCTAAAATGCAAACAAAAGTGAAAAACACAGCTGTTTTTACCCAAAATGTAATTTTTAAAAGGAATTATAAATAAATTGGTAATAAAAGTATATAAATAAATCATATATAGTATGATTATTGTTATTTAATGTATTTATAAAAAAACAATATTTATTATATTTGTGATTCAAAATTGTATGAATAATGTCAATTCTTAATGTAAGGGGTTTTTAACTGAATATCTATTCATTGTGTTAAAAAATTATTTCATTGAAAATGTTATCCCATCACTATGAGTGGAAATACCTCTGATTGAATTACGGTGTACATCCACATTTATTTTGTTCATTTACATATTTCTTATATAACTACTTCATTGATTGATCCTTGTTTCGATGATTTGGACATTGTTACGGTTTCTCATCTAACATTTATTTTTGTGGGACATATGCCATATTGACTACTTATTTTAATTAAATGGTGTATATATTAACCATTAATGTTTTGATGAATATTTTCATGAAATTAGTTTTATTTTAATATCTCTATGAGGTTATCAATTTCATGATGTTTTCATCATTATATTACCAACATGTAAGGGAATTCATATTAATTTTAAATTATTGGGGTATATGTACATTTTATACTACTAATATTTTTTTATAAGGTGTATATATATCATTATTGGCATGATATATATTGAATATATTTATTCTAATTATATTTAATTTTTTTACATTATTCTTTAATGTGTACTCAAACTCAATCATTTCAAAAATAGTAATCATTTTATGTTTCAACTTCATCATTTACTGAGATTGTTTAGGATCAAGTCTTCATTTGTGAAATTGTATTTTCTAAATGTATGTTATTATTTTGAATTTTCTTATTATATGAATATATTATGTTAATAATTTATTTCCTTTAAATTTATTCTCTTTTTGTTATCAGTATATAAAAAAATATTTTTAAGGAAAAATCAACATTATTTCTCTCTTCTGTCGAAAATGATTCATTACATGTCCAGGATTTGTTAAATTTTTTTAAATAATTGTTCTAAATGATCCATAAATAATAATTTATTTATTTACAAGGTTATTTATAAAAAAGTATTTAAAAATGTTTTATTATTTAAAAAGTGATTTTGAAACCAAAAGGATATGTTTTGGGAGAATATATTAAAATAAACTTTAAATATTGATTTATATGTTACTTTAGTGATTTTCCAAGAATTGAATTTTGAAAATGTTTTATGATTTAAAAAAATTCAATGTGTACGGTTTCTTTTCCGATTTTTTTTTAAATTATCATTCAAACTACCATTATAAATTTATATGGTTATTAAGAAAATAAACGTAATTTTAATATTTTTTATGATTCAAAATGATCTTTTTCTCAAAATGGAAATATTTAATCTTTAAAAAGGTATTTTAAATGATATTTAAGGATTAAATTAAAATATTATAAGGTTATGATATAATAAAATTATAAAAGAAATTTTTTGTGTTTTAAAAAGTGATTTTCAAAATATAAAGGATATTTTTCTCAATAAATATTGACATGGTCATTCAAAATAATTTTCCATCTAAAATGAAAACCTTTTAGGTTTTCTAGGAACTAATGGGGGTATGATCCATGGGTTATATTATTAATAATTAAATGAATAGTTTATGTTTATGAATTATAGATATTTATGATACCGATTTCAGTCTCATAGGTTATACCATGTAAAAAGTATTGAGAAATTAATTTATATTCTCATAGGTTATGAATTATTAAAATTTTAATAATGTTTTTCCTTTTCAACAGGTTATTCAATGATGTTTTTTTAACAGACATTCTTTTTAATGTGTTATGTTATAAGAAATGACATATTATGTTCACTAATTTATGTATGTAGTGTATAATTATATTATTGATGGTTCTTTTAAATCCATTCAATTTATTTTGTAATGATGGATAACTCATCTGTGCAATATGTTATGTGTAAACATGATTGCATGTTCTTAATTCTGTTTGTGGTCCTTCTTTCATGACTGTAATTTTATATTCATGGAAAAAATTTGACGTATATAACTTTATGTTTTGACAAACATTAATGTCTATAATTTTATTTGTGGACCTGTTATATTGTACATAATTTTATACAGGGACATTATTTCATGTCCATATGATTACATAAGGGATTGATTTCATCTTCATAACATATTGATAGAACATGTCTCCATTTAAATATGTTTAATATGTTATAGTATTATTTGTATTTTAAAATTAAATGTCTTATTAAAATTTTATACTATCCTAGATCATGTTCATTTATTTAATTATCATCTATTTCTTATTAAATTCCATTAAATATTTCATGACTCAATATTATGAACATTTTTATGTTGGGTATGGTCATAAAATGTTATTATCATCTTCTAAAACTCTTATTGTCATGTTATAATCATGTATCTCCCATTATTACCCAAATTGAGCGCCCATTGTCCCCTTTTGTTATTTCCATTCCACGATTTATGAAGAAAGGTATGGTATTTGTTATTTCTATGAAGGGTGCTAATTATAGAGAACTTAGAGAGAGATGATGTAGTTAACTTATAAACCAGTAAGATATTTTTCCTTGTTTACAAATATATTAAACAATTATGATCCTTGGTAAATATTTTATGAAATTTAATGAATATTTAAATAAAAATTTGTAATATTGAATTATGAAATAATTGGTCATTAGATCTAAGGTCTCACTTTAAGTTAATATGATATATATCATAAACAAAGCTATAATATATTGACATGGTTTAACAATACATAATACATCATGATCATGGGATACTAGACTTTATTCTTGGTGGTTATTTATGTGTTATGAGAGGATCATCTATAACACCACATGGTTTTGAAAATAGATATATAATGAAATTTTATAATTTTGCCATTAAACAGAACTTTTCCTTTTCTATGTTTTGAATTTCCAAAAAAGGTCATCAAGAGTTGTGTTCAGTAAGTCATTTAGAATCTGATAGAACAAACCTCATTTTTGGTGAAGATTAACATACCCTTATGAATATTAATATTAATATTAATATGAACCTTAAGAATGGAAAATAATGATATTATTTTATCTTCATAAAGTAATATGATAATGAAATCTTAATTAATTTTTCAATGTCACATAAAACTAATTATATATCAAAGATTGTTATTTTTTCTAAATAACTATGAATTTTTTAAAAATTAAAATTAAAAATATTAAGATTTTTTTTTGAAAAAATGAGGTCACTTTTGAATTCTACACGTCTAAAAATAGTAGGGGTAAATTTTTGGGATTTTTCTAAAATTCATGAATTGTTGACGAATAGTGAAATATGATAAAATACTGTATAAATAATTATCATTTGAATCCAAAATTTATGATATCATATATGATGTAAGGCCACTTGGTTCGAACTCGCATGAACTTATTAAAATTAAGGGTCACATGAAACAAAAATATTTGCGGTCTTGAGGGATATAATAAAATAATGAATTAAATATTCAAAATTTACAACTCACCTCCACTATAAAACCCCCTCAACACTCCCTCTTCTCTTCACTCCTCTTAGCCTTGATGATCCAAAAATTTGTGCTTATTTACCATTACCTAGTCTCTCCCCACTTCTAAGAAGCTTCTGGTCTTTCCAAATGACCAAAACCCTTTCTTTAAGTAGATTCTCAAGAAGGTTATTTCAAGAGGTAATGCATCCTTATTTTTCATTTGGTTTCATTTCAATTTATCTTAATTTTATATCATCAACTAACCTCATATATCCAAATGATCATGTTAAATCCAGTATCATATATTTACTGGGATTATATCATATTAATGGAAGAATTATCATAAATATTCTTACTCCCTCCCTTTTATTTTTATAAACGAAATCAACGTCCATGATGTTCTGATTTATAGCCTTCATGGATGATGAAGTTTCATTCTTCAATTTCTTCTTCATTACTGGTCACAAAACCATATTTATGTATGAACAAGAGAATAATTTATGTATTAAAACAAAATTAATATTCAGGAACTAGAATATGTACATATAAAAAAGTTATATGACAAAACTAATTCATAATAATCCAAATACCGCCGAATAATTGATGTGGTTGTCATCTAATGATTCATCCTCATTCCATGTATAAAAATGATATAAATGACCATTATCAATTATTTGTGTTAAGAAATAATATATAATTCCAATCCTGGAGATTTATAACCATTCCAGATGAACCCCATTACGTAAAAACAAGTGAACCGATTATGAAAATAAAGAAAACGAACACACCAGAACAATGAAATTCAATATAATAACATAGCAATATGGTTATAAATGAATTATACAGAATTATTATAAGGTAAATAAATTTATACTAGGTTCTTAAATAAGATATTAGTATGTATAATTTCATATTCTAGGATATTTTGTTCGATATATGATACATTTGTAGTTAAGGTAAGCGGTTTTCCACCCGAACTTCCATTTTCATTCTGGATACATTCATGGTCTAATTACCTATATAAAATTATTATGTATATTTATGTACTCCTCATATATTCTTTGTTATTATAATATATATTTTTAAAAACCACAATCCTTCTTTATTTTATGGATAGTTACACATTTTAAAATGAACATTCAAAATTGTTTCCAAAATACTAGCTCGATTCAAGAGAATTTCTCAAATTCATACCTATTTTCAAGGGCACTCTACAATATGTTTCGAGAAACCATTATATATATAAAATCACTCATTTTATTGATAAAAGACTATTAATTCACTTATGGTTATATACAAATAATTTTCCAAAAGAACTCTTCATTTCAAAATAAAAAGACTATTTATCTCAATAATTGCTTAATGATTTTATAAGAGTGTTTTCATCTTATTCATCGCACTTGTTGATTTCATTGTATTATTGGGATTAATAATTTATGAAGTCATATACCATATTTGATTTAATGGTTTATGACTAACTCTATTGGCTATGATCTATCCCCAAACCATTAACTATATTACTCGAAATGGTTACTATTTTATGTTTAATGATTTGGGAAATATTGTTACTTTTCATATGATAGTTCCAATATGCATGTATATGTTGTTTATGAATATCTCAACTGATATGAGCAATTAATTTCACTTATTATGTGATGGGTGGGGCCTGATATATCCCCTCAATGCATCAGTAGGTCTCATGAGACAAATAGTCTTGGAATTGGCTGAGGCCTTTCCCAATGTGTTATATGGATTTGAGCCGAGGTATTATTCTTTAGACGCCTGGGCCCAGGCCTTGATAAAATGTTTCAGAATTTCTGGAATATTCACTTCCCATGTTATGTAGGTAGGAATCGTGTAGAGACCCGAATCTTGATGTACATGTACATTAGATTATTTTGCGGAATACTTAGTACATAACAAAAACACACACACAAGGATCGTAATAGTTTAGTGTCTTTGGAAACTCGGAATATAATCTTCTAATCGTGGTGAATGATCTTCAACATCTCCCATAAAGATATTCCTTTTTTTTACCTAAAACCTTTCTTTATATCCTAGGGAAATTAAAACATAAAAGGGTGAGCTCAAATGCTCAGCAAGTGTAAACAAAAGAAATATCAATCACATCATTTTCATAAGAACATAAAATTTTGGATATCATAACCTGCAAAAGAGAGGATAATTAAATAACATGGGATAAATCATAGTAGTGAAACGAAATCCCAATAATCATAACTTAAAACATGAAACTTTGTGGCATACACGCATAATCATAGAGAATCATATCTTATTAGTCAAGACTCATTGCCAAGACTATCTTAGTGGAGAATGTCTATTTATGAACCGAGTCACCCTCGTTTCAGTCCGGTTTCACTGAACTCGTATAACCTACCATTCCAGTCATGTCTATCTCATGAGATTTAAAATCTTTACCCAATTCATTGGAGGGAGATATAGGTCCCACCCATCTCATAATGATACCATTCTTATGTGTTCCACAAAATCATAAATCATACATCATTGCATAACCCATGTAGTAAAAATGGGATTCTTAAATAACATGACATCATAAATCAATTCATATAAGATAAAGGAATTCATAAAAATAATTCCATCACAATATAATCAAATCAATGTAATGATAGGGATAGAAATAGAACCCTATATTATCTTAGACGGAAAATAATTTTGATAAAACACTTGAACTCCATTCTTGAGGAAAATATCCTTTCTACTTCAAAAACACTTTTCCATTCTTAATATGTCATTCAATTCTAAACTAAAAGAAGTTGATTAAATATAAACATGAAAACATTTAAAGGAAGATTCTTGGAAATATTGTTTTAAAAATCCATTCATGCCGTATAACTTAAAAAACATTCTTCTAGTACATTTGTCGAAAAAGTCAAAAAGTACCTCATACGAAAAATGACAAAAGATTCCTTTCATACCCTTTACTAAAAACTCCCCGATGGGTAAAATTGGATTTAAAAAATTGTAGGTGTATGGAAATAATAATACATATTGAGGAAACATGGATGTGGATGATAAAATACAACCCAGTAAATACTAAAGTATAAACAATCTCGAATAAAAATGAGATTGTGATATTTCCCTTACCATTGGTCCGATATGCTTTGTACGTGTCCGAAACTCTTCTATAATGATTTAAATAATGTTATTGACTTATTAAAGAATCATAATTACTTTTATGATATCATATATGGTCATATTCTTAGCTTATTATTAGTAATATTTCATTTCTACTTTTTATTGGGTGTTTATTACTTGTTGTTCTTATGCGTGTTTTGTCGAATAAATTCTTATTATTCACTTTAGGTTGTAGATACCTCATTTCCAGAATGGTATTTTTGTAAATATATCATATTCATTCATTAAACTCATTTATATAATCATTATGAAATGAAGATCATTTAGAACGTGCCGCATCACATCGTGGAGACGGTATTCCGTACGTACGCACGAGTGATGATATCGTTCCTATGATTGTGGAATTGTATTGGAGTGTATGTATACTATTTCAGAATCAATATCACGTTATAATAGTAATATATAGTCATTATTTTCACCATTATACCCATCCATGTAAGGTGGTGGTGGAAAATAAATTACACCATGGCCTGGAGACGGTATTCAGTACGTACGCACACGCGGTGATTTCATTTTCCATAGGATGGATAGATGGTGAAATAGGGTTGTTTCATACATATAATAACATATCAGTATATTAGTGATACTTATTTTATTACTTCATAACAAAAAAACTAAATAAGAAGAAGTGGAAGAAGAAATAAAGATGAAAGAATCGGTAACGGACATTACCTCTTCCTTGAAGTGCTTCTTTGAGACCTCCTTTTAGGTAACTAAAATAGGTCTTTTAAGAAGATCAGAACCTCTAGGACGTTTCTAGGGAAATGTATAGGAGATATTGGCAGGGTTTGGCCGAGATTGAAGGCTCAAAGTGGTGTGAGGAAGAGGGGGAGGAGGTGCCCTTTTATAAGGGAGGAGAGGGGCACCTTTGGAATAACTAAAAATATTATTTTATTATAATGTCATGTTCGGTTTTAAATAGCTCCAAATTGAGTTATTTCGAATATAAGGTGGGGATGGGTATAAATCCTCTCATCCAATAGAATTTAGACAAGTTTAGGGCATTATATTAACCTTATCTCTTAGTTTTACCTCTTAGTTAATTAGGTTGACATTTACCATGTCACTTTGTATTTTTAAATTATATAGTTAATAAACAAACCATATACATCCAAGAGACCCCCAAGATGTGTTTTATTAATATATATAACATTATATAAGTAATTTTTCCGAACCTTAGATTTTTAGGAATAAAATAACAATTAATAATATAATATTTGTTTTAAAAACTATTTTATGTCAATTTTGACACTATTCAATAGTTGATTTTTTTGAAACTCATAACAGAATTATTACTTTGACCAAAGTTAATTAAATCAATCCTAACATGTCATATTAACCTATAAAATTTGTTTAGTTCATAAAAAGTCTCAAATTATAATTATTTGGGTATTTATAACATCAATTATGTCAATATTTCATTAATAAGATAATTACTGCATTATCATTGTGTCATAAATAAATTAAAATATTTAATGTCTAAAAATTTCAAATAAAATACCATTATGTAGGAAATCTATGTATCCTTTTAATGAATATTTATAGTATATTTTATCATATTTATAACCCCATATTAAAAATGATTTACTTATTAAACATTGATTTTAACTATTTTAACACTTCTTTAAATAAATTAATAATAAATGTCCTAATCTAATACATGTGGGCCTAAAAGATCATATTTTATTCCTAAGGTTGTATTTGGTCGAATTACACTTATCCAATAGAATTAGGACATGTTTTAGGGTAATTATAATAACATTTTTACCTTTAATTACCCTATTTACTTTAAACTGTGGTTAAAAAAAGTAAAAAGTTACTATTCACCAAAAATTATTTTCATCTAATGGAACCACATTTTACTTACTAACATAAACCGTGTCTCTCGAATTTTTGAAATTACACTCACAGAAGCGGTAAAATTACGTATTATGAAAAATTCATTTTTTAACTACCACTTAGTGGTTTCACTATTCATCAAAAAATGAAAGTTTGCAGAAAAATACCAAAAATTAGGCCTAAGATATATTTGATATTATAAACTCAAAAATGATGTCTATTTTAAAAAATTCAAAACATATTAGTTTTATTAATTAATTTAAAAATTAATTTCCATCGTCAAAACAAATAGCGTGTTTTTAAGAGATAATAACCATCAAAAGATTGACACTTGTTTATAACTGGTTCAAATGTGAAATTATATCCAATGACCAACATTGTATTAAATTGTAAAAATATATTCTAAATATACCTTAAAACCACTCAAATTAATAATTTATCACTATTAATTATTTCGATTAAAAAAAGTTGTTTTTAATTATAATTTAGTAATTTTCACTATTCATCAGAATATGAAAGTTATCTGAAAAGTACCAAAATTTCACCCGAAGCTAATTTCGGTATTCTGATTCCAAAAATGAAGACCATTTTGAAAAAAATAAAATTTACAAAATTTCAAAAAGTGGTTATTACTATTCATAACAGTTTGTTTTAATAATATTTTTATAGCATATTGTTGTTTAGTAAAACCCGGTATTGCGTACAACAAACGCTATCGAGGAAGGACGCGATTGCGTGTAATGCAGGCCATGTCAGGGTTGCGTGATGTGCAAGAATTATTCATTGTTTCGTATAACACAATCCAACCATATTTCATTTATACATTGAATATATATATATATATATATACTCAATATTGCATAGAATAACTATTATCAAAATTTTGTGTAACACGATCCACGAATAGTGTTGCGTATACTGCAAGCTAATACGGTGTTGCGTATAATATAAAGTAATCTTGGTGTATCATACAACACAAGACATTAAGTAAATTAAAAGAATATTTTTCATAAAATGTCGTGGTGTTACATTCTACCACCCTTAAAATGAATTTTTCCCTTGAAATTCGTCGGGGTTATAAATGGTTTACTATTCGAAGGGTTATTTAATAGGAACCCACATCGTAAAAATGAATACCAAAACCTATCTTTAAAAACAAAAGTATGAAACGTAACGATTACCCAAATAAACTAATCACTGGGTTTCCACATAGGTGAAAATATGGATATGGAAGAGAAATCTAACCATCATGTTCTGATGGAGAGTGGTAGAGAACACGGCTTTGGAAAAGCCAGCAATCACAATGCCATAAATTTGTGACGATCTAAGGTAACATCTGATTCATTAGATATAAGAGCACTAGGACAACATTTTTGTTTTTCAAGATCATTTCTCTAAAGTTGATGAAATTGGAATTAGAAGAAATACTTTCGTGATTTTGGTATAGTCTCACCATTTGTCGTTCTTTGGACAATTTCCACTTCATCGCTTAAAGACATGAAGTTGGATTTGTCATTCGTGAAGTGTTAGCAGATCATGTGGTAGAATGATGGGACATTCCATCTGTCTCAAACAAAAGGTTAGAAAAGTTATCAAAAAATACATAAGTCCATCTATATTAAGATTAATCTTATATAGTTCCTAAAATATACTTATACTTCATATATCATACTGCTTAATATAATAAAACTAGTTTCTACTAAACAGGGACTTCCTGTAGGCCAGTGGTAGGCGATAAAGGCCAGTCGCACTTCGGTTGTGGGTTCGATTCCCACAGCCTAGTCCGACGCGATGGGATGTCGCTCGTCCTGTAGGTTGTCCTTTTTCTAAAACTACATTACTAGAACATCCAATCAATAATATCAAAAAAAACTTTTATCCTTAAACAATACTATCTTATGTCCAACATAGTCCATTCAAATCTTTAGGCTTATCCATAATACTGTTGTCCAATATCATATTATAGTGAAAACGATTACCAAAGAGTTCATATAACAAGCATGTTAATACCATCGTTGATCCCCGTATATCATGAGATATGTCTTGTTGGTTACATTCCAAACCTTTGAAGACCCTAATCATGTATTCTCTTGAAAAATGAATACCCATTGAACCTTAGTGAAAACATGAATGCAATTAGAAGTTAACACTTTCCACATACCAAAATCCTCAAAATTCTATATACTCAAACCATGATATTAGTTAGTCCTTATATCAATCATGAACTCATGAATACTGTCAAATATTTCATTTTCTCGTTTTTCCTTTATTATGCGCATATCATCTTTTTTTCTAAAATATCTCAATCACTTTCCATGGTTACTGGTACCATAAAATTATTGAAAACCACAATAGACCAATACATAAATATTCCAATACTCAACATTATTTTGAAATCCCATTACATAAAAACATAATCATTCCACCACATCGTTTTCATATTCAACATCACCAATGGTAATCACATGTGACTTCCCTTTTTTTCTTTGCCTTAAGTGGTTGCTCATGTCGATCATCATTAATCCTTGGATTAGGGCATTTATTGGCATAATGTCCCATCTCCTTGCACATGAAACATTGAAGTGTAGTAGGTTCATTATGTGTATCCCTTCCTTTTTTTGAATCATTAGATATCTTCTTCCCATCATTGCGGAATTCAAATGCCCGATGACCTTCCTTTCCACATTTGAAACATTTACTTTTCCCTTTAAGACAATCTCCACCATGCTTCTTTCCACACATTGAGCATAAGGAAACATTCATCTTCTTTTCACCATTATTCTGAGATTTCTCCTTGAACTACATCTTTCATTTCTTGTCAAAACTACTAGATGGATAAGTAACACCAACTTCCATTTCTACCTTGATAGCACAACACACAATTTCTTCATAGCTACTGATGTCTCTTATAGCTAATGTCCTTCGAAGATTTCGTTTTAAGCCACTAAAGAATCGATTAACTTTACTTTCAGGTTGGATGATAAATCCAGATGCATACCTTACATGCCTTGTAAAATTCGTTTCGTAAATACCAACAGATTCATCATCCTTTTTCTTTAGTTCATGAAACTCATTCTCCATCATTGTTCGAAAAATACGAGGGATGTACTTATTGAAAAAAAAGTTCTTGAACTCGTCCCATTCCATGGACTCAATTTCATCTCTTTGTCTCGTATTCTTGATAAGATTCCACCATTGATCAGCTTCACCTTCCAAACGATATTCTGCTAAGATGACTTTATCATGTTCAGAACATTGACGAACTGAAAATATCTTTTCAGTGGTATTGATCAATTGTTCAGAATTAAGTGGATCAGAAGACCCACAGAAAGATGGTGGACGTTGCCTGATGAAGGACTCAATAGAATGTTGTTCCCTTCTCTGCTCATTTGGATGTCTATAATGATTCATAGCTTGTGTAAGTATAGCAATAAGATTTTGGACTCCATGTCCCATAACATTTGTTTATTCAGAAGGACAATCATTGCATTGTCCATTACATTGATCAACATGTTTCCTTCGGGTTCCAGCCTTCATCTAAAACCCAAAATGAATAGTGTGAGAGGCAAAAATAATTCTAGGGAAAACAACATAATAAATGGGGAGTACCTTCAATATCTAACATCTTAGTTTTAATTCTATGATCGTTAGCGTACTTCTATTACTATAACCTATACGTATACTTAACCTTAGGGACATCCCTAGACATAACTTAAAAATATCTCTAGGGATCTCATTAATGTTTTCGCATCCTAGTTTCCAAAGGTTGACTAATCCTTTCCTCTGATACCAACTGTAGAGACCCGAAGCATGACGTACATGGACATTACATTACTTTTGCGGAATACATAGTACATAACAAAAACACACACATAAGGATCGTAATAGTTTAGTGTCTTTGGAAACTCGGAATATAATCTTCTAATCGTGTTGAATGATCTTCAACATCTCCCAAAAAGATCTTCCTTTTTTTAACTAAATCCTTTCTTTATATCCTGGGGAAAAGAAAACATAAAAGGGTGAGCTCAAATGCTCAGTAAGGGTAAACAAAAGAAATATCAATCACATCATTTTCATAAGAACATAACATTTTGGAAATCATAACCTGCAAAAGAGATCATAATTTCATAACATGGGATAAATCATAGTAGTGAAATGAAATCCCAATTATCATAACTTAAAACAGGAAACTTTGTGGAATACACACATAATCATAGAGAATCATATCTTATTAGTCAAGACTCTTTGACAAGAATATCTTAGTGGACAAAGTCCATTTCCGAACCGAGTCACCCTCGTTTCAGTCATGTTTCACTGAATCGGTATAACCTACCATTCCAGCCATGTCTATCTCATTAGATATAAAATCATTACCCATTGAATTAGAGGGATATATTGGTCCCACCCATCTCATAATGATACCATTATTATGTGTGCCACAAAATCATAAATCATACATCATTGCATAACCCATGTAGTAAAAATGGGATTCTTAAACAACATGACATCGTAAAACAATTCATATATGATAAAGGAATTCATAAAATTAATTCCATCGCAACATAATCAAATCAATGTAATGATAGGGATAGAAACAGAACCCTATATTATCTTAGATGCAAAATAATTTTGATAAAACACTTGAACTCTATTCTTGAGGAAAATATACTTTCTACTTTAAAAAAACTTGTCCTTTCATAACATGTCATACAATTATAAACTAAAAGAAGTTGATTGAAAATAAACTTGAAACATTTTAAAGGAAGATTCTTGGAAATAATGTTTTTAAAATCCATTCATTCTGTATAAGTTAAAAAAACATTCTTCTAATACTTTTTTCCGAAAAGTTAAAAAGTACCTTGTACGAAAAACGACAAAAGATTCCTTTCATATCCTTTACAAAAAACTCACCGAAGGGTAAAATTGGAGTTAAAAAATTGTAGGTGGATTGAAATAATAATACATATTGAGGAAACATGGATTTGGATGATAAAATACACCCCAGTAAATACTAAAGTATAAAAATATCGGAAAAAAAATGAGATTGTGATATTTCCCTTACCTTTGGTCTGATATGCATTGTACGTGTCCGAACCTCCTGTATAATGATTTAAATAATGTTATTGACTTATTACAGAATCATACTTATTTTTATGATATCATATATGGTCATATTCTTAGCTTATTATTAGTAATATTTCATTATTACTTGTTATTCATGTGTTTATTACTTTTTGTTCTTATGCGTGTTTTGTTGAATAAATTCTTATTCATATCTTTAGGTTATAGATAAAACATTTCCAGAATGGTATTAGTGTAATATATATCATATTAAATAATTCAATTCATTTATATAATCATTATGAAATGAAGAATATGTAGAACGAGTCAAATCACATCGTGGAGACGGTATTCCGTACGTACGCACGAGTGATGATATCGTTCCTATGATCGTGGAATTGTATTGGAGTGTATATATACTATTTCAGAATCAATATAACTTTATAATAGTCATATATAGTCATTATTTACACCATTATACCCATCCAAGTAAGGTGGTGGTGGAAAATAGATTACACCACAGCGTCGAGACGGTATTCTGTACGTACGCACGCGCAGTGATTTTGTTTTCTGTAGGATGGATAAACAGTGAAATAGGGTTGTTTCATACTTATAATAAAATATCAGTATATTATTGATACTGATGTTATTACTTAATAATGAAACAACTAAATAATAAGAAGTGGAAGAAGAAATAAAGATGAAAGAATCGGTAACGGACATTACCTCTTCTTTGAAGTGGTTCTTTGAGACCTCCTTTTAGTGAATTAAATAGGACTTTGAAGAATACCAGAACCTCTAGGATGTTTCTAGGGAAGTGGAGAGGGGAAATTGTAAGGGTTTGGACGATCTTGAAGGCACAATGTGGTGTGAGGAATAGGGGGAGGCCGTGCCCTTTTATAAGGTAGGAGAGGGGCACCTTTGGAATAACTAAAAATATTATTTTATTATAAAGTCATGTTCGGTTTTAAATAGCTACAAATTGAGTTATTTTGAAGATAAGGTGGGGATGGGTCGAAATACTCTCATCCAATAGAATTTAGACAATATTAGGTTATTATATTAACCTTATCTCTTAATTTTAACTCTTAGTTAATTAGGTTGACATTTACCATGTCACTTTGAATTTTTATATCATATAGTTGATAAACTTACCATATACATCCAAGCGACCCCAATTTGTGTTTCAGTAATATATATAACCTTATATAAGTTATTTTTCCGACCTTAGATTTTTAGGAATAAAATAACAATTAATAATATAATATTTGTTTTAAAAACTATTTTATGTCAATTTTGACACTATTCAATAGTTGATTTTTTTGAAACTCATAACAGAGTGATTACTTCGACCAAAGTTAATTAAATAACTCCTAACAAGCCATATTTAACTATAAAATTAGTTTAGTTCATATGAAGTCTCAAATTATATTTATTTGGGTATTTATAACATCAATTATGTCAATATTTCATTAATAAGATAATTACTGCATCATCGTTGTGTCATAAATAAATTAAATTATTTAATGTCTAAAAATTACAAATAAAATACCATTATGTAGGAAAGATTTTTAAATTTCTAATGAATATTTATAGTCGATTTTATCTTATGTCTATCCCCATATTAAAAATGATTTACTTATTGAAGGTTGATGTTAACTATTTTAACCCTTCTTTAAATAAATTAATAATAAATGTCCTAATCTAATCCAAGTGGGCCTAAATGATCATATTTTATTCCTAAAGTTGTTTTTGGTCGAATTACACTTATCCAATAGAATTAGGACATGTGTTAGGGTAATAATAATAATATTTTTACCCTTAATTACCCTATTTACTTTTAACCGTGGGAAAAGAAAGTAAAAAGTTACTATTCACCAAAAATTATTTTCATCTCATTGAACCAAATTTATTTACTAACATCAACCGTGTCTCTCGTATTTTTGAAATTACACTGACAGAAGTGGTAAAATTAAGTTTTATGAAAAATTCATTTTTTTAACTAACACTTAGTGGTTTCACTATTCATCAAAAAATGAAAGTTTCCAGAAAAATACCAAAAATTAGGCATAAGATATATTTGATATTATGAACTCAAAAATGATGTCTATTTTACCAAATTAAAAACATATTAGTTTCATTATTTAATTTAAAAATTAATTCCCATCATCAAAACAAATAGCGTGTTTTTAAGAGATAATAACCATCAAAATATTGACACTTTTTTTACTGGTTTAAATGTGAAATTACATCCAATGAACAATATTGTATTAAAGTGTAAAAATATATTCTAAATATACTTTAAAACCCCTTAAATTAATAATTTATCACTATTAATTATATCGATTAAAAAAGTTTTTTTAATTAGAATTTAGTAATTTTCACAATTCATCAAAATATGAAAGTTATCCGAAAAGTACCAAAATTTCACCCTAAGCTAATTTCGATATTCCGAATCCAAAAATGAATACCATTTTGAAAAAAAATAAAATTTAAGAAATTTCAAAAAGTGGTTATTACTATTCATAACGGCTAGTTGTAATAATATTTTTATAGAATATTGTTGTTTCGTAAAACTCGGTATTGCGTACAACACACGCAATCGAGGAAGGTCACAATTGTGTGTAATGCAAGCCAAGTCAGAGTTGCGTGTTGTTCAAGAATCCTTTGTTGTTTCGAATAACATAATCCAACCATATTTCATTTATACATTGAATATATATATATATATATATATATATATACTCAATGTTGCGTAGAATAACTATTATCAAAATTGTGTGTAACACGATCCAAGAATAGTGTTGCGTATACTATAAGCTAATACGGTGTTGCGTATAGCGCAAGTTAATCTTGGTGTAGTATACAACACAAGATATTAATGAAATTAAAATAATATTTTTCATAAAATCTCGTGGTGTAACATTCTACCCCCCTTAAAATGAATTTCGCCCTCGAAATTCGTCGGGGTTATAAATGGTTTACTATTCGAAAGATTCTTTAATAGAAACCCACATTGTAAAAACGAATACCAAAACCAATCTTTAAAAACAAACGTATGAAACGTATAGGTTACCCAAATAAACTAATCACTGGGTTTCCACATAGGTGAAAATATGGATATCGAAGAGAAATATAACCATCATGTTCTGATGAAGAGTGGTAGAGAACATGGTTATGGAAAAGCCAGCAATCACAATGCCATAAATTTGTGAAGATCTAAGGTACCATCAGATTCATCAGATATAAGAGCACTGAGACAACATTTTTGGTTTTCAAGATAATTTCTCTAAAGTTGATGAAATTGGAATTAGAAGAAATACTTTCATGATTTTGGTAGAGTCTCACTATTTTTCATTCTATGGAAAATTTCCACATCATCTCTTAAAGACATGAAGTTGGATTTTTCATTCATGAAGTGTTAGCAGATCATGTGGTAGAATGATGGGTCAATCCATCTGTCTCAAACAAAAGGTTAGAAAAGTTATCAAAAAATACATAAGGTCATCTATAGTGAGATTAATCATATATAGTTCCTAAAATGGACTTATACTTCATATATAATACTTCTTAATATAATAAAACTAGTTTCTACTAAACAAGGACTTCTTGTAGGCCAGTGGTAGGTGATAAAGGCCAGTCGCACTTCAGTTGTGGGTTCGATTCCCATAGCCTTGTCCGACGCGATGGGCTGTCGCCCGTCCTGCAGGTTGTCCTTTTTTTAAAACTACATTACTATAACATCCGATCAATAATATCGAAAAAAACTTTTATCCTCAAACAATACTAACTTATGTTCAACATAGTCCATTCCAATATTTAGGCTTATCCATAATACTGTTGTCCAATCTCATATTATAGTGAAAACGATTACCAAAGAGTTCATATAACAAGCATGTTAATACCATCGTTGATCCCCGTATATCATGAGATATGTCTTGTTGGTAATATTCCAAACATTCGAAGGCCCTAATCATGTATTCTCTTGAAAAATCAATACTCATTGAACATTAGTGAAAACATGAATCCAGTTAAAAGTTAACACTTTCCACATACCAATAGCCTCAAAATTCTATATACTCAAATCATGATATCACATAGTCCTTATATCAATCATGAACTCATGGATACTGTAAAAAATTTCATTTTCTCATTTTCCCTCCATTATGCGCATATCATCTTTTTTCCAAAAATATCTCAATCACTTCCCATGGTTACCGGTACCATAAAATTATTGAAAACCACAATAGACCAATACATAAATATTCCAATACTCAACATTATTTTGGAATCCCATTACATAAACACTTAATCATTCCACCACATCATTGTCATATTCAACATCACTAATGGTGATCGCATGTGACTTCCCTTTGTCCTTTACCTTAAGTGGTTGCTCATGTCGATCATCACTAACCCTTGGATTAGGCCATTTATTGGCATAATGTCCCATCTCCTTGCACATGAAACATTGAAGTGTAGTAGGTTTATTCTCTGTATCCCTTCCTTTGTTTGCATCATTAGACATTTTCTTCCCATCATTGCGGCATTAAAACACCCGATGACCTTCCTTTCCACATTTGAAACATTTACTTGTCCCTTTAAGACAATATCCACCATGTTTCTTTCTACACTTTGAGCATAAGGAAACATTCATCTTATTTTCTCAATTATTCTGAGATTTCTCCTTGAACTCCTTCTTTTGTTTCTTCTCAAAACTACTAGATGGATAAGTAACACCAACTTCCTTTTCTTCCTTAATAGAACAATGAACAATTTCTTCATAGGTACTTAAGTCTCTTATAGCTAATTCCCTTCGAAGATTTGGTTTTAAGCCACTGAAGAATCGATCAACTTTACTTTCAGGTTGGATGATAAATCCAGATGCATACCGTACAAGCCTTGTAAAATTCGTTTCTTATATACCAACAGATTCATCATCCTTTTGCTTTAGTTCAAGAAACTCATTCTCCATCTTTGTTCGAAGAATACGAGGGAAGAACATATTGAATAATAAGTTCTTGAACTCGTCCCATTCCATGGACTCAATTTCATCTCTTTGCCTCGTATTATTGATAAGATATCACCATTGATCAGCTTCACCTTCCAAACGATATACTACTAAGATGACTTTATCATGTTCATAACATTGAAGAACTGAAAATATCTTTTCAGTGGTACTGATCCATTGTTCAGCAACAAGTGGATCAGAAGACCCACTGAAAGAAGGTGTACGTTGCCTCATGAAGAACTCAATAGAATTTTGTTCCCTTCTCTGCTCATTTGGAAGTCCAGAATGATTCATAGCTTGTGTGAGTATAGAAATATGATTTTTCACTCCATCTCCCATACCATTTTTTTGTCCCAGAGGACAATCATTTCATTTTCCATTACATTGATCAACACGGTTCCTTCGGGTTCCAGCCATCATCTAAAACCCAAAAAGAATAGCATGAGAGGAAAAAATCATTCTAGGTAAAATAACATAATAAAGGGGGAGTACCTTCAATATCTAACATATTAGGTTTAATTCTATGATCGTTAGCGTAATTCTAGTACTATAACCTATACGTATACTTAACCATAGGAACATCCCTAGACATACCTTAGAAATATTTCTAGGGATCTCACTAATGTTTTCGCATCCTAGTTTCCAAAGGTTGAATAAACCTTTCCTCTGATACCAACTGTAGAGAACCGAAGCTTGACATACATGGACATTACATTACTTTTGCAGAATACTTAGTACATAACAAAATCACACACACAAGGATTGTAATAGTTTAGTGTCTTTGGGAACTCGGAATATAATCTTCTAATCGTGGTGAAAGATCATCAACATCTCCCATAAAGATCATACTTCATTTTACCTAAAACCTTACTTTATATCCTGGGGAAAAGAAAACATAAAAGGGTGAGCTCAAATTCTCAGTAATGGTAATCAAAAGAAATATCAATCACATCATTTTCATAAGAACATAACATTTTGGAAATCATAACCTGCAAAAGAGAGCATAATTTCATAACATGGGATAAATCATAGTAGTGAAATGAAATCCCAATAATCATAACATAAAACATGAAACATTGTGGAATACACACATTATCATAGAGAATAATATCTTATTAGTCAAGACTCATTGCCAAGACTATCTTAGTGGAGAAAGTCCATTTCTGAACCGAGTCACCCTCGTTTCAGTCCTGTTTCACTGAACCGGTATAACCTACCGTTCCAGCCATGTCTATCTCATGAGATATAAAATCTTTACCCAATTCATTGGAGGGAGATATAGGTCCCACCCATCTCATAATAATACCATTCTTATGTGTGCCACAATATCATTAATCATACACCATTGCATATCCCATGTAGTAAAAATGGGATTCTTAAACAACATGACATCATAAAACAATTCATATAAGATAAAGGAATTCATAAAAATAATTCCATCACATAATAATCAAATAAATGTAATGATAGGGATAGAAACAGAACCCTATATTATCTTAGATGGAAAATAATTTTGGTAAAACACTTGAACTCCATTCTTGAGGAATATATCCTTTCAAATTCAAAAACACTTTTCCTTTCTTAACATGTCATACAATTCTAAACTAAAAGAACTTGATTAAAAATAAAATTGGAAACTTTTAAAGTAATATTCTTGTAAATAATGTTTTAAAAATCCATTCATGCCGTATAAGTTAAAAAACATTCTTCTAGTACTTTTGTCGGAAAAGTCAAAAAGTACCTCGTACGAAAAACGACAAAAGATTCCTTTCATATCCTTTACTAGAAACTCACCAAAGGGTAATGTTGGATTTAAACAATTGTAGGTGGATGGAAATAATAATACATATTGAGGAATCATGGATTTGGATGATAAAATACACCCCAGTAAATACTAAAGTATAAACAATCTCGGATAAAAATGAGATTGTGATATTTCCCTTACCTTTGGTCCGATATGCTCTGTACATGTCCGAACCTCCTGTATAATGATTTAAATAATGTTATTGACTTATTACAGAATCATACTTATTTTTATTATATCATATATGGTCATATTTTTATCTTATTATTAGTAATATTTCATTACTACTTGTTATTCGGGTGTTTATTAATTTTTGTTCTTATGTGTGTTTTGTCAAATAAATTATTATTCTTCTATTTAGGTTATAGATACCTCATTTCCAGAATGGTATTAGTGTAATATATATCATATTCATTCATTCAATTCATTTATATAATCATTATGAAATGAAGATCTTGTAGAACATGTCGCATTACATCGGGGAGACGGTATTCCGTACGTACGCACGAGTGATGATATCGTTCCTATGATCGGGTAATTGTATTGGAGTGTATGTATACTATTTCAGAATCAATATCACTTTATAATAGTCATATATAGTCATTATTTACACCATTATACCCATCAATGTAAGGTGGTGGTGGAAAATAGATTACACCACGGCATGGAGATGGTATTTCGTACGTACGCACGCGCGGTGATTTCGTTTTCCGTAGGATGGATAGATGGTGAAATAGGGTTGTTTCATGAATATAATAAAATATCAGTATATGAGTGATACTGATGTTATTACATCATAATGAAACAACTAAATAAGAAGAAATGGAAGAAGAAATAAAGATGAAAGAATCGGTAACGGACATTACCTCTTCTTTGAATTTCTTTTTTGAGACCTCCTTTTAGGGCACTAAAATAGGTCTTTGAAGAAGACAAGAACCTCTAGGATGTTTCTAGGGAAGTGGATAGGAGAACTTGTCTGGGTTTGGCCGAGCTTTAAGGCTCAAAGTTGTGTGAGGAAGAGGGGGAGGAGGTGCCCTTTTATAAGGGAGGAGAGGGGCACCTGTGGAATAACTAAAAATATTATTTTATTATAAAGTCATGTTCAGTTTTAAATAGCTCCAAATTGAGTTATTTTGAATATATGGTGGGGATGGGTCGAAATACTCTCATCCAAAAGAATTTAGACAAATTTAGGTCATTATATTAACCTTATCTATTAGTTTTAACTCTTAGTAAATTAGGTAGCCATTTACCATGTCACTTTGTATTTTTATATTATATAATTAATAAACATACCATATACATCCAAGAGACCACGAAGTTGTGTTTTATTAATATATATAAAATTATCTATGTCATTTGGCCTATCCTTAGAATTTTAGGAATAAAATAACAATTAATAATATAATATTTGTTTTAAAAACTATTTTATGTCAATTTTGACACTATTCAATAGTGGATTTTTTTGAAACTCATAACAGAATGATTACTTCGACCAAAGTGAATTAAATCACTCCTAACATGTCTTATTAACCTAGAAAATTATTTTAGTTCATAGAAAGTCTCAAATTATATTAATTTGGGTATTTATAACATCAATTATGTCAATATTTCATTAATAAGATAATTACTACATCATCGTTGTGTCATAAATAAATTAAATGATTTAATGTCTAAAAATTACAAATAAAATACCATTATGTAGGAAATATTTTTATATTTATAATGAATATTTATAGTCGATATTATCTTATGTATAACCCCATATTAAAAATGATTTACTTATTAAACTTTGATTTTAACTATTTTAACCCTTCTTTAAATAAATTAATACTAAATGTCCTAATCTAATCCAAGTGGGCCTAATTGATCATATTTTATTCCTAAGGTTGTTTTTGGTCGAATTAAACTTTTCCACTAGAATTAGGACATGTGTTAGGGTAATAATAATAACATTTTTACCCTTAATTACTCTATTTACTTTTAACCGTGGTAAAAAAAGTAAAAAGATACTATTCACCAAAAATTATTTTCATCAAATTGAACGACATTTTACTTATTAACATCAACCGTGTCACTCGGGTTTTTTAAATTCCACTCACAGAAACGGTAAAATTAAGTTTTATGAAAAATTCAATTTTTTAACTACCACTTAGTGGTTTCACTATTTATCAAAAAATGAATGTTTCCAGAAAAATACCAAAAATTAAGCCTAAGATATATTTGATATTATGAACTCAAAAATGATGTCTATTTTACCAAATTCAAAACATATTAGTTGCATTGATTAAATTAAAAATTAATTCTCATCGTCAAAACAAATAGTGTGTTTTTAAGAGATAATAATCATCAAAAGATTGACACTTGTTTATGACTAGTTTAAATGTGAAATTACATCCAATGACCAAAATTGTATTAAATTGTAAAAAAATATTCTAAATATACTTTAAAACCACTGATATTAATAATTTATCACTATTAATTATTTCGATTAAAAAATTTCTTTTTAATTATAATTTAGCAATTTTCACTATTCACCAGAATATGAAGGTTCTCTGAAAAGTACCAAAATTTCACCCTAATCTAATATCGATATTCCGAATCCAAAAATAAAGAACATTTTGAAAAAAAATAAAATTTACAAAATTTCAAAAAGTGGGTGTTACTATTCATAACGGCTAGTTTTAATAATATTTTTATAGCATGTTGTTGTTTAGTAAAACCTAGTATTGCGTAAAACACATGCTATTGAGGAAGGTCGCGATTGAGTGTAATGCAATCCAATTTAGGGTTGCATGCTATGCAAGAATCCTTTGTTGTTTCGTATAACATAGTCCAACCATATTTCCTTTATACATCAAATATATATATATATATATACTCAATGTTGCGTAGAATATCTATTATCGAAATTGTGTGTAACACGATCCAAGAATAGTGTTGCGTATACTACAAGCTAATACGGTGTTGCGTATAGCGCAAGGTAATCTTGGTGTAGCATACAACATAAGACATTAATGAAATTAAAAGAATATTTTTCATAAAATCTTGGGGTGTTACAAATCGAATGTTCATGTGGTCATGACTAGTAGAATACCCATGATTAGGATTTATTATGGCATTATTTTCTCATCTCGTATTCCTACCATAATGTGTTCATGTTTACTGTTAAGGGAATGTGTTTCCAATTATGCATCATGTCTTAGGTTTATTCTATCTCCCGCTATATTGCTTACTCTTACTGATCATTTGATCTGACCCCTTTCTTATGCATTTTTTCCTGTATATGTATAATTAAATTATGAATGACTTGTAAGAATAATCTAGGAGGAAGGGATGTTTCTAATGTAATAAATTAGTGTTGTATTTCCTTTCTTCATTTAATGTTGAACTTATTTTTGTATCATGTTTCCAATATTACTAAACTACTTGGTCCTTTTGGATGCTTATTCATTGTTTGTATGCCAATGCAATCAAATAAGGCACCGACTCCAGGCAACTAGGGTCGGGTCCTTACAGTTGTTATCAGAGGATGTTTAATTGAAAACATCATATCTACATTTAGAAAATGGAAATTAGGGAAGATTACCTAGGATAGTCTTTTTGGATAAATATATAAGAAATTCCTGGTTTATTGGTAAGTAATAGATTATGTAGATCTTTCAAGAAATACATCCCTATTTGGATAGGAGCAGGTAGAGGTTACTCGGGAATACATATTTGTAGGAGTGAAAGCTCCATTAAGGAGTTTCGGGCTTGATCTGGGGTATCCTGGCGTAGTATAACGACCCTTTCTGCCCTCTTGGTAACAACACTCCAGGGTGATATGCTAGGATAATTCATGTTTTTGTTACAAGAAATTATGAAATATTTAAATGATAATTTTTCCTCAAAGATCCCATGTTTATGATTTAGAGATTAGATATCCAAAAAATTTCAATTTATGATTAGTATTTATTACATTGAGATTATAAATTATGATATGTACCATAATCCAGTGCATACCATTATTTAAAAATGGTTCCTAGTGGAAGGACTGGAAATCACATGAAAGAGCATATGGATTTTCCTCCGATGGAAGACAATGATGTTGGATCTGGTGTTGTGACTAGTGTTGAGAAACTTATAACTATACTGGGAAAAATTACTCAGGTTATGAATAATAATCATACCCTTATGGAGAATCCGGATCCACTATGTGGAGGAGTTATGTTAAACTGCTTTATGAGACAACAACCTCCATTATTCAAGGAAACTAAACCCCATTTTTTAGTAGAGAAGTGGGTATTTTCACTTGAGAATACATTTCTCACTTTGGGATGTAATGAAAGAGAGAAGGTCATTATGGCAGTCTATTGTCTATCAGGAGATTCAGATCAATGGTGTTCATTAATCCAAAACACAATGGAGGAAGAGGAAAGAGAAGAGATAGAATGGCTGGACTATAAGAAATTTTTTTTGGAGATATACTTTCCACATGAAAAAATAGGTGACATGGAGAGGAAATTCATTAATCTAAGGTAGAAGGAAGATGAGAATATTGAAATGTATGAAGCTAACTTTACAAGGATAGCAAGACATGTTGTGGACGACATACGAAATCGATGGAGAAAAATTGATCGATTCTTGGTGGCCTAAAGCCATTACTCTGGCGGGCATTAGTCTCCCAATGTTTTTCTCGTATGAGGATATAGTTTCATGTGCTATCACGATAGAAAAAAACTCTATGTATTATGACTCTAAGGGACTGCCTGAAAAGAATATGGATGATGAAAACTCTTGGAAAGGAAATAATGTAATGGGGAATAAGGGAAGAGTTGAATTTCCACCATGTGACAATTGTGGGAGAAAACAAACTAGTGCATGATCCAAAAGAAAAAGAGTATGCTACCAATGTGTTCTGAAAGGCCATCTTTCTAGTGATTTCAAAGGGAATAAAGAATCCAATGATGTTCAATGATATAATTTTCAGGAGATGGGACACTATGGTAATGATTGTCCAACGGGTCAAGGAAATTTTCAACAGAAAAGGACAATGGATAAGGGATAATCTTATGTAATCACAACTACAGAGGTTGATGTTCCAACTAATGTAGTGGTCGGTAAATTGACGATTTCATCAAACATAGACAATTCATTATTTGATTCTAGATTATCGCATTGTTTCATATCTTTGCGGTTTTCTACAAAAATTAGATACTTCCAATTTGATTTAAAAAGGGAGTTTTAAGAAAAAACTCCTAAGGGAAGAATAATTGCAACAATGTTTTCACAATCAGTTCCCATTAGGTGATATAAATGTTCTTTACCTGTTGATCTCATTTTCATACCCATGATTTAATTCGATATAATCCTCGCCATGGATTTGATTTAAGACCATGATGTGAAAATTTATTTTAAGAAGAAGGAGGATAAATTTTTCGATTATAATGGGGAGTAACTTATATTTAGAGAAGAAACGTCACCACTATATTCATATCTAGACCCACAACAGTAGCTCAACAAAATTTAATTATCGGGGAGGAAGAGAATGAAGTAACTATGGGTGAGGAAGTGAATGTTCAAATAGATTATATACTTGTTGTGTAAGAATATATTCATGTCTTTGCAGAGGATTTACCTGGACATCCTCTAGTGAGACAAATTGAGTTTTACATTTAATTAATTACAGGTTCAAGGACCATTTCAAAGACCCTTATAGAATGGAAACTGTGAATTTAGTGGAGAAAAAATAAACAACTAGAATATTGAGTGATAAAAGATTGATTCGCCCTAGTGTCTGTCCATGGGGAGCCACTGTTCTTTTTGTTAAGAAGAAAGATGGGTCTATGAGGTTCTACCTTGATTGTAGGTAAATCAAGGATATTACAATAATGAATAAGTATCCTCTACCACGAAATAATGATTTATTCAATCAACTTAATGGAGCCCAATATTTTTCGAAGATTTAACATTGATTTGGATATCATTAGTTGCTTCTGAGAAAGGATGACAATCCAAAAATAGAATTTAGGAGAGGTACGAGAGTTATGTGTTTATAGTAATGCCTTTTGGACTAACTAATGCATCATTTTTTTCATGGATCTCATGAATATAGTCATCAGGAATATTTTGATGACTTCGAAGTGGTTTTTATTGATGATATCATGGTTTACTCTAAGTGTAATGAAGATTATAAAAATAACATTCACTCCATTTTGAAAACTCTAAGAAGAAAAGAATTATATGGGAAGTTCAGAAAGTAAGAGTTCTGGATCCAATCAGTTTCATTTCTGGTCCACATTGTCTCTATGGTTGGTATATTTGTAGATCCTACGAAGACAATGGCTACACAAGAATGCCCTACTTCAACTATTGTAACTGAGGTACATAGTGTTGTTGGTTTAGCAGGTTATTATCGGAGTTTTGTTCAAAACTTCTCCCCTTTAGCGAACCCAATTACCATTCCCACACTAAAAATGGCTATGTTCGTATGGAAAATGGAATGGGAAGAGTGTTTTGAAGAATTTAATAAGTGGTCAGTGAAAGATCTGATCCAACCCCTACCATCGGGGAATGATGGGTTTGTTATCTATAGTGACACATCACATAAAGGAATTGGTTGTGTCCTTATGTAGAATGATCAAGTGATTACCTATGCATCTATGTAGCTAAAAATTCATTAACAAAACTATCTAACTCATGATCTTGAGTTAGCAGTAGTAATCATTGCTCTAATTATTTTGAGACATTACCGCAATGGAGATAAATGTGATATATATACAGATCATAAGAGTTTGAAATATATATTCTCACAGAAAGGAAACAACATGAGACAACGAAGATGGATTGATCTACACAAATACTATGATTTCACAATACACTACCACCCCAGAAAGGAAAATAAGGTGGCATGCACTTTGAGTAGAAAGGATCATGGAATTATGAACAATATGAGAGTTGAAATGGATCCTCTGTTCATAGCTCTAGAAATGTAGGTTATGGGAATTATCAAGGAAGGAAACATGTAACTACTTTTTCAAATGGTCTCCAAACAATCTTTACTGGAAAAGATAAAATTTTCTCAGGCTGATGATGAGAACATTCAAAATAAAATTAAAGCTATAAATATTGGGTGGCTGACTGAATTCTTATATGAAGGTGGCTTTTTGAAATTCGGAAAAAGGCTTTGTGTTTCCACTATTCCCGAGCTAAAGAGGGAAATATTGGATGATGCTAATAACTCTAATTTCATTACAAAACATGGTTTCACAAAGATGTTCAAAGATCTAAAATTACATTTTTGGTGGGAGAACATGAAGATAGAGATTGTTGATTATGTATTGAGATGTTTAGTTTTTCAACAGGTTAAGGTAGGAAGACAACATCATAGTGGAGTCATGCAACACCTTCTTATACATATGTGGAAATGTGATGACATTACGATGGACTTTGTCATGGGGATACCGAAGACTCCAGACACAATGATACAATATGGGTCATTATTTACCATCATACAAATTCTTCACTTTTTCTTGCTATAAGGGAAGATTTACCACATGAAACTTTAGCAAGAATTTATATAAATGAATTTTTAAGACTTCATGGTGTACCCTCATCAATTTTTTCGGATCATGATCCCCATTATACATCATGATTTTGGAAGAGTCTCCAGAATTCCCTAGATACCGATCTTTGTTTCATCACTTCCTACCACCCACAAACTGTTGGAAAATTAGAATGGATTATTAAAACATTAGAAGAAATGTTTGAGTCTTGTTTACAATATTTTCATGGCATGTGGGATCAGTATTTACCTCTCGTAGAATGTTCCTACAACAATAGCGTATGTTGAAGTATTCATAGGGAATCCTATGAAGCATTATATGGGAGTAGATGTCGTACACCATCTTCTTGGGATGATATTGGTGAAAGAAAGCTTGTGGGCCAATAACTTGTTGAAGAAACAATGAAAAAGGTGAAGATTTTCCAAAACCATATCAAAACATCTCAAATTAGGAAAAATAGCTACGCTAATAACCAAAATAAGTATTTGGAATTTCAAGACAGTGATCACGTTTTCATAATGTTATCTCTGTGATAGGGTATTAAACGATTCAGTGAGAATGGAATATTATGTCACAGGTACTTCAGACCATTTGAAATTATGGACCGAATAGGAGTCGTAGCTTACTAGTTTTTAATTCCGCCAAGTCTCTCCATGGTTCACAATGTGTTTCACGTGTCAATGTTAAGAATGTACATGAATGACCCAACACATGTACTCACATATGAAGATATAGAACTTGAGCCCAATCTGTCTTATTGTGAGGAGCCTATCAAGATTCTTGATACTAGAGGACATGTATTGAGAAATTGGACGACTCGTCTAGTAATGATTCTTTGGATGAACCATAAGATAGAGGAAGCAACATGGGAGCCTGAGGAGCTTCTGTTAATGACATACCCGAATCTTTATAAGTAACATTTTGTGAATTTCAAGGAAAAATGTTTTGTAAGGAAGAGAAAATGTAACACCAAAAGGTTTTGAAAATAGAAATAGAATGAAATTTTATATTCTAGCCATTAATAAAAACATTAACTCTTCTATATTTTGAATTTCAAAAAATGGTCATCTAGAGTTGAGATCAGTAAGTCATTTTGTGTCTGATAGAACAAATGTGATTTTTGGCGAATAGTAAAATACGCCAATGAATAGTAATATGAATAGTAATATAAACCTTATGAAAAGTAAATAATGTTATTTTTTTAATAATGTAATATTTTAATGGGATCTTAATTAATTTTTCAGTGACACATAAAAAAAATTATACCTCTAAGATTGTTATTTTTTGAAATAACTATTAATTTATTTAAAAACAAAATTAATAATATTTAAGTTTTTTTTTTGAAAAATGGTGTTCAATTTTGAATTCTAAAGGTCAAAATATGGTAGGGGTGAGTTTTTGGGATTTTTCTGAAAATCATGAATTTTTTATGAATAGTGAAATATGATAAAATACTGTATATACGAATTATTAGCTAAATACACTATTAATGAAATTATAAGTGATGTAAGGCCAATTTGATCGAACTAAGATGCATTTACTACTATTAGGGGTTACATGAATCAACATTATTAGTTGTCTTGAGGGATATAATAAAATAGTTATTTAAATATTCAAAATGTACTCCACTTCTCTAATATAAAAACCCCTCACCACTCCCTCTTCTCTTCACTCCTCTATGCCTTGAAGCTCCCCAATGTTCTACCAATTTACCCTTACCTATTCTCTCCCCACGTCTTCCAATCTTATGATGTTTCCAATATACCAAAACATTACTTCTTGAGGATATTCTGAAGGAGATTATTTCATGAGGTAAAGAACCCTTTCTATTTCATTTGGTTTCATTTCAAGTTAAATTCATTTTCTATCATCACCTCACATCATCAATCCAAATGATCATGTAAACTCCAGTATCATCAATATAATGGAATTATATCATGTTAATGGAAGAAACATCATAAATATTCATACTCTTTCCCTTTAATTTTTATAATCAAAATCAACGTCCCTGAGGTACAAATTTATAGCCTTCGTGGATGACGATGTTCCATACATCAATTTCATCTTCATTATAGGTCATGAAACCATATTTATTGTTTAACCAAACTATAATATATGTATTATAACATAATTAATATTCAGGATCGAGAATATGTAAATATAATTTAGTTATATGACAAAACTAGTTCAAAATAATCTAAATAACACAGAATATTCGAAGTGGTTGTCATATAATGATTTATCTTCATTACATGTAACCAAATGATAAAAATTTCAATTATCAATTCTATATGTTCATAAATAATATATATTTCTACTCCTGGATATTTATAACCATTCCCCTTGAACTCCAATACCTAAAAACAACTGAGCAGATAATAAAAATAGAGAAAACGAACACAATGGAACAACAAAATTCAATATAATATCAAATAAATAAAGGAATAAATGAACTATAAATAATTATAATAAAATAAATACATGTAAAACATGTTCATAAATATGTTATTAAAAAGTATAATTTCATATTCGAGTAGCATAAGTTGAAGAGAGGAACACGATTGAAGTTAAGGTAAGGGGTTTTCCACCTGAACATCCATTTTTCATTCGGAATACTTTCATTGTCTAATTACCTAAATGAAATTATTAAGTATTTTTTGGTACTCCTAATTTAAAACATTTGAGTATCATAAATATGTTTACAATCCATAATCATTCCTTATTTTATGGATAGTTACACATTGTAAAAGGAATATTCTTAATTGTTTCCAAAATACAAGCCTGATTCAAGGGAATTTCTAAAATTCTTAAATATTTTCAAGGGCACTCTATAATTTGTTTTTGGAAACCTTTAACTTTATAAAATGACTCATTTTATTATGAAAATACAATCTTACTTAAATTATGGTTTTATACACTGATTTTTCCAAAAGAACTAATCTTTTCAAAATAAAAGTGTATTAATCTCAAGAATTGCTTTGTGATTTTATAAGAGTGTTTTCCTCTAATTCAACACACTTGTTGATTTCATGGGATTATTGGGATTAATCATTTATAAATTCCTCTACCAAATTTTATTTAATTTTTTATGACTAAATCTATTTTGGATGATCTATCCTAAAACCATTCACAATATTACTCGGAATGGATGGTGTTTTATGTATAATGATTGGGGAAAGATAGTTACATTTCATATGGTACTTTAAATATGATTCTATAAGTTGTTTCTATTTATCAATGCTCATATGAGGAATGTATTAGACTTATTATTTGATGGGTGGGGCCCACTATATCCCCCCAATGCTTCAGAAGGTTTCATGAGACAAATAGATGTGGAATTGGTCGAGGCCTTTCCCAATGTGTTATATAGATTTTGGCCGAGGCCTTAATCATTAGACATCTTGTCTGAGGCCTTGACAAAATGTTTCAAGAAGTATGGAATATGAATTTCCCTCATTAGGAATCTAGTAATTGAATTTTCATTTTGTTATTCGACTAGTAGAATACACATGATTATGTTTTATTATGGAATTATTTTCTCAGTTCATATTCCTTCCATAATTAGATCAAGTTTACTATTAAGAGAATGTGTTTTCAATTATGCATTATATCTTATGTTTATTTTATCTTCCAATGTATTTCATACTCATACTGAGCATTTGAGCTCACCACATTCTTATGTTTCAATTTTCCCTGGATATGAATAAGTAATTTATGAATGACTTTTAAGAATAATCTTGGAGGTATTGATGTAAGTAATGAAATAAATTAGTGTCTTATTTTCTTCGTTCATGTAAATTTGATCTTATTTATGTATCTTGTTTCTAATAATACTAAACTATGTGGTCCTTCGAGATTCTTATTACATTTTTGAATGCCAATGTTATCGAATAAGGCACTGGCTCTGGGTAACTAGGGTCGGGTCCTTACAGTTGTTATAATTGGAAGTTTAGTAGAAAACATGGAAACTAGACTTAGAAAACATAGATTAAGGAAGAGTCCCTAAGATAGTATTTGAGGATAAATAAACTAGACCTTCCTAGTATTTTGGTAAGTTATAGACTATGTGGATCATTCAAGAAATGCATCCCTATCTGGATAAAATAAGGTAGAGGTTTCTCCCAGGGTATCCTAGTATACAACAATGGGCCTTGCATCACTCTTTCGTAAAACACACCTGGTGGATATTCTTAGGATAATTCATGTTTTTTTACCTCCCATTATGAAGGATTTAAATGTAAATTTTCCCTCAATGACACCATGTTTATGATTAAGAGACTAGATTTTTGTAGAATATCATTTTATGCTTAGTATTTTTCTACATTGAGAAAATAAATTATGATAAATACCATAATTTAGTGCATTCCACTATTTTGAAATGGCGCTTATTGGGAGGAATGTAAAATGCATGAACACGCATAAGGATTTCCCTGTGATGCAAGATAATGATGTTAGCTCTGGTACTATGACAGGTGATGAGAAACTTATAACTATACTAGGACAACATACCCATGTTATGAATAATAACCATACCTATATGGAGAATATGGATCCAACATGTGGAGGAACTATGTTAGATTACTTTATGCGACAACAACCTATATCATTCAATGGGACTACAATCCCTTTTGTAGCATAGCAGTGGATATGCTCTCTTGTGAAGATATTTCTCACATTGAGAAGTAATGAAAGAGGGATGTTCGTCATGGTAGTTTATCGACTATTCATTGATGCGGATCATTGGTGGCCATTAATAAAAAACAAAAAGAAGGAGGGAAAAATAGAGGAGATTGAATAGAGGTACTTTAAGGAAATTTTCATCGATAAATACATTCCTTGTGAACAAACAGCTGATATGGAGAGGAAATTATTGAATCTGAGGCATAAAGAATATGAGAATGTTACAAAGTATGAAGATAACATCACAAGGTTAACAAGACATGTTGTGGACTATATAAGAAATCCACAATGAAAAATTGATCGATTCCTTGATGGCTTAAAGCCATCCCTGTGATCGGAACACATCTCCCAAAGTATTTCATCATATGTGTATATAGTTCCAAGTGATATCATTATAGAAAAAAATTTCTCTAAGTCTTATGACTTTATAGGAAATAAAGGAAAGAAGAGGGTTGTTGAATACACTGGTAAAGGAAATAAGGAAATAGGGAAGAAGGGAAGTGTTGAGTTTCCACCATGGAAATATTTTGGATGGAAACACCCTGGTGCTTGCTTAAAAATAAAAGGAGTATGTTACAAATGTTAACAGAAATTCCATATTGATGGTGATTGAAAAGGGAAGAATGAAACCAATGGTGTTAAAATCTATAATTGTCGGGATATGGGACACTATGATAAATATTGTCCAAAGGTTCAAGGAAATACTCAATAGAAAAGGCGAAGGGATCCGGGACAAGCTTATTTAATCACAACTACAGAGGATGATGTTCCGAATGATGTAGTAGAAGGTACATTGATCATTTCATCAAACTCATCCAATGCATTATTTTATTCTGGATCATCTCATTGTTTCATATCTTCTCTGTTTACTATGAAAATTAGATATTTCCAATTTGATTTAACATGGGAGTTTTTAGTCAATACATATAAGGTAAGTATCATTGCAACAATGTTTTCTGAATCGGTTCCCATTAGGTCATATAAATGTTCTTTATATATTGATCTCATTGTCATACCCATGATTGAATTTGATATAATCCTCAATATGGATTGGATTTCTGACTATGATTCAAAAATTTCTTGTATGAAGTTGGAGGATACAATTTTGAAAGATAATAAAGAGTACCTTATCATTAGAGAAGAAACGACACCACCTGATTCATATCCAGACCCACCCCAGTAGCTCAACTAAATTCATTCACCAGGGAGGAAGAGAATGAAATAACTATGGGTAAGGAAATGAATGTTCAAATAGAAGATGCATGTGTTTTGAAAGAATATATTGATGTCTTTCCATAGGATTTACCTAGAAATCCTCTAAAGCGGGAAATTGAGTTCTCAATTGACTTAATTATAGGTTCAAGGCCTATATCAAAGACCCCTAAAATGAATGGCCACTGTGGAGTTAGTGGAGATAATGAACCAACTAGTGGAATTGAGTGGTAAAAGATTTATTCTCCGTAGTGTCTCCCTATGGGGATCCCCTATTCTTTTCGTTAAGAAGAACGATGGTTGTACGAAGTTGTGCATTGATTATTAGGAAATCAATGCTATTACAATAAATAATATGTACCATCTTCAATGAATTGATTATTTATTCGATCAACTTCATGGTGACCAATATTTTTCAAAGATTGATCATCGATCCAGATATCATCAGTTTATTGTGAGAGAGGAAGATATTCCAAAAATAGAATTTAAAACCTGGTATGGGGATTATGAGTTTACATTAATGCCTTATGAACTAACCAATTCACTATATTTTTCATGCATTTCATGAATAGACTCATCAAGGAATATCTTGATGACTTTGTAGTGGTGTTTATCGATGATATCCTGGTTTACTCCAAGATCTATGAAGATCATGAAAATCACTTACGGCCCATTTTGAAGAATCAAAGAAGAAAATAATTTTATGGGAAGTTCAGCAAGTGTGAGTTTTGGCTCTAATCAGTTTTGTTTTCTGGGCCACATTGTCCTTTAGGATGGGATATCTATAGATCCGGTGAAGATAATGGTTGTTCCAGAATGGCCCACTCCACGGAACGTAAATGAGGTACGTAATTTTATTGGTTTAGCAGGTTATATAGGATATTTTTATTTTTTTTAGAAACAACAATTAAATTGTACGTGGAATAAGAAGAAAACATTTAATGAAGTGGTGAAATTATTACCTCTTCTTAATGTGTTTCTTTTTTAGTTTGTCAAAATGGCTCTTTATGTTGGATTTATGATGAAATTAAGGACACTAGTTATATTTGAGTGTAGTCGGGAAAATATTTGAGCCATGTTTGGCTGAGCCAAATGGCATTGGAAGTGTGAAATTAAGAGAAGGGGATGTATCCTTTTATAAGAGAGGTGATGGACCATTTAGGAAATCCTTGATATATTTTTTTTATACAATCATATTCTGTTTATAATGGTTGTAAGGGAATTTATTCCTAGTATAAGGTGAGTATGGGTTGAACAACTCTCAACCAATAGGTTTTTTATAGGTTTAGGTCACCATATTAACCTAATCTGTTATATTTTAATCTGTGTAAAATAGTTTAACATTTACCATGTCTTCTTGTGTTTTTATGTTATATGGTTATTAAAATTACAATAAAACTCTAAATGAATACCAAGTGGTTCATTAATATATTATATATTATTATATATGTCATTTTTCTATCCATAGATTTTTAGTACCATTATATCATTTAATAATATGGTATTTGCTTTAAAACACATTTATGTAAATTTGTACACAATTTAGTTTCATATTTTGGATAAAGTCATAAATACAATATTAATTAGAAAAAAATTCATTTAATCAACCCTAACATGTCATATTAACCTATAAAATTCTTCGAATTCATTGAAAGAATCATTTTATATTTATTAGTAATTTCTACTGTCAATTATTTTAATATTTCATTAATTAGGTAATTAATACATCATCATTACTTCATAAATAAATTTAATTATTTAAGGACTAAAAATTATAAATAAAATATTTTTATGTTGTAAATTTATTTATCTTTATAATGAATATTTTTAGTATAATTTATCATCTTTTTAACCCTATATTAATAATTTTTTAGTTATGAAACATTGAACTTAACACTTTTAACTATTCTTTAAATAAAATAATAATAAATGTCTTAATATAATCTAAGTGTACAAAAAAAGACATATTTTTCGTATGGCTGTTTCTGGATTGAATAAAATTATCAAATAGAATTAAGACTTGTTTTAGGTTAATAATAATATCATTTATACCTTTAATTGCAATATTATATTTTAACAGTGGTAAATAAAAGTCAACAATTACTATTCACTAGCCATTATTTTCATCTTATTAAACCAAAATTTACTTATTGATATCAATCGTGTCTATAAGATTTTGGAAATTCAATTAATAGATGTGGTAAAATTATGTTTTATGAAAATTTGATAACGTGCCTAAAAGGTGGGTAAAGGACGGTAAAAAGTTCAATAAAATTATATATATCTAATATTTTTATAAAAATACTCCAATAAATTACATTTTATATATATATGTATTATGTATCAATATTAATCTAATATAAATTAAAATAAAATAACTAATTAACTTTTTAAAATATAAATTTTAAAAAATAATTTAGTGGTTTTCACTATTCATAAAAAATTGAATGTTTTCTGAAAAATACCAAAAATTCTCCATATGTAAATTATGATATGCACAATCTAAAAATGTAGTCCATTTTGAATAATAAATTTTTTAATTTTTTAAAATATTGTAATACTTTTCATAATGACTAATTTGGTTGGCCTTGGTGTGTTAAAACTCAATGTTGCGTACAACGCAAGGTATTGTAGTATTCAAAGGAAAATGTAGCATGGAATCTTGGGGTGATACATTCTAACCTCTTTAAAATAATTTAATTCTAGAAATTTATAGATTTCTACTGCATAAAAAGATTCGGGTGGTTCTTCATCATAATTCCTTGAGTTCCAATGTTGCTTATTCCATATTATTATTTCTCTATAGAAACTTCTCCAGATGAGTCATCCAGTTTCTCAACATGTGTTCTATGGTATCAAGAATAATATAAGGATCTTCGCAATAAGATATATTGGGTTCTAGTTCAATTTTTTCATGGGTTAGTACATGTGTAGTATCATGCATCTATTTTCTCAACAATGATACGTCGAACACATCATGAACATTGGATAGACATGGTGTCATTGCAAATGATAAGATACAAATCCAATTTGTTCTAGAATTTGGAAAGGTTCGATTTACCTGGGACATTATTTAACATTCATACCAAATTTTATAACAACCATCCATAGAGATACCATCAAGAAAACATGATCAACTACTTGAAATTAAAAATACTTCATTTTTTTATCGGCATAGATCTTTCGCCCTAATTGTGCTACATTTCTGTGTTCTTGTATTATCATCACATTTTCCATTGTTACCCCAACATGTTCTGGGCCTAAGAGTTTTCTTCCACCAATATCATCCCAAAACATTTGTGTGCGAAATCTCTTTCCATATAAATCTTCATACCCTGCCATATGAATACATGAATGGAAGCTATTGTTATAAGAAAATTTCTACCAGAGGTAAATATTGATCCCAAATACCTTGAATGTCAGGTGAAAAAGATCTCAACAAGTCTTATAAGGTTTGAATAGTCAATTCTGATTGCCCATCAGTTTACACGTGGTGGGCAGAGCTCAAAATGATGTTCAGTATCCAAGGACTTCACATGACTTTTCTAAAATCTAGATCTAAAACAGGGATCACAATAAAAAAAATGATATTGCTAATCCATGAAGTCTTAAATCTTCGTTAATATATAGTCCTGCTAAAGGTTCAAGTGGTAAATCTTCTCTTATATCATGATAATGTGCTAACATGGTAAGATGATAAGAAATGACACATATTTAATCATTCATTCTAGGATTATATGGTATCCCATTGACAAAGTCCATTTTAATATCATCACATTTCCATTCAGGTATGGTAATAGGTTTTATGACTCTTCTAGGATACTGTCTTCTAGCCTGAACATATTGGAAAATAATACATCATGACACATAATCATTCATCTCCCTCATCATGTTGGCCCACTAATTATTTTCTTTCAAATAACTATAAATCGTACAGATACAAGTGTGTATATTGAAATTGGAGATATAATCCTCATTCAATAATTACCTTTTTAGATTAGGTATATCAAGAAAAAAAAGTGTCTTCACTAATTTCAAAATTTCATCTTCATATACAAATTCAATCAATTTCCCATCATTCACATCTATAATTTTCATTTGAAACTCTTCATCATAAGTCCGAGAACGTTTTTTTCATTACCAGTAGTGATGATTTGGCAACAATTTGAAAAATTATTGATGTTTCAACATCCATGTTTATTCTCATATCCATCTTTTCTAGATACATGAACATAGTAGCCCTTTCAACTCTCATCTTGTTCAAAACTCTATGATCTTTTCTGCTGAAAGCATCTTCCGCCTTATTTTCCTTCCCCGGGTGGTAGTGTATACTACAATAATAATCATTTAGAAGTTCAAGACAACACCTTTTCCACAAAAAGAGTTATTTTTGTGGGTAAATATACTTTAATATCGTTTTAGTAGTATAAATATCACATTTTCACCATAAAGATAGTGTCTTCATATCTTCAATGAAAATATTATAACAGCTCACTCAATATAATGGGTTGGGTAGTTTTTTCCATTAATTTTTAGTTGTCTTGATGCATAGGCAATGAATCTATCATTCTTGATAAGGACACAACCAAGTCCTTTTTTGAAGAATCACTATAAATAAAAAACCCATTATTCCCTGATGGTAGTCATTATAAAAGCATTGAGTAGTCATCTTTTCAGTTCTTCAAAACAGTCTTTAAAATATTTTTTCTAAAACAATTTAACGCCTTTACATGTGATCATGGTTAATGGGTTATCCAATCAGGAAAAATTATGGACCAAATGGTGATAATATCCTACCAAACCAATAAAACTGTATACCTCAGTTATACTCATCAGGGATTTAATTTCATTGATTGCCTTGGTCTTTGAAGGATCAACAAATATTCCATCCTTAGAGATAATATAGCCAAGAAATGAAAGCTCCTAAAGTAGGAATTCACACTTGTTGAACATCCCATATAATTCATGTCTTCGATGAGTATATAGAGTATTGCGCAACTAATTTTTTTTATTTTCATAGATTTTGGAATATACAAAGATATCATCAATAAATACATCTACAAAGACATCATGACATTCGTTGAAAAATCTGTTCTTTGGATCTATAAATACAGATGGTTTATTAGTCAGTACAAAAGATATTATTGTGAACTTGTAATGCACATACCTAGTATGAAATGTTGTCTTTGGATTATCTTCCTTCTTCACACACAACTGATGATATCTACATCAAAGTTCAATCATTGAAACATATTGATCACCGTGAAGTTGATCTAATAAATCATCAATGCGAGGTATGTGATACTTTTTCATTGTTGTTATTGCATTGATATTCATGTAGTCAATGAACAACCATATATATAAATATATCTTCTTAACAAACTATTACAGGCTTCCTAGGGAGAAACACAATGGAGAATAAATCCCTTATTACCCTATTCATATAGTTGTTTCTTAGCTCCACAAATTCCATAGTGTTCATTCTATAAGGGCTCATCGATATGGCCCTTGAACCAAGAATTAAATCAATGGAAAACTTAATTTATCATTCTCGAGGATGTCTAGGTAAATCCCATGGAATCATATCATCATATTATTGAAAAATAAGTACATCATCATTTTGAACAATCCTTTCCTCAACCATAGTTATTTCACACTCTAATTTCCCAATAATTGAATTTAGTAGAACAATTGGGGGTGGATATATATAAGAATCAAATGGTGATGTTTTTGTTCTAAATTTGAGTAAATAATTAAATTACCTTCCACCACATCTTTCAAAGCCTCAACCATGGTAGTAGAGATCGCATAAGAATGGCCTTGCTTCCTTGTCCTTTTCTAAGGTAATATTCCATGCTAATTCGGATATTCATTATCATAATGCAACATTTATCTACAATTATAGCACTCAACCTTGATAGCCTTTTTTTACCTAGCAATCATGATATTTGTGGCCTTTTCCCCCACACATGTAACAGACTCCCATTCTCTTCAAGCATATACCAGTGTGTTTCTTCCCACATTTACCACCGATTGGATATTCAATTTTTCCAATCTTCCCCTAATTTCGATTTCAAGTGTGTTCAACAGATCTCTTCTTCACTTGGTTTGTTTAAATCCATATAACATAGAATTTTTTTCTTTCTTGATAGAACAATAGACACTATATTTGTTTGATGAGAAGGATTTTGAGTGTAATTCTCGATGGACAAATTGTTTTAACCCATTAAAAAATTGATCAATCATACTCTTTGAGGAATATATATAATCGGCTGCATACCTTGATAACCTTGTACGGTTCGCCTCCGACATCACGACATTATCATCCTCTTTTTTCCTCAAATCCAGATTTTGTTTTTCTATATTCTCTTGATGGTCATGAGGAATGTATCTTTTCAGGAAAATATCTTTAAAATACCATTATTAAATATTTGATATATATTTATTCTCCTTTGTGTTTTGAATTAATTTCCACAATTGATCTATATCTCTCATGAGGTGATAAACTGCCATGAAAAATATTTCCCTTTTTCTTCTCCCCAAAGCATGAAATATTTTCTCTGATGATCTTATCGATTTATGAGCTACAAATGGATTTGATGTCCCATTTAATTTTGATGGTTGTTTCCACACTAATTGGTCTATCATTGATCCTCTTTGTTGTGGACCAGGGTGCTTGATATGGGTAAGGTTATTATTCATAACTTGAGTGAGTTGAATCTGTGTGGTGATAGGATGATCAGTACCAATTACATCACCATCTCCACTATAATTATCCTGAGTAAGAGTTAATTCCATATATGGAGTACCTACATTTATAAGTCTCCCATTCCTTCTACTAGGTGTTATTTCAAAACAATGGCATATAGTAGATTAGTTTATGAATCGCAATACATAATTCCCAACATGTAAAACACTTAATATAAATTTTACAATTTATATATATAATCTGTAATCATATAAAGTAATTCATTGAGGTGGTATATACTCATAAATCATTAATAATGGTTTTTAATGAAAATTTGAATTATATTATGTAATGACCCAAACTAACAATAATGGAAATCCCTATTAATCTAATTAAATGCCACTTTATTTAAAATTATTATATAAAATGCATTCTTCTTTGGTTTTATGTTATGAATTGTGATCATTGCTAATATATATGTTGAATCATGATCACATGATTAGGATAAATATAGTTCGTTAATAAATCCAATTTACGCAGAAAAATGAAGCGATTGCCTCATCCAGTAGATGTTCCCCATACGAAGCCCATTTGTAAGTGCTTGAAATGGAGTTTGTGTCTTTAGGAATCGATTTTGACCAAGCCCATGCCGATCTTGAATATGTTAAGCTCGATCAGGACTGCCTGTGATATAAATAGAAGTTGATAGAGATTAGCACCTGATAAATGTTATCTGAGCCACCCCAAGAGGCTGTCACCGTCGCACACCTTACACTTTGTTCTTATGTGGGTGTTATAATGGGTTACGAAACAAGACTGTAGAACGATGGTTATTTACATTATTTTGGTATATAATAATGAATATAATTTTATTTTATTATTTTTACCTTGTAAATAGTTTTTAAAGAACAAATAGTATATTTTATTTAATGTTCAACTAAAAAATATATTTTTATGAGTTAATGGATTTATGAAATAATTATTATTTTAATAAAATATTATTAATTTTATTAAATTAATATTTATTAAATATAAATGATCTTATTATTTTATAAATGCAATTGTAATTTTTATTAATGTTTGAATGCCATTTTTTCTAAAAACTATGAATTTTTGATAAATGCAGGTTTTCATTTTAAAATTGAAAATTAACATATTTATAAAATTATTTAGATAAAATAAATATTATTTCTGAAATATGGATGTCGAAATTGTCCAATGGTGAATTTTTTATAATTTTCTTAGACAGTCAAATATTTGGGTAGAAATTAAATATTGGTTAAATATATGATGTGATTTATGACATAGTAATGACCCAATAATAATGTAATAAAATACTATAATCTCTATGTTATACCAATATTTGTTTTACCATTAATATAATGTGGTTTTGGGTTTGTTTGATTTATTTTAAAAATAATTAATGGACCCTTCAAAACTTATTAAACATCTTGTCTTTTTAAATTTTTTTCCTAGGTAGTGTGACTCAACTCCACATAAGAAACCCCATTATTTTAGGAATTTCAGTCATTGGAAATATAAAATATTTTTTTCAACTTCCCTTTTCCAAAAACCATTGGTAAATACCTTGGCCTGGTTTGTGGTTTGGAATAGTTTAATATGAGGTGTCCAAAACCTAAATAATAATGTTTTCCCTCACCTTTCCCATATAAACCCACCCAAACTCCCACTTCCTCATTACTCAAATCCTTTTGAGTTCGTCCAACCTCTTCCCTACTCTTTCTATAATACTCCCAAGGATCGCCAAGCTTCTAAGAAGCCTCTATCAAGCCTCTATCATGCTTTTGGAAGCACACTTCCATGTAAGGGGTTTTCTTCATTGCTCATTTTTTTCCAATATTCATTAAATTGTTATGACATTTTAATTTCAATTATAAAAATTGGGGTATGGTTTAAAACCTCCCCCATACAAAACAATTTATGTATGAATGATTGTATAGTCATTTATCTCTCATTAAATTCCTCCCATGTATACCTGTTACTATACTGAAATTCAGAATGGAATTTCTCTCTCCTCATTTACATTCATGCAAGTCTTTTGTTTCATGAATCTAAATTCCATTACATTTGGTGTGAAATGTATTTATATTACACTCATACTATCTATTTAATTTAAATATTATGAGACAACCCTTTCTTTCTCATCAACCATTTTTATGAGATCTGTTGTCATGCCATTACGCTGTCGATATTGCACTGTGCTTCTTAAAGTCAAAGTCATTGTGTAGTGAATACCATGCCCATTTCTCTATCAAGGGTAATCAACATTATGAACATTTAATTATTGATTAAAGAGTTTAATTTATGTATTCACATTCATTTATCATGGAATAAATGATTATGTATAATGAATCCATTTTTATGAATCATGTGGCACACTTATGCTTGAAATGAAATGATTAAGAAGGGTGAGCCCTAATAGTGTTCGAATGAATTGGATAAAGTATATATCATGATACATCATTTACAATTGGTGTTTACTCATGCTAATTCAAGTTCAATGAGTTTTTACTCATGATTCATGTGCAATGGGGATTTACTCTTGCTCTATGTGGAAAGATCCTTGGCTTAGGAAAATTCCATGTTATGTGGTGTTTCCACATTTCCATTTTATGATTATCATTCATTATCATGCATTTATGTTTATACTTATCTTTTTCTAGATTGATATTCCTATTTTATAACGTGTATTGTATTCAACATAATATTCCAATATTATTCCCTTAATGGGATTTATAGCTAATCCTTTTCTTATGCATGTCCTCAGGTTACCCCATGCATTGGTAAGAGGAAATGTAGTGGTCATGTAAAGGTAGTTTTCAATAAATAGGTTGTATTTCATGTATTATGTTGTTATATAATTATCCTAATCCCAAAAGACACTAGACCTCTAAATATTCTATAATTTATGAAGTGATTATTATGTAATAAATTATGTATAATTTTTTAATAAAAGATCTGGTTTGTCATAGTTGGTATCGAAGGATAGGTTTATATATATTTGGGATTAGGATTAAGAAACCATAAGAAATCCTTAGAGACAATACTATGTATAATTAAAACATCTCTATGTTTTGGTGAGTATTGAGTAAGTGTTTTCAAATAGATCCATGTCTATATACGAGCAGGTAGAGGATGCTCTGGCATAGATGTATCATAGGGGTAAAACCAGAAAATGAAACATTAATATAGACTCAAATGGGAACTAGTACATGATAATGGGAACATCTGCACTCTTGGTGAAGACACTCCCGAGGTATATGCTTTGGTAAATTCACAAGAATAGTATGAACCATTATTAAGGGACCAAAAAATTCCCTAAGAATATATGATAGAATGTTTGTCATGGATAACATAGACTGAAGCCAAAAGATACATTGGATAAGGAAATAAAATTTATTAAAAATTCCTTAGTTTTATCCTAGGATTACCCTTTATCTGTAACCCCTAAAATTCCTTTTATTCCATCCAATGGCCGGTAATTGGAGGAATCGGTCTAACAACTGATTGGAAGATCAATGTGATGACTGAACTAATGATATTCCCAATCCAATGCGAGCGAGAATCATGAAATTTTTCATGACTCTATCTTAGATAACTCAATATTTTAATAGAAAAATGGGTCTATAGGAACATTCAACTCATCCTAAGAAAGAACACATCGCTATCATATCTCCATTAGACAATGACCTCCTACTTTTAAAGGATCACTCGATCCCTCAATCAATGACCAATAGATCAACTCCATTGAAATGATCGTCACCATCCTTCAATGTTCTGAACAAGAGAAGGTTCTTCTGGATGCTTATCGTATGGAGGGTGAAACTGATCAATGGAGTACATTGATCAAAAATTCCAATCTAGAGGAGGTGATGGATGAGTTGGAATATAAGGATTTCCAAAAGATGATTTTTGCTAAATATTTTCTGCGCACCCTATGGATTTAGATGGAAAGGTACTTCCTTTACCTCAATCAAAAAGACGATGAATCTGTTAGAGCATACGAGGGAATCTTCACAAGGCTTGCAAGATACATTTTTGGCATTGTCGTTACCCCTGAATAAAAGGTTGGTTGCTTCATTGGTGGGATGAAAAATTTCATATGGAAGACATTGGAAATTCGTGACATTGAAAACTACGAGGTAATTGTATGATGTGCCCTCATGGTAGAAATGTAGATTGTATAATATTATTGGTATCATGGGGATAAGAACTATAATGTGAATTTTAATGCTGTCGGTACGATGGATAAATCCAATGGGGATAAGAAGATCCAACACCCCACTTTCCAAAGGTGCAGAAAGAAGCACCCTAGAAATTTCTTGAAGGGAATGAGGAAATGCTTTAGGTGTAGAATATAAGGGAACCTAGCTGTTAACTATTGGAACGAAAGACTCGCGGCTACGATAGAGGAGAGGAACACTCTGATCGAACCTTAATGAATGGTTCAGTGCAACAACTGCAAGGAACTGGGGAATCTTGCATGTCATTTCCCTAAGCCATGGGTTTTCATAGGAAACCAACAACCTCCATGTTAGAAAGGGAAATCTTTTTCCATCACCATTGTAGAAATGAACACTGACAATGAAGTGGTGACAGGTACACTAGTTATTCATTCAAGAATAGAAAACATACTTTTTTATTCATTTTCATTGCATTCTTTTATATCTATAATGTTTATTAGAACAATCCCACCACCACTAAAAATCATGGAAGTGAAGATGTTAGTGATTATGGTAAATGAGGAAATCATTACATCCTGTGAATATTACTCCTTCTTATCATAATCTGTGGATTAAATTTCTCAGCGAACCTCATCATACTCCATATGGAGGAATATGATGCAATTAATGGAATGGATTGTCTTTCCTTATATAACACAAATATAAATTGTTGTGAGAGTGAAATCACTCTCCATATGGAGAATCGACCCTCAATTCTTTTCAAGTGTAAGGAGGAAGAAGAATCTTGTTTACCACCATGATCTCATGAACAGATACTACTTCCCTATGAGTACGTGTATCTAACTCACATGATTGAGTCCAAGGAGGAAGCCTTCCTAGAGGACATGCCTATTTTAAGGGAATTAGGTAAAGTGTTTTCCGAGGAATATCATTGTTTTCCTCCTAGTAGAGATGTTTAATTTTCAATTGATCTTATACATGGGTTGTTGCCAATATCTGAGACTCAGTATAGAATGGCCTTTGTGGTGCTTGAGGAGGTGAAGAAACAACTACTGGAGAATCTAGATAAAGGGTTTATATGACCAAGTGCTTTACCATGTGGTTCACCAGTCCTCTTAGTCATGAAGAAATTTTGGTCAATTCCACTTTGCATCGATTATAGTGAGCCTAAAAAAATCATGATAAAGAACAAGTATCCTCTCCCATGAATAGATTACTCGTTCGATCAACTTCGTGGAGCACAATACTTCTCCAAGGTGGACATGTGGTTGGGATATTATCAAGTACGTTTGAAGAAGAATGATATCCCCAAGACTACTTTCCATACAAGACAGGAGGAATATGAATTCATTTTAATGCCTTTCAGTCTCACTAATGCCCCAGTAATATTCATGGACATGATGAATAAATTCATTAGAGATTACCTTGAAAATATTTGGAAGTCATTATTGATTAATTTCTGATATACTCCAAAACCAAGGAGGGTCATGAGGATCATCTAAGAACTGTACTAGAGACCTTACAAAATGAGAAGCTATATAAAATGTACAAAAAAAGTGAGTTCTTGTTGATGTATGTCTCATTCATTGGCAATATCTTCCCATGCAATGGGATATCTATGTAACCCTCCAATAGAGATGCAATTTAGGGATATCTGAGACCAACAACAGTAGTGTATATCCATAGCTCTTTGGGGTTAGATGTATATTATCAATGATTGGTGAGAAATTTTTCATAATTTCCCAACCCTCTTACCAAGATACATCGAAAAAGTGTAATTTTTTCATGGATTAATGAATGCATATAAAGCATTAAGGAAGTGAAAAAGAGGTTTATCACTTCACCTATGCTTCCTTTAAGCACATGTGGAGAAATTTTTGTGGTATTAAGTGATGCATCAATGAAGGGAATGGGATGTTTAATGATTGAAAATGAAAAAGTCATTGCATATTCTTCATGGAAATTTAATGTTCATGAACATAACTATCGAACACATGACCTTGAGTTGGCTGCAGGGATCATCGCTTTGAAAATTTTGCGGCATTTTCTCTTTTCGAAGAAATGTGAAATATATACGGACCAAAAAATTATTGGGTATATATTCACATAGAAAGAGTAGATCATGCACCAACGAAGATGGTTAGAGCTAATCAAAGACTATTACTGGTCAATCCATTACCACCCTGGGAATGTGAACAAGGTGGGAGATTTCTTTAAGTAGAAAGGACCCAACAATTCTATTATTAATGATAATTGAAAAGGATAAAATCTTCTTAGATTTTATAAAGATGTACATGGGAATCATAAAAAAGGGAACATCATCAATCGATTCAAAAATTATTTCTCAACCTGTACTTTTGGAAAAGTTAAAGGATGCTCCAAATTATGATGTAGGAATTTAGAAAAAAGTTGAAACTATCAAAAATGGAAAATCCTTAGAGTTTAATGTTAATGAAGAAGGAATTGTGGGATTTGGGAAAATATTATGTGTTCCATCATGTTTGGAGCCGAAGAAGTATCTTTTTTATGATGCAATTAGTTTGAATTTATCTATTCACCCAGGAAACATAATGATGTATCGACATCTCTGAGAGGATTATTGGTGGGATAATATAAAGAAGGTTATTTCTGAATATACATTAATGTTTATGGGGTGTCAACAAGTGATGGTAGAGATGAAAAAGTCTAAAGGGATGATGCAACCATTGCCCATACTAGAATGGAAATTGGAGAACATCACCATGGGCTTTTTCAGTGGACTTCCAAATACATCCAAAGGCAACAATACAATCTTAGTTGTTATGGATCGTCTAACCAAGGTTGTGCACTTCTTTTATCTTTAAGAGGATTTCCCAAAAGATTAACTGGTAGTGATATATATCATGGAAGTGGAAAGGCTTCAAGGAGTACCACTATCTATTGTTTCTGATCAATATCCAAGATTCAATTATATTTTTTGGAATATCCTCCAAAATTCTCTTAATACTGAACTGAACTTGAGTAGGACCAATCATCCTCAAAACTGAGGGCCAATCTGAGCAGACAATCCAAACACTTGAGGATATTTTTAGAGCATGCTCAATAGACTTTAAAGGAGGATAAGATCAATATCTTCCTCTGGTTTCATTCTCTTATAATAACAGTTTCCAATCTAGCATCCAAATGGAACCATATGAAGCCCTTTAGGGGAAAAGGTGGAGAACACCGGCGTGTTGGGATGGGGTCGGTGAGCATAAGCTGCTTGGAACAGAAATGGTTGATGAAATTTTGGAGAAGGAGAAAACCATTCAGCAATATATCAATGCATCCTAGAGTTGACAGAAGATTTAGGAAGATAATCATAGACAAGACCTTGAGTTTAATGTTGGAGACATTGAATTTATACACATATTTCCATGGAAGAAGGTCATAAGGTTTGGAAAGAATGTGATGTTAAGTCCAAGGTACATCATCCCCTTAGAGATTATTGATCAAGTCAGGGTTGTGGCCTATCCACTAGAACTTCCACCTACCATGTCCATCGAACATTTTGTATTTCATGTATCCCTCTTAAGAAAGTACATACCAAACCCTTCACATGTACTCTCTTCAGAGGTCATATAGTTGGAAGATGATATTTCTTATGAGGAGAAAATACGAAGATCTTAGATCGTAGAGTAAAAGTTCTCGGAAATAAAATAATTCCCCACATCATGGTGTTTTGGAAAAAACCACATGTCTAAAAATGCAATGTGTGAATGAGAGGAAATGATGAAGCAGAGTTACCCAAATCTTTTTTTAATTTGGGAAATGAAAATTTTGAGGGGAAATTTTTTAATTGGGGAAGATGGTAACAACCCAAACATTAATTAATAGAAATACCTCTATATTTAATTAAACGATTCTTTATGTAAAATGTTAATATAAAATGTCAACTTCATTGGTTTTATTTTATAAATTGTCATGGTTGATAATACAATTGTTGAAGAGTGATCACATGATAAATATAAATATAAGGATTTAACAAATCCTATTTACTCAGATAAAGGACGCAATATCCTCACCCAGTAGGTGTGCCCCATACAATGGTCATTTGTCAGAGCTCAGAAAAAAGGTTGCAACTTTAGGCTTCTCTCTTGACCAAGCCAAAGCCTAGGATTAATATGTTATGCTCGATCGGGACTGCCTATATGATAAATGAATGTTGATAGAGATTATCACCCGATCACTATTATCTGAGCCACCCAAAGAGTCTTCCACTATTATACACCCTAATCTTCAGTCTTATGCGAGTTTTATATGGGGTTATGTAACAATATCTTAGAACAATGGTTATACACATTATTTTGTTATATAATAATGAAAATACATTCATTTTATTATGGTTACCTTATAAATAGTTTTAAAAGCACAAATTGTATTTTTAGTTAATTTTCAACAAAGAAATATATTTGGATAAATTATTTGATGATTAAGTTTAATAATATTTTAATAAAATATTATTATTATTATTAAATTAGTTTTTATTAAATATAAATGATCATATATTTTAATGAACTCAATTGTAATTTTTTTATGGTTCGAAAGCCATTTCTATCAAAACCTGAGAATTTTATATAAATGTATGGTTATATTTTAAAAGTAAAAATTATAATATTTAGAAAATAATTTAGATAAAATAAATATTATTTCTTGGATCAGGACGTCAAATTTATCCAATGGTGATTTTTTCATAATTTTCTGAGAAAATCAAATTTTTGGATAAAAATTAAATACCTTTTAAATATATAATGTGTTTTATGAAATCATAATGACCCAATAGTGATGTAATAAAATACCAAAAGCTTTATTTTTGGCGAATATATGTTTTAACATTAAAATAATGTGCCTTTGGGTTTTTTTTTATTTATTTCACAAAGCATTAATGGACCCTTCAAGACTTAATAAACATCTTGTCTTTTTAAATTGTTTTCCTTGAGAGTGTGACTCACCTTCCCATAAGAAACACCATTATTTTAAGAAGATTGGACTTTGTATTTATAAAATATTGTTTTCCACTTCTATTTTCCAAAAACCCTGGGCAAAAACCATGTGATGGTTTGTGGTTTGGAATAGTTTAATTTGAGGTGTCCCAAATCTAAATAATAAATAATTATATCACCTTTATTTTATAAACACACCCAAACCACCAATTCCTCGTCACACAAATCCCTTGAAGTAAGTCCAACCTCTTCCCTACTCTCTCTATAATCCTCCCGAGGATCCCCAAGCTCCAAAAATCCATTCTCAAGAATCTCTCAAGCCTTTAGAATCACGCTTCCAAGTAAGGGTTTTTTCTTCTTTTCTCAATTATGGCCTATTTTATTAATGTTTTTATGCACATTTAATTTAAATTATAAAAGTTTGGGTATGGTTACACACCTCCCTCATACTTCCCTCTTTATGTTTGAATGATTGGATTCCCCATTTTTCTCTCCATAAATGCCTCCCATATAAACCTGTTACTATGCCGAAATTCCGAAAGAAATTTCTCTCTCCTATTATACATTCAAGCTATTATTTTGTATCATGACTCTATATTCAATTAAAATTGTTGGTACATGTATCTATATGAACCCCTTACTGTTCATTTCATGTAAATATGATGAGACACTCATTTATCTCTCATCAACAATTTTTTTGAATTCTTATGTCATGCCGTAATGCTGTCGAAATTGATTCATTTGTCCACGACAAAGTCATTCTGTAGTTAATACCGTGTCCATTTCCCTATCAAGGGTATTCAACATTATGATCATTAAAATTTTTTTAAAGTGTTTCATTTATTTATTCCAAATTCTTTTATCATGGAATAAATGATGATGTTTTATGCATCCATGTTATATGTCCATGAGGCACACATATGCATGATATGAAATGTTTAAGAAGACTGCACCATTATCGTGATCCAATTCATTAGGTAAAGTATAGTATCCTAATCCATCATGTGCAATGGGTGTTTACTAATTCTAATTCATGTAGAACGAGGTTTTAATCATGCTTCATGTGCAACGAGGATTTAATCATGACCCATGTTCAATGATCCTTGGATCATGCTAATTCTATGTTTAGTGTTGTTGACACATTTCCATTTTATGAATATCATGCTTTATCACGAATTTATGTTTATGCTTATATTTTGATCTATTGATATTCATATTTTCTAATATGTACTGTATTTCTCATGTAATTCTAGGATTATTCCCTTAATAGCCATTATAGGTCACCCTTTTCTTTTGCATGTCATATCTTTATCCCATTCAATTCTAAGTACGAGGTAATTTAATGGTCATTTAAGGGATGTTTTTAATAAAGATGTTGTATTTCATGTTTTAAGTTGTTATGTAATGATCCTAAGACCCAAATACAAAATTAAATCTCATTATTATTTTTTGTATCACGTGAATATTATGTAATTTTTTTTAATTTTGTTATAAAAGATATGGGTTGTCATATCATAAGCATGTCCCCCCTAGAGGGTTGTGACCAAATGTTCATTAAGGCATATTGTCATGTACATAGATACTCTGGGTCAAGCCTGAAACTCACTGTTGGAGTTTTCACACCTTGGTACATATGTTCTAGAGCCGCCTCTACCTGATCATATATAGATAGGGATGTATTTCTTGGAAAATACCCAAAATATCTACATTACAAAAATTATAGGAAGTTATTCTATACTATTAATCAATGTCAATCTTAGGGTAAGGTTTTCTAATCACAGTTTTTCTAAATATAGATTCTAAGGATTGTACTAAACATTTTCTGATACTGAATATAACTCCTCGACCCATGATACCCAGATTCAGAGCATTTTTACATAACATTGACATGATCATAAGAGATAATGTCTCGAAATAACGTTTAGTTTAGTAGCGGAGGAATTATTAGATTCATACATAAGCATTACATTACATATTTGGAGAGAAAACACAACAACATATTTTTCTTTTTGAATGCACATATATCCCCTAGCCTGTCCTTATAGGTAAACCGTAATATACTTCATCACATCCTAGGAAAAATAAAACATAAAAAGGGGTCGACTCCAATGCTTAGTAAAGATAACAATATAGAAGAAGCATTCATAAATAATAAAACCATTAATAGAAATGTATAAGACTAAATCATAAAAAATTTAAACATAAACATCAAAAAAATATGGAAAATGTAAATCGAATAATGTCATTTACATAATCACAAGGATATTATACTAGTTGAATAATCACATGAAATATCATTAGACAATTTCATAATGATGGAATGCATAATGCCAGACATTATAACCACATATTCAAGGCCACATGACAAGACTACATATATGATTTTTACAAAGCCTTGTGCCAAGACACTTGTTTGTCTCATGAGGCCAACCGATTCATCGAGGATCTATAACGGGATCTACCCATCACTTACTATGGTCAATGAATTCCTCATATGAAAAGGTTTAAACATAACATAAGCATTTTTATTAAAACTATGATATGAAATGTTAATAGTTTAACCATAAACCATGTATGGAATAAAAATAACACATCCATAGTCAAAAAAAGAAATAAAATTTCAATATAATATGGAATATTGTATCATAATAAATCATCTTAAAGAATTTTTAAAATCCAAAAAATGATGTTTACACAGATGAAAAAAAATTTTTTTAGAGAAATATCTCTTTATATTATGAAATCTTCTAAAAGTCACATAATAATAAAAGAAAAAGTTAATTTTGAAAATATCCTTATAATCATGTATGGGAATCATCAAACATGTTACAAAGTCTGAAAAAATCCACAATCTCAATTTAAGATAAAAAAACATTCTTTCCTTAATTTGTCGAAAAGTTCATAAAGTACGTTATTTGGAAAACAAACTAATGGTTACTTTAAAAACAACTCATAAAAAGTAAACCATGGGTATAAATGAAATAAACACATAGTCTAGGAAATAGATATTTTTTTGGAAATACGTTTTTAAGAATCATGGATGTGGATGATAAAGATGACATTTTAGATACTCACGCATAAACAACGTCCGATAATAAAGAGATTCTAAAATAAACCCTTAACATGTACATTTCCTTGATAAAGGGTACAATATCCACTTGTAAAATAGTTAAATAATTTTTTTAAATTATAAAAGAACCGCATAAATAAATATGATATCATATATAATATTCGAATATTGCTTTGATAATAATATTTCGGTAGTATCATCGTTTCAACTATTAACTGATTCGTTTTCCATTATATGGTATATTATTTTAGTAATATTTATTATGGATAATAAGTATATGATTCATATCCAGAATGATATTAAGTTTATAATCATTATTTTTTAATCATTAAATGATATTCATTCATAAATGTTTATGATGGGGAATGAATCTCCTCACATTTGTGGAGACGGTAATCAGTACATACACACGACTGAAAATACCATTCTATTAATGGTGGAATAATATATAATTGGATCATATATAATACATACCTAATAATTAAAATTTTGTATTTATTATTTACATAAATTATACTCATTATTGTAAACATCCAAATAATGATGTTTTTGAATAAAAAAATACACCATGACATAGAAACGGTAAGCTGTACATATGCATGAATGGGGACATTTCATTCATATGATGGAAAAAATAATGAATATAGTGGAAAATATTTATAATAACATAATATTTTGTATAATGTACTGGAGTTATTATTTTTTTATGGAAACAACAAAGAAAGTGGAAGTGGATGAACGAAAAAACATTGAAAGAGGTGGTGAAATTAATACCTCTTCTTCGGGAGTATGATTTTGAGTTTTAAAATGGCTTCATAGAATTCCTTTATGATCAATGTAAGGACTCCAGGTATATTATAGGGTAGTTGGGAGGATATTTGATTAGGTTATAGGTGATCCAGGTTGCTTTAGAGGTGTATAATTTAAAGAAGGGGAAGTACCCTTTTATAAGAGAGGTGATAGTCACATTTGAAAAACCATGAAATATTATTTTATTATACAATAATATTCATATTGTAATAGCTCAAAAATGATTTAATTCAATTTTAAGTTGGGTATGGGTCGAATAAATATAAACCAATAGGTATTAGACATGTTTAGGTCACCATATTAAACTTATCTTATAGATTTATATGTTGGTAAAATAGTTTATCATTTACTATGTCTCCTTGTATTTTTATAATTTGGTTAATAAACATAAAATAAAATTCCAAGATAACATCAAGTGGATCATTAATGACATATAAATTATTATATATGTTCTTTGGATGAACCATAGATTTTTTATACTGATATATCATTAAATAATATATTATTTAAAAAAACTCATTTTGGTAAATTTTGACACTATATTGTGTATGAATACTTTTATAGTCATAACAACATGATTAAATTGAAAAAAATCATTTAATAAAATAGAAAATTTAATATTATCCTATATATTTCTTTTAATTAATAAAAACTATCAATTTACATTTATTTGGATATTTATAATATAAAGTATTTTAATCATTCATTAATAATCTAGTTAGTGAATCATCATTGTGACATAAATAATGTTTATTATTTATTTTATAAAAATTAAAAATAAAATACCATTATATATAATATATTTTTATCATTATAATGAATATTTATAGTCGAATTTATCTTATGTGTACCCCTATTTAATAAAAATTAGTTATGAAACATTGAATTTAACACTTTTAACTCTTATGTAAATAAAATAATAATAAATGTCCTACTCTAAACCATGTTGAAAAAAATGTACATATTTTGTTTCTATGGTTGTTTTTGGTCAAAATAAACTTATTCAAAAGAATTCAGACAAGTTTTTGGGTAATAATAATATCATTTTTACCATCAATTACCCTATTTATATTTAACTGTGGTAAATAAATGTGAAACTTTATTATTCACCAAAAATTATTCTCATCTTCAAAAACCACATTTTACAAACATATATCAACTCAGTCTCTCATGTTTTGGAAATTCAATTCACATAAGAGTTAATATTACATTTTTGAAAATTTTCTTACATTCCAAGGAGGTGGGTAAAAGACTGTAAAAAAGTACAATCAAATTTTATATATCTAATATTTTAATAAAACAGCTCCAATGAATTAAATTAAACATATATAGGTATTATTTATCTATTTTTATCAAATATAAATTTAAATAAAATAACTAATTATTTAAATAAAAAGTCAGTTTTAATCAATAATGTAATTTTTTACACTATTCATAAAAAATTGAATGTTTTTGGAAATATACCAAAAAATCATTCTACGATAATTTTTATATTAAAAATCAAAAAATGATATCCTTTTTGAAAAAATAAAAATTTAAAAATTTAAAAAAATGTGGGTCTACTATTTATAACGACATGTTTGATTGGTCGTGGTGTGTTATATCCCCAAGTGGCGTACAATGCAAGCTATTTCATTATTCGAAGGGAAATATGCAGTAGAAGCTTGAGAAGTTACATTAGAAACAACAACATTGTGTATCCTTTAAAAAAATTCATCTCCCCTAGACAATACCTTCAGGTGAGTCAAAATATTCTTCTTCACATCTAGGAAAAAAATAAATAATAGAAAGGGGTGAGCTCAAGTGCTCAGTATGGATAACAATATTGCAGAAACATTCATTAATAAGTATAAACATTTAAGGGATTGTAAAAGATTAGAAACAAATAATTTTACACATAAACATAGTCAAAATATAGAAAATATAATTCAAATAATTACATTTACTTATTCACATGGATATTCTACTAGTCTAATAATCAAATTTAATATCAATAACCAATTTTAAAATGATGGAATGCATAATGCCGAACATCATTACCACATAGTGAAGGCCTTTTTCCAAGACTAAAAATAAGATTTATTCAAGGCCTTCTTCCAAAACACTAGTTTGTCTCATAATACCTACCGATGTGTCATGGAGATATAGCAGGATCCACCCATTACATACTATGTCCAATATATTCTTCATATGAAATGGTCAAAACATAACATAAATATTCTTATTGAAAATAACAGAATAATTGTTAATACATTAACCATAAACCATGAATGGTATATAAATAACACATCTATAGTCAAACATATACTAAAACCATTAATACAATATGGAAGATTGTATCATAATAAATCAACTTCTTACAAGTGTGAAATCAATCAAGGATGTTGTCAAAGATGAAATTAAAACTATTTGAGATAAATATTTCATTCCATTTTGAAAACAATTAATTGTCACATAATTATAATATAAATCATTTATTATCAAAAAAATTCTTATAAGCTGTTAATGGAATCATTTATGATGTTATAACCCCATAAAATAGAAGCACTCGACGTATAAGTTATAAAACATTATTTCATTAATTTTTCTGAAAAAGGTCATAAAGGATATAGATTGGAAAATAATTGAAATATTTCTTTATAAAATTTCTATAAAAAGACCAAAAATGGGGTAAATGACTTTAACCCATAGTCTAGGAAATTTTAAAAATGATTTGAAATACATTTTTATGAAACAAAAATGTTGATGATTAAGAGTTCCCAGTAGATACCCACGATTAAAAAACCACGATTAATACATAGATTGAAGAATTAACCCATAACTTGTACTTTACCATGATCGAGGTTACATTAAAATCATGTATAATAGTTAAATATCTGTTATTAAATTATAAAACAACTACATACATAAATATGATATCATATACGATTTTTAAATATGGATTTGTTAATAATATTTCAGTAGTATCATTGTTTCAGGTGTTGACAGTTTCATTTACCTTTATATTCTATTTTTAATAAATCAATTTTTTATAGATAGGATGTATTTGATTCATATCCAGAATGATATTATGTTTTTAAACATTTTATTTTATTCATAAAATTAATATTATACATGAATGGTTATGATGGGGTATGAATTTCATCGCGTTCTTGGAGACGGTAATCTGTACGTATGCTCGACTGACAATATAATTCTATTAATGTTGAAATCATATTTAATATAATGGTATATAATATATATAGAAACATTAACATGTTATATTTATTATTTAAATCAGTTATACAATTTTTTATACCCATCGAAATAATGAAGTGTTTGAATAACAATCTACACCATGACGTGGAGATGGTAAGTCGTACATATGCATGTATGGTGGCCATCCATTCATAAGATAGATAGAATAATTAATATGTTTGAACCATATTTGTAATATAATAACATTATTAATTAGGTTCTATAGTTATAATTTTGGTATTGAACAACAAAGAAAGTGGATGTGGAAGATGAAAAGAACGTTGAATGAGGTGGCAAAATTATTACATCTTCGTTGGATATTTCCCATTGAGTTGATCAAAATGGCTATTTGGATGGATTTATTATCAAATTTATTCCATTATTGAGATGTGATAGTAGTTGAAAAAAAAATTTATCAGGGTATTACTGAGCCAAATGGATCTGGAGGTGTTATTTTTAGAAAAGTATGAGTACCCTTTTATAAGAGAGGTGAGGGTAACTTTAGAAAAAACATGAAATGTTATTTTTTTATCCAATAATATTCAGTTTATTTGGTCTCCAAAATGAATTATTTATAAGATAATGAATGATAGGACTATAAACTATCAACCAATAGGTTTTAGATAGGTTTATGTCACCATGTTATCCTTATCGTTTAGATTTAATTCTAAGTTAAATAGTTTAACATTTTACATGCATTCTTGTATTATTACAATAAATTGTTAATAAACATACTATAAAAGACATAAAAACCCCAAGTGGGTCATTATTGATATATATTACCTTATTTATGTCCTTTTTCCAATCCTTATATTTTTAGGAATATTATATTAATTAATAATATAGTATTTTTTTAATAACTATTTTATGTCAATTTTGACACTATTGGTTATTTTGTTTTTGTGGAAGTCATAAAAACATTATTTGTTCAACAAAAAATATTTAAAAAACCCTTACATGTCTAATTAACAAATAAAATTAGTGGAATCTATCTGATGTCTCAATTTACATTTATTTGGATATTTATAATATCAAATATTTTAATTATTTATTAATAATGTAATTATTTCATCATCATAGTTGTATAATCATATATAATTAAATAATGTTTAAAAATTATAAATAAATTACAATTATGAATGAATAATTTTAAATATTAGAATGAATATTTATATTTGAATATTTCATATGTATAACTCTATATTAAAAATGGTTTAGTTGTTTAACATTGAATTTAACAATTTTATCAATTCATTAAACAAAATAATAATAAATTTCATAATTTAATATAAGTGGGATAAAATGATAATATTTTATTCCTAATGTTCATTTTGGTATAAATACACTTATTTAATAGAATTTGGACGTGTGTTAGTGTAGTAATATTATCATTTTTACCATTAAATACCATATTTACTTTTATCCGTTTTAAATAAAAGTCAAAAGATACTATTCATCCAAAATTATATAAATATTATTGATCAAAATTTTATTTATTGCTTTCAACCATGTCTCTTGGATTTTTTAAATTAAATTAACAGAAGCGATAAAATTATATTTTATACAAATTTTCAAATGAGCCTAAAAGGTTGGTAAAAGACAGTAAAAATTTCAATATAATTTTACATATCTAATTATCTTATAAAACTAATTAAATGAATTAAATTGATCATATATAGGTATTATGTATCTATTTATACAAAATATAACTTTAAATAACAAAATAATTATTTAAAAAAAATTCAGTTTTAAAGAATATCCCAGTGTTTTCACTGTTCATCAAAATTTGAATGTCTTCAAAAAAACCAATAAATCACCGTAAACTAATTTTAATATTCCAAATCTGAAAATGAAGTCCCTTTTGAGAATACAAATTTATAAAATTTCTAAAAGTTGGAATTACTATTCATAACGGATAGTTTTATTGGTTGTGGTGTGTTTGAACCCGAAGTTTCATACAACACATGCAATTGTATTATTCAAAAAGAAGCAAACTTTGGAATCTTTGGGTGATAAATTCTTTTATCCTTCAAATAATTTCATTCTTGAGATTTCTAGAATATTACAGAAAAAAATCATTTGGTGGTTTTTCTTCATAAGTTCCTCAGGTTCCCATGTTGCCTCTTACATCTGTTGGTATCTCCATAACACATTCACAAGATGATTAATCAGGTTATTCAGCACTTGTTCTCTAGAATCAATAATCCTGAAATCATCATCATTATAACATAGATCGGGTTCCAGTTACATTTCTTCATGGGTGAGTACATGCTTAGGGTCAGAAATGTATTTTATAAATAGTGATACGCGGAACACATAATGATATTTGGAGAGACATGGCCATATTAGAAAACGATATGCTATAACTCTAATTTGTTATGAAATTTATAATGGTCCAATGTACATGAGACTTAATTTTCCCTTCTTACTAAATCATATAACAATTTTCCATTGATATACCTTCATGAAAACATGATCTCCTACTTGAAATTCCAAATTCTTCATCGGTTATTGGCATAAAACTTTTTCCTATATTGATCTTATTTGATGTGGGTTTGGATAAACAACACATTTTCCATTGATTCATCAACATGTTCTGAGCCTACAAGTTCTCTTTCACCAACATCATCCCAACAAATTGGTGTGCGACATCTCATTCATATAATGCTTCATATGGTGCCATTTAAATGCGTGAATGTATGCTATTGTTATGGGAAAATTACACTAGAGGTTAATATTTATACTACCTACTTTTAATGTCACGTGATAAAGATCTAAACATGTGTTATAATTATTGAATAGTTAGTTCTGATTGTCCATCATTTTGAGGGTGCTAGGTAGTGCTCAAAGGTGTTTTAGTATCTAATGCCTTCTGAAGACATTTCCAGAATCAAGATGTAAAATGGGGATCATGATCAGAAACAATTGTTAGGTGTACTCTATGATGTATTAAATATTCATTAATATATAATATTCATAAATGTTCAAGTAGTAAATCTTCTCTTATAGAATTAAATTATGTATACTTGGTAATATGATCAACAATAACCCATATTGAATCAATCCTTCTAGGTGTCTTTGGTAGCCCCATGACAATTTACATCATAATATCATCTCATTTACACTCAGGTATGGGAACATGTTGCATGAATATTCTAGGATGTAGTCTTCCAACATTCACTAATTATAAAACCGTACATATTGACACATAATCCATAATATCTCACTTCATGTTTCCCAACGAAATGTTTCCATAAAATATTTATACATCTTAGTGCTACTAGAGTGTATAGGGGAATTGGAGCTATGTGAATTATCGAAAAATTCACTTTTTAGATCATATATATCAGGAAAAAAAGTCTCTTCCCTAGTTTCAATATTCAATCTTCAAATATGATGTAAATCAATCTCCCATCATTCACAACATAAATTTACTTTTGAAACTTCTCATCATTAGTTAGGGAAATTTTTATTCTTTCTGTTAATGATGGTTTGGAAAGCATTTGAATAACTAGAGAATTTTCACCTTCCATTTTAATTCCCATATAAATCATTATTAGATCTATGAAAATAGGATCACATTCAACTCTTATAAAGTTCATAATTCCATGATCATTTATACTCAATGTATCTTCTACCTTGTATTTATTCCAAAAGTTGTTTTTTATAGAGAAATCATAATCCACGAGAGGTTTATGCCATATTCTGTATCTCATGTGGATTTCATTCTATAAGAAAATATAATTCAAACACTTGTGATCGGTATATATCTGACAGTTTTCAACATAGATATTGTGTCTCCATATTTTCAAAGAAAATATGATAACTGCTAACTCTAGATCATGAGTAGGATTGTTTTGTTCATGAATTATTTGTTGTCGTGATGCATAGACAATTACTCTATCATTCTGTATAAGGACACAACTAAGTCCTTTCCTGGAAGCATCACTATAAATAACAAACTCATCATCCATTGATGGTAGAGTCGCGATAGAACAATGACGAATATTATCTTCAATTATTCAGTATATCATTCCCACTCTTTATTCCAAAAAAATGTAACCCCTTTACGTGTGATTGTATTTATTGGGTCTTCCAATTGGGCAGTATTTTGGATGAAACACCGATAAAAACAAGAAAACCCAACAAATCTATGTGCCTCAGTTATACTTTCTGGTGCTAGAAATTATTGTATTGCTCTAGTCATAGAAGGATCAACAAAGATTTTATACTTATAGACAATATTTTGAAGAAATGAAATTTTCTGATGTCAAAATTCACTCTTTCTAGACATCCCATATAAATTATTTGTTTTAATTGTTTTTATAATAGTACAAAAGTGATTTTAATGACCTCCATAGCTTTTTTATTATACATAGATATCATTAATAAACACTATTAAAAATTCATCAATATATTCCTTGATTACACTATTAATTAGATCTATGAAAATATAGGATTCATTAGTTAGTACAAAGGAATTACTGTAATCTATTAATCCCCATACCTGGTAAGAAATGTTTTCTTCAAAATGACTTACTTCTTCACACACAACTTATGATATCATGATCAAAATTCAATCATTAAAAAATATTTATCACCATGATGATAGTTGAATAAATCCCCAATGCGAGGTAGGGGATACTTGTTATTTATTGTTATATCATTGATCTCCCTATAGTCAATGCACACCCTCATAGATCGATCTTTTTCATTACAATAAGAATAGTGACTTCCCATGGAAAAACAGTACGGAAAATAAATACATTATTTCTCAATTCCTCTAGTTTCTTAATTAGTTCCACTAATTCCACAATTTCCATTTTATAAGCAGAATTTTATTTGGGACGTGAACCAAGAATTAAATAAATGGAATATTCAATTTCTCCTTCAAGAGTATGTCCATGAAAATCCTCTAGAAAAACATCAACATATTATTGTACAATAGGTACATCCTCTATTCGAATATTATATTTCTCACCACTAGTAATTTCTTTCTATTCTTACCCAATAATTGAATTTTTTATATCTTCTAGGGGTGGATCAAATACGAATAAGATGTTGATTTTTCTACCATAATGATATGGTATTCCATATCATCATCGAAAATTGTAACCTCCTTGTTCTTACAATAAATTTTTGCATCATGGTCAGAAATCCAATCCATACTAAGGATTATAATAAATTTATTAATGGCTATAATGATGTGATTAGTAGATAAAGAACATTTATATGCAATAATGGGAACTAATTATCAAAACATTGATGCATTGATAATTCCATTAGGAGTTTTTATAGACAACTCCCTTATTAAATCCAATAAGAAATATATAATTTTCATAGAAAACTTGGTAGATATGATAAAATGTGATGATCCAGAATCATATATAGCATTGGCTAAATATAAAGAAACCATTAAATTACCTGCCACTATATCTTATGGATTTTCAAAATCAATAGCTATGATTGCATAAGATTTCCCTTTTCTGAGGTATGTTTCCCTAGTGCTTTGGATATTCATTTGCCCAATGCTCCATCTCTCTAAAATTGTTTCATTTAACACTAACAACATATTTAATTCCCTTGAAATACCAAGCATGGTCATATATTTCACCAAACTAGTAATAGACTCCCATATACATTATGCCAGAACAAGGGTGTTTCATCCTACATTTAATACAAGATGGAAATAAAACTTTTTTTCTTCCTTGTATTTCTATTTTTAGAGTTTTCAACAGATATATTCTTATTTTACTTTTTTTAATGTCATAAGACATATACAATTCATTTTCTATCATTATAGCACATGATACAATATCATCGTATGATGGGAGGCATTGTGAGACTATGCTCGATGGAGAAATGGTTTTAACCCATCATATAATCAATAAATCATACATCTTGGGATATGCATTTAATCAACTACATGCCTTGATAACCGTATAAGGTTATCCCTATACATTGCAAAATTATCATCCTCCTTTTTCTTAAGTCTCGGAAAATGTCTTTCCATATCTAGTTGATGGTCATGAGGAATGTATTTTTCTATGAAAATCTATTTATACTCACTCTATTAAATATTTGATACTTATTTATCATCCTTTGTGTATTAAATTAATCACCACCATTGATCTGCATCCCCTGTGAGGTGATAATCTACCATGAATACGTTTTCCCTTTCACTACTCCCCAAAGCATGCAATATTTTTTCTGCAGAACGTATCCATTTATTAGATAAAAATGGATTTTTACTCCCATTGATTTTTTTGGTTGTTTTCCCATGAAGAGATCTAGCATTAATACTCTGCGTTGTGGGTCATGGTGATCCATACGAGTATGGTTATTATTCACAACCCGAGTGAGTTTCTATAGTATTGATATAAGTTTTTCATCAATGGTGGCATCACCAGCTCCACTATAATTAGCAGGAGTATGAGGGAAATGCATACATGGATTACATGTTTTAATTAAGTTTCCATTCCATCAAATAGACACCATTTATAAACAATGTAATTCATGAGATTATCATATGAATTGAAATACAAAATTCCAAATTTATATAACACAAAACATAAATTGAACAGTTTATGGATATAAATCCTATTCATAAAAATGTTTTCATTGAAGCCGGTATATACTCATAAATCCATCGTAATGATTTGTAATGAAAATGTGAATTATCCTAAGAAAATACACCAATATTGCTGTAACCAAGTGAATCAAGGCCCGTTTTCAAGTACCAGGACACCTTGGGTTGTGCCTGAATATCTTAGTCAGAGTTTTCACTCCTAGGTACTGTTGTTCCCAGGCCTCCTCTACCTATTCGTATCTAGGATGGAATTTATTTCTAGGAATACTCTAATAATCTCTTCATTACAAAAATTTTAGAACAATGTTTTATATTAATCATCAAAGTCTATCTTTGGGTAATGTTCTCTAATTAGAGTTTTTTAAAATATAGTCTCCATGGTTCATACTAAACTTACTCTGATACCAATTGTTATGGCCATACCCTAGTTACACAGAGTTGGTGCAATATTCCATAACATTGGCATGATTACAATGGATCAAATCTCGAATGACTGATTATTTTAGTTTCCATAGAAGAACTAGATAAAAAATATGTTTTACATCACATTATGAAATTAAAAACAACAACTTTTTGACTTAATATAACAAAATTATATCCCTTATACTATCACTACAAGTCTGTCAATGTATACTTCTTAGCATCTGGGGAGAAATAAAACATAGAAATGAGTGATCATAGGTGCTCATTTATGATTACAATATAGTGGAAACTATCATAAATAAGAAAAAAAATTTAAGGAAACGAATGATACTAAATCACTTACATTTTAAATGTAAAATTATTCATAAAATGACAATGATAAATGATATAATCCCATTAACATATTCACATGGATATTCAAATATCCAAATAATCACATGTAATATCAATAACCAATTTCATAATGTTGTAATGCATAATTTCAGACATCATAACCACATAGTCAAGGGTTCATTCCAAGAATACAAATAAGATTTGGTCACATCCTTGTGACAAACACTAGTTTGTCTCATGGGACCTACCAATGCATCGAGGATCTATAGTAGGCTCCACCCACCACTTACATCGTCTAATGTCTTACTCATATAAAATGTTTGAAACATAACATAAAAATTATTATTAAAACTAGCATAAAAAATGTTAATACTTTTCCCATAAACAATGAATGGTATACAAATAACACATCAACATTCAACCATATCCCAAAACCTTCAAAAGAATATGGAAGATAGTATAATAATAAATCAACTTCAAACAACTGTAAAATCCATCAAAGGATGTTGACATATATGAATTAAAAACTATTTGAGTGATATATATAAGGCTACGGCCTTAAAACTTACTTAATATTGAATTAAATGAATAATTCATATTGAGGATCTTTTCAGGTTTAGAGTTTTATAGAATTAAGACATAACTATTACATATAAAAAGGATACAATGTAGACACATCTACTAAGTTTCCATAAAATAAAAACTCTTCAAAATAAACATGTCTAGTTCAATGTTTTAGATAGCATGACTTTTCCTTGATCCCATACTCGACCCTATTCCACATTATTTCTAGTGAAAATCATTTCAAAAACATGGGATGAGCATAAAGAGATCAGTAAGGGATATAAATGTACGAAATGAAAACATTAGTCCATGTATGGAATCATACTTACTCATAAATCAGAAGCATTTTAACATACCTCATCAAATCATGAATAAATCATAGAAATCATAATACATAAAGGTAACTTGAGGCATTCATAACATTCTTACACAGGGACTAACTCTCATTATTATGTTTGGGATACCCATAATCGTATATTCCCTAAATCTATTCGGAGAAACCTTAACATTTAAATCCTTCACGTTACCCAATGCATTGGAGTGCTATATCAGGCTCACCCGCCCTTAATTTATCACGGAACAACCCGTCTTCATAACAATGAACAAGAACCATAACATAATCGTATCACGTAAAGCATGCATAAAGGAAACATATAATTCCCACATTTCAATTACAAGATATCAATACAACACATAGATATAATAAAAACATTATGAAAACCATTTTTAATACCAAAATAAAATAAAATTACTACAAGGTATTTATTTTTCAATATTAAAAAAAGTTAGGTTATGGCTTGTTGAGGAAGCCGAAACTCAAATAATGGTCACAGCGGCAGAGAAGTCGTTGTCACCGCATACGTATGACAAAAAACATTCCTTTTGTCATTTAGTAAAATTCTTCGTATAAAAAAAAGATTCCTTTTGAATAAGCTTAAACATCAAAGGGGTTTATACACCGTATAAAAGAAAGTTGTGTATAAACCAAAATATGCGTCAATTAATGGAGATTGAGACGAAGTCCCTTACCTCATGTCCGATGTGACTCAATTTCTATATAATATCATGAATAATATATTTGAGTTAATTTATACTTTCTTAATAACCTTTTTCAATTCATTATTCCTTTTATATCACTTATTACCTTGTCATGAACACTATGTAATTATTTAAGTTAATAATGGTCGTTTTAACGATCATTGGTACTTGAGTCAAAAATAACCTCTTTATAATTACTATTAGTTCATGTATCCATTATATCCAGAGTTATATTCATTATTTAGATATGATATATATCATATATATCCAGTATATACATGCATTTATAATATTACATACGATTTAGAGGTAAGAAATGAAATGCACCATTCATGGAGACGGTAATCTGTAAGTACGTATAAACTCTACTTTCATTTCTATTTTGTATTTTCTGGAATGGAATAATAATGACATAAAGGTATATTATAATTACAGTATAATTTCATATATAATATCATTAATTCCATCCTTTATACGTCCCACATATTGCATTAACGAATCAAATCACTTTGAGGGGTCGGTAGTCCGCACTTCCTAAAATGAAGATATCGCGTATACACATAATGGAATCCATAATGGTATGACATAAATAAAAAATACAGAAGCATAAGGAATAAATAGACATATTATATATCATATATTAATATAGTGTCATCTTAATGGTCACCTTTGAAGGTGTTAGAAGAATATTGAACAATCATTGTTTCGTGAGGCAGAAATTTGCAATCCACAGAAACAATATACTCTGTAACCATTAGATGAAGGGGTTTGTAATTTTAGATCTAATCCTTATCATAAAAAAATAATAGTATATTGAAGATAATGTTGTTGTTAAAAAATAAAGTAATAAAAATAGTTTAGGGGGTTTGAGAAGAAAAATAAAACATACGAACACAAGAGAAGACAGTACCATTAATACTGGTAACTCTTTTTGATTTGAGCTCAATGGCTTCCTTGGAAAGACTTCTGTCCAATGTGAGGCTTCAAGGAGTAAGATAGGGATGTGGAGATACAAAATGGGAATGTTTTGGCAAATACAGAGGCTTGAGGGTTTTGGGTAAGGTGGTAGTGGGGGGGCCTTTTATAAGGGGAGAGGAGGGGCACTCTTGGAAAGATATAAAAGGTTATTTTATTCTAAAATGATTTTCGTATTTTAAAGGTCCCAAAATTATTTATTTCGAGGGTAAGGTGATATGAGATCTAAATCCACCCATCCAATAGGTTTTTGACAAGTGTAGGACTTATATATTACATTATCTATTCATTTTATTTAAATCGTTAAATAAATAGGTAATCACTGCATCATCATGGTGTTATAAATTATTTAATTTATTTAATGTCTAAAAATTATAAAAAAATATCATTATGTAGGAAATCTATTTATCTTTCTATTTAATATTTATAGTCAAAATTATGACTTGTATAACTCCATTTAAAATTTCTTTTATTAAAACAACACATGTTTGTGACATTTTAATTTTAACATTAAATAAAAATTTATTAATGTCATTTTCCTACCAAAGTGGTTCCATGGTGTCCCCAAGTTGACCCATGGATTTTCTTGGTTGTACATCGCACATCCAATAAGGGTAGGACATGTTTCAAGGTTATTTATTATCATTAAAACATTATTTTTACCTTAAACTACACTAATTACCTCTAATCGTGATAAAAAACATAACAGTTACTATTCACCAAAAAATTATTTTAATACCATTGAACCACATTTTACTTCTTAATGACAACCATGTCTGTAGGATATTTGAAATTCAAACATAGAGGTGGTAAAATTTCAGTTAAACGAAAAATCAGTTTTTTAAGTACCACTTAATGGTTTCACTATTCATCAAAAATTGATGTTTTTTCAGAAAAATACTACATCTTCACCCTAAGCTATATTTGATATTATGAATTCAAAAATGATGTCTATTTTAAAGAATTTAAATCATATAAGTTACATTAATTAATTTAATAATTTATTCCCACTGTCATGACAAATAACGTGTTTTTATGAAACAATATATATCAAAAGATTGACACTAGTTTAAGTAAAATTTCAAAGTGAATTTAATTCCTACGACCACTATTGGATTAAATAGTAAAAATATATTTTAATTTCACTTTATAACCAATTCAAAATATAATCTAATCATATAAATAAATAATACTAAAAATATGTTTTGAATTAAAATACAACATTTTTCACTATTCATTAAAAAAATTAATTTTACCGGAAAAATAAAAAATATTTACACAAAGTAAATTTTTATGTCCATATTATAAAGATGAATTTTATTTGGTCCAAGAGAATGTATAATAGTGACCAAAACTATATTTAAAGGGGGTTCTCCATCAAAATGCGATAAGTGGACCTTTAGTGAAAATTATAGTATATATGTCTAAATTTGAATTCTTTTCGTATTTTAAGTCTTTATCATTTATTGGATAAATGTAAAAACCTTTAACAAACATATATAATCATATTTTAGTTATTTATATCTATTTCTGCCAATACAACGGCTACGTGTTAACTACCATTTAAAATAATATTATTTTATTACTAGTGTGCTATATAATATTTCAAATAAATATTTGTTGCGTATCAGGTACACATTCGAACATAGAAGCCCCTTGAAAGTAAATGTAATATTTAATTCGTAAATATTAATAAAAATGAAAATGTTTTATTCTTTATTTACCTGATATGTAACATCCTTCCCATCTTTTGTGAATTGCGTTCTCGCAATTTTATTCACTTATCAAAATAAGTGGGGGTATTTATCCCTCGTTGCATTTTAAGATTCCCACATTGCCTCTTCAACCATATTTTTTTCCCACAAAACCTTTATCTGGTGAATTAACTTATTCCGTAACACTTGCTCCCTATGGTCAGGAGTATGGACTTGTTGTTCTTCAAAAGAGAGATTCTCTTCCAACTAAACTACCTCTAGGCTGAAAACATGAGATGTATCTGGCATATAATTTCTCAACATCGAAAAATGAAAAACATTGTGTACCTCAGATAAACTCAGAGGTAAACCCACTTAGTAAGCAACCGATCCAACTCTCTCCAGAATTTCATATGGTCCAATGAACCTTGCACCCAGCTTTCCTTTCTTACCAAATCGCATCACACTTTTCCACTGTGAAACATTGAGATAAACATGATCACATTCCTTGAAAGATAGATCCTTCCTCTTGTAGTCTGTAGAAATTTTATGTCTTTTCTGAGCTGTTCTCATGTGTTTCTGAATCAACTAAACATTTTCTGCCATCTCTTCTACCAATTCTGGTCCCATCAGCTTCCATTCACCCACTTCATCCCAAAAAGCTGGAGTTCGAAACCCCTTCCCATATAATGCCTCAAACGGTGCCATCTGTATACTGGAATGAAAATTATTATTATATGAAAATTAATCCAAAGAAAGATTTTGTTCCCAACTTCCTTGATAATCCATCGAATAAGCACATAGCATATCCTCCAAAGTTTGAATTTTTTGTTCTGGCTTCCCATCTGATTGAGGATGAAAAGTTGTACTATAATTTAATTCAGTACCCAATGACTTCTGAAGGCCTTTCCAAAAGTTAGAAGTAAATCTGGGATCATGATCAGATACAATGTATACGGGAAGTCTATGCAACCTGACTATCTCTTTAAGATACAAGTAAAACACTTCCTTGTAAAATAAGCAATATCTCTATTCATTCCATCCCACCAGTAATACTCCCGCAGATCTCTGTATATATTAGTACTACTAGGATGAACTAAAAACGGGGAACTATGAGCCCCACATAACAACTCATTCATCAACTCCAAATCACGAGGCACACATAATCTCTTCCCAAACCTCAAAACACAATCATTATCAATATTAAATTCATCCAACTTACCCTTCTAAACCAGCTCAAACTTTTTCTGCAACCCACTAAATTGCTTCTGTGCTTGCTTGATTCTGTCTGATAGATAAGATTTCACTGATACCTGAAACAAAACAGAAGGACATCCTGTACCAATAACTTTTATGCCAATTTTCATCAAATCCTTAACCAAAGGATCACGTTCCAAATGCAACATTGTTAATGAAGAATTACTTTTTTGATTCAAAGCTCCTTCCACATTATTTTATTATCCCTAATGGTAATTAATTTTACAATCATAATCCTTGCTTAATTCTAGCCATCTCCTCTGTCTCATGTTCAATTCTTTTTGAGTGAATATATACATTAAAAATTTGTGATCGGTATATATTTCACACTTTACTATATATAAATGATGCTCCAAATTTATAAAGTGAAAACAATAGCAGATAATTCCAAATCAAGTGTAGGGTAATTTACCTCATGCGTTTCCAACTAACGTGAATCATATGCAATTACCTGATCATTCTACATAAGGACACAACCATGTACCTTCAACGAAGTATCACTATATATAACAAACTAACCGTTCTTGGAAGGGAGTTCCAAAACTGGAGAATTCACCAATATTCTTTTTAACTCCTAAAAACAATCATCACATTCTTTTGTCCAGATAAACTTAACACCCTTCCGAGTTAGCTTAGTCATTGGACCAGATAACCATGAAAAAATTCCAACAAACATTCAGTAGTAACCTGCCAAACCATGAAAACTACGGATCATGATTACATTTTTGGGTCTTGGCCATTCTTCAACAACTTTTGTTTTAACATGATCAATTGTTATGCCATTTTTTGAAACAATGTGACCAAAGAATGAAATTTGTTGTAACCTAAACTCACACTTGCTAAATTTTCCATACAGTTTCTTTTATTTTAAGGTTTTCAAGATAACCCTTAAATGACTTTCATGATCCTCTTTACTTTTAGAAAACACCAAAATATCATTAATAAAAACAACCAACATTTTTCACCTGAGTAAACTAATCCCTCACTGAATCAAATTGTTTAGTTCTGATTCTGACCATCTCATGATACTGATTTGAAAGGTCATTTCCCTCTGTATGCCTTCCCAGAAAAGCTGTTTTGTTTCCTCTATGAAAAACCATTCTTAACACAAAATTATCTTAGGTGAAGCAACATGGTAATCTTCAAATGTTATATCATTTCAATTGGACCATAAAAAAATATTTTTCGATAATAATTTAATAGAATTATAACTCCTAAAGTTATGTAAATCGACCTCTGATACCAACTATAAGGCCCCAACCTTAAACCTTTCTTAATATTGAATTCAATAAATAATTCACATTGAGGATCATTTCAAGTTTAGAGTTTTATAGAATTAGGACATAACTATTTCATCTCCGAATATTACAATGTATGCTTATACTAAGTTTCCATAAAATAAAAAATCTTAAAAAGAAACATGTCGACTTCCATGTTTTAGATAGCATGCCTTTTTGGGGATCCCATCCCTGACCCTATTCCACATTATGTCATGTGAAAAACATTTCAAAAACATGGGATGAGCATAAAAAGCTCTGTAAGGGATATAAAGGTACAAAATGAAAACATTAGTCCATGTATGAAATCATACTTACTCATAAAACATAATAATTTTAACACACCTAATAAAATCTTGAATAAATCATTGAAATCATAAGACATAATGGTAACATTAGGCATTCATAACATTATTATGTAGGGAGTAACCCTCATGGTTACGTTTGGAATACCCATCAGAGTATATTCCCTAAATATCATCGGAGATACCCTATCGTTTTACTCCTTAGCATTACCCAATGCATTGGAGAGCTATATCGGGCTCACCCACCCTTAGTTTATCATGGAACCACCCGTCTTCATAACAATTCCCACGAACCATAACATAATCGTATCACATAAAGCATGCATAAAGGAAAGATAACATTTCCACATATCAATAACAAGATATCAATAAAACAAATTGTAATAATAAAAACATTATGAAAACCATTTTCAAAAGAAAAATAAAAGAAAAGTAATACACGGTATTTATTTTTAATTTTAAAAAAAGTTAGGTTATGGCTTGTATAGGAAGACGAAACTCAAATAATGGTCACGACGGAGGAGAAGTCATTGTCGCCGTATACGTAGGACAAAAAACATTCCTTTTGTCATTTAGTAAAACGCTTCATATAAAAAAATATTCCTTTTGAATAAACATAAAAGTCAAAGGGGATTATACACCATGTAAAACAAATTTGTGTATAAAATAAAACATGTCTCAATGAATGGAGATTGAGACGAAGTCCCTTATCTCGTGTCCAAGGTGACTCGATTGCTCTTTAATCTCCAGAATAATAAATTTGAGTTAATTTCTACTAGGTTAAGAACCTTTTTCAAGTTCATTGTTCCTTTTATATCACTTATTACCATGTCATGAACACAATGTAATTATTTAAGTTAATAACAGTCGTTTTAACGATGATTGGTACTTGAGTAAAAAATAAACTGTTTATAATTACAAGTTGTACATGTATCCATAATATCCAAGGTTATATTCATTATTAGATATCATATATATCATATATATCCAGTATATACATGCATTTATATTATTACAGAACATTTAGAGGTAAGAAATAAAATGCACCATTCATGGAGATGGTAAGTTGTACGTACGCATGAACACTACTTTCATTTCTATTTCGTATTTTATGGAATGGAATCATAATGACATAAAGGTATATTATAATAAGAGTATAATGTCATATATAATATCATTAAAACTATCCTTTATATGTCCCACATATGGCATTAACGAATCAAATCACTTTGAGGGGGCGGTAGACCGCACTTCCTAAAATGAAGATATCGCGTATACCAATAACGGAAGCCATAAAGGTATGAAATAATTGAAAAATAAAGAAGCTTAAGGAAAACATAAACATATTATATATCATATATAAATATAGTGTCATATTAATTTCCACCTTTTAAGGTGTTAGAAGAATATTGAACGATCATCGTTTCGTGAGGCAGAAATTCACCATCCACGGAAATAGTATGCTCTTTAACAATTAGATGAAGGTGTGTGTAAGGGTAGCTCTAATACTTCTCATAAAAAAATTGTATTATATTGAAGATACTGTTGTTGTTACAAATTAAAGGAAAAAAATAGTTTAGGGGTTGGAGAAGAAAAATAAAACATAAGATCACAAGAGAAGACACTACCTTTAAAACGGGTAACTCATTTTGATTTGAGCTCAAAGGAATCCTTGGATAGATTTATGCCAAAAGTGAGGCTTCTAGAAGTAAGAGAGGGATTTGGAGACACAAAATGGGTAGGGTTTGGCCGATCCAGAGGCTTGAGAGGTATGGGTAAGGTGGTAGACGTGGGGGCCTTTTATAAGAGGAGAGGAGTGGCACTCTTGGAATGTTATAAAAGGTTACTTTATTATAAAATGATTTTCGGATTTTAATGGTCCCAAAATTAAATATTTCGAGTATAAGGTGATAAGAGTTCTAAATACACCAATACAATAAGTTTTTTACAAGTGTAGGTCTTAGATGTTACATTATATTTTCATTTTATTTAAATCGTTAAATAATGAAGTAATTGATGCATCATTATGGTGTCATAAATAATTTGATTTATTTAAAGTCTAAAATGTATAAAAAATATCATGATTTAGGAAATATTTTTATCATTATAATGAATATTTATAGTCAAAATTATTACTTTTATATCCCCATTTAAAAATTGTTTTAGTAAAACAACACATGTTTGTGACATTTTAATTTTAACATTAAATAAAAAGTTATTAATGTCATTTTCCTACCAAAGTGGATCTGTGGGGTCCCCAAGATGACCCATGTATTTTTTTGGTCGGCCATGACACATAAAATAAGGGTAGGACATGTGTCAAGGTTATTTCATAATATTAAAACATTATTTTTACCTTAAACTACACAAATTATCTCTAATCGCGATTAAAAACTGAAAAGTTACTATTCACCAAAAAATTATTTTAATCCCATTGAACCGAATTTTACTTCTTAATGAAAACCATGTTTTTCGGATTTTTGAAATTCAAAACACAGAGGTGGTAAAATTTCATTTAAATGAAAAATTAGTTTTTTAAGTACCACTTAGTGGTTTCACTATTCATCAAAAATTGATGTTTTTTCCGAAAAATAAAAAAAACATCACCCTAAGATATATTTGATATTCCAAATTCCAAATTTTTGTTTATTTTAAAAAATTAAAATCATATAATTTACATTAATTAATTTAACAATTAATTTCCGTTGTCATGACAAATACCGTGTTTTTATGAAATAGTATATATCAAAAGGTTGATAGTAGTTTAAGTCCAATTTCAAATTGAAATTAATTACAACGACCACTATTAGATTAAATGGTAAAAATATATTCTAATTTCACTTTTAAACAAATTCATAATATAATCTACTCATATAAATAAATTATATTAAAAAGTGGTTTTGAATTAAAATACTACATTTTCACTATTCATTAAAATAAATAAACTTTATCGGAAAAATACCAAAAATTTACAGAAATTAAATTATGATGTCCTGATTCTAAAGAAGAATTTTATTTGTTCCAAAAGAATGTATAAGAGTGACCAAAACTATATTTAAAGAGGGTTCTCCATCAAAAGGCGATACGTGGACCTTTAGTGAAAATTAGAGTATCTATACCTAAAATTGAATTATTTTTGTATTTTAAGCCTTTATCCATTATTGGATAAATTAAAAAACATTTAACAAACATATATAATCATATAATAGTTATTTTTATTCATTCCTGCCAATATAATGGCAACGTGTTAACTACCATTTAAAATAATATTATTTTATTACTAGTGTGTAATGTAAGATTTCAAAGAAACTCTTTATTGCATATCAGGTATACTATCAAACATAACAACCTCTTTAAAGTAAAATTAATATTAAATTCTTAAATATTAATAAGTATGAAAATGTTTTATTCTTTATTTACATGGGATGTTACAATATATCTCTTTCTATTTAGAAATCATTTAAAAGTATCATAATTATAAAAGAAATAATTTATTTCGAAAATATTATTATAATCATTTAATGGATGATTTGAATATTTTATAATGGTATAAAATATCAGAATTCCCCTTATAAGTTAAAAAATCATTCTTTTCTTTAATTTTGAGGAAAATGTTTTAAAGGACCTTGTTTGGAAAACAACATAATCATTCCTTTATATAAATTTCATTATAAGTAAAAAATGGAATAAATAAATTTAGTACATTGTCTAGGAAATAGTAAATTTTTTTCAAAATTCATTTATATTATAGACATATGTGGATTATAAAGAGTTTCTATTATATACTGATGTATAAACTACATCGGATAATGAAGAGATTATAGAAATAACCCTTACCTTTAACTTTTACTTTATTGAGGGTACATTAACCATTTTTATAAATTTTAAGTAATTTTTATTAAATTTTACAAGAACTATATAGAAAAATATGATATCATATATGATCTTATAATATTACTTTGTTAACAATATTTCAGAAGTATCACAGTTTTGGTTTTTGATAGATTCATTTTCCTTTATATTCCATGTTACATAAGACAAGTTTATTATAGATATGTGTTATTTGATTCATATCCTTAATGATATAATGTTATTAAAAATTATTTTTTAATTTAAATAGAAAATTATTTTTGAATAGTTATTATGGAAAATTAATTTCATCACGTTCGTGGAGACGGTAATACATATGTACGCACGAGCGAAAATATTATTCTTTTGATGGTGAAATCATATGTCATTAGATGGTATATCATAAATATAAAATCATTAACATGTTATATTTATTATTTATATTAGTTATAATCATTATTATACCCATCCAAATAATGAATCATTTGAATAACAAACTACACCACGACGTGGAGACGGTTACCCATACGTATTCACCTATGGTGGCTTGTCATTGATATAATTGATAGAATAATGAATATGGTAGTAGCATCATTATAATAAAATAGTAGTATCTATGTGGTACTATTGTTATTATTTTGGTATAGAAACCACATATAAAATGGAAGTGGAAGAAGAAAAAAACATTGAAAGAGGTGGTGAAATTATTACATCTTCATCAGATGTTTCTTTTTGAGTTGACCAAAACAGCACATTAAAATTGATTTCTGATCAATGTAAGGCCACTAAGTAGAAGTGGGGGTATATGGGAGGATTTTTGTGCAAGGGTTGGCCGAGGAAAATGGATTTGGAGATGTTATTTTTGAGAGAAGAGGAAGTATCCTTTTATAAGGGAGGTGAGGGTCAGTTTAGGAAAAGAATGAAATATTATTTTATTATACAATAATATTCGGTTTATAATGGATAAAATTTATTTTTTTCAAGGATATAGAGAGGAGGGGTAAAACAACATTATTCCAATAGGTTTTCAACGGGTTTAGTTCACCATAATAACATTATCTTATAGATTTAACTAGGAGTTAACTAGTTTATCGTTTACCCTATATTCATGTGTAATTACAATTAATGGTTAGTAAACATAATATAAAAATCCATGAGAACCCCAAGTGGTTCATTATTGATATATATAACCTTATATGAGACCTTTTGGTTGAAACATATATTTTTAGTAACGTTATATCAATTAATAATATAGGATTGGTTTTAAAAGCTCATTTTTGTCAATTTCGACACTATTTGGTATTTTATTGTTGTAGAATGCATAAAATATTTATCAATTCTATGATATTTTATTTAATAAACCCTAATATGTCATATTATCCTATAAAATTAGTTTAATTCATTAGAAGTCTCAATTTACATTTATTTGGATATTTATAATAACAATTATTTAATCATTCTTTAATAAGGTAATTACTAAATCATTCTTGTGTCATAAACTAATTTAATCATTTAATGTCTAAAATTATATATAAAATATCATTCTTTAAGAAATAATTGTAGATTTTTAATTAATATTTATAATCTAATTTATATTATTTATAACCCTATATTAAAAATTGTTTAGTTATTAAACATTGACTATAAAACTACTAACTATTTTTTAAATAAATTAATAATAAATTTCTTAATCTAATCCAAGTGAACCAAAATAGTCATATATTATTTATAAGGTTTATTTTGGTCAAAATAAACTTATCCAATAGAATTATTACATGTGTTAGGATAATTATAATATCATTTTTACCTTTAATTACCCTATTTACTTTTAATGGAGGTAAATAAAAGTCAAAAGTTACTATTCAACAAAAACTATTTTCATCTTATTGAACCACATTTTACTTACTAATTTCATCCATGGTTCTTGGAATTTTGAAATTCAATTCACAGATGCTCTAAAATTTCATTTTATGCAAATTTTTAAATCCCCCTAGAAGGTGGGTAAAAGATGGTAAAAAGTTCAATAATATTTTATATATCTAATATTGTTATAAACAATGACCAATGGATTACATTAAATATATATAGGTATTATGTATATATATTTATATAATAAAAAATTTAAATATAATTACTAATTTTTCAAATAAAAATTCATTTTTAAACAATAATGCAACGTTTTCACTATTAATCAAAAATTGATTGTTTTCAGAAAAAAAAACAAAAAATCACCTTAAGATAATTTTGATATTTTGAATCTAAAAATTATTTCCATTTTGAAAATTAATATTTATAAAGCTTCAGAACGTAGGTATTTCTATTCATAATAGCTAGTTATATTGGTCTTGTTGTATTAGAATTCAACGCAGTGCACAACGCGACATGTTGTATTATACAAAGAGTAGTGTGACATATAAGCTTGGGGTGTTACAAATTATGTGTTTTATCACAACTTATTAGAGACTGATATCGGGGATAGTCATAAAATTCGGTCAAACCATATAAAAATCATGTATCAGTATATCCATTATTTATTTTTATAGTGTGTATGTGGTGATGTATTTTTGGAATACATAAGAAATATCATTATATATTTATGGAGATATAGGTTAAAATATTAAGGGTGTATAAGTTTATATTGACAAAATTTCATATAATTGGTCTCAATTATTCACCTCGTCCTTTTGGTGTAACTTCATGATTGTATGGTAACATAAAAAATGATATATAGTATTATATGGAGAAAATGTTTATTCATTCCCATGAAAAAATAATGTTTGTCAAAAAACAAGAAAAATATTTTAATGGATGACGAACATGGTAATTAACAATTATTGAAATAAAAATATATGGATTTAATTTAAATTTTTTTCAATCAATTTTCCTAAAAATTTCAAACATTTTAAAATTATTAATTATTAGATAATTATAGAATCATAGAGGTAACTTATACTTTATAAATAATAAAATAATAATAATAATATTTATGTGATATATTGATGATGGGGAAGTATTACATATTTCTCAATTTAACAGATATTAATAGAACTACCCCTTCCATTTTCACTCATAATGTATTTCATGATAAACTAAAAATTTCATGTAATTAACCACATTGATGTTTGAAAATTCCATCAATGGAGGACATGAGGAAAAATATAACGATGTTACTGGATGAGAGTACGATGTATCACATCACTAATAAAGAGTTGGTAATCCCACAACATGATATTCCCATGAATGGGTGTGAATAGAGATTAGTATAAATGATTTATTAAAGAAATGTTATGAAATTAGTGGTTGGTTGGGAATATAGTTTGTATTTATCAAAAAAATAGATCAAATAAAAAAGAAAATATCATACCCCACTAATTATCAGTTATAAAATAAATGTAAGAATATTTTAGGTTTCATACTAGTACATGACCATATATAACCTTCACATACCTCTATAAATTTCCTTGATTTTTTAATTTCCCCACCACATTTGATTACAATATATGTTAATATTATCATGGATTGGTGAAGGGTACCCAATAATATTTATTGATTATTTTTCAATGCATCAAACACCATTTAAATTTTTCTAAATAACATATATATTAGAATTATTAAAAGATACATCACTTATACATAACTAAAGTAATATCCATTTTAATATAAATATGATTTATAATAGGGCACAAGATTTATAATATAGAAATTTATGTCAATTACAAAATGATAATAATAATATTATTGCTTATAAATATCTCATTTTTATTAGGGATATGGAGTTTTTTCGGATATATCTATTTCTCTAGAATTAATATAAAATAATACCTATAATTTCATATCCTCTTACACATATAATTGAAAAATAAGATTCATCTTAATTTTATTCGAAGAGTAATGAAGATTTTTAAACCATGGTGGTAAATGTTTTAAATGATCAAATCGTTGTACCCTCCAATAGTGAAGTGTGGTATGGAAAAAGGTGTGTGATTAGTTGTAATTTTATGCGATAGTCCAAATAATATAAAGTATACCAAATCCTCTAGGAAATTTTTAATGAGTAATGGAAGATAAGAGATTGTAAAATAAATTAAATGGACACAAAAAAGGAATTCATGACAATGATCTGTGTCTTATAATCCTTCACACTACCTTGTTCTTTCATAACTGGTGTCAATAATGGTGATACATATATGATATATTTCATAAACAGTATTAAAAAACCTATAGAAAATCCAATGGATAGTAATACTGAAATAGATTGACTTAATGAATAAGTAAAAAAAATTATCATATAATTAATAATATATTTTACAATTAGGATTAGATATTCCTTGATGTAGGGGTTGCTAAAATCAAAGTGATGATTAGAAATAAAAAAATTCTAGTGTATATTTATTTGATTGTACATGGTTGAATGATATTTAAAATTGATATGACATAGTGTCAAATTAAATATAAATCACATATAACTGGTGGAATATATTTTTATATATAGATTAACAATTATTTTTTGATAGTAATTTATAATAAAAGAAAATAGATGATTCAATAATTTCATGATGTGTGTGAAAATAGGTGTCGGTGAATATTCTCAAATTTATCCATTAAGAAATTTTTAGTGGAAATGTTTACTAAATCATAAAATGGGAAAACAACAATATGGATTCTTAGAGAAAATATAACATCATGTTATAACATGTTCTTTATTCTCAAGTGATAGCTATGAAAGACTAATAATATTTTGTAGTGGAATGGGATTCACCAGTATCTCATAACTATGGTTGTCTTTTTGTTTGATTGGTAATAAAAATCATGAGCTCCCTTTTAAATTTCATAAAAAATGACTAAATTCATGTGTAAATTTAAAATATGTTAAATTAATTTTATGTGTAAAACCATCCAAAAAATTATTATAAGTTGATAATAATTTTTTGACATATAATCTTGTTATTTCATGTTGGTGTTCTAAATTTACAAGTCAGGGATCAAACTACCAATTGCAGCTATCTGTTGTCAATTTTAGTCACATAAAATATAAATATATATAAATCATGATAACTTTTTACCATTTTAAAAAAATATATGATGATTTATTAGTAGTATATCAACAAATAAAATGATTTTTTAATACACTGAATTTGATCCTTTTATATTGGTTTATAATGGTATATTGTTCAATGTTGGAAAACTAGATAGCTAGACGAACCATATTGGGATGCTACAATTATATCCAGTTTCTCAAAAACAAAGGAATATATTAGTTGATTATAATCATTAATCATATAAATATGATATATTAAGACTCATGAGATTCTAAGGCCATATCAACCACATCATCATGAATTCATGCCCTATATAGAACTAGAAGGGATTTACATCACAAGAAAAGTGTGATTTATTTTCCCATGAGTTTCACAACAACATAATTTCCATGGAATCTACTATATTACTTAATTCGAAACCTGAACACTTATATAAATATATATATAAATTTTGAATCATTAATACTATGAGTGACTGACCAATCATCAATTATATCTTGATATTATAGACACCATATTTCACAATTTGGAAGCATAAATCTTTATCTCATGATATCATTATCAATAATAGTAACATTTCAATGATTATGTATATGTCAATTTTATTAAATTGATATAGTGTTTTTGAAAATTAAATTCTTTGGAATTGAAATCCATTTTTCAATACTAATAAAATAACATGGATAATCTGGTGAGAATTATACTATATTATAGATAATTAAAATAATATGGGATGTGGTATTTAATCAAAAAGATTATTCATGATCTAAATTTTTTTAGAACATGATAATTATAAGAACGTTAGAGTCATAGGTTTTAAATTATTACGTTTTAATATCATGATATGGAATAATAAAATATGTGGTTAACAAGACCAATTCCCACAAAACTGATAGAGTACTACATAATTCCCCCAATAATTGGTATCTTATATTGATATAGATATATATAATTAATTTCTAATAATTAAATAATATAAAGACTCAAATAGTAAAAACAAGAACTTCATATTTTCTAATCAATTTGAAAAACCTAGTATTTTCATGAAAATGGAATATAAAACTTGGGAACAATTCATTAAATGATATGTGTTTTTGTTTCATCATAATTAGATTATATGGATATAAATGGCCTTTATGGAGTTTAAAAGTATCATACCTAACAATTACGAAATATTTTAGGCTCTCAATGATGAAATCAACTAACTATCATCCAATATACAATATTATAGGTATGAGAAAACAATTTATTTCACAATAAAAAATAAAATACATAAGTTGAGTGAAATATAGTCGAGAAAAAAGATGCATGGTATAAATATAGTGTGATGTGAAGAGATATGGAGACATTAACATGACATATATTCATTTTCTGTAATTGTTGAATATTATAGAGACGATGAACATGCTATTGAATGGTGGATCATAAAATAATGAAAAAATGTAATCTAATAAACATAGTGTCATCCAATTTTCCGAATTTTTGAATGTAAGAATACAAGATTAGGGTGAATGTTATCCGAGTGAATATATTTGGGTGAATTTAAATACACACGTCTTGATATTGGTAGATGATTCCCACACTTATCACTAAATATTAATTCTTGATGAGGGTATGCATAAAGTTGAAATTGATAGTCCTAATTGGGATATAACTCCTAGTGTTTAAGGATTTCTTGTATCATTCAACGTTTTAAAATAATATATTACACAAAAAATTATATTTTAATAAATTCATTAGTTATTCAATGGGGTTTCCATTACAAGAGTCGCATTTTCTTCCACTTTTTTCCTCATTCTTATAGTGAAATAATAGACTTCTTCTGAATAGTTTATGCCTATTTTCATGCGAAACTATTCGTAAAATGTCTTAGCTTCTATCCTTTTTGAAAAAAATATTTCCTGATCCCTCACATGATATTAGAAAAAAAACACATATTTATTAAATGTGGGATTATACATGGTGAATTTCGGTTAGTATAAGAAATTACAAATTGAAATAAAATAAAAACACCAGGGACCATCATTTTTACAAACCTAACATGAGTATCCTGTATGAATGCATGAAAAATAACATCATCATGAGAATAATGAAACAATATGGATTTTTGGGATTGTAATTATACCACCACTATTATCATATTTATTCATTTTGTTTTTTTCATTATTCTCATGGAGAAAATATTGGCTTCATATAGTCAAATCTCAATCAATGATAAAGAGAATTTATTTATGCTAATATATATATATTAATGTTCAAAATGATGTCAATGGATACTATTATAATGGCTTTGTGTTTGGGTAGGTATATTACAACAGGGATAAATTTAGATTAACATTAAAAAAAATTTAATTATAGATGATGTGAGTTTCTTGATTAATAATAGGAATAAATTTTTCATTATCTCTTCTATGATTATGGATGAGTATGAAATGTGGAGTGTGAATCATATCACCCTATGTAATTGTTTCTTGTAAATATATAAAAAATAAAAAACAAGGTTACTAAGAATTTTTTTTTCCTATTTTGTTTTTTCCAATAGGATTATAGCAATGGAATACTTTTGATACCCATTTACTAGGCGGTTAATCCATCCTCACTATTTTTATGGTCTAATTAGTTGCATTGTAGATCAAATTAACAACTAGAAGAGATTACTTTTATCATTTGTAAATATGATGACTATTTTTACCAACATCTTATGTTATTGTAACACCCTGACGTATTATAATATATATTTTTAATTAAATTTAATTTTTTTGGTTGATTATGTTACATTCAACAATGAATTTAAATGAACCCAAATATTTTATTAAAACAATATTATTTAAACATGACCAATGTATACTATTTATTAACTATAGTGAATAAATAAATATAAATATATTATGAAAATTACATGGTTAATACATGAATAATTAAATTCTGTGGTTATCAATAAATTATAAATTAAAATAAAAAACAATTAAAAAATGGAAATGTTTTTATAAAAAACATTTTCTATAAAGGAAATGTTTTTTCATCCTAAAAAGATATATTTACTAGTATTGTTGAATTATTTTGATTAAACTTCAATAAAATTTATTGAATTTAATTTTATATCTATCATATATTTTTTTCGATGAATGAGACATAAATTAACCCATATTTGGTTCTTGAAATTGTGTTTTTTAAATAATGGTTTCATCTTGTTTAGGGCACATAATATTGAAAATATATTTTACCACATTTATATTTTATTTTTAAAATTTACTTTATTTGTTAAATATCCATATTAAAATTACATAATGATATATTTAAGTATTTTTAAGAAAAGTTTCATTTTTGCTGATTAGTGAAAAATATTTATTTTTGTTAAAAAATATATATTCATTTCAAGTATTTATAAATTTTAATATTGTGTTAAAATAGGTTTTATAATAATATTAGTTCAATTATTTATTATTTTCAAAATTTATTTCTTTACAATCAATATTATATACAATTTTAATATAACATTTGTAACGACCCAAAATTTCATTAATGGAAATCCCTCTTGATATAAATAAATTTATCTTTGTGTTTATATAAAATGTCAACTTATTTGGTTTTATGTGAAGAATTTTGACTATTGTAAATATAGTCGATAAACAATGATCAAATGATTAGTATAAATATAGGGCTTTAACAAATTAAAATTTACTCAGACAATGGAAGCCATGGCCTCATCCAGTAGAATTACCCCATACAAAGCCCATTTATCAGAGCTCGGAATACTGGTGGAAACCTTGGGCTTTTCTCTTAACCAAGACCATGATGAGCTTCACCATGTCAAGCTCGAACATGACCGTCTACGGGAGATGTGGATGTTGATAGAAATTACCAGTCCAGCGATGTAATCTGATCCACCTCAAGAGTCTGTCACCATTGCACACCTTACCCATAGGTCTTATGCGGCTATTTTAAGGGGTTATGTAAGTAATTGATAGTACTATGTTCATGTAAATTATTTTTTGTATATAATAATTAATATACGCTCTTATCATCATTGATACTATAAATAGTTTTTGAAGTGAAAATAAGGTTTTTAGTTGTTATTTAATTAAGAATTATATTTTATTAATTTAACTTATTTTTGAATTAAATAATATTTTAATAAAATAATAATAATATTATTACTAAATAAATTTTATTATATATAAATGATCATATAATTTTATCAATGTAAATGTAATTTTTACTAAGGCTTGAAAGCCATTTTTTTCAAAACCTGTGAATTTTCGATAAATGTCGGTTTTTATTTGAAAAGTGAAAATTAAAATATTTAGATAATTATTTAGATAAAATAAATTTTATTTCCGGAATCAGTACGTGGAAATCATCCAACATAAAATTTTTAATAATTTTCGGAGACAGTTAAATTTTAGGGTAAAAATTTAATACCGTTTAAATTTATAATGTGTTTTATGAAATCATAATGACCTAATATTGAGGTAACAAAATACTATAATCTTTATTTTCGGCCAATATATGTTTGAACATTAAAATAATGTTAATTTGGGTTTTTTTGACTTACTTTTCAATGCATTAAAGGACCCCTCAAGACTTATTAACCATCTTGTCTTTTTAAATTGTTTTCCATGGGAGTGTGACTCACCTCCACATAAGAATCCCTATTATTTTAAGAAGATAAGACTTTGTCCTTAAAAAATAGTTTTTTTCCTGTTCCCTTTTCCAAAAACCATGGGCAAAAACCATGGGATGGTTTGTGGTTTGGATTAGTTTAATGTTAGGGGACCCAAACCTAAATAATAAAGAATTCCCTCACCTTTCTTATATAAAACCATCCAAGCACCCACTTCCTCCTCACTCAAAGCCTTTGGAGTTCTTCCAAACTCTTAACTACTATCTCAAAATTCCTCCCAAGGTTCCCCAAGCTCCAAAGAAGCCACTCACAAGACTCTCTCTAGCCTTTGGAAGCAAACTTCCAAGTAAGGGTTTTTTCTTCCTTTCTCATTTTTGCCCAATTTTCATTAAGTTGGTTTTCCCTTTTAATTTCAATTATGAAAGTTGGGGTATGTTTTATCACCTCCCTCATACTACCCGCTTTATTTTTAAATTATGCTAGAACACTTTTTCTTTCATTAAATTCCTCCCATGTACACCCGTTACTATACCGAAATTACGAAAGGAACTTCTCTCTCCTCATTTACATTCAAGCAATACTTTTATATCAGGAACCTAAATTCCATTACAATTGTTGGGACATGTTCCAATATGACCTCCTTACTTTCCATTAAATTTAAATATGATGAGGAACCCCTTCTTCCCTCATCAATCGTTTTTATGAATTCTTATGTCATGTCGTTACACTGCCAAAATCATACCGAATTTCTAAGCCAACGCCATTGTGTAATGAATACCATGCCCATTTCTCAAGCATGGTTATTCAAATTTATGCACATTTACTTATTTATTATAATGTTTCATGTATGAATTCCACATTCAATTTTCATGTAATAAATTATTATGTTTTATGAATGCATTTTTTATGATCCATGTGGCACACTTATACATGAAATTAAATGTTTATGAAGGGTGTGCCCTTATAGCACTCCAATGCATTGGGTAAAGTATAGTATCATGATACATAATATGAAATAAGTTTGAATCATTATAATTGAAGTGAAACAATGGTTTACTCGTGATTCATGTGAAATGACGATTTACACATGATTGATGTGCAATGAGCATTGGCTCATGCTAATTCCATGTTATGTGTTGTTGCCACATTTCCATGTTATGATTATCATTCTTTATCATACCTTTATGTACATGTTTCCCTTGTTATCTATTGATATTACTAATGATAACATGTATTGTACTCCTCATGTTATTCCATGTGTATTCCTTTACTGGGATTTATAGCTCACCCTTTTTTATGCATGTCCTCAGGTTATCCCATGCATTGCTAAGTACGAGGGAATGGTGTTGTCATGTAAAGGAGGTTTTCAATAAAGATGTTGTATTTCCTGAATTCTGTTTTTATGTAATGATCCTAAGCCCCAAATACACTAAACCTCTTGATCTTCTTTACTATATCAAGAGACGTTTTATGTAATAAATCATGTTTAAGATTGTAATAAAAGCAGGGATGTCATAGTTGGTATCAGAGGATAGGTTTAGTTATTTTTGGGATTTGGATTCGAAAACCCTAGTGAAGCCTTTGAGATAAGACTAAGTATAATATAAACATCCCTATGTTTTGGTATGTACTGACTAAGTGGTTTATCAAACGAATACATCTTTGTCTAGATACGAGCAGGTAGAGGCGGCTCTGGCACAGACGTATCCTAGGAGTAAAACCCGGCAACACTGCATTGAGCTAGACTCGAATGAGAACTGGTGCATGACAACAGGCCTTACTGCACTCTTGGTTACGACACTCTCAGGGGATATGTTTTGATAAATTCACATTCATAGTATGAACCCTTATTGAGGGAATAAAAAATGCCCCTAAGAAGATATGTTAGAAACTAGATCATGAAAAGCCTAGATTGAAACCTATAGACTCATGAGTTAAGGAAATAAATGTTTATTTGTAAGTCATTAACGTTTGTCTTTGGATTACCCTTTATGTTTTAACCCTAACTTTCCTTTTATTCCAGCCAATGGTCAGTAATAGGAGGACTCATGATAACAACTATTGTAAAGATCAGTGTGATGACTGTACTAATTAGATTCCAAATCCAATGGGAGCGGGAATCACGAACATTGTAATGCTTCTCTCTCGAAAAATCATGTTTTGAATAGATGAACGGGTCCAAAGGAATGTTCAAACTTCCATAATAATGAACATGTATCTATTGAGAGATTCAGGATACAAAGTCCTCCTACTTTTAGTGGATCATCCAATCCCACGATCGTTGAACAATGGATCAACTCCATTGAAAAGATCTTCTCCATCATTCAATGTACTGAACAAGAGAAGGTCCTCCTGGTGGTATATTGTATGGATGGTGAATCTGATCAATGGTAGAAGTTGATCAAAAATAAGAATCCTAAGGAGGAGATCGAGGTATTGTAATAGAAGGATTTCCGGAAGATGTTTTTCAATAAATATTTTCCACGTACCCTACAGATTAAGATGGAAAGGGACTTCCTGTCCCTCAAGAAAAAAGACGAAGAATCAGTTGTAGTGTATGAGGAAAACCTCCCAAGGCTTGCACGATATGCTTCCGGCTTTTTCATAAACCAAGAATGCAAAGACGACCGCTTATTTGGTGGATTGAAGCCTAGCCTGCGGAAAGCATTGGCGATCCATGACTTCAACAGCTATGAGGAAGTTGTCCGATTTTCCCTCAAGGTAGAAATGGAGATCGGTGAATCACAGGGGTATCATGGGGATAAGAAGCATAAGGTGGACATCAATACTGGTGGTCCGATGGATAAATCTAACGGTACTATGAAGATCTAGCACCCCACTTTCCAAAAGTGCAGAACGAAGCATCCTGGAAATTGCCTTGAGGGGATGAGGAAATGCTTCATGTGTGGAAGAGAAGGGAACCTAGCTGTTAACTATCGGAAAGAAAGACATGCGGCTGCGAAAAAGGAGAGAAATGCTCCGTTCGAATCTCAACGTGTTGTTCAATGCTACAAATGCAAGGAACCGGGTCATTTTGCAAATTAGTGCCCTAATCCAAGGGTATTCAAAGCAACCAACAACCTCCATGGCAGCATAAAGAGATTTTTCCATCACTTCTAATGAATTAAACCCCGAAAACGAAGTGGTGACAGGTATGGTAGTTATTCATTCAATAATAGTGAACATAATTTTTTATTCAGTTTCTATGCATTATTTTATATCTCGAATGTTTATTAGAACAATCCCACCACCACAAAAAATAATGGAAGTGAAGATGTCAGTGTGTACGAAAAAAGGGCCAATCATTGCATCCCATGAATATAAGTCCTCCCCTGTTATAATCTGTGGATTTAATTTCCCACCAAACCTCGTCATACTCCCTCTGGTGGAATTTGATGCAATTCTTGGCATGGATTGACATTACTTATATTTTTAAAACATAAATTGTCAGGAGAGGGAAATCACACTCCATATGGAGAATCGACCCCCAATTCTTTACAAGTGTAAGGAGGAAGATGAATCTTCTTTACCTCCATCATCTCAAGACTGGATATTACTACCTTATGAGCACACGTATCTGGCACAGATGATTGAGTCCATGTAAGAAACCATCCTCGAAGAAATTCCTATTGTGAGAGAAATCTATAAAGTGTCTCCTGAGGAACTGAATGGTCTTCCTCCTAGTAGAGATGTTGGATTCTCAATTGAACATATACTCGGGTCTTTACCAATATCAATGACTCCATATAGAATGTATGATGTAGTTCTTGAAGAGCTGAAGAAACAACTACAGGAGAATCTGGATAAAGGGTTTATACACCCAAGTTCTTCACCATGGGTGCACCAGTTCTCTTCGTCAAGAAAAAAGATGGGTCAATGGGGCGTTGAATTGATTATCGTGAACATAACAAAAACATGATAAAGAACAAGTATCCTCTCCCAATAATTGATGACTTGTTCGATCAGCTGCGTGGAGCACAATACTTCTCCATGGTGGACTTGCGGTCATAATATTATCAAGTAAGGGTGATGAAGGAAGATATCCCCAAGATTTATTTTCGCACAAGATACGGGCACTATGAATTCATAGTAATGCCTTTTGGACTAACTAATTCTCCATCAATATTCATGGACATAATGAATAGAGTCTCTAGAGATTATCTAGACAAATTTGTGGCAGTGTTTATAAATAATATTCTAATATACTCCAAAACCATGGAGGATCCTGAGAGGCATTTAAGAACTGTACTGGAGACTTTGTGCAAGGAGAATATCTATGCAAAGTACATCAAGTGTGAGTTCTGGTTGAAGTAAGTCTCATTCTTGGGCCATATCATCACAATCAATGGGATATCTATGGATCCCTCCAAAACAGATGAAATTGAGGGATGGACGAGGCCAACATTGGTAACAGATATCTGTATCGTCTTCGGGTTAGCCGGATATTATCATCGATTTGTGAGAAATTTCACATTATGGTCCAACCCTCATACCAAGCTAACTCAAAAGGGCGTAATGTTTTCTTGGAGTGATGAATGCAAGGAAAGCTTCAAAGAGTTCAGAAGAAGGATTATCACTGCACCCATGCTCACTTTATCCACTAGTGGGGAACTTTTTGTTGTTTTCAGTGATGCTTCAAAGAATGGATTAGGTTGTGTGCTGATGTAGAATGATAAATTCATATCCTATGACTCAAGGCAGTTGAAAATCCATGATAGAAACTATCCAACACATGATCTTGAGTTTGCGGCAGTGATCTTTTCTTTGAAAATCTGGCAGCATTATCTCTATGGAGAGAAATGTGAGATATATACTAACCACAAGAGTCTTAAATATATATTCACATAGAAAGATCTTAATATATGCCCGAGAAAATGGATAGAGCTCCTCAAGGATTATGACTGTTCAATCCATTACCACCCTGGGAAAGCGAAAAAGGTGGCATATTCCCTAAGTAGAAAGGATCCAGTGATTCTATCAATGATGAGAATTGAGAACGATCCAATCTTCTTAGACTTGATGAAGATGGACATGGGAATAATAGATAAGGGAATATCATCAATCCTTTCACAAATGTTTTCTCAACCGCCTCTTTTGGAAAGGTTAATGGATGCTCAAAAGGATGATGTGGGAATTCATGAAAAAGTGGATGATATCAAAAAATTGAAATCCTCGGAGTTTAATGTTAATGAAGAAGGAATTGTGCGGTTTGGGAAAAGACAAAGTGTTCCATAATGTCCGGAGTTGAAGAAGGAACTTTTGGACGATGCACATAGTTCAAATTTCTCTATTCACCATGGGACCATAGAGATGTATCAAGATATCCATGGAAACATTTGGTGGGATAATATGAAGAAGGAGATCCCGGAATATACATCTATGTTCCTAGTGTGAGAGCAAGTGAAGGCAGAGAGGTAAATGTATAAGGGGATGATGCAACCATTGCCTATACTAGAATTGAAATGATTGAACATCACCATGGACTTTTTCACCGGACATCCGAGGACATCCAAAGGCAACAATGCAATCTGGGTTATTGTGGATTGTCATAGAAAGACTGCATTCTTCATTGCTATTCAGGAGGATTTCTTATTGGCTCAACTGGGACTGCTATATATCAGGGAAGTGGTAAAATTGCATGGATTACCACTATCTATTGTGTCTGAAAGAGATCCAAAATTCACCTCTATGTTTTGGAAGAGTCTTAAACGTGCTCTGAATAATGAACTGAACTTCAGTAAGACCTATCATCCTCAAACTTATGACTAATCTGAGCGGACTATCCAAACACTTGAGGGTATGTTTAGAGTGTACTCAATGGAATTTAAATGAGGATGGGATCAATATCTTCCTATGGTTGAGTTATCTTATAATAAATGTTTCCACTTGAGTATCCAAATGGCACCATATGAAGCCTTGTATGGGGAAAGTTTCATAAAACCAACATGTTGGGATGAGGTCGGTGAACATAAGCTGCTTTGACAAGAAATGGTCGAGAAAATGGTGGAGAAGGTGAAAACCATTCAACAGCATATCAACGCAGCCCAAAGTTAATAGAAGAGTTATGCAGATAATCGTCGATGATAACTTGAGATTAAAGTTTGAGACATGGCTTTTCTATTCATATCTCTTTGGAAGAAGGTCATGAGGTTTGAAAAGAAATGGAAGTAAAGTCCAAGGTACATCGGCCCCTTCAAGATTCTTGATCATGTTGGGGCTATAGCCTATCGACTAGCACTTTCACCTATGATGGACAAAGTACATGATGTCTTTCATGTATCCCTCTTATGGAAGTACATACCGGAACCTTTACCTGTACTCTCTTCTGTGGTGGTACAATTGGAAGATGATCTTTATTATGTGGAGCAAGCAATGAAGATCAAAGATTTTAGAGAAAACGTTCTACGAAATAAGACAATGCCCCTTGTCAAGGTGTTGTGGAGAAACCACAAGTTTGAAGAAGAATCTTGGGAATTGGAGGAAATGATGAAGCTGAGTTACCCACATCTATTTTAGTGTAGGAAAAGGGAAAATTTCGAGGGTAAAATTTTTTAAGGGGGGAATATTGTAACGACCCAATGTTTCATTAATGGAAATATCTCTTGATCTAATTAAATGTCTCATTATGTTTATATAAATTGTAAAATTCATTTGTTTTATGTTATGAATTTTGACCTTTTCTAATATAGTCATTGAACATTGATCACATGATTAGTATAAATATACAGTTTTAACAAATCCAAATTTACTCAGACAATGGAAGCGATGGGCTCATCCAGTTGAATTGCCCCATACGATGATCATTTATCGGAGCTCGGAAAAGAGGTAGCTTCATTGGGATTCTCTCTTGATCAATCCCAAGCTGATATTCACCATGTCATGGTCAATCGGGACAGTCTATGGGAGAAGTGGAGGTTGATATATATTTTCACTCGAGTGATTTTATTTGAGCCACCTCAAGAGTCTGTCACCATCACACACCTTACCCATAGGTCTTATGCGTTGGTTTTAAGGGGTTATGTAACTAATAGATAGTAATATGTTCATGTAAATTATTTTTTGTATATAATAATGAATATAATTTCTTGTCATCATTGATACTTTTTAAATAGTTTTTAATGTGGAAATAGTGTTTTTAGTTATTATTTATTTAAGAATTCTATTTTATTAATTTAAGGGATTTTTTTTGTATTAAAGAATAGTTTAATAAAATATTAATTTTATTATTATTATTAAATTAGTTTTATTATATATAAATGATCATATAATTTTATGAATGTAATTGTAAAATTTATTAAGGTTTGAAAGCCGTTTTTGTCAAAACCCGTGAATTTTTGATAAATGTCGGTTTTTATTTTTAAAGTTAAAATTAAAATATTTAGAAAATTATTTAGATAAAATAAATATTATTTCTAGAATTAGGATGTCTAAATAATCCAACGGTGAATTTTTCATAATTTTCTGAGATAGTCAAACTTTTTGGTAAAAATTAAATACCATTAAAATATATAATTTGTTTTATGACATCATAATGACCCAATAGTGATGTAATAAAATACTATAATCTTTATGTTCAGAAAATATATGTTTTGCCTTAAAATAATTTGAATTATGGTTTTTTAATAAATTTTTATATAATTAATGGACCCCTCAAGACTTATTAAACATCTTGTCTTTTTAAAATATTTTCCATGGGAGTGTGCCTCACCTCCACATAATCAACCCTATTATTTTAAGAAGTATTGACTTTGTAATTGTAAATTTTTTTTCCTATTCCATTTTCCAAAAACCATGTACATAAACCATGGGATGTTTTATGATTTGGATTAGTTTAATGTAAGGGGACCCAAACCTAAATAATAATTATTTCCCTCACCGTTCCTATATAAATCCACCCAAGCTCCCACTTCCTCCTCACTCAATGCCTTTGGAGTTCATCCAACCTCGGACCTATTCTCTCTATAATCCTCCCAAGGTTCCCAAAGCTCCCAAAAATCCTCTCACAATCCTCTCTCTAGCCATTGGAAGCACACTTCCAAGTAAGGGTTTTTTCCTCCCATCTCATTTTGTGTCCAATTTTCTTAATGTTGGTTTATCCTATTAATTTCAATTATGAATGTTAGGGTATGGTTTTTCACCTCCCTAATACTGCCCTATTTATGTTTTCAATATGGGAGACCCTTTTCTCTCTAATTAAATTCCTCCCATGTATACCCATTACTATGCCGAAATTCCGAAAGGAGCTTCTCTCTCCTCATTTACATTCATGCAATACTTTTGTATCATGAATATAAATACCATTACAATTATTGGGACATATATCCATATGACCTCCTTACTTTCAATTATATGTAAATATTATGAGGAACCCATTCCTCTCTCATCAACCATTTTTATGAATTCATATGTCACGCCGTTACGCTGCCGAAATCACACCGATTTTCAAAGCCAATTCCATTCTGTAGTGAATACCATGCCCATTTCTCCATCAATGGAATTCCCCTTTATGTAAATTTACTTATTTATTATAATGTTTCATGTATTAATTACACATTCCTTTATTATGGTATAAATGATTAGGTTTTATGAATCCATGTTTTATGATCCATGTTGCACACTTATGCCTGAAATGAAATGTTTAAGAAGTGTGCACCCTTTTAGAGCTCCAATGAATTGGGTAAAATATCGTATCATGATAAATAATGTGCAATTAGTGTTGACTCATGCTAATTTAAGTGCAACTAGGGTTTACTCGTGTTTCATGTGAAATGAGGATTTACTCATGCTTTATGTGTAATGATCCTTGGATCATGCTGAATCCATTTTAAGTGTTGTTTCCACATTTCCATGTTATAATTATCATGCTTTATCATGACTTTATTATCATGTTTCTCTTGTGATATATTCATATTCCTAATGTATAACATGTATTTTAATCCTCATTTTATTCCATGTGTATTCCCATATTGGGATTCATAGGTCACACTTTTTTATGCATGTCCTCAGGTTATCCCATGCAATGCTAAGTATGAGGGAATATAGTGGTCATGTAAAGGAGGTTTTCGATAAAGATGCAGTATTTAATGTTTTAATTTTTTATGTAATGATCTTAATCCCCGAAGACACTAAACCTCTTGATCTTCTTTGTTGTATCAAGAAAAGTTTTATGTAATAAATAATGTTTATGTTTGTAATAAAAGCAGGGTTGTCATAACATTTTTCATCCATGTGAAAATTTCATTCTTTGAAAACCCACATTTCTATCTCACATGCGAGGTTTATTTTAAATTAATTTCTCTCACTTATGTGGGTTAAATATTAAAAAATGTATTTTACATTTATAATATTAATAATTAATAACATATAATATTTCAATGTTAATATTTGATGATAACCAATAGTGAAAACAATAAAAGTAATTATCATATTTAAGTTGGAAATGGGTTCACCAAGGGGATAATCAATAATGTTAATTTTAAAAAATGAACTAAAATTTTTTACATTCCCTTAGTTTGGATATATTTGGACCCTATATCATCTATGTTAAACAATTTTTCATTTATTATCACTATGAGAAGTGAAAATGGTTATATATATATTTTTTAAAAAAATTTCAAAATATACCATTTCCGCAACTTATCAAGTGATATCCACTATAGTCTCTTTTATGCACTCCAATTTTTTCCTTTCTGATAGAAACTGTAATTAATTTTTATTTATATCTCAAGAACCTATATTTATTTTAATTATAATAAATCAAAAATAGGATGGTTTTTGGTGCAATCCTAAAGAGGATTTTGGATGAATAAGTATGAATCTTAATCGAGTATGTCAATATTATTTCATATTCCAACACCATAAAATATAATTAAAATTGATTATATAATAATATCAATATAGAACATCTAATAATATTTTATTTTTTTATGTTAATGACCTATATCCATATGCTCATCCCCTAGATAGGAACAAAAATGTCGATGATGTGTATATCAGACTGTAATCTCGCGAACTAACATAAGTCATTTTCCATCATCTTCACTCACTTTTATTTATAATGAATAATTTAATTTTTATATTATTTATTCAATAAATATTAATAATTATGGAATATAATATATCATATAATTCCTTATATAGTATTTCATTGAACAGTGAAAACATTTTCTTATGAATAGAATACTACAACCTTGCTATGTGATGTGATTAATTTTCATGTTACCTCATATCCTAGATTACATCTACCTATATTTAGTAAAATTATATTATATTTATGATATAATGATAATTATGAAGTAATAAAATAACACTTTTATTCCTTCCAAAAGTATAATGGATATGTTTCTCATGAATAAAAATGGCCTCCCATCTATGTGATTGTAACATTGTACATTTTCAAGACTACATTTCATTATTGGTTGTATAATATTATTTTATTATAAAAATGACAACAATTTCCTGATTATTATTATAGATGTTATAAAATAACATTCCCTTTGACCTTATTCAACTTATCAATGTTATTTTTGGATATTTGTGTTGATTATCTTCAAATCAACCAATATGAAATTAATTAATTTTTTAACTGAATATGACATGATAAAAAATAGAATTAAAATTTCCTATGATAATGGTTATTAATCATATATATAATTAATATAATTTTATAATTCATGATTAAATTGAACGCTCATAATGAGTTCTGCCCAAGGTAGGAGTTTCATCTCCTATCATCCTTCATAGAGTCATATGTACTAGTATGCACATAATTTTTCTTAAATGAAGTACTTACTAAAAAATGATTATTTAAAAAAATTTATTTTTCTTATTAATATTATTTTGACATCATCCTTGAGAACCACTATTACAAGATGATTTATTACTACATTAATTATTCTATATATGATCAATTTTCAATTTTCATTCATTCAGACATATTATATTGTTATACACATAATTAATTTTATTTATTGTATATTTATACCCCATACATATTATATCATTAATCATTCATACAAAATAATTATTTATTCATTTAAATTACATAAGTAATGAGGGTTATAATTAAAATGTTACCAATGTAGTAAGGGTTTATTCTTCAATATCATTTTAATTATAATGTTATTGATCTATTTTAAATTGATGGAAATTATATTATTGTTATCTAGTAAATCCCTTTAATATTATTACCCTTAGGGTTTTAGTTATGTTTTCCATAAATAGTATATTTTTATCATATTTTGTAAAAAAATTGGTTAATAAAATGTTTTTTAGAAAAACAAATATTATTTCTCTTTTCGGTAAAAAATGATTTTTCTTTCATATAAATATTTCAATTTAAATGTTTTATGGAATAATTTTTTTATTTTAGATTTATATGTTAATGGAATTTTTACACATTTATTTATTTTTAAAATTTCCTAAATTTAATTATATTTTCTTTTTTGAAATAGGAAAATATTTACCATGTCATAATAAAGTAAATTAATTGATTTATTTAACATACAATTCAGTTATGGAATTACCCACAATCATGACCACACGATGATTAGATGCTTATATTACAAATTTCAAAGGTTATTTTAAAATAAATTGTTTCTTTAATATTTATGATATTATTTGATTTTATGTTAGGGATCCTTTCAATCTATATTTATTCTCTGAGTTATGAAATATATCTCTCCAGCTCACATTCATCCTCTAATTTATGTTTTAAAATTATTTAAATTATATATATATTTATACATATATACCTTTAACTTATATAACTACATTATTCTCCCTCTATTAATGAGGTAATAAAATAAATATTTTCACTTTAGAAATTCCCTCTTAATGAATTTTTTTTATTATGACATTAGAAAATATTGTGAAACCTATTTTATTCAATTGAATATTTATTTGTCTATTAATAATGATTGATTTTTTTGAACACATAATCATGAAAATGATACGATGGTTTCATATGGATAGTTATCTAATTCATTGTGTAATGATTTAGTCTTGTGAAAATACATGTGTTGGATTAGTAATTAAACCTAATATACTATGGGACTCTATCCATTATGTTTTATTATAATTTATCCATGACTCATGTATATTTTACATTTTATTTTTATGCTACATTTCATATGATTCCATGATCTTATGATGCCCTGAGTTGTTTGTTCTTTCCCATGTTATTACACAAAATACATCTCTTTTATGAAATATTGTTATAACATTGTCTCCCATGTCATGTTTCCTTGTCATGTTTATTCCCATATTGGTATTTATAGTTCTAAACCGTAATCTATGTATTCCCTAGGTAATCTAATGTAATTTAGATGATTGAAGTGATTTAAGAGATTTCTATATAGACTACAATATTTATGTTTTATTTTTGTCTTACGTTATTTTATTAAGAAACAAGTATTAAAAATTTACATGTATTTTTTGATCATTGTGTTTTCATTTATGGATATTTAAGTTCAAAATAATGTGTTAAAATGTACTATAATGATTGGTACACTATAATTAGTATTATTGAAAAGTATAAATTTTTTTTGGGATTAATATTTGGATATTGAAGTGATAACATTAGGAAAGTCTAATAAAAATCTAATTTATTGGAAAATATCATATTATTTGCTTTTAATTATTGAGAGAGTTGCTTCTAAAAAAGTATATCCCAGTCTAGATATTACAAGTGGATGTGAATTCAGAATATTTTTACATAAGAGTAATAACTCAGAAATGTTTATATTGTATTTGAGTCAATTTTAATTTGGTACATGATGTGGGCCTTTCTTCACCAATTCTTTCACTCTCTCAGGGGATATGTTTGGGAGTTTTACAAACTACCTACAAACCGTTATGAAAAAGTTGAACAAATTTTTATTTAGGAATAACTAATAATAAAAATTAACATGGATAACCTAGATTGATACCTACCTACTTATAAATCATGATACACTAGTATTTTTATGTTATTAATTATAGGTTTATAGGATTACATTTTTTATATAAAATAATTAACATATTGTTTTATTTATTCATTTTAGTTCATTGAATGAAATTAAAGAATGTATTCCAATAACCAATGTGATGGGAAACATATTGATTTCTGTAGTGTGTATTCTAAAATAATTTATATTGATGGTAGAAATATTGGAATCATGAGAATGAATATATCTCATTTTAAATTATAAAATAGAACATAGATTACTTTCAAGACACATCAATAAAAATTAAGGATGTAATATCATTTATGTTATTATGTTAATGTTGATGACGAAAAGATTATTGAATTTCTAATGTATAAAAATGTTAGAACAAGGAAAGTAAAAAATTTAATAAATGAACTAGAACATGCAGAATGTCTAAGAAGGGAGGAAACAATTTAGTAAATTATATATGTAAAATAATTCCCTTGATAACAGGATACATGGAATTAAATTTATCACTAAGGAACCATTAAAAGTAAAACATTATTGATAGAGCATGGTCATTAGTCAAGTTATTTCCATAATCCAAGGATTATATCCTAATAGAATAAGTTATGAAAATCAATGAAGTTGAATTATTGATGTATTAATGTGTGGGATCTCCCTAATAACATGGTTGATATATTTTTATGAATGGTGTTCGCATTATAAGAATCAATAATCCTATATGGATTATTCTATAGTAGTTTTATTTAAGGTTTTATAAGAAAATATGAAATTGTATTAATGAAATTTAATGGTTTCTTAATGGTAAGGCGATATTTTATGGGAAAATACATGATTGATGAAAATACAATATTTAATAATATATTCATGTTGATGTAATTAGAGATAATTAAAATTAATTTTCAGGGAAGAAATGAGATGTATAGAAATCCATAGAGGTAAACATCATGATTGATGACTACTGTTATTTTTATTTAATTTCATTATTTTGTTAAAAAATTTATATAATAATGTTTAATTATAAAAAATATTATCATAATTTTATAAATAGTTTTAAAAGAAGAATCCATATTCATGGTGAAAAATCATCACATCTGGCCAGGTCATGCAATGTATAAACCCTCAACTATACGGAGACAAAGGTGAAACTCCTACCACCGGTCAACATGAAGTGATGTATTGTAGGAATTTTTTTACGTTAATGTTTTTATAGATAATGAAAAATATGGTAATGACAACATTTCCTTTATCATGGAAATAATAACGTAGTTAAAAAGTGTTTTGGTGATTTTGTGATTAATTTTGTTGTGAAATCAGTTAACTACATTTAAAACCTTTTAAGATTTTAAGAAATAAGTCATTATGGAATTTTATACGAGGAATAAAAGTTGAAATATATTTTATAAGAATATATTATTTTAAAGTGACATAATGGGGATTCATGTTATTTATGGAAATTATTATCATACATTTGGATACTATATAGGTAACTCCCCATAATTCCACAGTACACTTCCATTTCAATAATTCAATAACCTGCACTGTACGGAATAATTTGTTTGATCATACCATAACCTATCAAACTAGTCTTTTAAAAAGTTGTTATGAATAGTGTTAATCGCATTAAAAAAGTACTAAATTTATGTTTTCAAATTGTAATACATTTTTGAATTCAGAAAATACAAATTATCATAGAGTTAACTATGGTAATTTTCTAAAAAGATTAATTTTTGATCAATAGTGACAAATACTACTCTATTGTTCAAAAAATGTCTTCATTTAAATAATGATATTAAATTTAATTTAGTTTGACATAATTATAGACACATAATACAACTATTAGTTCAGTGTATGCCCGTGGAATCATGTATATAATAGAATTAGATATATTTTTTTATCTTTTGAACATCTCTTCTATATGACTTCTATCAACAACTATATATTAGCATTAAACATAATTTAAACATTTATATGGATGGAATTTTGAATAAATATTAATACATGGTTGTAATAATTAAAAGTATTGTGGTATAATAGAATCCAAATAATATTTGATGAATAATAACTTTTGAATTTTTTTACCACAATTAAAGAGTTATTGTGTAATTAAATATGAAAATAATATTATAATCATATAAAATTACCCTAAAACTTTTCATAATTATATCGGATAACTTTGTTTTGAAAAAAATCAAACTCATGTATAAAATATTATCATTTTAAAAAACATTTTTAATATTAGGAAATTTAATATATTTTTATTAAAATATAATATAAAATTTCATATTCAACTTTTAATAACAATATCATAATAAATATTATCTCATATATGTTATATTGTAGACTATATATATTTATTAAATAGATAAAATAATTATCTACCTCGTAGTAATTAATTTATTATTTTTTGGGATTAAATAATTACTATTAATGAAGACATAACAATGATGTGGAAATTATTTTATTAATTTAAACATTAAATAAATAATATTATGTATATTAAAATAAATATAAAATGTTTTAATTAATGAAATAAAATGATTTTATATATAACATAAGCATTTTAATTACATATTTGAATTATTTTTATGATGTTATCATGTGGGATTGATATTTTTTAAAATGATAATATTGTATAGTATCAAAATTGACAGAAAAGGTACATTAATATAAATAATATTTTACTAAATGAGATAAAATTATTAGAAATATAATATTGGGAAAAATAATTGGGATATTGTTATGTATATTATAAATGATCCAATTGGGGTTCTTTTTGTATTTTATAGTAAATATATTAACCCTATTGTTTAAAAAGACATGTAGACATGGTAAGAGTACACTATTTAACAAATTGTTATACCTAAAAACAAAGTTACATTTGTGAACTAAACATGTATAAATATTATTTTTACAGAGAATTTGAATCCATACTCATATTATCCCCTAAATTACTCACTTTTCTGCTAAATATATTAGAAAGATATTATAATAAATTAATATTTTCAGAGTTTTGATAAGTCTCAATCTCCACTATTGTAATAAGAAACCATTCATTATATTTTATTCAAATATATAAAGACATTTCAATCAGAAAAAACCATCCCAATTATCTGTTAAATATCCCTAAATTCATCTTATATTCCATAATTTTGGACTAAATCCATCCTATGGAGTCCTTTTGTTCAAATAAGAAGGAGATAACAGAAAAATCGTTAAGTGTTTTATAAACTCTTTCAATGTTCATTTCTTCATATACATAATCATACAATGTTTTTTCCATACCAAAAAAATAAATCCTGTATATATATATATATATATATATTATGTAGTTATTATTATGTTTCGACCATATTCAACCATTAATTCATCCAATGAATAACAATATCATCTTGTTTGTTTATCTACGTATTGTTTTCTTCACAACCTAATGTCATTTTTCAACCAATAGTATATTATTTAAATATGTATAATGATGAGTATAATAGATATATCATGATAATGATTATTAATAATTAATATACAATCCAATTAAATACTATTTTACTATTAAGGAAAAATACCGTTAGCCGTGCGTATGTATGTCTTATCGTTTTCACAACGCTGTGAGATTTATTATCCATGTTAACCAGTCATGAATGATAATAAAATTTATATCATGAGTTGAAATAATAATTATAAACATTATATCATTATGGATATGAATATAATACATCCTATAAATAACACACATGTCTTACAAAACAAAATATTCACGGGAAAACAAAGCATTTAACACTCGAAAGAATAGTAATAATGAAATATTTTTTATTAAATGATATAAGTGGGAAATATATGATATAATAAATATGGGTCTGGCCCTGGTATAATTGAATAACCTATTTTAACCACTATACAGGAGGTTAATTCACCCTTGACTAAAATAATGTATAAGGTTAGGGTTATATTCACAATCTCATTATTATCGTATGTTGTTTATAAGAACACATATAATAGTAAATTTTTATCATACATGTCAATGTTCCTTAAAATGTATTTAAAACTATTTTTGAAAAAATTTATATAATTATGCACCCATTTTTGATGTTTTATAAAATTATTTGAAAGAAAACTTGCTGCCATTTTCAAAATTAGGTAATTGATGACCTTTTCGGACAATTTAAAAAATAATTTCTCTCAATAAATACTGCATGAGTAGATATTTCCGTCCATTATGAAACATTAAAATTTTGATTCTTCCCTTACATGATTACAAGGATATTTTCGAAATAAATGTTATGTTTTATATGTGTGCCTCTTTTAAATGATTTATTTGTAAAAAATAGATATCTCTATAAAATATGATTAATGATTTTATAAGAATATTTTCATCTATATCATCATTATTTGTAGGTTTTATGCTTAATTGAGGATGATTTATTTGGATACAATCTTACTTTTTTTTATATTTATATGGTATGTTTGAATGTGGATATGATATTTTCAAACCATTAACGGTTTAGGGTTAATGTATTGACATTTCATATGATAGTTTTGATACTAATTTTTATGTAAGGATTCACCATTTTTAAATGAGGAATGAATTAGAATTAGTATGCGATAGGTGATGCCCCCTACAACCACTCCATCATTTGATAGTTCTCATGAGACAATCTAGTTTGGGGATTTATATGTGTATGTATTGTATTGTCCTCATGCCTTGAAGGTATGGTAATGATTTATGACATTATTGATTACAACATTACTATATTTATTGTTGATATTATATGTAGTTGTAAGACTATTTTTATATAAATGAGAATGTTTAAATTGAATTATTTGATTTATTCAATATATATTATTTTGCTGGTTTGTTTAAGAGGATTTTCTTTCCGTTTTATTCATTTTCGGAAATGTTTATTATTATTTAATATAGCTTTCTCTGTATTGATTAACCTTAATTTTCATCTAAGTACAACCCTTTATTATGTTTAAATTTACCCAACCATGTTAAAAGTATATTATGAATAAAATGAAGGGATAATTTAAGGGATATGAGTGTATTCAATTGAGTTAATATGTTGTTTTTCATTACATGGTTTAATATAAAACTTATATAAGTATATTCTTCTTCCAAGGATACTAAACTGATCAGTCCATCTGGATTTAATTTGATGTGATATTTATAATGTAATAAAATAATGCACTGACCCTTGGTAACTAGGTTTGCAGTGTCATAGTTCATATCAAAGAATGTTTAGTACAATCCTTGGAAATATTATTTATAAAAAAACATGTTGAGGAAAAATTACCCTAAGATTCAATTTGTGGATAAGTATAGAATATTATAATAGAATGCTGGTAAAATATAAATTTTGTGGGAATTCATAGAAAATGAATCCATGTCTAGATACTACAAGTTCACTGGCTTCTCCCAATAATGTACCTAAGAGTAATAAATCTGATAATGTGTTCTTATCTTGACTTAGTGTAACCGAGTACACGAAAATGTGCCTTACTGCGAACTTGGATTGATAATCCTTGGGGTTATTCCATGTATAATAATCATTTTCTATATGAACCACTATAGAGGATATAAAAGTAAATAGGTCCCCAAATAAACAATGTTTTTGTCTATGAGATTGGGTATTCATAAATTTTTTAATATATGTTATCTATTTTGAGATTACACATTATGATTCATAACCTAATCCATTGAATTACATTGTTTGGAAATTGGTCGTAGTTGAAGAAATGGAAATCATATAAATGGATGGAATATATATTGGGTTTCTCTCTAATAAAAGATAATGATGTTGGAGAAAGATCTGGAATTGGTGTTGAACAAAATATAACTTTACTAGGAATAATTACTTTGGTTACGAATAATAGACATACCAAAATGGGGCAGCTTGATTCAAAATGAAAATGATCAATGTAACACAACCTAATAAGGCAAAAACACCAAACATTCAATGGGGCCAAAAATCCTTTTTGTAGCTGAGAAATGGACAAGTTCCTTATAGAAATAATTCATTCATTGGGGAGTAAAAAAAGAGAAAAAAAATTTCATGAAGGTTTATTACCTCTTAAGAGATATGGACAAATGGTAGTCATTAACTCAAAACATGATGGAGGATGAATACGTATAAATTATATAATGGAGGAAGATAAAATAAATTTTCATAGAATAAAAGTTTCCACGAAAAGAATTATATATAGAGAGTGAATTTAAAATTTAGAGGAAAAATATGGATAAAAATGTGAAAATATATTTGGATAACTGCACAAGGATAGAACGTAAAGCTATAGAAAAAAAATTAACCCATTAAATTAGATTGACAAATTCATGGATGGATTCAAACCATTCCTCTGATTGGATATGGTCTCATTATATTTTTTCATCATATGACTATATAGTGTCATGTGACATCAATAAGGAAAATAAATTCTCCATGTCTTATGACACTAGTTTAGTGGTAGATAAAAATAGGGTTGTTGAAGACTCTATTACAAAATGTAATGGGATGAAGGGAAAATATAGCTTTCCACCCAATAGTAATTGTTTGAAAAAATACACTAGTACTTGCATAAAGAGGATTGGATTGTGTTTAATGTGTGAAGAAAAAGGCCATCTTGATTTGGATTACAAGGGGAAGAAATAATCTACCAATGTTCAATATTATAATTTTAAATAGATGGGACATTATGGAAATTATTTTCCTAAGCATCATAGAAATTTTCCCCAGAAAATTACAAGAGAAAAAACATGATATTTTTCTATCGCAACTGGTGAGGTTGAAGATTTAAATGATGTGGTAGGTGATAATTTAATCATATGCTAAAATATAGCCAAATATTTAATAGGCTTTGGATCCTTTCATTCCTCTATATCTGTATAGTTATCTTAAAAAATTAGATATATCCAATTCACATTAACATGGGAATTTTTAGTGAAACCCTATATGGGATATCTCATTTGTAAAAAATACGTATCAATGATTTCCTATAATAAAATATAAACATTATTTATAAGATTTTTGTATAGTCATACCACTGGTTGACATTAATATAATCATACTTATATAATCTCTATAAATATTGATGAAAATGTTTATTTAAAGAGGAATGAAATTATGATCTGTGAGGATGAACAAGAATAATGTATCTTTAAAGTATATTCATCACCACTTGATTCTTATCAAAATCCACCCAAGTATCATTACTAAATGAGATTCATGGGAGGTAGGTAATATAACATCAATGGATAAAGAATATAATATCCATAGTGGGGACGTACCTATTTTAAAGAACAATATATTAATGTTTCTTTTGATTTACATGGAAACCCCCCAAAGTGTGAAGGTGTTATTTCGTTAGATTTAATGTTTGATGCAAGGACAATATCAAAAAATCCTTATATAAGGGATGCTATTTAATTTTTATAGATGAAGATACAACGAGAGAGTTTAGGTAATTATTGATTTAATCTCCCTAGTGTTTCACTATGGGGTGTCCAATTTCATTTTTTAAGAAGAAAGATAGATCAGTGAGGGTATTCGTTGACTATAGAGAAATAAATCATATTAAAATAATGAAAAAGTATCCCCTACCTCACATTGATGATTTGTTCAATAAAATTCATCAAGATACATATTTTTGGAATATTGAATATCATTATGTGTACCATCAATTGTGTATAGATAATGAAGATACCTGAAATACATCACTCTGAATTAGGTATCTGCATTATGAGTTCAAAATAATTTCATTCTGACTAACTAATGTATTTTCTAATTTCATTGATCTATTCAATAGTGTTACCAAAGAACATCTGGCTAATTTTTTCATACTATAATTTGATGATATACTGGATTTATATAGAAACTAAGAATATTATGATAACCACTTGTGTATTTTTTATGAATCTTATAAAAAATAAACAATATGGGATGTTTAACAACTGTGAATTCTGTATTCACAAATCAGCACTGACGAGGAGACATACTGGAGGGTTTAGACATCCCAGAGGTCAGTGCAGCGCATGAAAGACAACACGTGTTGCCCTAAAAGAGCTATGAAACCATAGGAACGACCACCGACGTGACCCCTTAGGCACTTGAAGGCCGCCGACACGTCATGGCATCCGTCCCGCGTATCGTCGATCACCGCCGAGAAGACATGCCCCATGTCCACAGCGGGTCCTCACGCATGAAATGAATTCTCATCAGGTGGTGATTGTCGTTACATATAGGACCCAACAACATTTCACCAACCACCACCTCCATGTCTTTCCTTTTAAGGCACACCGCATCCACCAAGACAAGCCCCGAGGCCCCTTCAAATCGTCTCACCCGGATGGGATTGTCTCCACGCGATTGTCAGTACGTAGGACCTGACACGTGACGAACCCCGGCTCATTGTCATCGCTTTCATGGCGCAATACCCCGGACAAGACAAGCCCCAAGCACAGGACAAATCACCAAGCATTCATGGCATTGTCTAGAGGCCATTTTTTCATGTCCGTGGGCATGTCATTGGGTGGATCTGGGCGCGCAGGACAAGACCCACGCCCAGGGGGGGAAGCACCGACGAAAATAACCATGTTACACATTTTTATTAATTTTGCTGTTTACTATCAGTATTTAATCATGAATTTTTTCTGAAGGGATAAGTCACTAAACAAGAAGACACATAAAGGGGTTATATTATTTTGGACAAAAGAGTTTGAAGAATGTTGTGATTAATTGAATAGTATATTAATCATTATTATATCTTGACATTACCATCTAAAAATGATGTGTTTGTGATTTATATTGATTCATCATGTGTTGGTCATAGATGTGTTATTATTTTGAAATATATATTTATTACTTATGCATCAATATAATAAAAAATTCATGAACAAAACAACCCAAATCACGACATTGAGTTACATGTAGTCATATTTCCATAGAATATATGGAGACACTATTTCTATGGTGAAATATGTGAGATATATATTAGTAATAAGAGTTAGAAATGTATTTTCTCATTTAAATAATCAAATAAAAGACATTGGAGATGTATTGAGCAACTAAAGGATTATGATTACACAATACACTATTTCCATGATAATGAATACAAGGTGGTATATGATTGAAGTAGTTATAACCATGGATTTTTGAACATGATAAGAGTTAAAAAGATCATATGTTCATGGATATATTAAATATCAATAATGGAATGGTCATGGAAGCTAAAAAATCACTTATGTTTTCAAATGGTATCCAAAACATCATTACTAGAAATGAGGAAAAGTTCTCAGGATGAAAATTAAGAGTTTACACAGAAAAATAAAGATACGTATAATGTGACATTGATTAAATTTGTGTATGATGATGGAATGATTAATTTTGGGAAAAGGCTTTGTGTTCCCAACTATACATAATTTAAAAAGTTAATTATTGGATGATCATTAGAGATCCAATTTATCTATTCACCCAGGTGGCAATAAGATGTATATATATAATAAGGAACATTTTTGGTGGGACAGAATGAAAAGTGATATTGTTGGCGTAATGTGTCATGATGCTTTGTTTTCAAAAAGGTGATGTCTAAATTAAAACACCCTAGAGAAATCATGCAACCTCTTCCCATTACTATGTATAAATGGGATGATATTATGCTCTTCATTATTTATTGGGCTAAAATAAATCGCAAAAGAAATGAGATGATTTGGGTTATTGTCAATATTTGTTCAAAATCGTCACATTTTATTTCTATAGGAGAGGATATATCACATTTATTATTATTATGAGTTTATATTAATTAATTTTAAGACATAAATGTGTACCCATATCGATTTTTTTTTATTGTGGTCAACATTTGACACAACAAATCTAGAAAAGTATTTCGAAGGTCCCAGAAACTAAGCTTTATTTGAGCACTTCCAATCACACTCAAACAGATGGAAAATCAAAATGGAATATAAAAACATTATAATAATCATTGTGTTATTTCTCACATGAATATCTAGGTATGTGGGATCATTATTTACCTCTATTATAATTTTCCTATAATAATAGATTTAATTAATGATTCCATATGGAACCATATGATGTGTTATATGGAATGTGATCTCGTAAAAAATTTTATTTGGATGATGATGGTGAATGATAACTATTAGGAACATTGAATTTTGTGGAAAAAATGGAAAAGGTGAATATTATTCAAACCTATATAAAAATATCTATGTGGAAAAAAGAGATATAAAAATAACAGAAGGTAGGGTTCTGATTTTCATTAAGGAGATATGGGTTTTTATGGAATCTCCAGGGTAGGGTTCTATAAGATTCTTTAACAAGGGTAAATTAATTTCATGGTACCTCAGAGATTTTAATAATCTAGAAACAATTGGAGTTAGAACATTCCATTTTTCAATGAATCCATGTCTTTTTATGGTTTATGATTGTTTCAAAGTATTAGAGTTAATGAAATACATTACAGACCCAACACATGTACTCACCAATGAAGAAATAGACATGGAACATGGTCATTTTTAATTTGAAGAGAATATCAAAATTTCTGATACCAGTGAAAATAGGTCGAGTAATCGGATGACTCATTTGGAAAAGGTTCTTTTGGGAACCCAAAAATGGAAGTGGTGACATTATGACCTAAGGTTCACTAGATGATGATCCACCAGAATATTTTGATGTAATAGTATTGTAGAAATATATAGGAAGAAATTAATTGAGGGGAGAATAAATTTAACACCCCGAGCTTCCACTATATGGTTTCATTAAAATAATTCAATATCATGCACATTACCAATAATAAGTTCGATCACACCATGACCTATCATACTATTCATTTAAAATGTATTAGTGAATAACATTAACCAGATTATGAAATTTATAAATTTTACTTTTTAAAATTTCACTTGATTTTTGAATTAAAAATATCAAAATGATATTAGGGTATAATTTTGGTAATTATCTAAAAATATTCAATTTTTATATATAGTGAAATATATTATATTAATTTTAAAAATTGTCCTTTTTCATTTAAATAATTATTTAACCTTAAATTCCTCATTCTAACCACATTTTCTGATTTACATTAAACATAATATTTATTCTTATTTGAATTTAATTTTAAAAAATTCATATACATGGTTGTAATCAGTATGAAAACATTGGTCTAATGGAATCAAAATAATTTTTGGTGAATAGTAACTTTTGAAATTTATTTACCACCGTTAAAGATCAATATGGAAATTAAAGGTAAGAAAATATTATAGTAAGATAAAATTACCCCAAAACATTCTTTAATTTCATTAGATATGTATGGTTTACCCCAAAATCAATATATGGAGTAAAATATGAACCTTTTTAATCCACTTGGGTATGATTATGACATTTATTATATTTTATTTATCATATAGTTCTAATGTAATATTTAAATGTTAATAACAAAATCATTTATAATATTTGGATATATAAGTGATATGGTAAAACATAAATATTTTATATAAATATATTATATTTTTTCAATATTATATTTAGATTTATTTTAGAATAAATAATTTCTATGAATGATGACACAATAGTGATGGAGAAATTATTTTATTAATAGAAATACTAAATAAAAGATATGAAAAATAACAAAATAAATATAATTTTACATAAGGAACGTCATATATGAATTTAATAGACTATATATAAATATTAATTTTCTATTTCAAGTATTTATTTTATTTTAATATTGTCGGTAAGATATTTATATAAATGAAAATATTGAATAGTGTTAAAATCGATAGAACTGATACTATATAATACATTATATTTTATTAAATGTAATAAAATTCATAAAGTTATAAGGTTCAGAAAAATAACATATTATTGTTTAATATATCCCTAAAATGATGCAATTGGAATTATATCGCTATTTTATAGTAAATATATTTACCCTATAGTATAAGAAGTCATCTATACTCCTTAAGAGTTAAAATGTTACACTATTGGTTATACCCAAATAATAAAATTATTTTTGGGACCTAAACATGTCTAAAAATCATTTTTTGATAGAATATGGACCAATAAATATATTAATCTAGAAATAACATACTATGGTGAAATATAATCCTAAATCAAATTTGTAATAAATTAATAGTTTTGGTTCTTCCAAAATTACCCCTCCCCTCTATTATAAAAGGGAATATCTACTTCTTTTCTATTCATACCATTAAAGAACATTGGACAAGACATCCCATACCCACTTATCCACCCAACTTCCTGATCATAATCCTAAAGTCCATACATTTAGAATATGGTCATCTTATAGAGTCCTTTTTATTCAAATCGAAAGAAGATACCCATAAAAGGGGTAATTATGTTATCAATACATTCATTGATAATTTCGTCATATAATTTCTATTCATATGTATTTTATTACAAAATTAATATCTATAGAATAATATATATGATTATATGGATGTATAATTATGGAACAACCATATTCCTCAATTTATCCACCCTATTAATAATAATATCACCATGCGTGCAAACGTACGACTTACTATCTCAACTTCGTGGTGTAATTTATTATTCAACCCTATTTTATTTGTATGGGTATAAAGACGAGTATAATAGATAAAAATAGATCATTATTATTTATAATAAATAAAAAATCAAATTTCATATAATTTAATTATTAAAATAATGATATTGTTGCTCGTGCGTACATACAGCCTACCATCTCAACAACGAAGTGGGATTAATTCTCCTATTTATCCATTAAACAATGATTATAAATTTTATATGATGAGTAAAAAAAATTATGAACATAATATATATATATATATATATATATATATATATGAATAAAATATATTCAATGCATAATAGATATGTCTTATACAAGAAAACATGTATATGAAAAAAATTATTTAAAATTTGAAATCTTGGAAATTGAGAAATATTATTAAAAAAATGAAAAAATAATATAATATATGATATAGTAAAGATGGATATGTTCTTGGTATAATATAATAAAATGTTTTAACAATTTTACACGAGGATAAATACCATCAAATAAAGAAAATTATAAGGTAATGGTTAATTTCTCAATCTCATTAATATCTAATGATGTTTATATGTGCGTATCTACTAGTAAATATGTATCATACATGGGAATATTTCCTAAAATGTATTTCACAATATGATCGAAAAATGTTTAGTGAAACGTTTAGCCGTATTTTAGTTTTAATAAAATGATTTGAATTGAATCATTCCGTTGTTTACCATGTGAGGTACTTTATGCCCCTTTTGAGAAATTATAGAAATAATGTTTTTCTAACTTATAAATTGTGAGTGGATATTTTCCATCGTAATGAAATAATAGAATTTTGAATAATCACTTACAATAGTACCAGGTTATTTTTAAAATATAAATTTGATTTTATAATTTCATTGATTTTAAATGGATTCCAAGTAAAAAATTTATATATATCTAAAAGTGTTTTAATGATTTAATTATCCTATTTCAAAGTATTTCAATATCCATTACTAGATTTTATTTTTATTTGAGGTTGATTTAATATGATACAATACTCATTTTTTTATTCATGGTTTTTTTATATTATTGGATATAAATAATCATTTTTCATACAATTCATGGTTTTTGGTTAAAGTAATAACATTTTATTTTCTAGATTTAATAATAATTTTTGTATCATATTTCTCCATTTTCACATAAAGAATTAATTGGACGTAATAAGTGATTTGAGGGGCCCACTATTTCCCCTCGATGCATCAGAAGTTATTTGAGAAGAGAATAGTTTAGGTTTTTACCTTTTTATGAATATTATTGGCATGAGGCCTTGACAGTATGGTTATAATCTCCAACATTATTCATTACCTCATTATGAGATTAGTTATTGATATTAAATGTGATTATTATACTTGTAGAATATAAATGTGAATGCTTAATATAAATGATTTGATTTATTCATACCGTATTATTATGAATATTTTTTAAAGTCTAGTGTCTTAGTTTTATTCCTTTCCCTAAATTTTTATTCTTATATAGAATAGCTTCTTAAATATTGATTACCCTTACTTATCATATGAGCTCACACCTTTCATGTGTTCCATTTGTTTTCACCAGATGTGATGAAGTATATTATGTACGATATAATGGGATTGTCTTTGGTATATGGGAGTTTTTAGAGGACTTAATATATCATGTTTCATTTCAAAATATAATGTGAAACATATGTTTGTATATAGTTCTTCCAAGGCTACTAAAATGATCTTTCCTTTATTATTTGATTTCATGTGAAAATAATAATATAATAAAATAATTCACCAACTATAGGTAACTGTGTTTGGGGCCTTACAATATAATTAGGTCATATACATATTGGTGTGATACTATATGATTGAATGATTTTATTTTATGATAAACATTAATTTTATCATTGAAGTGTATATAATTCAAAAATTCTAATTTTTTGGTTATATCCTTAATCTATAATTTTTTGGGAATTTTTAGGATTTTTTATATCAAGTGATCTATGCTAAAAAATTAATGTTGCTTGTTGAAGCCTTGGATTTTATTTCTAATTTCTTCATTTGATATTTTATACATTTAATTAATTATAATACATTGTTAAAATAATTTTGGATTTATTTATTTTATAATGATAAAGGGAAATATGTTCTTCTCCTTTTGTGGTTATTTATATGTTAGATGTTAATATTAGTTCTTTTGGCATTAAAAAGTAATACTGAATACTAAACATTTGGAGCAAGAGATGAGATTTAAAAAAACATATTAATGGATGAAATTATACTTTTCAAGTAAGTATATTCCATCTTGTTTTTAGTAAATATGATAAAGGGTTCACTCAACATATGAAATAGAGATTGGAAACAAAATTCTCATTATTTTTGGTAAATCTATGGTATTATCTCTCATAAAAAATTATAACATTATCCCTTAAGAAAATCTTACATAAAAATACATGTTTTAATTTCCCTAAAAAGGTCCAAACTTTCTAAAAGAAAATTTCATGTTATATCAAAGGATGATTTTATTTCTATTACCCAATTCTAGAATAATCCCCATTAACCCTTTTTACAATGAGAGTTATAAAAAAAAAATTTATCCTCTTGATAGCAGAGATAAATTGGAAGAGCATAGTTTAATAAAGGGTGTAGAATGGAACAACCCATTATTTTATAATATAATTTTTTTAAATGAACTTTATTTCAATGATATCTTGAGTTACACATAACATCAAGTATAAACATACAAAAATAATTTGATAAAATATTATTATTTAATCATGACTATTATAATGAAACCATTAACTACAATGTATTAATAGTAATAACTAAATTATGATAATTATATTTTTTTGAAAAATAATAAATAAATTCATTATATATAAATTCATTATAAATATTTATATAATCTAATTAAAAATAAAAAAATGTTTTTATAAAAAAAAAAATTTATGAGAGAAATGTGTTTTATTAATAATAAATTAAAATAATAACTATTGGTGAATAGTTTTGAATAAATTTATATAAAATATATTCAATAAAAAAAAATTGTCATTAATTAAATATTTTTCCTAGGAATTATTTAGGAATTAATATACGTTTATTCATAAAACTATATTTGTTCTAAATAGTGATTTCATCACCTTTTTCACTCTTATTTTTTAAAATATTATTACCTCAATTATAAAATTTAATTTATAGAATAAAATGAATTTATTATATCAATTTATAAAAATAATAATTAGTTTATTTTTTTATATTTTTATTAAAAGATTAATATATTTCATCAATAGAAAAACGAATGAGTTTTATTAAAAACTTATTTTTCATTTCAAATATTTATGATCATTTATTTTGTTTTAAAATAGTTTTAAAATTAATATCAGATATATTATATTATTATTTATCCAATATAGTTAATTTTAATCTATATTTTTTTAAATTTTTATATAAAAACTTTTCATACTTATGAAAAAAACTTTTGAAACCCAGATTTTCGTTACAGTTTTTTTTAATCTAAAATTAATATTTTTCACTTTCAAAACTTAAATTTGATAAAATTTATATCATGTTTTGAATTAGAATAACAAATTTATTATAATCAGGTCAAATTAATTATTGATCTCTTTTAATAGTGAAAATAATAAAAATTAACTACATAGGTTAATGTGAAAATTGGTTACCCGAGGGGTTCAAATAAGAACAAAAGGGTCATAAATTACAAAAAAACTTGTCGATGTTATATTATATGGAAAACAATAGAACCTATTTTATCAATTTCGATTGATGGTTTATTTTTTCAGACTATTTACTGTAAAAAAAGGGAATGGTTTATTCTATTGAAAAATTCTATGTGTGTTTTTACCACACTTATAAAAGGAAACACACTCTAACATTCTATAAAAACATCAAGATACTTGTGTTCAATCCAATACCTAAAAATCTGTTCTTCTATAACTAAATTAAATGGCCCTGTTTAGACAATAAAACCAACCTATGAATGCTTTTGTGTCAAACTTATTGGGGTTAATTTAAGAAGATGTAACCTTCTTAACTAAAAATTTCTTTTTAATTTATTCTTACCCCTCTATAAAATTTTATTTAATGTTAATAATATAATATAATTAGAATATTATATTAAATGATGTGTATAAATATTTTCCCTAAAAATTAGAAATGAAATAATTGATCATGTGTATGGTGGACTGATGCCGCATATACCAATATAAGTAATTTTCCATCAATAACATTAATTGATATTAACAATGAGGATTTAATGTGAATATGTGATATTAAATAAAATTTATATATTTTTTAAAATCAATATATCATGTAATTTATTACCATATCATCCATTGAAAATGATTACAATGTTTGTTTTTACAATGAGCTATCACCTAGTAATGAAATGTAATTGATATTTTTTATTACCGTATAACATGGATGGTATATATATTATTATATAAATATTTTTATTATATATAAGATATTATTATGATTATAAAATATAAAATGACACTTACCATATTACCAAGATGACCAATAGAAATGTTACTCATTTGTATGTATCACCTAAAATCTCCATGATAATAACATAGTTCTTTTTTGATAATCATATTTCATGGTAGGTTTTAAATGTATAATTTACATATGAAAATTATAATTATGTCTATATATTGTAAAATAAAAATCTATTTGACCATATAAAACATACCAAAAAATTCATGGACACTAGAGGTGATTATCGTCAAAAACAAAGATGAGAAATTAATCGATCTAGTAATTGAATATGAAAGAGTAATAAATACAAAAAAATGGAAAATAATATTAAAAGGGGTTATTCATAATTCAAAATATTGAAATTATTTTTTACTCAGGATGATAAAAATTGAATGTGATCATTCTTGTTTGAGGTAAGGGTTTCGTCTCAAAAATTCTTTTTTTGGGAAACATGTACTTTTATGAAATAAATTTCTTATTAATAGATTATATTTTGAAAATTATATATTTATAAATCATGAATTTTTATTAATCACGGTATTTAAAATTCAAATTAAATTTACATATCTTCAATGTGGTTTTTATGAAGACATTTTTTAAGATATAATGGATTTCTATACAATTTTTCTTCATGAGGGACATTGTAACACTCCAGAACTAATTTATTTTAATTAGTGAATGTAATTAATAATTAAATATTTTATCAGGAATAACATTAACACCATATTATTTTATATTATTATTCTTTTACTTCATTAATGGGGGTTATGAATCAAAAGTAATAAAAGTTGAAATGTTTTATTATTTAATATCATTCTAATAATAATTTTTTATGCTTGAATTTATATTTAAGGAAATTATTTTTAAATTATACCATAAAAAAAATTTATTCTCCTATGTAATTTCATGTAATTTTTAATGAGTAGTAACATTCTCTTCTCAATGGAACTTAAGATGATTGATAAAATGTCATTAAGAAAACATGATTTTCCTTGTCAATCAAAATTTTTCATAAATAACTATATTTTCTATAAAAAAAATTGTAAATAATATATTTAAAATTATCCAATTATTTATTAAAATAATTTTTACAAATATTATTCTTTAAAAAAATTAGTTTAAAATGAATAAAATTATCATTTTCTATAATATGAACATATTTCATTTTTATATAAGTGTAAAAAGAATGTTTTTTAACATATAAGACATGTAAAAAATTACCCACCTTCATGACCATCATTGCATTTATGCTTCAATTAATTTTTTTTAATATTAGTTACAACGAATAAATGTTGATTAATATTTTGAAATTTTTTGTATATTAATTAAGTGATGTTTTTTGAAAACCCTTTTTCTTTGGGTTATGACCTTTCCCTCTCTAAATAAAATTATTTATCTATTTTATCTATTGTTATTATTCTAATTATTTATACATGTCTCCAAAATATATACATATATTATTCTACTGAAATTTTATATGGTAATACATGCATATTTTCCATTCTAAGGTTCATTATTTTTGAAAATTCCTTTGATTATAAAATAAGGAAACATTATGCAACCCATTTCATTCTATGGGGAATTCATCTATTTATTACTTTTGATTTGTTTTCTTCATTTGGCATGTATATTCATGAAAATGTTAGGATAAAAAAAACTTTTATATTTCTCAAATTCATTTGGTAAATCATTAGTCTCATTAAACATCATTTATTGGATTACCTATTAAACTTAATCCAATGTTGGTCATTTTCCACTTAGACGTATTGGCATTTATCCTAGACTAATGTTTTTGTCATTTAATATATTATATCCACATTTAATATAATTTCATGATACTATGAAACCATGATATATATGTTTTTAATCAATGTGATTACTCATGAGTCTAATCCATTATGATATCATTTTATATGTTATAATCACATGTTATTTTTTCTTATCATATTTATTATCTTACTAAGATTTATAGTTCCACTATTTTTATATGTATTCCTTAGGTTATATAATTATTTTTTCAGCTCTTTAAGATATTTTTGATCTCTCTATGAATATATTTACAATTTAGTTTTATTTTATTCATGTCCTAATAAAGTATGAAAATCATCTTATAATGAAACCAGTGGGTCTCAATCCAGGTTTTGTATTAATGGGAATTTTTGTTCAAAATAATTATTTAAAAAGTGATAAAATGATTCAGTATCATTAATTACAATCCAATTTATTTTTTATCCATTATTATAATTCTATAAGTTGTCTTACATGACATAACAAAAAATATAATGGTTTAAATAATTATGTGCTATAATAAAAACATATTCCTTCAAAATATTTCTTAAATTTTTTCGTATTATATTCCAAAAAACATTGAAAAACATCAATTATGTGCCAATTGGACTCAAAATATTGTTTCAATGATAAATCTAGAGAGTATTATGTCTTTTTGGTGACCAATGAAGGGGAGTGGGAATATTCTATCTAGAATACCGACAAAGAATATTTGAGGGTTTAAATATGCACTCATTCTATGTAGAAAATGGTGGTTATATCAATATATGAATGTAGTGTTACATAAGTGGAAACAATTTCTTGAGGGATAGTCCTTCTACATGGACAATGAATTACATGGGAGGCATTAAATAAGGCATGATAAAAGAGTATTAGCTTTTATTTTCCCTTAAATATATTTAAATTTCTCTCCCTTATTTATGATATCACCTCTGAGATAAAATAATATCATCCATCCAGAAATATCGCAAAACATAATCCTCGTGACTCACAAATCATTAACAATAATGGATAAACATCTGCCAATATATGAGTCTGTTTTAAGGCGGGAAAATATGAGCACATAATTCATATTGGTATGACATTCTATTAAGTATAGAAAATGTGAGGACATGTTATTTTTTATGTTAAGGGTATTTTTATTTAGGTATTATAATTATTTTAAATGGAATAGAAACTCACTAATAGTGGATCAAGGACCTATTCTTAAGCACCTATCAATATTAAAATGGATTAAAATCATTTAAATATGGTGGATGAAACTTGTAATTTGGGGGTAACGATTAATGCTCTTCCACCTACACAGTCACTAGGTTATTGTTTACTAATTCATATTATGTTTTCCTTACTCATCCAACACCTAATGGCTCTTAAAACATTGATTGATTGAAATATATTGGCTAAAATATATGAAATTAATTATATATTGTATATTTATTTCTTCTAAAATTATTGAACTTTTTTTTGAATATATATTTTATGGATATATGTTTTGGGGGTTATCTTTGGATTCATCAATCCATACACATATAATACATATGGTTTGGTGGACTATAACCTTTTCCTATTTTAAATTGTTTCAATTTTGACTGATTAATAATAGAATAAGCGGAAAGCATTTACATGATTAACATAAAGTGATATATAGGTATGGTTATAAAAATAATATAATTAAAAAGGAGAATAATTTATAATAGAATAACTAAATCACACATTATATATTGTTTCAATTCATAAATATAGTCTTTCATTTTAACATATTTGTCAGTTTTTTTGTTGAATATCCAAATCCTCTAGTTTGGGTACCTAATATTTGATATGTTTCTACATTCATATACTGGTATGTATTCAATGAAATAATTATTAATCATTCATAATGAAAAAATAATATAAAAATATCCATGTAGAAAACTACTATATTGGTCATATTATATTAATGAAATTGAATTAATGTGACAATATAATGATGTGATTGAGAGTTTAAATGAATATCTATGAAAGAGGGGAATAATTTATATAAAAAAAATTTAAAAAATTTTACATCATTTTTACTAAAACCATTTATTTTTCTTTTTTATTATGAGATGTATTAAATAAATTTCCATACTCCACAAGGAATAAATTTTTTTAACTTTTGTGTAATTGTTCCCAGTTATTTTGGAAGGGTGATATTTAAAATATAAATCATTTATAAGAGATTTTTGTAAGGGTGAAAATAAAAAACAATGACGATATTGGAATCAAAATGACATCTCGAATTAAAAAATGCTTAAATCCTCTAGATGTTTATAATTTAAACTAAACACCCACTCATCATTAACTAATTAGAAAAAGAAGAATCCAATGGTTTATAAAAAAAATTCTCAAATAATTCTTTGTGTATATCCAAGTCAGTCACTTTTTGAGTACTCTGATTTTTAACATAAAATAAAACATTAGGGTTGAATATTTTACATTATTAGTGTATCAAAGTTAACATATCTAGAAGTATTCATCTCAATCCATATATTTTTATACAACATGTTACACATAACCATTATGGGATGTATTGAGACAAAAAAACATATAAAATGTTGTTGTTAAAACATATTGTCGTTATATTTTTCATTCCTGCAACCAATACTATAATATACATTATTTATAAAGATAAAAAACATCTTTTTTAATAATTTAATATTATTTTTATTTGAAAATTTACCCTTTCAATAAATATAACATAGTAAATTATTTAAATGAATTGAGTAATGGTAAAATCCTGGTTCCCATGTTTTAATATTCTATAGAATATTTTCGTAATTTTCCACTTATTTTTGAGATATTCTATGGCCTATAAAAGATTAGTGATGATCAAATAATAATATTAAATATATTACGTTATGCATGATTAATTAATCCAAAGTAATAAAATAGTTTCCAAATGTTTCATGGTATGAGAAATTTAAGAAAAAATTTAGGTTCATGTTGTATGGTTTGACCTAAGTGGGGATTAACATTGATGTGTGTCAGACGTTTGGTCAGATTTTCCCCGAGTTTAAGACAAAAAAATCCATTAATTATATATTTTTTAAAATAATTCAATACCTCCCAAATATTTTCCATATGAGAAAATTTTTACCACTATTATGTTTGGGATAAGAGATTTACCAGAGGTGCGTCATAAGTAATTTATGTATCTGGATTTTTGTAACATCACACGTATGTGTAATAATAATGATAATAATAAATTTTTTTATTTATTTCGATGAAAACTAATTGAATTACATGTGTAATTAAATATTTTTGTTAAGGATCATAATTGGTGAGATACTATTTCCAGGGGTGAATATAAATGGGGAGGTTATGTAATAATATTTATGTGGTCACTTGTACCTCGCAAATGAAATTGAGTGTATAATAAATTTATTGGAATTTATCGGGGGTTTTAAGAAAAAATAAAAAGAGGATAATGATGAGAGATACTTGATAATAATAATAATAATAATAACAACAACAATTATAATAATTATTATTATTATAGTTAAAAATAACATGTGTTTTTGGAAAATTTAATTTTAAATATAAATGGGAAATTTTATATGTATATATATACATTTGAAGGTGTGAATATACATATATATATATGTGTGTGTGTGTGTGTGTGTCTGTGTGTGTGTTTTTACAGATGGGTGAGTACATATAAATAATGGGTATAAAAATATATATTTATATATTTATATACATATGTATAGATATATTTATATGAATCAATTTTTTTATGTATTAATTGAATAGTTAAATTGAATTTATCATATTACATAAATAATTTACATGAAGTGGCATAGGATACGCATGGAGAGGCATGGAAGAGTTTTTTTCTTTGGGTCCCATGGAAATTCTGGTGAGAAATAAAATTATAATATTAATGAATGAAATAATTATACAATATTGTAATTTTAAGAATCATCAAAATGGGGAAACATGGGGAGTACCACTAGTAAAATTCCCCACCCCTACCCCACACGTTTCTATATTCCTCTCCAAAATTCCATTTATTTTTAATTTTTTATTAATTTTTCCTATCTAATGTATTCAGTATCATCTTTGATATTGTTGGTATTTATGCACTACTTATTCTGTGGGATTCGACTCGACGATTGGAATCTAAATACTAATTTCATTTTAAATCAATTATGGTGTGTTTAATCCAAATTTTTTATTTTTTAAAATGATTATTTTAAAAACAATTATCAACAAATAATTAATTATAATTTCACAATTTTAAAATAGATAATTGGGAAAAATTGACAAAATAAATATGTGCTATTTTTACAATGATAATATAAGAAAACTATCAAACAATAGTATCAAAATTCTAACAATGATAATTTTGAAAATTTATCAAATGATAATTGTATAGTTATAAAAAAAATATAATTGTGAATAATTAATAAATTATGTTATAGTGGACTTTAAAATAATAGTTGAGTGGTATTAATCAGGGATAATAATATAAAATTTCAAAAATATGTTTTTTAAGAAATTATAATAAGTTGATTTTGAATAGAAAATATGTGGAAATGTTTGAAGGATAATTTCATATAATTTTACAAATTATCCAATAGTAATTATAACAATACCAATTGAAAAATATATTAAATTATCAGAGGTTGACTATGTAATTTTAAAAATATATACATTTCATTACAAGAGAATAATTTTAAGGAATACCACACATGTTATTGAAATAATTAAAGATATAAATCATCATATGTGGTTTTATAATAATTATTAATATAAAATTTCATATTTATGAAATTAAAGATAATTTGGAAATTATCCAGGATAGACTATGTATTATCAACTGTGATAACTGATATATTTTAGAAATAATATAGATGGTTTTGGTTTTATAATTAATTGGTGTGTCGTTGGTGTTCTTGGTTTGTGTGGGAATATGTTTGGGTGGTGACACCTTCGATAGATTGATACAATGACATTTACAATATTGAGTAACGTGGTTCCTTGAATTTTTGGGACTTGTATATTTATGATGTCATTGTGATGTGATATTATACCAGAATAGCCCATAATTGTTCTGAGATTCATGTTGGTGTGGGAGAATATGTGAGAATACTTTTTTATCTGTGTTTATCTGAATGCTGATTGTACTGTGGGTTTTTATTTCATTCTACAAAATGTAATGTTTCTTTGTTGCCTATAATGTGGAATTTGGTTTCAAGTACTATGAAACTTAGGTGGAGACATGAGGTTGGGTGAAGAGGGTTATATAACTTAAAACATCCCTAACACCATTAATTGTGGGTGTGGATACCCCAAATGAGGAAAAAACATTGTGACTAGCTAGAAGGTATTGAGATACATGGGCGGAGGCTTAAGGTTGGTTGTAATAGGTTACCAAAATAGGCATGGTCTTAATACCTTTTATGGTGGGTGTGTCTACCTATGTCATGGGGACAACATAGTTTTCATTTGGAGAATACTGAGATATAGAATTCTTGAAATGGTGGTGGGATTTATGTGGTCCAATGGCTAGTTAACCATCCTGATGTTGTCTTTACATACATAATGTTTGATGTGGCTTCCCCTATAGAGGGGAAACATAATGTATTGATAGAAAATACTGGTAATGGATTCCAAAAAACATGGTTAATGGTGATTGAAAGGATAAACGGAATGAGTATATATATGGTGTTATATGTGGAATTACTATTAAAATAAATAAAAAAGTGGGGTATTCAATATGAAAATTATGGTGGTAAATGTGTTCAGCATATTCTTGTCGGAATTGAGAAGAAGTAGTGGGTTTAGGGTTCATGGAATGTTGGTCCGTGAAAGATGACTTGGCATATGTATGCTTGTTGAGATTTTAGTAAATTCGTGATTTACACTAATATATATATTGTTATCTTATGGTATGTATTCATTGGTGTAATCGTATTGAAAATTTTAAATGCACAATACCCAGGTATTTTAGTGTACTATTAGATATCATCACCAGAAATCAGGTGTAGGGAAAAGTCCATATTGTTGAATTTTGAGTAGTAGACCCTAGAGCTGGAGCGGATCACGAAAAACACCAATTTACCCTAATGTTTTTAATTTATTTTTTTGTCATTTATTTACCATCTGATTACACTTTAGACATTATTACCACTACGTATGTTTCATTAATATATATTTCATTATTTAGTTTTTTCATTTTACTCTATTTATTTATTCTTTATTTTGTTATTGTTCAATGTTTTCCTACTCGATAAAATGATATAGAGTGTAAAATATTCCCACTATTGGATTAGGAACCTCACTGCTAGTTAGTGGCTACTTGCATACAAGGAGGAATTCTTGAATTCACATAGAATCTGACTAAGACCTATGGTTGTTGTTAGGGATGTTACAAAATAGGTATCAAATGATCGAAAATCACTAACATGTTCTTATATTTTTCTAGTGATGAGACATGGTAGAAATGCGATGGGACTTTGGGACTCAGGTAGTGGAACCATGTCTCTTCCTAGAAAACACTGTGTAGTGGACCGTCGAGTTTCCATAAATGAGAAATCATGTTTTTACCAATGATTATATTCACCTCTGGGTATGGACATGTTTTCTATATGAGATTTATCATATTATAGGCACATAAATACATTTTGACTAAATATTTAAGTTCTCATTCCATATATATTTGATATCGTTCATCATAATAGTTCATTAATTAAAAGCCTTTTTTGTGTAATCTATTTTGGATATATCTCTTTATGTGATACATCTATTTTTTGTGTTGTATCCACAGTTTCCCTTTATAATATATGTCTATGTTTCTTACTCTTGGGATATAAATTTGTTTTAATGTGTGGGTAATGTGACCAGAGTTAGAATTATTGAAAGGATGTTCCTTGGGATGATAGTAAACTCCTTGTAAAGCCTTTTCTGATCCCATAGACTTGTTATGTGTTTTTTATGGTCCTAATGTTCTTCATGATGCACATATGTCTACTAGAAATGTTTGAAAATACTGTAAACTGAGGGAGCCAAGGATATATTATTCCCACTCCTTATAATACTTGAGGATACCCCCTAACATTCATCATTACTGATATAAATGATCCAAGTTATATAATCCATTTATCTGAAAATATTTTGGATAATTCCCATTTACAAAAGAGTCATTTTGGAGTCTATGATATGAAATTCTCAGGATTTATATCTGCAACATCCTCCGATATTCCAGGTTATTTGTTGTCGATAAGATGTTCTGGAATGGGTGAACAATATCTAGAATATTATGTAACTCGTTTATAACCCTATGGAAGGGATAATTATTTTGTAAACCCCTAGGTTCAATAAAAAACCAATAGATAATGGACTTCCACGAATCAAGATAGAAGATGATATGGTCATACATTGACTACCATGAAGGTTTTATTTCTGAAGAAGTACTTTGAGACATTGTGATGCTAGATCGTACAAAGAGGCTATTGGAGAAACAAAAAGGTTATATCAATTTTTATTTATTCAATATACATTTTCTAAAGTTACAAAAAATTTTCCCTATTTTGGTTCATAATGAGGAACATAAGGCTTGAATATTTTATATTGGACTTTGACAAAAGATTATTCATTATGCTAGAGGATTTCACCTGATGATATTTCCATAGTTTCTCTGTAATGCACTAAAATTTGATAAGGGGTAGAAGAAGATATGTCATAAGGCTTAATTCAATATCCTAGTACACTGGTGAATGAGTTTTCCCTTACTACAATATGGTTTCCTTCAAAATTTTTGAAGAGAAATTCATACTATGAGTGGTATGTAATCAAGATGTAAAGATAGAGAAGAAAGTATTTATTACCATATAGGAGGGAAATATTCTAAAATTGTGGGATATGGGATTATTATATTAGTACATATAAAAAAATGTTACTGGATTTATACAAGTTTGGGAAAACTTTTCATATTATATTTTTTTCTCATGGGTCTCCAAGGGGAGTGCTGGTTGGTCAGGATAGGTTGGGTGTGGTGGAACCCTGTAGAGGATACATACTCTCATGATAATGACGAATCAGTAAAGACTTTGAGATAGTTTTTAAGCTGAGACAGGCCATGAATATATGGTGTATCAAGCGCTATCATTTAGTGAGGAGGTATTGTTTAATCTATGAGGAATGTTCTTAAACCAGTTAATTTGATCATTTTCCTTTTTTATGTTATTGAATTGCATATATCTATCTCCTGACCCATCCCTCGGGGCCCGTTCCATGACAACCCCTAGCCGACCATCCATAGGTCAGGGGATGGAAACTAGCACTGGAAGGGAGTATCACTAAAATGGGAAGGCATTGTCTTATTATCAGGAATAGATGCACAGTCTAAGGGAGCAACAAGAATCTACCACACAGAAAAAGAACACAACAATGATTTAACCACAAAGTAAATATTGTAGTGAAAAGAGTACTAAAAGTAAAGGATCCAGAAATACAAGAACACCTACAAAGTACAACTATAATTGAAAAATACATATATAATTGAAAAGTAGAAAATGGATCATGGATCTTCCAATGATGATTATACAGGAAGTTTATGTAAATAATGTCTCCACACTACTCAAAGTCAGTATGCCTCCTTAGTGTGCCCCCTGGAACTAGCTCCCTAATATCTCAACCTAGCTGCTCATTGTCTTTACAAGACATGACAAAGTGTGGTCGAAACCCATGTAGGGTTGTGTATAACAATACTCAGTAGGGACCCTGAGTCCCCCAACAGACTCCCAGAGTTCCATAATGGAATGACCACAAATACGTACCTCAATCATAAAGCATGATGTAGTAAACAAATATACATATGTATATACCCAAACATATACCTATGTTATCAGGATATAATAATCTCATAAATGAGTGAATAATATCACAATGGTAACACTACGAAGGTAAAATTACCACACATGTATCCCCAGAAAGATATCACCATGAAGATAAAATCACAACATTTTTATCAAGACAAAGTAATAGAAATTATATTCTAGGGAAGTAACCCTAACATCATAGGCATCAACATCGAACTCCTCATCCTCTAGAGAAATCCTCCTCAATCAATTATAGTTGGCCTATCGTGTCACACAGAGTCACATCCTATTTAACTTGAATAGTTGTAGTACTTATCACATATATGTATTGTGGGTATGATGGGTCACACAGAGCTTCTCCCCACCATGGGTCACCCAGGTCACACAGAGCTGCTTCACACTTTGGCCGAATTGAGGTAATCCTCTTATCAGGTATTGTGGGTCTACCGAGCCACACAGAGATTCTCCCCAAAGTAGTCCTACTGGGTCACACAGAGCTGCTTACCACTGGGCCATCATCACGAAGTATTATGATCTCAACCAAACATAGGGTTTTAAATGTAGTTCCCTTGGGAGAACCACTCCTCAATCCAACATTCATATTTGAACATGTATTGATCTACACTAAGAAGTTACCTAATTATCATTCATTTCATATGGGTTCCAACGCATTTGGCGGTGCATCAACCAGGTGCATGGTCTGTATGTTATAGGCATTTTACTGTAGAGGGCGTGGTTGGATTCAGGTACGATTCATCCCACACGAACTCAAACATTCTACAAAACTCTCCTAGAGTATCTCAAAAGGATCACCTTATCCTAATGATCCCAAACCCATAGACGGTTCATCAAACAAATGACTTATTATCATGTTATGTCCCATTAAGTGTTTCTCGGCCCGGTTGGGCCTAGGACTGGTCCGACCCGGTCAGACTGACCTGGCTCGACCAAGTCATGGATGGGCCATGGAGAGAATGTCCCGCATGGTCACGCTCTGGTATGCCCCTCAAGGGGGTGACCCATAAGGGCAGCCCAACCCGTAAATGGGTGGCCCACAAAAGGGTGGCCCGGTCCGTATTGTGAGCAACCTGCAATGGGGCGGCCCGGTAGGGCGGCTGCCCGATAGGGGTCCTCCCATACCCATAATGAAGGGTGTGACCGACCGGTCTTCCAACCATTGTAACCACTCAAAATCAATTCGATTTGTGAAGTGGCATAGTCGTTTGGCCACCTATCAGCCATCGTGGAACATGCCAGAGGCCTGGGTTTGACCTCCCCCACTACTTCGGTCATTGTGTCTTGTTGTCCGGTGGAACACTGATCGCACCGCATCTTGCTTTCCAGTGATGTATTGTTTGCTCCACCCCTCCATCCGTGATCGACCGAAGCACTGACAAACTCCTACTTCTACTGCAGCTGATGAGCTGCGACCCTCTTCTCACTGGGGGCACGCGAGGGGATGTCGTGGCTCCTCTAAGGCCGGTTGGTGCTAGGTGCTCCGATGGCCACCAAGGCATTCTACTGAGGAATCCTTTTGTAGCATGCATCAAAGCACTATTACCAACATATTCAGTAGGTTTCGCCACACTATCATTATTTTATTGAGGTTCAAGTATAGAAAGAGATCGGAGGGTTCGAGGCGGGTTCATTAGGCTAGCATCCATCTTGTTAGCTCATAAACATGAGGTGATTAAGGGTTTAATAATAAATTGAACTAACATCAATAAAAACACTATAATGATACCCCACAATAACATGCCACAAAAATTAATAAATTTCGGATCAACCACTTTGTTGGTTAGTCTACGTTCATCATAATATTTAAGAATGTGGAAGAGAAGTCATTTAAAATGAAGAATCAAATAATCACCCTACCTCATAAACACATTTGAGAACATTTGTGGCTGATGGTGGGTTGTGTTATTCATTACCACAATAGGTTCCCAGTGACGCCCTCATATGATACCATTTGGTTAATGGTTTGGTGTCACCTTTCACCTCCCACAAGGATCAACTACATCCTGCATGTGTTGGGCGTCACAACGCTCCTTCATCACTTCATTTCTTGGAAAATATGTGTCGGTACCTCCCCCCCCCCAAGGTCCATATATCCTGGAGAGGGGTACGATATGCAACAATGTGTGGAATTAATTGGGGATCAAAAATTAGGAACCTTACTAATCCCCCAAATACACCACTATATAGGGTTGGCAGGTCATGCCATTTTTTATCTTGACACACCACTGGCCCCACACACCTCTTGTCCATTGGAAAATATGGAAGAAAATAAAATAATAAAATTATTTTATTTCTTTTTTTTCTAAAAAGTCACAAAACATTACATTTTATCCAGACCTAATTTGGTCAATGTAAAGTCTCCCTTAGGAGAATCCTGGTGATGTGGATTCACCAGTGCCCTAATATTTTTAATCTGAGTACCGTTTCAAATTTTTGAAAATGCATCTCAAACATTTACTGAACGCACCTTAGAAAATAATCAATAAATTAAATATGTTCACCCTTTACCCACACTTGTCACGGTGAGGCCCTACCTAATGATAACACTCCCTAAAAAACTCAACAGTACCGTCATATTTTCAATCTGATTTACCATTTTAAAGCTATGGATTTTATAAAAAAATAAATGTCACATATTTATTTCATTTATGGTCAAAAACTATCTATCATTGGTTGGATGCCCTAGAAATTATTAATATAAGCCTAAGGAATGAATACCCTCACATGTTCAATGGTGGTCTCAGATTTTTAATCTGAGTTACCATTCATGATTTATAAGTATTTGTAAAATAAATAATTTTATTTAATTATTTTATTTACGGTTATTCCATCATCAAGTTTTCTCACAGGAGGCATGTGCCGACTAACCATAAGTCACACCAAGGGTAAACCCATCATCATGAACACAACGGTTCCCTCATATTTCTTATATAGGTAACTATTTAAGAGTTATTACACATTTTTAGGAAAACTGCATAAACGCACCAATTCATGCTTAACAAAACATCGACAGATCATTCCGGGCACTCCAGGACTCAGTATCATGAACTGTCAGATTTCATTGTCTCAGTATAACTCTATAGAATAAAAAAAAATATATGAAAACAGTCAGATATTGCATTCTCCTCCCCATAAGTCATTATTTCCTTGAAATCCAAAACAATGGAAAAACAATCTAAATAGGGTAATGAGCACGAATCTAATCATTCGGCTCCCATTTTCTCTCATGGAGCTCCCCGTGCATCCACTGAACTCACACCAAATGGATTGAACATCTATGAAGGAATCGCTCCTGTCGATCCTCTATCTCCACCTAGAACTCTATAAAAGTCATCCCATCGTCAATGTCTAACTCACCCTAGTCGATAAAGTTTAATGGATCATGCGTGCATCTTCTCACCTATGAAAAATGGAAAACATTATGCTCCTGGTTCATCTATTAGGGAATAGATAGTCTTTATGCCACCTCACATACTCTACTGTGAATCTTGAAAGGCCTGATGAACCATGAAGATGGCTTGCCACCCCATCCAAACCTCCACAATCTTCATCGGGGTGAGACCTGTAGACAGACATGTACTCCCTCCTCTATCTCCAAATGTTCGTTGTCTTCTATATGCATAAGACTTATACCATCTTGGACTAGTAATCACATGCTGACAAGTGAGGCATCGTGATATAAACTCTCCCACTGCTTCCCTCATCCATGGCCACTAGTACTAACGCCGGATTTTCTAGTACATATTCACCACTCATGGAAGTTAAATTGAAGGTGATGTTTAGAACCGCCTCAATAACTCCTCCCTAACCATCACTACAACCGTGGTGCATCATATTAAAAGAACTATGGGCTCCCCACCTTCAGAAAATACTTTATCAGACTATCATTATGATATCTAAGCATGTTAGGATTCACAGTCAACATCCCAAGTTGTACCTCCCGAATTCGCAGAGATATTGGTGGATTGAAAATTATACAATGATGTTAATCTACTCCATATTTATCAACGAAATATATCTTAAGCTCGACTAGATTATCTGACACTTCTATCAGTAGCTGTATACCAGTCCTCCTTCAGAGTGTGTCTGACACCATGTTCCCCTTCCCAGGATTATAGACTATTTCAAAGTCATAGTCTTGGATGAGCTATAGCCATCTTTACTATCATAGCTCTTGAGAGATTTTTTTGAAACTTCTCCACCCATATAAAAACCTTAGCCTTCTTCATTAAATATAAAAAGGGTTTCGTTACCCTAGTGATGTGATGTTAGAATATATTGCAGTACCCAGGAAAAAAATTAGTCTCTCTCCCATTGGAGAGGTTATCCTGGATACATATTTTGAAAAGATGTCCCCACACTCTTCCACTAATGGTGGAAAATAAAAACAAAAAACTCTTTCTACTACGAGGGTAAGGAAGACCTACTAAAAAGTAATTGGTTGCACCCTAATATGAATGAGTGTACCCTGTAATGCCTGGGATTCCTTTTTCACCAACCAAGGAAAATCCCATTAGAAAATTGTAGGTAAACCACAACCATTTTACTAATTTAGTCAGCCAGATTATGAACTGTGGATGTCCAGTCCATACCCAAAATAACATCGTAAGGCCTTGATGCTACCACCAAGTGGTTCCAAACGAATATCTTGCCTCCAGGTTTAGATCACACCATCAGCAAGTGAAATTTTTGATTATCCACTCAATGGTATCTCCAATTGTAAGGCTCATGTCATAGTTTAACCAGAAACTCGATTTCTTGAGCAAGGTTCATGGAAAGTATGAATGATTAGTTATTTTTCCTTCTAATATGACAACAAGTAGTAGAGAAATATTGTACCTTTAAACAATCATGTATCCCTTAGGTCATAGTCCTTGACCACATGCAGTTACCCCCTTCCCATGTAATCCATCACCATGTGCCTATTGGGGATAACATTGAGGTGGTGGTTGTAACATGTCAAAATGTATACCACCTCATACTGCTCCCCTAGCTCCACTTCCACATCTACTACCCTAAAATTTCATCGGTCCCTATCACTTCCTCTTCTCGATACATTTTACAAGGCCAGGTCTTTGAGATTGGAATTAGTTTATTGCTTTCGCAAATTTAACATTAACTGTCTGTATCTGCTTATCCAAAGAAAATTAAACCACAATGGTTCCCTCTAGAACACAATCAAAATAAGTATCCATAGAGGAATAGTGTAAGCTTAGATGATCCTAAACAAACTTATCATGGAGAACTGAGCCTTGAAGCACTGACCATTCTATATTCATTGACTATCTAGAATATGGGGTATTCCTCTATGAATTCTCATCTAATGACATGTCATCCAACTAAAAAATATATGATCTATGGAACACTCATCCTTTATCTCTTTTTTTCATGAGACTCTCTTATCTGAGGGAGGATCTCAAGCATGTCCATCGAAGAAGTCACCTCTTCGCAAGATCAGGGTAATCTAAAACAGGTCATCATCCTGTTGATTCACGTAGATGTATCTCTAATAGGACAACAATCTAATCGAATGGTTCCTTGGATAGATGGAAACACGACCACCACATTAATCTAGTCTTTAGCCACCTATGAGTCTTGATCGCCTCAGATCCTGAGGGGTATCAAATTCTCAAACAGGTGTAAGGCACTATGTCTACATGTGTCCTATACCGGTACCACCGGTTGTATCTCCTGACCAACAAGAAATGTTATAGCTAGCACACTACCTGAATGGACCAACAGAGGAAACGGTCCATCTAACGAATCATCCTCACCATGCAAACCATCTTCATGGTAAAAACTAATGAATTATTGTAGCTATGATCACCATATGATCTACTGTTGGACCAACTAGGAAGAAAACACTTTCCATAGCCTTCGGCAAGTCCTTAGTTTTCTTGGGATCTGCCTTTCCTTGGAACCCCAGAGCTCTCTGCCACTAAAAATCATGAAACAAACTAAATCACCGTATTCCCTCAGCTATTGGGGCTGGTGAAATATTCTTCCCAATAGTTGAGGGTGCTATTGGGGCACCACCTGAAGGTTCTAACATCATATGAGGGCCCTTCACTAAGGCATCATCTCTTGGTGGACTATCATCACATACTCTCTCATGAATCCTAGTTGGCTGCCAAAGAGGCAGCATCCGAATACCTAAAGGTGCCCCAAAATCATTAAGTTATAGCAAGAGAGATGAGATAAAAGAAATCAAAAGAAAAAATCGTAAAAAACACACTCTATCAGTGTTTCCATGTACTGAGCTGGAAATCATAATTTAGGTTCACATTTTATGCATATGTAGGCCGCCACATCAACACTGGATCCCCAAAACTAAAAACCACACTCACAATAGTTAACAATATTCCCATATAGAAAAGATCAAAGTCTTAGTTCTTTGGTATCACCAACTCCTCTTATACCACTTTTTCTGAAACCGTCCCTCGGGGCCCATGTTGTGACAACCCGAAGCCCACCTTCTATAGGACAGGGGATGGTTACATGCATTGGAATGGTGTATCCCTTAAATGGGAAGTCATTTAATTTTTATCATGTAATAAAAAATAGAACAAGTTAACAATAAAAAACCACACATACTAGAACATAATAAGGATGTAACCACAATGTATATTCAATAGTGGGAAGATCTCGTGATGGGGGGAGCTTGCGACTTCGTTAACATTTCCTAATAGTGAGGACATCTGCGCTGGTCCCACCCCAATCCACGGCCGAGGGACCTTCTTCAGTATCCAAGGAAATGAAGTCTTCCTTTATCAATCTTTCCAAACCCGAGATGCTACCTATGTTTCCGGAATGTTCTCTACTCTCGATGGTCCCCGATTTTTACAAGGGAACCCCTAATTTTCCTTTGTAGCTCGTATAATTATACGAAGCCTATGTGTAGATCATCCATACATTGATTGCTCTTTTTTTCATGGAGAAGGCCATCGGTGGATACATTCGATAGATGCATCTTTGACTCATGGAATCTTCACGAGAGGGCTACTGTTTGATTAATCGATAACAGAAATATAATGGTTTCCATTGTGTCGGAGGAGGAATTGATCAAGGCATGGTCATGCGCACCTTGAAGCTTTAACGGGTCCAGATTTTATCTATATAGATGGACATATGACTACCACAAAAACAGTTTTACACTTTGGAAGCGATTTGGGTGAGATTCCCTAATCTCCCATTTCCTTTCCAGAATCCGTCAATTATTAAGATGGTGGATAATGTAGTCGGAATGTTTTTATTTTTGAATTTCCATACCAATGTTATGTGCCATCTGATCAATCCTAGGGTGTGTGTCGAGGTCAATGTGTCTCAACATCCCCTATATTTTTTTGGATCACTATTGGAGAGGAATACTGTTGTAAACCAAAAGTTGTGTATGATTGTTGGGTGGATTTTTGTTCTGTTTTCAAGAGGTTAGGCCACTTCGTGGAGGATTGCAAACATGGGTTGAGGAAACAAGGGGCTTGGACCAGTGGTGTGGATGGGTCCTCGAGTCAAGGGAAAAGGGGTCATGTAGATGGATGGGGAAGCACATGGTGAACCTCGGGCTTGGAGGAATTCACTCCAAAAGCTTGATGTGACTGTGGGTTGAAAATGTTAGGGTATTGAGAGAGGAGCCTTTCCTGGTATGGATGCACACCTCAATGAACATGAACATGGATGTGTCACCTATACTCATGGCTTGTAGCTGGGGGGATGTTTCTTTGGGATATCCGGTTTGTGAGAGGGTTAGCAGGAACTGAGTCGGCTGCTAATATAGGAGTGGGTATGTACTCTTATGAATTAGAGAGCACAAGTAATGGAACTACAGGTCCTGTTAAGGATGTAGTGGAAGTGGCCAATACAGATGTTGAAGTAGATAATATCATGGTTTCTGAGTTCCAAAATACATGGGTTTATACCACTAGTGAAGGTAGCAAGGGCTGGGTGAAGGCATCAGGAGGAGTGAGTTTATAATAACTTAATGAGAATGTCCAACATTGCAACAGTTTTCAGTTTCATGAAGATGAAGATAGAGGACTTGATTTAGAGGGGGTATGAATTGGGACTGTGTTGCTGAGGAGGTCTTAGACTTATATCCTCAGGAATTTATGGTGATGGAGTTTCATGTTGATCTTATCAATGGTGAAGTCATGTTTCAAGATTCTATCGATAATGACCATGATATTGGTGGTGTTCGGGTCAGGACGTCCATGGAAGGGCGGAAGGGAAGTCATAAGGGGAAGACAGATTATGATTAATTACCTCTTATTATGGAGATATGATCACCAAAGAAATTAAAATACAAACAGATGGACAAACACGGCAAGGAAGGTTTGGTGGATGAACAATCCATGTATTTTTTCATGACCTCGGAAGAAGAACTGATGGAACATGTTTTTTTGTCACAATGAAATGGAAGGAGAATCTATTAAATCGATGGGGAGAATACTAAGGATGTTGCATAATGAAGATCCATATTCTTGGATTGATAGACAAAGATTTAATACTAGTTCTGGGCTTCAATAAGGGGATTATCAGCCTTGAAAAGTATACCAAGACACGGGACAAGCTATCCATCCGAGTAGAGGATCTTCTTATGGATGCACCTACCACTTAGATCTCATCTATTTTCTAGAAATTGTTTAGGGAAATGGACTTGGGTAAAATTAATTTAATCATTAATGACTTTGGTAAAATTTGAGGTGTTGTTGTCTTGAGTGAGATTCTTTCTTTCTACTTATTGATTCCTTTTTCTAGGTGTTTTTTGAACGTTTGATTATTTTCTTCCACCATTCTATTTGGATTTTCATTAGAATGGGATGAATGAATAATGTCCTCACTGGTGATGGCCTTTTGGAATTGGATGTCTGAGAGGGTATGGCTTTGCCATCGGTTTCATGCCTGGGAATTTTTTCACGGGAAAACATGTTAAATGCTCTAGCAGGTTAAAGTCTTTTTTTCATGAAGTAGCTTCTAGGGAGGGGAAAATCAGGTATTTTGTTCAGTGTTTTCTCTGTGTGGGTTGTTTTGTTGCTTTGATGTGAGACTTATCGATTTTTCACGTTTCCCATAAAGTGATTTATAATAAAAAAGTAATTTTTAGTCAGTATATTCTATAGTGAAATGATTGTGAATGTAAAGGGTCCCCAAATACAAGACCAACTATAAAGTACAAGAACAAATTAAATTTTAATATACAACTGAAATGTACAAAATAGATAATAGATTGTCCGCTGATGATCCTACCTGTTGGGTAGGTAATTATTGTCTTCACACCACTCCATGTCAGCATGTCTCCTTCATGTACCGCCATTTCCTGACTCCATAAACTTGCAGCATAGCTTCACATCATTTTCCCAAGACACAACAAAGAGAGGGAAAATCTCATGCAGTGGTGAGTATAAGAATACAAAATTGAGACCACGATACCCCTGATGGTCTCTTAGAGTTCCAAAATGGAATGAAAACAAATAAAGACCTCAATCACACAACAAGAAGCAGTAAACAACACTACTTTTGTATATTCCCATACATATACCTTTGATATCAAGATATACTTGTCTCATAAATGAGGGAAGAATATCACCAAGGATACACCATGATGTTAAAAGTACCACACATGTATCACCAAAAATATATCACCCCGATGATAAAATCACCATAGTGGTATCAACATAAATATAAAGGACCCAGCTCAAACCAAGTATATTCTAGTGTAGTAACCATATCATGTTAGGCACGAAAATCGAACTCTGGAGCATTAGGAGAACTCCTCCTATATTGAGTACAACGGGCCTTCCGGATCCCCAAATCCACTTCCCAGTATACTTTAACTATGGTAATACATATCCCTGATAAGTACGATGGGTATGCAGGGTCACACAGAGCCACTACCCATGTGGGCCTACATGGATACAGAAATACGCTTCCCAACTTGTCTGAACTGAGGTACTCCTACTATCTAGAACCATTTATCCTCTATGTATCATAGGTACACTCACCACTGTGGGAATTCTAGGTCACATAGAGGCACTTACTATAGGGCCATCATCAAGCATTCTTAATGTCCCAGCCAACCGTAGGGTTCCATATGTACTGTGCTTGGTAGAAACGTTTCTCATGCCATCAGTTGTATTTCAACTAGCCAAGAGATCAATGATGAAGTAACCCGATGATTTGAAACTTTTTAAGGGTTCCAAAGTAAAAGACGGTGTGTCAATCAGACATGTGGTATGTATGTTGTTGGAATTTTAGTGCTATGGTCCTGGTTTGATTCTTGTACGATCCAACCCGGCCAAAATCTAACATTCACAAAAACACTCGTGGAGTATCTAAAAAGGACTACTTTTTCATATGGATCCCAATGTTGTAGACGGTTCAACTGGCTGACGTCCAATTCTCAAGATATGTCTCTTTAAGTGTTATTGGGCCCAGTGTGTCATGGGTCCAGTCCGACCCTGCCCGAACCGTTCTGGGTGGGGCACAGTGGGCTCGGCCCACATGGTCGAGGACTGTCCTAGCGCCCATGGGGGTGGCCCAAAAAGGCGGCCTGACTCACAAAGGGGTGAACCATAAAGGGGAGGCCTGTAAAGGGGTTCCCGATCCGTATGGGGCGCGGCCCGTGAGGGGGAGGCCTGATAGGGTGATAGCCCACTAAGGAAGCAACCCAATATGGGGTCTGCCCTAGCTAACATGGGGGGGAATGTGTGACCACTGGTCTCCCAAACTCTCAAACGGCGCAGAAGCCGTTCATTTTGCGAAGCGACAACGCCATGTGGGCATTGCTCGGTCATCGTAGAACTCACCAAATGTGTGGATTTGACCTCCGCCACAGTTTCATCTATTGATTCTTGATTGGTGATAGCTCACTTGATGTGCCGCCTCATGCTATATGACAACACATTAGTCATGTCTCCCCTCCTTCTACAGCTATAAGAAGAGCTGACAGCCTCCTCTGTCTGTCGAGGCTACATATTTGTGGCCCTCTGCTCACTGGCAGCGCGCCACGCCTCCTCTGCGGTCAGCTAGTGTCGACCACTCTGATGACCATTGTGAATTCATCTTACTGCATGAGTCAATGCACAATTCCCAACATATGATGTTAGTGTCACTGCATTGGTGGTCATCCATGAAGGTGCATGAATAGAATTATAGTGGAAGGTTTTGGATGAGTTCATTAGCCTCACGCCCTCTACATTAGCTCTTAAACACAAGGGGGAATAAGGGTTTAATTATAAATTGAATTATCAAAAATAAATACCCTAAAAAGATACCCTAAAAAATCATCTCACAAAAATGAATGAATCACGGATCAACCCATCAGTCAGTTGGCCTGTGTTCTTATTATTATTCACGAATGGGAAAGAGGAAATAATTTAAAATACATAAATGAAAAAACCACAACAACGTAAACCTGTAGGTGAAGGTTTGTTCTTGACGGTTGGTTATGTTCTTCATTCCGTTACCATGTTCGCAACAGTGCCTCTCATACGTCGCCCTGTGGGTTATGGTTCAGTGTCACATATCAGCTCCCACTGGGATCAGATCCATTCTCTAAGGGTTCGACATCGTGGCGCTCCTTCATATCTTCATTTCATGGAGAATCTGTGAAAAAACCACCCCCCATGATCCATATATATACGAGAGGGATATGGTAAGTAAAGATGTGGAGAATTAATTGGGGATCATAAATTAAGAACCTTTTTAATTCCCCAAAGATGACGTTACATTGGGTTGGCAGGTCATTCCATTTATTGTCATGACACATCGCTGACGGCACACCCCACTTGTCCATTGGAGGATGTGGAAGAAAATAAAATTATAAAAATACTTTATTTCATTTCTTTTAAAATGTCACAAAATGTAACATTTTCTACAGACCTACTATGGTCAATGTATAGTATCTTTAAAGTGAATCACGACACTGTGGATTGAATGATGCCTTCTGATTTTTAATCCGAGTACGGCTTCAAATTTTACAAAACAACACTAAATCATTTTCTGAACGTACTTTAAAAAATGTTCAATAAATTAATTACGTTCATCCTTGACCCACACATATCATGGTTAGGATCTGCCTAAGGAGATAACACCCCAAAAAACTCAACGATAGACTTGAATATTTAATCAAATTTACTACTTATATGTTATGTATTTTACAATAAAATAATTGTAACTTAATTATTTTATTTACGACCAGAAACTAACATTTACTAGTGACCCGCACCATCAAATGATAGTATCATCCTATGAAAATAATACCTTCATGAGTTCATTAGTGGAATCATATTTTCAATCCTAGTTACCATTTGTGAGTTATAATCATTTGAAATATAAAATAATTTTATTTAAGAATTTTATTTATAGTTATGCCATTTTCAGGTTTTCTCACAGGAGGCATGCACCGACAAAACATATGTTGCGCCTATGTTAAAACCTCCATTATTAATGGAACAGTGGGCTCATATTTTATGATATCGGAAACCTTTTAAGAGTTATTCATCTTTTTTAGGAAACCTTATTACCTATGCTAATTAATGCTAAACAAAATTTTGACGGATCATTCCGAGCACTCGAGGTGTCAGAATCACACGTCATCAGATTTCAATGTCTCAAAATAATTCTAATAAATAAAAAACTATTATATGGAAATTCTGGGACATTATAATATTTTTTCTCTTCAAAAACATGAATTTCATATAGATTATTGTTTCCCTAATGTACCTTTCTATGATATTTCAATGAACGATGAAGTGAGAAACATTATATATGGGATGGTAGCCATACCTACATCCATCACAAAAGAGATGATGAAGAATTACCAACCTATAGATGGGTTGTACATCTTGGTGTGACCATGATGTATCGTGACTTCAAGGAGTAGTTCTGGTGTCAAGGAATGAAGAAAAATATTTCAGGTTTAATAACCAGAGGCATTACAATTTAGAGGGAAAAACGAAGAGGCAACCAAGTGGGTTGTTGTGACCACTTATGATACCTATGTGTATCTGATAGCGTTCCATGTTGGACATTATGAGGAGGTTACAAAAGAACCAATGGTCTCATGAAGTATTCTTGGTGATTTTTTATTAGCTAATGATGTTTGTTAACTACGTAGAACATAGAGAGACTCAATTGGTATAGGAGTTGAAAAAGATATATATCATTGTGATCATACACATAAATAGAGTTCCCATAAACATTTATTAACACAAAGATGAAATATTATATTTAATGATTTTAGGGATTATAAAAATATCTATGGAATTAACTGATATAGATCATGACGTATCTCCCTAAAACTGATTGTCAATATATGAATATTATACACCTATGGAATTATATGATTGAAGCATTGATGGTAGATTTCAAGAGATCATTGAATGCTCACAAATCCTTGAATGGTAATTCATTTTATAATACTTACCATGATTTGATTTAGATGTCATTTTATGAGGTTAATTAAGGGAGACCATGTTGTGAGGATGGAAACATACAGGTTGTGGGCGCCACATAGTTCAGGAGGACTCCATGAGAGTCGATATTATTATGAATAGGGTGACCATTACTATGAGAAGTCATAGATCTTATGTTGTATATATAATGAGACCCATAGTGTTCAATGTTGGAAATCAGGGTTTATTATGAGTCACTCCTTGGTTAGGGTGGATGCTTTTGATGATGAAGGGAAAGATAACACATTTCTTGTGGGACACTTTGAGATCACCGAAAGGATAGGTGAAGATGCATACCATGTAGAAATATATTCTCTCAATCATGGTATTAATTAAATGTTACTTGTGTCATATACAATGAGGTATATAATTTGTGATTTTCTAAGTTAAATGATTGTGATGATGTTGCACATGAGACTGATGCATCTTATAACGATTATCTGTTGTAGATCATTGATCAAAGTGAGACTGTGTTGTAAGGAACGATTGTACTAATATTCTTAATTAAATAGATAATTTATGGATAACAGATAAAATTAGGTAATGCAACTTTGATGTTGAGCTCATTGGATTGAGTTATTCATGAGCGACCACAAAATTTTCTTCTATAGGAAGATAAGTCAATATATGTGGAGAAATGTAATTTTATGAAATTTTAATGATATGAAAACCATAATAGTTAATATTTTATACGTTATTTTAATTTAAAATTGAAAATTTTAATTAAAATATACTAATAAATGTTTTAAAGACATTCCATAAGGGTAATATCCTAGCTCACAACTTTGAAATTTATATTGAATATTTTTGAAAATTGGCTTTGAGTTTGATTGAGATTTTGAGGCCGGAAGAGTCTTAGTGAAGATGAAATATAAATATTTAATATATTATATTACATATAAGTTATTTATCCAAAAAATATAATATATCTCAAATAGTGCATCGTATGATATATTTGACACCACTATTAGGTCCATAAAATGGCGTTTATCACAATAAGGACAAAACATTGACGTGGATCGACTGTTTGGTCACATCGCACAAGATGATAATTAAATTAATATATTTATATTTTTTTTTCAAATATAATTGAGTATCTACCAAATAGTGTTTTTTATAATAATTTTAAAACCATAGTTAGGCCTCAGATGAGATATTTACCCAAAGAATGGCATATGTTTTTTCCCAAGATTGTTTTTTGATAACAACAGTCATGAAGATAATAATAATAATAAATATATTATTTGTGGGAAAAAAGAAAAAAAAATTAATTGTGTGAATAATTTTGTTAATTTATCTTATTATTACGAAATATGAAAACCGTGCTCTTTATTGTACATTTAATACATGAATTATTACATAAAAGAACACTCAAAAAAACCCAAATGATCAAGTTGTCTACTGTCATTGGGAATTATGTACATCACATAACAAATTGTAATATGGGGAAAATTTTTATTGAAAACATCCTTGGCATCATAATAATATTCCAAAAACATTAAAATGGCATAGGATAACATGATAATAAACCTAAAGAAAGTGTGAGCTACAAATCATCATATGGTAATAAACAATGAATAATTAGAAAAATATTACACATGTTAGATGATTGGTTTATCAATGGTTAGTAAAAAGAGTAGTAAAAATAATAATGATGAATGATACTTGACATAACATAGAAATCATAAAGGGAACATAGGACATTTTGCAACAACGTAAAAGATTACATCATAATTGTTAGGTCAAGGATAAATCTACCAAGACCTCATAGTTAAAAATATCCCATAATGTAATTAAGATCACTCCCTATCCCAACCTAATGTATCCTGATACAAAAAAATTCATAATGCATTGGATCACTATTTGTCTGCACCCTTAATAATCATTTCATTTTCATGCTAATGTGATCCACATAGAGAAAACAACATGGACACATTCATAATTATAATTAATTCCATGATAAAGGAATGTGGAAGACGTACAGTAATGTCCCCAATCAGTAAGAATAATATAATAATGTTGAATACCCTTGATAATAAAATGGTTATGGTATTCACAACACAATTTTTTTGGAATGTAAAATTTTAGTGAAATTCAACAGAATAACGATGTCAGATAAACATTCTTAAAACTAGGTCTATGGGAGATAAATTAGTGTCGCATCACATATAAATAAAATGGGATGTGATAAATATGTGGAAAATAATAAACCACCAATATAATTTTTGAAATATAAGGCATAAACGAATTATGAAACTTGAATAGAGAAAAGAATCATGACTATATTCTGGAAAGTTAACATGTCTACATGATATACCATGTGAGGAATAATGGGTGGTAAATGGGATATAATAATTTATATAGTAGATTTAATGTAACAGGGATATGGAATAATATATTATAAAATAATAAAATTGAATTCAAGAGACCTAACATAAAAGATGTTCTAGAATGGTTATTAATGGAGAGAAACCCCTTATGAAATTTCAGCATATTAACAGTTTATGTAAGGATCAAAATGTGAGAGTATAAATGGTATCTGATTTAAATAAGACAAATAATTAATTAATTTAATGATTATAATTGAATTCAAATATAAATAATTTAAATTAAAATAACGATTTGCAAAGAAGTTTCTTGAATTAGAATGGATGGGGGGATATGGGGATCCAATACATGAGTGAGTGACTTCAAATGCTTGGAAGTGTTTTCATGAGAGCATGGGATGCCTTGGGAGTACACTAGTGAGTGGAGGAAGAGTATTTATATTCTCTAAGTAGATTTAGTGAAGATAAATGGGTGCTTGTGTGGTAATATATAAGAAAATATTGGGATTATTTATTATTTTGATTTTGAACTGTACTTAAGAAAATATACAAACCCAAAAAACATACCATTGATTTACCCCATGGTTTATTCAAAATGTTTGTGTATTAAATTATTTTATATTGAAAAGGGTTTAGCTCCTTAATATATTTTTATTTGTTATGTGGAGGTGAGTTAGAATCTTAAAGAAATTATTTAATAACCTAAAAATATATCATATGTTTTGTATGATTCACAAAGAATTATAAAATATATAAAAAACATAAGATAAAATAATTTTATATGAAAAATATATATTCGTTCTTGGAGTCCATTAATAGTAATTATTACATCACTTTTAAGTCATTACGATGTCATAATTCACAAAGTATATTTATACAGTATTTAGTTTTTCCATGAAATTGTTGAATTTATCCTAAAATTATGTCAAAAACACTGTTGAAAAAAATCAATGTTCTGATTCCAAAAATATGGTTACTATATATATAAAATATTTAAAATATGTGAATGTTCACTTTAAAAAGAATAAATGATATATATTGAAGATGAGGAGTTTATTTCGCAACCACATTTTTTAACGCATAATTAGTAAATTACCATTTACTTCATAAAAAATATATTTTATATTATATTTTATAAAATTAATTCTATTCATTTTATACTAATAAATTATTTATTTAAAAATTCCATTAATTCATAAATTCATTAGTAAAAATTTTATATTCACCAAATATACATTTTTTGAATTATTGTATCAAAATAAAAATCATTTTCAATGTAACACTAATAGAATAAAAATATAATAATTATTAGATAAAAATTATTTACAAAATAATATATCCAGGTTCTATATACAAATCCCAATAATACACCAACAAACACCCTATGTGTATGGTGTGTGATGGTGGAACATTCATTGGGTGGATTGACACACATGGTATGAGATGTGATCTCGATGAGATTATACTTCCAAAACAAATGGTTTGAACCATACATAAGTAGTTGGTTCTCAAAAAAGGATTAGTCAAGAAAAATCCTTTAAATTATATCACCCTAAAATGCTATGATAAATCTGATTTATAGGGTACAATCCTTCTATTTGAGGCCATCATTTCTCTTATTTATGTCAATTGGATTTGATAATCCAAAAAATTTATACTAACCATGGGATCACTATTAAGAAACTATATAATCAACGGTAATGATACATAACTGTCATATAAAAACTATAAGATATAATAAAAAATTAAGATCATGTGTCTTCTATAACCATAATTACTAAATAATATGTTTACCAAAATCTAAAGGGTAATATTAATTGTAACAGTTCGGGATGATACAATTTTCCCCCCTTATAAAATTTCTCCCATAAAAATTTCATTCCCCACACTAAAATAGAAGTGGGTAACTATACTTTATCACATCCTCTACATACCATGCCACTTTTTATTACTTTTAGTTTCTCTATAGTACTATGACATGGTGAACTGTCTTTTTTCATAAAAAAATTTATCAATGATCTAAGATATTTACAAGATAATCCTCATATAAATGTTCAATATCCTATGGTACCAAATCTATCATGAGTACTTGTAAGGGGTCGGTATGTACTACCTCAAGAATGATAAATGGAATACATCATGTACATTAGATGGGTTTGGTGGGAGTGAATGTCTATAGGACAATGCTCTGATGTGGCCAAAGATATCAAAAGGGATGATATACCATGGGGAAAGCATTCCCTTCTTTCCAAATATCACCATATTCATACATTGGGTTAGGAAAAGTAATGAAATCTCCCAAAAAACATATGCAGGGTCACATAATTTGCGATCATTATTATTTTCTTATCAATTATGATAAGTCTTGATGTGATGTTTAATGGTCTTAGCATTCTCCACCATTTCCTCAACCATTTTAGAACCAAATATCATTCATACCCCAACATCATCTGAACATGATGGTTCTTTTCACATGTTTCCATAATGGGATTAATTGGGGGAAATATAAATGCATGAGTGGGTACTCTTATTGTATGAGAACTCAACCAAAATACGTTTTTGGAACCATCCTCCTTTTAATTTAATAGAAGATTCTCAAAAACTATCTTCCAATGCCGGAATAGTCCATTCAGAATAACTATCAATTTGGGTATGATAGAATATACTGATGTTCATTTGAGTGTTTTGATCATTTTGGAGTCATTTACAAAACATTGTAGTCACTCTCAGTTATATACTAGGTATAATCAATAAGGGTACTCTTTGAAGCCTCACTACTTCTCTGATATATATCCATGAATGTTATTATAATGATAACCCGTCCCAAATTGTGATAAAGTGACATGACATTGTATGAAGATCCAAAACATTCCAAATAGAATAGTCTCTAATGGGTTTCTTCAGAATTATGGTGATAAATTCCATGGTGATGTTCCCCAATTTCCATGTTGGTATTTTCAATGGTTTCATCATCCCCATATACATCTTCTTCTGATCCATCACTGGATATCATACCAAGAACATTGGAACATATTCATCGATATCCCTCTTCATAGTGTCGCAACAATAATTATCACAAATATTTTGATACATACTTTTTAATCCTCGGTGAATTCTAAATGCCAAACTATATGAATCATCCAATATTTCTTTTGTATGCTCTTGATTTAATGGAACACAATGTTAGGAACCAAATATCACAATTCCTTCTCCCTTAACATTGATCTATAAGGATTTCACATTTCTTATTTTTTCCACTTTCTTTTTTAATTCCAATGTCATTTTATTGAGAATTCAATTGCCTTTCCATAAGAGATGGATGAGAAATCATTTGTGAAATGATCAATTATGGTCCTTCAATTATGATTCCCATGTCCCGAATTTTAAAATTTATGAAGATCGGATCCCTCTCAATTCTTATCAATGATAAAATTTCATGATCATTTCTACTTGTATTATCAACAACCTTGTCTCTTTTACTAGGATGGTAATGAATTGAACCATCCTTGTCCCTGATCAGCTATAACAATATTCATTGGCACATATTCATATATTTGGATGAGAATATATATTTGATACATTTTTTTTATCTCTATATATTTCACATTTCATGAAAAAGGGACAATGCTACGATATTTACAAATAAACTATTAGTGAATCCAACTCCAAATCCTGAATTTTGTAGTTTTTTTGTGAACATTAAACTTCATTGAAGCATAGTTTATGAAATTGTAATCATTAATTAACTCAAAACTGAATACCTCATTTTCAGCATCATTGAATACTATGAAAATTTAATCACTCATGGGTAGTATGATCACATGTGTAGTGATAAGCCCCCAATTAAGCTCTTTGAATCTCACTTCATATTTTGAATTCTAATGAAACATGACACCGATACAAGTTATCATGGTATGTGGGGTTGAAAATAAAAATAATTCTAAAACATTCATCATAATACCCAGCTAATCCATAGAAACTACGTATAACAATAATAGATATCATACTCATTAATCATTCAATTTATTCCATCATTGAAGGGTCCATAGTTATTCCATTGCTTGTGATGATGTGTCGAAAGAAAGATACATCCTTTAGCCATAACTCCCATTTTTTGTACATGGAAAAAATATTCTCCTTTCATAATTTCATTATCATGGTGTTCACATCCTCTCTACTATCCTCTATTATTTTGAAGTATATTAGAATTTTTGTTATACATAATACCTCAATATTTTTGAGGTAATTTCGAATAATAGTATTTATTTGGACCATGAATATTTTTGGATCATTAGTCAGTCCGAATGGAATCACTATGAACTCATAGTTCCCATACCTTGTATGAAAAGTATTATTTGGGATATCATCCTTCTTTACCCAAACATGTTAATATCCTGAACAGAGATCCACCATATAGAAGTATTGTTCTCCATTTATCTGGTCTGACAAGCCTTCAATTAATGTAATATGATACTTTTCTTTATTTCAACCTTGTTTTTCACAATATAATCAATGAAAATATGTATTGAACCTTTTTTCTTCTTGATGAAGTGTTCTGTTACACCACAAGGGGTATGTACAAGGGAAAATAAAAAATTTATCCAAATTAAGTTGTAGTTGTTTCTCTATCACCTTGAGTTCCAAAATAGCAATTATATATGATTTCATGACTATTAGAAACACCCAATGTATACAATCAATTAAAAAATCAACCACACGGGTAGTAGGAAGACAAATAAATTCCTCAGGAAACACATCATTATATTACCTCACCACAGACAAGAATCCATAGATAGTTTTTTCTAGAAATTAAATCATTTGATCTTAATATTGTTTTTGGTAGGGTAGTAATATCCCTGATATAGATGATGTTGTTAAGGTAGATTCAACCTCCCCATGCACTTGCAAAAAATTGAGGGATGATTAGAAATATGAAGAGTTATTTCCATTTAGTGAAAATTTATTTTGGATTATATAGTCCAATCCAATATATGCATATAATTTCTTTAAATTCCACCAAATAGAGTAATACATGGTTCATAGAAAAGTTCAACCCACAAAAATTTATAGGGGATGAGATATATACCCAAGACTCAATAATTTCCGCATCATCTATTTTCCCTAAGATCTATACATATATATTTTTTTGTGTTTATATTTTTCATACTAAACATTAGTGATATAAAAAAATGTGCATAAAATGAATTAATAAGTACACTATCTATTCCTGAATGAATATCTATTTTATCTGTCATCACATTTTTGTTGCGATTATAATTAGTGGTAGAGATGGAAAAAATATATCACTTTGTTATTTGGGGGTTGTTGGTTGTCTCTGAAAACCCTTGGTTTATGGAATTTATTTTCAATGTTCCATGAATCCTTGTAGTTGAATAATTGAACAATGTTATGATGTTTGACTGGATCATTCCTTTCCTCCTTCTCATTATATGGTTTCTCCTTCCAAAGAATGTTATCCAGGTGTCCTTCCCACACCTAATACATTTAGTTATCTACTTTAAGAAAAAATTTGACTGGTCCTTTCCACCACTTTGATAACTGGGATGTTTGGATTTTCTTTCACCATGATATTTCTCCATAAAACCACTATAATTAAACTACACTTTCTACTTATTATCCTAGTGACACCATTGAGATTCAACAATAACCATTTCGAATTTGAGGGAACATCAAAAAACTTTCTCATAACATTCATTGTGAAGGATGAGCATGTGTTTTCCTAGAGTACGTTTTCGTCAAAAAAATATGTGATCAATCATACATTTGAGGGTAATGACAATGCTGGAGGAATATAATGTGAGTCTTGTGTTTATTCCCACATGCACTCCAACACATTCTTCATATTTTTTTGAAGGAATGGAAATCCCCTTCCATTTTATGATGGTGGGATCATGGAAAATATTTATTGAAAAACATGTTCAGAAATTAATTCCACTATATCAATTTGATCTCTTTATCAAGAAATGTATTCTTGATCAATGATCACAACTAAATAGCTTCTCCCTTTATAAGATTAAGAAACAAAATAAAATTATCTTGTTTAAAACATTCATGTATGGTTAATATATTCTCAATTGAGTTGATTCGTTGTTCCAAAATTAGGGGATTCAACGATCCATTTAAATTAGGAGGATAATGTCTCACGAAGATCTCGATTGAAAATTCTTCTATATTAGGGGGGATTGGGTGCTCCTCCTGATTTTGGTTTCTATTTACAACCTTTGTTATCAGAGAGATTATCATTATGAATTTGGTGATCCCAAATCTAATCAGGTTGGGCATTTTTTGGGGAAATCATCACATTGCCCATCACATTGTTTGATTACCTAATATATCCTATTACCATTCATTGGGTAGAATAAATTGAAAATCTAGAGATGGATATTATTATAATATTAAACTCATAAAAGTGAATACAATGTCATTAAATTGATAAATTATAAATTAAATGTATTTCTATATGTTATTAATTTATAGGATTCAATCTACGTTATATATGATCTATTTCCTCATATGTATTTTTATGGGAATTTTTTTATTCCCTTGATAATGGTTTTTAATGAGAATATGAATTTTAAAAAACATATCCCCAAGGAATGTCAATGTAGGTGCATTTTAAGGCCCATTTTTGTGTACTCTGTTACCCCGAGTCAGGCCCATAACACCTTGTTAGAGTTTTTACACCTTTGTACATCTATACCGAAACCACATCCACAAGTAGTATAAATATGAGGATATATTTACTTGTTGAAAAAAATAATAAATACATAATAATGTTTATTTATGTTTCCTTATACTTAGTCTGATCCCTAAGACTATCATTGGAGTTGTCTAATCATAATCTGCAAATTAACTAAACTTCTCCCTTGATACCAACTCTGAGAACCCTACTCATTATTTAAAAAAGAAACATGTTATTTTTTAAAAAAAACTCACAAAAACCAGATGATATATAAGAATAGTGACCTTATGAATTAGGTACATTACATGAAAACATATAACATGGGATAAATATAATTATTGAAAACATCCATGACATGATCAGAATATTCCAATGAGCATAAATCTGTATCGGATAACATGGGGTGAAATATAAACAAGTTGTATGATATAAAGCCTAGTAAGGGAATAAACGTGTCATAACATTAAAAAATGATACATGTTAGAAAAAATCCATCCCAATAAGTAATAAAAAGAGTAGGAATATTAAATATGAACAATGAGACATCACACAACATGGTAATATAAAAAGATAACATAAGAAACGTGAAAAAAACTTTAATCATTTCAACATAAAACATATGTCAAGGATAAATCTACCAATAACTCATGGTCGAAAAATAATCATAATTGAATTTAGTTTAATAACTCCCCTATCATTACATATAATTATAATAATCATTACTCAATGTATTGAAGAAATATCAAGGTGTATACATAATAATTATTTCATTTTCATACTTATGTGTGCCATATAGTTCATAAAATATGAATCCACTATTCACCCTATTTTTTCCATGATCATGAAACGTGGAATAAATATATTAATTTCCCCAAAAAATAATAAAATGTTCATAAAGGTGAATACCCTTGATAGAAATACGAGCTTGATATTCACTACATAATATTTTTAGCATGTAAAATCTGGATGAAATTCACCATGGTAAAGATGTCACATACATATTCATAAAAATGGGTTGGTTTCAGATAAAGGGTGCTCTAATATAATAGAAATAAAGTTGAAAGTATTATGGAAATGGGGAATCATATACCAACATTACATATTTGTAAATATAAGGCCTAAATTAATAAAGAAACTTGAAAAGTGAAAAGAATCATAACTATATTTTTGCATGATAATGAGCGGACATAAAGGATCTTCTGTGGAATAATTAAAGGGAAATTGGATATCATAATTTATACATTAAATTTATATTAATGGGGTTAGTGAATTAAATTTTCTAAAATAATTAAATGAAATTATATATATATATCATAAATGAAGTTCTCAAATAGAAATGAGAGGAGATAAAAACGTTAAAATATTTCTGCATGGTAAGATAACAAGTGTCAAAATGTGAAAGTATAAATGTAATATAATTCATATAATATCAATTTAATAGTAATAGAATTATTACAAATGAATTATAATATAAAAAAATTAAATATAGTAAACTAATTTCATATAAGGTTGTTGAATTTTAAAGGAGGAGAGGATGGTGAGGATTACTTACTTGAGTATGTGACTCCCAAAACTCAAGAGGGGGTTATTGAGGGATTACGGAACATTTTAAGGACTGTATAGAGTTTATGAAAGATTATGGAAATACTAAAAAGTGTTTTACAGAAGTGAAATTTGATTTTGGATGAGCTTATATACAAAGGTTGTGGGATATCATTATTATTTATCATTTTGGAGTCTACAGTAAATAAATATAGAAGACCACAAAACATCCAATGGTTTTTATGAATGGTTTCTACAAAATTTTAATGTTTTGTATTATTTTTTATTTCCAAGAGTCTTAATCCTTAAAATATTACCATTTTTCAGGTGGAGGTGTGTCAGACACTAAAAGAGATGATTTTAAATCCCCATAACATATCATAAGTTTTGGAGGATTAAAAAATGATATATAAAACAAATAAAATAAACATAAATCAAAATATTTTAATGTTAAAACTTATATTTGGTCGTGAATACAATTTATAGTGATTATTAAATTCATCTTGGGTCATTATGATTTCCTAATACACATTATATTTACAAGGAATTTTATTTTTACCTTAAAATTTGATTGTCTAAGAAAGTTTTGAAAATTCACAATTGGGTAATTTCAATCATAAAATTACAAAAGAATATTCATCATGACTAAATAATTTTATAAATATTATAATTTTGACATTTGAAATAATAACCCACAATTATTGTAAATGATGGATTTTTTTGGTAATAACAGTATTTGAACCATAATAAAATATTATATCTTACTTCACAGATAATATATAATAATTTTTATTTAAGGAAAATAATATTATAATAATACAAAATTAAAATATTATTTATTGAAAAATTACAATATTTAATAAATTCATTAATTTAATTTGAATATTATCAAAAGATAAAATTTTTTCTTTATTGTATCAATACAAAAAACATTTACCAACTAACAATAATAAGATGAAAATATATTCATTATTCTATACAAAATAATGTAAATACTCATATTTATAGGCTCTTGATTCATATACCTTTAATGTACCAGAAAATGACCTAATATTAAGGTGTTTATTGGATGGAAATTTATGGGTTGGTTCAGTAAACATGGTTTGGGTTGTGATATTGATAATCATTAACTTGTCATGTAAAGAGTTTCGATCATGCATAATTTTCTGGATCTAGGAATGGGAGATTATATAGGAAATACACACAATTATCTCCTAAAAAACGCCAATAAATTATATTCATACGGCATGATCCTACTAGTTGAGGATGTCACTTCTTTTGTTTTTGTCAGTGGTATTTGGTCCAAGCCTATATTTAAACTATCCAGATGATTATAATTCAATGACTAAATTATAAATGGTTAAGATAAATAATGGTCAATTAAATATAATTATATATAATTAAACAAAATAATTGTATGTGTTTTCTATAACTAAATTTTCTTAATAAGACTCTTAACTAAATATATATTGTAATTTTATTTATAATATTTTGGGTCGTTACAAGAAACACTTCACCCTAGGTGAATAATTATGTTGAGGATAGGTAATAATATTGATATTGTTAATTTTTCCACACAAATTAAATTGAGTGGATAATAAAATTACTGACATTCATTAATGGTTATTGGATAAAAATAAATGGTTATAATGATGATATATAATTAATAATAATAGTTTTTTATTATTATTAAAATGGGAAAATTAATATTTTTGGATGAAAAATTTATTTATATATATATGATATATATATACATGTCTGGGTGTATATATATATATATATTTATTTGAAGGTCCACATATATTTATAATAAAAATAAAAATAAAAATAAATATCTATTCACATGGATTCATCGTTAATATATATTTAATGAAATGTAAAATTGGTTTAATAGTGCTAAAAATTAATAAATTTAATGGGGAATTGTCACCACATAGGGAGGTGTGCATGGTGTATTATTGTTTTGGGCTATTATAAAATTTAATAAGAAAAAAAATTCAAACATTAGTAAATAAAATAACAGTTATTGAATGAATTTAATAAAAAAATTAAATGGGAAGAAATTTTTGTGTGGGTACCTCTTGTAATTTTTTTCTCGCTCACACCCCTCGATTTTCTGTTGTTTTATTTCTATAAAATAAATTATTCAATATCATCACTAATATTGTTCTAATTGACATATAGTTAGTTCTGTGAGATTCATGTAGATGAGAATAATCTAAATCAGAGTTTTGTTTTTTACGGATTAAAGGAATGACCGATATTATTTTTTTATCATTTTAAATGAATAATTTAAAAAAAAATTATAAATGTATAAATTTCTAAAATTATCAACAATTAATTTTTCAAGTTGAAAAACATGTTTTAAGAAAATTATCAAATGATAATTGAAAATATATAAAAAAATAAAATTGTTGAATATTATAAAATTTCAATTATACTTTTTTAACAGTGATAAATGTAGAAAAATATTCAATGATAATTGAGAAATTTTAATAAAGATTAATTATCATGAACTATTAAATTACAATCGCAAATGATTTAAAAAAGGATAATTGAATGATGTTACCAGATGATAATAATATATAATTATCCAATGTTAATTTTTTTTTGTAAATTGGTATAATATAATTATTAATAGTAAATTTACAGAAATTATTAAAGGATAATTTATTATCAAAGGAAAATTTCATGAATAACCAAATGTCAATTGTACAAAATTATGAAAGATAATTAAAAGAATTATAGAATTTTAATTTCATTAAATTTTATGAAGGTGATTATAAAAATATAACTTCTCTATATCATATGAAGGTAATTTATAAATAAATTTACCAAATATAATGTTTTTATTTATAAAGAATTATTTTTATGTAGACTTATTGTAATATAATTATACAAATTATACATGGGAGATTATAAGAAAAGTTATCATGTGAAAAATATATTAAATTATCTGAGGATTGTTTTACAATTTTCATATATAATTATATACTTTTACCGAGGAACAATTATAAGAAATACCATATTTTTTCTGAATTAACTTTTGAGATAAAAAATATCAAATAATGTTATTTAATTATTCTTAAAGAGAATATTACAAGTGCATGTGTCAAATAATAATTCTGAAATTATCTATGATAGAGATTGTATTATCACATGGATTATTTTATTTATCTTTTAAAAAAATAAGATGGCTTTTGTAATGTCCTAGACCCTCCTGGTCCATTACTTTTCGAAATTATATGCGTTTGGGTGTCCTGGACTCACTGATCAGTTCCACCCATTTGTCACATAGATCTACTTAACAAATCAGCTCCAGAGATCAGCTTCACTGATCAGCTTCATGGGATCTGCTTCACGTGATTAGCTTCACGGGATCAGCATCACCCAATCAACTCCGCCGATTGGTTTCAACAATCAGTCTCATCAATCGTCCATAAGGTGGTGTTGGGGTTTCCTTCCCAATTTTCCCTATAATGCCACTTTTAAGTATTATAAAATTTTTAATGTGGATCTAAGACATTTTAGAGCCGTAAAAAACATTTGAAATACCATAGATGTCCGGAGAACCTCAAGAGACCTGTTTTTCTCCCATTAAATGAAATCCTTTATCACAAAGATATTGTGGACACACCTCTGATGTGAATTATTGAATAAAAATTAATCACATCATGTGTAACTGTCCAAATTCATTGTGAAACGTCAATCTGCAGTTAAATATGCTAATGATTTTTCATATGTTGTAACTCTAAGATCTCACATATTTATCACACAAGAATTTATTCCTTATTTTACATGGCTGTTTTCCTTCTTTCCTTGGTGTGTTTGGTTTCCCTTTTCTAGAGGCTAGCGGTGTGCCTGCGCCAGAGCCTTTCCTGTTCATTCTTGGAGTCCTCATATTTCTTCCCCAACAAGTCAGACCACCCCAGTTGTTGGTTTAAGGAGAAAAAAAATCAATCTTTGGTCATCCAAGTATGGGTTTCCTTCATCTCTCTTTACTATAAATCATGCGTGGTGGATATGATAATGTTTCTACATGTATGGATGAAACAAAAAATTAACGAAGATAATAAATTGTTTTAAAGAATTAAGGGTTGTGTTTAAGGATTTTGTGGTACTCCTTTACCATTATATATATGATTTGAATTTTATTTGCCTAGGATAAATGAAAATCATGTTCGTTGGTGGTCACTTCATGCACACTAATGAAAATCTATTTTCAGGATATTTATGAGATTGAATGGATGTAACACGGAAATTGGTATATCAGGTAAACTCAATTGATTAAATTGATTCCCAATGAATAATAAACTTTGTGTGGTCATCCCGGTCATCAAAAAGAAAATAAGAAACTATATAAATGGAATGTTTAAATTCAAAAAATCCTTTGATCTATTTTGGTGATGATTATAGTTGATGCTCATTAGGTGACATGGGTGGGGATGAGATCCCTAATTGTAATGTATTGGTTTTGTCAAACTTTGGTCGTGTGGGGATGCATGTTGGGGCTTGGTTAGGTTCCAGTATATTGAGGGATCTCACAGATCCCTTGGGTGGTTATGGCCTTACAAGAGAACTGGGTATGAATTCATGCATTACTACATGGCTGGTTTTCCTTCCTTGGCTTGTGGTTATTCTTGTTATTTTCCTAGTAGTGAAAAATTATTTAAATAGTATCAAATGAAGATAAAAACAAGACTGGGTTCAATGGGGAATTTTTTCCTAGAATGAGTTGTGACATAGTTGTGGTAGTGGTGCTTTTTATGAATGATTAGTAATGATGGTGTTTGTATATGTGCTGGTTTTGGAACCCCTAGTCTTGAATGTGTGATTGTTAACTATATGTATATTTTAGTTTTATGATTTTTATTCGTGCCTCTCCCACGTTAAGAACTTCGTGTCAAACACCCCCATTTCATGGAGTAGGGTGTTTTTTCCAACACTCCTATGAATGGTTGGTTATTAGCTCTATTTCATCTCCCTTTCCTAAGTATCCCAGTACTCCGTGGGTAGGATATGATGTCATGAGGTCCATTATATCCCATGATTTTATGGACTGTGTTGTTATGGTGGTTGGCCAAGTTCTATGCGAGCAAGTGGTTTCCCAAGCATCATCAAGATGTGGCACATGTTTCTGCGACGTGGTTATGTTTGGTTCTTGTGGCCCTAGTGTCTTCGAGCAGGATGTGTGGTTGTGGTATACCATGTGTGTGTGGGAGGGGTATATGAGTGGTACAACGGTGAGAATGGAAGCGGAGGTCTAACGCATAGGATGTATTCAACAACCTAAGGGAAAGTTGCATAGGGTACCCAAACATCAATGTGTTTTACTATTACTTTACATGAGTTGAATTATTTGCGGAGTGTTCCTTGGTGAGGTTTTGGAGGATAGTTTTCCTGATAAGTGCATTGATGTCACCTTTTCCATGGGGCAATAGTATTCCTCCCCTCTTGTTCATGAGTGCTTTTTTGTTTTCCCTACTGAGTATACATGTATAATCACCCATCATATATAAAACTGCTTTTAGGTTTCCAAGAGTACTTTGAGGACCGTTCCAGGGACTACTATTTTGGACATTGGGAAAGTTTTTGTTGCTATATTTGGATTCTTTTGTACATTTATTTGGGGTTTTCTTATAGTTTTTTTTAACAAACATTATGAACATTCATATGAGAATGGTTTTTTGGGCATTAACCTTACCTGTAGTTTTGGTGTTCATTGGGATTTAGTATCTTATCACCTGATCCTACTAAATAAAAAATGGTAATTCCATCGATTTTTCTATGATTATATACCCCTGGTGATAGTATCTACTCTAGGATCTATTTAAGTTGGGTTTCAGTGGCCATTTTCTCTCCTTCAACATGAGGAAGGAAGGCTCTGGGAATCCATAGTCAATTACCTCATCATTGTGAAGGAGTGTCATGAAAAAATGGAATCGAATTCAGGTTGAGAGATAAGATAGAGCAAGGGGTTTGGAATAGTGAGGATTGCATGGGAGGGTAGGGAAATAGTGTTAGGAATTCATGGTGCATGAAATAGTCTAGGGAATACCAGCATGGAAAAGGGAGTTTACCCCCCCCCCCCCCCCCGTGATCCTATTCAAGGACTAGAGAACTATAAAAAGACCAAGTGTGCCTACACGAATTGTAGGGTAAAGAACCTTAGAAAAGTACATGTATCATAATGACTTATGTTCATTTGTGTTATAGGTGTTTTTTTGAATTTAATATAAATAGTAATAAAAATGAATAAGATAAATACAAATGAAATTTTCTACATTACTCAGGATTAGGCATTCCTTGTTTACATTGAAAATATGGACCCCCAGACGATGAAAATTGTAGTGGGGTGATCAAGGAAAAAAGGCTATTTTGGCTAATCAAAAAATGGAGGATCGATATGAAGAGGATGCCCAGTGGAAGATGATGCATCATTACTTTTGGTGGCATACCATCAGGAAGTATGAGGGAAGTGTCTCGGACCTAGAGACAAAGAGTAGGCTCGAGGAGCTTGTGATAGATTTCAAATTGATCTATGTTCTGACAGAGTGCTGGATTCTTCTGGATGTAAGACATATCACGGGAGAGGCACATCAGTGGTTGACTATCACTTTTGGGGAGAATATGGAGGATGAAGTTTCATGGACTGTCTTCGAGAAGGAATTTTCGGGCGGAATTCCTCTCTTCCACGAGAAAGGCAAAAGGTAGGAGCCACTCTCCCTTCAACCGGGGAGAAAGAGGAGTCTCAGGAGTGTTGTTTTGATGAGGCACTCCAACCATCCCTTCAGTATGCTGTTACCCCCATCACCATACCCACATACATGGTAGTCCAAAACAAGGCTGAAGTAGTGGAGAGGATACAACCACTGGTATGTGTCCCGCGTGAGGGAAGCCAGTTGGAATTGTCAAATGGGAAGTCCATAAACAGAAGACCTCCAACCTCAGGGCCTTTATGGTTCTGACAAGTGGGAAGTAGGACCCAGCTGTTTTATTTTCGATCTCTTAGTCACTTCCGTTTCTGTATAGGCCTAAGACCATGGTGCTGCATTTGTGGAAACCGTGGGAACCTTTAGAATCAGTTCCCGGTCTAAGTGCATTACAGTGGGGATGGGTAGATTAATTTCTCACCTCAGTAGTAATAATTTTGGCTAGGCCCTTTCAGTAATAGATGTAAGGACAGTGAGAACATGATCCTCTAAGACAAGACGTTGCAGGAGGAGGACGACCTTACGGTGCTCCTCAATGACCTCATCCATGGTGTGGTCATTTTGGTACCTAGTAACTAAGGGGCAGAGTATATGGTAATGGGTAGATCCCCACAATAGAGGTAGAAATTCCAATATGGCCAAAATCGTTCATGGTACTATCAAATTTTTTAGCACTCTTGTGATCACCCTGTTTGATTCTAGAGCTTCGCACTCCTATGATACACCTGCTCAATCGTATGCATTGGGACTAGAAATAGAGAGACTATCAATGACCATGGTGCTGAGTACGCCAGTTCGGGGACATACCATCCTGTTTGAGGTTTTTCGAGGATGGAAAATGATGTTAGGGATACATCAGTCTAGTAGATATCTAATTATTCTACAAATTAAGCCATAGTATTTCATCCTAGACATCGACCGGATCTTTTCAATCCAATCTGTTATCGAAAGATTCTGAAGAAGAGTCACGTTCTACAATGAGGATGAACAGCGTGTGGATTTTGTTGGTGAAGATAGTTATCATGTGGGGAGATGGAGTGTGGAGCCTCTATATTCTATGATGGCTGAGAATTTAGTAGAATCATTAGATGTGGACATAATGGATGTTTTGGCAGTTTTTATAGTGTTCCTGGATGTGTTTCTAGAGGTGGTTGTGACACTACCCCCTCGATGTGATGTTGAGTTCATGAATGAAATAAATCCCGGTGCCCATCCGATTTCGATGGATCCTTATCGGATGGGGACTTATGAGTTGTGGGAGTTGTTGATTAAGATTGATGAGCATATGAAAATTTGTTTTGTTCGACCCAGCATGTCACCGTGGGGTGCTCTAGTCATGTTTGCGAACAAGGTAGATGGTGGTCTTAGGCTATGTATAGACTACCAGAGACTGAATCAGGTAACTGTCAAGAACTATTACCGTCTACCGAGGGTAGATGATATCTATGACCAGCAAAGGGGATTAGGTTTGTTCTCTAATATTGATATGTGGTCTGGGGATCACCAGTTAAGGGTGAAGGACATTTATATCACAAAGAGTGCATTTATTTTCAGGTATAGGAACTTGTCATTCGTAGTCATGTCGTTTGGTGTTACAAAAGCACATTTTATGTTCATGGGACTCATGAACTCTGTTTTCCTTGAGTTTCTAGACTGGTTCATTATTTTTTTCATCAATGACATTTTTATCTACTTAAGATCAGTGGAGGAACATACTATGCACCTCAGGATGGTCTTAGAGATCCTTCGACATCACCTGTTCTATGGGAAACTGTCTAAGTGAAAGTTCTTCACATTAGAAGAGATTTTTATTGGACATGTGGTTTCTCAGCAAGGGGTAGCGGTTGATCAATAAATGGTTGAAGTATTTGTTAATATGGAGTCAACCAAGAATGTGATGGTGATTCGTAGTTTTCTGGTTATGGAAGGCCATTATCATAGGTTCATACCCAACATCTCGTGAGTTGCATCCCCATTGACACCTTTGACCTTAAATTACCATGCCTTCATATGGAGTGATGAGTGTCGTGAAGCTTTTAGATATCTAATGGAATGGTTGGTTAACGCTCATGTTCTCAGGTTTCCATAGGAAGGGGTGTTGTATTTGGTATGTTTTGACTCTTCTAGACTTTGTATGTGGTGTGTGCTGATGCTGCATTGTGGAGTGATAGATTATGGGTCTAGGTTGTTAAGTCCTCATGAGTGTATCTATGCCAACCATGACCTAGAACTTACATTAGTAGTGTTCGCATTGATTTTGTGTCAGAATTACCTCACGAGGGAGCACATTGTGTTTTTTCATAGATCACAAGAGTTTGAGGCATATACTTACATAGTGTGACGTGAAAATGTGATAATAATGGACGGTACAGTTTCATCAGGACTACTACATCAAGATATCTTATAATGGGGGTGAGGTGAATGTTGTGGTAGATGCCTTGAGCAGGAAGTGATGGTGGGAATCTATTCATGAAACTGTGGATTCAGGGAAGGTAGTTGTAGAAAAGGTTTATTTACACATGGATTCAAGGGATGGATGGTGGAAGAGGATATATTTTTCAGATGACAATGTATCCATTTCTATTGTGGCAGATGGGGGAGTCTTAGTGGGGAGGCATAAAGAGTGAATTGATGCATGATATGGTTAGCCGAGGAAATTCTCTAGAAGGGTGGTCAAAATCTAAAGATTTTCTGAAGGAAGATGTTTGTTCCAGAGGTGATGAATGATGGATTTCTTTGTGACTTTAATAACACACTCATAGTGGTACACCCTTATGTTTCCATGATGTTATGAGGCTAGGCGGAACATTTTTTGTTTCCTAGGAAGAAACAGGAATTGGTAGAGTTCGTGGGAAGGTGCACAGTCAAATAGCAGGTGAAGGCATAACACTGCATCCCAGGAGGATTGTTTCAGCCTTTAGATGTCCCAGAGTGGATGTGGGATGTCATATCGAATGATTTTATCAAAGGAATACTGAGTGTTCATGGAGGCTATGATGCTATCAAAGTGGTAGTAGATCAGCTGACAAAATCATCTCACATCCTAGAAATCAAGGAGTAATGTTCGGTGGATTCAATATCATGAGGATACAAGGATGATGATGTGTGGTATCATGGATTTATGAGGTTCATAATATTAGATATGGATGCATGGTTTATCTCAAGAGTGTGGAGGGTATTGCATCATTATTTTTGCACCTAGCTACATCTTAGCTCCGCTTTCCACCACCAGAAAGATGGGAAGACAGAGCAAACCATCCCGACATTGGAGGATATGCTATGTGCATGTGTTTTTTACTTTGGTGGATCATGGGAATGAAATTTTTCCTTTATTAGAGTTTTATTACAATAATATATATAACTCTACTTTTGGAATGGCACTGTTTGAACCCTTGTACGGGAGGTCGGGTCGTTCGCCCCTGTGTTGAACCGAGGATGGGAAGGCATGTGTTCTTGGACCAGAGGAAGTGCATAGCACAACAGAATATTATCAACTTGTGAGTGAGAGGATGATGGTATCCTAGGACCTGTAGAATTTATATTCTGATTGTAGGTGTATCCATTAGACTTAGAGGTTGGATACCAAGTGTTCTGGAATGATTCCCCTCAATGTGGGTAGTGAAGGATCATCAAGGGGAGAAAGCTCTATCCTAAGTTCATCTGGACTTTTGATGTATTGGGAAGAGATGGTGGGGTGGAAAATCAGCAGTCATTATCTCCTCAGTTGGAAAGGATCCATGACGTTTTCCACATCACCAAACTTTGGTGATATCTAGAAGATGACACCCATGTCATTGACTAGGGGAGTGGAATATAGCTGATGATTCTACATTCGTGGAGAGACCTGTGAGGATCTAATATTGGAAGTAGAATGTGTTTCGTTGATGAAACATACCTATGGTTCATGTTTTGTTGAGGTACAATAGTATCGAGGAGAGTACTTGGGTGCGAGAATGAGAAATGTGCACCCAGTAACCAAAGTTGTTTTGTGTTACTATTACATACCATCCTTGTTGTTCATGTTTCTGTGAACTATTTTGATGTAATGATGACATTGTTGGATTTTGAGATGGTTTGTTTCCCTACCATGGGAATATTTAAGAAATTTCAGGATATGTAAAGATAGGAGAGCCGAATTCCTAAACAAGACGCGTCAGCGCAGCTGCGAATAAACCCATGCAAGTGAGTCAGTGCAGCCCAACGTGGATAGTATATTGACATGGAGAAATTAACCCCATGATCCATTTGTCATGACAATTTAATACTTGAGTTTCATATAGAAATTTGGGGTGGTTTTTCCCTAAGAGGAATATTATAGATTGCTTATTCAAGTTACTCTTGTATTCTCGAGGGTGGGAATAATTTTGAGAGGTATCTGATGTAATGGACCATACCCTCACGGTCTATTACTTTTCGAAATTATATGTTATAAATGTCATAGACTCTCAGATAAGTTCCACCCATCTTTCTTACAGATCATATTCATAGATCAGCTCCACAAATTAGCTTCACTAATTAGATTCAATATCAGTTTCACCCTATCAGTATCTCATATCGGTTTCAACCTATCAGTTTCATAAATGGATTTCACACAATTAGTTTCATAGATTAGTTTCACACAATCGGTTTCACAGTTCTATTTCACTAATTCAGTTTCACAGATCTATTTCACCCAATTGATTTCACAGATCGGTTTCACCTAATTGGTTTCATAGATCAGTTACACCCAATCAGTTTCACAGATCAATTTCACCTAATAGGATTTACATATCGTTTACACTTATCATTTCCACTGATCATTTTCATGAGATCAGCTTCATGTGATTAGATTCATGGGATCATCTTCAAAGGATCTGCTAAACCCAATCAACTTCACTGATCAACTTCATGGGTTCAACTTCATGGGATCACCTTCAACTGATCAGATCCACTTGTCAGTTTCACCTATCATTCTCATCAATTGGCTATAGAGGGTTTTCGGGATTTTCTTACACATTTTTCCTGTAATACCACTTTTATGTCTTTTATAATTTTAAATGTTGTTCAATGCCGTTTTATCACCATAAAAATCGTTTTAAACACCCTAGGAGTGGGAAGACCGTTAACAGACCCATTTTCTATCATTAAATGAAATCCTTTAGTGCCCAACTATTATGGAAACCCCTCTAATGTGAATTTTTAAATAATAATTAATACCATCATGTGTATCCGTCTAACCCCATGTTAAAACCAAGATCCACCTTTCATGTTTCTCAGGATTTTTCATAGGCTATAACTCCATGATCATGCATTTTTATCGCAGTAGAATTTTGTCCTTATTCTTCATGGACGGTTTTCTCTTTTCCTTGGTGTATTTGGTGTCCCCTTTCTAGAGGCTAGTGGTGCACCTGTGTCAGAGCCATTCCTTCACATTCTTGTTGTCCTCTGAGATCATCCCATACATGTCACGCATCCCCAATATTTGGTTCCATGAGATAAACTTTAATCATTCATCATCCAAGTATGGATTTCCATCGTCTCTCAGTAATGTGCATCATGTGGGGTGAGTATGATAATGTTATTATGTGTATGGATGAATCAAAACATTAATAAAGATAATAAATGGTCTTATATAATGATGTGGTCTGTTTAACATTGTCGTTTTACTCCACTACCTTTACTAATATGTTGTGAATTATATGGAATTATTTCCATTGAAAATACTAGATGATGGTGGTACCTTCTTATGAACTAATGAATCTATAATTTCTAGATTTTATGTGATTTAATGGTTGTAACATGAAAACCTTTAAAGAAATTAAACTCGGTGGATAATATGGATACCCAATGAATAAGAAACATTGCGTAGTGACACTAGTTTACCCAATGGAAAGACATAACTAATTTAATGGAAATTTAAATGTTAAAAACTACATTTTTCTATTTTGGTGATGTTTATGGTTGATGCTCGTGAGGTGACGTGGGTTGGGATGAGATCCCCTATTGTGTAGTCATGGTTTTGTGGACCTAAGTCCATGTGTGGCCATATGTTGGGTCTTGGTATGTTCTAGTAGTTATGGGGATCTCACAGATCCCATTGGTGGTTTTGACATTTGAAGAGTATTAGGTGTGATTTCCTGCATTACTGCTTTGCTAGTTTTCCATCCATGGCATTTGGATAAGACTGACAGTTTCCTGTTAGTGAAGAATTATTTAAATAGAATCACTTGATGATGAAAACAAGAATGTTTTCAGTGGGGAATTGTTTTCCAAGAATGAGTTTTGATATGGTTGTGGATGTGGTGATTCTTATGAATGAATCGTTACATGTGGGTGTGCATATGGGATGGTTTTGGAACCCCTAGGCTAGGATGAGTGACGGTTACATGTATGTATAATTCAGTTTTTATGCTTGCTGTTCAAGCCCCGCCCAACTTTATCACATCATGCCAAAGACCCCATTTCAAGGGGGAGGGTGTTTTCTCCAACACTCTTAAAAGTGGCAGGTTATTATATTTTTTTCTGCTCCCTTTCCTGAGTATCACCAGACTCCTCGGGTAGGATGTGCAGACCGAGGAATATTATAGCTCAAGCTTCTTCGGGCTGGGTAGTTGTGGTGGTTGTGCCAGGTGTGTGTGGATAGTTTGATTCCCAAGCATCTTCGGGATGAGGTTTAGTTGTCTGCGGGTGTGGTTATGTTTCGTTGTTGTGACCCAGGTGTCTGCAGGCTTGATGATTGTTTGTGGTAGTCGATTTGTGTTCTTGCGGGGAATATTAGTGGAAATGTAGTGATAATGGAAGGGGAAGTATGAAACATAGGATTTCTTCAATAACTGGATGAAATGTGGTGTGGGGTACCCAAACAACGATGTGTTTTACTATTACAATAATTGATATGCATTATTTGGGGTGTGGTCCATTGGGAGTATTGGGTGGATTTTTTCCTTGATAAGTGATTTGAAATCTCTTTATTGATGGGGTGTTAATATCTCTCCCCACTTGTGCACAAGAGATTTTGGTTTTCCCTACTAAGTATACATGTATACTCACAGTACATATATTAAACTTTTTTCAAGTTTCCAAGAGGACTTCGAGGACCATTCCTGGCCCTATAAGTTTGGACATTGGGGCAGTTTTTGTTACTATTTTTATTCTATTTGTTACATTTCTTTGGAGTTTTCTTGTACTTTTGTAGAACATACTTTTGGAACATGCATATGGGAATGATTTGATTTGGATTTAACTCTACCACCAGTTTGGGTGTTGTTTGGGATTTACAATCATATCATACAATCCTACTACCTAAAAATGGAAATCCCTTCTATTTTTTGTGTGATTCTACCCCCTAGGTTCTAGTACCCACCCTAGGACATATTGAATGCGGGTTTCAGGTGTCATTATCTTTCCTTAAACATCAGGAAGGAAGGTTCTGTCAATCCATTGTCCCTTCCCTCATCTTGGTGAAGGTGTGTCGTGATAGTTTTCATTATTAGAATCGTTAGTGTGTGGTTGTATTTATGGATAGTGTTTGAACGTCGATTGGGGGAGGAACCTTCAATGATATTTTAAAGTGATGATAAAATAATTTAGGTAGGACATTCCTCACCTTTTTGGGCATTAAATATTTATGGTGATATCATGATGGAATGTAATAGTAGATTAAACCATGATTGTATTGTGATGACATGTTAGTGTGATTTGTTGTGAGTGTGAATATTTATGTTTGATTATCCTGACATTGATCATGGTGTGGTTAATCATTCCTTATAATGGAATTAATTGTTTCATGGGTTACATATACTTTGGAAAAATATTTTCGGTAATAAAATACATAGGTGGAGAATTGAGGATGGGTGTAAAATATTACAAAACCTTACACAATCCTAATTTCTTAAATGGTATGTGTCGAAACCCCTATATTTTAGAATGCATAGTGGCATTCTAGATGTTCCGGAGATACTTTAGGGGAGCCATGATGTTTTTTGTACAAGGTTAACCAACCTGACATGATCATAACGTCCTCAAATAAGGGAGTGGAAACACCTATAGAGGGGAATTCATATTTTCTAGCTAGTGAATACTGATATACATAGGTAGAGCCTCAAGGGTGGAAGTTACACAATCTTGTGGTAGGATACCCGTAATGAATGAATCATAATATCCTTAAATTTGGAATTGGATACCCTAAGGAGGAAAAAAATAGTGGATTTATGAAAAATACCAGTCATGGATTCCTACAAAAATGGGACTGTGTGATTAAAAGTATAAGAAAATTGAGGGTATACATGATAGAATTTGTTGCATTCTAGTAATAACCACCATATGCATGGGTTGTTCAATGAGAGCTTGATGGAGTTTTGTGTGCTCATTAAATTCTTAATAGGACTAAGTTGAAGCTGTTGGGGTCAGTATTTAATGTGTTGTGGTCAACATTTTATGACATGACACTTGTATGTTTATTGAGAATTTATATATAACATAATATACAATGTTATAAATATATATTAACATGTGGTAAGGATGCATGGATGGTTTACTACTATTTCTTATACTCTCACCCTAATCATGAATTTCGGTGCAGTTATAGATCTCGTGATTAGTGTTTTGGTAAACGGAAAATGCATTATGGTGGATGGCTGAGCGGTTGAGCTTGTTGATGGAGTAGATGAGAGTGAGAAACCAGAGTAGCCAAAAATTGTTATTTTTTAGATATATGGGTTTACAAAATACATACACTCTTTATGGGATTACCACATTGGGAGATACTTTTATATGCATATTATTATTAGATTTACACATTTACTAATGTAATTTATTCATTATTTTGTTATTTTTCACTATTGTCCAACTCGAGGACATTATACAATGGGTATAGTGTCCCAACTATAATATTTAAACCCTCACATCAAGAAGGTATCCTCTAGTATACGGGGATGTAATAATCAGGTCACATAGTATTCCGCTCAAATTAAATGTTTTGGGTACGTATGTTACAAATACCCTTAAAACCTGTTTATAATAATTCATTCAAAAACACCATTAAGTAGTTGAAATAAATATGTCATGAATATTATTTGTTATCACAAACCTTAAATTCAAATTTAAGAATACCTTATAACAAAAGCAAGACCAATAAATTATCATATTGGTTTCAATTCCCTATATGTCTACTAATAAAATCCATTATCATTACATGATCAGAGTTAACAATTCATTACAAATATTATTCTATATAAAATTTGAATAATTTTCTAGTTTTATTAGAAAATAGGCAACCATATAAAAAAACATTACACACATTTTTAATTGACTTAACTTCCCTTTATTACATATAATATCCCACTGACCGAACCCTTTCATATCCCCAAAATTTGTATGGATCATAAATCCCCAAATAAAATAACCCCATTTCATTATCTAATATAAAAATCAAATAAAAACATAATAAATCCATCAACTAATCCAGTCATTGATAAAATAACCATTAATTAAACCACATCTTCCAAAAATCCCATATATTGAAAAACATATAAACTATTAATTAAATGGTTATAAATACACTCCATCCCAAAATAATAACCAAAACACTACCCAAATATTAAAAAATTGAATACCGACTTAAAATTACTACACCTTTTCAATTGAAGATAAATCCATTAATAAAATCCCTCTACAAATCTGATTCAAAAAACAAGACTCATAATAATTTATAAGATTTGATTTTACCCAATGAAATGGATACATGTATAATTATATACCTTAAAAAATTATCTTGGATTTATATGAATATGTTAATTATAATATATTTTCAATAGTATATCTAGAGAATATATTTGTATTTAATAATAGATATTATTCGAAATTAATATTATATTTTTTAAAGAAATTTATTTATTATCATGAGGTGGTAAAAATTAGATTGTGTGTACCACAATGGAAACTAAATTTGAGAGATTTTGGAATTTTAATTGGGGTGTATTTTTGTTAATTTTTTACACACAATGATTTTGGATTATGTATTCTAGATCTAATAAAGGATACAACGATTCAATATTTGGTGGATGTTGAAATATATCACATTGTGACAAATAATTTATATTTTGAAATAATAATAATGATGAAATCCCATCATTCATACTCTACATAGTTGACTTATTGTTTTCATATTTTCAATAAGGTTATTTTTTTTTGGGTTACTAGGAAATATATGTGATCATGGCTCACAAAAATACAAAAGGAACCCCTCTTTTTTTCTTTGTTTTTTGTAAACATTTTGTTAATTTAATGACCAATATAAAAGAAGGGGAAAAATATGTGGACATTTTATTTGCAGTCATCCAATGAATTTGAACGTATATTAGTGGGTTGTATTATATACTTTACCTATAAAGTCCCAATATATGTATTTTCAGATAATTTCAATTATGGGATTTACTAAAAATAATGGGAATGGTTTTTAATTATGAAGTAGTTCAATATTATGATTACATAGAGTGGTACCACATAATCAAATTAAACATGGTCCATCCCGAGGTATTAAGTCACTAAAACATCATTTATGGTTTATCAGAACTATAATATTTCATAAAATGAGAATAATATGGATAATATAGAGACTATATGTTTAAATATTCATATTCTAATTAAAAATCATCAAATTATTCCATGTGACCTTACTCGCTCATATCAAATTACAGTAATGTATAATACGAATATAATGCAATTGATTATTCAATTTATCCCTTTAATAATTGAATATACTATTACAATAATGAGAATACATTCATTACACCATAATTAAATTTTATCCACTCTAAAATCAACCCTATTGTGGTCTCAAATAAGAGTAAACATATGATCTCCAATTATAATTTTCGTTATAAACAATTTTAATAAAAAAATTTAACCAAATATATAATAAAACAGAATGGTTGTTTTGATTTTACAACCATAAAGTGTAGTTTTTTTATGATTACATCAACCACAATCTATAAAAATGTTTCCATGGGTGGATCAGTTTCTTAATATTTAGTTCTCCTATTAGACATGATCAAGAAAAATATTTCTTTTTAGAATTTTATTTATTTGAAAAAAATTTATAGATAAATATAATAAATAATAAAACTCTTAATTGTTTTTATGATATGGATATAAGATGTAATAATGATGTAACTCCCAATGCGAATTAGGTGAGAGATATATAATCATTTAAAGTGTGTGGGAGAATCCTTAATTATAAAAATATCAACTCTCAAATGAATTATTCACCTTTTTTTAACCAATGATTCATCAAATATAGTATATACAGTAAAGAGATCATTAGAGAAATAAAATGGATGACTAATGGGTTTTATAAATGGCCATATACTTTTTATCCAATATATAATTATAGGATTCTAATTATTTTGTCCCACTATCCACATTAGTATTATAATATCAATAATAATTTAGAATGTGTTAGGTTGAACGTCATGAACATGATGTAATAGATAAATCAAGATATGAATAATTAATTTGATCAATAACATTCTATACAAATCAAATTCTTCCATGTGTGGATCGTGCTTCCAATTTATATATTTTAAAAAAATATTGACTAATACTTAGTGGAATATTTTTGTAATATATATTAAAATATTAAAAAGTCATCATTTTGTCAGAAAATTATATAATGATAATACCCCATTATAAATACCATGAAAACATTATATTGTTATTGTAATGTACAATGGTGTTCTCCTAATTTGACCTAATATATTAAAATTTAAAATTATATGCCTATGTAAATCATCATAGAGATCCAAAAATAACACATTTGACATGAAACATTTGTGACACAATGGATTATATAATTTCAAAATATTATCAATATACATGCTTACTCAAAATATATTATGATATTTTAATATCTAAAAAATATATTATTCTGTAATTATTTATTCAAGCGATGTGTATATGTTTAGTTTTCTAACTTTTTTTTGGAACAATACCAGGATAATTTAAATTCCATAAATGTTCAGTAAACCATTATAACCTAATTAAGGTGCATTAAAACATGTTCCCCACAATAATGTTAATCATCATGATAATTTATCACATTAATTCCTAATAAAATATACCATACCATAGGATATTAATCCTTAGGAAAATATCATTTCCTTTCAACCATTCCACTCAAACCTTCCACACACACATCCATCATCATGCCTTGAATAAAGAAAAAAAACCAAAAAAAAAACAAGTTAAATTTATTTTTTTAATAATCTATTCATAGTAATATTAAAATATAAATGTAATAAAAATAGTACACATTTGGATTGAATGATTTTTATTTGATTTCAATGATCCATAGAGTAATTATTAGTAATATATTGTTTATTTCAATATTATGACAATTTCAAAACACCCCAATCATCAATTCACATAAAATGGTTCTTCAGTATTCAAGGTACTTTTGATCATAAAATTAATATGATTGTTCTGGGTATTGAGGAAGAATGTAGTGGTGGGAAAATTATTAAGATTAAATATATTATTAATTGAATGATACCATGAGTGACGATACTGAACATCAAATATATAATAAATCGATTTATTATGAGAATAAATGAATAGGAAATATTTGGGACATTAATTATTTATGATTTATGATCATATGAAAACCCCATTCATATTTACATAGTTGCATAGTTCGGAATTAGCGATATAATCCTTCTAATGGTGATTAACACATGATACAATTATCGCCATGTAACACCACTCGATCACTGGGTTCTAGTTATGTGAATCAAAAATATTGTGTTCCCCATTCTTTATAATTCATTATTTGGTATTGAATAAATATCAAGTTCCATTATCGTTCATGAGAGGTGGAGAAAGGATGAGTATAGAGAGAAAATGTTGTGCGCACCAATGATATGTTTTCTGTTCTTTTAAGAAATATAAAATATTCATAACCACTTATTTTTAGAGTTATGGTTTATGTTGAAATATTGTTCAATTTCATGACGACTAAAAAATATCATTTATAACCATTAATAAACCCCATGCCCCAAAATGATGATATCATAATTAATTTTTTTTGGTGTGTCCCAACATCTAAAATAAATATACTAATTAACAGTATTATGAATTATTATTTTTCATTAGGCATAGTATTTCTTCATTTGAACTCTATATCATTTGTTGAACAACTGAAAAAATTATTCATCATCTAGTGAATAAATATTTAATAAAATGTTTCATAAATAACATAAATATTTTATTCACATTATAATGAAAAAATATATTATATATATTCACCTAGTAAAATTAATTAATTATTATGAAAAATAAATTATATATTAACTTTTGAATATTAGCGATAAAAAAAATTGAATAAAATTATTCCTTAGTCTAGAGAATAATAATTATTCCAATAATTATATTCAAAAAGAATTTAATTGAGATCAATGGAAACAAATTATGTGTGACCTTATTATATTAATCCTTATTATCATTAGGTATCCCTTCCCAAATTCCTAGATTACTATCCATTAATGGGTCATAGAAAATATGATAAAGAACATAATGTAACAATGATGACAACCACATGTGATCACTAACAATTGAATATAATCCATTTATCTCAATATCTAATCAAGAATGTTTCACAATTTTTTCACCGTCCTAAATGGTCGATACAACATTCATTGATTATTAGAAATAAAAACATTGTTACACCACAAACATGGAATTTAGAGAAATTTTTCATTCTAATCAAAAGCTTGAGATATCACTTTCTATAAATATGGAAGGAAAAAATCGATCCTCGACATTTTAATTTATGACATGTGACATGTGACACAACCAATGTATCAAACTTCACAATAAACAGTGATCAATAGAGTTTATGAAATACATCCAAGTACACAAGTTGAAACGTTCATTAATAATAAAATTAATGAATAAGGACCGACACAGACACTCATATATATGAATATCCAATGACACCAAAATATGCGGAATTCCTCATAGCTGGAGAGTTCTCATAATCTATCATCTTGGTGATTACCATGTGAATACATCATGGGAAGAAGACTCATGTTCCTATCAGTACTAGAATAAAACATTATATGAACATGGTGTTTCTTCATAGTATGTTATCCCACTGTAGATCATTATTTAAGAATATAGTTATATCACATCATGGTTCTCATCAATGTAGAGAACTTCTATGATATTATCAAAGTGACATATTATATAATAATTTATTACATAATAGTGATGAATAAAAGATCAATATATATTAAGAAGATTTATTATTATTCTATAAGTCAAATATTATAATAATTTATGTAAAAACATTTATCCCTAGGACCCCAAATTCAAAATTAATTTTATTGGTAATATGATAAACAATTGTGAGATATTTTAAATTCTTCATATTTTAACACCTCATAACTCTACAAATAAATAATTTTTTTTCTATTTTATTGATAATTTTTTTATCAGTTATAAAATAAAATATTAAAGGAACCACTACTCATTTAAAATACAATATTTTTTTCAAATATTCCACATTGTTTATAAATTATGTAAAAATATTATATGAAAATAATTCTATATAATTGTATTTTTATGTATAATGCACTCTTAATTATATGATAAAATACATAAGTAGATCATTCATCACATGATTATATGGTATACAATATTTTATCCTTATAAAAATAATAATCTAATAAATGATCTCTCTAATCTAACTTATTCTCAATAATGGAATATTTTTTGTTAATTTTAATTGGCATTAATTGTTGTACAAGATTCATTCATTTATTTATTTTTCATTTATTATCATACCAAAACATTAATTTTTATAAATATTCCCTATTTATTTTATCAGGTTGATATTCTTTCACAAAAACATTAGATATTGTTTGTTATTGTGCAACATAAACCAGAATTTTATTTCATTTAGTTATTTAATTTTTCTTTATACGGTAACAAAAACAATTCCGACTCTAATAATGAATGGATATCAACGTGTTTATTTTTTTGAGTCCTCGTTATTTTTTTTAAAAAAATTATATGAAATAAATCATTATTATTCCTATATATAGAGAGATATTATTTAGATGGAAGGAAAATAAATTTCCCCTGCATGATAAGAAAATAAATTGTAGTTCCTAGGAAAGATGTTATTAAACAGAGTGCTTTAAATATGTTAAGAGTATTTTATAAAGACATTGAATTGTGGAAGTAGTTTGATGAAATATTATATCTAAAAACAGAGTTACTTATATAAATATATAAAAATATTTAATTATGTGTCTGAAGTGATACCACTATTTTTGTGGAAAATGATATGAATAGATATTCATTAAAAATAAAAGGTAAATATTAATCTACAACCACTAGAATAATTTAGATCAATTCATAATTTGGAAATTAGATATTTTTATTCCAATAATACAATTTTTATAAATTTTTTAAGATTATAAATTCTGGTTGAATATGATTTGTATGATGAAATTTAGGGAATGAAGACATTCAATAAAATCATTAATCAGAATTCACATGACATGATGGTACATTCCAGATGATATGGGAGATTAGAAGCTGTGAAAAATTCCATCAACATTAAATAATGATAAATATTATAGCTCAATAAGGAATTTATAATGTGACATTATTGTATTTATGAATAACAAGGTTTGATATATCATGTATAAATATATGTGGATGATGACTTTGTTAAATATATTAATGGGGCCTCTGTTTCCCTATCGGGAGACATGCATAATTTCATGGTCCTTAGTTAAAATTTCACGATGGTTGAGGAGGTATTAACTCATGAAAATAAAAAAGGTAATTTATTAAAAATATTTTATTTTTAATTAACATTGGTATTTTTGAAGATGGAATAAAGATATTATAATATGATTTAGGGTGATTAAAAATTATTTAAGTGGAATTGAGTATTTTGTTGTCGATGAATGTGAATTATAGGGTCACATATTTCTAGAAATTTGGAAAAATAATTCTATAATAAAAGTAAAAATTTTAATATGTTATGAAACATTTAAAGGGAAAAAGATATATAGAGGTCACTCCTAAAAAATAATAATAATCATAAGGTAAACCTCATGTTGTAAGAGGACAATAGATTTGTGTTTGGGACACACTGTCATATCTAAATGTGATATTTGAAAGAAACTCAAAAAATAGGATGTGTAAGATTTGTATAATGTAACACACTGACCCCAGTTACCCAATATCGGAGCATTGTTACATAACATTTGAACAATACAGGGAATAAAGTCTCGAATCACCGATATGATTAGTATCCATGGAATTAATGGATACATTAAAAACTTTTAAATTACATCATGAAATAAAATCATCAACAACATTTTTTTCCCTTTTTGAACAACATATATCCTCCCCCTATCCTGGTAGGTCAACCCTAAAATAATTCATCACATCCTGGGAATAATTAAACATATAATGTGGTGAGATCAGATACTTAGTAAATATAACAATATAGTGGAAGCATAACAAATAAGCATAAACATTTAAGGAAATTTATAAGACTAAAACAAAAACCTTATAAAAATAAAATTCAGCATAATATGGAAATAATAAAAATAAATAATTCTATTTATTTATTCACATGGATATTATACTAGTTGAATAATCACATGAAATAGTAATAACCACATTCATAATGATGGAATGCTTAATTTTAGACTTCATAACCACATAGTCAAGTCCTTTTGCCAAAAATACAAATAAGATTATTTAAAGGCCTTCTTCCAAGACACTAGTTGGTCTCATGAGACCAACCGATGCATCGAGTAGCTATAGCGAGCTCCACCAATCATTTACTATGTCCAATGAATTCCTCTTATGACTAGGATTAACCATAACATAAAAAATGGTATTAAAACTAGCTTGCACAATTTCAATAATTTCTCCATAAACTATGAATGGTTTAAAAATAACACATCCACATTCAATCATATAACAAATCCTTCAATACAATATCAATTATTCTATTATAATAAATCATCCTCGATCAATAATAATATACGTTAAATGATGTTTTCATAGTAGAAAATGATCATTCAAAATCATTGAGATAAGTATCTATTTTTCATTGAATCATTTAAAAGTCACACAATTTATAAAAGAGGACATTTAAACGATAGTTTTGAATCAAAGTGTCACATACCACTGTGAATATTTTGAAAGGAATTATCATTTTAAAACATTCATGTCAATATAATAAAATCCATATAACAATTTCGAAAATGTGGGAAATTAATGAGAATGGTTTAGAAGAATAAATCATTAAAACATTTAAAATGATTATTTAATAAAATAGTCACATTATAAGAATCCCTTTGAAAACAAATTCAAGAATCATGTACATGGATAATAATTATTTCCCAGAAAAAACATATCTATAAACAATCTTGAATAATAATGAGATTGAATAATTAACCCTTACCATATACATTTCCTTGGTCGATGCTATGTTAAACTCCTTTAGAATAGTTAAATATTTGTTATTAAATTATAAAACAACCATATATGTAAATATGATTTCAAATATTACCTTTTATATTTCTTTGTTCATAATATTTTAGTATTATCATAGTTTCGGCTATTAACTGATTCGTTTTACTTAATATTCATGGTTATGTTAGCCATGTTTGTTATGGATAATGTATATATGATTCATATATAGAATGAAATTATTTTCATAAGAATGATTTTTAATCATAAAATGAAAATTATTCTGGAATTTTTTTGTTGAGGAGTGAATGTCATCACGTTCGTGGAGATGGTAATCTGTACGTACGCACGAGCGATAATATAATTATATTGATTGAAAAATAATATGTAATTAGATTATATATAATATATAAAAAATAAATAACGTGACATATTTATTATTTACATCAGTCATACTCATTCTTATAACCATCTCAATAATGAAGTGTTTGAATAACAAATTATACCACAATGTGCAGACGGTAAGACGTATGTACGCATGTATTGTGACATTGTCATTAATATGATTGATAGAATAATGAATATGGAATAAAATTTTTATAATAAAATCAAAATATATAGAATATACTGAAGTTATTATTTTAGAATTGATACAAAAAATAAAGAGGAAACGGAAGAAGAAAATAACTTGAAAGAGGTGATAGAATATTTACCTCTTTTTCGAGTTCTTATTTTTATTTTGATCAAAATGCCTCTGTAGGTTGGATTTTTGATCAATGTATGGAATATAGATTCAATATAGGTAATATCGGAGGATATATGGGTAGTTTTTGTCAAATATAAATGACACTGAAGCTGTGAAATTACCAGAAGGGTGTGTACGCTTTTATAAGAGAAGCGTGGGTCATTTTAGGAAAATCGTAAAATATTATTATTTAATAAAATCATTTTCGCTTTCTAGTGGCCCCAAAATGATTTATTTAGAGTATAAGGTTTGGATGGTTAGAAAACCACTCATAAATTAGGTTTTATATATGTTTAATTCACTATATTAACATTATCTTTTAGATTTAACTCTTTGTTAAATAGTTTGTCACATTCCATTTCTCATTATATTTTTATATTACATGGTTAATTAATTTACTATAAAAATCCAAGAGATCCAAATGTGGTTCATTATTAATATATATAATCTTATCAAAGTATGTTGGCTAATTCTTTAACTTTTAAGAATATTATATCATGTAATAATATAGTATTTGTTTTAAAAACTCAATTTTGTTACTGTTGACATTATTTAGTATTTGATTTTTTAGAAATCCCTGAAAACATTATCACATAGAATAATTTTTTTAATCAAACCTAACATGTCATATTAACCTATAAAATTTGTGGAATTAATCATATGTTTATATTTACATTTATTTGGATATTTATACTATCATTTATTTAAATATTTCATTATTACGTTAATTATTGTGTCATCATAGTGTAATAAATAAATTAAATTATGAAATGATTTAAAAGTATATATAAAATAACATTATGTAATAAATCTCATTATGTTTAAAAATTAATGTTATATTTGAATTTATATTGTCTTTAACTCTATATTAAATTTTTTTACTTATTAAACATTGAATTCAAATCTTTTAAGACTACATTAAATAAAATGATAATAAATATCCAAATCTAATCCATGTGGACCAAAGAGGATCATATTTTTTTCCTAATTTTTTTGGTAGAATAATACATATCCAATATAATTAGGATGTGTGTTAGGGTATTTATGATATCCATTTTACCCTTAGTTACCTTCTTTACATTGAATCATGGAAAATAAATGTCGAAGGTTACTATTCACCAATAAAATATTTTCATCTGATTGAAAATTTTTTTACATATATTTACTGTGTCACTCATATTTTTGAAATTCAACTCATAGAAGTATTGAAATTATGTTTTAAGAAAATTTACATATGATCCAAGAAGGTGGGTAAAAGTCTGTAAAAATTTCAATAAAAATATTATATATCAAAAAATACTATAAAATGACTCTAATGAATTACAGTGAACATATATAGGTATTATTTATATATTATGACCTAAAATACATTTATATTAAAGAAAAAATTATTTAATTAAAAAATATGTTTAACTAATAACAGTGTTTTTCATTATTCATAAAAAAATGAATGTTTTCAGAAAAATACAGAAAATTTATCCTAAGATAATTTCAATATTCAAAAATAAAATTGAAGTCCATTTAAAAAAATAAAATTCATAAAATTTCAAAAATATGAAATTAATATTCATAACAGGTAGTTTGATTAGTGGATGTGTGTTATAATCTCGATATTGCGTACAACGCCAGTTATTACAGTATTCAAAGGAAAACGTATCGTGGAAGCTTGGGGTGTAACATTCTCCCCTTCTTAAAATAATTTCATCCTAGATATTTCATTAATACTACCGCAAAAAAATGATTAAGGTGGTTCTTAATCATAAGATCTTATGGTTCCCATGTTTCCTCTTCCATCTTATGGTTTGTCCATAGATCTTTTACCAGATGAGTCATTCGGTTTCTCAGTACATGTTCACTGGAATCATGAATATTGACAGGCTCTTCAAAATATGACATATTAGGTTCCAGTTCAATTTCCTCATAGTTAAGTATATGCATTGGGTTATTCATTTTTTTAACAATGATATGTGGAACATATTGTGAACATTGGAGATACATGGAGGCATTGTCAAACAATACTCTACAACACCTATTCGTTCTAGAATTTAAAATGGTCTGATGTACCTGGGACTTAATTTACCTTTCTAACCAAATTACATAACTACCATCCATGGATATACCTTTAAGAAAACATTATCTCTTGCCTAAAACTCAATATCCTTTATTCAGTTATTGACGTAGCTCTATTGAAAACATTTGGGATGTATTGATGTGGGTTTGGATAACCTTCACCTTATCCATTGTTTCGTCAACATATTCTGGAACTACAAGTTTTTTATCACCAACATCATCAAAACAAGTTGGTGTGTGACATCTCTTGCCATATAACGCTTCATATGGTTCCATCTCAATACTTGAATAGAATTTATTGATATAATAAAATTCTATTAGAGGTAAAGATTGATCACACATATCTTAAAAGTCATTTGAGCAAGATCCTAATACGTCTTTTATGGTTTGAATAGTCCGTTCTGATTATCCATCAGTTTGAGGGTGGTAGGCAGTTCTCAAACAAAGTTTCATATTCATTTCTTTCTAAAGACTATTCCAAAATCTTGAGGAAAAAGTGGATCGCGATTAGAAACAATCGATAGGTGTACTCAATAAAGTCTTAAGACTTCATTAATATACATTATTTCTAAACATTCAAGTGGTAAATCTTCTCTAATTGAATGAAAATGTGATGACTTGGTAAAATGATAAGAAATTATCCATATTTCATCATTCCATCTAAGAGCCTTTGGTATCCCCATGAAAATGTCAATCGTAGTATCATCCCATTTTCTCTCTAGAATGGAAAGAGGTTGCATGACTCATCTAGGATGTTGTCTTCCATCTTTTAGTTGTTGAAAAACCATACACATTGACACAAAATCTAAAATCAATCTTTTCATGTTGTCCCACTGAAAATGTTTTCTCAAATCTCTATACATTATTGAGATACCAGGGTGTATAAGTAAATTGGATATATAAGCATCATCCATCAATTCTCTTTTTTAGTTTAGATATGATTAGAACACAATGCCTCTTCCCAAATATCAAATTTTAATCTTCATATATAAAGTCACTCAATATCCCATCATTCCTAGCATTAATAATTTTTTTAAACTCCTAATCATCTGTTTGAAAACACTTTATCTATTCTAGTAATTATTTTTTTTGGAAAACATTTGAAAACGTATTGATGTTTCACTTAGTATGGTTAATACTATATCGATATTTACAATATCATTGAAAATAGGATCACTTTCTACTCTCATCTTATTCAAAACTCTTCGATCCTTTCTACTAAAAGCATCTTCAACCTTATTTTCCTTCCCAGGTTATAGTGTATAGTGAAATTATAATCCTTGACTAGTTTAGGCCATCGTCTTTGACTCATGTTAAGTTATATCTATGAGAAAATATATTTCAAACTATTGTGATCAATATAAATCTCACATTTTTATCCATGGAGATAGTATCGCCTTATTTTCAGAGAAACGAATACAGCTGCTAACTCAAGATTATGAGTAGTTTAATTTTGTTCATGAATTTTTAGTTGTTGTCATGCATATGAAAAAACTCTATCATTCTATATAAGGACAAAACCAATTCATTTCTATGAAGTGTCACTATGAATAACCAAACCATCATTCCCCGATGGTAGTGTCAATATATGAACATTCAATAATCTTATCTTTAGTTCTATGAAATTTTTTTCACACTCCTTTTCTAAATTTTTTTGACCCATTTATGTGTGAACGTGGTTAATGGTACTTCCAATATGGAAAAATTCATGAAAAATGCCAATAATAACCTACTAAACCAATAAAACATCATACCTCAGTTATACTCGTCGGTGTTGGGAAATCATAGATTGACATGGTCTTTGAAGAATCAACAAAGATTCCATCCTTATAGACAATATGGCCAAGAAATAAAATCTACTGATGCCATAATTCAAACATGATAAATTTCCCATATAATTTATTTCTTCTAAGAGTCCATAGGATAATGCACATGTGATTTATATAATCTACATAGATTTTTGAGTTTACAAAAATATCATCAATATATACAACTACAAAGTCACCAAGATATTACTTGAAACATATGTTCATTAGATCTAGGAACACATATGGTGAATTCATCAATCCAAAATTAATTACAGTAAACTCGTAATTCCCGTACCTTGATCGAAATGTTGTTTTTAGAATGTTTTCATTCTTCATACATAGATATTGATACCTAGAATGAAGGACAATATTGGAAAATATTTACCTCCATGAATTTGGTCGAATATATTCTCAATGTGAGGTAGGGGATACTTTTTTCATTATTATTATATCATTGATCTCCCTATAGTCAATGCACAACCACATAGATCTGTCATTATTTTTATCAAAAAGGGTTGGTCCCCCCATGTAGAAACAATAGGGTGAATAAATCCTTTGTAACTGAATATTATTTCATAGTAGGTACGTCCTCTATTTGATCATTATTTTATTTTCCCATTTTTATTTCACACTTTTCCTCCCTAATAATTTAATTTAGTACAGAGATTTGGTTTCTATCTAGATAATAATCATGTGGTGAAGTTTTTGATCTAAAGATAAGTTACTCCTTATCATAATAGAAAAATGTAACCTCAATCATCATACAATAAATTTTCGCATCATGTTTAGAACGTGAATCCATGTAAAGGATTATATCCAATTAAATCATGGGTATGACGATGATATCGGTAGATAATGAACATCTATATCCTTTAATGGGAATTGATTCAAAAAACATTATTGTGATGATACTTCCCTTATGAGTTTTGAGTAAAAAAATCCCTTGTTATCTCAAACTGACAATTTCTAATTATCATAGAAAAATATGATGATTGAAATAATGTGATGATCTTGAATCAAATAAAGCATTGGATAAACATGAAGAAACCATTAAATTAATTTCCACCACTTATTTTAGTGATTCAACTTCAGCAGCAGTGATCACATATGCTTAGCCTTGCTCCCCTGGTTTATTCTGAGGTATGATCCCTTAGCACTTAGGAAATTCATTTTCATGATGCCCCGTTTCTCTACAATTATTTAATACAACATTGATTTCCTCTTTCTTATCTTTATAATTACTAGCATGATGTCCTTTTTCACCACACTTATAACAGACTCTCATTCCTTTCAAGAAAGTACAAGTGTGTTTCTTCAAACATTAATGACCTGATGGATATTCAATATTTCACTTATTCCCCTTAATTTCCTTTCTTGAGTGTATGACAACTATCTTCTTCTATTTATTTGCATTGAAGTCATATGACATAGAGAATTCCTTTTTTTTTCAATATAATTCCTGAGATAATATCTTCATTTGATGAGAAGGATTGTGAGACTAATGATCAATGAGGAAATAATTTTAACACATCAATGAATCGATAAATCTTTATTATCAGTTTATGTATATAATCTGCTTCATGCGGTGGTAACCGTGTAATGTTAGCCTCATACTTTGGGACATTCTCATCCTCCTTTTGCATCAGACTCAGAAATTGATTTTCCATATCTGCTCAATGGTAACGAGGAAATTATTTTTCTAAAAAAATATTGTTAAACTCCCTCCATTCTAGAATATATAATTTTTCATTTTCCTTTGTGTTTTGAATTAGTGACCACCATTGATTCGCATCTCACGTGAGGTGATAAACTTCCATAACAACTTTTTCCCAGCTGCTCCTCCCAAAAGCATGAAATATTTTCTCTATGGAACTTATCCAAAGATCAGATACTAATAGATTTTTAATCCCATTGAATGCTTGTCGTTGTTGCCTCATGAAGTAGTGTAACATTGATCCTCTTCATTGTAGATTAGGGTGCTCTATACGGGTATGTTTATTATTCATAAATGAGCGACTTGTCCCATTATGGTGATAAGCTGATCAACACCAATTATTTCACCAGCTCTACTATTATTATAATGAGAATGAGGGAAATTTATACATGGATTAGTTGTGTTGATATGGTATCCATTCCTTCAACTAGGTTCCATTTCTAAACTATGGAATACACTAGATTAGTTTACAAATCCCAATACGTAATTCCAAACATGTAAAACTCTTAACATAAATTGAACAATTTATGGATACAATCCGTAATCATAAAATCAATTTCCTTAATGAAGTATATAAACATAAACCCTTCATATTATTTTGTAACGAAAATTAAAATTATCCTATGAATATCCCTCGAGAGTTTCATAACCAAGAGTGTAGCAAGGCCCATTGTAGTGTACTAGTTCCCGTTTGAGTCTAGCTCAAAGTGGTGTTTTCATGTTTTACCCCTAGGTACATATGTTTTAGTGACACTTATACTTATTCGTATCCAGATAGGAATGTATTTCTTTGAAAACACACCAAATCTCTATGGTAACAAAATTATTTGATGTTATTCTATACTAATATTCAATGACTATCTTAGGGTAATGAACTCTTAAAAGAGTTTTCCTAAATAAAGCATCCAAGGTTTGTACTAATATTCCTCTGATCTAAACTATAATGACCCGACCCTAATTACCCAGAGTCAGTGCATTATTACATAACATTGTCATGATACAAGGAATCATGTCCCGATTGACCGATCAGTTTAGTAGCCTTCGATGTACTAGATACATTCATAATTTGTAAATTGCATAATGAAATAAAAACATAAACACAAGTTGTTCCCCTTTTTGACAAACATATATCCTTTGCCTATTCATACTAGTCAACCATATAATACTTTTTCACATCCTTGGATAAGTAAAACATAGAATGGTGTGATCTCAGATGCTCAGTGAGGATTAAAAATATAGCAGAAAAATTCATAAATAAGCATAAACATTTAATGCAATGTATATGAATAAAAAGGGATTTTAAACATAAACATATGTATAATATGGAAGATATAAAATTAAATAATACCATTTACATATTCATATCTATATTCTATAAGTCGAATAATGACATGCAATATCAATAGCCAAAATTATAATAATGGAATGCATAATTCTATACTTCATAACCACACAGTCAAGGCCTTGTCCCAAGACTAAAACTATGTTTTTTCGTGGCGTTATGCGAAGACAATAATTTCTCACATGAGACCTATCGATGTATCAAGGAGCTATAGAGGGATCCACCCATAACATTCTATGTCCAATGCAATCCTTATATAATTTTTTTAAAAAAAAACATAAACATTCGTATTAAAACTATCATATGAAACATCAATACATTTTCTATAATCTATGAGTGGTATAAATATATCACATCCACAGTAACAAATATCACAAAACCATCAATACAATATGGAAGGTTTTATTATAATATATCAACCTCGACCAAGAATAATATCCCATAAAGATGTTGAAATAGTTCAAAATGATCTGTAAAAATCATTGAGAGAAATATTCCGTTTTCATGAAATAATTTAAAAATCACAAAATTTATAAATTATTTGATTTAAAAGATAGTTTTGAATCAAATTTTCCAATACCACTTTGAAACATTGGAATGGAATTGACATTTTAAAACATCCATGCCCATATAAATTAGTTTTTAATCTATTTTGAAATCACTGAAATTAATGAGAAAGGTTTAGAAGAATTAATCATTAAAACATTTTAAATAGTGATTTAATAAAAGAGTCCCAAAAAAATAATCCCATTGAATAGTCCCTCCTAAAACATGGTCATGAATAATAAATATTTCACAGTAAAAAATTACCCATAAACAATCTCGAATAATAATGGGATTGAGGAATTAACCCTTACATTGTACTTTTTCTTTGTCATGGGTAAATTAACCTCTTTTTAAATATTTAAATCATTTTTATTAAATTATACAAGAATCTCAAACATAAAAATGATATCATATATGATCCTCTAATATTTATTTGTTATAAATATTTCAGTAGTATCATTATTTTAGGTGTTATGTGATTCCATTTCCATTATATGATTCATTACGTAAGCCATGTTTGATATGGATAGGATGTATATTATTTATTTAAATAATGATATAATGTTCATATGAATTATTATTAATCATAAAATTAATCTTAATCTTGAATGATTATGGGTGGAAATGAATCTCATCACGTTCGTGGAAACGATAATCCATACATACACACAAATGACAATATCATTATATTGATAGAAAAATAATATGTAATTGGATTGTATATTATACATACAGAATCATTAAAATGTTATATATATTATTTCCATCAGTTATACTCATTAGTATACCCATCCAAATAATGATGTGTTTGAATAACAAACTACACCACGACGTGGAGACGGAAAGCTGTACATACACACCTATGGCGACTTTTTCATTCATATGATTGTTAGAATAATGAATATTGTTGTACCATTTTTATAATATAATCAATGTATGTATATTATTCTGGATATATTATTTTATAATGGAATCAACAAATAAAGAGTAAGTGGAATAAGAGATGAACTTGAAACATGTGATGAAATATTTACCTCTTCTTCGGGTTCTCCATTTTAATTTGATCAAAAGGGCTTTGTAAGAAGGATTTATGACTAATTTAAGGCCTCTAGGATTAACTGGTAGATGTTGGGAGGATATTTGGGTAGTTTTTGTTTGATCTGATTCACTTTGGATGTGTGAAATTAAGAGAAGGGGAAGTACCCTTTTATAAGAGAGGTGAGGGAATATTTAGAAAAACCATGAAATATTATTTTATAATAAAATAATTTTCGGTTTCTAATGGAAAAAAAATGATTTATATAGAGAATAAGGTGGTTATAGGTCAAGAACATCTAATATAATAGGTTTTATACTGGTTTAGGTTACCATATTAACATTGTCATTTAGATTTATCTCTTAGTTAAATTGTTTGTTATTTACTATGTCTATTTGTATGTTTATATTATATTGTTAATAAACATACTATAAAAACTCAATAGAAATCCATGTGGTTAATTCTTAACATCTATGACCATATCAAAGTCCTTTTTCCTATCCTTAAATATTTTGGAATATTATATCAATTAATAATATAGTATTTTTTTAAATCAATTAGGACAATTTTGACATTATCTAAAGTTTAATTTTTCTGAAAGTCATAAAAACTTTATCACATGAAATGTAATTTATATAACAAACCCTAATATGTCATATTAGCATATAATTTTTTTATTACATCATAATTATCAATTTTATTTATTTGGATATTTATAATATCAATTATTTTATTATTTTTTAAATATGTTAATTTCTACATCGTCATTGTGTCTCAAATAAATTAAATTATTTAACATCAAAAAATTATAAATAAAATTAATTTATGTAGGAAAACTTTTAGTATTTTTAATTAATATTTATAGTCATATTTATATTGTGTGTATCCTTATATAAGAGATGGTTTAGTAATTAAACATTGAATTTAAGTTTTTTAACAATAATTTAAATAAAAAAATAATAAATGTCCTAAACTAATCCGAGTGGACAAAAGAGGATCATATATTATTCATAATGATGTTTTAGGTCTAATTATAATTATCCAATAGAATTAGGACATGTGTTTGGGTAATTATGGTATCATTTTTTACCTTAATTACCCTATTTAATATAAACCATGGTAAATAAAAGGTAACAGTTACTATTCACAAAACATTTTATTCATATTATTGATCCATATATTATTAAGTAATATTAACCTTGTCTCTTGGATTATTGATGTTCGACTCACTGAAGTGGCAGAATTATGTTTTATGAAAATTTACAAATGTTTCTCAAATGTTGGTAAAAGACTGTAAAAAATTCAGTAAAATTTGTATATTTCTATATTTTTTATAAAATGGATGAAATGAATGAAATTCAACATATCTGGGTATTATTTATTTATTTGACCTAAAATAAATTTTAAAAAAATAAATAATTATATAAATAAATTTTTTTTTATACAAATAATGTATTGTTTTTCACTCTTCATTAAAAATGAAAGTTTTAAGAAAAATACAAAAATTCTCCCTAACATAAATTTTGATATTATGAATTCAAAAATGACTTCCATTTTTAAAATAAAATTCATTAAATTTTAAAAAAAATTTATTACTATTCATAAGGCTACATTGATTGGTCGTAGAGTGTTAGAATATCCAAGTTGCGTACAATGCAAGATATGGAATTATTCAAAGGGAGATATACCGTGGAAGATTGCGGTGTAACATATAATGGTTATTGAAACCATGAATAATTTTTTTTGACAATTTCTTAATCCTGACATAGATTTGTGAGAGTTAGTGAACTCATAAATAATTGTCTCTCTAAAATAAATGTTGATGATTTGAAAAGGACATGAAGAAATTATAAAATATAAAATGCATCAAAAAATACACTTGTTTCACCTTGAATATGTGAAAAATAATATGAAAAATGAATTCAATATTTAAAGGTTATATTCATTTAAAAAAGTGAAATTTATTAAATGAGATAATGATAATAATTATTAATTCAAATAATTCTTTTCCTATTAATTAATTACATTAATTTTACTAATTTAGTAATAATACCAATTAAATCATATATTAAATATGATAACACTTACATATTATTTTACATTACAAATATCAGGGGATAATGATTATTATAGGATTATAGGGGAGATTTTGTTTTGAAATAATTAATTAATTCTCCCATAATATGATGAATATTATCACATTTTGATTATATTTTAGAATAAAGTATAATATATGCGAACTTATATTATTGAAGATGCATCAATAAATTATTGAATCTATCATATCACTGAATATGACAAATATGATTTCGAAAGAGATCTATATATTTTGATACAATTTTATTGAAAAAAGAGTTAGAGATAAAATGGGATTGAAAATTCAATAATTCAATGATTAAAAATACCATGAAATTATAATGTGCATATATAAATAAATTTATCCCTGAATGATTAATTCACACCATGACTATAATAAAAACATATTTTAAAGTAGACAATGGGTTTATTGTGGATGTTATTTATGTAAAAGTTTAATTGATTGTTTAGAAGTCATTATAAAGATATGATTTTCAATATTCAAGGATTTATTAACGTGAATTTAAATAGGTTACGATATTAAAATATGGAAACTACTATACAAGATGATGTTGTAGATATAAAAAGATAGTCAAAAGATATTATTTATGAGTAGTTATAATGATATGAAAAGTAGTGAATTATGAGATAATGAAGGAGACAAATATTTTAGAGACCATATTCACCTGATCATGTATATAAAAATTTACAGAAAATTAAAAGGATCTATATTTATGACATGATATTGGGTTCTACTTCATATTATAAAATTGATAAGAGTTAAAAACGACCTTGTGCTAAAATTTACTATTAATTATTGAACACAAAGAGATGGAACATTTTTACAATTATTATCCATGTGCACAGAATTGAAAAGAGAGAGAGATCCCAACTAACATTTATTTAATTTTATTTTTTATGAATAAAGATAATTTAGAGTAAAAAATATAATATGATTATATTTTATAGTTTTAATAAGAGATTATACAATAACATTGAAGGGTGTAGTAGATGAATGTGATTAAATTCATATTATAGAGGTGATACACAAGTGTACATAAATAATATTTTTAATTTGAGGTGATACAATCAAAATCATATATTCAATTAGAAGTGAGTTAGTTTTTGAATTGTTTTTATTTATTTCTAGGAATATGTGTTCAAAGATATAACCATAACTAATCAGTCCCTTGATAATAAAAAATGTGTCCTGTTTGAATTGGAAAATAATCATTAGACACTGGGGATGTTTTCACCTTTCATCTAGGGGACCCATGTTAAAAAATACTAGGGTAACGTTATTTTTTCTTTCATTTATATACTATTTGTATCCCTATATAAGTAGAAAAATGGCATATAAAGATGGAATTAGCTAAATCCATTTGCTGAATTGGTACATAGGTAATGAAATAAATTTTTTATAATTTATTATATGACATAAAAACTAATTCAATACATCATAGTGTTGACCATAAGCTTTGTTATCCTATGAATTGGATTTCATAATAGGCTTCCCCATATATTGGATTATATAAAATTAGAGCACATGAAGATTTAATGTTTTGTGAGTCTATTTTCAATGATTTCTAGGATTTACAATTTAATGAAACAAATGAGTAATAATTAAAATATATATTTTAATATAATTATATAAATACATTGAATAATAAGAATTAAATATATGAGAAAACGTTCATAAATGATTCCCTCTTATACAATGATGATGATTTATCATTTTCTAGAAGCAGATATCCCAAAAATTATAGATATAGAGTGCTGAATAAAAATATAATCATTGAATAGACAATTTATATTTTTGAAAAGAATTGTTCCTCATTTATTTTAAAAATAATAAATTTTTAAAAGTTATTAATAATGACTTATTGAGGATGAATCATAAATAAGCCATAAACCTCTATGAAATATCACATTTATAAAGATTCAAAAATTAATTCATTAGTCCTTTAAGAGATATTAAATAATATTGTACAAAATTAATAGAAATTTATTTTTAGGGATACTTTTGAGTAATTATGATGTAGATTAAATCACTAATGGATTATTATGAAAATTTATAGAAATATTTAGAATAATGGATGATTTTAAAAATTAACATAAATATTTTGAAAAAAGGCTTTTGATGTGTGTAAATACCTCGAAACAAGTTAGGCCATATGTGACATAACATTAGAGATTAAATAAAGGTACATTATATTAGAGAATAATATTTTAATGCATTCTATGAGAGTTAATAAAAGAATAATGATCTTCAAAATATATCATTCATTAGATAATATACTTTTAATAAAATATGATTAATTGGCGATAAAATAAAATTGAAATAATTATCTTAATATATCCTTTTTATGTAAAAGAAACGCACATATATCATGTTCAAAAACATGAATTAATTTTTAAGTTATAATTGATTTAGTAAAGGATTAGAAAAATTCCTCAATAATAATTATCTTTATTTAGAGAATAAACATGATAATATAATAACAAAATATGATCAAACATTACAAAATGGTATGAGAAAATATATTTTGAGATATAATTCCAAGGATATCCTTTTTTCTAAATGTCGTTTATTATATAGAAAACATGGATGTTATCAGGTAATTATCAATCTCAAATATGTATTGTGGAAACAAAATATATGTTTTATATTAATATATATTAAAACTTATCTCCCTAAATGAATCCCAATTTGAATATAAAACATTTAAAAATTAACAAAAAATCAATTATTACCATATTACATCTCTAGATAATAGATAAAGGATGGTTGGATATTTTTATTGTGGTGATATGGTTCTTCCAAAAGATTTATACTATTGTAATAATAGTTCATCTTGTTTAGATAATAAGAAGTCTATGTCAGATTGATGTATGGATGAGATAAATGATAGTCCAAAAAATGACAAGAATCAAATTATCTCAAACAGATTTGAAATTATTTAAATATTATATGGAATTGACTATTAGTGTAGTCCTACTAAAAAATCTTATTGTAATAGTTAATTAATTTCGGAGTCAGATAATATTAAAGAGGGTATAAAAAATTTATTATGAAATGTAATGTTAATAAGAATAAAGACATTATTTGGGTTATAATAAAATAAACATTTAAATAATAGAAATCCAAAAAATATTAAAATGGTTTCTAGTCCAAAAATAATTATGTTATTCTATTATTGAATTTGGTAACACAGTGTGGAATTGTTAAAAAATCTAATGAATAATGAAAATAGTGGAATAATAAATTAGTATGAGGGAATGAGAGTGTATGAGAAGAATATTGTGACTAATTTTGAGGTAAGTATAATTTAGAATCTGTGTGGATGATCCAAAAATGTCTAACATGAATTTAAAGAATAGTGGATGATCTGGAAAGGCTAATTATAAATTAATTTAATGATGGAGAAGGAATAAAAAGGTTAAAATTACAAAGATAAATAATAAATTAATAATGAATAATTCAAATTTTTTGAGTGTTTGTCTAAAAATCATGAACAATATCTCATGAGTTATTGTGGGACTATTGAAAAAAGTGAAGTCATATTGTAAAAGAATAAATAATTTTATTAACAACTCAAGAATAAATTTTAGTGAATATTTATATATCAATAATTTTTCATGAGATTATTTGTATATTATATGAAACGAATACCATACAAATAAGAAAATTAAATATTAAAGGAAACCAGGCCACCTTAATATAACATTATATTAAAAAATTATATAATTGACCATGAAGTTTTATCTTAATTATTGTGCTAAAATGGAATGAGATACCTATTTTAGATTCAAATATATTCATTGTTTCACTCACTGATGATCAATATAGTACCACCACATTAACCAATATAGTGTTTAAAATGTTAATATGCAGGTAATTTTTGGTGATTCATGTTTTCTGGGTGATAAATGAAGAAATGATCAATATTTAATATCTCTTCCAGTCCTAAGAGAAGTTACCATATTATATTTGTCTAAATTTTTGATATCATAATTTATATTCAATGAAATGGATCCTCTTAAATTAAGGGAAGATGGATTTTAACCAATGAGAGGGTTTGCTTTCAGAATATTCTAGAATTATAAAATTCATAAAAGTCTATAATTGTCGAAAGTGCATGAAGATATCTTGTTAGAAAATGATTTAAGTAATATATGTTGTAAACATATATTTAAATTCGATAAAAAACATTGTACATTCCTCAAAATTATTGAACAATATATATAAATGGATTTTTTGTGATAGTGTCATATTTTACATTATTATGGACATAATATTTAGCTATATTAGACCATCCAATTTTCTATAATAATCATGTATTTATTATAAATAATGATAAATAATTAATAAAAAAATTATTTTTGTTAATTAGTACAACCTTCTCTCATGGTTCCTTTTATTTATTTTCAATAATATTGAGAGGTAAAAAATGGATGATGAATATATTAACATGATTTTTTAATATCAATATTCAATAAAAATCTAATGGGGGAGATTACTGAACATACATTAATTAATTATTTTCATTTTATATTAGGTTTAATGAAAATTTTAAAATTTCAACATATTTGAAGAATAGTGCATAATAAAGATGATGGATATCCCTATTACGATGAGAAGACTAATTAGATTTCTAGTGAAATGTTTAATTAAATGGTTTCCTATGAATATTGAATACTTGTTTGGGAAATACATGGAATATTCTAAGTGAGTTTTAGTATTTATATATATATTAAAATTTTGGTTATTAACATAAATTAATTGTAGAGGATAAATATATTTTCGAGTATATTCTACTATTTCAATAGAAATGAAGGTAAAATGATATTTATATAAAAGTTAACAAAAAGAGTAAGTGGGATTATTTTATTGGATTTGGGTAGATTTATTCACAAATGGTAATGTATTTTAGTACTTCTATCAATTAAAGTATGTAAATTTTTTAGATAATGATTCTTAATATTTTTATCAAGTAATTTTTATTCGAATTGTTATGGTCTAAGGATATTCTAGAACATGTTATACAGAATTCAAATGATTACATTATCACTAATAATTAAGAGATAAATAGCTAAGATGAGTGACATGAATAGTGTAGATGAAAAAATATTAAATCATGGTGATGATTTTTGGAATGAAAACTATAATATTATATCGATTTATTAAACAATCATGAATAATATTAAATTATGAGGAAATATGCATTAATGATTCCTATGGAAAAGATGTTCTTTGTTGAGGATGTGGAGACATAATAAAATTCTCTTAATATTATTTATATACACCATTTGTTTTGGAATTATCTCTAGAATTCGTTGATGATTTTTTGAAACCATTCCATTGTTTCATAGAGTGATTGATGAATGGTTTTTATGATATAAGGTGTTTTTATAATGATTTAAATTACTTCTAAATTTGTAACATCCTATTCATTTGATAATAGAATTTTATATCTAAAGGTAACCAATTTTTAGTATAATTCTAAAAAATAAAGAAATTATTGTGATAGGTAAATATCATTCCGTGTTTTTAATAAGATACATAAAGTTAAACACATGATTGATTATGATAATGTTGATGTTTTTTAGGTACACTCATATATGTAATGTTGTCATGTTAATAGAATCTTGACAAATTAAAAATGAATGTAATGTGTAAGGGTTATTCAGTGCTTTCAATATGTAATTTTTACAATATTTATACAGTCACAAGGATGCATAATATTCTATGATTGTATATGAAATAGGCTTAAAAACATAATTATATTATAATTAAATAATATAATATAAATATGTAAAAGTAATCATTAAATATGTAACAGTCATTCAGAATGTGCGGACTAATAATCGTAAAAGTAATAAAATATATAAAAGTCAATTTTTGACTAAAATATGAAGGTTCCATAATGAAATATTCTAAATAATGATTAATTCGTACTATTCATGACACATTAATAAATGATATTGATATTGAAATTTTATTTATAATCATGATTAGTGCCTGTATTATATAATATGATGCCATAATGTTGTTTTTAAAGTTAGTAAAATCATTTTCACAGGATTATGTTGTATTAAAAGTATAGATACCTATATAAATAAATGTTGAATAATTATACACTATGTAGAATATTATCACAAAATGAAGATATTTAAATATGAATTATAAACTAGGTAACATTATTCTATTTTAAATTATGTTATGATGTGAAGAAAATTCCACAATGTTGTGTGTAATATCAAATATTTCATAGGTGTGTTTCATGACCAGATTCCATATAATGTAATATAGGCTCAACCATTTATTTATATTGGAGATATTTTTCTTCCATTGGATAAAAGTACAAGAATATAACATAAAAATATCTAAAACATATTTTATAAGACGAATTTCATGTCACCATGGATTTTGTGATACATGTTTATTGATGTTAATGGATTTGATGTTCAATTTGTTTTCGTGAAATTTAAATAGAAATATTCCATGACAATTCTGGGTGATGATAAGTATTAATAAGATAATAATCATTGAAGATATCATCGACACATATTGTTAAATATTCATGAATTAATTATGTTGAATTTAAATGTATTAGAATACGAAAATATATATAGTAATATCTAAGAATAAGATGAGAATCAAAAAAATTGAAATATAGTATCATTGTTTAGATTTAATGAGTTTTATAATGGAGAAATATTTTAAATGGAATTTTCCCAAATATATATATATAATATTCCTGAATATGTATTAATATATGTTTGAATAAGTAGAATAATATATTTGTGGGTTTTGATGTTGTCCATATCATGAAAATTATGTAAGTAAAATAAAGGGAATGATAACCAACCTTCTATAGAAATTGAATATTGTTTTTGTAAAATCTATAGAGATCCAAAAAAATATTTGGTGATTAATAATGTGTATTGAAGAAGTATAATGAGAATGGGAGTGACCAATTTTATAGAATATCTTATTTTTTATAACAAAGAATAATAATGATGTATCCAACCTATAGTATTATTATATTGTGTGGTCTGAAAATGAGAAAAGGTATTCGATATAATTACCTCACTTTGAAAAAGGTGATGAAAAAGATATATTCTAGTAGGTAAATATGTTTTCAATATTACTGATAATTCATTGAGTTAATAAGAGAAAAATCAAGTATTCTAAATGAATAATGTTAATTCCATAATTATATATGGTTAGTGCCTAGAATATGGGTCCAAGGATAATCTCATGCCTATGAATTCTATTTATAATAAATGGTGATGTTTTTTCCATGAAAAAAGGACTAAAATACACCCAATCCATAGTACTCCATATTAGAGTCCCAATTAAATAGAAATAATTTTGTTTTTTATTGTTTTTTATTTTTTTATTCCTTTTGTTACTCCATGCATCCCAACTGAATAAGTTCAATACCATTGCATGTTCTTCATTAAGATTGAATTGAAAAAGTACACGAAATGTGAAGAAAAATGTTATATTTAAGGTAGAAATTGTGATGTATAGTTGTATATTAATAATCATTTTGTATTAATTTTAATACAAGACCCTTCCATATTCATCCAAGAATAACTTAGACTCTTGTGATATATGTTTGGATCTGTCTCATAATTCAAGTATTCGTTACATCTATAAAAACTCATGAAAATATTTATCCTGAAAGGAATGACATTAAATTCCATGATCAAAACATGTTTTCTCTAAAATAATTTAATATTTATAATCATTTATATATTACTATGTTTTCTCGTTTTGGTAGAAAATTCCCCCACAACATCTGTTTTGATGAATTCATAGGGTTTTTGAATGAAATGGAAATTCAATCTGTCATAATGTTTATGAAAAATTATTATTTCTCCATAAATTTGTGGTTTTTTAATTGATGATAATTTAAATATGTAATATTTTATTTTATACCTTCATATATATGGATCCATCCATAAATCAAAAAATTATTCATCTATTTATTTGTGATATCACTACGTTCAAATTGTGACAGAGTGTAGAGGCAATCAAAAGATGTTTATTCAATACAATGATAAGTAAAATATTTCTAGATTCATCATATTTATAAATTATTTTGATTTTAAAAAATATACTCAAATTAAGTGATCCATCATTTATTTAATTTGAAACCTCCACTATCATACAATTAGATATTTTGAAGAATTTATTGTCCCACATGGTTTTTGATGAGAAACTATTGTCATTTCTTAAATGATTTCCTCCATTAACTATTATTTAAACCCCTATATACTATACATTATTCTTAATTATATATCATATTTATAGATTGATAATTACCCTTTCTTAACATATATATGATTCTTTGGAGACACATTTTGGTCATTTTTTTGAGATGATCACACATCTCTAATGTTTTTTCAAATGTATGAAAATTATTCTATAAATTTAACCTCTAAATAAGATCATATATCAACTAATACATTTTAATATGAAATTTACAATGATCAACCTATGACCTATATAATATTGAGGGAGTGATTTATTATAATATCATGTATAAGCATTGTGTATATATAGTCCATTACAATAATATTAACATTCAAATTTATATCACATAGCATAATAATATTGTTCCATAAAATTTTAGCAATGATTTTAGTTTAAATTATTATTTTAATATATTTATTCAATATCCTCATTATTCGGATTATCTTCCTTTATTTAGGTTGTTCCCTTTAAATAAATAAAAACATATTTATTTTTCAACAACATAATATATTTATTATTTTCAAAAACTCAATGTGAAAAAATAACCCGTGTTTTTTATTTATTTGTTGATGGAATCACCTTCTACATACTCAATGTACTACTAAATATATTTTTTATGTAGGTTTGAGATAATAAAAACATTGTTAAAGGATACATAACATCAAATAAAAGCTATATTGTAAAATCTATAACCTACGTAGATGACTTTTTATTCTATAATTTCATTGATTAATGTTTTGTACATCACAATATAACATTCAATTAAATCATTTTTTATATTCACTTATTTATCTTAAATATTATATGTGAAACCATTGGTTTTTGGTTTTATCAATGATTTTTTTTTATTTGGGTGTATCTCGGGTAGGTCTCAAGTGGTTTTGGATGGATAAGTGGTTGGAGAAGGGAGTCTTCTGTCACTAGGATTCACCATGCAGTGACAGATGTTGTAATTATAGTCATAGAATAAGGTGTAAGTGAAGTATAATATTCACATAGAAGTAACATAGTACATGTAATATAACTTCTTAGTAGTGTGAGGGTATATCTGATAAATACTAGTACTCTTAAACCCATGTAAGGGCCTTCCAGATTTCATTTGATTCGTCAATATTTCCCTAAAATTACATATAGATAAAGTGATTTCCAATGAGTCATCCGGATCACACATTAAGGTTTTCTCCTAAGGATCCTCACAATTGGGTCATTTGGGTTTAATTTACAGTCATCGTATAATGGTGATTTGAGTTGGGTCATTTGATTCTAGGGTGCTCCTCAGTGAGTGAAAAAATATGGATGGTCGTTTCATTGAGTGTTTTGTATGAGGTGACCCACATTTATAAATGAAGGATTTGAAAATTCCTTGGATGTAATGCATTGATATATTTAGAGTGATTTTGAGGTTATTCTTCGGGGATAAACATGATATAGTGAGTTTAGGTTCCCTATATCATGGCAGTGGTCAATTTTTATGGAATTGATTGGCAATGAAAAATATGTGTAACTCTATAATCATAGAACTAGTAATAATAACACATGTTAATATTGTGTTTCATCAATTTATTTAAACTAATAATATATATTTCGGGGTCACCACTTTGGATTATTTGATGTACTGATAAAAAAATGTGACATTATTATCTCTGTTTTTTTAAGTCCCATTGGGTGGCTATCAAAGGTGTTTTAAACTTAAAAAGTAATAGTTTATTTGGGAGCCGGTGAGAGAAAAGGTAAAACAAGTTCAATATTTTAATATGGACCATTGATGATTTATAACATTAAAATATAAAATATCATCAATTAATTATGATTCGAGACCGAGAGAATATGGTTCATGAATCTATAAGTTGTTTTTGGAATATTTGTGATTTACACATCCCTCTAAATCATTTTTTTATTTTTCAAGAGAATAATGGTCAGGATATTTTTTTTATGATTTTATATCATTGATCTATAATCTTGTGTTCGAATCATTTTATTTTAATATAATTCTTATTATTATTTATTATTAATTAATAAATGTTACAGATGGATATTCATTTATGATGAATCAGTTGGTAATGTTGGGTTTTGACCATGTTTAAAATGTGGATGTGATGCTTGTGTATGGGTGTGTGTGACAGTCATGATTGATGATTTTTTTGTAAATGTTGTATCAATTCTGGTTTGTTTGAACCATTCACGGTGCACTATATACGGCTTTTCGTAACAGAATTTTCGATCAATTGCCGAATATGGTGGGAATGAAAAATTTTAATGTGACAAAGTAATGGATACAGTAGAGGATAAAGGTTCCACTCATGAGTTAGGGTATATTTTTGGATCCCCAAAATGTGGATAGACGCATTAGATTCATGGTATGATATTCATTGCGATACATTTCGTGCATTTCATGTGTGTGTATATTTGAAATGATTGGATTAGGTGACATGTGAGTTATTTAATTGAAATAATGGATTTAAAATTGAAATGTGGATTTCTATTGACTTCTCTAAATTATTTATTGGATTATTTATTTATTTATTATATATTATTTTGAATCAAATGTGCACTAACATGTTCATTTTTAAGTTGTATGTTTGAAAACTTTCTATTGGATTTAATACTAATTCAATATACAAACCTCCTTCTTAAAAAATAGTTTATATGTAGTGATAATTTTATATTCTATTGTTATAAAGAACACATATTATATATTATAATGATGTAATTTTGTTATAGAATGGGATAGAGTTGGGATCTTGGTGGTAATAACAATGTGAAACATGGTAGAGTGTTAGGTGTTTACCATGAATTTCCTTTTAGGACATTGGGTTCTTTATTCGTGTATAAATATTGGATACTATACTATTACTTCATAGACATTTTTAGGAAGAAATAGGTAGTTATGGCCCAAAATTGAGGGAGAAAGAGGCATTTAGAGATCATCCCAACATAGATCCACCTATTTTGGATCATTTTTTAAAACCATACATAGCTAGTCAAACATTTACAAAAACTATTCGCTAACTATACACCATCCTCTACATCAAGGGGAGCCTCACACAGTTGTTCTTCATGGCTAGAAGAACCATGCACCAACCATGAAAAAGAAATATGCCCCACTTGAATGGTTTCAACTAGGTGGTAGAATGGTTTGGACAAAGCAAGCACCAGACTATGATCCTTCCCATTAACCCATGTCTCACTTTGCATAATTTCAAAGAGATATTTCAGGATTTACACAAACAGTGCTCATATAATGGTTCTAGAAAGAATCCAAAAAAACAATCCAAATGATTTCCATGATCTCGTAAACATAAACCCAACACATTATATACCTAAAATACATAAATTAATGGTTTCTTACTTTAATATAGGGGTTCTACATTTTCCCCACCATTGGACTTCTCATAATTGAAAAGTAGAAAACTAGTATTTCTGATAATGTATTTTGGTAATTACTTGAAAATTTCATTCTCACATTCCCTAGTTACATCCTAAATCATACCATGTAAAAAAACACAATAGGCCAAAAAAAAATTCCTGATGGAATTCAAATTTTTTACCCATTATCCACACTGGCATTCGCATGAATGAACTTCAAACTCCATGTTAATGTGATCCCATAATATCACATTGTCATGATCAGGATGATCTTTTTCAACTGAGATACATGAAACATGTTTTTCACATCACTAAACTATGGTAGAATATTTAACTGATATTCAACCCTTCTAACCTTATCATGTATATAAAATGGTTTTATATATCAAGGAGATAATGATTCCTTCTTCCCAAAACAATTATTCCCATGCCTTGAGGATAATATCAAGAACATATGATCACTAACCTCTGTTCTCAATGGATGAGGAAAATGATCCATATATGATTTATGATTACTGTATGTCATCTCCATTATTTTTCTATTCAACTTATTCATCTCCACTATCTCTTGGATAAGGCATGGTCCAACAAGTGATGTCTCACCTATTTCCACACCACAAAGTATAGAATGACAAGGATTCCCATAAAATCCTTCAAAAGGATCCATACGTATCGAGTCCAAATAACCACTTTCATACAAGAACTACACTAAAAGATTTTTATCTTTCAATTAGCCACAAAAATATATTAGACATACCCACAACATGTTTTCTAGTATTTAAATCATCATTTAAGATTTCCCATCGTTTTGAGGATGATATGCCGTACTCATAATCAAATTACTCCTAGGGGATTTTAGTAGGGATTTAGAAAAATGAGATTTAAACCTCATATATCTTTCTATCACTATATAAACTTGTATGTTTTGCCTCATTACCACTTCATAGATACAGATTTTTGACAAGTACTCAACAATTTAAGATTAATAATTGGGGATGAAGTGTGAATACTTTATAAGATGGCCCACTATCACTCATATAAAAATGTGATTCGGAACCAGTCCTAGTAGACCTATTACAAAATAAATCATTATCTTCTCCAATTTCAAAATAATAAAATGTAAATTTGGTACCTTAACTAATGGTCGCTGAATCTCTAACATAAAACTATATAAATGTTAATCATATTGAAATTTACTAAACAAATTTTATATTCATATTGAAATGAAAAATATACACCTTAAACATCTTATACATCTTAAATATTTAAGGATTAAAGTCTCATCTCATATGGTGGTATTCCATAAGATGTATTTCCTGAAAAGCCATACATATGGTCATTAGATTTTGAGACCCCAAATCTAATCTCCAATCCAACTTTAATCCTGAAATTTTCTCCCATAATATATTTTTGACCTCATAAATAAATATTCTCAATCAGATTTATGTTCCCCTATAACCATCTCCACCAAATATGGACCAAACAAAACAGGAAATAAAACTGCAACAGTTCCTCAGTATTCACATTCCAAGTGAATGGTGGCTATTACTGACATCAACTGTTATTGTTCTGAAGCCTCATTTTCCAACTAGGCATATGGATTTGTTGTTAATGCATCTACCATAGTAATTACTTTATATGATGCATACATCAAGTAAAAGAAAATAATTTTTAAATACTTCATCCACATTCTTTTTCTCAGATTAAAGTTCACTTATGAGAAGATATGTTTCAATCTCTTATGATATGTAATCACAATGAATATTTCAAAATATAGTTAATGATGCAATGTCTTCAAATAATGGAAAACAAAATCTAACTACAAATAATTATTTGTGTATTTAATATCATGAAACAATAATTTTTTTGATCCAAAATCAACATCATGATCTCCCAACATGAGAACATATATCTTCACAGAACCCAAAACATCGTAACACACCATGTACCCTTATCCTGATTATGAAGAAATAATTATTCTTTGTGATGTATGTTGAAATTATATTATTTAAATTAATTATTAAATTCATTATTCCATTTAAATAGAACATTCTTCATTTTTAAAACTATTATAGGTTAATCTATTTATGAGAAATCATGAACAGAATAATGCTAATAACCATTTTGGCTAATGAAACTTTATATCACGAAGTCATCATTTGGAGGATACCATGAGATAACAACCTCTATCATTTATGGGTCAAATAAACCCCTATTTCATAAATTAAATTTCATGGAAACCAAACTCTTATATCCAATAATAATACATTTTTTTCATACAATGATAATCCCTCGTGATTTTGAAGAGTGTCTTCATGTGATCCTCATGCTCAGACCTTGTTGATAAATACACCAATGTATCATCCAAAAAAACCAATAAAAAATAATCTATATATATCTGAAATATCTAATTAATCAATTATATAAATACATCTTGTGAATTCATTTTATGTAAATACATAACTACATATTAATAATGTCTATATATACTCTTAAATGTTATCTTTGAGATATCCTCCTTCTGAAACATCAATTGGGGATATCCTACGCACATTTAAATCATAGAGTTAAACAAATATCCACTCAATTTATTTATTAAATCATCAATTCTTGGTTGTTGATATATATCCATTACTAAAATTTCATTATGTTTATGATAAACCCATAGAGCCTTATAATTTCATCATCCTTTTACACAAACTAGACTGCTGCTACCCACAGAAACATGCTAGGGTGATTGGAACATTTTATTTTATTTATTATTACTACACATTCATCTCCTTTAATTATATTGGATCTATTTGATAAGACCTAACTGAAAGAGTAATGGTCTACATAAAAATATCAATTGTAAAAACACTTCACTTATTATTGAAATCCCTAAATCATTGACAATAAAAATATTCAAAAACTGATCACCTATTGACGGGAAATATTTATTCTCAATTTCCTTATTTGTTTCAAAGGAATAACTTATAATGTGTATGATATTATTCCAACGACTAGTTCCAACAATATCCACGCAAACTTCCATTACATTCTGGTCTCCTTTAATGATATGTCTGACACCATAATCTAAAAAAATATAATGATTGGGTATAAAATTCAATAAGATCGTTGAACACAGTCAACAAATACATACTAGGGATTATATCATAGACATCCATATCCATCATAGATAAGTATGATTTCTCCTTAGGTCCATAAATTTTCATATAACATTATTAAAAAATAATGGTTTGACATTCCCTTCAACCATTTAGAGTTTGATGCTTCAACAAAGAAGGAATAATTATAACATTATAACCCATATTATTAAATGAATTAAAATAAATAATGGAATGGAGTGAACCTCCATTAAAAAAAATCCAACATAAGAGTCGAATTATAAAGAATCATACCTCTCACTATCGATGTTCCAAATTGATCATCCCAAATAACTTTACCAGCTGCATATAATTACATACCCATTGTACATTTTTCATTATTTACTTATCATCATTTACCTTTTTAATGAGTCATGGAATTCCTAAAACATCATTGGATAGCTCGGTTATACTACTAATACTAGTTCATATACCATCATCTTTCCAATTCATACAATGGTTTTGATCGCTAATAAAATTCCTGAACACTCTCCATCGAAGAACTATTAAATTAAACATAAATATGACCCAAAAATTGATATTGTGAAATATTCTAGGTCATGTTGTATAATCAGGATTTATGTTGTTTAAAGAGCCACTTTGGATAAATCAAGAATTCCACTTCAGTATTGGAATAATGTTTACGGATCAATCTTTTTGTTGTTGATCCATCCCACTACATCGAGAATAGGTTTTCTTCTTCCTATTTTCCCCATTATTAGACTTCCATCTATTTCCCATCTGTATCGCCATGCTCCCTCCACCCATGAATCCAAATTTGACCATTTATGCCACAATTTCTATATTGAAATTATCTATATATGTTTTTATACAGATCATGAAAATATTCATGAAAATTAACATCCTCAACCCCAATTCAGAAATGGTTGTCATCAATGATGAACTAGTAGGATCTTTATGGTAAAAGAGGACTAAATATATAAATTTAGTAGCATACTCTGTCACATTGATTATATCATGCTTGAAGATGATGAATTTGTTCATTCTTACAGTTCTGAACAAACAAGGACAGATATTGTTTTCGATTATTTCATTGAAATCCACCCACGGGCCATGGACTACTTTATACTAAACAGAAAAACCACACCACCAGTGTGCAATATCTTCCAATATTTACATAATTTAAATTAAATTTATCATATCTAGTGATCATAGGAAATATATGATTCAATTTATCATATTCATCTATATATCGGCCTTCTCTAGTTACAAATCACTATGAAGTATGGGTGGATTCAAAGTATAGATCTATTTGGGATGATTCGAAATGATTGTTCTATTCCTATTGTTCTCTTTATCCACAACAAATAAATTAATTGAAAATTCTCTAAACCAACTTTTGCTTATTTCTGGATCATGTGAATCCATGTTTTGAAAAACTTCATATTATTCATATTTATGGTTCCTTCCATGTTACATTTTTTATACAAAATATAACCATATGTCTACCTCTCTAGAAATAGATGGCCTAATATTTCAAATTCTACCACATCATACTATCAAAACAGTTGTTTCAAAAATTTAAAATACCTATATTCAATAATTTTTTATAAATATAAATTTTCATTAGAGAATCAAACCATTTTGAAAATACCAAACCATTTTCATTCTTAAAATCATATATTTGAATATCAATTCAACATTTTTCAAAAATCAAAATGGTTTTACCAACTTATAAATAATTACTAAAAATGAATTATTAACTCTTAGTGGGAAGAAATTTCAATAATGTATTTCATGATCCTTTCATTGGATAAATCAGTGACAATGAGATTACAATTCCTATATTTGTCTCCAAGGAACTTATGTACCCAACCCCATAGAAACCCGAGGTTCAGTATAACAAAGTTGACTACATCCTTCTGTGATCTACATTTCATGTCCCAATAATCCTAATCTATTCTAACATAACATATTTAGGGATATACACTAATGAATTTCTTCTAAAAGACTAGTAATAGTGATAACCATGTATCAATCCAATTGAAACTAATTTCCATTCATGGAACGAACAAGATGATACCACTTGTTACATAAATATAGTGGGATGGAACATGAATAATTCCAATTATAATATCATTCCCCTCCTCAGTGTCTTGAGTCAATATTGATATGATACATGTTTATAAGTGACGTCCTCATTTTTCCAAATGACTAAGATAAATGAAAAGGGATTAAATAAAATATGGGCGATTTTCCTCTTTGTTAAATGAAACAACCAAAAAAACCATTCCATAAAAAAATACTACTAAATGAAGAATTATAACAATGTAAAAAACACATAGTAATTAAATTTATATAAAAACAAATATTCAAATGATACCATAGTGGAATATTACTACAATCAAAGTAAAATGTGGAAGAAAAATTCTGAACAATCCTAGAGGCTTCGAGTCAATAAATCCATGTCTCCCAATGTTATTCAACAACCAACTCCATAATTCATCCAAAATATCAAAAATAACCACAAATAAAATGGTATGCTTTACCTTTACCTATATATTGATAGAGAATAAATAGAATGGCACAATAGTTCCAATGCCTTGGGGTGATTTTGGGAATATTGTGTGCCTAACTGTGTGCTTTCCCAGTAGCCACTTTCTCACTATGTGAAGTTTCCTGTAAGATTTTCATGGTCTCCACCATCTATTCACCTTTAAAAAATCCCCGAATAACATCTTAAACATGTTCAAAACCATCCCAAACCTAAAAAAACATTGTTATCCTATAATTCATATTAGAATGGTAACTTATGTGAAATTGATTTTGCTAAATGTGGCATGTAAAAACTAACCAACATAATAGAGAAAATTAAGGAACATCCTTATAGAACACCCATGGCTCAATGATTCAGCTGTAAGGGGTAGGGTAAATATAAAATATATTTCATGAATCCTTAAATAAATGAGGGTAATCAGTGTTAGTAGCCACCAAATCCAAAAGATAAATGGAAATCTTATTTCATCTCTACAATTTAAGTATAGGAAGAAAATTAATTCATAAAAATTAAAATTCCAATTGACTAAAGAATGGAATAAGTCTTAATGGATTCTTATTCAAGGAATTCATTACGTCATCCATGTCTTCTATATCTATTTAATTGATTCAATGATACCTTGAAGCATTGTTATCAACAAAAACACCTTGTTTGAGATGATTTTAACCCAAATGATAGACCCTTCTCTTATCTTCATATGTGGTAATATTATATTAGTGAATTATATAATAATTCCTTGGGTGGGATTTGATAATTTTAAATTCATATACCGACACTCTTTATACAGATCACACATCAATTATCTCTAAGGAAATGTATATTCATGTTTATAACCATCCCAGGGTCCTCTAAAAATGAAGTTATGGTCATTAATATCCTTTAGAAAATCCATCAATTGTGTGGGTGTTGAAACCATGTGTATAAGAATATCTGGACTTAAAGGTTTCGTTTATGTAAATCATTGAACATGTGGGAATTCAGATTGTGAGAGAATAAAAATGTATTTCTGGATGACCTGCACAAAATTCCCATAGATGGTGATGTAGTGTTATCAGTATAACATATAACCGTAGCCTCCCATGTCTCCCAGTGACATTATAGGATGGAACTGATTGAACTGGGGGAGTGAATGAAGCATCTCAAAGTGCACATGGGAAAAGGATAACACATCTTATTACATCCCATTTTGGTGTGACGGATCATTATGTATGGAAATAGGATGGATCAATGGGGATGTGTATCAATTATCAAGATCTAAATAAGACCAACGTAATGGACATGTACTTACCTCCATTTATTAATGGATTTCACATTCAATTATGTAGATATTAGTACTTCTCAAAGGTCGTTCTTTGTCTATATATCATCAAGGAAACGTGATAGGGAAAACACTTTAAAAGAAAGCTCTCTGTACATGTTATTTTCACCATTATTTGTTGGTGATTCCATTAATAATTTAAATTTACCATAAAATCTTCATGAATTTAGTGATTATAATTTTTAGCGGCTACACTACAAAATTGTGATTTTTGTATTTCAACAATATTCTTATCTAATCCTTGTTAATTGAGGGGCATGCTGAAAATTCACGGATTTATCTGGTGACGTTATATAATGGGGAATTATACAAAATGGTGAGAAAGTCTGTATTTTGAATGTGAAATGTCATATTGATGTGGAATATCATCAAAAATGACTTATTTTATATGGAACCTTCAAAAAAAGGCAATTGAGGAATGGATAAGCCCCACAAGTCTCACAAAAATATGTATTTTTCATAGCATAATAAGGTATTAGCATTTTTTTGTGAGAAACTTGTCATAATTTCTTAACCCACATAATATTTAAACAAGGAAAGGGGTAAAGTATATATTAATGTATGGACATAATGAAATTATCAAGGAGCACAAGGAGATTCTAATTAGTGCACCAATACTCACACTACCGACTAGTAGAGAGGTTTTCATAATATATAATGATTCATGAAAGACTAGTTTTGGTTTTTTTCACATTAAAAACAATTAAATGAAATAATATTCTTCATCAATGTTGTCAAATTAGAGCAAAACATCCTAAAAAATTATGTAGAGTTAGAAACATTGTTATTTTCCTAGAAAATATAGTGTCCCTACCATTATGGTGGGAGGTGTGACACATATATAGATCTTAAGTGTCTAAATTATATATTCTCACAGAATGAGATCAATATTCATTGAATAATATGGTAATATATAATCTACAACTATAATTTATCTACTGATTAGCATCGAGGAATATATAAAAATGTAGTTTATTCTCTAAATAGAAAATAACATTCCTTTATATCAATTATGTAACTTGATAATGACCCAATTTTAATTTATATAAAATAGATGGATTAATAATTCATTAATATATAAACGCATCCTAAATTTTCAAAACGATATATCAACCATATATCTAAGAGAAATTCACTAACGGACAAATGGATGATCTGGAGCATCAAAATAAGTTTAACATATAAAATGAAGGGAGTCCACCGGAGTACCACATTGATGAGGATGATGTTATACAATATTGAACTTGGAATTATGTTCGATCATAAAATAAGATAATTCATGATCAACTGGATTATGAACACATGTCATAATTTTCTATCCATCTAGGATGAACCAATATGTACAATGAACATATAAAGAAATTCTATTGGGATATCATGTATAAAGGGATTAATGATTATATTTGAAGGTGAATTGTAAGTCAGTTTGTTAATGTAGAGTGAAAAAATATCAAATGATTAGTTGAACCATTTCCCATAAGCACATAAAAATTGTATAATTTTTACATATAAATTATCATAGTTCCCTTGAAGACATCCATATTAATGAATGCAATATATATTTTGGTAGATCGACACTCCATGACTACCCACAATATCGCTATTTGGTAGGATTTCTCACATAATCAACTTACCATGATATAAGTGAAGGAATTGGTGATAATGTAAAAATATCATCATTGAATAATATCATATAATGATCCAAGGTTCACATAAAAATATGGATATGTCCTTAATATTATTTGAGTATGTAATTATATTTCATCATAGCCTGTGACCCCTAAACTGATGACCTATCTGAGAGGAATATTAAAACACATGAAACCATAATAAGTTCTTTTTCAATTGAATTTTATGGTGGATGGGATCAAATCTACAACCTGTTTAGTTAATGTATAACAAAATACTGATATCAAGAATTCAAATGGATCCATATGATGATTTTTATGGGAATCTGTATAGAACTCCAACTTGATGGGATGAAGTAAGAAAAAAATCCACTTGGATGTGATCTTGTGGAAGATAGGTCTCTGAAGCTTCATGACTTCCAGAAACATATATAAGGTTCTAAGTCTTTGCAAAAAAAATCTGAAAAATTGATGAAGGTACACGGAGTTCGATCATGGAAACAACTTTTCCCATTAAATATCACCATGACATACAGTCATGTAGTTTGTATTAGAAGAGAAGCATCTCCTAAAGTACATTATCCACTATGATATCCATGATGGCATATAACCAATGGCATGTCAGCCCATAATTCCACCAAATATGGATGATTATCATAAAATATTCCACATGTGTCTCTTGAGGAAGTGCATATTTGACACCGACATGTAGTGAATATGATATTATTACTACTAGGTAATTGCTTCTCAAATATAGAATAGTCAGTTATGAACTTGGACTATTGAGACATATTTCTACACAACAAGAAAACTCACACTTTAATTATGATGTGGGGAACCCATATGTTTGTAGAGGTAAAATGTGAACTAGAGGAAAAAATGATGTAGAAATACACTAACCTTTTTCCGCAAATTTAGTAAAATTGAATTTTCATGATGAAACATCATAGTGCAGGAAGAATGTAATAACAAAAAAATTATCAATTTAATTTCCCTTTATATTATTATATCATTTAACACATACATCACATAGAAAAAAAATTATTATCATATATGATAAATTATTGAAAAACCAAAAAAAATAATAATTCAAAATATTATAGTCAAAAAACAAATATAATATAAGATAATAAGAATAGAATATTTGGGATCTTCAAGAAAAAATTGTAAGGTTATACTCACAAAAATTGCTTTAGAAATAATAAATAAGGTTATAAATATAATATTCAATTTTAATATGAATATATGTATCCTCAATAGTAAACAATAGTGAATGAAAAATGAATGAAATAAGAAATATTTATAAGAATTAAGGAACCTATAATGTTGGAATCAGAATAAAAATCTTTAATTGTAATCACCCCATTAGAAATAGTAATTCAGATGTTATAAAAGTAACCTCACATAAGAAATTATAAATTAAATATAGGTATCATATTAATGAAAATGTGATATATTTATTTCACGATATATGTAAATAAATGTTTGAGAAATGATAAATTATATATTTTATTTTTTTTAATACATAAATTCATATTCTAAATTTTATAATTATTATAATGAGTTTAAAATAATTTTATATAAAATATAATCATACATTAATATCATGCAATATTATAATTATATGACAATATAATGAGACATTAAGTAATTTTTTATATGGCCATAAATTGGATAATAACATTAAAATTAGTAATATTTGAACAATTTGTGATTTTATTTAAAACATTAATTTCTCAAATTTTGAAAATAATTTTTATAAAATGGAATCCATTATTTTAATATGAATGCCAAAAAATTGTTAGGGTAATTTTTTTTTCAAAACATATTGAATTTTTAGTGAATAGTGAAATACTATAATTTTCCATATTTAACATTATATGAATTATTGACACAAGGATTGTAACAGCCCGAGATTTTATGAAAAATATTCTTTTTATTTCACTAATTTCTTGTGGAGCTTTCACAACACGCATCCTTGACTTGACTTGCATTACACGCAATCGCGACCTTCCTCGATAGCGTGTGTAGTACGCAATACCGAGTTTCACTAAACAACGATATGCTATAAAAATATTATTAAAACTAGCCATTATGAATAGTAATAACCACTTTTTGAAATCCAGTAAATCTTATTTTTCAAAATGAACTTTATTTTTGGATTCGGAGTATCGAATTTAGCCTAAGGTGAAATTTTGGTACTTTTCGGATAACTTTCATATTCTGATGAATAGTGAAAATTACTAAATTATAATTAAAAACAACTTTTTTAATCGAAATAATTAATAGTGATAAATCATTAATTTGAGTGGTTTTAATGTATATTTAGAATATATTTTTACAATTTAATACAATGTTGGTCATTGGATGTAGTTTCATATTTAAACTAGACATAAACAAGTGTCAATCTTTTGATAGATATTGTTTCTTAAAAACACGCTATTTGTTTTAACAGCGGGATTTAATTATAAAATTAATTAATGCAACTTTTATGTTATGAATTTGGTAAAATAGACTTCATTTTTGAATTCGGAATATGAAATATAGCTTGGGATGAAATTTTTGCATTGTTCTGAAAAACATCAATTTTTGATGAATAGTGAAACTACTAAGTGGTAGGTTAAAAACTGAATTTTGCATAAAACTTAATTTTACCGCTTCTGTGAATGGAATTTCGAAAATCCGAGAGACACGGTTAATATCAAGGACTAAAATGTGGTTCAATGAGATGAAAATAATTTTTTGGTGAATAGTAACTTTTTACATTTTTTACCACGGTTAATAGTAAATAGGGTAACTAAGGGTAAATATGATATTAATATTACCCTAACACATGTCCTAATTCTATTGGACAAGTGTAATTCGACCAAAAACAAACTTAGGAATAAAATATGACCATTTAGGCCCACTTGGATTAGATTAGGACATTTATTATTAATTTATTTAAAGAAGGGTTAAAATAGTTAAAATCAAAGTTTAATAAGTAAATCATTTTTAATATGGGGTTATACATGAGATAAATTCGATTGTAAATATTAATTAGAAAGCTAAAAAGATTTCCTACATGATGGTATTTTATTTGTAATTTGTAGACATCAAATAATTTAATTTATTTATGACACAACGATGATGCAGTAATTATCTTTTTAATGAAATATTGACATAATTGATGTTATAAGCACCAAAATAAATGTAATTTGAGATTTTTTATGAATTCCACTAATTTTCTAGGTTACTATGATATATTAATGTTGATTTAATCAACTTGGTTCGAACATTTAATTCTGTTATGACTTTCACCAAAATCATATATCAAATAGTGTCAAAATTGACACAAAATAGTTTTTAAATCAAATATTATATTACTAATTGTTATTTTATTCCTAAAAATCTAAGGCTCGGCCAAATGACTTAGATAAGGATATATATATTAATAATAAACAATTTGTGGTTCGTTTGGCATGTTATAGTAAGTGTATTAACCATATAGTGAAAGAAAACAAAAAGACACGGTAAAAGTTAAATTATTTAACTTAGAGTTAAATCTAATTGATAAGGTTTAAAATAATATCCAAACATGTCTAAATTTGATTGGTTGATGAGATTACAACCCTATCTCATCTAATCTTCGAATATGAGTCATTTTTGGAGGTTTTTAAGTGGGGTTAGATTTATTATAAATTAATATTTTTAAGAATTCCTAAGGTGCCCCTCTCCTCCCCTATAAAAGGACACCTCCTCCCCTTCCTCCTCACACCAATTTGAGCACTCAAGCTCGGCCAACCCCTGCCAAAATCTCTTCTACACTTCCCTAGCAACATCCTAGAGGTTCTGGTCTTCCTCAAAGACCAATTCTAGTGCCCTAAGAGGAGGTCTCAAATAGGCACTTCAAAGAAGAGGTAATTACCGTTACCAATTCTTTCATCTTTATTTCTTCTTCCACTTCTTCTTCTTAGGTTGTTTCATTATGAAGTAATAACATCAGTATCACTCATATACTGATATGTTATTATAAGTATGAAACAACCCTATTTCACCATCTATCCATCCTACGGAAAAAGAAATCACCGCGCGTGCGTACGTACGGAATACCGTCTCCACGCCGTGGTGTAATCTATTTTCCACCACCACCTTACATGGATGGGTATAATGGTGTAAAGAATAACTATACATAGTTATTACAACATCATATTGATTCTGATATATTTTATAATCCACTTCAACTCATTTCAATATTTATGGAAATGATATCATCGCTCGTGCGTACGTACGGACTACCGTCTCCACGACGCGATGAGATTCATTCTCCATGTTAACCATTTAAGAATGATTATAATGTATATATAAGAAATAATAATGAAATATATGACATTATAAAGCTACTGGATTTATGTATATATACATATGTATGTCATCTACTTACTTCCATTTCAAGACAATAAGGAAAGTAAAACAGTGTTCATGCGTACGTACGGACTACCGTCTCCATGAACGGTGTTTTTCATTTTACTTATCTCTCTATTATATATATATACTGAATATATATGATATATAAATCATATTTTATATTCTGGAAGTAAGTAAATCATGATATAAGTAATAATGATGTCAAGAACAACAAGTCAAAACACCTAAGATAAATGAAACGATTTTACCCAAAACGCTTCTTTAACATGGAATTTACAAAAGAACGGGTAATATAATGTTATAAGTGAACCATATATGATATCATAACAATGAATATGATTCTGGAATAAGTCAATAACATGATTTAAATCATTATACAGGAGGTTCGTACACTTACAAAGCAAGTCGGACATAAGGTAAGGGAAATATCACAATCTCATTTTTATCCGAGATTGTTTATTCGTAAGTATTTACTGGGGTGTATTTTATCATCCACATCCATGTTCCTTCAATATTTAATATTGTTTCCATCCACTTACAATAGTTTAAATCCAATTTTACTCTTCGGTGAGTTTTTTGTAAAGAATATGAAAGGAATCTTTTGTCGCTTTTTCATACGAGGTACTTTTTGACTTTTCCGACAAAAGTACGAAGAATGTTTTTTTTAACTTAAACGGCATGAACGGATTGTTACGGTTTTATAAAGCCTTATTTTCATGAAGCTTACTCCAAAAGATTTCATGACTATTTTTAATAAAATCTCTTTCTTTTAAAATTGCATGATGTTTTGTGAAATGAAATTGATTTTGAAGAAGAAAGGATATTTTCCTCAAGAATTCATTTCAAGTGTTTTATCAAAATTATTTTCCATCTAAGATAATAAAGGGTTCTGTTTCTATCCATATTTTTACATTGATTTGACTATGTTGTGATGGAATTATGTTTATGAATTCCTTTATCTTATATGAATGGTTTTATGATGTCATGTTGTTTTAAGAATCCCATTTTTAATACATGGGTTATGAAATGATGTATGATTTATGATTTTGTGGCACACACAAGAAAGGATTCATTAAGAGATGGGTGGGACCTATATCTCCCTCCAATGCATTGGGTAAAGATTTTATATCTCATGAGATAGACATGGCTGGAATGGTAGGTTATACCGGTTCAGTGAAACAGGACTGAAACGAGGATTACTCGATTCAGAAAGAGACTTTGTCCACTAAGATAGTCTTGGCAATGAGTCTTGACTAACAAGAAATGATTCTCTATGATTATGTGTGTATGCCACAATGAGTAATGTTTTAAGTTATGATTTAATTTTCACTTCTATGATTTATCCCATGTTATGATATTATGAGCTCTTTTGCAGGTTATGATTTCCAAAAGCTATGTTCTTATGTATATGATGTGATTGATATTTCTTTTGTTTACCCTTACTGAGCATTTGAGCTCACCCTTTTATGTTTTCTTTTCCCCAGGATATAAAGAAAGGTTTTTAGGTAAAAAAAAAAGGAAGATCTTTATGGGAGATATTGAAGATCTTTCACCACGATTAGAAGAATACGTTCCGAGTTTCCAAAGACACTAAACTATTACGATCCTTGTGTGTGTGTTTTTGTTATGTACTAAGTATTCCGCAAATGTAATGTAATGTCCATGTACGTCAGGCTTCGGGTCTCTACAGTTGGTATCAGAGGAAAGGTTTAGTCAACCTTTGGAAACTAGGATGAGAAAACGTTAGTGAGATCCCTAGAGATATTTCTAAGGTATGTCTAGGGATGTCCCTAAGGTTAAGTATACGTATAGGTTATAGTACTAGAATTACGCTAACGATCATATAATTAAACCTAAGATGTTAGATATTGAAGGTACTCCCCCTTTATTATGTTGTTTTCCCTAGCATGATTTTTGTCTCTCACACTATTCTTTTTGGGTTTTAGAAAATGGCTGGAAACAAGATGATTCACGATAATGGAGGATATGATGGACAATGGAATGATATTCTTCCTAATGAAATGGGATTTGGATGTCCAAACTTCATTATTATGCCGAATCAGCAATCTCATAATATGATCAATAAAGTAAAATTTGGTAAGTTTCCTGACTCGACTAATAAGAGAAAGATGGAGTTTCATGATGATCATAGAGGAAAGAAAGTTCAATTTCCCCTATGTAAATCATGTGGGAAGAGGCATCAAGGTGAATGTTTCAAAGGAACTGGAAGATGCTTTGGGTGTGGAAAAGAAGGACACAAAGCAAGTAAGTGCAAAGGAAAAGGTTCAGTTAACACCATGGATGAGGATAATGGTGTTGCTACGACATCAACAATGGTTAAATGCTTTAAATGTGGAATGTACGGGCATTATGCAAACCAATGCCCTAAGGGAAAGTCTCATGAAGAGAATCAGTATGGTCGTATGGGAAGTATTTATGTTGATGATGATGAAGAAACTACAAATGATATGTGAGATGAAAGAAATGTTGAAGCTCGGTCAATGGTCTAAGAATGTAGTGGAATGATTACATGTTTATCATGTGTAATGTTGTATAAGTAATATCATGGAAGAAAGAGACATCTAAGGATTGTTAAACTGTTGTCTTTCCTTAAGTTTTGAAAGTGTATGATGAATGGTACCAGTAACCATGAAAGGTTATTCAGATATTTTTTGAATGTAGATGATATGCGCATAATGAAGGGATAAGGAGAAAATTAAATGTTTGATAGTATTCATGAGCTCATGATTGATATAAGGACTAAGTGATATCATGGTTTGAGTATATAGAATTTTGAGGATTTTGGTATATGGAAAGTATTAACTTTTAACTACATTCATGTTTTCACTAAGGTATTCAAGAGAATACACGATTAAGGACTTTGAATGTTTGGAATGTAACCAACAAGACATATCTTATGATATGTGGGGATCAACGATAGTATTAAATCTCTGGTAATCGTTGTCACTATATTATGAGAGTGGACTGCAGTATTATGTATAAGCCTAAAGATTAGACTGGATTATGTTGGACATAAGTTAGTATTGTTTAAGGATAGAAGATTTTCGATATTTTTGATGGGATGTTATAGTAACTTAGTTTTAGAAAAAGGGACAACCTGCAGGACGGGCGACAGCCCATCGCTTCGGACAAGGCTGTAGGAATTGAACCCACAACCGAAGTGCGACTTGCCTTTATCGCCTACCACTGACCTACAGGAAGTCCCTGTTTAGTAGAAACTAGTTTTATTTTATTAAGCGGTATGATATATGAAGTATAAGTTCATTTTTGGAACCATATACGATTAATCTAACCATAAGATGAACTTAAAACTTTTCAAACCTTTTGTTTGAGACAGATGGAATGACCCGTCATTCTATCACATGATCTGCTAACACTTCACGAATAACAAATTCAACTTCATTTATTTAAGAGATGAAGTGGAAATTGTTCAAGGCACGAACAATAGTGCGACTGTACCAAAATAAAGTAAGTATTTATTCTAATTCAAATTTTCAACTTTAGGGAAATGATCTTGAAAACAAAAAATGTTGTCCTAGTGATCTTATACCTGATGAATCAGATGGTACCATAGATCGTCACAAATTTATGGATTTGTGATTACTGGATTTTTCATAGCCATGTTCTCTACCACTCTCCATTAGAACATGATGGTTAGATTTTTCTTCCATATCCATATTTTCACCTATGTGGAAACCCAGTGATTAGTTTATTTGGGTAACCGTTAGGTTTCATACTTTTGTTTTTAAAGATTGGTTTTGGTATTCCTTTTTACGATGTGGGATTCTATTAAAGAAACTTTCGAATAGTAAACCATTTATAACCCCGACGAATTTCGAGGGAGAAATTCATTTTAAGGGGGGTAGAATGTAACAGCCCGAGATTTTATGAAAAATATTCTTTTTATTTCACTAATGTCTTGTGGAGCTTTCACAACACGCATCCTTGACTTGACTTGCATTACACGCAATCGCGACCTTCCTCGATAGCGTGTGTAGTACGCAATACCGAGTTTCACTAAACAACGATATGCTATAAAAATATTATTAAAACTAGCCATTATGAATAGTAATAACCACTTTTTGAAATCCAGTAAATCTTATTTTTCAAAATGAACTTTATTTTTGGATTCGGAGTATCGAATTTAGCCTAAGGTGAAATTTTGGTACTTTTCGGATAACTTTCATATTCTGATGAATAGTGAAAATTACTAAATTATAATTAAAAACAACTTTTTTAATCGAAATAATTAATAGTGATAAATCATTAATTTGAGTGGTTTTAATGTATATTTAGAATATATTTTTACAATTTATTACAATGTTGGTCATTGGATGTAGTTTCATATTTAAACTAGACATAAACAAGTGTCAATCTTTTGATAGATATTGTTTCTTAAAAACACGCTATTTGTTTTAACAGCGGGATTTAATTATAAAATTAATTAATGCAACTTTTATGTTATGAATTTGGTAAAATAGACTTCATTTTTGAATTCGGAATATGAAATATAGCTTGGGATGAAATTTTGGCATTGTTCTGAAAAACATCAATTTTTGATGAATAGTGAAACTACTAAGTGGTAGGTTAAAAACTGAATTTTGCATAAAACTTAATTTTACCGCTTCTGTGAATGGAATTTCGAAAATCCGAGAGACACGGTTAATATCAAGGACTAAAATGTGGTTCAGTGAGATGAAAATAATTTTTTGGTGAATAGTAACTTTTTACCTTTTTTACCACGGTTAATAGTAAATAGGGTAACTAAGGGTAAATATGATATTAATATTACCCTAACACATGTCCTAATTCTATTGGAAAAGTGTAATTCGACCAAAAACAAACTTAGGAATAAAATATGACCATTTAGGCCCACTTGGATTAGATTAGGACATTTATTATTAATTTATTTAAAGAAGGGTTAAAATAGTTAAAATCAAAGTTTAATAAGTAAATCATTTTTAATATGGGGTTATACATAAGATAAATTCGATTGTAAATATTAATTAGAAAGCTAAAAAGATTTTCTACATGATGGTATTTTATTTGTAATTTGTAGACATCAAATAATTTAATTTATTTATGACACAACGATGATGCAGTAATTATCTTTTTAATGAAATATTGACATAATTGATGTTATAAGCACCAAAATAAATTTAATTTGAGATTTTTTATGAATTCCACTAATTTTCTAGGTTACTATGATATATTAATGTTGATTTAATCAACTTGGTTCGAACATTTAATTCTGTTATGACTTTCACAAAAATCATATATCAAATAGTGTCAAAATTGACACAAAATAGTTTTTAAATCAAATATTATATTACTAATTGTTATTTTATTCCTAAAAATCTAAGGTTCGGCCAAATGACTTAGATAAGGATATATATATTAATAATAAACAATTTGTGGTTCTTTTGGCATGTTATAGTAAGTGTATTAACCATATAGTGAAAGAAAACAAAAAGACACGGTAAAAGTTAAATTATTTAACTTAGAGTTAAATCTAATTGATAAGGTTTAAAATAATATCCAAACATGTCTAAATTTGATTGGTTGATGAGATTACAACCCTATCTCGTCTAATCTTCGAATATGAGTCATTTTTGGAGGTTTTTAAGTGGGGTTAGATTTATTATAAATTAATATTTTTAAGAATTCCTAAGGTGCCCCTCTCCTCCCCTATAAAAGGACACCTCCTCCCCTTCCTCCTCACACCAATTTGAGCACTCAAGCTCGGCCAACCCCTGCCAAAATCTCTTCTACACTTCCCTAGCAACATCCTAGAGGTTCTGGTCTTCCTCAAAGACCAATTCTAGTGCCCTAAGAGGAGGTCTCAAAGAGGCACTTCAAAGAAGAGGTAATTACCGTTACCAATTCTTTCATCTTTATTTCTTCTTCCACTTCTTCTTCTTAGGTTGTTTCATTATGAAGTAATAACATCAGTATCACTCATATACGGATATGTTATTATATGTATGAAACAACCCTATTTCACCATCTATCCATCCTACGGAAAAAGAAATCACCGCGCGTGCGTACGTACGGAATACCGTCTCCATGCCGTGGTGTAATCTATTTTCCACCACCACCTTACATGGATGGGTATAATGGTGTAAAGAATAACTATACATAGTTATTACAACATCATATTGATTCTGATATATTTTATAATCCACTTCAACTCAGTTCAATATTTATGGAAATGATATCATCGCTCGTGCGTACGTACGGACTACCGTCTCCACGACGCGATGAGATTCATTCTCCATGTTAACCATTTAAGAATGATTATAATGTATATATAAGAAATAATAATGAAATATATGACATTATAAAGCTACTGGATTTATGTATATATACATATGTATGTCATCTACTTACTTCCATTTCAAGACAATAAGGAAAGTAAAACAGCGTTCATGCGTACGTACGGACTACCGTCTCCATGAACGGTGTTTTTCATTTTACTTATCTATCTATTATATATATATATACTGAATATATATGATATATAAATCATATTTTATATTCTGGAAGTAAGTAAATCATGATATAAGTAATAATGATGTCAAGAACAACAAGTCAAAACACCTAAGATAAATGAAACGATTTTACCCAAAACGCTTCTTTAACATGAAATTTACAAAAGAACGGGTAATATAATGTTATAAGTGAACCATATATGATATCATAACAATGAATATGATTCTTGAATAAGTCAATAACATGATTTAAATCATTATACAGGAGGTTCGTACACTTACAAAGCAAGTCGGACCTAAGGTAAGGGAAATATCACAATCTCATTTTTATCCGAGATTGTTTATTCGTAAGTATTTACTGGGGTGTATTTTATCATCCACATCCATGTTCCTTCAATATGTAATATTGTTTCCATCCACTTACAATAGTTTAAATCCAATTTTACTCTTCGGTGAGTTTTTTGTAAAGAATATGAAAGGAATCTTTTGTCGCTTTTTCATACGAGGTACTTTTTGACTTTTCCGACAAAAGTACGAAGAATGTTTTTTTTAACTTAAACGGCATGAACGGATTGTTACGGGTTTATAAAGCCTTATTTTCATGAAGCTTACTCCAAAAGATTTCATGACTATTTTTAATAAAATCTCTTTCTTTTAAAATTGCATGATGTTTTGTGAAATGAAATTGATTTTGAAGAAGAAAGGATATTTTCCTCAAGAATTCATTTCAAGTGTTTTATCAAAATTATTTTCCATCTAAGATAATAAAGGGTTCTGTTTCTATCCATATTTTTACATTGATTTGACTATGTTGTGATGGAATTATGTTTATGAATTCCTTTATCTTATATGAATGGTTTTATGATGTCATGTTGTTTTAAGAATCCCATTTTTAATACATGGGTTATGAAATGATGTATGATTTATGATTTTGTGGCACACATAAGAAAGGATTCATTAAGAGATGGGTGGGACCTATATCTCCCTCCAATGCATTGGGTAAAGATTTTATATCTCATGAGATAGACATGGCTGGAATGGTAGGTTATACCGGTTCAGTGAAACAGGACTGAAACGAGGATTACTCGATTCAGAAAGGGACTTTGTCCACTAAGATAGTCTTGGCAATGAGTCTTGACTAACAAGAAATGATTCTCTATGATTATGTGTGTATTCCACAATGAGTAATGTTTTAATTTATGATTTCATTTTCACTTATATGATTTATCCCATGTTATGATATTATGAGATATTTTGCAGGTTATGATTTCCAAAAGCTATGTTCTTATGTATATGATGTGATTGATATTTCTTTTGTTTACCCTTACTGAGCATTTGAGCTCACCCTTTTATGTTTTCTTTTCCCCAGGATATAAAGAAAGGTTTTTAGGTAAAAAAAAGGAAGATCTTTATGGGAGATATTGAAGATCTTTCACCACGATTAGAAGAATACGTTCTGAGTTTCCAAAGACACTAAACTATTACGATCCTTGTGTGTGTGTTTTTGTTATGTACTAAGTATTCCGCAAATGTAATGTAATGTCCATGTACGTCAGGCTTCGGGTGTCTACAAGGATGATGTAATAATGATTAGGTTAGAACTATCGTAAAAAGTACTATATTTATTCATAGTAATCAACAATATAATTATTATTGATTCAAAATAATAAACTAATTATTATAGTAGAAAAAATACCTCTCTCTTCCACAATTAATATGACCCATAACCACCCCTTCCCCTCACACCATCTAAGACATGTAGCTTGTCTAAATTATTCCCTATTCTCTTCCTAATACTGCTACCAAAGTACCATACCAGCTGGTCTAAAAAAACTCATGGCCCTTAAAAAGGATCTGAAACGGAAGATATTGAAGAGGTAAAATCCCAAATCCTTCTATTTTTTTTCATTTCATATTATCTAATCTCCTACTAAAGAAAACGTTTAATGACAATGGAAGTACCTTATATATAAAATAATTATATTTTTTAATATAATATATATCAATGAATCTATTATATTATCTTTATATTTTAAAAATGAAAACATCATCCATGATATGTTGGTTCACATCCTTTGTGTATAATGCCTTTATGTTTTCCATTTCAACTTTTTCGGGTGGTCATTAAACCATTAATGTGGTATAAATAGTTGGTATATGTATATTATAAATTTTTTAATTTCCTAGAACAATTTTTTATAAATTTTATTATATAAAAAATCTAGTTTTTATGGTTGAAAAAACCACAAAAATAAATACACATTTGTCATTGTTTTTCATCAAATGAATCGTGATACTACAAGAAATATAAATGATATATGAAATCATTTAATATTTTATGTATTAATTAATGATATATAATTTAATTTCAAGATAATTATTTCTATTTGAAATTACCATCAATAATTATACACATGTAAAACAAAAATTAAACCATTAATACGAATGCACGCAAAGTACCAAATTGAACTCTATAACTCATCAAAATGGTCATAAAAACATAGTAGAACCATAAAAATAAAATTCATATATAGTAGGTTATCAATTATTCAATTATGTATTTTAATTTTAATATATATAATATAATTTGAATGTGAAGAACGCTTCCAAATATAGGTTTTGGGGATTCACGAACCCAACTCATTTTCATTGGGTAATCCCTCATTCAAGAAATATTTATTATTAATATTATTCTAATGTTACATAAATATAATTTCATCATTATTACATTTCATTTTATCGTATATACATAATTTATTTTATGAAAAAAATTGTTTTTATAAAAAAACTCTTATTTCCAAAATGTATGCTTGACTCCTCTTCAGTTGTTTATTTTTCTATCAAGAATGAAAATTTTTATACATTAATTTTTTTTTCAATATTTCTCATTTGGTAACCCCGTTTTTATTCATGAAATATATATTGATTTAATCCTTATGAAATAAATTCCTTTCTCAGGGTAATTTCATGAATACAATTGTCTTACATTTTAAGTGGCATTATTGATTTCAAAAATATTATGACGTGATAGGTTGGAAATGAGTTATATAGGCCACTAATTATTTGGGAAATGTAATTTATCTTATGATATAATTTTTAATATGTATTATCATGATTATATCATTATTTGTAATGATGATATTATGATTATGCACAAACTATATGTCTGAATGGGGTACTTGTTTTTCTTACAGCTATTTGTGATATTTGAGACCTAAGACGTCATGCTTCATTTTTAGGTATTGCCACATTACTTGGACATACCCAATGATTCTATCATTATTTTGATTATGAACATATTCTTATGGTATAATGGTTATGATTATGATCACTCAGGATATATTCATCGATTCTACTTATTCATCCTCATAAAGAGATTTTATATCACCAGTTTTCTTTAATGTATATCCTCAGGTGACTGCATTTAATAAATTAACATGATCTTTAGAAGAATAATGATGAATAATATAAATACATTTTTCTATCGTATTAGGTGAATGATATGTATGGGCCGAATTTTACCATGATACTTAACATTTGATCATTAATTGCAATGCTATTATGATGTTTATATTAAATATGATGTAAATTTTCAGGTATTAAAAATAATGGTCGATATAAAAATATCACCCAAATGGGAATCTAGTGGGTCATTCAAACCCATCTCATTAACTACTAACTAGAACCCATCCAAATGCATAACAAGCAAATTTTCACAACACCCATAGCTCAACCTATTCGTAGCCTCAAAACCCCATTCCCAAACCATATCAAAATACTATGTCACATTAAATATCATTAATAAGTTACCATCCATAGATAATGACTCTAAAAAACCTATAATACATATGTTATCTTCATAAAAAATTCCATAACCCTCACATAGTATCATATAACATCTCTTATTTATAGTTTTTTAAGAACATCACACTGTGAAAATTCCTCCCTATCGCCCACATCAAGCATAAGAGGTCTTATCCCACTCAATAGACACTATATATATCCAATATACCATTAAGAGTAGAGTTTTTTTTATCAAACCACACTATGTAAAAATCCTCCATATCACACCTCATCAAGCCTAATAGGTCTTATCCCACTCAAAAGACACTATAGGTATTCAATATATCATTACGAGATGAGTACCTCATCATGTGTGAGATATATTATTGTCTAATCCATTAGTAAATGACTTTATCAAATCATTTCTATCAATATAATAATATTAAACTATCATAATTAGTATAGATCTCATTTTGAATCCCAATCCCTACCTAGCATCTCTTATAAGAAAAAATAATATCTCCACAACCTAGAGACCTAATGTCCATACTACTATATTTTCCAAATAAATCACTATAGAACTTTCTTGGAACCATGGAATCACAGGTTCATGCTACCTCAATCCCTTGGGATATACTGATTCCTATCTGATTACTCAATCCCATTAAAACATGCATACATAAAAAATGAATCAAAATTAAAAAAATTATTTTTAATTAATGGGACATACTACCTCATAAATTTATTTACCGACCATTCTATTCTCCATTAATCCACATCGATTTTTTTGGTGCCTCATTTAATCTCACAACAATACCCAATCCTCTATGGCCCTATTTACCGACCATTATATTCTCATGTTGTATTCTCTGAAAAATTTGAAAAAATTTCCCAATGTTATGGCCCTATTTCACCATACTCTAGATAACTCTAAGCCAATCCTTAACTGGAATCTAGAAAAACCAATAATATGGTAAATTTTTTGTAGAATTTATGGTATGAGAGAAAGAACCAAAATCAATTTAAAATCGAAAAATCTTAAAAACTCACATTCACAAGGGTGGTCAAATTTTTGGGGAATGAGGTTGAGATATGGGACCCATCACTATATGACCTATATGGTCCATTTCATGATCCCCTATACTAGGAAACCATCATGACATATCTCATTTGGTCATAATATAACACATATATATTTGGAAGAACAAATTACTCCCTGAAATTCCCCAGATGTCATTTCATATAGACATGATGTTTCATATACCTACTAGGGAGAAAAAAAATTTAAGACCCCTTCCTCCATGTTGTGGTATCTTTCTATCTATTGTGATGTCTACCCTTAATTTACACAATGACCCATTCTATGAAAACTCCCATTAGTGAATCCTCCATGGTGTATCTAAGGGGTTACAATATGATGGACTGCATTATGAGAGAAATATAAAATAAAAAAATAAGGGTTTTACAAACACACAAGTAAGATATTATAATATATTATAATTGTGTATTCATATTATATTAGTACCATTAGGTATGTCCAAACCACCATAAATAATTAGTTTTACTTTTAAAATATCCCATAATATTCATATAGGTATGGATGTTTAGTATCATGTTTTTTCACACATACATAATATATTTTCCTCATTGAAAAACGCAAAAAAAAATTTAATTACATGATACTCACTTGTATTTTCATGACCACTCATAACCTAGATGTTTTATTACCTATCCCTCTATTCAACAATATGAAACACATCATTAATATGGTGACCTAATTTATCCATGACGTGGTACCTCTATAGTCATTGACTGACATCATAAACAATCCCATGTCATGGAATGACATTTCTTTATTAAACAATGATGAGACAGATTCTATTGAAATAATTTAGTAGGTCCATATTTACCCTTATATAATATAAAAATTGAGATTCACCATATATTCAAAACATCTAAAGAAATAGGAAGTTTAAAACACACCACCATAACTATTATCATCCCTGAGAAGCTATAGTGTTCCTATAAGAATCATTCTTGACCCTCAATAGATTTTAATTCAATACAGTCACATTATTTTTTACCCATCGATGTAGAATGTGATGTCATTATACAGATCTAAACAATTGCACAGATTATTTATCAAAATTTTGATCCACCTTATCATCATAATTACCAACACTAAGAATGAAATGATCCACACCGATATATCATGGAAAGATATTTATTTTTAATGGATTCATATCAATGATTGTGGTTCTATACACTATATGACACTAGTCAGAAAAGAACATTTATGTTCATGATTTCCCCCTATATGAATCACCTTTTTAAATTCTAAATATTGTAGTATATAAACTTATATATTTATTTTTCACCTAACATCATAAAATTTCACAAAAACCCTAGTTGTTTCTCAATTTGATAACCATTTCATAAAATGATTCAACTCTCCTACTAAAAAGTATGAAATTTTACAATAATTATACTTTAACTAACATTGGTATCATAGACTTGTCCAAACACATATACCATGGTCTAAACCAGATAGGTAATTTAATTCGATGTCTATGTATCAATGTAATCACTACGTCCATCGTAATCTCTCAAGGGTAGTAATGAACAACTCATTCTTTATCCCTTAAAAACCTAACACCAAGTCATCGAATAAATACCAAAACCCTCACTATTTCAAATTTCAAATTTTCATTAAGAGGGATATAATGAATTTAATACAGAAAAAATCCATCCCTGTCAATTCTCATTACAACCGGAAGAATGTATCCTAATAAAGTCACTCATCAAAGATATAATCCTTCATCACGTGGTGTTTTCCTTATCCTACGTGATACAAAAAACTATCTCACCCATCAGTACAAGGAATATGATTCATATGGTTAAACAAATCATCCCACATCTCCCACATATCTTGATTAATACACTTATTCAGTCACAAAATAAAAAAACATGATATCCTCTAATACTTCTTATCTCTAGGAGAATCCATATTCTAATAACACACCTTATCAATTTCTATAAAAATAGTATAATCAAGGGAACCATAACTTATTACCTAGGTAAATATTTTTTCTTATCCTTTTACCATTAACTATAATAATATTATGAATACACATTGTTTTATTAATAATAGGATCACCTCATCAAATATTGTCTTACCATCCATTCCATGCTCTACATGCCTTTTTCCAATATTATTCATGCTTCATTTATGATCATCCAAATAAATGATCCCCAATAATAATCCAAAACATCCCAAATAAGTGAATATTTCATTTTATAATTAATCATTCAATTTTAAAAAATGATGAATATACTCCAATAAACACATTAGGAAAAACCCATGTAATTAATAATACAAAAATTCCTACATTGTATTCCTAGAAAAATTTCACGTAGCCAAGAATAGAATATTCACATTCATTCTAGAATCATTCCACTACGGTTTAGTTAAATTGTGGACAAGACATATCTCTAACTATTAACTATAATAAAGGAAAAAAATATATGAGAAGAGAAGTAAGAATTGGGTTAACTAACCAAATTAGTAAAAACTAATTCATTAAAAAACACCTACTATAAGGGGGGTGACCAAAATATGATGAAATAGAAAAGAATTATAGAATGGAATCATTATATATGGTTCATGACCATAATCATTATGGGGATGACCAAGGAAGAAATGGTTCTATAATATATTTAAAAACCAGATTGATACCCCATCATGGAATGGAATATTTATTTTAGGGAATGAAACTATCTCAAAGGAAGAAACCAAGAATATTCACCGTGGGTAAGAACATGTCATATCTCCATCACGTGAATCCAAAACACAATGACCAACCCATCCTAGTGTGACTTCTCTCTACAGGTCAAGAAAAAATAAACATGAAAATTGAAAATCAGGATTACATGCCTTCCATAACATAATAATGATTGATCTATATTGTGACTTCGCATAATCTCCATTACATCTGCTCAAACCATTATGACACCAACACTTTGGACAAAATCAATGCACGTTCCAAGGGTTATGACGTGACCATTGGCCTTAGAGGAAAACATGCAATTGAAGATGTACTTTTTACCAAACTGATAGATAATATTATAAATTATATTATCATTGGTTACTCATCATAACATGAACCCCTATACCCATTGTTTTATACCCATACTTGATATAACTACTCAGGTTATTATATCAAAAAATATCACAATGTTGTGACAACCTCCACCATAGCATGACGCCCAATTATAATATTTTCCTTAATTGAACCCCAATAAATAGTGTCCACCACAAAATTATATTCAATGGTCACAATGTATCCCATTAACCCATATCATTCTTCGTATCATGTACCTCTTTCTTGCCATGATATCTATGGGTCCTAACCTAACTTAATACCTCCATGTCACATAACCACCGGTATACATGTTGTGAAATCCACACACATATGTTTAAATTGCATAAAAAATCCAATATCATGATGTGGTTGGATATTTGTAGGCAAAAATTATATTCAGGGTCACATTAACCATACTCTTATCAGGAATTTTAACAACATTGGACATTACACACATCTCCTCTCAAATTTAAATAATTGAAATTTCTATTAAAAAATATCATTAACTAATTATTGTAGTTTAAAAATAATATATTCATATATTTGAAATCAATTATAATAAATATATATTATAATTTGTAAAGAGAATATAGTTTTATAACCTTACATTTTAGTTTTTAAAGAGACTGTTAAAAACATCTTCAAATAAATTATTTTTTAATATCACCCACTAAATATCCATAAATAATCATTTATTAGATTTATTACTATATAAATCTATCAAAGAAATTAGGTAACCTAAGAAATGTTCTTACTAAAATTTTTATTTAAAAAAAGTTTATTAACATGTTTGATATGATGTATCATTAGACAAGAAAAATTTTCTTTAAAAATTCGTAGAAAAATACATTGTTAATATAAAAATATTTTTTGAATAAAATTATGTTATCATGAAGTATAATAGCATGTGCATAAATCATTGAACAAAAATATAAAACCAATTTTTTATTATCATGATATAATTACATTTTCCAAGTCAATTGAATGAAAAAAAATAAAAAAAGTATTATTAGTGAAAACAAATAAAATAATTTTTTTATAATAATATATATAATAAAATTATTTAAATATCTAACCATATTATTTAAATTTATAACAAATAGAATGTAGATAACAACATCATGTTTTTTAATAAAGTTATAAATAATGGTACCTAGATCACTCACATAAATAATACAATTACCTAATGAGATTAGATGATTAAACTAATGCCTTAGATATATATGTATATATATATATATATATTATTTTATTCTAACTAATTACATAATGTTAAATAATATATGTTTCTATACCATTAAAATATGTACGAAATATTTCATTCTTATCCTCTGAAAAATAAAATAGGTTACTAATCATTTTAATAAGTTACCATTGTTTCTTATATCATTTAGTCCATTATCCAAGGCTCTGATTCATTGACATTCGACAGCTAATTTTATAGTTAAGAGGTGTCTCGATACTATAGTCTTGTGATAATATCTTAATTATATTTGAATGATATTGTCAGAGGTCAGATAATCACAATATTTATATATTTCCTAGTTTTGCAGAATTTGATTTATTTATGTAATATTTTTGAATTCCAATTTAGTTGTAACACATGATAATATCATGTAAATCTAGTATTGAAAAATATTAGTTTAAAAAAATTCTATATAATGGGATTATGTTTTTCAAAATTTAATATAAATTTTTAATATTATATTTTTTAATATATAATATGAGATTAAACATAATTTATAATCCATATATGGTGATGTAATGATTTTGATGGCTTGATTTGGCCCATAAATGGGACTTCTTACATATCCATATGAATAAAAAATATTCTAATTCAGTGTTATTAAATAAGGAAATTTATATATTTTATGTAATTTTGATAAGAAACTATAATGATATATGAATGATATTTCATTATGAACAATATGTTCCTTTACTGGTATTTCATACATGGATATTTCCACTATCAATAATGTCATTGAGATTATAACACTTTCTTAATTAATAGATTTTAATATTTAGAAATACCATTGGAAAAAAATTATTCTAAATGAAATAAATTCTTAATGTTGTACAAAAAAATCTTTTGTAACATGATATACATACCTTCAAATCATTATACTAATAAAATTTAATCAATGAGTAGGTATACACCAAAAATCCATTTAATCGGGCTATCCAACTGGTTTGTCTCATGAGACTGCATCATGTGGATATCTATAATCATCCCTCTCCCATCATTTTATGTCAAAAAAATTCTTTATATATTAAATTATAATTTATATTTATAAATAATTTTCCTTATCATGAAATATCAATATTAAGTAAATAATACCGAATATCAATATTTTCCTAGTAATTCAAATAAATTTTAATTAAAAATCTAAATATATAAACATTTTAATGTTTACCAAATAATCATATCCATGATAAAAATAATATATATATCTAATAGAAATACTAGGTCCATTGAAAAAATAATATAAGAAAACAAATGTTTCAGGTGAAATTTAATAGCCAAAAAATTAATAAGATATATAATATTACCATCAAGTCATTATATATATTAGTTTTTTAATAACAAAAATTTATTTCTAATAAATAAGTAAAATGGAAAAAACATTAAAAATATCTTTAATGATTTTTCTCTATTAAACTATTAAAAAATAATAGAAAATGATAGATATCATAATATTGGAATGGTTTTGGTAAAATCGATAAACACATATTACATTAAAAAGAATTATTCCTTTTTGATTTGATTAATGAATTATACAAATGATCCATCCAAAATAACTGGATATATTCAACTAATACAATGTAAAATTAAAACATGACAATAAATTTCCTTATTAAATATTTTCTGAAAATAAAAAAACATGTGTAAAAAATATTTGGAACATGTTTACATGGATGAAAAATATATATGATCCAAATAAAAAGATGATCATCATTTATTTTATAATTTATTTACATCATTCAAGTTACAAGGTGGAAAAAATTTTAAAAAATATAAAATACTCAAATATCCAAAAAATATGAAATTATATGTAGTGTATGAAGGATATATTGTATGATCCCTTAAATTTAAATATAAGAAATCCTAAAAAATTATATTGTAAAATAAATTCTGACTACTCTGCCAAATAAAAATTTTAAAGCATTGAATGTTTAAGATTAATTGAATAAGTATTGATCATGAATAAATATATATTCACATTAAATATAAAAATTTTTAGTATATACTTCCCCTAAAAGTAAATAGGTTCATAAAACCAAATATTACTCAATATAGAAGAAAATAAGATGAAATCCATTAATTCTCTATTAACATATGAATAAAATCCTCATAAATGATGGTACAAATAGAGAAATATAAATCCTTATAATTTCCATTATAATAATAACAAAATATGTTGATGGTAGTATATAATCAATATACTAGAAACATGTGGTTAATATTGTATATGTCTCATAGAAATAAACATGAGTTGAAAAATCCCCTTACCTCAAGTGTGACTTATAACATAAGTGTTTTCAACGACATGTATAATAAATTTATATGTATAAAAGTTACATAATAGAACAATATAAATAATTATAATATCACATATGATTCCTTAATATATTCTTAACAATCAATTATTAATAATTCCATATTAAAATCATCATTTCCCAATGTCAACCGTTGTATTTTTCATTAGAATTCTATTTTTTTATTTCTAGTACATTTAAATAAATTATGATTGTGTCATCTAAAATTTTTAATAATGATAAAAATATCATATATATTAAATATATATTTACATTTTTTAACCATAAAATATAATGACAATAAATTAATTACTACATCCTTAGAGATAGTAGGTCATACATACACATGAATACAGATTTCAAAAATCAACTAATGGAATAAATGAAAGATAAATATAAAATCACCCATAAAAACCATTATCATATTAATTAAATTATACATATTTGATAATTTCATCCTTATCAACATCAATTTAATGTGTAAATGTAAAACAAATCACATCCTTTTGTCTAAGTGGTAGTCCACATGTACACATGAGTGACACTGTTATTTTCAAAAATATTTCAAGGTTAAAAGGTATAAATGATATTATAATTAATAAAGATTATTTATTTCAAAAATATAATATATAATTATTAGATCTTTTTTAAAAAAATACTATTAAAATTCAGATGAAAAATAAATTTCATGGATTTGTAGATATGTTGAGTTTTATGTATACGCATGTGATGTTTTTTTTATGATAGGAAATTTATATAAATTCGTTTCCACATAAAAGTAAAAATAATATATCATTATATTTATGATTTTAGAAATGTTATTTTAGTATGGTAACAAAATATATTTAGGATATAAATGAGTAATTAAATTTGTATGTGAAATTTATGATGATTACCACTTATTTGGTATACTTTCATTAAATCTCCTATAAACAGACTGAGGGATGGTATTTTGGGGAAAATCTTCTTGAAATTTTATAACATTTTCTAAATATAAATGTGCTTTGTTTTTTAGATGATTATTTCTCAATGTTCTATAAATAAAAGAGGGATGTGATTCCCTTTTATAAGTATATAGTGGGGGACTTTAGAATTTAATGAAATATATTAATACAATATGTGTATAACTTATTTAAAATCCATAAATAATGAAATTAATATAAATATAATACTAAATGGCCTCAATAAAATCAGGAAAAAAATTTATATTGGTTTATATAACATTTTATAGATTATACATTGGATTGACCCCATCGTTAAACAATTTTAACCTTAACCATGGTAATATGTTTTTCTCTATTGAATGGGTTATAATACTGCATATAATGTAATATTTGAATCATAAATATAAAATCGTTCCATTTTAGACGATATATTATCCCAATTTTACTATTGGAATATTTTTATTACTTTTCAATAATTTAAAATAATATTTTTTCAATATATATCATTATTGACATTTTATAGGCTAATCATTTTATTTGTCATTAACGACATGAAGAAATATATTTGAATTACAATAAAATCATATAAAACATTAATGATATGATATATTGATCTATACAAAATACTTAAAATCAATAATCCGCATAAATTTAATTACTTTTATTAATTAAAAATATATTTGTTTCTATTAATTAAATAATTATCGTGTTAGTGATGGGTATGCATTTTGGTAATTTTTCCATTACTAAAGACTAAAAATAAATTAACTTGATAAAAAATTTATCAATCATTAAAATTTGTATTTAGAAGAAAACATAACCTATTTTTATCATTATGTAAATATTTTTAGAGATATTAAACTCATGAGAGTAATATTTTGGAATTTTATTCACCAAAAATAATATAACTATCACTATCAAGGAAAAACTGGAAAAAAAATTTCTATTATAAAATGTAATCACTAGTACAGTCAAACATATATCCTAAAATAAATTAAAATAAATATATTTTATTGATTTCCAATGTGTAATCACATTATTTTTACCCTTATTCTATCAATTTTTCCATCATCAAGGTGATAAATTGTACCAATGATACTATTTATATTGGCTCAAAATAAAAGGGTAATATTTTAAAAAATTATACGTAATAATTTGAAATATAAAATAAAATTTTATTAATTCAATTCTAATAATATAAGAAAATTAAATTTAAATAAACCTAAAAAATTGTATGAATAGTAGTTTTCAAAAAAAATGTGTTTATTTTTCATGAAATTGACTAATATCACAATCATGAAATAATAATTATCCTAATGGAATTACTTATATTATTGAAAAAATATATCTTATACCACATTAATACCAAATCCAATATATAATTGTAATTTTAAATTAATTCATTTAATGAAAATAAATAAGAGTTTTAGAAAAAATATATATTTTACAATTCACTAAAAATAATCCTTTTTAGAGAAATCCAAATCATAAAACCATTATTATAAGTCAAATTATTAAAAATGATATAATTATCATATACTAATATTTCATGATTTTATAATATTTTTTCTAAACACAGTTCTGCGTGTAAAGTATTATATAAATGAAATAACTTTTTTAAGAAGGGTATATAATAAAATATTTATGTGGAACATTCTACACCGATTATATTAATTTCCACCCCAACATTGAATAACATTGATGTAAAATATTTAGTATACTTATCACTCATAACTCCCCCATGTTAATAGAAAACTTCATCATACTTATGGTATCACCCCAAATCACAGAAAATTTGATTTATCTTTTTTCGTACCACATTCTCTCAATAATACATAACCAAAACTGTTTGAGCCTCATAATATTGATCATGCTCTAGTGGTATGACATGTATTTTTAGTACAACATAAGGACCAAGTTAGTACATATGAGAGATACATGTAACCCATTTTGAACATGATATATATTCATTTGAAGCACTAAGTTATATAATAATATCATGATACTAAAAAAATTATGAAGAAACAAAAAAATATAGGGCCACACATTCTATTATTTCAAAATTTTATAACAATATTCCAAAGAGATATTCATCGGAATACCTTGTCTATAACTTTGAACTCTATATCTTAATGATGATTGTTAATATAACTTCTTTATCATCTCTGATTTTAATTTACCTCCTATTGATTAGATATGACTTTCTCTATAATTTCATTATCTAGATTCGGTCCCAATAGATTTATTTATTTATCATTATCCCATGATGTCGTAGTTATAAAATTCCATTTATAGATAACGTCCTAATAAGTCATCTGAGTTTTATATTGAAAGAAAATAATATAAAAAATTTCTACAAAATAAAGGTGTTGATCACAACCACCATTGAAATTCATAGAGAATTATCTCAACATATCACCTATAGTTTCAATGGTCCTCTTATACTAATAATTTATCTAAGGATGATATGATGTATAAAAATTATACTATAAATAATGTTCCTACTTATGGCCTCTCTAGAACAATGAGGTAATACATAAATCCTAATCAGATATGATTGAGGTAGGTACTCGAAAAAATCATATATATTCATTATTGTATAACTATATATGATATTCAATAATGAAGTCATCTCACATAGTGACAATAACTGATTAATGTTTGTTGTGATCAACTAAAACCAAAATATCATTATTTTCTTACAATGTTATGTGATGTATGGTGATGAAATCCATTGTAATCATTCACTATTTCTTGTTTTATATTGGTAATGGTTGAAACATCCCATTAAACTGATATATCTTATCCTTTAAATCCTAACACAGTATGAATCATGATACAAAATATAAGATATCAATTAGATTGTAATCCCAGAAGAAATACTCCTCATGATCTATATAGATCTTTTTAATTCGATGATAAATATTGAATGATGAACTATGTGGTTGAGCTAGATACTCCTTAAATATAGTATTAAAGGATTGAATATTGATTCTTTTAACCTCATATTTCCAATATATTCATATTTTAAATATTGATAATTCATGAACTTGATTTTTAATTATATATCTTCCATCTAATATATAATAATCTCTATATAGAATGATTGTTCAACATTCATATGAGAAAGATGATATTTTTACCCTTTCTCAAGATTTCAGAATCCAACATATGAACATTCATAATAGTTATATTTCAAACATCATCATGGTAGAATTATAATACAATATCCAACTCATTGCATCAGCGACCATGTTTTCATTCCTTGGGTGGTAATGTATTAAATATTCATATCATTAGATCAACTGCAACCATATCCTTTAGCATATATTTTACTCTTCTTTTACTAAATATATAATTAATTATTTTAGGATTATTATATATAACACCCATTCCAACATATAAATAATTCTTATATTTCATTAAATTAAAAATTAACACTTCCAAATGTAAATCATTACTCATGTAATAATTCTCATTAATTTTAAAATTTTGAATTGGATAAGGTATCAAAATATCATTTTTCATGAGGATGCATCCATTTATCATTTGGATGGAACACTATATATCATAAAATAGTATATATTTTTTTGTAGTTTAAGAAGGGATACATTGACTAACTGTCTCCTCAGTTTATTAAAATTCTCATCACATTCATCTGTCTATAAAAAATTACTTCCTTATAGGTAGATATGATGTGTGTTCTGGAAGGATGTGAGAAATACATCGCAATATGGTGATAGTGTCTAGGTAGTATAAGAAATCTATATATATCCTTTACCATGAGTTTCCTACGAAATTTATTTAAAACGTTCATCTATGAAATTTCTATCCATATTCCCTCACATGAATTTATATGTCCAATCAATGATACTTGTTGTCGAATTAATTCATATATGGGTTGTTTTTCATATAACATCTCCATACTCAATGTCATCATCACAATCCTTAAATTTTAATTATTCTATTAATTTATCTTCACATATATAATAATATCATATATAAAGACAACCACAAACAAATTAGTGTAATATATAAACAGTAAATTCATTAAAATAATGATGATTTCAAGATCAATGTAATGTCCAAATAAAACAACTATAAATTTATAATTACTTTAACTCTTAATAAATATTTTATTTACTATATCTTCCCACTGGATCATTGCTTGATAAAATTCATATCAAATTTAAATATTTTAAAAAATATGAATATCCTCTTAATTTAATAAACAAATCATTGACACATTCTAGATTATAATTTTTGTTAATAATGAATTTATTATCATGAAATTAAAAATAAAAATACACATTGTCCCATATTACTTATTAATTTAAATAACAAGTACACTCAATGGTGAAAGACTAAGATAACAAATCCCTAATTTATATTCCTTTGAATATTCCTCTATTATTCGTTCAAATTAATCATGGTCATTATATATGGATTTTTTAAAATAGGTTCATGGCCTTGTATGATTTATATCGAAAATTAAAATTTTAGATTCTAGGGAATAGTATGATATATTTATGGGATGTAATAAAAATTATATCATAAAATATATATATCAACTATATAGATTTTCACGCCAACAATCATAGATTATAATCCCTAATGAATATCTAGGAAAACACGTATGATTGAAGTAATTTTCATTGGTAGTTTAGTTTCACTCAACAAATTAATAACTACCATTTGTTGATCTTGGAATATATATTACAACTTCCCCTCGTAAAGAATTGATATTGGAACTATAATGAGAGATCCAATCATTTCCAATTTTTAATACTCTTGAAATAGAGGAAGAATAAAAATATTTATATGATTAATATTACCATAAAAATTTATTATACGGGAGATATAAACATGACATGAAATCATAACTCAATTATAAGTTTTCACTACTAACCAAAAGGTTATCATTGAGGTTTTAATGGAATACAATTATAAAATTATTTATATATTAAACTGTAGGTAAACATGAAAAAAATAAATCATTTTCACTTATAGAATTAATGATACAAGTACCATTTAATTCCTCACATCTAACTTCCACTTAAATTATAATAATTTAATATGCTTAACCTAATCCCCATGTCTTCTTCTATTGTATTTTCACCCAACACATGGGAACTAGTTTGAATAGTTCACTATTTATTTAAAGATGTAGCACTATGTAGTAGTGATTTATTTCAATACATTACATTACATATTCATTTGAACATTTTCAACAAAAATAAAAAAACTCATTTAATTTAATAATTTTTTCTGAGGTTTCATTCCATAATTTTTATATAATGGATTTTTTATCATTCAAGTAGTCTTCATTTTACTTTATTGTGGTTAAATTCATCTTTATTTTAAATCACAATTCATAAAAAAAACTTCCATATAATATCTCATTGAACGTTCATTAATCCATTATTTATATTTATTAAATCTCTATATTATTCGGGAAAATGACCATAATTGATTAGAATAACCTTTTAAATACTACACCTCTTGAACAACATTTTAGAATTAATAACACCAAAAATCATCAAATATATTTTGAAGGGACTAAATCCATTAATCAGCTTCCAATATTTTATTATTTCCATTAAATGATGGAGTCTTATTCCATATAAAAAGATCCCTCAAGTCTAAGTCATGGAAAAGAAATCTATAAATCATCATTTGATGTGTATTAACATTATTAAAGTAATCATTACACACAATAATTTAACACACATAGTTGTCAAAAAATAATCATTAATAATGATATATCTTATAAAAATCTCTCAAGTTTTAAAAGTTTTTTAATGAAATTTTTTTATCAGAAATATTATTTTATGTGTGATTATTTAATTTCTCGTTCTTATGGATTTTCTTAAAATTACTCTGATAAAATATTTCGAATCATATTCTCCACAACCCCGATTTTGTACATGCATTATTACATTGGTATAAGATGCATTAAATTACACCATGATTTGTTGATCAATTATGTATTTATAAAAACATTGATACATATATAATTCCCATATTAAATTTGAATTATAATGAACATAACATGAGATGAATTTTCAAATCCTTTATATTATTCATAACATTCTTCTTAATTTCTTGTGAATGGAAATAAATAAGGAGTCAGATCAGATTCGCAATAAGGATTACATATGTTGTAAACTATCATGTGTAAATAAGGAATAATCATTATGTTAATGAAAATATCTAAAAACACATTCAATTTTTTCAATAACATTATCCTGAAATGTATCGACAGAAACTATCAATTATGTAATCTCATGTATAATAAAAACTGAATTATCAATATGGAATATTCATAATGTTGGACATCATGATCCCATACAACATCATATCTTTACCATTATATCCATGATTCATGACAGATTACTCAATGAGTAGTTATAAAAAAAATTTATATCTATCCTAATGGTTGGTCTCTTGACACCTGTTGATGCCTCGAGAGAATATCTATAACTATTCCCTCTAATCACTGCATTTCTATTTTAATCCTTATATATTCAATGAGAAATTTGATTTATAAACATTATGTATTATCTAAAAAATGAACTTATTGAGTAATTAATATAGAAAATTAATATTTCCCCAGAAAATCAAATAATACTCAATGTAAAACATCATATTTATAAAGATTATATGATATTGGAAATATTAAAATTGATAATAAGTTATATGAATATTTTAGTTAAATTTTATTTTTCATGATAATTATTTACTTAAAAGGTAATGTATCAAGAGAAACATAATAACTAAAAAATTAATAAGATATAAAATATGAGAAAAAATTCATTAAAAATATATGATTTTTGTAATTAAATTAATTCTTTTAGTTTTATAATTAAAATGGAAATATAATATTAAAATAATAATTAAATAATTTATTTTATATTTAATAAATTATAAATCATATAGAATTAGGTAAATTGAAAAAAATAGTTATGGTGGGAAAATACATTCACACTTTATATGTTAAAAATAATATTTCACTTATATGTTTGAAAAGAAATTATAAAATAAATTAAGTTTTAAAAAAATATTATTATTTCTTTAAAAAAAATAATTGTATTTTATAACATAAAACATTCTTAATATATCATTTGTGTTAGTAAAAAGAAATTTGATAAATAATTTTTAAGAATATTAACACATAAGAATATTATAAGTCATATGTTGATAAAAAATATAAAATTTTGAATTAAAATTTTATTAACATATTTGATGTACTATATAGTGGATGATATAGAATAAAATATGGAGAATACTTTAATATCTAAGGGATAAGAATATATATTTAGTTTTTCAAGTATATATTAGATGAATCCTTTAATAAGATTATAATAAATCCCAAAATAAAATGATATTCTAAAATAAATTCTTACATATTCAATGAATTTGAAATTATAACCCCTGAAAATAATAAAATTATTTGATTCATTAATCATCATGAATAAATATATATTCATATTAAATATATTATAGGGAAACATATAAAACCCAACAAATAAAATATCCCTTACCAGTTTAGAAAAATATTTACAAACATTTGATAAAAGTTATAACATTAAATGGGTTTTTCAATACGAATATTTTTAATTAGAATATCCATAAATGTAATTAATTGGTAATATATCACTAGATATTGGAAAAATTGTTTAATGTGCATATATCTCATAGAAATATATGTGATTCGAGACACCCCCATACCTCAAGATCAATTTTCCTTATAAGTTATTTTATCCTATTATATTAAAATTAAATATTTATCATACATAAATACCCACACATATTCATATTTATAATATCATATATGATCAATATATAACATTTCAACATCCATTTAACTATAATTCCTTATTAAAATCAACTTTTTTGTGTGATAATTATTATTATTTTCATAATAATTTCAGTTTGGTAGATCCATTCATTGTATAATGATTGTGGTTTTATCATCAAGTAAATTTGAATAATGATATAAATATCATATATATTCGTTATATATATATATTCATTCAAAAAACTTATAGATAAAATAAATATGTTACATCTTTCATTGATATGGTAATGCATATATATGCATGAATACCATTTTAACATTTTTTGTGGAGAAAAATAATGGTAATTAATAATTCAACATTAAATAATAACTATTTTATTAGATATATCATATATTTAAATTTAATAAATACATGTCTCCATCTATGTAAAGCATAAATGAATGATGGATCACGTCTCTTTGTAGATGTAGTAGTCCAAAAGTATGTTGAAGTGATGTTACTGTTTTACATTAGATTAGATGGTTATAAGGTTGATATTACATTATAATTATAGAATAATCATTATTAATATAATATCATATATATTAATAACCATGAAATTTAAATTGATTTTAAGAAATAATTTCACTATTGTGTGGAGACGACAACTCATTCATATGTGCAAGTAATGTTTTAACTTTTCGAAGGAATGAAAAGAGATAGAAATTTGTTGTCCCATAATCATGAGAACATAAAAAATATATTATTTTTAATTTTATTATTATCTTAAGAATATCATTAGATTAATTATAATAAGAAATTAATTATAATATGTTAGTTAGGATAATAAACTATTCTTCAGTAGAATTCCATTAGATTTTATATTATGGGACCCAAGGTTGGTGTATATTGCATAAAAATACCACTATATATTTTCTATATAATTTTAAAATAATAATATATATAGCTGGGTTATGTTATATTAGTCAATGTGGTGTAAATAAAATAGGTACATGGAGACCTTTTATAACTGTTGAGAGGGGAACATTTACAAATTCATGAAATAATACAATATAACATGTCTCGAACTCATATAAAATTCTTCTAAAATTTCATGTATGAAAATATAATTAGTATATAGTCTAAATATAATCATATAATAAAATTTAAGATCATTTATAAATAGTTTCTAAACATTATATTTTTGATTAACCCCTCCAATAACAATTTTAATCTTAATTATTGTATTTTCCTTTTAAATTTTAAAGTGTAATAATGTTTCTTATATTCTGAATTGTGGATCATAAATAAAAAATTGATGATATTTCTAAAACTATATTATTTTCATTTACATATATTATTATTATTACTATTTTAAATTATTAAATTAAATAATGTTTTCATAAAATATCATTAATTTTATATTCACAGTATTTATTTAATTATACATTAATGACATAAAGAAAAATATGCGATTCAAATATAATACATTAAAATATTTATAATAAGTAAATTTATTCTAGAAAATTAATGGAACACAATAATTCAAAAAAATATCTTGAAATAAATTTAATATCATATATTTTTTTATCAGGGTAACAAAATTGATTCAACATTACTTGGGAATCATATATATTTATTCAATCACTAAGGATTAAAAATAAATTTCTATGAAAAGTAAAATTTATTCATATTTAAAATAGGAATTGATAACCAATAATATACTACTTTTATCATTAAGTAAATAATTTAGAGATATTGCTTTCAAGAGAGTGAAATTTTTGGAAATATCATTACATAAAATTATATAATTATCATTTTCAAAGAGAAATAGAATAATAATGCCACATATTGGAATTTATGTTGACTATGGTTAAATGAATCTCATTTTTTGAAATAATATCATGTGTTTTAATGATTTTAATGGATTATCACAATATTTTAAACCATAATTTCCATGTTCACCCTTTAGTAAGGGGATAATTTTTACCATGGATACTATTCATAAATATTAAATATAAAAGACAAATTTTAAAATGTCAAAATTAATGACTTATAAAATAGACATATTTATAAATATAAATTCTTATTTGTTCTAAAATTAATTGACTCATTAACCTAGAAAACACAACAATAAATAATTTTCCTGAAAAATGTGTTTTGATCATAAAAATAAAATTATATTGAAATCAGGTAAAATGATCTCACAAAAAAATTAATTAGATTATGTTTAATACTATTTATTATATATCAAAATAATATAAATATCCCATATATAATGGTTGTTTTAATTTATTTTATTTAAATAATATAAATTTTAGTTTTATAAAAATCACATTTTTTACTCATCACTAAAATTTAAATCTTTTTTGAATAATCCAAAAAATCCTGATAAAATTTTAATTGAATGATGAAAAATTAAAAAAAATCCACATAATATTATTTCAATAGTTTCCCATGGTTTATTTAAACTCGTTGTTGCATGTAATGAAATCATTCAAATAAATTAAAATAATATAATGTAAAATATACCATAACATATTAGGGTGTTACATTTTATGTGAATATTTGTGTACTTTTACCATCCAATAAATACATTACACATGTATAATAGTCCCATATAATACAAACATGAAAAATATGTAACATAATAAAATCTTATAGATATATATCATATCTTAACTGGAATAATATTTGAGGAATCCTTATTGTAAATTGTATTTAAATATAATATCAGAAATTTATTATAAAAATTTATCTGATTTACTAATGTATATTCCATATAAATTCCATAGTGTAAAATTATTCATTGCGGAATATTAATTTGAAAAATATCATATCCAAAAAACTACTATGCTTTTGACTATGTAAAAGAATCATAATCTTATTAGATCACCACTGTGACCACATGATATGATTAAATATAACTTTTCTTCACATAATTTTTACAAATACCATTCTATGACTCTAAATGTATCCATGTAAAGTATGTTCATCATAAATTCATAAAAAATCAAATTCTTTAACAACTATTAATGTTTTATTTTGTACTTTCTTTGTAATCACAAAATTTCCTAAAATATGTTCTCAAATGATATTATTTGATTTAATTATTTCATGGTTACATACTTCATAAATGATCATAAATATCTTTGATTTTTTTTCCTTATCATACACAATAACAAATTAAATGCAATATAACATTTGATATGAAAGTTCTCCTCGATCCATGAATCTTCAATTAAGAGATAATGGAATGATGAACCCCTAGAAATCAATATTAAAATAAAAAATATTTTTATATCCATAAGACATGTATAATGTATTGAAAAATATGATTGAATATTTCTATGGTATTCATTGTATAATCCCCATTACAAGTTCTAACCACAGACCACTAGTTTGGGTATTGTGTTTTAAAAACCATCATACCATTGTGTATGATCTATTCGAAAACACATGGAAGTCCTATTTATATATTAATCATTTATTAAGAATCATATTTTACTTTAATTTCTCTATTTAATTTTTATAATGATCACATAATAGATTCCCTTGAAATGTGTATGAAACACCCAGTTTTTAGTGTCATGATAGATTAATTAGACCATGTGAAAGAGATACATAATTCAATAAAATTAATTACATTTAATGATAATTCAATGGATGAAAACTAAATCAAAATTTCATAGTTGGGGGATAAAATTATTATGGACTAATAATTTAATGTGAAATATGCAAAAGTGTTTCTTTAAGTTTTGATTACATTATAATGGATTCTGATATATATGTAACTTCTAAAATAATTTATAAATGGTGAAATAATAATTCATTAAAATTTAATTCGATATAAGTGTCTAAATACTAGAATCCTATGAAAAAATAATGGTAATGAATACGAAAGAAGAAAATAATTATACCAAGTGTGTGTTTGTTGAAAAAAGTAACATTGTAAATATTTTCTTGAAATATTTTAAATGATAAAAGTGATAAAAAAAGGTAATTTAAAACTTCATCAATTCATAAATTTATTTATTTAAATAATAATACAGTCAATAGCATGATGTGTACACAACACTGAGATTAAATGAACGATGATATACAATATAAATATTACTATTTAAAATTTACTTTAATAACCTAGTCTTATGGATGGAAGTTATAAATACAATCATTTGTATTTTTAAAAATATTTCTTATTATTTAATTAATAAAATCAATAATATTTAATTATATTATTATCAATTTGTCATAAAATAATATAAATTTATTAGATGTTACAAGATATAATTTTCATAAAACTAATTTTATGTCTGAACTGTATTTTTTCCTTAATAGTTTAAATTAATAAATATTTTAACATAAATTTAATTAATGCTATAAATTATATATCCAACAAAATTAATTAACTTTCATTTAATTGTTTTTATTTTGAAGTAATGTAGTTAATAGAGATTTTATTAATCAAAAACAATTTCATCAAAAATTGATTTAATTAAATTTTGTTCAAGGATATTTTTTATTTTTATGAAACATTGTGATTTTGATATTGAAAAAATGAAATTAATTTTTAAATAATAATTAAAAATACATATTAGAGTTTGTTTTTCCTATTATTTTTTAAAAAAATTATTTTTGAGTGAATAGTAAAAATTACATATTTTTATTAAAATGTTATTAGGTTTCACTAAATAAATAAATTTAGTAGTACAATTACATTTTGGAGCTAGTTTTTAAGTAATATATGGACCATTTTTTAAAAAAATCATATAATTATTTGTTTATAATCAATATAAATTCTATTGTTAAAATATCATTTTTCTGCTTTAAACATATATTTTTTAGAAAATGGGTTTTCACTGTTCTTTGTAATATCATATAAAAAGATATCTCAAAAATTTTAAGAAGGTAAATATTATAGAATAGAATACTCAATTTGGATAAAAAATAATATTTTAGTTGTAATGTCACTTTAATTTTTTCTCATGATGAATAATATCCACTGTTAAAGTGAATGTTCGTGGTAAAAGCTAATATTATTAAAATGATATTAAAAACTATTAGATACAGTCTCAAAATCAATCTAAGAGTGTAATTTCTATAAATTATTGAATTTAGTTCAATTATACTCATCCTAACACTGAAATACTGAAATTTATTGTCATTTTAACTTGACAATGTCTTATATGTTATTTTAAATGTTGGAATAATAGAAAATCTCACTCTATTTAATTTAGTATCTATAATATGTTATCCTATAGGTAAAAAAAGAGATTAACTATTTTATATTTTTATATTTGATATGAATCAATTATTTATATGATTTGATTTTAAAAAAATATATAATTCTTTAATTTATTTGATTCGTACACAACACTTAATTTGTAGTTGTAAAAAAAGTAGAAACAAAAATTTAATTATTTTTAAATAATTAAAAGAAATGTGTTTCGGAATAATATTGGAAGTGTATGAGATAATTGAATTATTTTTTCAAGGACATGACCCACTTGGTTCTGCCTGGATATGGTAGGTTGGACTACCACTACCCATTATTACTTTTATAGGATAGGGGCTTCAAATATGTTCTTGGAAGTAATACCCAAAATAGAATTTCTTGGGCAAACACTCCTGTAAGCATGCACCCAAACATCATCACAGAGAAGTGTATATGAATAACAAAAAAAATTTAACATTTAGAGTAAATTCCATGAAATAAATATTCTCAAGGGATCACCTAATGTTATGAAATTAAAATATAAAAATTAAAAGGGAAAATAAAACCCCATCATGGAATGAAATCCCATTCTTACAATGAATGGAATAAAATAATCTTGATGGGAGTTACAACTCTTGATCTCCATGAACAACATCAATACATGGTAAATGCACCCAAGTACCCCTAACATCTGGTAATATCACCATTAATATTTTCATTGTATTTATAAGACACAACACATGAGGGGAAATCTCATTATGGGGTGAGTATAGACATACCTTTTAAGATACACCATAAATGGAGAAATGTAAATAATATATTAAAAGAATTCACATGGACCTAATAACGACATGTTAATAAAAAAATCTCAATCCATTAAGATCGTGATATGACCATCAAGAACCCCAAATGAGAGAGGGTGAGGATCTTAATCTCCATCTCCTAACTAAGAATGATGTGTCTGGTCGTAGATCCTAGGTCCCACAATGAATCCTACCTTCACACACAACCTCAATAATGATCATGGGGAGGGGAATATACTCCACCACTACTATAAAACATAGTCAAGGGATCCATGACTCCAAAACATTAATCTCACACACCCTCATTAGGAAATGAGTGGAAGGTGGCACCACAAAAAAATTCTCCACAGTTGAGGGAGGGAAAATTCCCATGGAAGAAATATGTTCCTCAACATCTGGAATATTTTGGGGAGTGCCATTCTAGTATATTTCAGTCCCACAACATCTGTAATGATCTATAATTAAAATATACATATTTTTGAGATTTTGAATTATTATCAACATTATTATATTCACAAAAATATTTTTTGTTTAGAGTTTTAGTGAATTATGAAAAATCCTGAAAAATTAAACCCATACATTATTAGTGGATACTAATTCATAGTATCCATTTCCTCCATAAAAAAATCATAAACAATGTTGTCTCTTTTCTTGATCAAATATTCAAAATTTTCCTGTGATATCATGCTTGTCTCTACTCACATAAATCTTATAAAAAAATATTAACAATATTGGATGAGGAAAAAGTCATAATAAGGGACAAAAAGAGAAGGAACCTGGTAGACCAATGAAAATATAAAAAAACATTAAAAAATATATTTTCATTCAAAATGTGGAATTAACTTTTTAAAAATATCCAAAAATTTTCTTTTGAATATCAATATATTTTAATGGAAAAATAATTACCAAAAATAAAAAAATATAGGTAGTTCTATTGGACCATAATTTAACATATCACACATAAAAAAGCTATTATATGAATACCTGGTGTAATCTAGGCATCCCCATTTTAATAATAATGGGTTTTCATGATGGAATATGAACCATCCTTTGTTAATCTATAATTCTATTTCCTAGTACTATCTATGATACACCTTTTTAAGCTACAACTGTACATCTAGGAACTGTCTGGACCACCCATTGTTAAGCAATAACTGGCTTTCTTGGTGCTATCTATGCCAACCATGTATAATCAACAAGTATTAAATAATGAATATTTTTTCATTTAAACATTATTAATTTACTAAACTCCTTTAATCTTATAGTAACATCTCTTTTGGATATTAAAATTAAATTTTATTAAAAATGTTAAATTTGAAAAACTATACACATTAAAAATAAAACATTTCCTTTTATAATATCCATGAAAAAACTATTAATCAAATTTAAAATAATTAAAACATCCTGGTAATGTGAAAATCTACTCATTTTATATATGATAAAAACATTAGTTTTTTATTTTCATAGAAATGTGAAAAAGAAAAACTTTTAGAAACAAAAAATATTTATCACAATAATTTATTATAAAAAAATGTAAAACATGGGATGATATTATATTAAGAAATCATAGGATATTTGAAAAAAAATTAATATAATTTTTTTTGGAAACCTGAACATCGAATAAAAACAGTGTTTTAAGTGTAACATTAAAATTATAATTTTTAAAATATTCTCCCTTATAAATATCATATCGTAGAAGTGGGAATTAATTAAATGAATCTAATATTTTTGTACACTATAAAACTAGATAAAAATGGAATAAAAGATACGATTATCAAAAATAATATCAATAAAAACATTATCATGAAATAATCATTTATTAAAAGTTTATCCCAGTGAATGGAAATTATGTTATGAAATCCGATAACACTTATAATTTATCAAATCAAATGACTAATAAAAGTAATAATTATAAAAATATATATTTAATAACATGATTATACTGAGATTCATGATATTATATATCATATTTCAGTTCAAAATACACACCCAATGATTAAGTGGAAAATAAATCATATATCTCACAAAATTAAAATGTTATACGAGAAAAACATTTATCTCATTCTTACCTTTGGTTGTGAGTACATTAAACTAAAATAATATAAAAAATGTTATCTAATAGTATATAACAATAATCATATTTATAATACCTCATCTAGTTATTTTATAACATATTATGACCCATTGATTAAAAATATTTCAATATTTTTATGGTTTCAGATGCATTTGTTCCATGGTTTATTGATCAGTTAATTTTTCTAAAATTATGGATGTTCTCGTAAAATAGTTGTACAACCAAATAAGTAGAATGTAATATTATTAAAGAATGTACATAAGTATTAATGGACCCATATATGATTTTATTACATATATGAGGATGTTTCAATAGATAAAATGTTAATGATAAATGTTTAGTTTATTTTGACATTGTTTCTCGAACATCACAAACTAATTAAATTTTATTAATTATTATGTGCATATATTAGATCCAGAACATGAAATATGTTTTAATATAACTATATTTATATTATTTGACTAAAAATATTTTTTATGACAATCCATGAATGCGGTAATGGAAAGGTAAAATCCATACATGACATAGTTTGTTAACCAAAATAACTCGAACAAAAATTATGTTTCTCTTAATATGAGGATATGTTAAAAAATGGATGTGAGATATTACATTAGAAATAAAATAATCAATTATATACTTGATTTTGAAGTTATAATTAATTTATTATTGTTATAGGTGATGATAAATTCAAAAAATGAAATAATGTAAGTGATGTACATTGCGAAAATTACCTCTTGAATATCAAATCCTTGAGAGACCATTGAGGAACTTTAAAATGGTATTTTGGAGAATCCTTCAATTAATATATGTTTTTATATTGGGTAATTTTGTTTTGGGAAGATATTTTATTATTTTAATGTAATTTTCTCTACATTGGGTGGTGTGGTGCGATATTTATACTTTAGGTTAATTGGTTTTGTGTGATTAAACTAATGAATATTTAATGTTCAAAGCCTACCTCAATGAAGTAAAATTAAAATACCATATATTGGCTGGAAGTTAATATATTGGAGTCTTTATAGGGACAATCCACATTTCTGAAACCGTTAAACATTATAATTTTTAGTTATTTTATTCCGTTATACTTTTTAACATTAACATGTTTCATTTTTACATATTCCTAGATAAATAATTTAATTATCATGATAATTGTTTTGTGAATAAATTTTAATATGACCCAAAAAATAATTGGAAAATTATTATTAATAATATGCAATCCATTTTACATAATTAAATTACTCATTATTAGAAAAAATATGTATAAAATTTTTCTCATTAAAAAAATGAAGAAGGTGGGTTAAAAGGTGAAATATTAAAATGTTTAAAATATATTTTCTATAATTTAAATTTAAATTTTATTCCCATGTGATAAATTGGTTTTAATGATGTATATTGAAACTATATATACTTTTAAACTATTTGAAAATATAATTTAACTATATAAATAAATTATATGAATAATCTGTTTTCAATTAAAATATAATATTTTTCATTATGAATCAAAAAATGAATCTTCTCTGAAAAATAAAAAAAGTTCATCCTAAGATAATTTTTATATTAGTATTTCAAAAAATATGTTTATTTTTTCAAATTAAATTTATAAATGTGGCAAAATTTATATTTAAATAGGTTCTCTATTGAATGATGGAAAATTTTTGTTTAAAATATATTGATTTTTTCTTCAAAAAATATGACTTATTCTTTTCTTACGCCTATAAAAACTGTTGGATGAATTTAAGAATATTTGATATAATATATAACATATAAATTTTATTAATGTATATCAATAATATTTATTTATTTAATTTATTTGTTTCAAATTCCACTATGGAAGTAGTTTTTTAATAGAAAAAATTATTGTATGTTCTATCAGATTTTATATTCATTTCAAATTAATTGGTAAAAAATGAATTAATATTATGAATATTTATAATCTATAATTTCATAATTTATTGAATATCATTATTTCCTTCCATTCAAACATCTAGGTGAAAAATATCAAAATTATATAAAAGTATTTAGTCATTCATTTAAGCATGATGTGGTCATTCTTGTATGATATTGTGTATAGTTTTTCATTTTAAAGTAATTTTTTGTACATTCTCCACCAACATATTTAATACATTTCATCCTATAAATTTGAAAATTGAATGGAAAAATAATTGTTTAATATTTTATAAAAACACTTTGTTAAATTACTATATAAAAAATTGCTTCAATAAATCATTCTTGGGAAAAGGGAGAAAAGGAATTCAGAAGGTTACCTAATAGAACACAAACTATGATTCCATGTAAGAAAACATAAAAATGAAATATAATTATATCTACCAATTTTTTATGGACATTGATATAGAACTTGCTTTTTGGAATGTTAACAATAAAAAAAACCATAAATATGTGATAGGTAAAATAATGTTGATATTTCATTATAAAAAGAAATAATATATTATTTTTTATATGAAAATACATTCATCCTAGAATTGAGTAATTTGTTTAGGACCTAGAATACAAAATTAATTAAATTTAATTACAAAAAAAAGAATATTCTCATCCTCATCCTCACTATACAAGTACATATTTATAAAAAAATAACCATAATTAACTTCTACAGATCAAAAAATACATAAAATTATATCTATATATTATTCATTTATTATGTAATCAAATAAAACCAAAATTATTATTACATGATAATGTAATTTACTATTATTAAAAAAATATAAAAAAACCCTTTTATCACTAAAATTCTACATTAATACCCAATGTCCAACAACGATCACTTGATAATAAATATCATAAAAATTCATAAGAATATTTTATAATAATAATTAATCCCCAATTAAATTAGGATCTAGCCACATGGACATCAATGAAAAATGTTAAATTTGTCTCCCAAAATAACATCAATTAATGACTAATTATATGAAAATGTTGTTTTTTATAATTAGATAATTTCCAAGTAAACATACAATTTCATTAATCATTGAAATAAAATAATAAAAAAATATTCATCCAAGATATAATTAATCTTTTATTACTCAAATAAAATAACATTGTATTCTTTTTTAAATAGTCAATTAGGATTACCGAAATAGAAAACATCTTCCATATTTATTGATTAAAAAATAAAATTCCAATCTCATGGTTATCATTATGCGAAGACATATGATCCCAAAATTCAATAAACCTTTAACAATTATATATTTGAAGAAAATATTGTTCAAACTAAATGGGACATCATGTAGGATAGTTGCAGGAGATTCATATATATTTCCCATTAGTTCCTGGATTAATCATCAAGGACTTTTTTGATGAGATGTGTTTTTAACCATCCTCTATGTTTTGATATTTATAAAAAATTAATATAATACTTATAAAATAATATATATGTCAAAAACATTTACATAGACTACCATTATATATTTAAAATCAATAGATATCTTATAAATTTCATTTTTCATCATTTTGTTTTGAACTTTTTATTATCTCTCGATTAAAATTCATATAATCCTAAAAGGATATCCATAACAATTAAAATTATGTCCAAAAATTTTGGAGTTATTTACGAAATAAAAAATTTATATTACAATCATAGGGAATAAGTGTACCTCAATCATTTGTTAAAACTCGATAAATGTATCGAAATTTTAATTCACTACTTAAAACATAAAAATAGGGATTTCTGTTGCATTAAATATATTTTTACCCATTTACAAATATTAGTCTCAATGAAAATATCATCTCTTCTCAATATATCCCAACATTAACTATAGTAGTAGTAAATTACTGTTTTAAACTTTTTTTGATAATGATTATTTACATCCAATGAAACTATCTTCGAACACACCTTAGTGTAATGACCCAACTCATTAAAACTAAAACAACACAACATTGGGTTTCATTTAGCTACACCATTATTTTTATTCAGGTATCTTTTTGTTGCAGTCAAGGAACCTATGAAAAAAATAACACACAAAAAACACATCCCAGATCCTGCCAAAATTCCTTCAAATATTGTTTACCAAACATGGAAAATTTTGGGGGCTCACCTATAGACATATTATTTGGATGCTTCTCTATTTTCATCCTCCTTTATTATTTCGTACATTCATTATCTCATGGAATCTATGTATCAGAAAACCCCTTCTCAACTTTATTAGTGAAATGATCCACCTTCACCTAACATTTAAATTATCATGGGGAATAATTTTTTTCTAGACATTGTTTCAATCATGATTAAATTACATTAATTATACTTTTAATATATATGATAACTTCTAGAACATATGTTTTTAATCATGTGAAATATTTTTCATAATTTTAAACAGAATCATTATCCTTTTTCATTAATTATATTATTTTTTATCCATATTATATTGAACATCATTTGGAAAATAGTTCTCCATGAAGATATTATTAAAATATTTCTATCCTGTGGAATATATATCATCTTTCACTCTTGAATTATTATCCAAATAACATCATCCATCATATTCCACATCAAAATTATAAACAACCAGAGTGACCTTTTGACAATTCAAATATCCCATTAATTAAAATATCCATTCAAGGGAATTAATCCATCCTTTGGCTACTAATGTGGTAGATGATCCTCTAAATGAATGGGGAGGTTGTCTCATAAAGTGATCCATTATAGACATGTTCTTTTGATGTAGATCGGGTACTTATCTATCAATAATACCACACCATTTATATCATCATTCAACTGAGTCTTCATTAAAACAAATAGTTCTATTCTAATTCTAACCATCCTGGTATGATAATTGGAAGAATATTTTCTTCTATGTTATTTCCAGCTACAGTTGCCCAAATATCTCTATGGATAACCATTTTGAAAAGTAAATTTTTAGATTAATAAAAATGATTATATATAAATTATATTCTAATATAACATAACCATTTTATAAAAATAATCAAGGTGAGTTTTTAACATTATCTCCACCACTAATGTTTTCTATGTCATGTTATAATTCAAAATGTAAGGAAAAAACCTTAAATTAGCCAAATTATAGTTAATTAATACTAGAATAAACATTATTACATTCCCAAAAATCTTTTATTTTTATAGTTTTATATTATTATGACTAAACCATACAAAATAAACCCATTCACTATAAGTGGACAATTAAATATTGTATCGATTTCATCTAAATAATTCCTTAATAATAAAAACATGATTTTTATTAATAATATAATATTCAAAAATTTATAACATGATTTTAATTATTAATTAAATCTTCAAAAATATCGATTCATTTTATCCCTGTATCAGTTTTCCCTTTAATCCTTTAAAACACATTTTAAAAATGTAAAAAAGCATTATATGGGTCATAAACAAAACATAACTTTTAGGCCTGTGAAAATATATAAAAAAATTCAAAAAACAAAACTTTTCATTTATAAAAATTTTTTATAATTTAAATTTGTTCAATATAATACCTATTTAAATTCAATCGAAAATGACTGAAACTCATTATAATGAATATAAAATATATGTAGGAAACAAGGACCATCATTTATCATATAAAACTTACAAAATAAAAATGTGCTTTCCTGGTAATATATGGTCCACACCATATTAAAAAGTAACAAGATTAGTCGATGCTATATGGATCAACTGTTGTTAATAAATGACGGGATGTCCTGACACTCTCTCATAAGTCCCATGTTAACATATAAAAACCATCCAGGTACAATCTAGGCCACCTAATGTTATTCAATCACTACATTTCTCAGTGAAATATAGGACACCCCATGTTAAGATATAATGATATTTCCAAACTCTATATGGGCCACCCCATGTTTAATTATCATTTAACAATAGTTAATAATATATTTTTATTCTATTAATTAGAAATAATTTTTTAAACTCTTTTAATATCATTGGAAAATCCCTTTTGGATAGAAAAATACTATTTCTTTTTTAATTTTTAAATATTAAAACACTTTTCACATTATAATGTTAAAATATATTATTAATGTAACCTAAAATATTTATAAAATAATCATCAAAACATTAGAGTTTCATGATGATGGTAAAATATATTACTTCCCATTAAGTTATAAAACATTACATTATTAATTTTTTTAAAAAATTCAAAATTATGATCTTTTATAAAATGATAAAAATAATATATAAAATTTTCAAAAAAAATTAAAACATTTGTAGAATATATTTTAAACAATCCATGTATAATGTCGTAACATTTTTGTAAACGAATATGAAACATAGACATGGAATAAAATTAAATTTGTAGTGTAAATTTTAAAATAAGATCCCTAATTGATATCATTTTATTTAATAGAGAATTAATAAAATTAATAAAATATTTTTATCCAATATAAATCCACCTCAAACAATGTCAATTAATAATAAGTTATTAAAAAGTAATTTAAATCATAAGATTTTCCTCAGGCAGTCCATTAGAGGAAATTCAGCTCAATAATTGAAAATTGGGTTATGAAATCTCATACCACACTAGTGAAAAAAAAAAGTTTTTCAAGGTGGTTATTATTTATTTTTAATGTCATATTTTGGCCGATGTTATCACAAGAGACATTATAAACATTTCTTTTTATGTCGGTTATTTTAAAACGGATGAAAAAATCAAAAATCAGAAGCATTTTTCACATCGGTTCGTAAAAAACTAACGTGAAAAACAAATCAGAGTTGTGATTTATTACCTCTGTTTTTAAATAACCAATGTGGTATATACTTTATTACATCAGTTATTATATAACCTACATAATAAAATGTTCCTATGAAGCATTCATCATGTTAGTTACGAAAATAACCGACATTATAAACTAGTCTGCCAAGTGTTTTTGACGTCAGTTAAATAATAACTGACGAGAAAAAATTTATATTAGGTTAGTTAATAAATAGCCAATGTAAGAAGCTATTAAATTCCATTTATTATGTCGTCTATGAAATAACTGACCTAAAAAACCCATTCACATGCATTGGTAACATCAGTTTTTATATAACCATCATTAAAAAAAATTCAAATGCATCTTTACATCGATTATAATATAAATTATGTAAAAACCAAATTATTTTTAATATAACCATTCAACCACAACTATTCCATTCCAAAAAAGACATGAAACATACCAAAATAAACCAATACTAGACTGAAACCTGATACAAATCCCCACCCCATTGAACAACCCTCCCACACCCCTGTAAACCCCCACCCCACCCCTTGACTACACCCACCCTCTAAGAAATTTTCACCCCTTGAACAGACCTCCAACTCTCGTGAACACCCCCCACCTTCATGGACACCCTAGTCACCCAAAACCATCTAAATATCCCTCCCACACCTCTGAAACCCCATAGACACTCGCCCTCCCCCATAGAAACCCTAGACACACCCACCCCAATGGAAAGTCCTCCCACACCTCTAAACCCCCCTAGATTCCCCCACACGATGTGACTCCCCCTGGACCACCCCCATGCCCCGAGAAACCCCCCACTCCACTGGCCAACCCACACTCCTAAACATCCCTGGACAACCCTCCCACCCTATTGGAAACCTTCCCACACCCATGGACACGTTGGTAACCCACAACCACTGGAAACTTGGCCCACACCCCCAAAAAACCCTACCTCACTTGACCCCCCCCCCACACAAAACCATGGACACCCCTTGAACATCCTCCCTCACCTCTTGGAAAGAACCACCCCTGGACAACCTTGCCACCCACTTGGACATCCCCCACCCACCCACACCCACATTGACACCTTGGCCTCCCCTCCCACTCTTGGAAACCCCCTGGACATTCCACACACCCTCATAGACAACCCTCAATCCCCTGGATTGCCCTACCACCCTCTTGAACACCCTCCCACCCCCATGGACACCCTAGACACCCCAACCCCACTAGAAATCCATCCCACACTTTTGACCCCCTCCCCCACCCTCTGGGAAAGCCCCCACCACCCTATACATTCCTCCCACCCTCCTAGACACCCCCACCAACATGGACACCATGGATATCCCCACACTCCTACACATACCTCCCACAATAAAGGAAACCCCCACCCCATGGACAAACCCCCATACCCCATTACACATACTGGACACCCCCACACCCTGGACAAACCTCCCATACTCTTTGACACCCCCACCCCCATGGACAACATGGATCCCCACCCCCACCCCCCCCCCCCCACCCCACACACACACACACCCCTGGACAACCCTCCCACACCCCTGGATACACCCACCCCTGGACAACCACCCCCACACACCTAGAAACCCCCTGGATAACCACCGGACCATTCTGGATAGCCCCCACTCCCTTAGACAACACTTAGACACTCCTACACACCCTCCCACCCACCTGGACACCCTTGACACCCCCACCATAGTGTAAAGCCCTCCCAAACCCTTAGAAACAACCACCCCATTAGATACAATCACACCCCTAGATAGCCCATATAAAACCCTCCTCCCACCCCCTCCCCACTATAATGGACAACCCCCACCTCCTTGAACAACCGTCCCACCTTCCTGGACACCCCCACCACCAAGGACACCCCCACCCACCCCCATGGACACCCCCCTTAACATCCCCACCATCTGGAAAAAAACCTCCCACCCTTTTAGACATTCCCACCCCTAGGACACCATAAACATCCCCACCCTTTGATAGCCCTCCCACAACCTTGGAAACCCCCACCCCCATGGACACTCCCACACCCCTCGAAACCACATGGACAGTTCCCACACCCTCTTGAATATCCCCCACTCCCATGGATAGACCTCCCACCATACTAAACACCCTCCCACCCCAACAGACTCCTTGGACACCCCCAACCCACTGGATAGCCATCCCACACCCTTAAGAACCCCCACCTCCACTAAACCCCCCCCCCCCACACAGACACCACTAGACACCCTGTGGACCCCCATCCTCCTGGAGAGCCCTACCACTAGAAAACCCTCCCACCCATCTAGACACCCCCACCCCCCGAACACCCTATAACCCCACTCCCTCACAGTTGGAAAGACCTCCCACACCCCATGAAACACCCAACCCTGGACATCCCCACACTAATGGACATCCCCCACTCCCCTGCACAACCCTCTCACCCCCTAGACACCCTCCCACCACCATGGAAAACCCCCACACCCCTAGATACCCCATGGACAACCCCCACCCTCATGAACATGCCCCACCACCCTAGACAACTCTCCCACCGTCCTGGACACCGCCACCCCCATGGACACCATAGACACCCCCACCCACACCCCTACATATCCCTACCACATCTCATGAAACCCCCACCCCTAGAAACCCCCACACCTTTGGACACCCTCCAGGAAATCCCCACCCCCTAGAAAACCCTCCCACCCTCGTGGACACACCGACCCCCATAGACACACTGGACACCCCCCCCCCCAAACCCCAGAACCCTCACCCCCTAGACACCCCCAAACCACTGGAAACCCACTGGACAGCCGCCACACGCACTTGGACAACCCCCACTCCCATGGACATCTCTCATAGCCTACCAATCCCCATAGACACCATGGTAACCCCACCCCACTAGACATCCCCCACGCCCCTGGAAACCCATACCCCACTAGACACCCCACACCCCTGGAGACCCCCACCCCTGTACATCACCCCCCCCCCCTCTTGGACATCCCCCACTCCCTAGAACGCCCTCCCACCCTCCTGGACACCCTCCTACCATCATGAACACCCTAGACACCCCCATACCAATGTAAAACCCTCCCACACCCCTATAAACCCACACTCCACTGGACACCCCCACACCCCGAGATACCCCTGGAAATCCCACCACCCACTATCATGGAAATCCTCCACTCTCATGGACTATAATCCGCCAACTTGTACATCCTTCCAACACCATGGACAGTGTGGGCAACCCTACCCCTCTGGACTTCCCTCCCACACCAATGGAAATCCCCGACCCCCTGGACACCCACACACCCCTAGAACCCCCCCATACCATAATCCCAAATAGAAAAACCATTAGAACTAGACCAAAACAAGAAGTAGACTAAAATTAAACAGTCATATATATAACATTCAAAACATACAATTTCATCTAGAAAATATCCTAAATCCATACTAAATGACTTCCAAATAAATAATTATAATACCAATATTAAAAAGTACATTTTACACTACAAACAAACAAAAAACCAATCAATACTATAAAAAATTTACTATTCAACTTGTATGTTTTTGAACCCTTAAGCATTATATGGTTAAGGTTCATCCAATAGCTTCAAATAAAAAGGATATTAGTTTACATATATAATTAATAAATCAAATAAAATATTATGGTAATGTTTAGAAGGAATTCATACCAGGTCGAAGATCACAAGTGTTCCAGTTGTGATTATTTTGTTCATAAATATTAACATATAATATCCATATTTGACGATACCTTGTTGTCCATGAAAAATATTATTAGATGAGTGTAAATTCACAGGTATTCCAGTTGTGATTATTTCATACCATTACTTTTACATATTTGATCATGGTTCTCCTTTTCATTATGATTTTTTGAAATTACAACCATCCACAGTTACAAAATAATATTAATTTGATAAATTTAAAATCATTATAATTTATAAAAATATTATGAAAATGAACTTACTTTTCCAGAATATTCATAAAACCTTTCCACACATCACCATAGACAGAGCATATCCAATAAAGTGTTTTATCTCTTGGGAAAAAATACCTAACATCTAATTTTCACTGATAAAAGAAACATTAAGGATAGTGGTTTTCTATGTTAAAAGATAATGTACTCTTTTCTTGAGATAAGTTGCATATCTCTCAAAAAAAAGTCAACATCAAACATTGTGTGATTATATTCTGCTCAAATCATTCAGCAATATAAAGCATGCATTGTTCCTCATCCAATGCTTTTGCTTTAGAGGAAATCAATTGTGGGTCCATCAATCCATATACAATTGTCCTCTCATTATTCTCACACATGTTATAAATATTCATATGACAAAATAGACATAAATTTACATTTTTTATAAATATAACACAGGGAAAAGGTGTTAAGACTTACATGGAAAAAATTTCCACCACATTGATGCCCAAATTTTATTTTGTAACTGGCTCCATGATTTCATTTTTCAGAATCCCTAAATTTTATTGCATGTCCACGAAATCATCTTTTATTATATACTCATAATGACCCACCTATAAATTTTAATATCATGACAATCTATCAAGACTACTAGAATCTGAATCATATGTCATAGCAGTTTTTTATTGTTGTTGCCTATTCAATATTTCGTTACTTATGAATGATTACTATAAAAATAAATAGAATAATATATTAGTTTTTTAATGTTAAATCAAATTAAATTAAATTAAATTAAATAGATGATAGGATATATGTTCCTCTATGGTATTGAGTCGTAGATGTATGGTTTCAAAAATTAAAAAATAGTTGATATTATGTACAACAAACATCACCTCATCTGTAGTAAATAGTACATGAGCTGATCTATCTATAATATCCTGTATAGTGAGCCTATGTCGTTCTACCTCTATCTATTGTTGATAAATTGTATATCCGATACAATATACCATCCCTTATGCTGCTATATGATGTTGAGGATCATAAACATACAACTCAATATAAGTACGAAACTGTGGCAGATGAGTAAGATAAAAAATGGGGTCTGTGGGCTGAGTTGGGGGTGTGGGAGCTACTGGAAAAGGTGGAGGATAAATAATGGTGTCCGCAAGGGGAGGGGGAGAAGTGGGTGATGTAGCTTTAAATTGTTTATGCATGTCTACAAACAGAGACAGTACTGACACTCTAATATTTTCATCTATATTCGCATTAAAATTATGAACTTCAGCCTCCAAGGATTATATTTTTTTTATAAAAACTCTCAATGGATGATTTTGAATAACATGGAACAATTTTCTTACTGATACACCCATCAGATGTCATCATACACGATCTGGATGTTCAGGATTTCCGAATGTTGCAGATAAAATATCATGCCTCCCAACAGCTTTAAATACCCCATGTGAGTTCTGCTCCTCAAGATAATCCTGTATTAATTAATTGAACTTTTCAGTAATGAATCAAATAATATGAATTATATAGTTGAGTTAAATAAAAAAAATAAATATATTACAATCCTCTCAGATACGATTATCGAATCTTCTGAAATACATTTCCCTATTTTTTCCATCCAATCTCTCTTCCATTTTTCACGTATAAATGTATGGAATAATGGGGACACCTCTCCAGAGCATAAAGACTCACCTCTCAGTTTTTGTAAATTTTCTGCCATCATTTGTTCATATAATAATGTAAACCCTCCCCATGATAATCTATGATGGTATACATTTTTAGATTGGATCTCATGATTTGATTTACTTGTATGTTTCAAATTAAGTATAATGAATCATTAACAAAACATTAAAATGATCATTTATATAATATTTCTTATAAATGATTATATTGGCCATACCAAAAATGATTCTTTTCTTGTACATTCAACAAACTGTCACCATATGTCATCATTTATAAAAGGATATATACGACATAGAGTGTCATGACTACTAGGACCAAAAATGAAATCATATGTGAGGGTTGATTTGAAATCCCTCCATCTCCTAGTAGATATCGATAAGAATTTCTTCCTGACTCCTCTAGTGTTAGGATTATCAAATATCATCAGATAAAGAAGATGTAAAACATATTATACTAGAAAAATTTAATGAATAGGAAAACAATAATTTTTTTACCACAATATTCTCCCACAACTGAGATATTATCTCTTTGTCCACACTTCTCCAATCATCATACAAAATGATTTCTTTCTTCTTACCCTATGCTGATAAAAAACTCTTAATTTTATTATTTGGACTTGTAGGAATAAAATTCTCATCAAAATCAATGTGTATCCTCTTGTCATGTGTATGGGAAGGTGATAATTTTGGTAAACTTGTTCACCCACATTTACCAACTCTTGAACTCTTTGTTGTTGTCGGTGTACATGAGGATGATTTAGGAACATCAAGAAGATCATGTTAATGCTTTCCCCAGAGATATGATCTTTATACTCATCTCCAGAATCATGTTTTTGATCAACTAATTGATCTTTCATTATTCTTAAAAAACAATCATTAGTTCACAAATATAAAAATTCAAGTATTACAAGACTAATGTAAACATCCAAGGAAAAATTGAACTATGTTACGTAATAGTAAACATGGTCAATATAGTAATCATGTTAAACAATGGTAAATATTTTAAGAATGGTAAACATGGTTGTGTAATTGTAATTCAAAAAAATAAATAAATATATATGTTACATAAAGTTAAACTATGGTAAACTATGTAAAACTATGGTAAACATGGTAAAAATGGTAAACATTGCAAACACGGTAAACACGATAGACATGGAAAACATGGTAGACATGGTAGACATGATTGAAATTCTATACTTGTTAATCATTTTAAACATGATAATGTAATTATCATTGAACAAAAAATATATATATATATTTTTTACGAATTGGTAAACATGATAAACTAAAATAATAAAAATGAAAATTAAAAAAAACATCTACATATTCATTTTTATACGCATTTTAATAAAGAAAAACATTAAAATATCTCACATTTTATGAAAATATTAAATGTATACAAGAAATAAACATATGTTACCTATAATATAAAGAATGTACAAATGGATTGAATTCTTAAATACCTTCGTGATGATCATTATTTATAGCACAATCCATGTCATCTAAAGGATCATCGTTATGTTCTACTAATCATTTCATGGATTTAGGAATCCTACAAAAATCAGCTGGTCCAATAAGTTGATCCTCACCAACATTTTGTTTTTCCCTAGTAAAACAACAGACCAACGTATATATGATTGATCAACTACATCAAAAATATGTTTTTCATGTGTTTAAATTATAAAATATTATGATGTTTCTTCCAATATATTATGATTTACAGCTGTCATGTTAAATTCATTGTGTTTGACATTATTGTTACCAATAAACCAGTTTTATTTAAAATCAAGAACTTTTATTTTAAATTAATCAACCTCTCATATTTCTTCAATGAGTCTATACTATGGACATGATTTATAAATAGGGTTTTTGTCCTTATATCTCGAAAAATGCATTGCTTTTGCAAACATAAATACACCACTATTCTGAATTTTACATATATTGTCATGTGCTTTCATATGAAATGTATAGAAACTAATTTCATAAATGGACCATGTTATCACATTTAAACATAGACTAACACATAACCATCTTAATTTCTATGATACATTTGATCTACCATGAAATATCTTTTTAAACGATGAAAAAAAAATTAATTTCTTATTATTCAAAATCCACATATAATTATTCTTTAGATGACATTGTTTTAACTCATTTATAGGCAATGTGATATATGATTGAGAAATAAATATATTATTCAAGATGTTTAATTCTACCTTCTTTATCTATTTATGTGACAATGATTTGACTTTCATGTCACGAATCCTCTTTCCCTCTTTATTATCTAGTTTATAGTTAGATAGAGGCAAACCAATGTGCTCTATTGAAGACTAGTAGCTCATACAGAACTTCTTAACCACCTCATAAAAATTATTTTCAATAATAGAGGATTCATATCTATATTGATTTTTTATATACCCCTTCAATATTTTTATACACCTTTCCGAATGATACACCCATATAGGATATATAAGTCCACGAAGTATTATTTCTCGAACCATATAAATCATTAAATGAACCATTATATCAAAAAATGATGGAGGAAAACAAATATCCAATTGAAAAGGGATTGAAATTTTATCATTTTAAAAATATTTTCAAACCATTCACATATATATCTGTATTAAAAATGAATTAAAAATATATCACAACTTCATTTTAGTCTTTCTAAAAAATATGTGTAGTATTCAACACAATGTAACCGGTTGATGTTGTTGCATCATGACGTGACAATCATGTTATTTCATACCTATCAACTTCAAATTTCTGAAATAGAAAACTATTTATACATTTGATGAATAACCTTCTGTATCTTAGATACCATGAAGTCATTAACAAAAGCTAATTTTTCACCTCTGGGATAATATTTGACAAGCCGAGGGAAGAAACTTTCATCTTCCATTCAGAGTGGGTGCTGACTCGAAGTGTATTTCTATTTATTGTATGTCTAATCTTGAATTCAACCAATATTTTTTCATTCCGCTAATATCTTACAATGTTCAAATCAAACTGTAATAGATTTTCCTTCCCAATTTCATGAAATCATTATTATGTTTAACATCATGATATCTACAATATTGTAGCACAAAAAATATTGACCTTTTCCTCCAAATATGTCAATCATTACCTGATTTTTTTTCTTTCCTAATGTCACATCATGGTCTTCCACCCTCTCAAAATACACATAATGGGATAAATGTTTTAGAGAAATATAAAATTATTGTGAGCCATTGAATGCATTTTTAGTCTTTTATAAGATTTATCATTAGGAAAAATCAATCGATGACCCATGTATAATATTTTTCTACCAAGATGCAATTGACAATACGAATTATGTTGTTTAGAAATTTGACATGCTTTATGCCACATAACACTGTATCTAGAAAAATTTATATATGTAGGTAAGTCATTTATAGTGAATCGAAGCCCTGAATGAAGTTTAAAATTTTTCGTTTTATTTGAATCATGCACCTTAATACCATCCTCCAATAAAATATTACAATCATCAATCAACAGTGACAAGAAAACATCAATATCATTTATGGGTTTCTTCAGAATAGAGATCATCATACTCAACATGATATATTATTTCATCAAATAAACATCAAGAGAGAGGTTGTAAATTACCAATAAATCATGGCAAGAAATTTTTGAGCTTCTGAGGGTCTGTAATGGATTCATTCCATCTGTGTAGAAACCTAGTCTGAGATTAGTAATTTCATTTCCAAATGTAATATAATACTTATCAATTTTATTCCATTTCAAACAATCATATGTATAATGCAATTTTCAATCAAATATCTTCTTATTAGCTTGAAATCTAATCCATTTTATATCATGTGAATTAGAAAATAGAAATTTAAATTGATGAATTATAGGAAGATATTATAATACCTTGGACGAGAACTTTGTAACCTCTACACCAGCACGTGATTTTTCTTTCAAGATATACTGTGATGTCCCACATTTAGGACACTCTCATAGAGATTCATATTCCTTCCTATATGTCAAACAGTCATTTGGATAGGCATGTATTTTCTTGTATCCCAATCCCATCAGGCATAATTCATTCTTATCCTTATAATGTGAATTTGGAAGACAATTGTATTTTGGAAGAATGTATTTCAATAATTGTAGCAGCCCTATAAAACAACTATCACTCCATAAATGTTTTTCCTTCAGGTAAATTAATCATAACACCGCTGACAAAAATCCTAAAATATGTACAACCAGGATACAATGGGTTTTCAGCCTCACCATATATGCATGCAACTGTCAGTTATATCTCAATTTTTTATTCTACAATATCTCGAATAATTTCATAAATTCCATCATAGTTACCATCTTCTTGAATTATGATCATTAATATATCTGACATTCTATCCAATTTCACCATGCCAAAACCAAGGGATATAACTCAGATTAAAACCATGACAAATTAGATGTTCTTTTACCACTCTAATTTTCAAATTCTTCATATTCAAACATTTCAGGCAAGCATATAAAGAAATTTCACTACATGGTACATTTTGTTTAGAATATTAAAAAAATGAATCAACAACTTCTTCGTAGTCATTACTCATTCGATGTGTCGTATTCCAACTATGAACCATTATTACCAAAAAAATATCAAAATTTAACATATTTTTAAGATAAGAAAAATATATATTTATATGAAAAATAACATAATTTAAATGTAGATTTTTTTGAAAAAAAAAATATATGATTATGTGAAAAAAATTCATGAAATATTATTTTAAAAAAGAAAATATAGTTCTATAAAGCATTTTTAAATTTATCTTGGATCTATTATTCTTATGGTACATAATGAATACATCATGGTGCAACTGGGTACCAAATTCACCCTTTCGTAAAAAATAAATATGAATTATTAATATTAAAATATCTATACATTCAGTACTGGACATTTTACATATCCAAACGATTTAAAACCATCAGGATATCCCCTGAAACCATTGGGGTAGAATGCCCCCAATGGATTCACACAATGTTGGCATGATGGTCGTTGCAATATCCATATACCGATGATTCTACATGAAACATCAGTATAGACTACCTGACACCTCCCAACCCCTTGATCATCCCCCAAACCCTCTAGATAGCCCACCAACCCACTGGAAACCAAATCCCCCTGAACATTTCCCCCACCCCTTGGACAACACGGCCACCCACAGGACAACCCCACCCCCTTAAAAAGCCATCGTACCGCCTAAACACCACCCCAACACCATGGGCACCCCTGGAAACCACCACCCACTTAGACACCCCCTTAAATCCCCTAAACAGCCCCTAATACTCTTTGGATAGCCCCCACCCCAATGGACACCCCCACTCCCCTGGAAAACCCCCTCATGACCCTGGACACCACCCCACCCCCTGGACATCCCCACCCCCAGAACACCCCCCACCCACTAAACACCCCCAATCCGTATGGATAATCCCAACCACCACTGGACAAACCCCCTCGCCCCCTTGGACACCACATCAACTCTCTAGACACCCCCCCTTAGAATCCCCCTCACCCCTAGACACCACACTACCCCCTTGGACACCCGATGGACACCACCACCCCCTTGGACAGCCCCCACCCCCTGGACAACCCCACACCTCTGCACATCGCACCCCACCCCCTAGACACCCCCAACCCGATGGACACCACCCACATCCAGTTGTACAACCCTAGACACCACACCCTATTGGAAAAACCCCTCTCCCCACCAAAAAGATATCCCCAAAACCCTATAGACAACCCCACCCCATGGACCCCACCACCCTATGGACTCCACCACCCCTGGACATCCCCTCCCCCCCGCCCCTTGGACACCACCCGGACCACATGGACACCACCACCCCTTTGGAAAGCCCATATCACACCCTGGACACCACCCCCACCCCCTTGGACATCCCATAGACACCACCACCCCCATAGAAAACCCCCACCTTTGGACAAAACCATATCCCCACTAAATATCCCCCACCCCCTTAGACACCCCCACCCCTTAGACAACCTCCTCATCCCTGGACACCCCCACCCCTTCAGATAGATTGAACACCCTAGACAACCCCCAGCGCTTTTGGATAGATTCCACCCCCTATACAACCCCCTCACCCCATGGACACCACCCCCACCCCCA